>OY744481.1:342123977-343474941 GCA_963556165.1 Tipula helvola | reverse complement strand
TTATAAGAAACTAAAAAAATTAAAAAACCACAAAACAGTTTTATTTATTTATATTTTCGTAAAGTTCTCTGTGACTTACTATGCATAAATTGCTCTTGAAAAATATCCTCATCTTAAAAATATCTCTGCTTGTACTATGTACTCGTAGATTTAACACACTGATTTATAATCTTTGTGATAAGATGACAACAATCCAACATGTTATTTGAAATATGTTAGATTTGTTAGAGAACATTTCTAACTTTTTCAAGTGATAAACTCTAAAATTGTATATCGATTGGTTCAAAGTTTAGGTATAATATTGAAAATAGCGACCGCCATAGTTGATTGAGTTTGCTGTACAAGAAAAGCAAAATAAAAAAAAAATCCTATCCACATTCTCAAAAGTAACCAAACTATAATCAAAAATGTACATATTGACATTAAAATGGGATATTTACCTTTTTCTTATTATTCATATACTGTAACTGAAATTTGTTTGTTAAAAATATTCCAATTCTGAAAAATTAACCTGGAAATATTGTAGAAACACGTCTTACAGTTTACTTAAAACTAAGGATAAACACCAATAATAATTAGCATGTACGATGACGATGGTGAGGAATAAAAAATATTCAATTAATTTATTCGGTAAACGCAAACCATCCCAAACATTTTCATTTCTCATTTAATAAACGATTTAATTTTTGTTCGGGACAAACAATTTTATAGACACACAATATAGGCGTGAACACGCATTTTAAATTAGTATCGTTGAATTTTTTTTGTGGTTCAATACAAGAAATACACCGAAAAATTCCCAGTACTATTTTTGAAATTTTAAATATTGTCTCAAACTTTTTCATACTGCGGCCTCCGAAATCGGAAAAATAAAATCCAGGGCTCCCAAAAACTGTATTCAATAATACAGAATTTACAGCTAAGCATTTTGGGCATTCTCGTTCAAGGATCTCAGATATCCCGCGCAGTTTATCAATAGTAATCCACATCCGTGTTCCGCATTTTAAAAAAATATTCAACCCAAAATATTTCTTCAGCTTCATCCGATTTGAAGGATTAAAAAATGTATAAACGCAAAAATTCTATAATTTCAGAAAATTATTAAACATTTTGAAAACATAAAATGCTTCGCATAAGGAACTATTAAAAATTGGATGTAACTGTAAAAACTTCGGAACTAAATATTTTAACTATAACTATATTCAGGATTTGTCAAAATTTTATTTGTTGCACGTTTCTCTAATTCGACCGCAACCCGATCCAAATAGTCACGTTTTCAATTTTAGCGTCAAATGATTTTTACCTAGGTATTTAAGACCAAATTTGTATTTAATATATTCTTCTGAATTATCGGAATATGAAAATTCTGGAAATACTTGAAACATTAAAAAAAAAAATCAGTTTTTTGTACAAAATTCAGAGTTTCCAAGTTTTTTAAGATTTTCTCATGTAATCGACTAATTTGAAGTTTTAACCCGCTTAGCAATTTCATATTGAAAATTTTATTTATAACGAGTTCTGCAAAAAAACCGGAACACACCATTGTATAGAAAATGATACCTCAGTAGATGATAGTACTTCAGTTTTTTTAATTTGAACAGTTTTTTGGTCCCATAGAACTAGAGAACCGGAAATTACTAAACTTTTGATTTTCCTTTATATTCGTAATTTATCGAAAATTAACTTTGCTAGAAAATCATTTAGGAATATTCCTACTTCCCTTATAAATTCTAAGTGAACACATAATTTGTCAGAATTGAAAGTTCCTTTTTTCATTGTTTGGATTAGTAATTTGACGCACAAACTTTGGTTCTTAATTTTCAGAAAATTGACCGAAATCAATATTTTATTAATGTTTTCATTCGCTAGAAATAAAAATAAACATTTAATTTAATACGTTCACGACCGAGGTGCTCAGGCTAGGGGTGCCCATAAACCAGATGATAAATTTGCACGAAATGAGCTAATTGAAGCCTAAAGGTAGAATAAATGTTTTATTTATGTGTTTTGTGAGGTTTGTGACGTTATTAATAGTATGACGCATATACGAGTTTTCCCATAAACCGAAAAAAAAATCCAAAAGAATATTTGAACCAATATAGAAACTATAATATTTTACTTCTATCGCACTTAGCAACTTACCACCTATCACTTTACAAAATTTTACTAAGCGAAAATCTATTTTGATAAGTTTAAGGGTTTTGTTCCGTAAAGAGAAAATTACATAAGATATTTTATTACAAAAATTATTTGTTTAGTTTCGAATACATATTAAGCAAACGTCGATGCGATTTAGATATTAATGTTATAGGTTTAATTTGATTTTTATATTGACATTTACATATTTAATTTTATCCGCCTCTAACTACACCTGCCATATATGTACAATACATATATCCTGGTTTCTGAATCAAACAAACAAATACAGAAACTTTCTCGTCGTCAAATTCCAGTTATAAATTTAATGAGCGGAATTCAAGCTCGGAAAGCGATGATTTAATTGATGAATTCAATAATCTTGTCCCTTGGCCCAGAAAGCTCATTGCGGGAACGTTGTTTCAAGAAAAAATATATGATTTGATCAGTTGTTCAAAAATGGAAAGAATGAACATATCGCAGGTAACGATGCAAAATTGTATCTACAAAATTCGTTAAAATCTTTTTATTGATTTATCGCTAAGAAAATTAGTGATTAGCCGTTTTAATTAAATTTGTGACAGCAAAACGTTCAAAATTGAAAAAAATATTTAATTTTGTTAGTTCATTTTAATATTTCTACTAGAAGAAATTTGCTCGATTTTCCAAATTAGTATAATTTATAGGATTAACAGAATTCAAAGAATTTATTGAAATTAAAAATTATAAAAATTAAAGAATTTTTAAAAATACTATTGTAAAATTTGTAGAATTTAGGTATAGGATTTATTGAATTTTAAAATAAGGCAATTTGAGTTTATAAAATTTATAGACTTGAACAATTTATAGAACCCATTGAATCTATATAATTTAACGAATTTATAAAATGTATAGAAATTATTGAATCCTATAAGATGATTAAAGTTCATCAGATTCAATTTTTGAATTTGTAGAAATTATGGATTTTTTTTGGAATACGTAAGTAAAATTTGGGTTTGTATGATTTATAGAACTGACAGACTTGAAACAATTTATAGAATCCATAGAATTTATAAAATTTATAGAATTTGTGAAGGTTATATAACTTAGAGAATTGATTTAATTCTAAAATTCATAAAATTTATAGAGCTTATAACCATATTAGAAATTATAATATTTATAGACCTTGTAGAATTTAGAGAATTTATAGAATTTATTAGATTTTTTAAAATTTAACAAATTTACAGAATTTCTAGAACTAAAGAATTTATGAGATTTGTAGAATTTAAAATATTTACCGAATTTTTACACTTTATTCATATAAATTCTTAAATTTATAAAATTTATAGAAATTATTGAATTTTTAGGATTGTTAAAGTTTATAGGATTTATCGACTTTTTTGTATTTATAAAACAAGTAAAATTTGAGTTTGTAGAATTTATAAAATAGACACACTTGAAAGATTTAATAGAATTTATACAATTTATAAATTTTCTAGCATTTATAAAATTCTTAAAATTTAAAATTGTATAGAGCTTGAGGACATATTAAAACTTATCAAATTTACGGTATCTATAGGATTTATAGAATTTATAGAATTTAAGAAGCTGATTGGATTTTTTAGAGTTCCCAGAATTTGTAGAATTTATTGAATTTTATACGATTGTTATAATTTATAGCGTTTTAAAAAATTTCTAAATTTAAAGACATTTTATAATTACTACCTACAAATTTTATAACCTATATAAATTCTATAAATTTTTTAATTTTAAAAATGTATATATCCTAATCGTACCTACGATTGAGTATCATTCATACATATGAGCAATAATTATAAACTTATCTAATATTTTAAACGAAATAAAAGAATTTCTTGTTTCTTGTAAAATTTAAATTTTTAATTTTTAATCAGAGATTATTTAAAAAAAATCAATTCCGGAATTCTGGAACCGAAAAAATTCAATTTCGAAAATTCCGAAATTACTTTATGGTCAAAATGTGGATTATTTGAATTTAGTAAAATTTTAGTTAAATTAAATTAAATACAAGATAAGTCCAAGAGAAGCTTTCTTGTTTGAATTAAATCAATAGGATTCTTTTAGATTTTTATAGACACAATATATTAACAATAATGACATTCACAACATTTTTCGACTTGTTAATCATAAAAAATGAAGAGACCAGTCATTTATGATATATCTATATATCTACCAAACTACCAAATAAGTAGAAATATCAAAATCCCCCCCCCCCGTACTTTAACCTGAGAGACAATACAAAATGTATCGACTCTAGAAAATAAATATTATTATTAAATTAATAAGAAAGAATTTTTTTTTTTACGCTGACGCTACATCCCATAGAGTGATTTGGCCGCTTCATATTGAAGTTTCGTAATCATTTTTTTAACGGATAATGAGAGATTAATTCATTGATCCTACATTAATCAGCCGTAATTTTTTCATCACCCGCCGGGAATCGAACCCGAGACCTCCGGGGCTTAAAGCAAGCATGCTAACAACTGTGCCACCGGGGCGGCAACTTGTATTTTTACTTTGCTAAAATAATCGAGTATTTTCAATCCGCTATATTTACCGAGTTGCGAATTCGGATTGATAGAGTATCGAGTATCTAGCCCATTAACCTTGTATTTTCATTTCTATGTTTATTTCATCATTTATACCCTATTATGGCTATACCCCTATTATTTAAATAATATATTTTGTAAGCTTCACAGTAAAGTCAATAGTTCATAAATTATTAAATTATTTCACTGAACATATGCAGCACGTTATAAAACCACCTGTCAATGCAGATCTCTTTGATATCGGTGCTAAGTTTGGTAGACGAGCAAAAAGCGGCATTTTCGCTAACGCCATAGGTGTAATCGACAGAAACCACATAAGGATAAAATGCCCTATCAATAAACACGACGAATATTACAACCATAACCTTGATTTTCAGGCAAGGAACCTAAATATTAGAAATCGTTCGTTATTCCTACCTCGATTTCACAGGACTAATTGCGGAGCTAATAATCCTATGGATATGGCTATTAATAACTTTAATGATTATTATACGGAGTTTGATTTCAATATAAGTAAAAACGAATTTAAAAATAGAATTACCGGTTTGTTTTAACTATTCTGTGATATTGTTACTTTTTATTGTTGTATATGGTTGTATTACGTTGTTTTGGTTTTGGAGTGAATCTAAATTTTTTATAAGTAATTGCAATGTACTGATCAGATCAGTTTAATATTAATTATGTTGATCTTAATAAAAATAAATAAATAAATAAATGTTTTTATTCGATTCAGTGTCAGGCTGTGGTGGACAGCAGTCCAATCGAACAAAACCTTAGCTTTAAGCTTTACTGATGTAAAAGAAAGTTAAAAAATAATAAATTTGTAGAAGTTTGCGTAATTGGTTTCTCAAAATTCCCTGTTCGTAAAAGAAATGTGTTGGCCACACATCAATTAAATTTTTTTTTTTTAATTTTTTTTTTTTAATTTTTAATTTTTTTATTTTTATTTTTTTGGAAACATTTTTGTATTAGTAATTTTTTGTAAACCTTATACTTTTTAAGATATTTTCAAAACAAATTTTCTGTCCAAGGGAGTGGCCACTTCCGGTGGACCGATTTGAAGTAAAATTCACTGGGATCTCCCAATTTATCCAAAAAGCTTAAATCTGAGTTTCAGTTCGATTGGTTAAGCATCTGGCTGTAGAGAGGACACAGACTGACAGACAGACGGACTGACAGACAGACATCATTTCGAACTCACTTTTTCGGACTCAGGGGACCTCAAAACAGATAAATCTTCAATAATCTCAAGGTCGAAAATTTTCATGATTACTATACTTTATTTTACTTACGTAAAAGAAAGTAAAAGGGTTATTCGATTTAGCTACAAAAACTAGAAAATTATGTAACTGTGTTCTAGTAAGGCAGATTTAATTCACGGTGATATTATAAGTTACGTGTAAGTTAAGTTTAGTAAATCATTTGGTGTGTGGTTACGAATAGTACGGAGAAAACAGTTGTACATTTATTCAATAAACAATAGCTGTAATATGGATAATTCGATATGGCGCGAACGTCCGAAAGCTTACACAAAAGTGGATCAAGTATTGTGCCGACAAAGTCGATAGACGGGACAGAGTGTTGTATAAAAATTAGTGAAAAAGTTTGTAAACCTTCTGAGCGAAACGTGGTCATGTAGTATTTTTCGACTAGTGCGGCACCCAGTAACGGTAACGGCGATATACCGAATTTTGCATCAATAAAATAAAACGTGGTCTTTTGGTATGTAAAGACAGCAACTGTAACGATCATCGACTTCTTTTAATAAACGGGTTGAGAAATACAATTCATTTTCGTCGGTAACGCTTATTATTCACAATGGGCCACATTAAAAAGAAAGGTAGTGGGGATAATCAAGCAGGCGATAAAACCGAGGGTAGCTTTGCTGAGCGCTGGTCAACAGGAGTTACTGAACACACTTAGAAATTTTGCGTCGGTTTTCGATGCAAGGGTTGCATCGCAGCATATACGATACAACCTTGAGCCGAATTTAGATACAAAGCATACATCGTTCATATCTACGATGAAATTGCATCTAAAATCGGTGCAAAAGTATATCGGAAAATACTCGTTTTGTTATGTTTCGGTATTTGTATGTTTCGGTAAAATCAAAACCAAAAATATAAAACGAAAAACAAAAAAATGTTGTACTATACATACAAATGTATCTATAGCTTTTGTGTTTTAACCCTATTCATCTGTATTTTGGATACATAAAATCCTCTTGTCTCTTTGTAAAACATAAGGAAATACTTATCCTCGCAATTGAAGGGTTAACATAAAATATAATACACACACATACTACAAAATTACAAATATTACTACTTTTTTTAGTTCAGTATAAATTTTCTTCGAAACAGGTGTTTTCAAAGTGCTTCAAAAAGTATAATATTTTCAAATTTGTGGTTCTTTTGGTAAGTAACATTGGAAAATTAAAGGAGTAAGTAGAATTAGTAGGTTGAAAAAGTGAAAGTGCAAAAAATGGAAACCAGAGATGCCTTATTTGTAAAAATTGCATATAGCAATATAATATCATATGTCCAAATTGTAAAACATGGCCAGCAATGGGAGTATGAGGATTTTGTTGTATCAGGTAATATATATATAATTGTGCTTATTATTTAACTGTTCGAATAGAAAATTTTTGTGGATATCTTACAAAAATTTGCAACGATTTAGAAACGTATTACATTTTTCCTATGCGATGCAATTTGCATCATAAATATGAATAAACTGTTTAATTCAATGCTACTTATATTGAAAATAAAACTAAAGAATATACCGTTATTGATGATAAAAAAATTATCTGTAATCATATTTTATTATAGCCGCTACCAATGTAAATATTTCGGCGTACGAAATAGATTCATTTTCTGACGCAAGCGAAGTAATAATTCCAAAAGAAAGGTTCATCCAGATTGTAGAACAGTATTTTCAGCATCCTCAGTTTCATCTAAAAATTAACAGAACTTCTGAATCGGTAATAGGAAAGCCACCAGCAAGGCAAAATTGTACAATCGGGAGTAGCATTTATATGTCGTCGAACGTAAATATATTTTTGATAAATTTGGTGCGTCATGTAGAAATTTTAATTGCAATGTGCAGTCGTTTCATAGACAATTGCTGTATTTCTTTGGGAACCTTAAAAAATATTATTATTTTAGTTAAGATTAAGAATAGTTTTTCCCCATTTTAATTATTTAAAAGAATTTACTTCATATGTTTTTATTTGATATGTTGGCACTAATCGACGGAAATACTCTTCGTGACTAAAGAAATACAGCCTGACACTTGTAGATTAGCTTGAAATTGCTAAATCAAAATTAAAATATTCATTTCGGACCCTAAATCAATTAAACACATTAAATAAATAAATAACTATTAATTATCAAATACCTACGTCAACTGAAATCAGGAGCTGGAAAATTACATATTAGAATCAAAGAGTGCATATACCTTGTGTAAAAAAAACAGTGCATCAGGTAACTTACAAGGGCTTTCTGACATGGAAAGGAGAGCAATTGTCAGAGAGAGTGTAGATTTTCTGGTAAAAAATCATGGACACCATCCAGAACCCAATTATATTGAAGCTTTGGCCTACGCGATGATCAAATTGTTTCCACAATTAAAATCTACTGAAGATGATGAAATTGTAAGAAAACGACGAAATACTATAATTTTCAATATTTGAAATTAAATTGATTTTGAAATTTTTACAAATAAATCATATCGTTTCTAAACATTAGTCTTAATTCGTCATTAGTTAATAATACATTTTTGTTTTCAATTTAAACTATGTGCTTTTAAATAGGAGCTCCTCTACAATAGAAAGCAGAACCGAGGCTACATTCTGTCAAGACTGCAGCGACTTCGAACAAAACTGTATTCATTAGAAGAGGGTACAACAACCACCAGAAAAAGGAAATCAAAAAATACATTTATTTGTGTAGAACCTGTTGAAAATTCAAATATTAATTTTGAAGACACCGAGGATTTTTTAATTTTAAAAAACGCAAACGTGAAGACACAAAAGGAATTGATTAAAACTAAACTACAAACTACATTAAAAATTCGAACTGAATCATTTCAATTCAACAAAGATGTGAAATATTCAAATACCTTCCCGTTTTTATTTACTTCTCCTGATCTGGTAAATATATTTTTCAAAACATAACATCACTCAAGATTTTGATTATAAAATTCTTTCACAGATTTCATTTGATTTCGAATTGCGAAACCCAAACGCACAAAATTTTAATAACAAGTGGACAACCGTATACCCACATGTATTCAAGGTATATTTGGACTTAAAAGGAGGAACTTATAATAAAATTCCTGAAATAGAAGGTATATTATACTTACGCATTAATTGTTTTTTACTGAACCCATAATATAACTAATATCTTTTAAATTGGTTTTACCGATTTATTTTATAAAATCTCGAGCTTTCCAACTCTTCCAGTTTATTTTCATAAGTGTTATTGCGTTGCTTCTGAAACTGGAGTCAAATAAAATCACAAAATCTCTTGGTTTAACAATAAGATTGTAAAATCTAATTAAAAAAATATAAGTAGTATTAAAAATATCTTTATGAATAATTAGTTATCTACTGACTACTAAACATTTATTTTGTTTTATCTGTATAATTATTTATAGAGTGGACCGAGTCAGTGAAACCAATTTTTTACTTGTTACATTTGCTTCCTCAAAACATTGGCGGAGTATCTTCATCAAAAAAATCAAGAGACAGTTTCGGTACAATAATTAAAAAAAATTTTTATTTAGAAAGGTAAATAAAAACATCAACATGCAGATTATAAAACTAATTGTTTATGTATTTTCAGATTAATTTAACAGTTGAAGAGTTAAAAGAAATCAATGCAATTGATCCATATGTAATTGCGGTTGGTGAGAACAAATTAGCCATTTCGTCATATTATTTATTTGTAGAGGGAGAAATTATAATACTTCCTCCGCATTTTTCAGCCATTGATGCCTTCGATTATCTATTTGAAGCTCACTACGTATTCAACCAAGATTTCGATTATTCAACAAAAACATTCTGGAATTTTGTAGCAAGTTATTTCTATAAGATAAAAACGACAGAGACAAAAATTGTCCGGATAAAAGAAATTTCGAGTAAACTGGAAATAGAAATTTCTACTAAGATTTAATTATAAAGCTAAGTTTTTTTGGTGGAGTTGGTTTAACGTACAACTTACGTATTAGATGAATTATTGTATTTATTTTTTGTTTAACTTGATTTCAATTTGATTTATTTTAATTTTAATATACATATGTATAAATAATCTATAAAAATACTTACTAATATAATATATAAGTTATTATTTTATTAAATTATTTAACATATTAATTTTAATTATTTCATATATAAAAAACATAAGTTTAGCTTTAAGTTATTTTAAAAAAATGAATTTATTTTGCTTTATTTGCAATAAGCAATTATAAATACATTTTTTTTTAATTTTATTATAATATATTATGTAAATTAAATATTGAAGGAACATTAAAAATAATTTACTGAAATAACAATTTTTTTTCCACACCCCCTCTGAAAAGTATGTTATTCGATTCAAGTAACATGAAATTAATTCAACACAATTTTGCATCGGCGTTATATTTATAATACAAATTGCATTGAAATCATTTTCGTTGGTAGGTTACATGTTTAATGGTTATTTGGCGCTATTAACATCGAAATTGTTTCTGATACAATTTTCATTGAATCGTCTCCTTCGGTGTAAATAACATCCATATTTTTTTAGATGTAATTTTACATCTCATTTTTTTCTCATTTCAAAGCAAATTGAATCCAACATATTTTCGATGTAAAGGTTACATCGAAATTCGATACAAGCATATGTCGGACGTATATGCGATGCTAATAGCATCGCATATCAAAAAAATTTTCAACTGTGAAGGTGCAGAATCCGAGAAAGAAAAAATTGCAAAAATGACGATGGTGCTAAAAAATAAAGACATATTATAGAGCTTTTGCGAATGGAAAGCGATATTTTGAAACGGAAGGACAATCTGGTAAATGGCCAAATAGAATTAAGGTCCCAATATTTATTCAAGGACGTGGAAGAATCGAAGAATTGTTATAGTGGTGATGATGATTATTCTCTCAACAAATTGACCGAAGATTTCGATGAGGTATCTGCAACTACCGGATGGGACGATACGAGGAAAACCATTTATGCAAAGAGACTGTTAAAGGGTACGGCCAAAGATAGTGTAAGGTTAGCGGCAGGCGTAGATAATTGGGGTAAATTAAAGGATCATTTACAAATTAAAAAAAGGATAATAGTGCAACGGTTCACCAGAAAATGTTGGAACGAAGAAAGAGACCTGTCGAATCGTTCAAGCGTTACTTAGTTGCCTTAAGAGAAATAGCCAAAAGGGGAAGCATCGAGGATGAGGCCATTTTTCAATATTGCATAGCAGGCATAGATGATCAGGAAGTTACCAAAGCGATCCTATATCAAAGACGATGGCACAATTCCAGGAGAAATTGAATATTTACAGTGAAATACAAATAGCCAAAAACAAAAGATAGCCAAAAATAGTGAACTCAATTGCAGAAAAAGACGGAGGAAAGGAGATCAAACGCAATAAGTTCAGAAGAGAGTTTGCGAGTCCAATAGTATTGGCAAATAAAAAAGATGGTTCTAAGCAGCTCTGTATAGATTACAGGAGGATCAATGAAAAAAATATAAAGACCGATTTCCGATGAATTTAATGGAAGATTAAATTGATCAGCTCCAAGATACTAAAATATTTTCCATTTTAAATCTCCAAAATGGACTTTTCCATGTGCGAGTGGAAGAGGGCTCTATAAAATACACAGCATTCATCACGCCAATGGGTCATTACGAGTTTGTTCGTGTACCATTTGGCCTATCTAATTCTCCAGCTATCTTTCAGTAGTTTATCAATAATATTTGAAAACACTATGTGCACTGGGGATAGTATGCATTTATATAGATGATTTAGTGATTCCAGCTCAGAATGAGGAAGAAACAATCATTCGACTTTCAACGGTATTCAGTTTGGCTAAAAAACACGGATTACAGATAAATTGATCGAAGTGTCAATTCTTATCAAAGCTCATTGAATATCTCGGCTATGAGATTGAAGGTGGATGCATTCACCCGTCGAGGAGTAAGAAAGAAGCAATATTGAAGTTCCCAGAGCCAAACAAAAAAAATCCAGTCGTTTTTGGGCCTAACGGGCTATTTTCGTAAATTTGTTCAAGGATATGCAATTTACGCAAAACCCCTATCTGATCTTCTAAGAAAAGATATGGTGTTCAAATTTGGAGCAGCACAGAAACATGCACAAGTTTGGGTTAGAAGCGATTCTTCTCCAGAAGTTTGATGGTGATCAACTTTATCATGCCGTATTTTACTTCAGCAAGAAGACATCAGCCTGCGAAGAGCGGTATAGCAGCTACGAATTGGAGGTTCGGGCGATTGTAGGGGCACTAAAAAATTTCGAATGTATCTCTTGGGCTTGAAATTTATTACCGTCACAGACTGCGCTGCATTTAAATACACAATGGAGAAGAAAGAGTTGACTTCTCGAATTGCATTGTATTAAGGCGGGACTGGAACTCTTGAAATCTGGCCCATATAACGATATGTAACTATTAATGGTATTTTATTTAAATCAATTCTAGGTAGTTCATTGATAGTTATCCCAAGCAAAATGCAAGCAGAGGTTATCCGAACTTATCATGAGCAAGGACATTTTTCTATAAAGAAAACTGAGGAGCTAGTCAAAAGGCAATTTTGTATCACCAAATTGCAAGCGAAGATCCAAGTGTGTATTAAAAATTGTATCCCGTGCATTCGAGCAGAAATGAAAATGGGCAAACAAGATGGACCGCTGAATCCAATTCTCAAAGGTTATGTTCCCTTAAATACATATCACGTGGATTATCTGGGTAGCTTGGTTACCACGAAGAAGCAACATAAATACATCTTCTGTGTAATTGACGGTTTTACCAAGTTTGTCTGATTGTACCCGACGAAAACTACTACGACAAAAGAGTCTATCGCTAAATTAGAGCTACAAAAAGCTCTATTTGGGAATCCAGCTGTCATAATATCTGATCAAGGTACTGCTTCTCGCTAAGAATAAGAACGCAATTCAGTGGAAACAAAATATATCTAAAGTTCCTTGGCCCATATGAGATAACTGCAATAAAAGAACGTGATCGCTACAACCACAAGTGCCGAGCTGATGAAGCCCTTTTACTGCGGCATGACGGATGATGACAATGGGATGAGTGAAGAAGAAGACGGTGAGGAAGAGAATGATTATCAACGGAGAGTTTCATCTGAGGCAGATGAAAATCAGGACTGCTGAGTGGGATTATAGTTAGTGGAGTCAAACCGCAATCAGCCAAGCGAATAAAAATTGAAGTATCACCCTGTTATTAAATTATTTAATTTAATGAAAATCGCTTAATAAACTGAAATTAATTTACTTGTCTAATATTATTATTATGTACCTACTTACAAACTGCGTACTGCTTTTCGACGATTCTACGGCCAGTTTTATTTAATTGGGGTTGATCCATTTTTATTTGTTTAAATTCTCTTAATTTAATTTCACGAGTCTCGCTTTTGAAATATGTACACAGAATGAATTATTAGGTTATGCTTTTTTAACAACACCTGTCAAAATTTATAGACGGTCAGTATCGTGTTAAATTTTTTTGTTTTTTTTTTTTGTGGTGAATAAAAAAAATATTTTGGTTTTGCTGTCAAAATTTTAATTGTTAACAACTTTTTAAAACATTCACACACGCTCACATGAAAACATTAATAGCTCCACGACAACTCCTTCAAAAAATGTATTGTTTGATTCCACTTAAATAAATGGTACCATTCGCAACGATGACAAATACTTAGATGGTACTTTGATGGCCGATTTTAATTTTTTCTTTGACATTACTTCATAGAACACTCTACCAGCCTACGACATTTTCTTCAAAAGTATTCATATCAAGACAGTTATGACAGCTAAGCCATTTTACAGGGGAAATTTGCCAGAATGTTAACTTTTCACCACTCCTTACATACAACTTGTGTAGTGTTGAAAATCATCCCGAAAAGCAACCGAAACTCTTCGCAATAAATTGTCCCATTAATATTAACGTGCACAAATACAACATTTCAAGCATATACTATAGCACTATTGGCGTCTTTATAAATCTTAACCTTCATACAAAATTCAACTAAACAAATGTCTATGGGGAATAAACAAGGTGATTCATTCGATTCGCACAATGAATTATTAATTACAGAGTTTCTATGTATATTGTTGGTCAATAAATTTCACCGGAAATAAAATAAAGACGATATCGTATCCGATAAAATAAAAGTCAGCATGTCTGTCTGCCATACTATTTGTGTACATCGATCAAAATAATTTTTTTTGATTCCGAACGTGTTTATTTATTTATAGACATTATGTATGTTTGCATATAAAGAGAGGAATAATGTTTATTAAGCAATCAATGAAACTGCCAAGTGAAAATGTTTAGGAAGAAATTCTTTGTTTTTAACGATTTTGTTTGTTGGTTTGCTATACATAATCAAGGAAACACATAAAATACATCATTGAACTTTATTACCCATTCATTCATCCAGATATACCAATAAAAGTTATATGAGGACCTTAGGCCTTATTAAATTTATTTGTATTTACAATTTCATTACTTCACAATGATGTGGCTACATTTTTATTGTTTTTGAAACTATATGCATTATAGCTGGTGGGAAATTTTTTTTTGCATATATTTTCACTCACCTCACGAATAAAATTGGAAAAGCTATCTTGTCAATGTTTTATCGTAACTCAAGAATTTTATTGTCAATATAAGAAATCGGTTCTTTGTTTAATGGTCACTAAAGCCATTACAGATTTTTTTTTTTTTTTATATTGTCATCACATAATAAACCATCAACGAATAATGAATTTCTTTCGATCCTTGTCAAAAATCACAATGTAGCCATAAAAATTAAATCAACAGTATACAGACAAACAAATCTAATAATTTAATAGAGTATAAATCTCTTAATCCCGGTCAAACATTCATTTCGATGATTTTGATAACTCGATCAAATACCTATTAAATTTTATGACATCGTGTAATAAAGAAAACAAAAAAAATATAAATGACAATAACAACATACGTCCAAGAGTAATCTTCAGTATACTAAAAAGAAATATTTTTTCTTCTGTTGACAATAAATTTACAACTTCCGTCCAACAAACTAATAAAAATTGTATTATTATTGATAACTATATAGATACGACGAACCATCGCCCAAATTGCTTCATTGCTTTTATTTTATATGTTTTATTGCCGCAGCTATGTATTTCTCGATTAGATTGTAGAGAGAACCCAATTTAATTATTTTTATAGTTTATTATATCGCACTCTCTAGTCTAAATACTCGTGGAAATATTCAAATACGCTTTGGCAGACAAATAAAATTTATTGGTCAAATGTAAATTAGATCGTAAATTTATGTATTATACATAATGTATCTGTTATGCTAAACTATACATGAGACAAAAAGAATGAATAATAAAATTATTATGAACTCAATTAACCGCAATTTAGATAAAAAAAAAATAATCTCACGATGATGGTCGTTCACAGGACTTAAAATAATAAACCTGATGATGTCATTTCAAGACAAATGCAGAATTTTGATGAATCACAAATGCAGTGGTCGTGGTAACCATTTAATTTGTATTTAAATACTAGTATTACATAAAATAAACTGATATGAAAATAATCAAAAAATTCCAAATATCAGGGGTGGGATCATGAAATCTGGTCGGAAATGCCGGTCGATTATATTGTAAAATATCACCACTAGCAAGGAATTTTGACGCAAATTGCCCGGTTTTACAAAAAACGGTGCCATAAACACCACTTTCACGGTAAATTTTCGTCAAAAATCGTCCGTTAATTTTGATTGACGATCCGCAAACATAACCGAGGTGTTTTTGATGCTCGGGTAGCTTCTGCTTATGACATTTTATGTATTGCGACACGTAAAATCTCTCGAATAATCTCCTGACACAATAGTTACCGTCTCACACAGGTAGTTCACGAATCCATACACAATAAAGTATATTTTATAGGTTTCACAATTATAAAAACATAAAAGAAATTTATTTATTTTAAAATTTTATTAACTATTACTTTTCAAAATAGAGTTTGATTAAAAACTAAACTTAATAATTATATTTTACTTTATTCTATTAATACAAAATAACGGCATAACGTGCATTCTTTATTATTTTCTATGATCGTCTTTAGAATTATTTTATTTTGCTGACTTTACGTATACCACGATATGGTTATTCTTGTATATCAGCGATGTTGTTTAGTTATGCTGGTTCTGTGGATTCCAGGAATATAACTCCTTCCGGGATAAAGAAAGGGCATCCGTGCCCCTTAGCTTAATGGGTGCTTTTGTCAGTAGATCCGAATATGATGCCAGTTGATCTGTTTTTTTGTGCTTTCAGATTTGATGTTTTGGATTTCCGTAGTTTTACTGTGGTAGCAAGACTATTGTATGGGTGTGAAGTTTTTCCCATTTATTTTCCCAGATATAAGTATACAAATCCTAGTGGAATAAACAAAATTCTATTGGATTCTCATTGAATTTCTCATGTGATTGTGCTTATTGTACACTGTTAAGAATTCAAAATGTTTTTATATAAGAAAATTTGTAAAATATGAACCACAAAGCTAATTTATTTTGAAATATCATGATTCAGTTCATAAATGAATACCTACATAACGTAACATAATGTTAATTTGTGCTGTAGCCGTGTATTATTTTAGAATAAAATCACAGAATATATATAAACAGAACAATATCATCTATAGCGCTTTAGTCCTAAGCTGGTGAACAAATATTTTCGTTATTGTTTTTTTCGACTGATTTTGATTTAGAAAAGATAGAAAAATCATTTTATATGCAATCAATGAAACAAAAAAAAATACAAAAATGTTTGTACCACCTCTTTCTATTGATAAATAAAACTCAGTACAATTTTAAAACGAAAGAGAAACCTTTACACTTTATAATGTGCGTAAAAGAGATAGACATTCGTGAATAATTTTTGATTTTGATCTAGTTAGCTTTGCGAAACTTTAAAATCAAATCAACAAATAAACAAAAGACCAATACAAATAAATTAGACATGCTACACAAACTCATACACAACCGTATGGGAGTTGCAAGTTTTCTTTTTGTTATTTCTTTGATATGATTTTAAAGTTTCGCAAAGCTAACTAGACCAAAATCAAAAATTATTCACGAATTTCTATCTCTTTTAAGCACATTATAAAGTGTAAAGATTTCTCTTTCGTTTTAAAATTGTACTGATTTTTATTTATCAATAGAAAGAGGTGGGTACAAACATTTTTGTAATTTTTGTATGTTTCGTTGATTGCATATAAAATGATTTTTCTATCTTTTCTAAATCAAAATCGGTCGAAAAAAGCAATAACGAAAATATTTGTTCACCAGCTTAGGACTAAAGCGCTATAGATGATATTGTTCTGTTTATTATATTCTGTGATAAAATACTAAAACAAACACATTTAGCGTTTTTATAGCTTAGTCCGAACATTAAATTAGTTTAATTAAATTTATTAAATTAATTTTGCTTTGTTAGTACCTATCGAGCTATTCCGATCAAATATAAGTGTACTAAATTTAAAACCAAAGTTACGAACCATTAAATAAACGTCAAACTGTCCAATACAATTATTACAATAGAAAAAATAAATTACACCCAAAAAAAATGTTAGCAAACAGAGTTTATAAAATACTTTTCCTTGAAAAAACGTCAAATGGTTGCGAATTGGTTCAGGTATTCCGTGTAATATCAGAAACTAAGTTCAAATTTGTCGCCAAAATGCCGTTATTGGCCATTAATCAAATTCCTGCAAAACCGCAATTTGAAATTTAAAATTCGTAGCACATTTATTTCTGTGGTTGTGATACTTCACGAAATAGCTGATTAAATTTCCTATCCATAGAGCTAAGAAGGTATTCCCTAACCACAACCAGAGAAATAAATGTGCTACGAATTTTAAACTTCAAATTTCGGTTTTGCAGGAATTTGATTAAGGGCCATTAACGGCTATGGCCAAAGATTTGGACTCGAGCTGTGATACTTCGACAAATAGCTGATTAAATTTCCTATCCATAGAGCTAAGAAGGTATTCCCTAACCACAACCAGAGAAATAAATGTGCTACGAATTTTAAACTTCAAATTGCTGCTATGCAGAAATTTGATTAAGGGCCATTAATGGCCATTGCCAGAGATTTGGACTCAAGTTGTAATACTTCACGAAATAGCTGATAAAAATTCCCATCCATAGAGCTAAGAAGGTATTCCCTAACCAGAGAATAAATATGCTACGAATTGTAAACTTCAAATTGCGGTTTTGCAGGAATTTGATTAAGGGCCATTAACGGCCATTGACAAAGATTTGGACTCTAGTTTGATACTTCACGAAATAGCTGATTAAATTCCCAATCTATTGAGCTAAGAAGTTATTCTCTATCCAGAGAAATAAATATGCTACGAATTGTAAACTTCAAATTGCGGTTTTGCAGGAATTTGATTAAGGGCCATTAACGGCCATTGACAAAGATTTGGACTCTAGTTGTGATACTTCACGAAATATCTGATTAAACTCCCAATCTACTGAGCTAAGAAGTTATTCCCTATCCAGAGAAATAAATATGCTACGAATTTTAAACTTCAAATTGCGGTTTTGCAGGAATTTGATTAAGGGCCATTAACGGCCATTGACAAAGATTTGGACTCCAGTTGTGATACTTCACGAAATAGCTGATTAAATTCCCAATCTACTGAGCTAAGAAGTTATTCCCTATCCAGAGAAATAAATATGCTACGAATTTGAAGCTTCAAATTGCGGTTTGTCAGCTGTTACATTATACCAACTTTTAGTCCCATGAGTAATGGTTTAATGCATCTATCGTGAAACTCTTGAATATCATTCTGCCTTTGAAAAAAGTTCTTGTGATTTGAGCTTGTAAACAGTTTTTGTTTGAATCGATTGTTCTATTATCGCGGATAATAGAACACATATTAAAGACATGCTGGAAAAACTAAGCTGGAAATTAATTAGCCAGAGAATACACTTTAATGTGCTAAAACTGTTCTATTTACTCGAAAAGGGGGATCTTCCTAAATATTTAGATAGTTTGCTATCTACCAACAGAGAAGTCCATAATTATAATACCAGGAATACTCATTTTAGATTACCAAGGTACGGTAAATCATTTTCTCAACGATCGCTAGGGTATAATGGTTTGAAGTTATATAATTCTTTCAACAACTATTGTAATCTTAATGACCTTCAAGAGCTAGAGTACGGCCAGTTTATGCAACTATTACACATATTCATTAAAGAAAAAATTAATATTTAGTTATTTAGTAAGATATACAAATGTATTTAATTAATTAATTAATTTAGATAAAAATAGGTTTAAAAAAATGTCAATAATGATAAATAAATAAATAAATAAATTATCAGTGTTAGTTCCATCATAGCTATTGAATTGTTCTCCTTTAATTTTGGTATTTGTAAAATGTATAGGAATTTTTCGTAGTTCATCGCTATTTATGGGGTAACGAATTCCAGTGCTTGGTCTGGTAAAGTACTGTTACAATTAAGTTTTTTATCATGACTATTTCTTCTTCGGTGGTCGAATGAATGTACAGTATTGTGGTACAACGTGACGGATAATTCCCGAGTTTGAGATTTTGTATTTATTTGTATTGAAAATTTCAATAATAGTTGCATGGATCTTCTCTGCCTGACCGTTAGATTCAGAAGATGAAGCGTATTATAACCTAAAATTTAGGTTAATTATGTACTCTTTGAATTGTGCCGATTGAAACGTAGTTTCATGGTCTGAGATAATATAATTTGGAATTCCACAAAGTGTAAAATATTTTGTTAAAGCATTTGTTACATCTACGAAATTTTTGGTGTTAATATTTATGATCTGTATATATTTTGAAAAATCATCAACTATTTATGCATATTACAGGTGTTACATGCATTTATGTGGCTTTTGATCTTACCGGTCATTTTTGGGAAGAAGTATGACCTTTTTATTGTATTTTTTACTTCTTTGATCCCTCTATGGGCTCTTTGGTATTCCTTTACTATTATCGCATTCTAACGATCCTCATTGGTAATGTCTTCGACCATTTTAGTAGTAAAAACTAAATGACCGTTTTGGGAAAGTTTATTCTGAAAGAATCTTGAATTTTTTGTATAGGCATTCTAGAGAAAGAATAGCAGTTTGTCTACCATCATGATAATTTCTGATTGCCTGGGTAACGCTTTGAGATGATTATTCTGTTAAACTTTGGAAAACAGTTTCTAAAACAGCCACGTCTATGTTAGAAACTCTAAAGGTTATGGTTGTTTTCTGTAGTAGTTCATTGGTATTTCTGCAAAATGAATGAAATAATCGTTTGAAGTATCTGCAGAGTTGACAGTTATATGTCACTACTGATGTTTGTGGATTTATATATAGTGTCATTGGTACTTTCATTAGCGTCAAGCTCTTTTAATGGTCGTCTGCTTAATGCATCCGCCACAACATTTGTTTTTCCTTCCCTATATATGACATTATAGTCATAATTGTCTAATTCGGGTCTCCATCTAAGAATTTTCGAATTTTTTTCTGAGGATTTTATGAATGTTAGGGCTAGTGATTTGTTACCAACGTGAATTTACTACCATACAGATACGGTTGGTACTTTTTAACAGCCCATATTATAACCAATGCCTCATTCTCATTCGTGGCGTAATTAGTTTCCATAGTAGTAAGTGTTCGCGAGGGCAACGCGATAGGCCTTTCCACATTATCCTGGGTTTGAGGGAGTACCGAACCTAGAGCAAACTCTGATGAATCTTTCGTCAGAATAAATGGTTTGGTGAAATCTGGGTAGGCTAGTATTTGATTCGTATCTAAAAGGTTCTTAAGGTTATCATAAGCCTTTATATTGTCTATATCTTTCATTTTAAGAATCTTCTTTCCTTAGATACTTGGCCAAAGGTTTAGTGAGCGTAGAATAATCTTTAATGAACCTTCTGCAGTATCCTGGTAATCCCAGAAATTGTATAGTCTCCCCGGATTCTTTGGTATAGGCCAATCTAAAACATTTTGAATTTTGTCCGCAATATATTTAACACCTTCTTGCGTGATTATATGGCAAAGAAATTTAGTCTCCTTTTTCAGGAATTCACACTAATCTAATTGAATTTTAAGATTAAATTGTGATAACCTTTTGAGTACTGTGTTCATATTCTGTATATGGTTTCTCAAGGTATGCATGGCAAATGTTTCCTATTAAATCTTGTAACACATTATTCATTGCACGTTGAAACATGGCTGGACCATTCTTTAAACCGAAAGGCATTTTGAAGAATTCAAAATAACCTTTGCCACTTGAAAACGCAGTTTTCTCTCTGGATTTTTCCTCCATTAGTATGTGGTGGAAACCAGATTTTAAGTCCAATGTTGTGAAATATTCAGATTTTCCCAAATTGTTTAATATTTCCTCTATTTGTGGGATTGGAAATTTGTTGTCAATCGTTTTTTCAAATTTTATTTTTTCCTAGCGCGTCTGGTTCTTCTGGGACGACTCAAATCGGAGAAGAATAGGGACTTTTAGAATTACGAATTATTCCGCTATCTAATAATACTTGTATTTGTTCCTCGACATCATTTTTAAAATAATGTGGGTATCTGTATATTTTCGTAAAAACCAGGGTATCGTCTTTAGTAACGATATTGTGCTTGATGATTGTTGTTTATGACAGCTTTTCATTCTGTCTTAAGAGCACTGTATGGTTTTTGAAAATTGTCTCGATCGACAAATTTTTCTCTTTTACAGTTAAGTGTTCTAACCGCAAATAACTTGTATTTCTATAGATTACCCCACGCTCGCAAACCGGGATTGGTTTTATAGTTTCAAAGTTATTTACTTGGAACTTCAATTTTGAGAGTTTTTCTGGTGGATCCGGATTATCCTTCAGCACCCTCAGAGTTGTTTTAAAATTATATGCTTTATAAAGACTACATAGGTTCAATTAATATGTCGTCGTTCAATTTTATAAATTCCGAAATCAGCCATTCACCGTTTTTTTTTTTGTGTTACACGTTACAGTATGGTTACAGAACTTTTGCGCTTGGTAGTAGCGAAAAAAATATGAATGTTTGGTTATTTAGAGATATCGTGTTAGACTTAGAATCAATTATAGCATTCATTTTTGCTACTAATTGAGATCCTAAGATCCCATCAAAAAATGTATGAAAGTTTAAATCATAATAAGTTTAGCCTGGTAGGTTATGTCCAAGAAAGTTTATTTTACCTTTCTTCTTAAGTTGATGGACTCCTAGTACATTTTTTTTGGACCATTGTTTGTTTTAATTGAATGAGATGGTTTTTAATGAGACCTAGTTTGATAACGTTTTTGTTAGCACCAGTATCTATTAACAATGTTATTGTCTGATGTGACTCATTTCAATAACACTGCAGGTACGGAAGAAAGTTTAATTTTCCGTATCTGAACTCAAATCTTCTTGAAAATTTTCTGAGTTCGTTCGGTTCCATCTAAAAATGCATGACTATTTATCACCCTTTTTTAAAAGAATTCCTTGATCTCAACGAATGATTCAACTCCACTGGTGTTGGTATTTCTTTTACCAAGTAACTTAGTTTGTTGGAATTGTGGTTTATGTGGTTGAATTCTTTAGATTTTTGTGATTCCTGTGGTATATTGTTAAATTTATATTGCGTATTTTGTGTGGTGTTTACTGTTTTTCGAGCATTGTTTGGTATTAGCTCATTTGCGCTCATGTACACAAAAATGAGTACCCTTCTTCCACGTCTTGTGGTCTAGCCGCTTGCGCGAATCCGAAGTATGGTCTTCGGAGGCCTGCTATGAGAGCGGCTAACATATGCCGAAACATGTGCCAAGTAAAGAGGATACCGATTGCTTCGAGAAGCTTATAGTGATTGCTCGCCAGATACGTGTGAACGATGGTTTCGACGTTTCAAATGTACTAATTTCGATGTTACAGACAAAGAACACGGAAAATCGCCAAAAATGTTTAACTATGATCATCTGGTAGGTATCAGGTTGATTAACTTAGTCGGTCGCCATTGAAACCATGGGCTGCAGGATTATCCTTAGATTCGACATGAGCCCGATGATGTCTTCCAACGCACGGAATAACTAGAGAACCATATAGTTTGTAAATCTCAGAATGTTGATAAAATTTGACAAGTGTACAAATGCGTTCTGGAAATAATTTATTAATAAAATAAGCAATTTAAAGGTATCAAGTTCCACAATCGTAGCAGAATTGCAGGTTTTGAATTTTTCTGGCTCATAATTTGTTGATAAAGTGATTTTGAGATTCTGGTACCTTGAAAGACAGGCATATTACTAAGTTTAAAGTCATGTTTAACAAACTGTAGCTTATTTTATTTATACAAATTCTCAATTCATACCTACTCAATATTTAAGCAAATAATTTTACGCAGTCGAAAGCAAACTTGGTAACTTGTGAATCGTGTAATGGAGATGGTACAGAAAATAAATTTGATAAGAGTTGACGTTGTTAAGATTTTTTACCTTTTTATAATGTTTAAGATGGCTTTATGTATGAACTAGTAATTGCCCGTCAAAACTGACGGAAGTTCCTGAAAACTCAATATAGCCTGAAACGTAAAGTGCTTGTTTCTACAAGAATACGAAATAAGACAATTTAATATTAATTCAATAATTCTTTTATCACAACGGTTTTTGTAAATGTATAGTTATCATTTAATAATGCGCTGTAGTATGGTGAATAGTTGATCAGCACTCTAAGGTTCTCATTATTTCTTATTCGCGTTAAAGCTACTGAAAGCTGGCCATGAGCCAAAACAGGTTCTGGCAAAAACACCCCAAAAAAAATGATGAAATTGTCGTCGCTTCATTCGAAATCCTAAGCTACTCTCGCTTGGTTCCAAGTCGGTTCGGGGGATGCAAACTTCGTCTCCTTTATTGCTGTCTGTGATGATTTCTGCCTTGATACAATTCCTGAACAACTTTTTCACGATCACTCGAGTTCCATTCAAAAGTCCCTTCTTTGGGTTAAAATTTCTAGCGACATGATAAACAACTTTCAAATTGATTAAATGTCGAGGCATGCCAGAAGGGGTATGAGAATTCAAAAAGTTGACTGGAAAATCGATTGCATAATTCGGATCATCGGAGATCATTATGCCAATGCTCAGGAAGGTTGTTGCATCTCCCGGCAAAAGATCGAGAATGGCATTATTGAGCTTAGTGACAAGAACATTTTTTTAACTGAGAATGATCTTGTTGGCGACATCAGCGATTTCATCAGCAGTTGTTGTTCGAATTTTAGCTCGAAAAATTTATCGAATGATGTGCTCATGCTCTATCATTTACTCAGGAATTTCAACTAAATCAGGATCGGCTTCTTGGAGATCATTTCGCAATCTGACATCGTCCAATTGCAAAACCCATTCGTTCAACTCTCGTTGTCCAAATGCTCGCAAGTTGATGATGAGAGTTCGCTGCTTCACATGCCGCTACAAAAGAGAATTGTACATGCACATTTCGATTACATTGGCATTCTTTTCTCTGTGAACAACATTTTAGGATAATTATTATTCATTATTCCTCGCAAAAGCAGATCAATCATTCGAGGAGAATAATGCTTCTCGTAATTTAATGGATTCAAGCGAGGGGATTTTCATGGATGACACCGACGTTTCGCTTGCAGAAAGTAGGATTTTGAAACTACTGTGGGCAGTTCAACTACGAACCAATAAATCCCCTGCGATTCCTGTCGTGGCGAAAGCGTGTACACATAACTCATCAAAGTGTTTTAAAGGTAAGTTTTTCCCGAACCGCCAGGACCATCGAGGAAGAAAAATTGCGACTCGGCCATCGCATCATCAATTGCAGCAGAAATCTCTTTGAAAATGGCACACTGCATTGGGTTAAGAGTGGCGATTAAGTTGGTGGCCATTTGAACTTACTCTTCGACATCGAAAACATGTTCGACGATCTGGATCGGGCCTGGTTCAGGAATGCCAAAATCTGTGCATTTCATGCCATTCATGCGCAATAATTTATTTTCAGCGGTTATGTCATCGAAATGCATGATGTAGTCGGTGCAAGAGGATTTTTTGGCGAATTTAAGATACAAATCAAGGCAAATGTTAGGCGAATTTGATATGGCATGCAAACATAACTTGCTTCATCCAAACATCATTCCAATTCGCTATCATCCTCAAGAGGGTTCATGGCTTGTGCTGCATCATTGAAGGTGTCAAAAATCACTGAATCGAGTCGGTCTTAAGATCGGCAAAACTTTGAGCTCCACGATTGTGTTGTAACAGCAGTCTCAAATAAAAACGCTCGCGATCTTTCGGACTGACAGCATACATTCGTGTGACAATCTTATCTCCTCTCAGCTTGCGATCCTTTCCAAATGCAATGCGTTTTGTCAAATACTGTTGAGCTCAAACCATGCATAATCTTGGCCGTCTTAAAAATGAATCATTTGTTCGTCAGCAAGATGTATGGCAAGACGATAAACAGCATGCGATCGATCGTGCATTGAATTTTCGAGCTGTCGCCAAATTGCTTCAGCAGCACAAACATAACGCGCATCGATAAATTGCTTAATTTCATCATAAACAATCGGTCCTTGTGCAATTATTTCAACTGAAGCACAATCATATCATTTGTATTGAAAATGTACTTGAATGCCTGAACGGTTTGGCAGACAATTACCTGAACGGCTTGTGACATGACGATTGTCAATTTTTCTTCCTCCTATTTGAATTTCAATTCCTTCACGACAACGATAAATGGTAAAACCATTAACTTCGGTTAATGTTTCCTTGCAAAAGGATTTCGGAAACCTTTTTGCACATTCACCTTTTTACATGCAAGGCGCAAGTGGATTCTCATTGCGGCAAGGTCCGTATATCATCGAGCGAACAACAATTTCATGCAATACAGGTTCCGATCCCTGTTCAGGAATCTCAGCCCACACAAATCGATCAATCGTCTTGGCTGTGTCGATTTTTGAGTCATTGGCGAGAATGAAGAGCATTTGGTCATGGGGAAGTCCTCTTTTTTGAAACTCAATCGTGTAAACAAAAGCAATGACATTCCCAAAAGCCTTGTTCTTCACTATGCCATCGAGTTGTGCTTTTAATTTGAAGCTGAACATTCGAGCAACCAAATCTGGTCTATCACAGGGCTGTTGTACAGGAAAAAGATTCTCTCGAATCTCTGGCCAATTGTGATTGCCTGTTATAGTAATGAAAAGATCATGCTTGCCGCACTTTGCCACAATTGCCTTAGAGTCGTGATACTCCTCGCGCATATTACTAGGATAACCTTGAAACGAAGATGGCTAGATGACAGATCGAGTAACTGTAGTTCCTTGGTGGATTGCCACATCATTCAAAAAGTTCATAAGGCCTTGATAACTGTCCTCTAACTTGACCTCGTTAACTGTTAAAGGATCGTAGCATATTTATAACGGGAAGCGTTCGATTGTCGGCTGCCGCTCCTTGTTCTTCCTCCTGCTCAATCTCACCAAGATTTCGGTAGGCTTTGCGGACCGGTATTTGTCATATCTTTACAGTGAATACATAACTATTAGTTTTGTCCGGGCCCCAGATTTTTCCCTTCCCAATAACACGTTATTTTTAAATCTATGTTCCGAGAAATGAAAATTTTTATTTAACAAATCTCTTTGTAAATTTAGCAGTCATCCTTTGAAAATTCAATACTTTTATCATAGTTTACCATCTCCGCACAAACAATATGTTTTCTAATAAATGTTACCTTATGTTACTATTACTTACTATATTACTAATGAATGTCTACTATTTTTCAGTAATTTTATTTTTCGTATTTTAGGTGTTAAACAACATGATGTGTACCCAATTTATAACTAGATATGTACATATACACATACTACTTGTACATGAGGAAAGAAGTCGTGCAGGTAAAAACGAACATAGCTTATATTATATTTAGACATACATATATACTCGTGTGTACACAGAGATTTACTGTGTGGCTTATCTCATCATAAAAGGCTAACAAATTGTGTTTATATGTACCATATACCACATACCATATTGTGTATATGCATATATGTATGATGATGAAAACGTTACAAGACAACCAAAGTAGTTTTAGCTCAAGGTAATAATTTAACCAGGTACATTGTTTTTTATGTATTTTGTGATGAATTTTTCATCGGGATTATTTTTAAAAACTTTACACCGTAACTTTTTTTTTTTTTGTATAAAAGTTTCAAAGTCTCACTCCCTGCTGCTGTGTGTGCTTTCTAAACATGGAAAGAAAAAAATGACAAAATGCTTTCTGTAACCTTTGGGTGTCAATACAGCCAAACGAAATTAACTAAAAACCTTATTTTAAATAAAAATAAAAAAATAAATAAATTGTTTGATCTTAAAATTATATTTCTGTTCTGATTTATTTATTTATATATAAAGGAAGTTATTTATGTTTATTATACAAAAGAAAATTGATTGAAAATTAGGATTTTTTGAAGCACCTTCTCCAACGTTCTACCAATTATGAATCTACATCAATCGATATGATTTTATAAAATGTATTTCTGTATAATTGAAAATAATTAAATTAAATTTTCATTTTTGTATAAATAACTTGCTATGTACATTGTATATAATGTATTTTGAAATATATGTATAAAATAACCCTTTTAAATTGAAAAACATATTTAATTTTAAATGGCAAAAAAATTATTTGAAATTTCGATCGATTTCACAATTTTTAATTTTATTTTTTCACTAATTAGTAGCACTAGCTGCTTTATAACGCAAATAAATTGTTATTAATTACTCTGTACAAATAAATGAAATCGATATGGCGTATTACAAACACAAAGTCTGAAAATTAAGTTCCAGCTAATTTTGCCTAATAATTCGGCAAAGACACGTCAATTTTACCGAAACGCTGGCCTGTAATTCTTAACAATATAAAATAAATGTAACGTTTTGAACACCAGGTCTACAGAAAATTTAGTGTAAAATACGGGAAAGGCTACTTACCTTTGAAAGTGTCGATTGCAGGCGCAAGTAAATTTATTACTAACGCGGTTAAGATATATAGGTTGATATAACATCTAGAGTTCCCCGAATAATTTAGCCGCCGTTTATACTATGCAAATACAAATATATTTTGCCTCATGAGAAAATTTTATCGATGTATGTGTATGTATTCGGTTTTGAAATTATTACAAAATGTCATACTTTTGATTTCTATAATTACAGAAAAGCAGCGGCTGATGATCCGTGAGGAGCTCGGACTTACGTCCGTAGACAAAACGATGTAATTTCTTTAGCGTCCACACTAGAGGTAAGGCTTCTCATTTGACCTGTGCGTAGTTTTTCCCCCTTTCGTGATAGATCCTGCCTTGTGTATGACGGCTTCCAGCTCGGGGATGGGTTGGGTCAGCTCATTCTCCTTCCATATTATTCTAAGTGTTTGTAAATTTATTTTTTATTTTCTAGTCGCTTTAGGCAAAGAAGATGCCAGGTTTTTCAAATGATCAAAAATAAGTTTATTTATCGCAGACTGCTATAAGATCCCAACAGGGTCTATACGGCTTAGATCAGATTTTCTTGCACGATTCCTTATATTTTGCAGTTCTTTAGCCACTTCCCATCCACGGTAATATATACTGGGAATTACCTCTTGCAATTAATGAATTTTGCTGCCGAATTCCTATCCGTGCCATACACTCATATTATCTTTGAGTATGATTGAAACCCTGACATTTTTGTACACTAAACTATCAGCAGTGACTTTTCCTCACTGATTCAATTCTGACTTGCATAGCATATGAAAAGCGGTAGCTCCCATTTTCTGAGGACGCTGTTGCCTGCATCATTTACAGTTCACTCTTTCTTGATGATGTTTACACCATCCTTAATGTCTAAATCCTACAATCTGCGACTCTGCAATTATGCCGTTACTCTCGCATGTTGGATCTTTCAACTGAACTTTCTCAGCGTTAAGCTTTATAGTTAGATTTGTATAAGTATCTGAGTCTGGGACATTTATTTTCCAGACATCGCATATTTAGCGCTATCAGAAAGACTTCAACTTTGTCCGTGATTGATGTAATTAGAACTTTGATAGTCGGATAGTCTTTGTGATATTAACTATGTTATATAGGTGGGGGATGTTATTGGCCTACGTAATATTCTTGCGATTTTTATTTTGATTCTGTTTTCCTCTTCTTTCTAGGATTACTTTCCTTCATGATCGAATAAAATTCCCTTGCCTTTCCTTTGAATCAGTAGCCCCACTGGTGATCAGATCATGTTGTTCTTTCGAGTTATTTGTCTGTATGATATTCACTATAGACTTTATTATTTTAATATGAAATTATATCTCCCATAGAACTAGTTTTTGTGATTATAGGCGATCTTATGATTCGATTACCATTTTAAAAAAGATTCTGATTTTCCCCTGTTATGTTTACTGCTAATTCAGCCAAGTTTAATACAGCAGTAGCAGTACTTGTAGGGTTATCTACAATTGCACCACTGCGTAGACATTGCGGTCGTTGGATTTAGACGAATGACCCTCTTGCTCACTCCCGAAGATCGCCGATACTAGGTGTCTGAATTCATGCACCAGTTCAGGTACCGCCTCTTACATGAGGACCAGACGCTATCAGAAGCCACACCTCCTGGTGAACAGAACCTTGTGGCAAATTTTGGTCCTCGGGTGGATTTTATTTCCCACTTCTCCCCCCCCCCCCCCCCCTCCCTCCATTGAACCGTTGGAGACTTGCATCTTCCTCGGGAAAATCAATTTAATGAAAAAATTAACCGGCTTGGTATGAACATGCCTACTGTCAACGAGGCTCATGTATTTGTCACTTCTAATCAAGGTAGTTCAGTAAAATAATGTTAATAGAAAAAAGCGAATTGCCACATATGATACGGTGAATGTTGGAAAAAGAAGCAAAGGCGACTTAAAATAAATCGTTGAGCTATCTGAATTGTAAAAGCAGGTCAAACAAATATTCAACATTCATTAATCCTTCGGATTCAAATAGCATTGATGGAAAATTCCAAGATACAAACGAGCTTTATCAAATAATGCCAAAGTGCCTAAAATAATTAGAAATCCTCCGTATATTTTGAAAGGCTTTGAGTCTGATACATTTGGTTAGATACGCATACGAGCAATAGCAAAAAAAACCTGCTGGATCATTGATAAAAATCCCATGCAACGAACTAAAAAAGGGAGTAAGGCGGTTCGTTACGTAGTTGCCTAATAACCAAACCGCAAAGGTAATGGTAGTAAAAGGAATACAACATGAACCATCAATTGACATAATCAAAAAAGGCCTTACTGCTAACGGAGTTAAAGTTCTGAACGTTTATCCCACTAATAAAAGTGTCAAATACAATAATTGAGTTGAGAGAAACATTAAGATCCCCGCGCTTACGGTAACATTTGAACGTCCAACCAGAAATGTGTCGGTTTTCCCATCATTGGATGCTATATGGCTGCAGAGTTCACAATACCGCGGAATTGTCAGGCATGTTGGGACATCAGGGTGTTTTATAAAGTATAAATGTGTGAAGTGCGTCAACTACTTCATACACAGATCAAATGCATCAACGGCCAAGGAGCGCATGTATGAGTTCCCAGAACGTCAAAACTATCTGAGTAAGTTAAAAAAACAGTAATTATTGATAACAGTCAAAGGATTCCTCGTACATTTAGCATGAAGTATATTAGTAAGGGAGACTCGTTTGCTGATCGTCTGAGAATCAAAACTCGCAGAGTCTTCTTCAAAATGATACTCCTATTAATCTCTCTATTAGTGGACCTGAGATTGGAGAGTCTCAACCAATAATGTTGCTTTATTTATGGCAAAGCTGAATATCATCTGTGATACATTAATCAGAAAAATGATGCATTTGAATTTTGTCTGCCAATTTTTATAAAGTTTAGTAGTCAAAATTGTAAAGCCACACTTCTGTTTGCATTGGCGAGGGTCGAAATTTGTTCATTGTAGTTTTCATATATTTTTGGAAGGTGGAAGTAAGTGATCTACGCCTTGTTGGACAGACAAGATAAAATTATAGTTTGTAGAGATTTCAATTCAAGACATACAATGTGAGGCTGTCCAAATAAAAACCCACAATTGTCAATAAGGGCGATCAAGATACCTCGCACTGCGACCTAAAATATTTGTTGTGATTAAAGTGGCTAGGGATATTGCGACAGAAGATAAAATCGTAGCTCTCCATGAGTTTTGTTCCGATCATCTGCCGGTAGTGTTTTAGATTCCAGAATTTTCCAGCGCATTTCATACTGTTGACTCGTGATTATAAAAATGAGGACTGGTTTGGATATAGACACTAAATACACTACATAGTGGATTGTTATAATGAGCAACCAGTGAGTCATGTGCTGATATTGAAGACAGAATTTAGGAGAAGATCCGGTAACATACACAGGAAACATTTGGGAGAAAATTGTCGTACATATAGAACCAGATTGGTCCAATTTGCATAAATGTGTTAAATTAGATGAATCCAATACAAACGATAATTTGATAATTTAAGTTCTGGAAGGACCAATTATTGATGCTATGGAAGTAGCTAATAAAGTGGCAGATTATTAAACGAACAATGATATCTGTAAGTTAGTCAACGATTATTTCAAAGCTCAAATGTTCTCGCTTTCAGTGGAAGATGGTATGAGTTCTGAGGTACTGGAGATTAGAGGAACTGTTAGTAGTCTTAACAACAATCTTGATCGATAAGGTGTTCAATAGGGCAAAAACCCTTTAAGCATCCGGATTTTGCAACTTTTGTTGATAGCAAACGCTATGCTGAAATCACCTTACCTTATTCCGAAATGTTGGAAGATTTCCAAAGTTATAGCCTTATGGTTGTGTATCGCAGACGCTACAACTCAATGCAGAAACACATTCCAGAAGAACAATTTGGGTTCCTTGCCAAAAGATCAACAACAGAGGCATTGCTGAGGGTGTTGAACCCTAAAAAAAGCAAAACGAAGACGTTAGATGACGGTTGCAATATTTCTGGATATAAGCAAAGCTTATGATCCAGTATGGCAGGACAGCTTACCGTATAAACTAATTAAAATCGGTGTTGCGCCTACGGTGCTTTCGATTATAAAATCATTACAAACCAAAAGTTTTTCGATTCTACACAAAATCATTTTCAATCGGGTATTAGAATCATTGGTTCCGAAACCCCACAAGGATCAGTATTTTGTCCACTTCTATAAATTTTCTTCTTGCATGATATTCCTACCATGGCCTCCAAAATGACAAAAGTTCAGATTTCATCGGTAGCCTCCATGATAATCACATCTGGCTACAGCGAGTATCGGTGCTCACCGAAACTTATGTAGTACCAATCAAGATTGACGGTTAGATGCTAGAGATTGTTACTCCGGTCGAAAATTTGTGGCTTATCTCAAAATACCTTAATTTTTAATTTTAGTAGTCACTTGACGAATTTAGGAAGACAAGGCAGTGCTGCTTAAATTTTAGTAGACCCGATTATCAGCTCCAAAAGTAATCAAGATTATCTGAATAAGCTTGGTATGAATTGCCTAAAGCTGGTCAGAAGGTTGCCCTCCACAGGGTGCTGAAGAAGAGATTAAAGTTTGCGTTCAACAACTGGACGAGACCGCCTGAATTTAGGCATTGTAGTTGGGCGGTGTAACTGGCGGGTTTTTCAAGATAATCTTATTTTAAAACTGTAAAGATGGCAGAACAGCACTCAGGTATTATTCTGAAAATTGTTGAAATACCCACTCGAAATAAATATGAAATCGATTAATATAAATCACCTGAAAACCCTGAATTTACTTTGAAATCGTTTACTTACAATAAAATGAAATATTGATTTATATTCAAAAATATTTCTTTTGTTATTACCTGTTGCCAAAAACCTTTAAAGAAATAGCGAAGCGTTCACCAGGTGCAATACTTGTACGTATTACCGTATCTGCCTTTTGTTTCAGTGGCTTAACTTTTTGCAGCAAATATTCAAACTCAATTGCTGACATTCGGGCAACATTTTTAAACAATTCGCCATCACTCTCTTCAAGTTCCGTTAATAATTTGTCATAATCTTTATAAAGGTAATGCTTTTGAATCCACTTGTTAACCCAAACTTTCATCAGCTTTTTTCTGGGATGCCTTTTATGCTTCATTTTAATAAAACTTATGCAACAGTTGCAGCCGCAAGGTTTTTGCCCGAGTCATCTTAAAACGCTAACTTATTGTAACTAAATGTTATGTATAATTTATTAACATTGCAATTTTCGTATGGACAGTCGAATCTACTTGTGCACAAAGTAACTTCCGTATAGCAATCGTAGAATACTGTATGTACTGTTTGAATCTAATCTCGTATATGAATGACTCAGATATTGCTCAGATAGTAATGACTGAGTGGACTATATGGGAAGCCTGTCCGACTTATTAGACAGTTAAACACTGAATTATACAACACTGTATGGCGACTGTTTTGCTCTCTCCTGTGAAGGCACTAGAAATGTAAAAAAGGCAAAATAAAATGTAAGCAACTTTTATTCGTGACAACGACAAGCGCTTCTTCTGCCACGTGATACAACTGTAGTACAATTTACGTAAAGAAAAATTGCAAAACTTGAAAATACTCTGTGCGAGAAATAGAAAACTATATGGACAAAATGCTTGGATTTTTAAAGTCGCATCTCTAGAAAGACGAGATAGAAGCAAAGTTCGCTTTACTGTTCCCCGAAACTTAAGCCGATGCAATAGGATAAAAGTGACACTAACGCTGAAGCCACCCCGATCATCCGCTGTGCACGGCCGGTGCCACTTGCAGCCTGGAAACCAATCGCCTACAGCGCCAAGGCGTCATCATACCAATCTGCTACGCAGACTATGCAGCACCAATAGTGGTCGTAAAAAAAGAAGAATGGCAGCATACGGATCGCCGCCGATTACTCCCCAAGCCTCAACGACGCACGCGAGCCAATCAAGTACCTGCTGCCAAAGGAAGAGGGAATTCTGGCCAAACTCGCACCCAATACAGTTTCCGCCGTTATCAACATGCCTAATGCCTTCATGCAAGTGGAACTGGATGACGTTTCCAAGAAATTGATGCCGATCAACACACACTGCGGCCTGTTTCAGGTGAACCGGTTGCAACCGGGGGTTAAAACGGTTCCTGGTATTTTCCAACAATTGATGGATACAATGACAAGCGGTCTAGAAGGCGCACTACCTTCGATCAACGATATTATCATCAGAGGCAATGACGACAGCACCGTGATGCAGCCGCATGCAAGAATACGTTAGGCGATCTAAATGCTCCTTCGGTCAAAAATCCGTCGAGTTCCTGAGTCACATTATCGATGAAACCGGTATCCGACCAAATCCAGCCAAGCTAAAAGTCATTCAGCAGCTACCCGCTCCATCCGACATTACCCAACTTCGCGCTTTCCTGGGCACAGTGAACTGGTATGGAAAGGTTATACCAAAGCTCAAGGATATGCGTGGCCCACTCGATGAACTGCTGCAAGAAGGCGTCGAAAATAAGTGGACTGAAGCTCGAGCCAATACATTCATCCGGCTGAAGCGCTCGCATCAGACCTGAACTTCACACGCTATGATCATATTCACAAAAAATTTACATAATATGCTTAACCTTCGAAACTCATTATACTAGGTCCTGATATGCCTTAATACATAGTTACAGATTTTACAACGTGATAAAACTCACACGTTAACGTTCAAGTCGTAAATTTCAACTAGTGTCGGATTTATTTTATGTGCTATACTAATCACTAGATAACTTGGCCGGTTAGGATAGATATTCTTTTTGTTTTATTGTTTATCGCTCGTCAGGTTACCACTGGTGGGGCCAGACTAGTTGAGAGATAAAACGATGTTGAATGGTGTTTAGTTTTAGTAACAGTAACTATGAATTTTACAATTTATTTACTAATAATATGCTTACTTAAGCATTTAATATAATGCCTTTGAATATAATTCAAAGATCGTGGCCGTGGTTTCGGTGGTTGTTGCATTTGTCTGTCCATGACTGCTGGCTGTTGACGGGTTCTGCGCCGGTAAATATACACAAAACTGATTGCCAACCCGAGAGTAAGTAATGCGTAGATTGACACATAATGATGAATATGATGTATCAATGGGATGTATCAATGACGTCCGGCAACTTCGCTTCGTTGCTTTTCTGCAGCATGATGGATTTTTCTAGTTCTGCATTCTCCTTGGTGAAGCTGTCGGCCGTTTCTTTTGCTTGATGTTTTGTTGGGATAGGTAATTGTGGTTGTTGATGGTTCTTCCTCGCCATAGTAAATTTTGATTGACTTGATTATTGAAGAGTTGGTCTGGTGTGATTTTTCCTTAATGGCGGTTAACTGGAACTCGTCATGTTTTAAGATACACTTCGGATCTACCGTTACAATTCCTGACTTGTCTAAAACCATCATGTTTACCTCATGATTATAGATTGGGTTGATGGTTTGAGGTTTGCTCACTGTGAATGCCCACTGATTCACGCCTATCTGAGTCCAATAGATCTGCCTTTTTATAGTGATTATAGTGCAATTTACGCGATTCCAGCTCACGTTCTTCAACAGATTTACTTCACATTTTGACTGTTAAGATTGTGTGGCATAAATAGGCGAAATATCGCACAAATAATCATTGTGTTTGAATTCGATGCATCGTTGTAGATCTCGACTCGTTAAACTAGCAAAATGTTCGCGGGGTAAGTCGACCATCAGCAGTTCCATTGTAGGTATTATGCTGTGCAGTTACCCGTCCCCTATTGTGGTTAATGGGAATTATGTTGGATAATTAATAAACTTGTGTGTATGCTAATGGCATCTTTATAAGGAATATAATGTTGTTTGCTGTTACCCTGGTGTGAACCGTTAACATTTTGTAAATGTGTCCCAGCTCGTTATTATTCTCTCCCTCCGGAATTGGCATCGCTGCTGGAACGTACTCTTGATTGCGGATGATCTCCTTCTTTAATTTTTGTGGGGTCAATAGGGCTGGATGAAAATGGCCTTGATGAGAGCTAAGGATGACGTCGAGAATGATTCTCTGCTTTTCTGCTATCCGTCTCATGACCAACATTATTTGGATCGTGAAAGTTGTGAGAGTCTGTACTCTGTTATAATGATCACTGTCTGTAGCTTCACTGGCGTATATTTTGTCGAGATACAGGAATTGTTTGGCGATAGCTCGGAAATTCTTGTAGTTGATTTCCTTTTCGTGTTTGAATATATGTTTGGTTGCATCAATGATCGATGTTTGGTTTTTGATGAGATCTAATAAATGTTCTTCATTAGTTTCTGCCTTCTCAAGTTATAGTTCTATGTGAGAGCATCTGTTTGATTCATATTGCCAAACGCGTCCCCCAATATGTATCCTATCGTATTGCCAATGTCCCGCTTTCTTCGTATGTGCTCTTTGTTGGTTGATGTGAGAAGGCTATTTTGTGAGGTAATTTTCTGCATGTGTTTATTCAGTTGTTGTGAGATAACATCACACATTTTCAAGCGGTTATCTGCTTGCCATCCCTTTTGACAGACCTCATCTAAATACTTGATATAATGTTCTAGCGATCTGATGTCTTCCCAATATCCGGTTAAATTGTAATTTATGATGAGTTTCCATCGCAATGCCATTAAATTGACAGTTCCGACATTTTGAAAATAAATTCCTGCATCGGGTGGCAGCGGCTCTACTGTGGTTAGTGTTGAAACCGGGGTGAGGAGCACTTGTACTATTCTGATGATCAAGAGTATCAGTCGCATCGCTGAGCTCAGCTTTTTGATAGGTTCTTTTTTAATGTGATATGCCTTTAATTGTTTTTTGTTACGATGTTTTACTGCTTGAATTCTTGTAATGTTTCCCGGTGACCCCAATCCAAAATTAACTTGGTGCGTTGTCCCTTATATGCTAGAATCATCGGATGTCTCCCTTCATATGTTAGCTACGAATTTTCTAATCGCCCTCCTACTCTGCTGTTGTTGTGTTTATCGAGGAACGGCTGCAATGACCGTAGGCTGCTGTATTTGAGGACGGCTCTGTCTCTTCCGACCGCTGTTTTCTTTTCCTCCGATGTTTCGAAGAATGCTTCTTCATGGTTTGTTTCCATATTCATCAAAAAGATTGGCCCGCTCCACCAGCTGTCCTTGGATGTTAATTTTTTCTATATCACGCCACGAGATGCACAATCAGCTGGGTTATGACTTCCAGGTTGATGCCGGTTTTCGTATCCAAGCTGAACTGATCATTGAATCAGACCACAAGGGCACGGTACTTATATCCACATCTAGTACCTTTATCACTTGTTGAATTAGTTGGCTTAGCAGGACTGCGCCGCATAGCTCTAAACGAGGGATTGTTAACTTTGCTTTTTGGGGGGCGACCTTCGATTTTGCTGCTAGAAGACGCACCGCTCTTTGACCGTTGGTTATGTTTCTACTGTAGACTACCGCCGCATATGCCTGTTCTGAGGCGTCACAAATTCCATGGAGTTCAACACGGTTGTCTTTGTTCTAATTTCATCTGATCCCATTTGGCCGCAAACTGCGTTGGAAGCGTGTCCTTACGGAGTAGTTGGATTAATTGAGATTGCAAATGTTGAGCCTCCTCTACCGAATCTGCACCGGTTAGTACATCGTCCACATAGAAATCATTTTTGATAATGTGACTGACTTCGGCATGATTATTGATTTCATCGTCAGCCAATTGATTCAAAGTGCGAATGGCCAGGTACGGAGCGGCCGATGTCCCATATGTAACCGTTGTTAATTGATACTCTTATAAACGATGATATTTACTTTATTTCCACAAGATTGTTTGATATGGTTGATGTTCTTCATGTATCTTAATCTGCCGCTACATTTTCCCGATGTCCGCGGAAAAAAAAAATTCGATGTTTTCTCAAGCAAAAGCGGGACATTCCAAACCAATATTACAATATTCTGATATTCTATATAACTTACAGACACTTCCGTGTAAGATACGAAGAAGAATACTCTGACCTGAAGCAAATTTCGGAAGGAATACCGCAAGGTAGCGTATTGGGCAAAATCTTGTACCTTCTGTACATACCATAGCAACTTATGCTGATGATACTGTAATTTGGACATTAATGAACAATACAGTAGAAGTACAAATAAACTTCAAACTTCGACTAATACAGTCAGCAACTGGATGAAAAAATTGATAATCTAACTCAACGATCTGTGCCTAAACCAATTCTAACAGAATCCCTATCATAATTAACTATAAACAAGTAACTTATGCCAATACGACGAAATATCTATATAGGTATGGCGCTACTTTGACACTTAAAATGAAAAGTATAGTAAAATGTACTGGCTCATAAATAGACACTCTAAACTATCCACATATAATAAATTGCTTCTACATACCAGCAAATTTTGAAACCAGTATGGATCTACGGTATACAACTGGGGCAGTCACAGTTATGAATTTAATTATGATAGAAAAGTTACCAGCTGATTTAGATTAACTCAGTTTCAATATGGAATAACAAAGAATAAAATAAAATATTGGAGGAAAACTGTCACTAAAATTCAGTTAGCTCTATGAGTGCAATGCAATGTGGTCTTTAGATTTAATTTCTCAATATAGTCTGAAATATTCACAATGTGATGTGAAACCAGCACAAAGTTTTAAATATCGAATAGCAGGGACAACTTTTTTTAGCCCACTCTGAATTTTTGGTCACGAACCGCCACTGTGTATACGTAATTTTATCATCTGTAGACTTTATTTAACTTCAGCTTTTGTTTTTATTTTACTCGCATTATGTGACGTTCAATTTCAGTTTATTTTTGTTTAGTGTACAAATCGTGATGGAATAGTTTAAATAAAATCAAAATAGTTATCTTAAGTTTATGATATGAAAGATAACTCACACTGCCGAATCGAAATAAAAAAGTTTTTTTTTTTTGATTGTTTGAGTTTAAATGCGTCATTAAATTAACATAAGCACCAAATAAATTTAATGATTGTTTAAAGAAGGTGAATAAATCAAGTAGATTTTATTTCTCAGTATACAAGTGACTGTGATTAAAATTTATAGAACACAATTTGTCTACAGCTTATTGTACAGCAATACATTTTACTTGTGTAACATATCCGTGTGGCAATGAAGTTGTGCTAAAAAAATCTAATTGAAAAGTGTTTTATGCTTGGCCACGCTGCTAATCTATACAATTAAAAGTTAAAATGGAAAATCTGGGATATAAGGAAGGATCTACTAAACCGAAACCAAGGCATCAAATTTCTCGAGCTGCTAATATAGCCGTAGACAACAATCTTACACCATTAACAATATTATCAAGGTATCACGAATATTTTTACTTTTCTTGTGACTTATAGGCTGTTTATACTTTAAACATTTATTGAAAACAAATCTAGATCTAACCATGTTCCGGCGGGCTCATCGATACGATATGCTGATCCAGAGGCGATGTTAGAAGCAGTTTATCCAAGTGAAGGTTTTGAATATATGGAAGCTGGACCATCTCCGCCCGCGGAAAGTGCACCTAATATGTATGAAATTCTTGAAGAGCCGGCAGCTGATTTAGGTGTACATATTTGTGCCGATACAATTCGCATGAATTTGCTCGACCAAATGACATCATCACACGGACGTGTACAACTACTCGACGACATTGAACAGGCAAATATAATAGAAAGTAATTTAGCTGAAGCTCTTGGACCGAATGCAACACAAAGTGAAAAAAATATTTGTTTATTGTGGTCAGCATTTTTAAAACGTTGGGATCTATTGGAAATTATTTTAGAGCAAGGTGCCGAAATTCAGTGTACAGATTTAAATGGTATATCTGCGTTGCATTTAAGTTCATTTAGCGGTTGTTTAACTTGTACCAGTTTTTTAATTGCTAAAAATTTTGATGTGGATTTACAAACGAACGCTTATACACCGTTGCATTGTGCTGCATTTGGTAATCGACCGGAAACGGCAAAAATGTTATTGAACAATGGTGCTAAAATTGATATTGACACAACAAAACAAAATTGTGAAGAATCGTTGTTACATTGTGCTGTGCGTGCGAATGCAGTAGAATGTGTAAAATTATTCGTAGACGAAGGTGCCGATGTGAATTCATTAAAGCCAAATGGTACAAATCCTATACATTTGGCAGCCGATTTAGGTTATTCAAAGTGTCTGGAGGCACTTCTTACTAGTCCTACGGCAAATCCCAACATTCGAATATGTATTCGCGAGAAGGAATCTACAGCATTGCATTTAGCAGCCGACGAAGGAAATCTCGAATGTGTGAATCTATTGCTAGCCAAAGGTGCTGACGCAAAAATGAAAAATCATCGTGGTTTTACTGCGCTACACTTAGCGGCGAGAACTTCAAGTTTAGAATGTGTTGAATCGTTGTTACGTGACGGCAATGCCGATCCAAATGCACTTGATTTTGATCAGAGAACACCATTGCATGCGGCTATTGGAAAATCTGACAGTGCTTATGATATATTGGAAACTTTAATTGGTTGGGGGGCAAATGTAAATCACAAAGACACCTACGGGTTTACCGCCTTGCATTTAGCAGCACTTGAGGGTTCTTCTCAATGTGTCGAAACACTAATATTTCATGGGGCGGATGTTTCCACCAAATCAAATAAAGGGACATCAGTTTTAAATGTGATTACACGAAAAACACCCGGGTCACTAGCAATGGTAAACCAAAAATTGGATGCTGCAATAACAGCTCGCTATTCGCATGATGTTGGCAATCGTGAAGTAGAGCTCGAATTAGATTTTCGACAAATACTCCAATATTGCCATCCCAAAGAAATGAGTTATTTGAATACTTTTGTGGATGAGGGACAGAAAGAAATATTGCAGCATCCGTTATGCTCAGCCTTTCTTTACATAAAATGGGGAAAGATTCGAAAATTTTATATAGCTCGCTTAATATTTTGTTTCATTTTCATTTTATTTTTGAGCCTATATGTCTTAACGGCCCTAGCTCATAATTGTTATAATAGTAGCAAAGAGATTGAAGAACAGGAAATATGTCAGACACAATCGTTGCTTGGTGATATGCTACGAAATAATCCATTTATGATGGAAATGCAATGGTGGGTCTTGGTGGGGATAACAATTTTTGAGATATTTCGTAAATTGTATGGGATATCTGGATATTCTTCGGTAGGGCGGTACATAAAGCAAGTCGAGAACACAATAGAATGGTTTATTATTTGTTCGGTGTTCACTATTTCATATGTTTATACAAATCGGACGTACACGTTTCAGAATCATATTGGTGCATTTGCGGTTCTCGTTGGATGGACCAATTTAATGTTAATGATAGGCCAGCTACCTGTTTTTGGAACCTACATTGCAATGTACACTAAAGTGCAAGCTGAATTTGGTAAACTTTTTGCAGCTTACTCGTGCATGTTAATCGGATTTGCGATAAGCTTCTGCGTTATATTTCCAACAAACAGCTCCTTTGCAAATCCATTTGTCGGTTTTATAACTGTGTTGATCATGATGGTCGGTGAACAAGATATGGGATTACTTGCTAACGATCCAAAAGGTGAAGATCCACCATTTTTATTGGAAATTAGTGCTCAAATCGTATTTATTTTATTTCTATTATTTGTTACTGTAATTCTGATGAATTTATTGGTTGGTATTGCTGTTCACGATATCCAGGGTTTAAAAAAAACCGCAGACTTGTCTAAATTGGTTAGACAAACAAAATTAATATCGTATATTGAAACTGCACTATTTAACGGATATCTACCAAAATGGCTAAAAAATTTATTACATTTTACAGCTTTGGTATCACCACAAGCATATCGTGCCGTTTTAAGTGTTAAACCATTAAATCCAGGTGAAACGCGACTGCCCCGAGACATTATGATGGCTGCATATGAAATAGCTAAGCAACGTAAGCATGTAGGTCATACAATATCAACCAGTTACTCAAACGAAACATCGTTCACGGGTAAACCAAAATTTGATGTGAACACTCCAAATAATACATCACTGTCATATGCCAATCGATCAAACAGCTCACCGGATATTGATTATAATTTTGATAACAGCAAAGAAAGTCCTGATCGGATTGATGAGATGATAAATGAAATTCGTGAACTAAAGGTAGCCCTATTACAAAACCGTCAAGTTGTTGATCAATTCATGTCTGCTATGGCTAATCAAACTAAAAATAAATTTAACAATAGTTATGTTGTGAGAAAATAAAAATATTGCAAATTTTATTAAATATCGATTTAATTATTTATTAGCATACATGAGAAGATAATTTGTAAAACGAAGGAAAAGACGATTTTGGTAAGTATTCATATGGATAAGCGTTAGCAGCACGTGCTTTATTTATTGCATCAATGAATATAATGAGGTTTGAATTATTTCAGCTTAATCCAAAGGCTCTTTCTCACCAGACATTGCAATCTGTTGAACATCTTTAAATTTAAAAACGAAAACTCATAAACAGACCGGAATTTTTTCTTGATTTCCACGCAGCATTTTTCCGAATATATTATAGTTAATTTTAATATCTCGTATTGATTATCCTAGAATATCTCCCTATAAGGAACTTGGCCATTTTTTTACCGATTACAAGAGGAGAACTTAAAGCCAAGGAATAAAAGCCAAGAGGAGAACTTACCGGCCTTAATCCCTTCTTCAATGTTATGTTGCTAGCGTGTGGAAGGTGTATACGGCAAACCACTCTAGTAACAAAACTCGTAAAATTCGATATTTTTAAATATGCGGGGCAGGTGTACGTGAGACTTCCAAAAAAAAAACAATAAAATTGAAGGCATTTCCATGGCACGGATTTGGGCCAATATTAAGAATTAATAAGCTGATGGACCAACTAATGTGCAAAGATATTATGGAAATTGTGACGGAGCCTTATTCCTCCGAAAACATGCCGGTTTCATTTATTTCCTAATCGTAAAATGATCCTAAACGCATTGCAAACTCAGTGAAGCGTTTGTTAATGGTTCATAAAATTTATGTTTTGGGAGTCGAACCGCTGACTTTAACTCAATCGAGATAACTGATGGGCATAAGTTAAGCAAGGAATCAAAAAAATAGTTCCAAGAATTATAACGAGCTGTTCAACGAGCAGAAATATAAAAAAAAAAAAATTTAGGGACTGCATTCTGTCGAAGTCATCAGTAACTTTTTAGTTAAATACGTGACTTCATTAGAAAATGTAAATTGTTCCCTTTGAATTCAGGAATATAGGCATTGTGAAAAATAAAAGGATATCGCACTAGCAGAGCACGACAATAATGGACCCCCAAAATTTACGTGCTAGCAAGGCAAATGCCAAGTTTGTCTACCCGTTAATCGGCCCCTACGTTGAACTCCTCGCAATGTGTAAAGGAACGAGTTTCAATTACAGGCTATAGTCACTTTAATGTCTTTCTTCATATTATGTTCCTCATAAAAATAGTATTTTGAAGTTATTGATGTTTTTTAATGAGCGCGTTGACATATGTATTCCTATTTTCGTTCATTTTCCTTGTAAATCTGACTGGAAATTTATTGGGACACCACGCAACCGTTTTACGATCTTTGAATCGTTTTAAAAGCGAAAGCATTCATGCGCAATACAATAAGAACCGGCTGAACGCTTCTAAGGAAGTATCCAAGCTATAGTCTACAACAATAGGAATGGAGCATTAATTACACTGTTAGGCTTAAACTATTAACTAGAATTGCCGACGATAGTAATAATACGATATGCAATAAAGAGTCTAATATAGAAAAGTTGACCTTAACCATTTTAGCATTAAGATTTTACATACAACGCAAAATCTGATAAATTTGCTTTTTCATCTTGATAATTTGTCAAAAATTTCTTCTCGTTATCTTTTCTAAATGTAACTGGAATTTTATCTATTTTATAAAGCAATCATGCAGATTTTTGTTATGACAGCTGTAAAAGTGTTTATGTTTCCTTATCTTATCTATCTATCTATATATGTATTATATGAGTATACAGTAATACACTTTTTGTGATAATAATGGTTTTGGTTCATTTCGATTCTTCCAACATTGATCATTTACGCCAGTGCTCCCAAAAATGTTATCCGTGTCTCGCCAATTTAAAAAAATGTTCCACCAACCATAAATATTCTTTCAGTTCCATCCGAGTTACAGGTAAAAAAATGCTTATACGAAAAAAAATTTAGAATTCCAGAAAATTGTTAAGCGTGGTTTTAAAAAGCATGAGAGGACTCTACGTAAATTAGATGTAACTGTAAAAACTCTTAAACTAAATATTTTAGTTGGACATATGAGTGGAGCAGAACCGATCCGAAATTACTAAACTAAAGTTAAAGTTAAACATTTTTGAGCTTTACGACTATTCTAAATTTGTCAAAATTCAATTTTTGCAGGTTTTTCTAATTTGACCGCAATCCGACCCGAATTTGGTTCGTTTTAAATTTTTGTGTCAAATTATTTTTACTTAAGTATTTAAAACAACATTTGAATTAATTGTAATCTGAATTATCGAACTATAAAAATTCTGGAAGTACTTGAAACATTAAAAAAAATAAATTTTCCGGTACAAAATTCTGAGTTATCCAAAATTTTTTAGATTTTTCTAACTAAAAATTTTCAATGTAATGAATCAATTTGAAAGCTTTGACTCGTGTAGTAGTTTTATACCAAAAGTTTGAAGTTGTATTTACGACGGGTTTGAAGTTGTATTTACGACGCAAATGGTTGCGATCTGAAATTCCTGTTCATGTTCATTGTAGAATAAGAACTTGCACCAAAATCCTCTTGATTGTCGAATTCATATACACACATCACATATCTTACAAAAACCATTAGCGATATTGAAAACGTATAGTGATATTGATAATAGGCAGATTCAGAAATTTGTGTGCGAGGAAATTGTGTGATTTATAAGAGATATTAATAGGAGGTTTCAAGGTACCCTGCCAACAGCTCCACGGCCCCCTAGGGGGCCGCGACCCACAGTTTGAGAAGCACTGATTTACGCTTCTCCAATTGGGTTTGTATTGTATTAGTTCATTCGAATCGTAAGTTAGATAACAAGTGTATATTTATAGAGGGTATTGTATGACAAAATATATATACGCCAGTGGCATATGAATAAAACTAGTCACAAGTTTCTGTGTAAAAGCCCATAATAGCATAATGCTGGCTGTAAGTCAATGACGAATTTGACAGTTTTTTATCTTATTTTATGTTTACCTGCCTAATTAAGAGAGCTGAACAAAATAATACAACAGGAAATTTTTCAATAATGATTATAGTTAGCAGTAAAATTAGTAATGCATGTGTCCTTACTCCTAATCTATTACAATTTTATTAAAATTCGGGCCCGGTACCTTGTGCTGCTATCTCAGGCTAAACGTTCGCGACAGACCTAAATCATTAGAGTTAGGGAGAACCATAAGTGGTATGCCCATGACCATTATTTTAGGATTCGATTCCGATTTTACGCTTCTCACTCTCGAGATGCCAAGAGAATAAAATATAAATATAAAATATTGGTGTATGCCGACGCAATTTCAATTTACAATACTCCTATACTTAGGTGATTTTCCAGCTGTGGAAGTTATATCGCAATTTATACCGGCAGCATAGTTTAAATGCACGGTTTTTTTACACATAAAAGACTTGTAGTTTAAAAATTGTTTTGCTATAAAATAAAAAACGTGTTATTGTATTCTCGAATAGCCCACAGTGATGCCAAGCATTTTAAAAAACGTGTCAACCATGTCAAATGTGTCAGTTCTAAGTAATCTAACAAGAAAACCTTTTGAACTGTCAAATTCAAATAATTTTTTTTTTTTTTTTTTTTTATAAATTTGTTTTTAATTGGGTGCAGAGCGGACTTATTAACGGTCCTAGCTCCTTGTAACTGTCAGAGCTTCTGCACCCAATGCGCGATCCTGCAAGTAAAGATTAATAGCTACCTTAAATTTATTCATTTTATATTCCTTCGGAAATTTGAAATGTATTAGCGAATTCCACTTTTTTTGATGTTCGGTATATAAATTCGCGCTTGATTTCTTCAGTTCGAGGTTTCGGGAGCTTCACCGTAAACCTATGTGCATTGGTTGTTCCTCTTGTTACTCTTGTTGTTGTAACGAATGGTGGTATTTTCTCCAATAGTTCTGCAGAACATTTACCATGTAAGCATCTGTAGAAGACGCAGAGTTCTGCAACATCTCTGCGATGCTGTAAGCTGTTTAGTTCTTGAGTAAGTCTGGGATTCCGTATTATTCTGATAGCGCGGCGTTGAACCCTGTCCAGTAACTGGAGGGTGGTACCAGACGCACCTCCCCAAACTTGACAGCAATACTCTATGCATGGTCGGATGAAGGTTTTATATATTTGGAGAACTTGATGCGATTTGAAAAACCTTCTGCACCGATTCAGGAACCCGAGTTTTTTTTAAGCTGATTTAGCCAATGCAACAATGTGTTCATTCCATTTGAGTTTGTTACTTATTTGAACACCAAGCAGTCGAATTGAGTCGCAACCCATAAGGATATGATTTTTTACCACAAATGGGTAGTCGTTGCGACTTTTTTTACGTGAGAATGTGCATATTTGTGTCTTTTTTTCGTTAAATTGTACTAAATTGTTGTTACCCCACTCAAATATTGTACTTAAATCGGAATTAAGAGAAGTTACGACTTTTGACCGTTTATTATTTAGATCTGTAATGCTAGGCTCCGCCTCGGATGAAATAGAAGAATGCAATGTGGCATCATCCATCCGCAAAGCTATGGATAGGGTTTATAGTGCTATCCAGCAAATCGTTGATGTATAGCAAAAACAGGGTCGGTGACAAAGGTGGTCCCTGAGGGACTCCGGCATTTGGGGAGTGCGTCGATGATGATCTCCCATTAAGCACGACGCTGATTTTTCGGTCATTGAGATAGCTTTTAATCCACCTGGTGGTCATCGAGTCCAGCCCGTATGCCACATGTTTACAAATAAGATTCTCATACCATACCTTATCAAAAGCCTTGGATATATCCAAGGCTATTGCAAAGGCCTCTCCGTGGTGTTCTAGGGCGAGATTCCATTTGTTCGTGACATACGTCAGGAGATCGGTCGTGGATCGGCTTTCACGAAAGCCGTATTGTCTATCCGAAATTAGTTTGCTAATTTCAAGATATTTAACTATATGTTGATTGATGCATTTCTCAAAGACCTTAGCGACGGCTGACACAATTGATATTGGCCGGTAGCTTGAAGGGTCAGTTTTATCCCCGTTTCAGCACGGGTTGCACCATTGCATTCTACCAGGCGTTCGGGTAGTCACCTTGCTTATATGAAAGTAGGAAAATTTTAGATAATATTGGAGCCAATTCACTGGCAAACTCCTTCAATATTCGAACTGGAATTCCATCAGTTCCGGTGGCCTTGTTTGTATTCATTGACTTCAGATTAGTAAAGACAATTTCCTCCGAGATGACGACGGGGCTCATTTTAGAACCACAATATGGAATTAATGGAGGTCTAATTCCATCTGGGACAACTAATGTCGAGTTCGATTTGAAGACGCTCGCCAATAAGTCGGCTTGTAAATATGGATCCACCACCAAGGCGCCGTCAGCACGTTTCAATGCTGAAACAGATGTTTTCGAAATATTTGCAACCGATGCGACCATGTGGTAAAAGTTACGATCGGAGATTTTCAACTCGGAAGCCACATAGGCTTTCTTGCTGTTGGCTCTTTTTGCTTCTCTACCACAGGTTATTTAATATTTCTTTAATAATTATAAAAACTATTCTAAGTCGTAGTACTCTCTGAGACATTAACGAAACCTTTTTTATAGATAATCAAACCCTTTTTAGGTGTTAAAACCATCCCTTAATTTAAATTTAAAAAATCCTTTTTTCGACATAGTTATCTCGACTTTAACTCCACTTTTTTTGATAAAACAAATTGGTAATTATTCCTCAAAAAGTACAACTAATCCGTAGTAAATTAGATAATAAGGGTTGGATGTTTAATTTGTTGGGTGATGCAATTACCTTTTTTCGCAAATTAAGGGGTGATTTCAACGCCCAAAAAGGGCTTGGTTCCCAATAAAAAATGGTTCCGTTATTGTCTTACAGAGTACTACAACTTAGAATAGTTTATATAATTTTTTGAATTTGATAGTTCAAAAGGTTCCCTTGTAAGATTATTTGTGAGTCTGTGGTTTGGCGGCATGAGAGTAGAAGATTTTTATTGTCGCCATTAATTGTGATTTGGGGAAGAGGTTGAAACGAATTGCTCGTTCCAATTTTAGGTTGACGTTCTATGAATTTATTTTTATTGCTATTTGTGGAAAGTTATCATTGGTGCATTTATTTATTGTTTCAAACTTTAGGTTTTCCCCTAATTTAACAAGTTTGGCAAATCATTTAAATAGTCGAAATTTTGAACACGCGGGCACTCTTGTTTATATAATTTAACTTGCCACATTGGCTTAAGAAATTAAAATGTATTGGAAATAAATAATTAAAGTTAATTAAAATTTAAACCTTTGTTGTGTGCTTAAATAAAGTTTTTTTTTGGTCTAGTAGAGACTATTATTAGTTAGTTAAGATAATTCATAATACAAAAATAAATAAAAACTAAAATAAATTTTAATAAAATATAAAACTAATAAACGGAAAAAAAATAAATCATCATAATAATCAATAATGAATTAAAATGTTAGTGCTAAGTGAAAATGCATCAAAAACAGCAATTCTTCAGTTAAATAATGTTTCGTTTCTTTCGTCTTTATGAAATTGCAACTTGTTTCAAAATTCAAAATCAATGCTATCCTGATTATATTTCTTTTTTACATAAGAATTGTAACTGGAGAATTAAATATTTATTGGAGCGATATTGAAAAGCCAAATATTTAATTCTACCTTTAAAATGCTCATATAATACAGGAATATAATCAATGCAACCTTGATTTTGAATTTTGAAACAATTTGCATGTTTAGATCCAGCTGATCACCTGAAAGAAAATAATTAAATTAATTAAAATTGTTAACACTAGGTAGTTCAAAATACTTATCTCATTACCACCAATGTAAGCAATCCAACCTAAAACAAATGTACATTAGAATTTAAAACACAACAAGTAAAAGAAAAATCAGATGATTTCGCATAGTTCCTAATAAATTAACCTCATCAATATCATAAACGTAATCATTGCAAATCATCTGATTCATCTTAATTAATAGTTTAGCTTACCATTTTAACTTAATATTTCCGTATTTCACGCACAACTCACTATTTTGACACATTTTGATTTGTTATTGTTGTTTGTCATGTCAAGTAGTGAAGTTGCGGTAATTGAATAAATCTGATCGTTTTGTAGAATTAACAGTGTACCATAATCGATAATTGAGTTGAGAGAGCATTGTAATCGAATAATGATAAAGTAGCAAGTCCCAATATTTAAAAATATTTAAGCGGACAATTTTATAATTTATGAATACCCTGTGCCCATATCCAATAAGGAAATCAAGAAGCCTTATTTTTGTTTGGTATTTGGAATTATCTTTAACAATATTTTTTGAGGAAAATTATAGGCAAATCAGCAGCCAAAACCACGTTTTATCTTTTGTTGGAACGCCAATTTATTGCTGCCGATCATCCGTCCAACTATACAATTCAAAATTGTCTATGGTGTTCGAGCCGGATTCACAGATAAGTAGAAAATTTATTTTACAATTAAAATTAAAATTATTTACGAATAATATGTGAATAAAACAAAAAAGAAAAACGAAACGATAATTGATTCGGTATCCATTTTGATTTCAAAATTAAATTTAAGTCGAAACTACTCGTATCTGAATTAAAACTAGAGTTGAATTACCGCAAGTTTAAGAAATAGTACTTAATACGTGTAGTGATTAAAATGAGTGAATTAGAGGGTCTAAAAAATTAACGCGCCTCATACAAGGGTATTTTAACCAGGCTATTGAATTTTGCGAGTGGTCTAAACGAAAATTCCGAAGAAATCATTGAAGAAATGCGAATAAAGGCAAGTCGTGCCAAAGAGATCCTGGAGAAAATAGATACGGTAGAAGCAGCCATGTTCGCAATTGATAGTAAAGAGGAATCTAAAATGGCCGACGCTGAAGAAGCTTATTACGCAACAGTGTCTAAACTAAAAACTGGATAAAAAAACTCGGTATTAAGGAATTATCCAACGCTAATAATGATGCTAACTTCAACATGACTACTGTGAACTCAGCACCAGAGGTACGTTTAGCTAAATTACAAATCCCAGCTTTCTCTGGTGATTATACTGAGTGTCAAAGTTTTTTTGATTTATTTCACTCGAGCATCCATAGTAGAGACTATACACTTAGCAAGCGCTTCAAACATAAGGAAGTTATTAGACACCTCCGACGAGGTAGTACGCGGTTTGAAAGCTTTGGGAGATCAAGCCGAATCTTGAGATCCTTGGCTCATATACTTGTTGCAGCAGAAATTAGATGATGAAACCCGCAGTTTATGGGCACAAGAGAACACAAATAACGAATTTCCAACTTATATTAAAATTATTTTTATCATAATTCTGATAATCTAGAGCATCGATTAAGCCAATAAAATAATAAAATTTTAACAAAAAATTTGTTTGCACAAAATTACGGTCTCGTAGTATACTACGTAGTACAGTACGCCACCGAAAGAGCACGCATTTATTAAATGTGTTTATATAAATTTATATTTTAATTATTTTTATCATAATTCTGATAATCTAGAGCATCGATTAAGCCAATAAAATAATAAAATTTTAACAAAAAATTTGTTTGCACAAAATTACGGTCTCGTAGCATACTACGTAGTACAGTACGCCACCGAAAGAGCACACATTTATTAAATGTGTTTATATAAATTTATATTTTAATTATTTTTATCATAATTCTGATAATCTAGAGCATCGATTAAGCCAATAAAATAATAAAATTTTAACAAAAAATTTGTTTGCACAAAATTACGGTCTCGTAGTATACTACATAGTACAGTACGCCACCGAAAGAGCACGCATTTATTAAATGTGTTTATATAAATTTATATTAAAATTATTTTTATCATAATTCTGATAATCTAGAGCATCTAGAGTTCTTCGATTTCTTAATAAAAAGGACTGACGCACATGAGTTAGTAAAGGCACATTCCATCCGATCAACCAGAGCAACTACGTCAACTAAATCGAAGAATTGTTTTTCTTCCACCACTGATGAAACCAATTGTATCGCTTGTAATAAACAACAGCACAGATTAATTGATTGCGATAAATTTAAAACAATGACAGTCGAAGAACGAAGGGCATTACTTGATAGCAATAGACGATGTTTTAACTGTCTAAATCCGGGTCATACTGTATATGATTGCAGAATGCGAGGCAGATGTCGTCAATGTGCTCGCAAACATCATTCACTTATGCACACGGAGAATAAACCATCAAATGCATTAATCACCACCAACAATTCAAATGGTAACCACGAGAAGAACACAGTGTCAACTAATCACACACGTTTTGATGAAAACCAACCAATCAGTAGTAATATGATTTAATTGACAATCTTGGTATACCAAGACCATGCCGTGCCTTACTGGGCACTGCCTCCCAAGTTTCGTTTATAACCGAATCACTCACTCAGAAGTTAGGTCTTCCACGGAAACATTGCAGAAATTTAATCACAGGAATAGGTCAAACAAATAGCGGAAGTTCTCATGGTATTGTACTATTGCGATTAACATCACGGTTTGACACGGTGGAATTAGCATCTTTGAAGGCACTCATCATTCCGAAGATTACGTCGTCATTACCCGCCTTTGAGTTTGACATCAGCTGCATGAAGACATTATCCAAAATCAGTTTAGCCGACCCAGATTTCTACAAAACCGGTTCAATCGAAATACTACTTGGTGCAGATATCGTTTTCGAATTACTTCAGGATGACATCAAGAAAATAGATTCGTCAAACTTGATCGCGCACAGAACCAAGTTGGGTTGGATCATAGGAGGCAAACAGGAAGCTGATAAAACAGAAATTAAACAATCATTCACAACCGTTGTTGACATTGATGCTACGCTACAGCAATTTTGGGCAATCGAAGAGCTTTCGCCAATCAAGAACACCACACAGGAAGAACAAGATTGTGAAGAATGGTTCAAGGCGACAACACGGCGACCTGACGATGGGTGGTTCGTTACCAAGCTTCCATTCAAGAAACAATCAAAGATTGTTGGATCAACTTACCAGCAAGCAATATCCAGATTACTAGGCACGGAGAAGCGCCTCAAGGTGAATATTCAATTTCGTCAGCTGTATGAAGATTTCCTGAAAGAATATCTAGATCTAAGCCACATGAAACCGTTCGAAGTAAACCACGCAGAACTTCAGCAATCGTATATTTTACCACATCATGGAGACTCGAAGAGCAGTAGCAGCACAACAAAACTGCGCGTAGTTTTTGACGCATCCGCAAACTCAACCACAGGTGTGTCACTGAACCATAATTTGATGGTAGGCCCGAATATCCAATCGATCCTCTTGCAGATACTTACGCGATTCCGACAGCTTCATTACGTATTAGTAGGCGATATAGAAAATATGTTTCGTCAAGATTGGGTAGATCCAGAACATCGCAAACAACAGCTTATACTGTGGCGAGATAAGAATCAAATAATCCGCCCGTACGCTCTAAAAACCGCCACATATGGGATGGCATCCGCCTCATTCATGGCCACCAGATGTTTGAAGGAGCTAGCACAGTTACATGAACAAGAGCATTCAGAAGCTAGCCGAGCCATCGAACATGATATTTATGTCGATGTTTTGATGACTGGGGTATCCACTTTACCTGATTTGATTACGCTGAAAGACGATGTTTTGAAGATAATAAGTAGCGGTGGTTTTAATTTAATAAAGCTATCTTCAAACGACCAACACATGCGAAACTTGCTAAAACAGCCAGGCTCGTCGAATCAAGTCAAAATAATATCAGAACATCCAGATCCGGTAAAGTTATTGGGAATAGCTTGGGATGCCAACACCGACCACTTCGTCTTTCAAGTAAATCTGAGCGATACTCAAATTCATACAAAACGAAGTTTCTTATCGGAAGCCAGCAAAATATTCGATCCCTTGGAACTCTTATCTCCAATCACGATAAGCATTAAAATATTGTTTCAGAGCTTATGGTTAAAAAAGATTGGATGGGATGAACAATTGCCTGCAGAAACGAGAGCATCCTGGATTGACCTGCGAAAGAAACTAAGCCAAACACCTGACCTAAATATTCCCCGCTGTATTGCTGCATCAACCAGTATCTCAATCCACGGATTTTGTGATGCAAGTAAGTGGGCATATGCAGCGGCAGTATACGCACGATCACAAAGCAACGAAGGGTTCATAACGCATCTAATATGTGCCAAAACTAAGGTGGCACCTCTAAAACAAGTCAGCATACCAAGACTACAGCTGATGGGTGCAGTACTTCTGAGTAGATTGGTAAAGCAAATCACCGAGACGTTATCAATTAAAATATCTTCGATCACCATGTGGACCGATTCCAAAATTGTTTTGGATTGATTGTCTAGTCAACCGAGACATTGGACAACTTTCGTCGCGAACCGTACCTCGGAAATCATGCATGTACAAGCGAGATCTTTAGCGACACGTACCATCCAGACATAATCCAGCCGATTGTGCAACACGAGGTAAAACTACGGGAGAAATATCATCGATTCAACTTTGGTGGAATGGACCAGCATGGCTAGCAAAAGAAGATGAATGTTGGCCAGATCAACCGCAGATACAAAATACAACCGAAGAAATCGAAGTTCACAATACGATTTCTTAGAGAGGGAGAATAGAAAAATCAGCAATGCCGTATCATACAATACATCCAATGATCATTTCGTTGAAATCACCAATTGTCACATCCATCACATACGATGCACATCTCCAGTATAAACATCCAGGTCCAACCCTTTTAACAAGTTTAGTTCGGCAAAATTTTTGGGTTATTACAGGCAAAGACGTCGCAAAAAACGTATTATAAAAAGATTCATATAATGTTGGTTTATAATTTGTAGTTGGATTGAAATAATGTTGTTTAAAGCCATCGAATGGATTTAGTGAGGAATGAGGTCTGTTATATACCTACATATGTACAATGTACATACATATGTGATGTGTATTTTGGATATTTTAAAAGAGTGGGGTAGCGGTATTTGATTTGTCTCAGTGTACGGTTGCTGCAATAACGATTGCTTCTTGTCGAGTCGTTAATTTTTTTTTTTTTTTTTTTATAGATTTTTTAATTGAGTGCAGAGCGGACTTACTAACGGTCCTAGTTCCTTGTAATTGTCAGAGCTTCAGCACCCAATGCGCGATCCTGCAAGTAAAGATGCTACCTTAAATTTATTCATTTTGTATTCCTTCAGAAATTTGAATTCGATGTTTCCGAAGCTCCACCGTAAACCTATGTGCATTAGTTGTTCCTCTTGTTACTCTTGTTGTTGTAACGAATGTTGGTATTTTCCCCGCAGCCAAGGGAAACAGACAGTATAATATTAACATTAAGGTTGTGTAGTACTTGTGACGGTGGGTCCGTCTAAAACAGATTTCGTTTAATCGACTATAAATATTTAATTTGATTTTGCTTCTTTTTTTGTACGATCCAATATTCGAGCTGTCAGCGCACGTCAAACCACAATATAAACAAACAATTTTTTTTCATCCGACATGGATTGACAAAAATGTCAAATAAAAAATTGGTATGCATGACAATTGGTGTGTACTAAATTGGGTGCGTTCGGTGTCTTGCGGTTCGAATGTTGGTCGTCGTAGGCGCTGTTAACTAAAAATACAAAAATCAAAACTTCAGTAAAATGAAAAAAGGGATTGTTAAACGAGACTTCAAGAAGATCGGTCGGAACTAAGCAGAAAGACAAAAAGGTAAAAATTAAAATAAGTTAAACGAAACAACAATAAAAATAAAAAAACAAAAGAACACCATTTTCTTTTGAATATTGGAAATATTGTGAATAAAATCTGATTAATAGTGATCAAATAAAATATCTTATAAAAAACATTTTGTACCTCTTTGAAGTCGAGAGCAATTATAATTATAAACAAGAAATAAATAAGAAAAAAAATACGAGAACAAACAAAATTATGAAAGTAACCATACAACGGTAAATCAGTGGCCTGAGACCTACAATGGTGGACCAGCGAGTAAACGAGCGGATCCAAGCCAATAGCAAGCGGCAGATTAATCGGAGAGGGTTTTCTTAATCACACCATAATTTATTTGTTTTGTGTTTGTTTATTTTGTGTAATGAGAAAGAGTTTTCTTGCTTTCGTCTGTGTTACTTGAGCCAATATTAAACAAAATTTAATTCTTTTTTTTTATTCTCTCTGTGTGCCAGTTTGACAGTTTCTTTATAGTTCGCCTACAGTGAGGATTCGCAGAGCTCTCCGACCTCCAACTACGTGGACAACATTTTTGCGTAAGAAACTCCGGGGAAAAAAGAAAAAAAGGAAAATTAAGAAACCATCGCGTCTAAATAGAAAAAGAAAAAAGGGGTGAAATGATTAAAGTTTTCTTTAATAAAGATTTATAACGAGTTAAATAAAAAAAAATATGTGTCGTTAATTAAAAGGAAGATTGGGAGATGAGCCTCTGAAAGAGTGAATATGCGTGTTGTGTATGTGCAGGATGGGCAAGTTGGCAGCTCTATAGGTCCTGATAGGGTCCCCCAACCCAAACCACGCCCCATGGCTGAAGCTAGTCAGACAACATGCTGCAGGGGGCGACTCAGGTTAATTCTGTAAGCTATAAGGCGAGTGAACGCAAGCTCAAAGCTCGCTGAACGTCACATACACTATGATTAATTCCAAAATCACAGTGGGGTCCAACGGACCCCAGTGTGTCATATACGTATATTTGTGTGAAAATCGGAATAATTTTTAGGCATCTCAACTCTAGCAGACCTAGAGCGAGAGAGATGCCTTATATCGCCGCTGCTGATATCTGTCTGTAAACAAACTAATTCGAAAGGTACTTATACGATTTTCAAGAAACAAAGACAGACTAATACACCTTGATCAGACAATAAAAATGTGATATGACTAAGATCTCTAGGTGATCAGATTTGATAAAAATTGAATGAAAATATTTGTATTGTATACGAAATAATTTTTCAAAGTTGTTTTTGCCGTTTTTTGTGTTATTTTATTGTTTTTGGTCGTGAGTAAGGCTGCGCTCGATGTTAAAATTGGTTTAGTTTATCATATTTCTTTTGATTTTGACGTATTATTATATGGCGTATAATTTGCAGAGTCGAACCGTCCGAGAAGTGCTAGAACTAAAAGACCCCAGTGTGGCATTTATGTGATTTTTCTTAAGTGTGTCATTTAAGGGTTAAACTTAATAGTAAGAATTGTACTTGATTCAGCATTTTAAATTGTTAAAACCTGATTGATCTCCTATTGTTATTAGTGGTATAGAATTTAGATTGTAATATGTACGACATCTGCGGGGCATCTATGTACTAAGAGATGTTTAAAACGTGTTATAAACTTATTTGCATCGAAATAAAGCATGTTGATGTATAGTAATTAAGCTGGTCGATATACGGTATTTGGTTTTGATCCCCCAGGATGAACATTTCACGACACTCACTTAAAAATCCACTAGGCAGTAGCGTTGTAGTTGTAGACTTTTCTTTTGGAATGATGTACAAATTGGATTTGGAAATAGATTGTGCTCAGATTTCATTGCAAAGTAAAGGCTTGAGGTAATGATCGATCAACTATAAAAATAGAGCGACTTCATCTTTATATTGAAGAAAAACCGAGTCTTATTTGTAATGTGTTGAGCAAAACTCGCTTAGACTTGAACATTACCATTATAAAAATGTATCCAAAGAGAGAGGATGCTACCATGACTTAATCCCGGTGCAATAAACTCAATTTTATCTAATTTCGTTAACAAATATTTATTTGAAATTATATTCTTAGAAAATTGAGCTTCGTTTAAAATATTTTTATTCTATAGTGTTTCGCACATATGCGTGCTTACATTACTGGTTTATTTTAAAACAGCAAGTATACAAATTTAAATTATTACGGGACTTTCTACGAAAAGGGTTTAAATTTGGCTTTCCAACTTTCATCGTAGATTTTGGTTGACGCTGTTGTTCTAGTTTGCTTCTTACGAGTGATTCAGCTTTCACATAATTTTAGCTCTAAAGAACAAAACTATAGATAACATTAAGCAACAACAGCACAAAAAATAAAACGTTCTGCAAAACAATAGAGACCATACAAGATTATCCATCTACGTATACTCGTGTACGTATTGGCTGAAATTCTTAAGCGAAAAAAACATAATAAAGAATCTATTGTATGTTGCTTTTATGAATGGGATCTACTATATACACAACATAACAGAACAGTATGTCGTTTAACAAGATTAGACACAAGAAAAGCTAACAAAAAATATTTGAGATTTTTTTTATTTTTCATTTCCATTATTGTGTATGTCGAAAAAGCATGTGACGTTTAAAGAATTATACAATTATAGATAAGAAGGTGATTATTATCAGCTAAATAAAATAAAAATACCAAAACATCGTTCTATAAATTAAAATTTGTTGTTGTATAGACAATTAACATTTAATTGTTTTAAATAATGCCAATATACACGACAATGATTTTATTGAATTTCGAGGAACATCAAAATTTGAAATACAACACCAACAATTCGAAACATAAAATTTCAATTTTGAACAATACAACATGCATTACATACAGAATTCTCTTGTACTCGTATGTAATAAATGATTGTTGTACGAACATCGATTTGGATACATATAAGTGTTATACTTTTTATGTTAGAACATACTCACAGCATAGAAAAAGGAATATGTGTATGTGTGTATAATTTTATTTTGATTTGTTACGTGATTGTCACGTATTTATGCTCAACTCGAATACATACGAGAAACGGTATTATGTTTATATGGACGTACATAATTTGATTTCGTAAATTTTTGGATTTTTTATTTATTTTTGATTTATTAATAAAATTTGTGTTGTAGGTATGCTAAGAATTATGTGGGACAAGAATATCTGTCGAGTTGTTTTTTTTTTTTTTTTTTCTTATTTATTCGGCAATCAAATCGTGTATTTATGCGGCTTTTGGTGAATATATTTAAAGGGAATTTTGAAGTTGATTTATTAAAAATTCATGATTATACATATTTGTGATTCAGGCTTATTTCAAGTATTATGTTTAAGTATTAATAACAAAATTTAGAGAAGTATCTTGAATTTTTTAAAGTTCAGGATGACAGAATTGCCGAAATGGTTTTTTGAGTACTTCACATAAATTTTTTTTTATGTTATCGTTGGTCAGTGTGGGTACCACAGGATATTGGTACAAACGGTATAACAATTATTATTTAAATGTCGTTAATACAATTTTATAATATATGGAGAAAAGTATGCATAAGCTATAAATTATTGATCGCATTCCTTCCTGTTTTAAAATGAATCTAAGAACACTATAGTAACAATTTTAAAGTTTTGGATGTTCAAAATTATATAATTATATTTGTTAGGTGTTACTTCCTCCCCAATTATGTCATAAAAGCCTCGATACGTCCCATCGGTGAAACATTCCGTCGTACACTGAATAGTAACACAAGGGCAATTACTGTTTTGCCATCCGAGGCGCCTGAATCCTGAAAAGCGTAGAATAAGGCGGAACGAGGTTGACCATATGATGCAAATTAAGTTATGTAGACCGAGTTCATCCAGCGTCGCCTCTCCCTTATACTTAGTACCTAAACGCGACAGTGGTTGGCGGCCCTGTGGAGATTACCGAAGATTGAACGCGGTAACGATAGCGGATTGGAATCCTCCTCCGCATATTCATAACTTTTCCATGTATCTTCAAGGGTGTCAGATGTTCTCACATTTAGCTCAAATACACGAACGACTTCGTTCTTTAAATAAAGCAAGTAAAATATCGCAAATCAAGTTAACACCTGAATGCAAGGCAGCTTTTGCTAAAACCAAAGATGCAATTGCTCAGCCTACACTCCTCGCTCATATACACGAGAATGCTTCGATTAGAGTTACGACTGACCCATCGGGTATAGCAATAGGTGGTGTATTGGAGCAACTTATTAGTAGACGTTGGCATCATATCGGATTTTATTCCAGAAAACTATCCACTCCTGAGCAGAAGTATTCTACATTTGACCGAGAATTCCTTGCAATTTATAATGGTATTAAACAATTTCGATACTTCGTCGAAGGCAGAATTTTTTGCATTTTAACAGGTCACAAACCATTGACAAACGTGATCTCGTCGAAATCAGAACGCAGTCCCCATCAGGGCCATCAGCTCGACTACATTACGCAGTTCTGCACTGATATTCGTTGCACCAAGGGTGATAGCAACGTTGTAGCAGACGCTTTATCTTTTGATATAGAAAATCTAGTTTAATTTGTGTTGTTTTAAACATTAAGCTCCTAGCGCAAAATATTTTATGTTTCGTATAATCATTTTTCAACGAGAGAATACTATGTAGTGTAGCATTATTTTTATGAAAAAAAGGAAATTACAAAAGTCAATTACATGAACTATGCGTAATATCCATATCCATCCATAATAAACATTTAAAATTGAAATTCATGTTAATTCATTTATCAATATATTAATTAAGGCGCACACATATGATTAATTCATAAATGACTTTACAATATTTTTGTATTGCTTAAATTTGCGCGCGTTAGTAAATTGCATGTAATAAATTATGCTGAGTTTATTTGAGGCTATATATATGTAAGTCTCAAGGTTTCATTAATTCGAATTGTAAAAAAATGTGTATGAGAAACAAAATATTTAAGATAATTCACAGTATCGAAACGATTGTAAATACATATTTCCAAAATATTCAATTAATTTTATTAATTGTTTATCTCGTATCTCTATATTGTATGGCGCAACGAATTTTTTCATTATTCCAAACCTGTCATTCAAAACATAAATTATGAATCTTTTCATTATGTTCGGGGGAGAACACCAAACCATTATACATAATATACATTAAATTATCCCGCAACTAAAATTTAACAAGGCCCTCTCCTGTTTATTTATTACCAAAGTCTATTGAAATTTCGATGGTACATTGGTACGGATATAGTTGTGGAAACATTTTCATTGAATTTTTTTATGTTGCAAAGTTATATTTATTATGATAGTGCAACATTTTTTTATAAAGAACACAAATTCCTCTTGGGATTTTTATCAATGGTGAACAATTTGTGCCTTCTTGTGTACCCAAAAAAGAAAAAAAAAAAATTTAACTTTCTAAATTAATTTATAATGGCATAAGTTAAAAAAAGAAATATTTTGTATTGTAAACGAGATATACAACAAGAATAATGGATAATCCCCAATGTTCCAATTAAACATAGATAAGAAATTTAAAAATATTCTACAAGCAAAATGAATTCCCTATCCCACACAATCATTTATCATTTAATGTGATTTAAAAGTTCGTAAAATGTTTGAAGGCCTATGGATTAGAGAGAAAATAAAAAAACAAAAGTATTTTTTCAAATCTCTAAAATTATTAAATTCTGCGCTATCTGCATATGGACATCATAAATTTTAATATTCTTATGTTTTGCATATTTGAAAGCGGGTTGTATTCATAAATTGCTACCATTAATCATCATTTAGGCGGAAACTGCTTTATTGAGAACTGATTTACAAATTTCATAAGATAATTTATGTAATTCTAAGATAAATGAATAATTTAATATACATTTCATAACACACTGCAATCAGTGGAGCAGCTATATGCAGACTGCGATTTCAAACAGGGATCTAAAAGTATAAAATTTGGATAATGGTGTATTCATCTGCAACAGCAGTAATAAGGAACCCTATTGGTAGTTTTGCGATGAGGTTTCCACCCGTAATAAATTCAAATATCTCGATTAAAGGTTGGAAAGTCGGCCGATACAAACGACAATCGATTGTTCTCAGGGTTGACTTTAAGACCTACAAGCATATTATTGGTTCCAGGATTTATTTACAATATGTTCTTGAGAGGATGTTGTTTAAGATTATATCTGAAATTCTGAACCATAAGCTTTTCGTTTTTCGTTTCGGTTGCTGGTATATTAATATGGCTTCCGTTCTTGAAATTAAATCATATCATTGGGGTAGCACTAATATTAATAACAGGGGTTCCGCTCTGTTAAATTATATAAGCTCATCTGAGCTAGAAATACTCAATAAATGCTGTGAACCAACTTTTGTCAATTGTACGGGGTGATAAGTTATTGATATAAGTCTGTGTTCGTTGTATAATTGTTGACTTAATTTTAAATTGAAGGTTAGCAAATGATATTCTCCCTTCTGACTCTTTTAACATCAATATTAAAAGACCACCCCTTAAACTATATCGTAACCGAAAATTAACCAATTGGGATCTAGCCTCTCTCGAACTTATTTCGCTAATTCATCCTGCTGCGGATATTCTTTCGGTTAAAGACATTGAGATACAACCTGCCAAGGTGACAAAAGCATTCTCGACGGCTTTTGAAAATTAGTGTCCACTTATTACCAAACAAAAGATTGGGAATACACCCTTTTGGTGCTCTGCTCTTAAAGAACAAAGGAAACATACTAGGAAACAGAAGAATAAATTCAAAAATACTAACCTTAAATATGATTAGGATTGTTTCCTTATAGCTCAAAAGGGGTATAAAATAAGCTTAAGATCTGCTCACAGAACCGCAAGGACACACTTTTGCGAGGAAAGTAATAGTCTCTCTGCGGTCGCTAGACTTAATTAATAGAGCGGGAACTAAAAATGATACCTGCAGACTTGATGCTTTTCTTCTATCGAATGGCAAGTTTACATTTTTAAAAAAGGAAGCGAATGAGTTGCTCTTTTCTGTTCGTTTTCCGGCCTGATAAAAAAAATATAAAATGTATTGATTCTATGATCAAATGCTTAAAACGGTAAAATGTATTGATTCTATACTCAAATCTTGCATTGCTCAGGTTGACTTGGATAATGCTTCAATCTCGGTTAAAGTTGCCAAAGGTTCTCAACCTTCTCAGAGATGTGTGCTCTCACCCCTGTTGTAGCTTTTGGTGATTGACGATCTTCTTGAAAAACTTCAGCAGTCAGGCTTTGTTGCTTAAAGCTACGCTGACGATCTTGTTAATACAGTTGCTGTAACGTACTTGGAGGCATGGCGTGGCCTTTTTTTCAGGAGGCCAATTAAGATAACCGACTAGAGATCTTCAAAAATCTACTGCCATATGTTGGCACTGTAGACGAGCCTTGAGGAAAACCTATGGTTTAACTCCCAAAATGCTGTCTTTCATTTATAAATGGTTGGTTCTAGCGATGTTATCTGATGCTTTCTTGGTAATGTGGCCAGTGGCTAAATTAAGGCCTAAAATTACTAAACTAAATGGTCTACAAATGTTTGCTTTGGTCCATTACAGGAGCAATGGCCTCAACTCCCCTCCTTACCACGACATCAATTCTATTCTTTCCACAGCTGCATTAATTTATTCTTAGCACAGCATGTTCTGCTGCGTTTCGGCTAAGAAGCATAGGGATGTGGAACATTCCTCGTATCAGTCATGGGCCATAGAAAAATTTTCAATTATCACTAGTACCCAGAAATTGATATGGGTATTAATGATAGACTATTGTATGATTTCAAATTCACTAAATTATATTCGGTGGAGCGGTTCTTCGAGAGATCAGTAGAGACCACTAGATTTTCTTGACAACTTGTATGAGTCGATAGACTTCTTTTCTGATCACTCTTGCGATGGTTTCAGTTTTTTCAATAACTACAGGTTTGTCGTCGTCCGACATGTTAAGTGGGTATACAAAAATTAAGACAGGCGATCAAAAGAGAAAAACAATTACGATTCTTCAAATTGATTTCCACTAAAACAAATTTTCGAGCAATGGTTTAAACTATCACGAAAGAATTGCTTATGGTATACCAATTAATTGATAATGTTTGTTCGAGCAACAGTAAAGAACTTAAAATTTACAAAATATTATACCAATCAGATATTAAATTTGTAAACTGAAACTCTAAACACGCGTATCCCACTATCTTCAATACCGTTAAAATTAATTAGTTTAAAATAATCAATTTGCCACTGTTTTAGGCGATTTTTAATTTACCGTTAAATCAGATTTCCGTGTGATAATTTTGTTAGTTGGTAATAGTTGGTTCCTGTTGCTTGAAACAACACAATGTTGTACTTTTCTCGGCAAACTAAATCTAATTTAGTTTTAAAACTAAAAATGCCTGAATTAGCCCTTTAGCTTTTTCGTTCTCTCATAATGACTGGGACCCGATAATATCGTACCACACGTCCATAAACACGACTTAAACTTTTTAATTTTGTCCGGAGCACTGCCTCCGGGTACTACTGCAAACATGTTGAAATTTTTTTATATTGTTAGTTTAAAATTAACACCACAAAGTCATCAATATCGTATATCGGGATGTCGATATTTTCCACCGACTAGGATTTATGTGCTCCCGCTTCTCGATTAAATGAAAGACACAGGCGCTAAACCTTTTTGATGAAAATGACAACACAACAATAATTTGAGGTTGAATAAAATATATTCTATTATTTAATTATCACCACTGAGAGTTTTTAATGAAATTCTTCAATGTAATCCAAGCATGACTTTCGGCTAAATACCATCGGCTGATGTCGACAGTACTTTTATTTTCGGATGGGATTTTATTCTGCATTATCGACTTTCTGCTTTTATTTAGAAGTTAGAGGCTAACTTTAATAGGATCTCTTTGTCAGTTTTAACACTTTAAGTTGTAATATGTATATGCATACAATAATATTGTTATGCTTCTTTTAAATGTAAGGTATGTTTGTTAGTCACGTTAGTTAGGCTAAATATTTGTTTCCGGTCAAACTAACAGTAGCAACATCTTTAGCATATAGATACTTGAAGTTTCACAATAACATCAATAATTAAATTAAACCAAATTCATTATGGCACATTTCTTTCAAATTGTTAATGTTAATATTACCGTAAGGTACTATATCATGAGCTTAATTGAATTAAATACTTAATTTTATATAAGTAGAGCGAGGGAAATAAAAGGAAATCCATTAGACCAGTTTAATACAACTCATTTTTAATTCTATACCCCTGAAATTGTAAAATTGCTAAAGAAAGTTAATTTAAATAAAAAAACTCCCAGTATAAGCAAGCAAACCAAATTTCATCACTCTGCTGAATTATTTAGCACTCACTCAAAGAAAAATGAAAATGGAAAAAGGAAAGCTTAATGACGGGAAAAATTTTACTCTTGGTTGTGAATGAATATTCAGAACAGTACATAAGGAAAAATGATAATGTTGTTACATTATATGTTTATCATGAAAATAATTATTTTCGTTTTTTTTGTATTTTAAAACGATTTTTGTTAGTTTTTATATAAAAAAGTAAAATAAAAATTAATTTCTTGTTGTTGTTTCGTCTCTATGGGTGCCATTATACGAAAATATCATTACTGCTATTAAGGGCGTTAATGATATCTTTTTATTCAAAAATGAAAGAAAATCATTGTTCTTAAAACAGAACAGAGATGATGTACATAGTGAATTGTTTTTTTTTTTTGCCTTAATTATGTTTAAACAAGTTGTAAATTTGTGATTGTAAACAAGGCTGAATAATTTAATGGAAAATGAATATTGCAATTTAAATTAAAATTGTTTGTCTTGCATGGTGAAACGGAATAATCTTGAAACAATTTCCATACGTTTTTTGATGCTTCAAACATGCAATTGATTAATGTATAATAATTATCGTAGTCACGTATCGCAGTTGTAAAGACTTTAAAAAGTACCTAATTCAATTATCCGGGTATATCGCATCTTAAAACTAGTATAAGTATTGACCTGGTGAAAAATGGAGACTGTCAAGCTGTCTCTGGATGGCAACTAAAAACACATATTACTCACTTTGTCGCTGGCGTAAACTGACAAGAGCCAAATCGCTTCCACTGAAATATTGCACAAACTGACTATACAACTGCACTTCCTCTAAGGCTACAGAACTACAGAAGTTCACCCAGTGATGAAGGTGTGATAAAATGTGACAAAATAAAATAACAAAACAATGAAATAAAGATAAAGATAACACAAGTTATATGTTTGCTGTAGTCATTTCATGATTTCCATGCCCATCACAATTTTAAACTGTGAAAATATAAAAGCAGAACTGATATACATGGTGTTTTACTTTGATAACTAAGGCTGCGTGCCATACTCAAGGTAAATCACAAAATTCGCGAAATTGCCTCTCATATCGTGCCAAATTTGAAGTAATTTTTTTAGTAAAAATTGGCTTTACGGGAAAAATATACCGGTTTGAAGGGTTGAATTCACTGGTTTAAGCTGATAAAATAAACATCAAATAATACCTAGCCTTACATGTTTCCGAATATTTTTTTTTGATTTTTGCCATTTTCGTCAATCGAGATATAATATTTAATTATATTAATATATGTTAATGAAAATCTTATATTAATATAATATGTAGATATAAATATTTGAAATCACTTTGACTAATGTCAAAAAAACGGCAACTACAATCAATTACCTTTTTTTCACTATTTACCCTACTTTTTAGTACAGTATTTCAATTTACTAAATTTTTTACCGAAAATGTCATTTACCTTGAGTATGCCACACAGCCTAAATAGTAATTTGTATAAAAATAAAATGCAGTTTATGCTCAAATAAAACCGAAAGTAATTTCTTTTACTTTTATCAGTTCACATTAAACATTAAACCTATACATTTTCGAAAATTATTGCTAGAATAATTCCCTACCAACAAAACAGCATGAAAGTGTACGGCATTGTTGTTGCAAAAATTAACATAGTAAGAGTGCAATATATTATCAAGTATCATCAGAATATCGACTAACTTCCTGCATTACAACAAATCATTCCAAGCATTTCCCATTTGTACTCCTACACACATCCCTTAAAAATGTAAATGGTAATATGCAAAACTCAGGAAGGTACCACTTAACAGTCAAAATTGCTGTAGTATAAGTAAATAATTAAATTCATAATCATGATCATTAATATCTCTGAACACCTAAACCAAATTAATCAGTGATTCGTTGTTCAGTAACTCAGAATTGACCCAATCTAATATATTCAATCAGTATCAGCCACCCATTCAAATGATCTCCGCCACCCTAATCACCTTTGCCAATCAAAATTACAGTTTCCAATCTGCCATTAAGCCTTAAGAATGCCACCCCGTGATGAAATTTTGATAAAATGCGATTAAACAAATACATATAATAGCTAAATCTAAACAAATGAACAACAAAAACCAAAACCAACCAAAATGTCCATACAAGCCGTCCAGCTGCTTCTTCTCATTTAAATCGCCTATGTTTTACGACGGATTCCATAGAAAAGTTGATTTTAATTGAAAAATACTAAAAAAAAATTCTGGCCAAAATTGCCTACTCTGCTACCACGTTTCGATTTCCATGGCACATGCGACTTATAATAAATTTTGACATTTACAAATATTGCGTCAATTTGCGTTTAAATCCAGGGTGGTCATTCTATGGTGCTATTACGCCGTCTACATTATGCAAATTTACTGATATTTTCTATCAGCAATTTTATGTTTGTATATGTTTTCTTTTAATGTATTGTAATACAAATATTTGTTCAAAAAATATCATAGCTGGGCATTTCACTATCATAATAATATCTTCAAATGCCAAGCAAAACTGTTTTATTTCTATAAAAAAATTAGTTGTTATTTAACACTTGCCACTTGTGGTTAGGTTAAAAAATAATTAGTATGTTTATACTTAGGATTCAACCTAGGGTATTTTCTCCTTATTAATTATAATAGATTTTGAATAATTTTTCATGAAACATACATAATCGAAAATGATTATTTCTACACTATTTAATGCAATCGAACCTAAAAAACACAATAATAAATTAGTATGAGGATACTAAGATAATACGACCCCACTCTAAAATAACACGACCCCAGTATAAATGTAGTAAAGTTGGTGAACGGAAACTGCGATATGCTCCTCTAAAAAGTGCGAAAATAATGCTGTCGCAGTTTGCGACAATTTTTTAATTTTAAATGGGTATGCGGACAAGTGCAATGTACGTGTTTAATTGTATTACTGAGTTTACCTCATATTAGATTTAGTGTTGTAGGGCCATGTCGGCGTTAACCTACCTCGCACTGTGACCTAAAAGTTCTTTTGTGCTCCAAGCCCTGTTTAATTATCCGTTCAGTCAATATTCAAGCTCTTAATGAACCTGATAATACTGCCGGCCGATACGTGATACATACTATCTGGGCTCATTGCTCTCTTTCCTAGATATTTCCTGTAGAAAGTATACTTCTACACGCGATGCATACTATCTGGGCTCATTGCTCCCCCTCCTAGATGTATACTATATCATTTACTTCTGATAGAAAAGCGGTAGCATTGGGATTTATGGACATCGAGAGGGTAGTCCTACTCCTATATATTCCTACCAGAGCCTCGTATACCGTTTAGATTTTACACTTGCGAGTTGCTGGGAATAGAAAGTCGCTGGTAGGTCACCCATCTTTAATACAGGAAGGCTAAATAAAACTGGAGGGTGCCTGGTATCCAGAGTTCGCATATATGGACTGATTAACCTATCAGCCATTCATCCTTCGGCATATGATGTTCCACCTTAGATTAGGGTTTGTTGTCAAGGTTTTTTCCTTTAGCGCCATACTTTAGCTTGTCTCAAAAGGCCACATTCTGCCTAATTTGGTTCCAGTTACCAGTGGTTACCGCGAGGAGGCAGTACGTACAATTGCGCCTATTGGAAAGTTACGGAGCTGGTAGATTAATCTACCAACTTTGTCAACCCCTCCCCCCCCCCCACCCCCCTTCTCTCCAATAGATGCCAAACCACCGAGTTTACCTTATATTTAAAGAGTCATATATAATAGTTCTGCCGCAGCAGAAAGAATTTTCTTATTTGCGTATTACTAAAACCAAAAGGATAATTAATCGACTTTAGTAGCAACAATAGATTCAATTATGGCATTAGAGCTGTTATATAAACACGAGAAAAAGATCATTAAGCACAATTTAAGTAGTTTTTCACAAACAAAAAAGACGTCGTACTTTGATAACTGGTAAAGGAATTATAACAGAAATGGAAATTTTGCTCAAATAACAACCAAGAATATTTTATTTTACTTTCATCAATATTAGCAACAAAAATGAAATAAAAAACAAAATAATTTTCGAAATAGTTGCTAGAATGGCATGTATACCAGCGTACATCATGCCAGAAATCCCATTTTAGAAAACCCAAGTTTCCTATATATAATTCGCACCATTGGGATTGTGCAATTTTGTGCCTGTGATTAGAAATTTTGTGCATAGCGTACTTTAGGAAACAGGGAGGGATTTCTCACGTGATTATCACACCAGGATACCCATATATAAACCGTTTACCTAATACAACATATTTATCGGTTAACAATGATTGTGCAAAATTGTGCGTTACTAAACTTACATTAAAAATAGTTTATATCGGCCAGCATCGGCCATAGAACATCCACAATTTATCAAAATCGTGGTTTTTCAAAGAGGTTTTGTATTTTTGGTGATTTTCAGAAATCCCACCTTTAATTGCAATTTGAATTAAAACATAGCGAGGGTAATATTCTGAACCAAAATTCACGTTTGTGCATATTATACTTTAGCCAGAATCGGCCATAGAACATCCACTAGGGTATTTGTTAGAGAGATTATAAATGAAATATTTTTCGAATAGCTAAGACCTTAAGACAATTTAGCATAAAGGACATTTTGATGGCCGCTTTCTAGGATTTTCTCAAGAAAATTGGGAATATCATTTATACTTTTATTTGATAAAATATTCAAATGTATATTAAACACCTCAGTTTTTACAAAATGATCTGATTTTATGTCGGGATAGCTACATACATATATAGCTATCCCGACATAGAAAATATCTAAATTTGTTCTGTTAGAGTAAGTAAACTTCAGCATGATTTTTATTATTTCAATATGAATTAAATAAATTCATAACAACGAAACTTTTACACCAACACATATAAAAATACAAGGCCAACTTAAGGCAACTTAGGATAAATTTCACTTACGTTAACGTTAACGACCAATCGGTCTAGAAATGAACAATTAACCGTTTTTCGTTTTGTTCGGAAACCAATTAATCATCCATGCCCTAGTATTCGAAAAAAAGTTGAACTGAGGAAATTTTTTATTTAAAACTTTAATTTTAAATTGTACACATTTTAAACTTATTTTTTTAATAAATGGATCGACGTGATACCCATTTTTTTTGAATTACTTTTACTTATGTAATTCGGCTTCGTCATGTAGAAATTAGCTGTTCATTGGATCTTGCCGTTTCATTTAAAAAGTTTAAAAAATTTTAAAATTAAGGCTTCTATACTCAATCTGTTCTCAGTTAACTTTTTTGGGGGGATACATTTTCAACCATATGGTCACATTGACCATATGACAATAAAACAAGCGATACGGAATTGATTTAACATTTATTTAACCACTACGTTTATGGACATTTCTTATTCTCGTATACCAATCTCTAAGGGCACGCGCCAATCTTACGTATGAACAAAATCATGCATCGGTCAGATGGGCCCATCCACAAAGGACACACTAGTAACAGGAATTATAGTTGGATGGGCCCATACAGGCATCGTGATAGTATGGTGTTAAAAAAAAATGTGGTGTTAAAATTTGGGCGATTTTCATTCAAAAGTTTGAAACAGAAAAACACCGTACCATGGGTTCTGATGGGAATCAGTGAAAAGTTATACCACTAAATAAGCTTCTAAATAATACGTTATGATGCTAATGGCTTTATACTTTAGAAGGCTCTGATTTCACCCATGTTTGTTTTCAGTGTACAGCACCTGTTTGACTGAGAAAGTTTGTGTATGAAGAATCTCGTTTAGATTCGTATAGTCCAACCTTCCCTCAGTTAGAAAAATATATCAGTTGAGTAGCCTCAAATATTGGGTAATAAAATAATTTGTGATAAATCTATTAACCATTTTTTCTAACCGTAACGCCCATTTAGTTCATAAAGATTAATATCTGCAAAAATTTAAACCGTTCATTTTGCATTTTCCTCACCCATTGTCAACAAGTATTAAACTCAAGATTCTTGATTTAAGATAACAATAATGTCAAATGTGTAATTTTACAAAAAAGCTATATATTGCCTTAATCTTCATTGCAAAAGCATTTATTGTTTTTACGACACATGTTCTGCTACAATATATCCCATATCTGATTACAAAGAAATTTAGCCCATAAATCTAAAATCTCGCACAATTACGTTACATTTTATTACAGGTTACTGGCGCTAATGTTACATTTTATAACGGGAAAATTTTTTTAGGGTGTGAGAAAATTTCGAACAAAACATTTGAATTTTTATAAGTTTTATTTGGCGGTTTTCAACGATTTTTGTTTCTAAGTATTTGTATACGTAAGACAGAATTTACAATATCGTATTGTAATGTCTACTATATACACTTCATTTATCTAATTATATCCAAGTTGTGTTTGAAAAAAATTAAAGGAAATTATTTTTAATTGGCTTTTATTTTTTTTTTTTCGCCTTTGGCGTTGCGGTCAAACCACAAAAAAACGATTTTTTGTTTCTTTTATGGTTGGTGGCCTGAAGATAACGGTGAACGATGTTGAGAAGAAATGTTTATTTTATAAATATATTGTGTGTTGATCTATTTTATGCTGCACATAAGATTTTCTTTTGTATAAAAGTCTTGCATTTCAGAGATGATAAATAATACATTTGTATTCTTTTGTGTAGTTCTATTGTTCCTGAAAACATTGATTTTTTTCTTTCGACTCGTATATCTCGATACGATATATACATTTAAACGGGTGACCATATTATTTACCCAGGTTTTTATTATATCGTCTGCAGATTATTGTCCCAAAATCGAAAAACTGGTCAATTTATCCGACAGCACACATAGACCACATTACTTTCAACAAATTCGAAAAACTATTTAACCAACCAAACACAATATTTGCTCCGTCGTGTAATATCAAAGGATAATAACACCATAAATATATTTACGGATACAGATCCTTTCAAATAGTTTTTCGTTTTAGTTTTGTTTTTGGAAATAAAACGGAAATATGAAAATTCAATAAGAAAAATAAATAAAATATGATTACAAAAAAAATTGGGAAACTATTTAAAGAGTAAGAAAACTGTAAATCATAGCAAAAAAAAATTGAAAACTTCATTCCGGGAAGGAAAACTGAAAACTAAGGTAATTTCGATAAAACAATATATTTTCAGCATTTTAATGGATTTTTCTTTGCCAGTTTCTTGTTCAATCAAACACAAGCTTCTTTATTTGTTTACAACAACTGTTATATAGCAAGTTTGTATTTATTAGGAAAGATTTATGGGATTGGTGTAATCGTATTTTCTGCAGCATATTCATAACATTAAAATTTTCGTCATTCTTATGCATTTGGAATTCATTGCAGGTTACCAACATGTTATTAATCTTTCGGGAATCATACTACAGTTATCGACAAAATTGGAGGTTGATAAACCTAAAATGTCTAAAAAGTATTTGAAATGCTAATATATTTTTTAATACATAAGAATATCAAACGATATGATTATTAGTTTACAACTTTGTATCGGAAGTGGGGATGGTTCTAAGTTACAGTAGCAAATTCCAGAGCTAAGATAAATAAATGGCAGCGGTCAACACATGCACCGAATTTTGTTGATTTGGATAATTTTGCTTGAAGATGGTTCACAAAAGCGAGGAGGATCTAAGGATGAAATGATAAAGATTTTTTTAAATCTCGTTTTTGTTTGACAGGATTTATTTCGCCTTTAAAGACAATTCTTTTAAAGAAAATCCAGAAATAACGAATAATCAAAAATACATCAACAGATAGTCTAGTTTTCAAACCGTGTTAGCTCAGACTGCCTAGCTTCTAAATTTATTTATTTACTTATAAATTATGATGATAACGTAAAATTATCAAGAGTTTGCAATTTCAGTTTCGATCTGATGATGATTATGAAAAACATATTCTCACTCATCTCATGAGAAATAATTTAATAAAATTGAAATTGAAAGAGAAGTTTGTCTGTATTATAGACAAAATATATTAACAATAATGGCATTCACCACAATTTTCGACTTGTTAATCAGAAAAAATGATGAAGAGGCCAATCATTTATAATAAATCTACCAAAAAAAGTAGATTTATCAAAATTCCCCCCTCCCCCCCCCCCCCACCGTACTTTAAACCAAGAGTCATACAAAGTGTATAAAAAACCCTGTGGGAAGTGTAACCCTGAATAAAAAATTAGAATACTCCTTGAGTTCTCTATGTAGTAGTTTGGTTTTGAACTGGAAAATTCGCAAGTACAAATATACTCTTCAGGTAGCTACAAAATACAATTCTCACTTTATACATTAAGCATGAGGCAAGAACGTACTGAGGTAGCGAATTATATTCACTAAATCAAAAACTCAAGGAAAACCCTTATTTCTGTCTGGTTTATGCCCACACAAATAATAGAAAGAGAAGTTTGTCTGTGTAATAAAATCAATAAGATTCTTCTTCCTTTTTATAGACAAAATATATTAAGCATTCCTAAGAGTTTAGTATACTTTCTGTAAACATATACATGAAGAATTCATAACACCCAGAAATCCAGAGGTGATTCGTGATCATCCCTGATCCAGATTCCTTTTTAAATAGGATGCTGAGATGATAGAATATACTTTTAAATTAATAACTTCGTAGTATATTTCGAGTACTGCTGCACAACATCGCACGTCAACACCATTAAGTATTAAAAAAAATCAATTAAAAGTAACAGGCCAGATATGGTTTTCTAAGCAGTCAACTGGGAAGCTAACCAAGCTTTTCAAATTAATAGATTAGCAAATTAACTATTATGCTTCATCAGAATTCTTTACATCAATTAAAAATATTCGGCCACTATTAGTTAAATTTCCTATGCAGTCAACTTTAGAAATCATCATAATCCACTTTAAAAATATTCGTTACATCGACTATACAATCTTGTTCGCCGTTATGGGATCCTAATCATTTGAGAATACAACAGATCATTACGGCGAACATTATAAAGGTCGAACACGGTTATTCTCAATCAACGGGAAAAAATTGTTTTGAACTGATCTTCATTCTACTCCCAATTGCAAATATTACACGCTCGCTATAAACGACAAGCTGCAAAAGTCCGCCCACTAAACTGAATTATTCGTACCAGTCAAAATGTTTACTAGAAATTAATATATTAAGTTGCTTTATGTCTAAGATATTCATGAAATTTTATAAAAAAAATGATAAAAGCCATAATTGGGTGATACAAATCTTTCATAATAATTTTCAGTTTGTCCACCTTGTGCAAATATTATTCGTTTGAAGTTCTTACATAAAGTAAAATTTAAATTCTCAAAAACAAAATATAAAGGGCTCAGACCTCTTGAGGTGATCAGAACTTCGGTCGTAAAAATAACCTTAATTCCCAAATGAATCTTTAACTGAACCTCTTAACTCATTCTTCAGTTTAACATCCAATTCTATTTACAACTGAACCACCCACTCCAACCCAAGTCTCAAGTCAATTTGATTGATTCAACCCTTAACCTAACCACAAACTCAACGCTTAACTTAATCCACGAATCACCACCAACTTCTCCAACTGAATCTTTCATTCAAATTTAACGCAAGCTAACTCAACCCCAACCCCAACCCAAATACAATTTAATTTAGCTTAAACCAAATCTTAATAATGTACTCAACTCCACATTTAGTGGCCAACTTAGTCCCGAAATCAACACGATCCGAAATACATCCCTATATGCACTCAACTCAAATTAACTCAATGTATCCTCCTACTAAATGCTCAATTTGACCCAAAATTAATGCCCTCTCACTTAAATCCAACTCAACTTCAACTCAAACCATATTCAACGATCTCAACTAAACCCACAATCCAACCCTAAATTCAACAATGACTCAACCACAACTCAACATTAATCTCAACTCCCATACCATAAAATATGCACCGGAGTTGTCTAAACTGAATTATGGATTAGCATGATGGTGTGCTTCCCGTACAAGTAATTTAAAATTATTATATGTACAGCAGAAAATGATTTTGCGAACCATTTTGAGAAAAAAAACAGAACCAAACCTACTTGTAGATTTACAAGGTTTTAAGATTTCTCTATAAGCGTTGGCCTTTAATCATATTTTTAATTTATCAAAACATAAGTTGTCGCATTTTACCGTAAATAAATTTCGGAAGTACTAGAAAAGATCTTGTACTGAGTCTTATTCAAGCTCAAATTAATACACGCATTAATAAAAGTTAATTGACATCAGCTGTACGAAGCAGCTGTATTAAATTTGCCACTAACTCTGCAACTAATCAGAACCAACCAACTGGATCCTCAGACGTGCCACACGATTCCATTAAACCTTCTTCTAAAAAAAGAAACATGAAAAATTCCGCCGATATCAGATATGCACCTTTAGGACCGAAAGGTAAAACCAACTTGCATCGAATGTAGATAATACATTTGCGTAACTACTGCGTTAATGAATAAGACATTTTAGACATTTTAACGAAGCGTTCGTCATTCCATGTTTAGTTGATCTGAACACACAGATAGACCGAAACCAACCATGTTTCGCAGGGAGGGGAATCATTAGCGGCGGAGTCCTGTAGCGGCTCACATACATAGGCGTCTGAGTCACTTAACCACCAATGCAACGTCTCACGCCGCTCAACGTTGACATTACTATTTGGGAAACAACGCATACAATAAACAAACTATTGTCTCTTCCATATGAAGAGGCAACACATACCCAAAATAAAATTAAATTCGTCGTTTATTATAGTCTCTTCACAATCTTCAAAGCGACAACACGTCGTTCGTAGTGTGTTAACAGACGTAAACCAGTAATTCTATCCTAAATCGCGAGTGCGTGCTGCAGCCTTACTAAACTAAAGTAGTTTGGGCCAAAGCAAGGAAGACAGCTGATCTTTAACAATAAACCTAGAGTCACATATTTTCAACCCAACTCCATCGAAAGCAGGACAACTGCACACAAAGTGAATTCAGTTGTCATAGTCTTTAATCGACCCATTATCGATTAGATGTCAAGCGGAAAAGGCTTCTTGATTCAAAAACATCGCTGACTGTTACAAATATCATAGCATACCAAAGCATTACGGCACAGAAAATTAATTTAAAGTGTTGCTCAAGTATTATCCCAATCTTACAGCATCACCTGACTATAGTGATCATGTTAAACAAAAGGTATTCCACTACGTTCACACAAACGTCATTAGAGACCATTGATAATGAAAAAGAAGATCATCCTAATGCCCGAATTCATTTTGATAATGATTATGGGTTTGTCGAATCGAAACTAATTTCATTGATCGAACAATTGCAAGCAATCGAACAATACTCCACTGTGTTAATGCCACTCGACAATACGAACGTTGAAAATTTAAAAAATGGTAACCAGTGTGCTGATTCCCTTTGCGGAAATGAAATTGCCAGAATTTGTTGAGGAATTCTTATCGTGGTGCAATTTTCGGGAAGTATTTGGAAAAATAATACATAACACCGGTGTATCACCGTCCGAAGCTAATTATAACGAAGTTTGGAAAACTATTTATGGGTTTTATGAAAATGAATCTAGAACGAAAATGTTACACATGAAACAAATTTATTTTTTAAAACCTGTAAAACAAGAAAATAATGGAAAGGGGCTACAATCATACGTTTCGGACACATTTTAATTCACTTAAAGCTCTCAAGACTCCTGTAGCTGAATGGGATCTATATTTAGTATGTCTTATGACTCAACTTGTTCATGCTCAATCTCGCCAATTACTTGAAACCAAAGGGCCTTTAGATCGGATTCTTACAATTAAAGAGGTAATGGATATCTTATCCCAACGTGCTCATGTTCTAGAAGCGATGACTACCATTTTACATTCGACTCAGCAAATAAATATACAAAGAAAATAACACTGGCAAAGGCAGTTTTCATCATATGGTCACCGATTCTAATATATCTTACCCTTTTCGTAAATGAAATCATTCAATTTTCAATTGTAAAATTTTGAGGATTTATCTTGGCCTCAACGAAATGATTGGGTCATAAAGGAAAATATTTGGCGAAACTGTTTTTACAAACATCAGATCGGTCAATGTATCAAAAGGTTGTAGAACATGTCATCATATAAATCATAGTTTACTTCAGTACACTAATAAAAATAGTTTTCATTATTTGAAAGAAACCTCAAAAGAGAGTCTTATGTAATCTCAATTAGGTAAGACTGATTCAATTTCCACGATTCCCAACACATAGCAATAACAATTTTGACAAAGAAATTCTGTTGTTGGTTTATCCGGAGCTAATACAACGTCGGCTGTCACGCAATCAGGTTCTTCTGTGTCTAATATAGCAGCGTTATGGAGAATAGATGATTTTATCTCTCGCCAACACAAATATTGTTGCCCAATGCGGTAATGATCAAATGCATCAAATGCTTATACCATCAAATAAAAATTTTACTCGTCTTTTGGTGAAACATGAGCATTATCGAAACGTACATGCTGGACCTCAAGCTCTGCTTAGCTTTATAAGGCAACGATTTTGGGTACCAGGAGGAAAAGTTTTATGCCGTAAAAAAGTTGTTGAATTTATTAGATGTTTTAGGACAAAGCCTACATCTGTTGATCAAATCATGGGTCAACTCCCGAAGGAATGAGTTAGAGTATTTAAACCGTTCACCAATGTTGGACATTTTTTGTGCAATATGGAAACAAAACGGTAAATCAATTAAATTTCAAATTATTTTTGGTTAATTAAATTGCGATTTAGTCACTTATGTTTATTGTGCACTTGGTCAGTTTTTCTTGCGCCTTGGTAACATCTCGCAAGTCGTTCAAACATTTGTTGATAAAGTCGCCTAGAAACTTATCCCACTCGGTTTTCTTAGCACTCTGCTATATATTTTTGGTGTTGCTAGATCGTGAATGATTTTCACTTCAATTTAAACCGCTGGAAATTTAAATCGAACCCATGCCCTAGCCGAGACCACAAATTATGTTCAAGATATTTCATTAATTTCATGGAAATGGCTCTTTTTATCTACGAGTGAATTATTGTGCTGAAGAGCTAATTGAGGACCGACTAGCTTATCATCAACCGGGAATATTACCTCATTCAATAAACCGAAATTGAAATTGTAAGGCTTCGAACAGTTCTAGTTTATAGGGCATACACACAAACGGAATATGATATATTGTCAGTAAACAAAACGTGAACGGCATCATTATCTTGGCCGTTGAAATTTTGAGGACTGTTTTATGCCCAAATTAGCACATTTTTGTTTTAATTCTAAAATAGTGGAAATATTTTTATTATAACATAAACATCGAGTATCAATTATTGTGGATACTGCTTCTATTAGTTTCTCTTGCGTAAGAAATAAAAGGTTACATGCGGCTGTGCAACCTATACCTATTCAAGGACAATGTTTAATTTTCCTCAATTTGCTGTTCAGCACAATGATGCTACCATGCTTATAAAATAAGGCATTGCCATAAAATTATTTAAAAATCTCGAATATAATTAGTGGTCTTGGCCAGGGCAAGGTTTCGATTTAAACTTGCAGAGGCTTAAATTAAAGTGGAAAATATTCACGATCTAACAAGACCAAAAATGTGTAGCAGAGTGCTAAGAAAACCGAGTGGGATAAGTTTCTAGGCGATTTTATCAACAAATTTTTGAAAGACATACATGATGTTACCAAGGCGCAATAAAAACAGATCAAGCGTTTTGTTTCCATATTGCACAAAAAAATGTCCGTGCATAAATAATTTGGTGAACAACTAAATTATCTGTAATTTTTCCTAGAATTAAAATTTAAAACATTTTTTGATATTGGAATGTAAATAACTACTATTCCATTAAATAAAACCATTATATTATTAAGATTGTTTAGGATTGCTTCTGATAAATTTGAAAAAATACCAAAATCAGAAGGTGGCTCTAATTCAATTGCCAGGGACTGTATATATTAGGGGTACAAATCTAGAGTTGCCTTAATTCGAGGCCAATCACTCCAATATCTGAGGATACCTCAGATTTTACAGCATTGACTCCCGGTCATTTTTTAATCAGTGGTTCAATAAACTCAATTCCGGAACACTTTTTATTTCATTTAACTTCTAGTCGTCTGTAGAGTTATCAAAAAATCCAATATTGCATGCAGAAATTTTGGAATCGATGGTCTAATGCGCACTTGGCGGAATTGTAGCAGCGACAAAAATGGTTTAATGTCATTTTTAATATTGACGTTGGAACTTTGGTTATTTTAAAGGAAGATAATGTTTCACCTATTAAATTTACTATGGGTAGGGTGGTACAATCACAGCCGGGTGCGGATATTTAAGTTAGAGTAGTTACGGTTAAAACACAAAAACGATAATATAAACGAGCTATCCCTAAGATTTGTGTCCTGCCTTTGTAGAAATCATTAAAAACTGTTATTCAAGTTGTATAGATTGAATTTCTACAAAACAATTTTATAATAAAGTTTACTACATACATGTGTTAAATTACGAGTTTATTTATTTAATTCAATTGGAAACACTAAAAATTACTGTCATATTAAAAGAAGAAACAGAAACCTTAGTGAATTACTATGGTAATTGGGTGAACAATTTGTTTACCAGATTTTAGCTAATTTCGGCTCAGAATATGATAGCGCATCTTTATCTAGAACCAATGTCATATCTAACGCTTACCGCTGCAGCAGCAGCCAAATACAGAAATTGTTGGAAATTTTCCGATCACATTTCGATTTTGAAAATGTCTCTATAAATTACTACTGCGACTAAGAATGTCAAATTTTTGGTACGTAATAGGCTGCGCGTATTTACTATTGTACGCCGCAAACAGCTTCTAAATATTCAAGCAAGTTTCTGAGCTATTTCAATTCTGCCGAACGTCTATCCTTTTTGAATTCGTTTAATTTTTACGGTTAAATAGTTATAATTTATACTATCATATTCATAAGCGTTCTAAGCGATTACGAAACAAAAATATTTATCAGCGTAAATCGCTGGAAGATGTCAAATCTCAATTTGTTAAAATTTTTCTAAACAATTTATAAAAACCAAAACTTACTCTTGGTAACAGTTTTTAATTTATTTTGGATAGGGGAAAGCACAACTGTGAATACATAGAAAAAATCTTTTGGCTTTAGGTATGGCCAAAATCGATGAAAGATTTTACTCAAACTATAATTATGTCTGCCAAAATAAAACCAATTTATCCTAACCGACTTTATAAAATCTTTAAAGAAGTAAAAAGTAAGCAAAAAAAAATTTCCATTGAATATTTATAGTCGCAAATGAAAATCTTGCATTACATGAAAAACTAATTCAGATCTATTGTATAGTGTTGAAATGTGTATATTGACATATTACAAGAATTTTTCTATTCCAGTTTTCTTGGTCTTTTGACGTAGGGAATAAAAATCTCTTCTTAGATATTCTATATGTATATTCATAGGTACGTACATAAAGCTGTATACTAAAATATAAAAGACGAAAGAGTTTTCTAGATTAAAAGCTTTTCATAATTCTTTACAATATTCTTGTACATTCATATGAGAATACGTCGGTATATCTCCATTACTATATAACAACAAAAACTAAACATCATGACTTGAAGAAATTTCTCTATATAACGACATATAATATGTATATCCATATAGGGCAATACATATCAGTACATGTAATAATGACAATTATTTTTCTAGAGTTTGTATAAGATATACTTATGTACCAATATATACGCAGTACCTACACAGTATAGTGACTCGATATTTATTTACTTTGAACGATACACAGCAAACAATATGAAAATCAATTTTCAATTTTTCAAACTTTCAAATTGAAAAAAAAAAAAAAAAATTGATGCTGTTTGCTCAATTGAATAAATATTGATTAGGGATCATGGTATCGCAATGTCCTGTATCAATATCAATATGTATATAAATGTATGTTTGGAACAAAGATTAGAAAGGGCTATTTTATATAAATTTTTGGCACGTGATTTATACCCATATTTGTATTTCAAATTAATTTTTAATCCACAACCAGAATATTTACCAAAGCTGTTAATTAACTATGTAAACAAACTCGTACACATACAATTATTATTCCAAATTTGTTCATCTCTTCAGAATATTTGGTTATATTTTATGATTCCCTAAACGTCACTAAAAATGTTATTAATTTTTGTTATTTAATTAAAATTTTATATTCAGAATTAGGTAACACCAACTAATTATGATTATTTAATCTTATACAAAATATGTATATGCGGCTACGATAAGCTTTAAGCAATATATAAATATGATTGCATAATCTGTTTTTTAGGGAACCGAAAATAATTTGGTTTAATTCCCAGATCAAATGTGACAACAAAATTGGTTCACATATGATATATAAGCTGGTTTGTGTTGACACAGTTATTATTACAAATATACACATCTTCGATAATTAGATTTGTTGAAACCGGCAGTAATTATTAAAATGGTATTGCGTCAAGAGGTTACTGTATAATCTTGGTATAAACAGACGACCCTCTCATATATCATAAACATAATAACTGTAGAGATAATTTAGTTTTCGTGCTTGTTAAGTTCGTCTTCACTTCAATAGGGAAATTAGAGGCTCAACCAGGATTATTATTAGGCTTATTATCGGTAAAGAATCTAGACGGAAATAGTTAGGTAAAGTATAAACGAATTTATAACGAATGAAACCCAAGAGCCATACAAAGTGTGTCGACCCTGAAGAAAAAACGAGAACCATCATTGAGTTCTCTAAATGGAAATTTGGTTTCGTACTGAAATGTTCGTATGTACAAAAAGTTTCATATATTCTTCAGGTAGCTACGATCAAACTACAAAATACAACTATCACTTCATATATTAAGTATGAGGCAAGAATGTACTGACTTAGCGAATTATATTCAATAAATCAAAAACTCAAGAAAAATCCTCATTTCTGTATTATGCCCACACAAATAATAGAAAGAGAAGACTATCGCCTTCGCGATAGAAACTTGAACCGCTGGTCTTTTTAATATGATGACATCGATCTGAATAAGTAATAATCGTGAGGAATCCAGCCTGGGCATTAAGATGCATGCTGTACAACTGCCTAGCCTAAACAAAAGATGAGTACCTGGTTTGATTTCGCTGTATGTGGACGAGCGTTGTCGTGCAGCAATATCCCCGTCCACGTCACTTAACCCGAAAATAATCTTTCTTCCTCCAGAGCATTACTTTGGTAACGTTCAGCTGCAACAGTTTGACTAGGTTCCAGAAGCAGGTAGTAAATGACTCCTTTCCAATCCTACAATTGCAGATTTTCGATTTTTCTGGCCCTGAATTTGTGGGCTATAGTTCAGTTGATTTTCAATAAAATTGAATTTTCTGCGAAATATGTAGAAATGTACGAGCGATCCAAAAGACCGTTGGCATGACGATTACAGGTCTCAACCCCTATTGATAGAGGCATCAATCAACGAAATCGGAGCACAATTGCAGATTTTCGATTTTTCTGGCCCTGAATTTATGGGCTATAGTTCAATTGATTTTCAATAAAATTGAATTTTCTGCGAAATGTGTAGAAATGTACGAGCGATCCAAATGACCGTTGGCATGGCGATTACAGATCTCAACCCCTATTGATAGAGGCATCAATCAACGAAATCGGAGCACAATTGCAGACTTTCGATTTTTCTGGCCCTGAATTTGTGGGCTATAGCTCAGTTGATTTTCAATAAAATTGAATTTTCTGCGAAATGTGTAGAAATGTACGAGCGATCCAAATGACCGTTGGCATGACGATTACAGGTCTCAACCCCTATTGATAGAGGCATCAATCAACGAAATCGGAGCACAATTGCATATTTTCGATTTTTCTGGCCCTGAATTTATGGGCTATAGTTCAATTGATTTTCAATAAAATTGAATTTTCTGCGAAATGTGTAGAAATGTACGAGCGATCCAAATGACCGTTGGCATGGCGATTACAGATCTCAACCCCTATTGATAGAGGCATCAATCAACGAAATCCGAGCACAATTGCAGATTTTCGATTTTTCTGGCCCTGAATTTATGGGCTATAGTTCAATTGATTTTCAATAAAATTGAATTTTCTGCGAAATGTGTAGAAATGTACGAGCGATCCAAATGACCGTTGGCATGGCGATTACAGATCTCAGCCCCTATTGATAGAGGTATCAATCAACGAAATCGGAGCACAATTGCAGACTTTCGATTTTTCTGGCCCTGAATTTGTGGGCTATAGTTCAATTGATTTTCAATAAAATTGAATTTTCTGCGAAATGTGTAGAAATGTACGAGCGATCCAAATGACCGTTGGCATGACGATTACAGGTCTCAACCCCTATTGATAGAGGCATCAATCAACGAAATCGGAGCACAATTGCAGATTTTCGATTTTTCTGGCCCTGAATTTATGGGCTATAGTTCAATTGATTTTCAATAAAATTGAATTTTCTGCGAAATGTGTAGAAATGTACGAGCGATCCAAATGACCGTTGGCATGGCGATTACAGATCTCAACCCCTATTGATAGAGGCATCAATCAACGAAATCCGAGCACAATTGCAGATTTTCGATTTTTCTGGCCCTGAATTTATGGGCTATAGTTCAATTGATTTTCAATAAAATTGAATTTTCTGCGAAATGTGTAGAAATGTACGAGCGATCCAAATGACCGTTAGCATGGCGATTACAGATCTCAACCCCTATTGATAGAAGCATCAATCAACGAAATCGGAGCACAATTGCAGACTTTCGATTTTTCTGGCCCTGAATTTGTGGGCTATAGTTCAATTGATTTTCAATAAAATTGAATTTTCTGCGAAATGTGTAGAAATGTACGAGCGATCCAAATGACCGTTGGCATGGCGATTACAGATCTCAACCCCTATTGATAGAGGCATCAATCAACGAAATCGGAGCACAATTGCAGACTTTCGATTTTTCTGGCCCTGAATTTGTGGGCTGTAGCTCAGTTGATTTTCAATAAAATTGAATTTTCTGCGAAATGTGTAGAAATGTACGAGCGATCCAAATGACCGTTGGCATGACGATTACAGGTCTCAACCCCTATTGATAGACGCATCAATCAACGAAATCGGAGCACAATTGCAGATTTTCGAATTTTCTGGCCCTGAATTTGTGGGCTATAGTTCAGTTGATTTTCAATAAAATTGAATTTTCTGCGAAATGTGTATAAATGTACGAGCGATCCAAATGACCGTTGGCATGATGATTACAGGTCTCAACCCCTATTGATAGAGGCATCAATCAACGAAATCGGAGCACAATTGCAGATTTTCGATTTTTCTGGCCCTGAATTTATGGGCTATAGTTCAATTGATTTTCAATAAAATTGAATTTTCTGCGAAATGTGTAGAAATGTACGAGCGATCCAAATGACCGTTGGCATGGCGATTACAGATCTCAACCCCTATTGATAGAGGCATCAATCAACGAAATCGGAGCACAATTGCAGACTTTCGATTTTTCTGGCCCTGAATTTGTGGGCTATAGCTCAGTTGATTTTCAATAAAATTAAATTTTCTGCGAAATGTGTATAAATGTACGAGCGATCTAAATGACCGTTGGCATGACGATTACAGGTCTCAACCCCTATTGATAGAGGCATCAATCAACGAAATCGGAGCACAATTGCAGATTTTCGATTTTTCTGGCGCTGAATTTCTGGGCTATATATAGTTCAGTTGATTTTCAATAAAATTGAATTTTCTGCGAAATGTGTAGAAATGTACGAGCGATCTAAATGACCTTTGGCATGACGATTACAGGTCTCAACGCCTATTGATGGAGGTATCAATCAACGAAATCGGAGCACAATTGCATATTTTCGATTTTTCTGGCCCTGAATTTGTGGGCTATAGCTCAGTTAATTTTCAATAAAATTGAATTTTCTGCGAAATGTGTACAAATGTGCGAGCGATCCAAATGACCGTTGGCATGACGATTACAGGTCTCAATCCCTATTGATAGAGGCATCAATCAACGAAATCGGAGCACAATTGCAGATTTTCGATTTTTCTGGCCCTGAATTTGTGGGCTATAGTTCAGTTAATTTTCAATAAAATTGAATTTTCTGCGAAATGTGTAGAAATGTGCGAGCGATCCAAATGACCGTTGGCATGACGATTATAGGTCTCAACCCCTATTGATAGAGGCATCAATCAACGAAATCGGAGCACAATTGCAGATTTTCGATTTTTCTGGCCCTGAATTTGTGGGCTATAGCTCAGTTGATTTTCAATAAAATTGAATTTTCTGCGAAATGTGTAGAAATGTGCGAGCGATCCTAATGACCGTTGGCATGACGATTACAGGTCTCAATCCCTATTGATAGAGGCATCAATCAACGAAATCGGAGCACAATTGCATATTTTCGATTTTTCTGGGCCTGAATTTGTGGGCTATAGTTCAGTTGATTTTCAATAAAATTGAATTTTCTGCGAAATGTGTAGAAATGTACGAGCGATCCAAATGACCGTTGGCATGACGATTACAGGTCTCAATCCCTATTGATAGAGGCATCAATCAACGAAATCGGAGCACAATTGCAGATTTTCGATTTTTCTGGCCCTGAATTTGTGGGCTATAGTTCAGTTGATTTTCAATAAAATTGAATTTTCTGCGAAATGTGTGGAAATGTACGAGCGATTCAAATGACCTTTGGCATGACGATTACAGGTTTCAACCCCTATTGATAGAGGTATCAATCAACGAAATCGGAGCACAATTGCAGATTTTCGATTTTTCTGGCCCTGAATTTGTGGGCTATAGTTCAGTTGATTTTCAATAAAATTGAATTTTCTGCGAAATGTGTAGAAATGTACGAGCGATCCAAATGACCGTTGGCATGACGATTACAGGTCTCAATCCCTATTGATAGAGGCATCAATCAACGAAATCGGAGCACAATTGCAGATTTGATAGAGGTATCAATAAACGAAATCGGAGCACAATTGCAGATTTTCGATTTTTCTGACCCTGAATTTGTGGGCTATAGTTCAGTTGATTTTCAATAAAATTGAATTTTCTGCGAAATGTGTGGAAATGTACGAGCGATTCAAATGACCTTTGGCATGACGATTACAGGTTTCAACCCCTATTGATAGAGGTATCAATCAACGAAATCGGAGCACAATTGCAGATTTTCGATTTTTCTGGCCCTGAATTTGTGGGCTATAGTTCAGTTGATTTTCAATAAAATTGAATTTTCTGCGAAATATGTAGAAATGTACGAGCGATCCAAATGATCGTTTGCATGACGATTACAGGTCTCAACCCCTATTGATAGAGGTATCAATCAACGAAATCGGAGCACAATTGCAGATTTTCGATTTTTCTGGCTCTGAATTTGTGGGCTATAGTTCAGTTGATTTTCAATACAATTGAATTTTCTGCGAAATGTGTAGAAATGTACAAGCGATCGAAATGCCCTTTGGCATGACGATTACAGGTCTCAACCCCTATTGATAGAGGTATCAATCAACGAAATCGGAGCACAATTGCATATTTTCGATTTTTCTGGCCCTGAATTTGTGGGCTATAGTTCAGTTGATTTTCAAGAAGATTGAATTTTCTGCTAAATGTGTAGAAATGTACGAGCGATCCAAATGACCGTTGGCATGACGATTACAGGTCTCAACCCCTATTGATAGAGGCATCAATTAACGGAATCGAAGCACAATTGCAGATTTTCGATTTTTCTGGCCCTGAATTTGTGGGCTATAGTTCAGTTGATTTTCAAGAAAATTGAATTTTCTGCGAAATGTGTGGAAATGTACGAGCGATTCAAATGACCTTTGGCATGACGATTACAGGTTTCAACCCCTATTGATAGAGGTATCAATCAACGAAATCGGAGCACAATTGCAGATTTTCGATTTTTCTGGCCCTGAATTTGTGGGCTATAGTTCAGTTGATTTTCAATAAAATTGAATTTTCTGCGAAATATGTAGAAATGTACGAGCGATCCAAATGATCGTTTGCATGACGATTACAGGTCTCAACCCCTATTGATAGAGGTATCAATCAACGAAATCGGAGCACAATTGCAGATTTTCGATTTTTCTGGCTCTGAATTTGTGGGCTATAGTTCAGTTGATTTTCAATACAATTGAATTTTCTGCGAAATGTGTAGAAATGTACAAGCGATCGAAATGCCCTTTGGCATGACGATTACAGGTCTCAACCCCTATTGATAGAGGTATCAATCAACGAAATCGGAGCACAATTGCATATTTTCGATTTTTCTGGCCCTGAATTTGTGGGCTATAGTTCAGTTGATTTTCAAGAAGATTGAATTTTCTGCGAAATGTGTAGAAATGTGCGAGCGATCCAAATGACCGTTGGCATGACGATTACAGGTCTCAATCCCTATTGATAGAGGCATCAATCAACGAAATCGGAGCACAATTGCAGATTTGATAGAGGTATCAATAAACGAAATCGGAGCACAATTGCAGATTTTCGATTTTTCTGACCCTGAATTTGTGGGCTATAGTTCAGTTAATTTTCAATAAAATTGAATTTTCTGCGAAATGTGTAGAAATGTGCGAGCGATCCAAATGACCGTTCGCCTGAATTTGTGGGCTATAGCTCAGTTGATTTTTAATAAAATTGAATTTTCTGCGAAATGTGTAGAAATGTGCGAGCGATCCTAATGACCGTTGGCATGACGATTACAGGTCTCAATCCCTATTGATAGAGGCATCAATCAACGAAATCGGAGCACAATTGCAGATTTTCGATTTTTCTGGCCCTGAATTTGTGGGCTATAGCTCAGTTAATTTTCAAGAAAATTGAATTTTCTGCGAAATGTGTAGAAATGTACGAGCGATCCAAATGACCTTTGGCATGACGATTACAGGTCTCAACCCCTATTGATGGAGGTATCAATTAAAGAAATCGGAGCACAATTGCAGATTTTCGATTTTTCTGGCCCTGAATTTGTGGGCTATAGTTCAGTTGATTTTCAATAAAATTAAATTTTCTGCGAAATGTGTATAAATGTACGAGCGATCTAAATGACCGTTGGCATGACGATTACAGGTCTCAACCCCTATTGATAGAGGCATCAATCAACGAAATCGGAGCACAATTGCAGATTTTCGATTTTTCTGGCGCTGAATTTCTGGGCTATATATAGTTCAGTTGATTTTCAATAAAATTGAATTTTCTGCGAAATGTGTAGAAATGTACGAGCGATCTAAATGACCTTTGGCATGACGATTACAGGTCTCAACGCCTATTGATGGAGGTATCAATCAACGAAATCGGAGCACAATTGCATATTTTCGATTTTTCTGGCCCTGAATTTGTGGGCTATAGCTCAGTTAATTTTCAATAAAATTGAATTTTCTGCGAAATGTGTACAAATGTGCGAGCGATCCAAATGACCGTTGGCATGACGATTACAGGTCTCAATCCCTATTGATAGAGGCATCAATCAACGAAATCGGAGCACAATTGCAGATTTTCGATTTTTCTGGCCCTGAATTTGTGGGCTATAGTTCAGTTGATTTTCAATAAAATTGAATTTTCTGCGAAATGTGTGGAAATGTACGAGCGATTCAAATGACCTTTGGCATGACGATTACAGGTTTCAACCCCTATTGATAGAGGTATCAATCAACGAAATCGGAGCACAATTGCAGATTTTCGATTTTTCTGGCCCTGAATTTGTGGGCTATAGTTCAGTTGATTTTCAATAAAATTGAATTTTCTGCGAAATGTGTAGAAATGTACGAGCGATCCAAATGACCGTTGGCATGACGATTACAGGTCTCAATCCCTATTGATAGAGGCATCAATCAACGAAATCGGAGCACAATTGCAGATTTTCGATTTTTCTGGCCCTGAATTTGTGGGCTATAGTTCAGTTAATTTTCAATAAAATTGAATTTTCTGCGAAATGTGTAGAAATGTGCGAGCGATCCAAATGACCGTTGGCATGACGATTATAGGTCTCAACCCCTATTGATAGAGGCATCAATCAACGAAATCGGAGCACAATTGCAGATTTTCGATTTTTCTGGCCCTGAATTTGTGGGCTATAGCTCAGTTGATTTTCAATAAAATTGAATTTTCTGCGAAATGTGTAGAAATGTGCGAGCGATCCTAATGACCGTTGGCATGACGATTACAGGTCTCAATCCCTATTGATAGAGGCATCAATCAGCGAAATCGGAGCACAATTGCATATTTTCGATTTTTCTGGGCCTGAATTTGTGGGCTATAGTTCAGTTGATTTTCAATAAAATTGAATTTTCTGCGAAATGTGTAGAAATGTACGAGCGATCCAAATGACCGTTGGCATGACGATTACAGGTCTCAATCCCTATTGATAGAGGCATCAATCAACGAAATCGGAGCACAATTGCAGATTTTCGATTTTTCTGGCCCTGAATTTGTGGGCTATAGTTCAGTTGATTTTCAATAAAATTGAATTTTCTGCGAAATGTGTGGAAATGTGCGAGCGATTCAAATGACCTTTGGCATGACGATTACAGGTTTCAACCCCTATTGATAGAGGTATCAATCAACGAAATCGGAGCACAATTGCAGATTTTCGATTTTTCTGGCCCTGAATTTGTGGGCTATAGTTCAGTTGATTTTCAATAAAATTGAATTTTCTGCGAAATGTGTGGAAATGTACAAGCGATTCAAATAACCGTTGGCATGACGATTACAGGTCTCAACCCCTATTGATAGAGGTATCAATCAACGAAATCGGAGCACAATTGCCGATTTTCGATTTTTCTGGCCCTGAATTTGTGGGCTATAGTTCAGTTAATTTTCAATAAAATTGAATTTTCTGCGAAATATGTAGAAATGTGCGAGCGATCCAAATGACCGTTGGCATGACGATTACAGGTCTCAACCCCTATTGATGGAGGTATCAATTAAAGAAATCGGAGCACAATTGCCGATTTTCGATTTTTCTGGCCCTGAATTTGTGGGCTATAGTTCAGTTAATTTTCAATAAAATTGAATTTTCTGCGAAATGTGTAGAAATGTGCGAGCGATCCAAATGACCGTTGGCATGACGATTACAGGTCTCAACCCCTATTGATAGAGGCATCAATCAACGAAATCGGAGCACAATTGCAGATTTTCGATTTTTCTGGCCCTGAATTTGTTTGCTATAGTTCAGTTTATTTTCAATAAAATTGAATTTTCTGCGAAATGTGTGGAAATGTACGAGCGATTCAAATGACCATTGGCATGACGATTACAGGTCTCAACCCCTATTGATAGAGGCATCAATCAACGAAATCGGAGCACAATTGCAGATTTTCGATTTTTCTGGCCCTGAATTTGTGGGCTATAGCTCAGTTGATTTTCAATAAAATTGAATTTTCTGCGAAATGTGTGGAAATGTACGGGCGATTCAAATGACCATTGGCATGACGATTACAGGTCTCAACCCCTATAGATAGAAGCATCAATCAACGAAATCGGAGCACAATTGCAGATTTGATAGAGGTATCAATCAGCGAAATCGGAGCACAATTGCATATTTTCGATTTTTCTGGGCCTGAATTTGTGGGCTATAGTTCAGTTGATTTTCAATAAAATTGAATTTTCTGCGAAATGTGTAGAAATGTACGAGCGATCCAAATGACCGTTGGCATGACGATTACAGGTCTCAATCCCTATTGATAGAGGCATCAATCAACGAAATCGGAGCACAATTGCAGATTTTCGATTTTTCTGGCCCTGCATTTGTGGGCTATAGTTCAGTTGATTTTCAATAAAATTGAATTTTCTGCGAAATGTGTAGAAATGTGCGAGCGATCCAAATGACTGTTGGCATGACGATTACAGGTCTCAACCCCTATTGATAGAGGCATCAATCAACGAAATCGGAGCACAATTGCAGATTTTCGATTTTTCTGGCCCTGAATTTGTGGGCTATAGCTCAGTTGATATTCAATAAAATTGAATTTTCTGCGAAATGTGTAGAAATGTACGAGCGATCCTAATGACCGTTGGCATGACGATTACAGGTCTCAATCCCTATTGATAGAGGTATCAATCAACGAAATCGGAGCACAATTGCAGACTTTCGATTTTTCTGGCCCTGAATTTGTGGGCTATAGTTCAGTTGATTTTGAATAAAATTGAATTTTCAGCTAAATGTGTGGAAATGTACGAGCGATCCAAATGACCGTTGGCGTGACGATTACAGGTCTCAACCCCTATAGATAGAGGCATCAATCAACGAAATCGGAGCACAATTGCAGACTTTCGATTTTTCTGGCCCTGAATTTGTGGGCTATAGTTCAGTTGATTTTCAATAAAATTGAATTTTCTGCGAAATGTGTGGAAATGTACGAGCGATTCAAATGACCGTTGGCGAGACGATTACAGGTCTCAACCCCTATTGATAGAGGCATCAATCAATGAAATCGGAGCACAATTTCCGATTTTCGATTTTTCTGGCCCTGAATTTGTGGGCTATAGTTCAGTTGATTTTCAATTAAATCGAATTTTCTGCGAAATGTGTAGAAATATACGAGCGATTCAAATGACCGTTGGCATGACGATTACAGGTCTCAACCCCTATTGATAGAGGTATCAATCAACGAAATCGGAGCACAATTGCAGATTTTCGATTTTTCTGGCCCTGAATATGTGGGCTATAGTTCAGTTGATTTTCAATAAAATTGAATTTTCTGCGAAATGTGTGGAAATGTACGAGCGATCCAAATGACCGTTGGCATGACGATTACAGGTCTCAACCCCTATTGATAGAGGTATCAATCAACGAAATCGGAGCTCAATTGCAGATTTTCTATTTTTCTGGCCCTGAATTTGTGGGCTATAGTTCAGTTGATTTTCAAGAAAATTGAATTTTCTGCAAAATGTGTGGAAATGTACGAGCGATCCAAATGACCTTTGGCATGACGATTACAGGTCTCAACCCCTATTGATAGAGGTATCAATCAACGAAATCGGAGCACAATTGCAGATTTTCGATTTTTCTGGCCCTGAATTTGTGGGCTATAGTTCAGTTGATTTTCAAGAAAATTGAATTTTCTGCGAAATGTGTGGAAATGTACGAGCGATCCAAATGACCGTTGGCATGACGATTACAGGTCTCAACCCCTATAGATAGAGGCATCAATCAACGAAATCGGAGCACAATTGCAGATTTTCGATTTTTCTGGCCCTGAATTTGTGGGCTATAGTTCAGTTGATTTTCAAGAAAATTGAATTTTCTGCGAAATGTGTAGAAATGTACGAGCGATCCAAATGACCTTTGGCATGACGATTACAGGTCTCAACCCCTATTGATAGAGGTATCAATCAACGAAATCGGAGCACAATTGCAGATTTTCGATTTTTCTGGCGCTGAATTTGTGGGCTATAGTTCAGTTGATTTTCAATAAAATTGAATTTTCTGCGAAATGTGTGGAAATGTACGAGCGATCCAAATGACCGTTGGCATGACGATTACAGGTCTCAACCCCTATTGATAGAGGCATCAATTAACGAAATCGGAGCACAATTGCAGACTCTCGATTTTTCTGGCCCTGAATTTGTGGGCTATAGTTCAGTTGATTTTCAATAAAATTGAATTTTCTGCGAAATGTGTAGAAACGTACGAGCGATCCAAATGACCTTTGGCATGACGATTACAGGTCTCAACCCTTATTGATAGAGGTATCAATCAATGAAATCGGAGCACAATTGCAGATTTTCGATTTTTCTGGCGCTGAATTTGTGGGCTATAGTTCAGTTGATTTTCAATAAAATTGAATTTTCTGCGAAATGTGTAGAAATGTACGAGCGATCCAAATGACCGTTGGCATGACGATTACAGGTCTCAACCCCTATTGATAGAGGCATCAATTAACGAAATCGGCGCACAATTGCAGATTTTCGATTTTTCTGGGCCTGAATTTGTGGGCTATAGTTCAGTTGATTTTCAAGAAAATTGAATTTTCTGCGAAATGTGTAGAAATGTACGAGCGATCCAAATGACCGTTGGCATGACGATTCCAGGTCTCAACCCCTATTGATGGAGGTATCAATCTAAGAAATCGGAGCACAATTGCAGACTTTCGATTTTTCTGGCCCTGAATTTGTGGGCTATAGTTCAGATGATTTTCAATAAAATTGAATTTTCTGCGAAATGTGTAGAAATGTGCGAGCGATCCTAATGACCGTTGGCATGACGATTACAGGTCTCAATTTCTATTGATAGAGGCATCAATCAACGAAATCGGAGCACAATTGCAGACTTTCGATTTTTCTGGCCCTGAATTTGTGGGCTATAGTTCAGTTGATTTTCAAGGAAATTGAATTTTCTGCGAAATGTGTAGAAATGTACGAGCGATCCAGATGACCTTTGGCATGACGATTACAGGTCTCAACCCCTATTGATAGAGGTATCAATCAACGAAATCGGAGCACAATTGCAGATTTTCGATTTTTCTGGCCCTGAATTTGTGGGCTATAGTTCAGTTGATTTTCAAGAAAATTGAATTTTCTGCGAAACGTGTGGAAATGTACGAGCGATCCAAATGACCGTTGGCATGACGATTACAGGTCTCAACCCCTATTGATAGAGGTATCAATCAACGAAATCGGAGCACAATTGCAGATTTTCGATTTTTCTGGCCCTGAATTTGTGGGCTATAGCTCAGTTGATTTTCAATAAAATTGAATTTTCTGCGAAATGTGTAGAAATGTGCGAGCGATCCTAATGACCGTTGGCATGACGACTACAGGTCTCAATCCCTATTGATAGAGGCATCAATCAACGAAATCGGAGCACAATTGCAGATTTTCGATTTTTCTGGCCCTGAATTTGTGGGCTATAGTTCAGTTGATTTTCAATAAAATTGAATTTTCTGCGAAATGTGTGGAAATGTACGAGCGATTGAAATGACCGTTGGCATGACGATTACAGGTCTCAACCCCTATAGATAGAGGCATCAATCAACGAAATCGGAGCACAATTGCAGATTTTCGATTTTTCTGGCGCTGAATTTGTGGGCTATAGTTCAGTTGATTTTCAATAAAATTGAATTTTCTGCGAAATGTGTAGAAATGTACGAGCGATCCAAATGACCGTTGGCATGACGATTCCAGGTCTCAACCCCTATTGATGGAGGTATCAATCAACGAAATCGGAGCACAATTGCAGACTTTCGATTTTTCTGGCCCTGAATTTGTGGGCTATAATTCAGTTGATTTTCAATAAAATTGAATTTTCTGCGAAATGTGTAGAAATGTGCGAGCGATCCTAATGACCGTTGGCATGACGATTACAGGTCTCAATCCCTATTGATAGAGGCATCAATCAACGAAATCGGAGCACAATTGCCGACTTTCGATTTTTCTGGCCCTGAATTTGTGGGCTATAGTTCAGTTGATTTTCAAGAAAATTGAATTTTCTGCGAAACGTGTGGAAATGTACGAGCGATCCAAATGACCGTTGGCATGACGATTACAGGTCTCAACCCCTATTGATAGAGGTATCAATCAACGAAATCGGAGCACAATTGCAGATTTTCGATTTTTCTGGCCCTGAATTTGTGGGCTATAGCTCAGTTGATTTTCAATAAAATTGAATTTTCTGCGAAATGTGTAGAAATGTGCGAGCGATCCTAATGACCGTTGGCATGACGACTACAGGTCTCAATCCCTATTGATAGAGGCATCAATCAACGAAATCGGAGCACAATTGCCGACTTTCGATTTTTCTGGCCCTGAATTTGTGGGCTATAGCTCAGTTGATTTTCAATAAAATTGAATTTTCTGCGAAATGTGTAGAAATGTGCGAGCGATCCAAATGACCGTTGGCATGACGATTACAGGTCTCAACCCCTATTGATAGAGGCTTAAATCAAAGAAATCGGAGCACAATTGCAGATTTTCGATTTTTCTGGTCCAGAATTTGTGGGCTATAGTTCAGTTGATTTTCAGTAAAATTGAATTTTCTGCAAAATGTGTAGAAATGTTCAAGCGATCAAATTAACCGTTCGCATGACGATTACAGGTCTCAACCCCTATTGATAGAGGCATCAATCAACGAAATCGGAGCACAATTGCAGATTTTCGATTTTTCTGGCCCTAAATTTGTGGGCTATAGTTCAGTTGATTTTCAATAAAATTGAATTTTCTGCGAAATGTGTAGAAATGTACGAGCGATCCAAATGACCGTTCGCATGACGATTCCAGGTATCAACCCCTATTGATAGAGGCATCAATCAATGAAATCGGAGCACAATTGCCGATTTTCGATTTTTCTGGCCCTGAATTTGTGGGCTATAGTTCAGTTAATTTTCAATGAAATTGAATTTTCTGCAAAATGTGTAGAAATGTGCAAGCGATCAAATTAACCGTTCGCATGACGATTACAGGTCTCAACCCCTATTGATAGAGGCATCAATCAACGAAATCGGAGCACAATTGCAGATTTTCGATTTTTCTGGCCCTAAATTTGTGGGCTATAGTTCAGTTGATTTTCAATAAAATTGAATTTTCTGCGAAATGTGTAGAAATGTACGAGCGATCCAAATGACCGTTGGCATGACGATTACAGGTCTCAACCCCTATTGATAGAGGCATCAATCAACGAAATCGGAGCACAATTGCAGATTTTCGATTTTTCTGGCCCTGAATTTGTGGGCTATAGTTCAGTTGATTTTCAATGAAATTGAATTTTCTGCTAAATGTGTAGAAATGTACGAGAGATCCAAATGACCATTGGCATGACAATTACAGGTGTCAACCCCTATTGATAGAGGTGTCTATCAACGAAATCGGAGCACAATTGCAGATTTTCGATTTTTCTGGCCCTGAATTTGTGGGCTATAGTTCAGTTGATTTTCAATTAAATTGAATTTTCTGCGAAATGTGTAGAAATGTACGAGCGATCCAAATGACCGTTGGCATGACGATTACAGGTCTCAAGGCCTATTGATAGAGGTATCAATCAACGAAATCGGAGCACAATTGCAGATTTTCGATTTTTCTGGCCCTGAATTTGTGGGCTATAGCCCACAGTTGATTTTATGAAGTGGAAAAAAAAATGAAAAGTTAATTTTGTTGTTGTTGTTTTTCTAAATTTTTATCTATATCTCTATAATAATTGAGTATCCGTTAATGGGGTTGTAAATCGCGACGTACGACCTAAGAAGCTCTTTATAAAATAATTATTATTTGTGGAATTTGAAGTAGAGAAAATAGCAAAAACTTAAATTGTTTCGTAGTTGTTCACAATTTTATTTATATCCTAATAACGTAACACTATCTGTCTTTAATAACACATTCACTCGATTCTGCTATTTGTTAGAAACTTCACACGCACATAAATAAAAAAAAACACAAAGATTCATCCCCGCCGACTGTAACTTGATTATTTGTTTTTATTTCAATTAACGAAAATGACCAATAACATTACAACACCTACGCAATAAGTTTTAAATGAAATTGAAACTTTTTTATTAAAAGCTAACAAGGCAGTACACAAATAATAATATTTAACTGGTAAAGATCGTAATGGTTTAAATTGTCTAGAACTACCATTACTTGTATTATACCCACATACAATACAAAAATGTTAGATTACTCAAAACTTTAGTAAGTAATGTACGTATGTATATAACCCTTGGAAGAAGTAAAAGAAACAAAAGCAAAAATTTGAAAGAGTCATGTGCCCTTTTTAAAGTTTTCCTATAAATTGCTTTTTGTTGTTATCAAAGCAGATGGAAAAATTTTGATATCAAAATAACAACAAAAAAGATGTAAAATCCAAGTCATGCATGTAATAAGTTTTTTTCCCCAGCTTTGTACGATGACTAATATACGTATGTGTGTATATGCTAGTTTTGCTGATAATAATTGTCCTTATCTCTTATGGACAGAAAGCGGAATGGATAGAAGAGGATAATTTTGGTTTTCATCAAGTCATGCTGTTGTATTCATATAGAGGCAATATTAAATATAAGAAAAATGAAAAGATTTATGAAAAGCTCTTAATGAAATTTTTTAGTTATATAGACATTTTTTTATACACATATATATTATGATCTTTTTAACATTTACACTGTACCTAAGGTCGTTTCTGTATATATGTACATATGTACATATATACGTTATAGATAGGTCAATGAGGACAAAGGGTATCTGATGTTTACAATGAATATTTGTTAATTTGTTGAATATGAAATTTAAAACTGAAACTGAAATTAATATTCGACCTTTTTTTTAATAGAATTTTCTAAATGGTTAAACACAATGGAATATTCGCGTATTTTGAATTATTTGATTTCACAATGAGAAGCTGTATAATTTCATACTTGAAAAATTGTTTAAAAAAATCCAAACCCTATTACAATGCAAATTAAAAATAATTAATTTTATTACATTTCGAATATTTGATTGATTAATTAAATTTTTTTTTATAGCGGTAGTTGAGTTGCCTACCCAACTTTTTATTAGGCATCATTTATTTTTAAACTTTAGTGACACACCAGCAAAATTTAAATTTTGTTTAATTATCTCTAATTGTGAAATTATAAATTTGTTTTCAAATAGACACTAAAATCAATAAAGTTTTTTATTATAACTTTTTTGCTAATGAATGTGGGTGTCGGATTGGAAGGTACGTGTAGTCATATTGAAATTTAAGAGATTTAATTTAAAGAGTGTTTTTCCATATTCTTTGCTGCTTAAATAATTGATAAGTGTAAAAAAAATTGTTGGGCTCATAAGGATTGTTGATCCATTCTCCACAACTCATAAGCGCTATAAATTTCAACGATTGCCGTGATATGTACCGATTATCGGCGAAATTATCGCCGTCGTTGATGATAGATAGCAACTGCACTGGTGGTGGAGTTAAGAGAGTTTCAGCTCAAAAACTGTGTATTTGGTATTGTTTTTACTTTTAGGGAGATTAATAAAACGACCCTCTACATTATTATAATTGTTTAAGTACTTTCCTACACCTTCAAGTTGTTCATGAAACCAAAAAATTATTTTCATTAGTATTTTCGAAGAACTATTATTATTATTATTGTTCAAGGACCATGTGGGGTTCAGCCACGTCGCACTACGACCTAAAAGATATATTGTCCTTGGACGTGCACTACTTAATTATCCGTCCTGTCAATATTTAGCATCTTAATGAACCTGATAATACTACCGGCCGGTATGCGATACATATGTACGATCTAGGTTCATTGTTCTCCCTCATAGATGTTTACTATAGCATGTACTTCTGCTAGAAAGACGTAAGCATTGGTACCCAAGGACTTCTAGAGGGCATTTTCACTCCCATATATTCCTACCCCTGCTCCGTCTTCCGTTTTGATTTTACTCTCACGAGTTGCTGGGAATAGAAAGTCGCCTGTAGGTCACCTAGCTTTACTACAGGAGGACTAACTGAAACTGGAACGTGCCTGGTATCCAGAGTCCGTATACTTTGCACTGATTACCCTTTCAGCCATTCATTTTAGATTATGGTCTTTGTCAAAAATTTCCCCTTTAGCGCCGAACTTTAGCCTGTGACAAATAGTCTCCGTTACCAGTGGTTGCCTCAAGAAAGCTAAAAATTAAAAAATAAAATTAAAAACTAAAAATTAAAAATTAATAATTAAAAATTGAATATTAAAAATTTAAATTTAAAAATTAAAAATTAGATATAAAGAATTAAAAATTAAAATGTAAAAATTAAAAATTAAAAATTTAAAGTTTAAATAATAAAAATTAATAAATGATAATTAATATTTAAAAGTTCAACATTTCAAATTTAAATTAAACATTTAAAACTAAAAATTAATATTTTAAAATTAAAGATTAAAAATTAAAAACTAAAATTATAAATTAAAAATTAATAATTAATAATTAAAAATTAAATTTAACCATTAAAAATTAAACATTTAAAATTAAAAATCCAAAATTAAAAATAAATATTTGAATATTAAAGATTAAAATTATATAAACTAAAAATTAACAATTAATAATAAAAAATATAAAGTTTAAAATTAAAATTAAAAATTAATAATTGATAATTGTAAATTAAAAATGAATAAATGATAATTAATCATTAAAAATTAAAATTAAACATTATAAATTGAAAATTAAACATTTAAAATAAAAAAATAAAAATTAAGCATTGAAATTATTAGTTGAAAACAAAGATAAAAAATTAAAAACAAAAATTATAAACTAAAAATTAAAATAGTTCATAAAAAAAACAAAAAATTTTAAATTCAAAATTAATAAATTATAATTATTAATAGAAAATTAAAAATTAAAAACCTAAAATCATAAATTAAAAACTAAAAATTATTTAAAAATTAAAGATTAAAAATTAAGAACAAAAATTTTAAACTAAAAATTAATAATTATTGAAAAAAAATTTAAAATTGAAAATTAATAAATGATAATTAAAAATTATAAATTGAACATTTAAAATTTAAAAATAAAAATTTAAATTAAAAAAAATTAAAAATTAGAAATAGATAATTTCAAGGATTAAAAATTAAAAATTCGACATTAAAAATTAAAAATTGAAAATTAAAATTTAAAATTTAAAAATTAAAAATTATTAGAAGATAATTAAAAATTAAACATAAAAAACTAAAATTAAACATTTAAAATTTAAAACTAAAACTATAATCTAAAAATTAAAAATAAATAATAAATTATTAAAAATTTAAAATTAAAGTTAAAAATGAATAAAGGATAATTATAAATTAACAATTAATAAATGATAATTAATAATTAAAAAATAAAATTCAAACATTAAAAATTAAAAATCAAATAATAAAATTAAAAATTAAACATTAAAAATTAATAATCGAAAATTAAACATTTAAAATTAAAAACTAAAATTATTAACTAAAAATTTAAAATTAATAATTAATAATAAAAAATAAAAAATTTAAAATTAATAAATGATAATTAATAAATAAAAAGTAAAATTTAAAAATTAAAAATAAATAATTAAAAATTTATAAACAGAAATGAAGAATTAGAGATTTAAAATAAAAATTAAATATTTACAATTAAAAATTAAAACTTGAAAACTAAAACCATAGATAATCATAATAGATCTCTCATTTGACTAAAAACCGAAAATAAAAACAAAAATTTTCCATTCAAATACATATTATCGGTGTATTGCATATACGTATTATATTTGCAACGCATTCTAAAATCATTGCCTTATAAAATACACAACACAACGATACATTGGAATTATCAGAAGTTTTTGTTTTTTTCCTTTAGTTACTATGAAATGAGAAATCTAGTATGAATGTCTATGCTAAAACATAAAAATAATAATAAAAATAAAAAATTTAAATTTAAATAATAATAAAAAATTAAAAATTAAAAATTGAAATCAAAAATTTAAAAATTTAAAATTAAATATTAAAAATGAAAAATTAAATATTGAAAATTAAAAATTAATAAATTATAATTAATATTTAAAAAGTAAACATTACAAATGTAAATTAAACATTTAAAATTAAAACTAAACTAAAATTACAAATTAAAAATTAAAAATGAATAAATAATAATAATTTTTAACCATTAAAAATTAAACGTTTAAAATTAAAAATGCAAAATTAAAAATAATTATTTGAAAATTAAAGATTAAAATTATATAAACTAAAAATTAACAATTAATAATAAAAAATATAAAGTTTAAAATTAAAATTAAAAATTAATAATTGATAATTGTAAATTAAAAATGAATAAATGATAATTAATAAATTAAAATTAAAATTAAACATTATAAATTGAAAATTAAACATTATAAATTGAAAATTAAACATTTAAAATAAAAAACTAAAAATTAAACATTGAAATTATTAGTTGAAAATAAAGATAAAAAATTAAAAACAAAAATTATAAACTAAAAATTAAAATAGTTCATAAAAAATAAAAAATTTAAAATTCAAAATTAATAAATTATAATTATTAATTGAAATTAAAAATTAAAAACTTAAAATCATAAACTGAAAACTAAAAATTAAAAATTAAAGATTAAAAATTAAGAACTCAAATTTTAAACTAAAAATTAATAATTATTGAGAAAAAATTTAAAATTGAAAATTAATAAATGATAATTAAAAATTATAAATTAAACATTTAATATTTAAAAATAAAAATTTAAATTAAAAAAAATTAAAAATTAGAAATAGATAATTTCAAGGATTAAAAATTAAAAATTCGACATTAAAAATTAAAACTTATTAGAAGATAATTAAAAATTAAACAATAAAAATTAAAATTAAACATTTAAAATTTAAAACTAAAATATAAACTAAAAATTAAAAATAAATAATAAATTATTAAAAATTTAAAATTAAAAATTAAACATTAAAAATTAATAATCGAAAATTAAACATTTAAATCTAAAAACTAAAATTATTAACTAAAAATATAAAATTAATAACTAATAATAAAAAATAAAAAATTTAAAATTAATAAATGATAATTAATAAATAAAAAGTAAAATTTAAAAATTAAAAATAAATAATTAAAAATTAATAAACAGAAATGAAGAATTAGAGATTTAAAATAAAAATTAAATATTTACAATTAAAAATTAAAACTTGAAAACTAAAACATAAAAATAATAATAAAAATAAAAAATTAAAATTTATATAATAATAAAAAATTAAAAATTAAAAATTGAAATCTAAAATTTAAAAATTTAAAATTAAATATTAAAAATGAAAAATTAAATATTGAAAATTAAAAATTAATAAATTATAATTAATATTTAAAAAGTAAACATTACAAATGTAAATTAAACATTTAAAATTAAAACTAAACTAAAATTACAAATTAAAAATTAAAAATGAATAAATAATAATAATTTTTAACCATTAAAAATTAAACGTTTAAAATTAAAAATGCAAAATTAAAAATAATTATTTGAAAATTAAAGATTAAAATTATATAAACTAAAAATTAACAATTAATAATAAAAAATATAAAGTTTAAAATTAAAATTAAAAATTAATAATTGATAATTGTAAATTAAAAATGAATAAATGATAATTAATAAATTAAAATTAAAATTAAACATTATAAATTGAAAATTAAACATTATAAATTGAAAATTAAACATTTAAAATAAAAAACTAAAAATTAAACATTGAAATTATTAGTTGAAAATAAAGATAAAAAATTAAAAACAAAAATTATAAACTAAAAATTAAAATAGTTCATAAAAAATAAAAAATTTAAAATTCAAAATTATTAAATTATAATTATTAATTGAAATTAAAAATTAAAAACTTAAAATCATAAACTGAAAACTAAAAATTAAAAATTAAAGATTAAAAATTAAGAACTAAAATTTTAAACTAAAAATTAATAATTATTGAGAAAAAATTTAAAATTGAAAATTAATAAATGATAATTAAAAATTATAAATTAAACATTTAATATTTAAAAATAAAAATTTAAATTAAAAAAAATTAAAAATTAGAAATAGATAATTTCAAGGATTAAAAATTAAAAATTCGACATTAAAAATTAAAACTTATTAGAAGATAATTAAAAATTAAACAATAAAAATTAAAATTAAACATTTAAAATTTAAAACTAAAATATAAACTAAAAATTAAAAATAAATAATAAATTATTAAAAATTTAAAATTAAAAATTAAACATTAAAAATTAATAATCGAAAATTAAACATTTAAATCTAAAAACTAAAATTATTAACTAAAAATATAAAATTAATAACTAATAATAAAAAATAAAAAATTTAAAATTAATAAATGATAATTAATAAATAAAAAGTAAAATTTAAAAATTAAAAATAAATAATTAAAAATTAATAAACAGAAATGAAGAATTAGAGATTTAAAATAAAAATTAAATATTTACAATTAAAAATTAAAACTTGAAAACTAAAACATAAAAATAATAATAAAAATAAAAAATTAAAATTTATATAATAATAAAAAATTAAAAATTAAAAATTGAAATCTAAAATTTAAAAATTTAAAATTAAATATTAAAAATGAAAAATTAAATATTGAAAATTAAAAATTAATAAATTATAATTAATATTTAAAAAGTAAACATTACAAATTTAAATTAAATATTTAAAATTAAAAATTAATATTATGAAATTAAAGATTACAAATTAAAAACTAAAATTATAAAGTAAAATATAAAAATTAATAATAAAAAATAAAAAATTTAAAATTTAAATTTTAAATGATTAAATGATAATTAATAAATATATATATTAAATTTAAACATTAAAATTTAAATATTTAAAGAATAAAATTATATAAACTAAAAATTAACAATTATTAATAAAAAATTTAAAAATTAAAATTAAAAATTAATCAATGATAATTATAAATTAAAAGTTAATAAATGATAATTAATAATTAAAAATTAAAAATTGATAAATAAACATTTAAAATGAAAAATTAATTATTGAAAATTAAAGATTAAAAATGAAAAACAAATATTATAAACTAAAAATTAAAAATAATAATAAAAAATTAAAAATTAATAAATTATAATTATTAATTCAAAATTTAAAATTAAAAATTAAACATTTAAAATTAAAAAATGATAATTAATAATTAAAAATAAACAATTAAAAATTAAAAATTGAAAATCATAAATTAAAAAGCAAAAATTAAAAATTAATTAAAGATTAAAAATTAAAAACTCTAATTAGAAACTAAAAATTAATAATTATTGATAAAAAATTTAAAATTGAAAATCGAAAATTAATAAATAATAATTCAAAATTAATCATTAAAAATTAAAAATTTAATTAAAAAAAAATTATAAATAAGAAATAAAGAATTTCAAAGATTAAAAATTAAACATTAAAATTAAAAAATTGAAAATTAAAATGAAAAAATTAAAAATTAAAAATTATTAAAAGATATCAATAATTAAAATATAAATATTAAAAATTTAAATTAAACATTTAAAATTAAAAATTATTGATTTAAAAAATTAATAATTAATAATAAATTATTAAGAATTAAAAACTAATAATTAATTATTAAAAATTTAAACTTTAAAAATTAAACATTAAAAATTAAAAACTAAAATTATAAACTAAAAATAAAAAATTAAATATTTAAAATTTAAAATCAAAAATTAAATATTTAAAATTAATCAATGATAACTAATAAATGAAAATTAAAAAATTGAAAATAAAAATTTGAAAATAATAAATTAAATATTAAAAATTAAAGATTAAAAATTAAAAACTGAAATGGTAAACTAAAAATTAATAATTAATAATAAAAAATTTGAAATTTAAAATAAATAAATGATAATTAATGAATAAAAATTAAAAATTAAAATTTTAAAAATTAATAATCAGAAATAAAGAATTAAAAATTTAAAAATAAAAATTAAATATTAAAAATTAAAAATTAAAACTTAAAAACTAAAAGTTAAAATATAATATTTAAAAATTAAAATATAAAATGAAAATCTAAAATTTAATTAATAATAAAAAATTAAAATTTAAAATTTAAAAATTTAAAATGAATATTAATAAATAAATTTTAATTAAAAATTAAAAATTTCAAATTAAACAATAAAGATTAAAAATCGATAATTAAAAATTAAATTTAAAAGTTAAAAATAGAAAAATACAAATTAATAAGTGATACTTAAAAATTAAAAATTAAAAATAAAAATTATATATGGAAAACTAACAACTAAAACTTAATAAATGATAGTTCAAAATTAAAAATTGCTAATTAAAATTGAAAATTTGAAACTAAAAATTTAAAATTTGAAATTAAAAATTAATAAAGAATAATTAAAAATTAAAAATTTTAATTTAAAAATTTAAATTTAAAAAATTAAAATTAAAATTAGAAATATAGAATTAAAGATTAAAAATTAAACATTAAAAATTAAAAATTAACAATCAAACATTTAAAATTAATAATTAAAAATTTAAAATGAAAATTTGGAAATTAATAATTAGTATAGGTTATCCAGGTCAACTTTGCGTTTTTTGAAACCGAAGTAGCATTTATTCTAACCAAAGTACGATTTTAAAATCAAAATAAAGATTTTTCATTTCAACTTAAACTTTTTAAATTTCAAATTAACGTTTTATAAATTCAAATTGGTATTTTCAAGGATGTATCTATAATTATAGATACATTCTTCATCTATAGATGAACACTTGCTAAAACAAGGAACCAACTCAGTAGTCTGAATGAATTGAGTGACAGTTCCTCTAATAATTCTATTCCGTTGGCTCATTATCACAGAATTATGGAAGTAAGGGAGGATCCAGATAGTAGTGGCGATGAAAATATGCCTAATTTAGTTGTTCGTCAGAGAAGGCATCGTAATAATAAGATAAAATTGTAGAAAAAAAAATTATTAATAAAATTGTATGAAGAAGGTTAAGACAATAGTTGAATCAGCAGAACTAGGTGGTACTAATAAAAGTACAGCTATATCTACATATATTAAGACGCTACGAAAATGATGAATGTGTGGTTGTGATCAGAAATCGTGGTGGTAAAAGGCAATTCAAGTAGACTACGGAAATTTTAAATTTAATTGAAGAATTTTTGAAAGCAAAAATGTAAACGTAAGCACAATTACCATCTTTAATGTATTGAAATGTTTAAAGATAACGCCAAAAATTAGCTACTTTTAACATTGATCGTTTTAACTCTGAAAGTACTATAGAACAACGTAAAAATTATGCTATCCACTTTTCGCAAAATGCCCCACAACTACGTGAGAAAATTGTATTTATTGATGAATCTGATTCAACTGTCACTTTCGGAGAGCTAAAGCTCGCTCAAAGAAGAATACTGCACCTTGTTTCAAGCTTTCAACGCTTCAACTATCAAAGGACGAAATATGTCGCTCCAATAGAAAAAGTTTGTCATAAATTTGTTGCCTTATTCAGAAAATCGTTAAAATTTAGTTGATGTTATTAAAATATCTTTGGCAAGTGTGACCTCTGCCGATTGTAATAATTAATACGTTGACATGACAATGAAATTGAACATATTTCTATGGAAAATGTATGTATGAAATGTTGTACATTTGGTACATTCGACATTCTTGTGGTACTTTACAATGTAGTAATTTGTATGTATTGCATATGGGCACCCTAGCCATGGAAAGTATCTGAATTAAACAATGCGATTCACATGAGGTTCAGTGAGTTGTAGGTAACAGCTTTGGGAAATAAATTGTATGTCCCCACTATTTAAGGAAAATAATTTGTACTATAAGGTTAAGAGAACATAGATAAGAATACTTTAGATTAGTGATATTCTGTTTGAGAATTAGCAGAAAGATGCTAACAGCAAGATTATGCGGTGGCCTCATATCTAATGTGTAATTTTTTAGAAGCATAAGGAAATATATTTTAAAAAAGAAATACAAATCGAAATTATAATAATAATGCTGATCCACCGTCGCAGTCTTGGATACGATTTTTCTTGCCAGATTTTATGGACAGATCAGAGTTATACTTTGCACACTTTAATAACGCAGCTGTAACTGGAAGGTCATAATGCAGCTTATTGGCTATACTCACAATCGAAAAGGGAGAATCTTTAGGCGTACCATGAAGAGGACAGATGATTCTTACCATATTTCCTTCTATTAGAAGAAAATAATACATTTTTGCCGCAACAAAATGTTGAGAAACTCAAAAAATGTCAACTACGACAATGAATTGCCCAGTCCGCAAAATTTTGCATAACAAAATACGTATGTATCCTATAGGTATATATGGGTTGAAGAGAGGTGAAAAATAATTTTCATAAATAGAAAATGATATAATACAGATGTCTTTGGATCCATAAAAATCCATTCGTGCTTATTTTCATGTGGAAAATTACATTTCAAGTTTTCAGGTAGAGAAACATTAAAATCACAAAATTATGTCACAAATGTTCATAAAATATGGCGACACATAAACAATAACAACCATAAAAATATACAATTTTATTCCTCTCATAACATAATTTTTTTGTTTGTGGACCTACCTGACAGCACAGCAAAACAGCACACGAAATAGTGTTTAATCTATTTTGAATATAATTTTCGTGTACCGGTGTACGGTTGGCGGGCGGGAATACATTTACAATGGTACATTTTCGAGATGATTTACGAGAATAGTTTTTTTTTTTTGGGGGAGAAAGGGGAAAATATCTCGTCGTTCAAAAAAAGGACGAGAAATAATTAAATATTTTATGGTTTATGAGTTTTTTTGTGCGATATATCAAAAAAAATAAAATAAAAATACGTACGACTGTACCATATATAGTCGAGCAGTATAGTTTGAAATGAAATGTAATGTTAACATAATTATTTATTCATATATAAATTGTTATACAATACTATTTCGAATTATTGACGAACGAATAAAATTACGTACTAAAATACTCCAAAATATGCAACTCGATAAAATTTGTAAATATTTAACAAAATTTACGGATTTTTATTATGCATCACCTAAAATTGACATTTATGTATATTGCATAATATGCTAATGTGAAAAAAAAAATTGGTTTGTCATTTTAAATGAAATAGCAGTACGTGAAAATGTAATTATGCAAATTTTACGTAAACTATACACCAAATATGTATACAGCAAATAGCAACACACAATACTAATGGCTAGCTCGTAGAGCTAAACCATAATAATATCCATTTCCATTATTTTTTATGGAAATTTATTTAAAACCTTGTTGTTGTTTTATTTATACATTCCACCGGAAATAAAATAAAAATGAAAACTTCCGTTGAACAAAAATAACAACAACATGGGAGGGAAAAATATGCTTATCAATTTGATATGGAATTTTTACTCGATTTAAATCAAAATACGGACCAAATCGATCAAATATTTTCTATGCTATAGGTTGATGGATAGCGTGCGAGACAAATATGGTTTGAAGGATATATGTATAATATAAATAGTAGAGCAACAACAATGCGAGAATATGTAAAAAAAAACATTTTCGGTTTTAGTATTTTGAATAATATTCAATCTAGTTGATTTCCTTAAATCGTTAACTTTTCTATGTGAAGAAAATGCCATAAAAGGAGGAAAATAAAATCCATCATTGAAATTTTCCTTTCTTATTATTACAACCTACTTGAAGAAATCAAATATCATAGTAATACATAGTATGTGTATTTCCCGTTCTACCTTTTAAAATAAACATAAAATAAATATGCTGGATAAATATGCAAATTTTCTTTGTATTTAAGCGGTTTGTTTTGAAAATGGTTTTAATGTTTGGTACATAATTTTAATTCAGGTAACCTTTTAGAAAAAGTAATTATGTACATATTAGAAAATTGTATTACTCTAAGATTTTACGATAGGCACAATTAAACAAGGAGGCGATTCAGTTGCTCCGGGTGCTATCGGTCGATATGTTCTTAAATAATTTTTTATAGAAAAATCTGAATATTGTTGTCTACAAATATAAATTTAAAAAAATTGGGAACAAACACTGTCATCCCCCAGAAGTGAACAATTAAACGAAATGAACTGATAAAGGTGCTCAGTTAAAATCAAAATAGTCATTTAAAGTTCAAAACTTTTTCTATTTTTGAATTTTTGAATTTCAGAACAATTCTGTTGGGCTAATTTTTCTATTTAAATTACCTTTCATATGCAACAACATTTTTGGCCTGATTGTTTAATGCTTATACCGAAGCATATCTTGCCATTAAAGATATGATAAATTAAAAATATCGCCCGCTAAGTGGTAAATTTTGCATAAATGTTATTTTGATGTAAAAATATGGCAAAACATAAAGAACGAAGTAAAAGGAACTGATAGAAAATTGAAAGATAACAGCTACCGATATGAAAGAAGTTCAAAAAAATAGAGTTTCTTAGTTCCCAAAAAAAAACCCGTATTTCCAGATAGGAGTTATTGCCACAAAGCAAGCGATACAAGCGAAAGCGATCAATTGAACCAAAAAAAATATTTGATAGTGACCGAATGTTTAAAGTCAATGCCATTGGTTAGAACTGGCTGAGGCTCTCCATTTGTAGACACTACAAATTTTGAAGCAAGGCGTCCAATATGAAAAGTGCCTGTTTGGTAATTCGTACGGTGCGGTGCAGTACCAACATACTGTTTTCCTTGTCCCTAAATAAAAACAAAATGTACACTGACTCGATAAAATGTATGTCTTCTATTGCTGGTGTTGAAAAACGCCATATGACTTAACATAACAATTTTTGAACTCAGAATCGGGCCCAATGTATTTGCCAACTTTTTTTTCCTACAAAAACTTTTAGTTGATTTTTAAATGGTGCCTACAGTAAAATGTGCTACACAAAATTGACCAGCTATCAGAAAAAGTATCGCTTTTAATGTACAGCTTTAGTATATGTTTTTGAATACAGGTCTCAACACTTACTCAGCATTAGTGCACAACATTAGTTTTAATTAATTAGTTGGAATATCCAGTCTATTGGTTTTTAGTTGTAGACCAGTTCTTTAAAATACTTAAAGGGTTAATTTTAGAAATTCTAAGGTGTGCATATCATAGGCCACTCGTTAAAAAACAAGAGCAGACAGGCTTGTAGGAATTCGAGAAACTATAACCCAACTGGTAACATGAGTGAGTGCACGCATATTGTGTAATGCTTAGTATAAGCTTTACTTGCCAGTGGTAAAGTTTTGAAGTATGAACACTGGCGCAAGAAGAAAATTTTTAAACGAAAATTCGAGTTGTAACAAAAAAGTATTGTGGCACACAATAGTCCTTGTAAATCTGGTAGGTTCTTTGAGAGTTGCTTAGGATTCAGAAAACATTAAATCGCACTCACGATAAAACGTTAAGCTCCGTTAAATTACAGATAAATTGCCAAGCTAAAAATTTGTGTAGAGATAAATGACTTTTATGTCCGATTTTCATTTGTTTTTGAATGAAGTTTCTTTTAGTTTATTACTTTTTGATGCTTCTAAAGAATTGTTCAAAATTGCTAAACAGTTTATAAAAATTATACAAAATAATGGATTCCGGTGACTAAGAGGATATGTAATTTTTATTGGTGTTGCAGCAGTTGCTGTTCTTTCTAAATCTAAAGCTGTTCTGTATCTAAATACCCGACTTCGTATATGTTGGTCGGCCATTTTGACTGCTGTCTTCTTTATATACAAATAAATTAATTTTAATTCGTGCCTACTTCGATTATAAAACGAATCACAATCCAAAACCGTCAAAATTTATCTTCAAATTATTGTCTTTGTGAGATAAATTGCGTGGCGCAATCTAGATTTGGATGAAACAACTGATATTTCTTCAAATTTTTCACGCAAACGTGCATACTGCTCAGCGAAATAGTCAGCTAAAAAAAAAAATATTTTATTTAGCTAGCTAAATTTTACGTCAAATTTGCCAAATTTTACCAAATGACGATTGCTTTCTGTTACCGGGTACTTACGCTACAGCGTATTTGGCAACGAACATCTAAGTAAATTCAATCAATTCATCATCAATTAAAAAGCCGTATGCAAGAATTCATTTCCATTTTCTCTTTGTCTCATTATCTTAATAATTTTTATTTTCTCATTTCCATTTTCTCATTTTCATTTTCTTATTTTAATTTTTCATTTTAACATTTTTTTCACTTTCTTATTTTCATATCTTCCTTCATGTTCTCATTTTCATTTCCTCAGTCTCATTTTTTTCATTTTCTCATGTTTTATGATTTGATTTTCTTATTTCCTTATTGTATCATTTTCTCCATTTATCATATATTTTCCTATTTATTTTTGTTTTTTATTTTAACTTTATATTTTCTTATTTTAATTTTTCATTTTTATCAAAATCAATCACATTTCAGATTTTCATTTATATTTGAATTCTCAGTTACTGTTTTTTCCCCCACATTTACATTTTTAAATTTTCTCTTTTTCTCATTTTCATTTTTTCTCATTATTGTTTTTTCATTTGTAATTTTTTTGATTTTGAAAATTTCCAATTTTTCATTTTCTCATTACGTCGTTAATTTAATTTGCTTCGTTTCTTTAATTTTTTTCATTTTTACTATTACATTTGCATGTCTTATTTTCCTTTTATAATTTTCTCTTTTCGTCACTTCCTCATTTTCTTATTATTTTATTCATTTTAGTATTCTGATTTTCTCATTTTATATTTCTCAATTTATTTTTCATTTTCATTTATCAAATTCATTTTATCATTTTAATTTTCTCATTATCTCAAATTCTTAATAATATTATCTTTTTATTACATCAATAAAACTTTTCAAATTACGTTAAACTGACTTTATAAGTAAACATAAAAAGCATAATCAACTTGCAACTTTTGCATGAATGTATGTATAAATATATTACATACATTGCAAATTTTTGTTGAATGGAGAAAGAAGAAGGTTAAAATTTTTATTTTTTATTTATATTTTTATATGCACCTAATTTTGGTCTGTTCCAAACATTTTTGACTGAATAAATCCTCTTTATAGCTATTTTCTCATTTAAATTTCTCATTTTACTCAATTTCTCATTTTTTAATTTCTTTATTTGCTCGTTTTCGTATTATTCCATTAATTTTTTTATTTTTCTAATTTTCATTTTCTTACTTCATTTTATCATTTTTTGATTTACATTTTCAAATTTTCTTATTTCTTCATTTTTAATTCTTATTTTTTTCTATTTTGATTTTTTTTATTTTTTCATTTTTTATTTCCGCAATTTCATATTTCATTTAGTTTTTTGTGATTTTTTTAATTTTCCCAATTTCTCATTTCTTCTTTTCTTGTTTTTTTATTTTCATTTCTTATTTTTTAAATTCTTCAATCTTTCATATTATGTTAATCATTTTCATATTCTAATTTTCGTTTTTATTTTCCCATTTTATAATTTTTATTTTCATTTTTCTATATCTCATTTTCTCATTATCATTTTTATTTTTTTATTACATTTCCTTATATTCATTTTCTCAATTTTTATTTCTTAATTTTTTCATTTTTTTATTATCTCACTTATGTTCATAATCACTTTGTTTTTCTGATTTTAATTCACTCATTAATATTTTTTCATCGTCATTTACTAAGTTTTACTTTCCAATCAATTAATTTTGCCACAGCAATTTACTCATTTTTTCATTTTAATTACCTTATTTTATCAGTTTCTCATTTACTTTTAAATTCATTTTAATTTTCTGATTCCAATTTTCTAATTTTAATTTTGTAACTTTTATGTTTTTATTTTTATTTTATCATTTTACTATTTTCTCATTTTCATTTTCATAGTTTTATTTTCTCAGTTTCTCATTTCTTTAATTTTTCTATACCTTGCTTTCTCATTTTCAAATTCACCTTTATTTCTTCATGAGATCTAACTAATATTCGTTTTCCCCATAACGTTTCCACATTTTCTCAGTTCCATTTTTCATTTTTCCATTTATCATTTTCTTTTTTTTTTCGTTATTTCATTATTTAATTTTGGAATTTCCGTCTGGTTTTATTTTTCTCATTTTCATTTGCTCATTTCCATTTTCTCATTTTTTATTATTATTATTTTCACATTTACTCCCTTTTTAGTTTTGTAATCACGGCAGGCTGAAGAAAATCTCACCAATCGCCAAATTACCCAGCTGCTACCTCAGTGGGAGGTTGGATTCGTCTCAGGTTAAAAGTTTGATCCGCCTATACCTTTTTTAAGTCAAAATAAACATTTTTCAAGCCAAATTAACCAATGTAGGTGCGTACAAATTAAGAAATGTTGAAATAAAATTAATAGTTTTTAATTAACCAATTTCCAAACCAAATTAACAAATTTTCAAAATAAATAATTTTTCCAAAAATAATTTTATTATCTTATTCATGAATCAATTTATTATTATTTTCTCATTTCACTTTCTCATTTTAATTTTTTTATTTTCATTTTCTCATTTTCACTTTCCCGTTTCTTATTTTCGTTTTTATTTTCTCATTTTCATTTTCGCATTTTCCAATTTCATTGTTTTTATTTTTGTATTTCTTACCTTTTCGCATATTTCTATATCTTATATTCATTTGAATTTTTATTTTCTTATTTTAATTTTCGCATTTTAATTTTCTCACTTTTAATTTCTCATTTACATTTCCTCATTTTCGCTTAAATTCATTTTCTTATCTTTATTCACTCATTTACATTTTCTCATTTTCATTCTATCCTTTATCCATTTTTTCATTCTCTCGTTTTCTGAATTTTATTTTCTCCTTCTACTTTCATTAAGATAATTGATTTGAAATTAAAATAATTAATTACGGAGGGATAGTTACCTAGAATTTTGCAAGTACAGTTTCGATCTGAGCGAGAATAAAGGAAAATTTAATTTTTTACTAGTCAATCTCATCAGGCTATGCAATGCTAATTACACCTTTGATTATTTCCAATATATACGAAATAACCGTGTAGTTAGCGAATTATACGCAAACATACATATTAAACTCTTGATAAATTTCAATTTTATTTTTATTTAACACATAAATACGATTTCTGTTTTGAAATAATAGGTTTTATCGGTTCGAGCCAAATTATTTTCCCACTCAACTCAAAACTATACTTGCCAAATTCTTGATAATTTCTCCCTCCGTAGCAAATAATTTGGCTAGAACCGATAAAACCTAATAGTTCTAAATAATTAATCTCCACATACATTTTAATTAAAATTACAAAGTATAAAATAACGATTTACATTGATTTAGTACTTCAGCGAGAGAACATCACATTTGATCGGAACAACTCTGGAATCAATTTGTGCGTAGAGAATCTGTGGCAGATAACTTATTGTAATTTAAAATAATTATTTTCGACATAAATTTTACTTAAAATTAAAATATTGCGGGAGAATGCTTCATCTGATCGAAGCCATTCTGGTGTCCATTTTGGCAGAAAGAATCTGTGGCATATAATTTATTTTAAATTAAAATAATTAATCTCCAAATAAATTTTAATTTTAATTAGAAACTACAAAATGGCGATTTACAATTATTAAAAGCACTGTAGCGAGAGAACACTTTATCTTAACGGAGCAATGTTGATGTCAATTTGTGTGTTAAGAGCACTACTGTAGAAAGAGAATCTCTTAACTGACCGGAGCAATTTTGGTGCCAATTTGTGTTATTAAAATAATAAATCTCAACATCATCAATTTTAATTAAAATTTAAAATTACGAAATAAAACTTTCATTTCATTAATTAATACATTTGTTTTAGTAAACCCATACAGTACGTACTATTTCTATTATCGCTTATAAATGCAAAACACCTGCGGCCATATAGACGATACGAGATATTTTGTTGTTGTCAAAATCCTTTGAGAAACGTTGTTGTTGTCAAATCTATTAAAATTTGAAATACTTATGATTTTCCAAGTGGAGCTTTAGTTTTGTGCCAAGAATCATTTAGTATCATCTTTCTGTAAGCAGTAAGAGCAGTTAAAAAATGATTAAAGAGCTTTATAGGCCTTAAAATTAAGAACAAACCCTCTCTAAAACAAAGTTCCAATTATCATAATTACCACATTTAATAGTTTGGTTTCAGATTATAGCGTTTTAGAATACTCTATGTGGATTTTTACATGAACAATTTAACCAGCCAGCTCAATATTTCACTGAAGGGCCAATACGCAATTTCATAAAACGAGAAAGAGAGAAAATATTATTTTACTGGAGATTGGCTATTTTTTTTTGTGAGACCTGGCATTCCTTTCAAAATAAACGGCTCATATTTTGGATTGTGAGAAACTTGACTAATTGGTGGGCCATATAACATGCCCACTACATGTATTAAATGTAGAAACTATTGAGTAAGGTTCAGGTAATTTTTTTTCCTTGGCAGGTGGAACGTGATTTAATAATTTTGTGATTGAGAAAATTTAGAAATTGGGATCACAATGCTCACATATCAACACCAAATGTTTCCTGCAATTCCCCTCTTTGATTGCTCTTTTTCAGGCAGAAGTGTTTAGTTGTGTCAAAATATCCATATACATATTTAAAAATTTTCGAAATCAGTCCTTCGTATACACCCATATAGTAGGTTTATGTTTTCGATGCAACTTTCTACTGATTTGTTACTTTTGGTATGATAGAAAAGGTCTGATTTCTTCTTAACGATTATTTCTGGAGTTGCCTCAAGTCAGGAAGGCTTGTGTGCCTTCATCGCATTGATTAATCGGGCTTTCTGTTTGCTCAAAAGCAACACAATACTTGTACCTGTCCCAGTGTAACTTAATGTAGGTAAATTTGAATTAAATGTACCAGTCTTGACACATCTAAATACATTCAACAGTAAAAAATTCTAAAATTATGTTAAATACCAAATCCATCTCAAAGTGTCTTCTTTTGTATATAAGACAAATTGGGACAAGGAAAAGTAAATTATTCTACTAATATTCTTCTTATTTCTTCGCTGCATTATTTTTTTGTTATATTATACATGCCTAATTCTTATAAGTTCAAATTTTTGCTATACTTATAAAATTTTAAGAAACAACACATCAACCTGAACAAATTTTGATTCATTTTTTTATTTTACAAGGATATACAACTCTGGAATTATCAAAGCAAAAAATAAAATATAAATGTTATTAGAGTATTGTGTGCAATTAAAAAATGAAAAATTTAAAATTTTCCGAAACGGAATAGTACACAATAAAATATTTCTAAGCTCTGATGAGCATAAACAATAAAAACGTATACACAAGTAAACGAGTATTTAAAATAAACAAAAAACACTTCAAACTATGGTATGTGACTTTATGCGAATAGGTAAAATTAAGATCAAAAACGTAAAAAAGGATTTAATTTCATACCTTCCAAATAATAAAAGGACCACAATTATTATTCTTGCAATTGTAATAACATTTTTATATACTAATCCAGAACACTATATTATACTTACTACAACTATATACATTTATGGCCATTATGTTCGAGAAAAGTATTAAAATACAAACAGAAGCTATAAAATATGTAAATCAGTAGGGAAGCTTTTATATTATTATATCCCCATAGGAAGCTTTCCCATATACGATATAGTTTTTGAACATTGTTCTTGTATGTACACATAATTTTATATGTACAACTATTTTCCTTGGGGTGGTACGAGTACGTATTTACATAGACAACATTCATACAAAAATTCAAATTTATTTTTTTTTTAAATCTATGTTTTGTAATCTATGTACCTACTACATTTGATATAGAAAATTGAATTAATTTAAATTTATACACGTGTCTTTTTTAACTACTTTCGTTTATGGATATAAATTAAAATCTGGATAAATAAAACCTTAAATGTGTACGGTGTGTAGTTTATCTGTAAAGTTAATTGGTGTGGTTGCGGTAAATTAAAAGCCTTTGTAAAAGAGTTCGTTTGATAATTTGTTAATCTAGAATATTGTACTTGTAGAATAAAACAGCAATCTATTGCAAACTTTATGGTATCTGATTATGGCAAAAATGATTTTAAATTTGTAATTCCAAATAAATAACTCTGTAATCCATCAACCATCAAGCAATTTTTCAACACTTTTGCTGACTTGAAATTTTCATGTTGCCATTTAAAATTTCACACAATGCTTTTATTAATGGGGTTTTCAAAATGTTTTTCCGTAACTGAAGATTAGCATTTTCCAATATATTGTAATGGCTATGTCGCAAAGTTGGCATATGCTAGTTACGCTTATCAACTCTTGGTGCATCAGAAGGGCGGGTTCATTATAAAGAGATGCATGAGATCATTACAATATGCAGAAAATATTTGTTCGTTATCAACACGTTTTTGTTTCCTAAAACTGATTTCGGTATATAACAAACCAAATGGTTCTTATCCCTCGATATAGGTCAACGATTGTGTGGGTACACAATTTTACTCCTGGCCAAAACATGAATTTACTAATTAATTAAATAAATAGCAATTATGTTTTATAAGCACGTCATAATAATTATAAGTGCAAAATTGTAATTTGATTTGAAATTGATTACCATTTTGTTTAATAATTATGCGGTACACCGCAATGAACGTAAAACATTATAATTTTACGAAGATTTTAAAAAAATTATTGCTTCATGGTTACAAATTGTTGCATGCTCTTAAAATTGGGTTTCTATACGAAAGGTAACAACATGTAAGTCCTATTATTAAAATAACATTTTATATATAAAAAATATTTTTAGAACAATGCCCACCTTCTCGTTATTTTTTTTATTTACGTTTTTTACGAGCTGACCAAAATAAATTGGAAAAAAGAATTTATTTTGATGCCTTTGATCTTATTAAAAGAAAATATGCTGAACTCGCTAAAAATTCTATTTCAAACTAATTTACAAATAATGTAGTCGGATCAGCAAGTAGGTTAAAAGTATTTATAATGGAAAGATACGACTCTTGTTATTGACAGTGTGTATACTAGATATAAAATGGATTTGATTTTTTCCAAATTTCTTAAATTACAATAAATAAAACCTAAATTTAAGAATATTCGGAGAAAACGTGTTTACAAATTTTTGGTTCTCAAATAATTTTGATTTCTTCTCACCTCGTGTGTTCAAAGCCACATCCTGGAGCTTGAAAATTATTTGAATTTGTATTCGAAATTTTAACTTTTATTACCAAAAATCGTTACATCATTCCTTTTTTGTTTTTAATATTTACAACATAAATAAGCACTCATAGGTATTATGAATGAATGACCTAGGGTCGTTTGGTCAAAGACTACACTGACTCTATCGGAAACCAAAACAAATCCACGAACTACAATTTCAAATAGACTGATTTATTTTCCTTAGACTCAATCCAATCTCCAAACGCAGTAGAAATCATTAAAAAAATACAAAAATGGTTTTCAGTTCATGGTTGCCTAGAAATTCTTGAATTGATTAACGGAGTGAGAGAAATTAAACAATTTGCCTCAGAATGGAATTTCGAACGTAGCATGTCCGGTTTATATTTTCTCAGAGCAAACTGATTAGCCGAAAAAGCCATCCACGCGGTGAAGTTATACTATCCTCATATACCAAATATCATAATGAAAATTTCAAAATTAAAATTTCGAAAATACAAAAGCTCAAAATACAAACTTATCATTGATAAATTTAAAAGACTTAAATGTTTGGTTTTCGTACTTCTAGTGGCCTAACTCGATGCTTGTAGAGTTTTTCCGAAAACATTCCGAAAGTTACATACCTCATCAATGTATTGGTGCGGCATTCAAAAAGCTAATTGTTGAATATTCCATTTCAAAATTAACGAATTTCCTAATGAAGCTTCTCTGGCTATTTAACAAAAAAAAAATTAGGGCGATCATACTTAAAATAAGGATGGAACAGTAAGTCGTTGTTCAACGTTAAAATGAATTTAAATGCTTTCCTCATTACTATTAGTGTCAATTTCCAATAACCATCTTTTATAAATTTGATTTTTATCTTTTATTTATAACCGCATACAATAGCTACAAAATTTTAAAATAATCAACAAAAAGAATTCAACAAATTAAGCGGAAACTTATTTATAACTTACCAATCGATGTGTTTCCTCAAATTCTTCCGTAGATACTCCCAAAATATTTTCTGGAGCTACAACTTTTTCTATACAGTTTAAAATTTTTGTCGCAAGCATCGGTATGGATAATGCCAATAATTTTTAGACAGTGGTTCAGTATTCGCGGGGTTTTTGGAGGGCAGGTGCTTCCTTTAATTTTTTGTTTAGTAACTACAAAAAAAGGTGTGTTTTATAATGAATTTGTTTATGAGCTGTACCGGTTAGCATCTGAATTTAATACAAAACTGATCCCACAAGCCATTATTAGCGATTTTGAGATAACCATACACCGTTCTGCTTTAGAATTTTTCCAGGATATGAAATTTAAGGGATGCTTTTTCCATTTTGGTCAGTTAATTTGAAGGAATATCCAAAAGTTAGGGCTAACTAAAAAATATGCTAACTAAGAAAAATTCTCGCTAAAAATCAAAATGCTTAAAGCTTAGACTTTTTTACCATCCGTCTGTCTCCCCACGGTATTTCGAAGAATTTGAGCTCACATGATGATGTAAAGGAAGTTGCCAGAAAGATTAAACAATATTATATTGCCGAAAAAGCCAAATATAATCCAGATTTCTGGTTCAAAACGAGTCCATCATAAACAACTACCCAAAAACCCAAAATTCATAAAATGACAAAATTCATAATTCATAAACTGACAAACTATCAGTTTTTGTTAAATCCGGCAAAGAATTCTTTTGATTAATAAATAAAATGTTTGGAATATTAAGGATTGGAATTTAAGTTTATGGAATTAACATATAAACAATAACTTTTAATTTTGTTTAAATAATTAATTTTATAAATGGGAATTTTGTACTTCGGAAAATAAAAATAAATTTAATTTAAATTTTTGGAATAATTGAAATGGAATAATTTGGAATTAGAAATTAAGAATTTGAAATTTACAATTTGAAATGCGAGTTGGAATTTCAAATTCGAAATTTGAAGTTTGCAGTTTGGAATTTGGAATTTGAAATTTGGGATTTGAAATTTGGAATTTGAAATTTGGAATTTGAAGTTTGAAATTGGAAGTTTGAAATTTAAAGTTAAAATTTAAAATTTGGAATTTAAAATTTGAAATTTAAGATTTCAGATTAAAAATTTGAAATTTGGAATTTTAAGTTTGAAATTTGGAATTTACAATTTGCAATTTAAATTTGAAGCTTGGAGTTTGTGGAATTTGAAATCTGGAATGTAAAATTTTGGATTTTAGAATTTGGAATTTGAAATTTAGAATTTGAAATTTAGAATTTGAAATGCGAGTTGGAATTTGAAATTTGTTATTTGAAGTTTGCAGTTTGAAACTTGAAATTTGAAATTTGGAATTTGAAGTTTGAAATTTAAAGTTAAAATTTAAAATTTGGAATTTAAAAATTCGAATTTGAAATTTAAGATTTCAGATTAAAAATTGGGAATTCGGAATTTTATGTTTAAAATTTGGAATTTACAATTTGCAATTTAAATTTGAAGCTTGGACTTTGTGGAATTTGAAATTTGAAATCTGGAATGTAAAATTTTGGATTTTTGGAATTTGGAATTTGAAATTTAGAATTTGAAATTTAAAATTTGAAATGCAATTTGGAATTTGAAATTTAGAGTTTGCAGTTTGGAATTTGGAATTTGAAATTTGAAATTTGGAATTTGGAATTTGAAATTTGGAATTTGAAGTTTGAAATTTAAAGTTAATATTTATAATTTGGAATTTGAAATTTAAAGTTAAAATTTAAAATTTGGAATTTGAAATTTAAGATTTCAGATTAAAAATTTGGAATTTGGAAGTTTGAAATTTGAAATTTACAATTTGCAATTTAAATTTGAAGCTTGGAGTTTGTGGAATTTGAAATTTGAAATCTGGAATGTAAAATTTTGGAATTTGGAATTGGAAATTTAGAAATTGAAATTTACAATTTGAAATGCGATTTGGAATTTGAAATTTGAAGTTTGCAGTTTGGAATTTGGAATTTGGAATTTGAATTTTGAAATTTGGAATTTGGAATTTGAAGTTTGAAATTTGAAGTTAGAAATTTGAAATTTAAAGTTAAAATTTAAAATTTACAATTTGAAATGCGAGTTGGAACTTGAAATTTGAAATTTGCAGTTTGGAATTTGGAATTTGAAATTTGGAATTTGGGATTTGGAATTTGGAATATGAAATTTGGAATTTGAAGTTTGAAGTTTAAAGTTAATATTTAAAATTTGGAATTTGAAATTTAAAGTTAAAATTTAAAATTTGGGATTTAAAATTTGGAATTTGAAATTTATATTTTCAAATTTACAATTTGAAATGCGAGTTGAAATTTGAAATTTCAAGTTTGCAGTTTGGAATTTGGAATTTGAAATTTGGAATTTGGAATTTGGAATTTTAAATTTAAGATTTCACATTAAAAATTGGAAATTTGGAATTTTTAGTTTAAAATTTGGAATTTACAATTTGCAATTTAAATTTGAAGCTTGGACTTTGTGGAATGTAAATTTGAAATATGGAATGTAAAATTTTGGATTTTGGAATTTGGATTTTGAAATTTAGAATTTGAAATTTGAAATTTGGAATTTGAAGTTTGCAATTTGGAATTTGGAATTTGAATTTTGCAATTTGGAATTTGGAATTAGTAGTTTGAAATTTGAAGTTTGAAATTTAAGATTTCAGATTAAAATTTTGTAATTTGTAATTTGTAATTTTAAGTTTGAAATTTGAAATTTGGAATTTACAATTTGCAATTTAAATTTGAAGCTTGGAGCTTGTGGAATTTGAAATTTGAAATCAGGAATGTAAAATTTTGGATTTTGAAATTTGGAATGTGGAACTTGAAATTTGGAATTTGGAAATTGAAGTTTAAAATTTAAATTAAAATTTAAAATTTAGAATTTGAAACTTGAAATTTAAAGTTAAAATTTAAAATTTGAAATTTAAAGTTAAAATTTAAAATTTAGAATTTAAAATTTGGAATTTGAAATTTCAGATTTCAGATTAAAAATTTGAAATTTAGAATTTTAAGTTTGAAATTTAAAGTTAAAATTTAAAATTTAAAATTTGGAATTTGAAATTTGAAATTTGAAATTTAAAGTTAAAATTTAAAATTTTGGATTTAAAATTTGGAATTTCAAATTTAGAATTTGAAATTTACAATTTGAAATGCCAGTTGAAATTTGAAATTTGAAGTTTGCAGTTTGGAATTTGGAATTTGAAATTCGGAATTTGAAATTTGGGATTTGGAATGTGGAACTAGAAATTTGGAAATTGAAGTTTAAAATTTAAGTCAAAATTTGAAATTTAGAATTTGAAATTTGAAATTTAAAGTTAAAATTTAAAATTTGCAATTTAAAGTTAAAATTTAAAATTTGGAATTTGAAATTTAAGATTTCAGATTAAAAATTTGGAATTTGGAAGTTTGAAATTTGAAATTTACAATTTGCAATTTAAATTTGAAGCTTGGAGTTTGTGGAATTTGAAATTTGAAATCTGGAATGTAAAATTTTGGAATTTGGAATTGGAAATTTAGAAATTGAAATTTACAATTTGAAATGCGAGTTGGAATTTGAAATTTGAAGTTTGCAGTTTGGAATTTGGAATTTGGAATTTGAATTTTGAAATTTGGAATTTGGAATTTGAAGTTTGAAATTTGAAGTTAGAAATTTGAAATTTAAAGTTAAAATTTAAAATTTACAATTTGAAATGCGAGTTGGAACTTGAAATTTGAAATTTGCAGTTTGGAATTTGGAATTTGAAATTTGGAATTTGGGATTTGGAATATGAAATTTGGAATTTGAAGTTTGAAGTTTAAAGTTAATATTTAAAATTTGGAATTTGAAATTTAAAGTTAAAATTTAAAATTTGGGATTTAAAATTTGGAATTTGAAATTTATATTTTCAAATTAAAATTTAAATTAAAATTTAAAATTTAGAATTTGAAACTTAAAATTTAAAGTTAAAATTTAAAATTTGAAATTTAAAGTTAAAATTTAAAATTTAGAATTTAAAATTTGGAATTTGAAATTTCAGATTTCAGATTAAAAATTTGAAATTTGGAATTTTAAGTTTGAAATTTAAAGTTAAAATTTAAAATTTAAAATTTGGAATTTGAAATTTGAAATTTAAAGTTAAAATTTAAAATTTTGGATTTAAAATTTGGAATTTCAAATTTAGAATTTGAAATTTACAATTTGAAATGCCAGTTGAAATTTGAAATTTGAAGTTTGCAGTTTGGAATTTGGAATTTGAAATTCGGAATTTGAAATTTGGGATTTGGAATGTGGAACTAGAAATTTGGAAATTGAAGTTTAAAATTTAAGTCAAAATTTGAAATTTAGAGTTTGAAATTTGAAATTTAAAGTTAAAATTTAAAATTTGCAATTTAAAGTTAAAATTTAAAATTTGGAATTTAAAATTTGGAATTTGAAATTTAACATTTAAGATTAAAAATTTGAAATTTGGAATTTTAAGTTTGAAATTTGGAATTACAAATTTGCAATTTAAATTTGAAGCTTGGAGTTTGTGGAATTTGAAATCTGGAATGAAAATTTTGGAATTTGAAATTTACAATTTGAAATGCGAGTTGGAATTTGAAGTTTGAAGTTTGCAGTTTGGAATTTAGAATTTGAAATTTGGAATTTAGAATTTGGGATTTGGAATTTGGAAATTGAAATTTGGAATTTGGAATTTGAAGTTTAAAATTTAAAGTTCAAATTTAAAATTTGGAATTTGATATTTGGAATTTGGATTTTTAAGTTTGAAATTTGAAATTTGGAATTTACAATTTGCAATTTAAATTTGGAATTTACCATTTGCAATTTAAATTTGAACCTTGGAGTTTGTGGAATTTGAAATTTGAAATCTGGAATGTAAAATTTTGGATTTTAGAATTTGAAATTTAGAATTTGAAATTTGGAATTTGGGATTTGATATTTGGAATTGGAATTTGAAATATGGAATTTGGAATTTAGGTTTGAAATTTGAAGTTTGAAATTTAATGTTAAAATTTAAAATTTGGAATTTAAAATTTGGAATTTGAAATTTAAGATTTCAGATTTCAAATTTGAAATTTGGAATTTTAAGAATTTGAAATTTGAAATTGGGAATTTGGAATTTGGGATTTGGAGTTTGAAATTTGTAATTTGGAGGTGAAGAGTTTTTAGATTCAAATAGTTTTGTTCATCATATTATTGGTTGGGGCAAGGTTAATAAAATTTCAGATCTCTAAATCAAAATGGTACTGAATTAAATTTATATATCTTCTTGTAGCGGGTATTTTGTAAATTGTGCGTGTAAAATTAAAATAAAGTTTATCAAAATCATATATTTGTACTAATTGTTTATCATATGTGGTACTAATAAGAATATGCTAATGTGGATACTCAAATTATTTAATTTAATTTAGTATGGACAACTTAAAGCTGTTATTATTTAATGTATTTCATGTGTTCCAGATTTAATTTTCAATTATTTGGCAGTGAAATTTTAAGCACAATGGCCATAGCAAGTTAATCTAAAGGTTTAGAACTGGAATTTTATAGAGTTTCAGATTTTTAGTTTCTGATTTTAGAATTGTAGTTTAAAATATTATACAAGACAAGAAAAATATATTTAGTATTTAAAATGCATAATTTAGAATTAAAATTTTTTATGCATCTCGAATTTCAGTGTTAATGTTAATATTAGAATTAATTTTAAAGTTAGTTTTAGTATTAGTATTGGTATTGGTGTTAATATTGATATTGGTATTTATATTAAGATTAATAAATTAATAAATAATCGTTAAAATTATTTAAGTTTAGAATCACCCGAGAAATCGATCAAGCTGGCTGCTAAGGCGATAGCACAACAGGCGGGGTGGTAGTTGGTTTAATTATTGTTATACAAATTATTTATGTTAATATAAACAATACCTTATTTCAGAAAATTTAATTTATACTTAATTAATTTTGGAATAGTTATTATAATGGATTAATACAAATTTTAAATTTATGACATTTTTGAAGAATCTGAAACAGCTTTCCAGGAATTTAAGCAGTAAATGAGTTTGAAATTGTGCTGTCTTGCTCTAAATAATTGACTTAAAATATACTACTAACAAATTTACTAAATCTCGACTACTCAGGTGTCTGGAACCATCCGGTGTCATCCGGGATTCTTCCTTAGGCTTGGTTGTACATTCTGATCAATCAATATTTAATAAGCTTTTTTCTAAATATCGCAAATCTTCTTTTCAGTGTAGGATTTAAAATAATTGTTTTTGTGTGCTTCTTTCATTAAATGTATGTACGTTGGCACTGATTTTATGCTTATAACTAAATACCTAGATTGCTTCTAGTTACATATATCTAAACTAAATTTTACATGCATATTCAAAATGTCGTAAACAGTTTTTACTGATCCAACAAAATGTATTAAATTTCATTATTGGTCAGTTAACCCAAATAAATTTTGTCATGTAATTTTTATATGGTTATTATTATTATTCCGAGATATAATGGCATGTCTGCGCAATTTTTCAATAAAAAACAATAATAATATCTCCATATATATATGGAAGTAATTCCAAATTGAATTGAATATAGACGCTGCCGGATATACATTTCTGGCAGACGACCAAAACGATTATAAATTCCCCATATATACAATGCACCAAAATCATGGTGAATTTAATATAATAATAAAAATGTCGTTTGTAATTATTTCTTGGCACAAGTTTCAAAAAAATCTGTTGTTTTCATAATATTGCAAAAAATAAAAATTTACAGAATAATAATTAATTATTATTGAATTTAAATTACATCCACACCTTGACCCATATTATATATAATAAATGATTCCCCCCAACTAAGAATATTTATTTGTGATTTAGGTGAAAATGTGTTCTCCTCCAACGCGCGCAATCTTGAACAAAATAATTAACAATATTATCTTTTCGACAAGCAGATGAATTTTTACATATTGTAGGCAGCAAAATTTACATTCCTGTCAATTTCATTTATTCGTTAAATTTTTCTTGTCATTTTCACTTTTCATGAATTTAATTAACCAAAAATGTTTCACGAAAAATACTTGCTCTGGAAATATACCAAAAATATACAACAAAAACTCTAAAATAAATAATAAAAAACGATAATTCAATTTAAAAGTTCCAATTCAGTTTTGAAAATAAAATTTTTTTAAATCTCTTGTAATATAAATTAAATAATAAAAGAAAATTTAATTAAAAACTTTATTTTTTTTTTTCGTTTTTCTTTTTAAATCACAAAACTTTCTTGTGTATGGAATGACATTATTTTCTCTTTTGTTTTCGTTTTTTTTTTTTGCTTCCCAAAATCCAACAATGTCATAATTTACACCCGCGCGCCACTCTATATTTTACGAGTAAACGAATTGTTTTTGTTTTTTAGTTTTGGAAAGGAGGAAGAATTGTTGAAATAAAGTTTTTTGTTCAACATACCAAGAATACTTTGTAGTAAATTTATTATTGCATTGTATAAAGAAGTTAAGTCAATTATTTAAGTTGAATTTGAAAAAATATTGTTTAGTCAATTTAAAAGTGAAATCTTGTTGGATTTAAAGTGTTTTAATTATAATCAGATGAAACGTTTGGGGTTTGATTTCATTTTTTAGTAAATCGTTTAATTACGAATTTATTAAATGCTTGTTTTTCGTGGCTTTTGAGTCAGACAGCAAAATAGGTTGCATGTAAATTCGTATTTAAGGTATTTTTATAAGTGGGAAGCCGATGTGAAATGACTGTCTATTTTAATTGTTCAAAAAGAATAGTTTTTGCGAAAAGTCATATAAAAAAGAGAACAGAACAGGTGAAATCGAGTCTAATCGAGAAACCATTTAAGTGTTTTGTTTTTGTTTGCTTAACAGATAACAATTTCGAGCTTATTCGTAAAAATAATATTTCGATTTTTTAGTGTTTTTTTTATTATCTTATGCTAAATTTAGCAATTATGCTGATTTAATTGGTACATAAAACCATAACTCTGCTTTTCTATCTGAAAACTATAAAAATTGATGGTATTCGATAGATTTAGCAGTAGAACAAAATAAATGTTGAACACATAGACTTAGCTAGATTTTATTACATAGAGTTAATTTATTGTAATATAATGAAGAAAACACAGTCATCAAATATTGATGATTAGATGACTGATATTGAGATTATACAGAACTAGCACATTAAATCGCTAAATCACTATAACCGCTCTTACAATGAACGACAACCACAGTAGGAGGCGAGGCGAGTATGCTGCTTCGATATTTCGGAAACACCAGCCACTGGGCCGTCTTTTAGTAAGCGCAGGGTTCGATGTCGCAGACGACGACTTCACAGCGGAGAGAACGATTTAGCATTTAGCATATATCGGGATGAAAACCGATTGGATCGGTTTGTTGACACGGTACGGGTCAGAAAAGGCCTCTAAGAATCGGTTATTATTGATCGGTTAGAAAATACACTGAAAGTTATGGAGTCTCAAGCCAATGCTTCTCACTTTATGTGAGACTCACTTAACCTAATTCAAAAATTTTGCAGACCAGCAAAAATTTCTAATCTAGAAAAACTGACCAATGCATCTCTCCTTGATGTTGCTTGGCTTTAAAATTAATGAAATATCTGAACACATATGAAAGGATTCTTTTCAGTTTGAAGAAGCTTCAGTCAATACTACAATATGACGCCAACTTCTGGTTTTAATTTAATTTCCGTTTCTAAACCAGTAGTGCTGTATACGACAAATTCGATTTCCTCATTCGTTTCATTTTAAATATTCATCTTTCCCCAGCCATGCCGGTGCATTCCACTACAATTTCTGTCAAAAATGTCCATAATTTCTGCCGTACAGTTGGCGACGAATGTTATCCAACTTCTTGGTTGACTGAATATCCAATCCAGTATCATTTTTAAAATTGGTCAACATTGCTGCCGAGGCTGTATTTATTGATAAAATCTTAGTACATTTTTTTGCCAATCGAATGAGTAGTACCGTTCTCACACCTTGGTGGAAATTTTTATTTCGTATTTCTTATTTAGTTTGGCAAAGATTAATTCGAAGGTTAACCCATGAAGATGTCTGGTAGCACTTGTTCATTCCATCCAATTTTTTCAATCACAAGCTTGAAACAATATTTTGATTTTAATTGTAATTGGTGATAACCACTCAGTGGATCGAAAATCTTGCTTGCTTCTAAAAGAAAGCTTCTCTTGGCGTGCACTTGCTTTTTATCTAAATTTACTTGAAATATAAACTGGTCAAAGTTGGCATCCCATGCTATTCGTAATGGTTCTGATTGGTCAGAGAATACTTTTAATGTACGGAAGGAAATACTTAACATATTTCGCATTTGTACCTCATTCGAAGATAGTTTTCGATAGTTGAAATCCCCACTTCTTAAAATTTTCAAAATGTCTTCTTTTAATTACATCAGGCTCATCAGGCATCCACGTAGTCGTGTTCTTCGGCCTGGCATGCTCCTGGGGAATTTTGTTGATGTAAGAGAGACAGTTGCTTTAAGCATCTAGTTGCCTTGAATGCAGACACCATACCATAGATTGCCGTGTTCAGCGCGTATGGAAGTATTTGTAAGAATTATCTGATCCTTAGTATCTTACTTATCTAAATAAATGGTAATTGTTGGAACCGCATAAGTACCTGGAACTAGGTCGACTGCAGGTTTAGCACTAGAAACGCCAGGATTTCTTCAAAATATCGCAGTACAAATAAAAACACGTATAACTTCAAATAATCAAATATTAACAAATAACTTTTTATTTAATTTTATTTTATTAATTTATATTGTAACTTAGTCACAACCATACTCCATGAAAACTATAAACCAACTGCCTCCGTCCAATTAATTGAATATAATTGTCAATAACAGAGAGCCGTAAAAAACAGCAATGAAATGTACAGCATTGTGACGTGTAAATGTAAATTGAAGCGAAGTTCAATTTTAGTGTGTTGCTCTTCATTATAAAAATTTGTGATGTATTTGTCGCCTGAACAAGCACTATCTTCAAATTTTTGCTCAAGAATATACCTGCGGTTGATTTTGTAAATGCGTCAAATATATTGTATGAATGTATGATTGTATTTTAACTGTTTCTCATTTGGTATAATAATCTCAAAACTGCTTGGTGGTACGTTGACCCCAGAGGTTTAGACGGCCCCATAAATGGAACCTTCCATCTATGCTCGTCACGTGGTTGCTTTAAACCAGTCTTGTTTATTTTGCTGATTTGCGGAATTTGATCGATTGTCCAAAATTGCGTGGCTTCTCTTCTTTCTGATTTATGTCGGCCACCTACAACCTTGCCTAACTTAGTTTTATGCGCTTTTAAAATTGGACTATCTAATTTCATGTTGTAATCCTCAAACAATTCGAACACTATATCTGCTCCAATTAATATCTCGAAAATTATATTTTCTAAATTCTTCATAAGGAAAATTGACGGATTAAGAAAAAGTGAAGGCTGGCCTACAGCCCAGAACACACAACTTGGCTGGATTTTAATTAGAGCCATCAACGGTTCAAACGAAAGAAAGTTGAAAATTAGTTCTTTAATTACCAAGGCTCAAATTGATTCCGCTATTCGGAAACGAAAGATGAAGCCGGAAGATGAATGGTGCGAAAATGTCTACAGTGAAACTCATTTTCGGGAACCATCCGATCAGTATATGGAGTTCGTCTACCTTTTAAGGAATATGTAACACCAAGCGCTACAGTGGGTAGATCTCGTCACATTGCAATTCAACAAGTTAGTCAATTGGAACGATTATTTGTCAGAGATACAAATTTTCATGCTGAATACAATAAATGTTTTAATGAATATTTTGAAAACGGCCAAGTAGAACTGGTTAGCACTTCCGACGACGAGAATATAAGGATAGTTATTGGCAAACTAAAAGGCAATAGTTGTTACCCTCCTCATCATGCTGCAACGAAGGAGTCGAGCACCACAACCAAGATCAGAATAATGTTCAATGCCTTAAGAAAACCGATTAATGGGAATACGCTTAATGACATTATATATCCAGGCTCAGCATTGCAGAATGACTTACCCTTCGTGATAACGAATTGGATGTTACACGAAATAGCATTCATCGCAGATTTAAACTAAATGTTTCGACAAATAGTGGTTCATTCTGATAATGCTCAGTTTCAGCGTGTGGTTTGTGTTACGGTTGCATTGATTATATAAATACAAAAACAAAATATGAATGTTGTCTTCATTTTCGGACAATGACCTATATTTTCTGATGGTTATAAATATTTACTGGCTGCGATATAGAGTGCAGTTCTATGTACTTTATATAATGTACAGAACTTTCTTTGTAATTGAATATTCCTAATTATATACATTACAATGTCAAAGTATTAAGTATGGTTCGATGACGATATTTCATACAATTGGTCTGCATATTGATAATTGGTTATGTTTATGTGTATACAGATTATATTAACAACTTGTGGAAGGTTTAATTGGAATGGCCAGTAGGGGAAATTTTTGTTTGTTTTTTTTTGCTTGTACAGTATTGCGTTGGAATTAGTATAATATCTGGATTCAAACTGAGAGGTCAAGCTGCTCGGAAAGAAACAGCAACTAAATAAATTTTATTTAATCAACATAGTGTTTTGTTTTCAATTAACTGTTCAGCGGTAAGAAAATCTTTTTTTTAATTTTATTTATCATTTATGGATTTTGTATCTATAAGATTTTATACTTTTCTGTTTGGATTGACATCAGCTTGTTTTCAATTATTAGGATTTTTTTTTCTATTTTTGAACAAAAGAAAAAAAAACGGTCATTCGTAATCACATCATCAGCTGTATGTGTGTTAACCCTGAAGGGCAACTTTCTGGCCTCTCCATAATTTTTTTTGTTTGGATTAGCAACTATACAAAAACATAATGAGCACGTAAGCAAAACGAGCCCGTCATTTAAACCCATTGAGAGTTGTCGAGGTGTTTGCTTACGCTATATGTTGGATACTTATTTTTGAGTAACAAGGATCGAGAGCAGGAAGCACTGGAATTGCGTACGCATGTAACAAGGGCGTATCAAAGTGTATTATAAAATAATAATAATTCCGGTGGAGTGCAAATTAAATAATGTCGTATCCAGTAGCTAACATACTATAGTATATGATTTATTTTAAGTGCATTTAAAAAAAAAAAAAAAATAGTTTGTTATTCTTATTATAATTTACATATGAATTTGCTTATGCGTGAAGTGTACCTGTATAGTGGGTAGTATAAAGAAAAAAAAAAAATAATCATAATAATTAAGTCTTAAAATTAGATTAAGGAAGTTAGCCTTAAATTTTTTTTGTTATATACCTACATAAGTTATAAGAAGTTTTATTGAGAAGAGGAAAAAAAGGAATATAACTTCCAATAGTGGATTAGTGCAAATTAACCATTTTTCTTACAGCCACACGGACAGGTTACCAAGAGTACTCTCGGAAAGGTTGTCTGGTGAGTTTTTTTTGTTATTCAATTATTTCATCTTAGCACTATATTTGTTCTTTTCTTTTCTTAATTAAATTTTTACTACTAAATTTAGTTGTTATATTTATTTGAAAAGAAAAATTAAAGTAATCGACAAAATGTGTCAAATTTGTAGTATTTGAGAATATAATTATTTTTTTTGAAATGGAGTAATTTTTTTTTATTATTGGTGATGTGAGTGATAAGTGGCCCATGTGATGTTTTTTAGTTTTCAATAAATACAAAAAAGAAAAAAACATGTACGTAGAGAGTTTGTTTGACCAATTACTTATCCTAGTGGCAAGAACCTCCCTAGCCGTGACGCTACCCGAATAAATACGTGCAGCCAGTAGGATGGTCCTTAACATTTGGGGAAACAACTTTACAGAGCCACGACAATAGTGCTCCATACTTAGCAATCCGTACTATTCAACAGCTGGCTCATGCTTTTCAAACTAAATATGTTCTAATGAATTCTATTTACTTAGATAACGTTTTCGCTGGGGCAAATAATGTCGAACATACAGAGCTACAAACCCAATTAATCGGTTTTTTCCACAAAGCCAAATTCTAACTCCGAAAAGCAATAGCAATGATGAGCAATTGCTACAGCTTATTTCTAAAGAAGGTCGTAACATACACATACCTCTAGCAATAAATTCAGAAGAGTCAATTAAAACTCTTGAAATTTATTGAAAACCATCTGAAGATACATTTGCATTCAAATTCAACTTTGACGCGCAAGTCGAGACAAATAAACCGGCAACAAAACGTGAAACGACTGACGTTCGACTTGAATTAATGGGTGCAGTATTATTAGCCGGTTAAGATCATGTCATTCGAAATCTATACGATTTCCACAAAAGCCAACGGTATATCGTGTTGCATTGGTTGAAAGGAGACAACACGTTGGGAAAGATTTGTATCTAATAGTATAAGTCAAATACAAGAGGTAATTCCAGATACTAAATGGCTCCATATCAGCTCTACTTGTGGTGGCAAGGGCCAGAATTTTTGAAATGACCCAAGGAAAAATGGTAAAACATTCAAAGCGTCAGCTGGAAGATTTTGGTGAAATGGACGAGCGGCGAATTTACGTGCACAACGTAAACATCACGGAACAATTGTAAATTCTACAACGGTTTTCCTCATACAATAAATTGAATCGATTTGATAAATTGAATTTTTCTTTGACAGTTAAACAATTAGACCAAGCTCGTGATCACTGGAAATGAATTTTGCGCTGAAAGATACGGTATACTGCATTAAAAATTAATATCCGCGAAAAACAAATTGCTGAACTTAAACTCGTTTTTAGACGACCAACAAATTCTGAGGGTAAGAGGTCGATTAGAGCATTGTATAATGAGTTACGATGAAAAATTTCCAATAATACTGCCGTCAAAAAACGAGTTCACTAATATGCTGATTGTTGAATTTCACAATCGAACGTTACACGGTGGAACTCAATTGGTATTAACTTGCATTCGGAAATATTTTGGATTATCAATGCAAAAAAACCGTTAGTTTCTTATTGCAAAAATGCATGAGATGCTATCGAATGCGAACCAAAACCAGCAAATGGGAGTTCTTCCGACATCGCGAGCTCAACCCACCTTAGTGTTGAGTTCAACGGAGGTTGACTTCGCTGGTCCTATCAACGTTAAATCATCTAAAGGTCCTGGGAAAATTATATCTAAAGGATATATGGTCATATTTGTATGCTTATAGCTACGAGAGCTACGAGAGATACACGTCAAGCTCGTCGGTAACATGGAGACAGCAACATTCCTTGCCGCACTTAAAAGGTTTCTAGCAAGAAGAAATATGTGTTCCCATATTTATAGTGACTGTGGGACAACCCTCATGGGTCGATGGTATTTTTTCTAATTTAATTATCACTTTGCTGGAAAATCCAAATAAAACTAGATCTGCAAGGTGTATGTCCGCAAAAACTCAATTAATTTTGGAATAGATGATACAGTTGATATTCCCGATTTGATGTGTCATCTATTTTACCTGATTCAAATATTGGTATGATTTTCGATGATTCTATTTCCGGGATAAAACATGGAAAACCAGGAATTGGTTGAATAAGAGCCGCAAAGAGTGCACCAGCGTCGAAACCTTTTCGAGCTCATGTATTCTTTGTAAAATCGATCCTTTCCATCCTCCACGTCAAATTGCTGTTCGAATAAATGAAATCAAAGTTTCAATCTAACACAGGTACACAAAAAAAAAGTCGTGACCCAGAGAGGAGACCCTACTATTCCTACGTTTTTAAGGTCGCTGATACCAAATATGACGATAAAAAATTATTCCAATTGCCCCCGTTGCAACCCCTGGGGGTCGAAATTTCAATTTACATGCAAAGTTGGAATAGATGTGCATTCCTACTGACGAAAAGCAAATTTGACCGTTCCGTCACCCCTAAAACCCCCTTACTACTCCCAGGAAGGGGTTGAAAATTAAATTTTCTCGCAAAATTGAGATGGATGTGAATTTCTATGTTTTTTGGTGCACTGGAACCAAAAAAACAACGAAAAGTAAATTCCACCTTTCCATCACCCCTAGCACCCCTTTACTACCCCCAGAAAGGGGTTGAAATTTCTATTTTCATGCGAAGTTGAGTTGGATGTATATTGACACGTTTGTTGGATCACTCAAAACGAAATTAAGTATAAAACACAAATTTGACCCTTCAATTACACCTTGCATCTCGTAACAAACCCATCAAGTAGGATGGAGACAATCCTCTGTATAACAATGTAGAATCGATGTATATTTGGAGAGCTTAAAATAGTTTAAAATAATTGCCATTAACGTTAACAAGGGGAGTATGATTCTGGCTTACCGTGGTAACCTTGTAGGTTCCGTATTTGCCGCTCAGGGTGGAGGAAGCTCTGAATGCTAGCTTGTCATTCTTGAAACATGCCACTTGTTTGTTACTTATTTTCCGAGTCATTAACAAGAAAACCGACGAGCTTGTATCCGAAACACGACCTATTAACGTAGGACTACGTACAATTGAGAAAACTTTATTTGCACAGTTTAAATGAAACCAAAATTTAGAAAGTACAAATTTAAAAAAACAATTATTTCTAATGCTGTCTAATGGATTAGGCTGTATTAGCCTAAATGTTGATTATTTCCTTGTCAGATACAATTTCATTTCACATATATCTCCCAGCGCCTTTCTCCAGAACTTGCTCCCCCGAATAGCGTCCCATAATAAGGTTTAAATACGACATTATATCAAGAAAATGTATTACTCAGAAATAATACCTTTAAACGTGTTTTAAATAAAGCAATTCACAAATAATGTATCGATCAATATATCATTTAACACTTTCTGCCGTAGGCACTTGGCGAAACACACTTAATACACACATTTTTAAATTTTTAAAAACACTTGTTAGATATTTCGCAAAATTACAAAAGGTTTAAAAAATTACTCGATCGATTTCGGCTTGTTAGGCCATCATCAGTTTAGTAGATACTCCTGATGTTGGCGTAACAAACCGAAATCGACCGAGTAATTTTTAAACCTTTTGTAATTTTGCGAAATATCTAACAAGTGTTTTTAAAAATTTAAAAATGTATGGATCAATATATCGTTGAAATTTCAATCATTAGAATGTCACAGAAAGTCAATAAAACGTCACAGAAATGTCAATGTCATAGAAATGGGAATGTTTTGCTGTTTTGATTGCATACGTTATACGACATATAAATTCAAAAATTGTACGCAATATTTCACATAACGAAAATAAAAAAATGTTGACCTTTTGTATTTTTATTTTATAGCATTAAATCAATATGGCGTGCGGCATGTTTGATCAAGTTCATCGTTATTTAATTAAAATTGAAATTAAAATACTAATTTTTTTTTATTTTTTTTTTTTTTATTTTTATTTATTTATTTCAATTTCAATTAATGATGTACATCAAAAGTACCTATAACAATATAAAAAAAAAACAAAAAAAGGGGCAGGCATTTCTTCAGCTAAGAAATTATATATGATATGGTTTGGGGGGTGAAAAAGACAGTACAAAACGGTATACAAATCTAAAAAAAAATTTACATAAATGAATATAAATCTTTAAAGAATGTAATACATATAATTATAAAATGACGGTTATACAACACAAAAAATGTGAAAGAACTAAATTAAAATACTTAACTTAAACAATCCGATCAAACAAAAAATCTAACGATTCGTTTTGCAATAGCCAGGTTTTAAGTGAAGTAACAAATTTATTTTTTGAACTTGCAACACGGATAAATTCAGGAAGCTTATTAAAAATTCTAGGTGCTGTTACTAAAAAGTAATTAAGGAAATGAATTTTAAAAAATTTAGGAATTCCTTTCAAGCACATAGTGTTCCTGCGCAGATCATAGTGACAACTTAAATTCCGATTATCACTAATTACAAAATAAATCTTCATAACTTTGAACACGTATAGATGTTTCAATGGAAGAATTGAACACGTTACAAACAACAGCCACGAATGAAAACGTTTATTTTTAAAGAACATCAACTTAATTGCATGTTTCTGGGCAATAATCAGCGGTTTAATTGTTTTATAGTAAGTTCCACCCCAACAGCAAATACCGTAACGCAATCGCGAATCAATCAACGCATGATAATAATTTTTTTAAAACCCAAAAGGACAATGTGAACGTAATAGATATTGGAATGAAGGACACATTTCAAAGCTGCTACATGAGATTTCCAATCCAAATGGCAATCAACATTTAATCCTAGGTATTTAAATGAGTTGACTGAATCGATTACCATGCAATTAACGGTACCATCCAAAAAAGGCTTAAACCACTCATGCAAGCAACCTCTAAAACCAATATTCCAAAGTTTATCTAAAAGGATCCTATGGTCCACCATATCAAAAGCTTTACTTGTATCGACAAATAGAGCAGCTGTAGTGTGAGAATTATTAAGCCGTTCGTGTAGCGGATTCATTAAATTAAGAAGAGCATCATCTGTTCCAAGACCAGTTCTGAACCCATATTGACAAGAACTAAAATAGTCAAAAGTATTTACATAGTCAATAAAACGGGATTTTACCGATTTCTCAAATATTTTTATAATAATAACAGGCAAAAGCGAAATGGGTCGATAATTGTTAAGTAATAGACGATCACCCTTTTTGAAAAGTGGAATGACCGTCACGGATTTTAATGCATGAGGAAAGATACCTTCAGTAATACTGCAATTAAATAGTGCGCACAAAATATCAACAATGTTGAAATTAATTTCCTTTAAGATGGCACTGCTTAGTCCAACATTATCAGCCGAAAATTTGGATTCCAACGAACTAATAATAAAAAATAATTCTGTCGACGTGATAGAGTGGAAAAAACAATTTCTATTAGAGGGATTATCCAAAACCACGGTAGACGCGCGAGTTGACTGAGAATAATGATTGTTAGATCTCAAGGAAGTAACAATGTTTTGAAAATACAAATTAAAACAATTTGCAATATCAAGTTGTGAAGAAATATGTGTACCCGATTCGTCGATTATTTCTGAGATTCCGTTGCAACAAGTCCTTTTGTTCAGTATTTCGTTTGCCAATTCCCACTGCTTTTTACAGTTGCCCCCCGCTCTTTGAAATTTGCTAAAATAGTATTTCGATTTTGCGTTTTTAATTTGATTATTTAATTCAGTCGAATAATAGTACTTTTTCAGATTAAAATTTTGACTATGTTTTTTAAATTTCTTGCGAAGTTGGTTTTTCTTTTTTATCTTAGAAACCAAAACATCTGTAATCCCAGGTTTGAGTTTCACATTTTTTTTTTCGCGTAATTATTTAAAATGTAGATAAACAAATCAAACGCATGTGAAATAGTTTCTAGGGCCAATACAGAGGATCACGATTCTTGAACTAACAAATTATTTAATAATTAGAAATCTATTTTAACCTTAGCAGTTGTTACTTTCGGAACAGATTGAACAATAGAGAGATTAGAGTTGATTAGAGATTAGAGTTGAATTATCTAGTAAATTAATATTTAAATCACCACTGATTAAAAGATTTTTGGATTTGAGCCTACGCAGAAAAGGGCTAAATTCCAACAAAAAAGCATCTATAATAAAAGATTGCAATCTATAGAAACATACTATAGTAATTTTAAAACGGTTAAAATAAATATCTACCATTAAGACATCGGCAGTATTCAAAACAAAATCGGTTGTAATTTCCACATTTAAGTCATCCGCTACATAAACTGCAACACCACCAGAACGATATTTGTTATTACAATTAGCATACAGTTTGTAGCCTGGTATTGCAAAACTATCAACCTCGTTATTATTTATCCAAATTTCAGTTAAAGCTATCAATTTATGGATTTCAAAAACAGATTGCAGATGACAAACTAAAAAATCATAATTTTTACACAAGCTACGTATATTTTGATGCATGACACAAAAATTGTAGCCTTTTGAATGGGAAGTCATTGAAGGAAGGGAAGGTGAAGGTAAAGACTAGCACAGAACTATTTGCACAATTTTCACGAATCCAAAATTTGGAAGTAACAACAGTATTATCCAACTCGGCACTGTTCAATATTACACAATTGAGATGAAACAATTTAAGGCAAACTACATATTTTATATTATTCTTGTTCTCAGCACCACGAATAATTTTAACATTACATTTATTACAGGACATTTTACGTAAATAGTTAATAATGCACGTTTCAATAGTTAATATTTATCCACAAGAAATAATTCACAGAATTTAGTTCATAATGATAATATGTACTTTAGATATTTAAGAGTTTCAATTTAGACAACATTCACAACACGATTGAAACAAAATTTATTTCATACTGTAAATTTACTGCACTGTACAAAAAATGTTTATGATGTTTATTATTTTTAATATATTAAAATTTAAAATAACAATAATTGTTATATAATTCACTTTATCATGTTCACCCCACAACACGAAGAAAGAGAATGATAATAATTGGTTGTTTTAATTTTTTTTCAATACAAATTCTTATTTAACTTGGTTTGATTTGTACAGTTTGTAAAACATTACATTTATATTTATCAAGAGACGTTGCTTTAATCAAATAAATTTCGTAAATACGTCAATTCCGTGACGCGCGTCATCACATTGAAATGTTGGTTTACCCCCCATATATAATGAAAACAAAGACGTAGTCCTACGTCAAAAAATTTCTTTTGTCCAAATCATAATTCGTGTTTATTCTTCCGATTAATATTTTGAACTTGACATTTCATTTCAACGAGATATGTCAATATTTTTGTCTTCCGTTTGCATTTCGTTTTCTCTTCGGTTTCACTGTCTCTGCTGCTCCCATCAGTCTTATTTATACTTCAGACCTACTCAATTTTATTCCATGCCTCCGGAGTAGAACTGATTCCGGATCTACTTTTGCAACTAACGGTTAACCGGCTAAGTTCCTAGGTAAAAAAGATGCCTTCATGGCAAAAGTAGGAAAGAAATTTACAATGCAGGGGAGGGAGACCCCAGTATCGGTGTCGTCATCAAGCAACCGCAGCTCATTAAAAAACATTTTAACATAACGGGTTAACATTTCAATTTTGATTCAATGGATGTACAATACATTCCTACGTTTCTTGGTATGCTAAAATAGCGCCCCTTTACTACCGCCAAAAGGGGTTGCAATTTCAATTTTCATGCAAAATTGAGATGGATGTACATTTCTATGGATTTTGGGGCGCTGGAATTGAAAATATCAATAAAAAGTCAATTTGACCCTCCATCATCCCTAGCACCCCTACCACCCCTTAGTACCTGCTGGAGGGGTTGGAATTTCTATTTTCTTCCAAAATCGGGATACATGTATATTTTTATGTTTTACGCGCAACTCACGATTCGGGGTGCTGCTTTAAAGTATGAGGCCTCTGGCCTCTCACTATTCGGGGTGCTTGTTTGAAGGGAGTCCCCTTGCATCTCACTATTCGGGGTGTTTGTTTGAAAGTTTTTCCGTTTTAAACTTACCACCTACGTAGCAAAACATGGAACTGTACTTGTTTCAGATATGAGTGGAACAATCTGGAATGTCCAAAATAGGGAGGTCTCATGGAAAATCGGGTAACCGATATATATATATATATATATATATATATATATATATATATATATATATATATATATATATATATATATTGCAAAACGCTCAAAAGTAGAGGATACATGTATTGCTTTTCGGTGAATAAAGGTTCTAGATCTGGCAGCCTTGATTCAATTCACACATTAGGTGATGGACTGGTTTATCAATTTTTATTTCTGTTTTTAACAGGATGTTCAATCAACGCTCTTTAGTTAGTGCAAATTAAAAATGTGCGCCCAAAATGTATCCGTTAGAATTCTGAAAAGTTTAGACCACAATAACAAGCTGTTCAAATGATCTGCTGACAGATAGTAGCAAATCTCAGTTAGGCCTGGAAAATTCATAAAAACCGAGACTAAAACTAAAACTGCTTTCCCATAGTTATTTTTAGGCGAAAAATAAAGTTAAATCCTTCCGCAAAAAATGGAACATTAAGCTTTCAATCAAATATAGAAATATCAGAACAATGCGAGGAACGTACCTGTCTCCATAAACCCAACAATCCATTCGTATGGTAACGCAAAACGACGATTAGGGGAATCTTTTTAAACTGCCTTAACGAGTTCACGGCCGCTATTGTTATGCAGATTTCCACATACTAAACAAACAGCGGTTAGTTTTCATAAGTAATAGGAATGAACAAATTTTGCATCAAGCTCTGCTTCACCATTAAGGGCAGTGGTTATGGTATCGGTTCACGATTAAATTTAATTTGGACAACAAAAACGTATCTTCCGTCTGCCGAATTCTATACAATAAAAGTATACTAGCTTCGACGGGTTCTGCATTCCCCCATTCGGAAGTCTTTGTCGATGAAAATGGTGCAAAACAGAAACGGCGTCAAAACGATTTAGCAAATTCAAATTGATAATACAAAGAGTAGTTGTGGCCTGATTATTTGTAGTTTACGAGTCAGTATTGAGCTTTAAATCCATTCTACTATCATTATTAATTAATATTATAAAACATCAATTTTAAATCGAGCTTTATTGATCTTGTTGGTTTGGAATTATGTTTTTTTTTGAAATATAATAAACTAAATTTATTAATATTGTTTAAAATATAAAGCATTTTATCCCATTCTGTATATAGGCGTAAACCAGAAAACACATAGTAACTGAATATAATTCACTGCACAGTATATAAAATTTAATTGGAATTAAATATTATAAAACAATTAAAAATAGCGTTTTAACGATGATAAATTATTTAGTGCCGGATCGTTTATTAATTTAGTACAGTTCGATAACTCAATCGATTTGTTGAAACAATGACATTATTTTACATAAAGTCTGTATCTCGGTCGACCAAAGTATCCATAACACTAGACATACTCCTATATACATACCAACCCTAGTTTTCAGATAAGACTACAAACCGAACAAGAAAAATTAAGTTGTCAGTCATTCAACCTGGTCTATACACACAAACTTGTACATTTGGTTATTTACATACACAACTTTATGTTACACAGAACATAAAAAGCAAACAAACAAAAAAAATGTTTTATCGATCGGAAAATCCAAAAAAAAAAAAAAAAAAAAATTGTGAAAATTCTATTTGTGAATTTAAATTAATTTATGTAAATAAATGTGATGTTTTGTCTATTTACATTCTACGTAAGTAATTTATTGTAAAATAATACAGTTTCTGAACTTGCTACATTTACTACCGTACAAAAAAAAAACAACGAACCAAAAATAGAACAAAATATTTCTGTTTTTATGCTTTGGCACGTGATTACTTGTTAAATATTATTTGACCCTCTTCAAAGCTTTAATTTTTTAGATCCTTGTTAAATTCGATGGAATATTAGTATTAGGATTATTCAATAATTCAGTCAGTCGTTTTCTTGGTACTCAATAATATCTTGTATGGTGTACTGGGTATATTGCCCAATTTGAATTCTTTAGAAATGGAATACAAATATTAATTTTAGATTTTGAAGTATAATGCCGAATATAGGACTTAATATTTTATCCTTATTCTTAGAAACTTTCCTTGAAAACGTGCCATCTATAAATTTTGATGTATATGTACATAACAACGAACAGACTCAGCAAGTACAAAAATAAAATATTTCCTGGATAAACTTTTTGAAGAAACTATACATAAAAAATCTCGTATACATATAGAAGTAATTTTACTCAAGGGAGTTGCTGAAAGAATGCTAGATGGTGAAAAAATGTTTTTCTGCATCTTTAGAGCGTATAATTTTCTGTTAAAACTGTTTTTAATTTGCACAATCTTTTCTGTAGTTCTTCGTTTTTCTATACCAAATAAATTTGAATTAGTCAGACATTCGTTTATATACCTTATACGAGTGTACAGTATTGTTGCTGTTGAAATTCCCAAAAACGGTGTAATTCAAAGTTTATACCCAACATTTTGTTTATTGTTTAGAATTGCTAATTTATTGTTCACGGGTTTGGAATGGTTTTCAATTAAATAGTTTTGTTGAGGAATATTTTCCTGAATATTTATTTAGGTCAAAACTCTTAACGTTTTCAGGTTTTAAAATTCTTTAGGAATTCACGTAGTTTGTTCGAAATAATTGGAAAATGTATAGCGATCGGTGGTCGTATTGTTTTTATCGGTATACTGTAACACAAAACGAAATCTAATTGGAACGAGTATATGTATTGTTTCGTTTTTGCCTTATTTATCAAGGTTCTAATCGCTGGACTGTGAATAAACAACAAACTACTTCAATTAATCACCACCGAATTTGTTCATTGAGCACAAAAATTAATACAACACAATTTATTAATAAAAGTTCAACAAAAATCACTTACGCAAACTTTTACAAATTTTACCACCAAACCACTTATTAAATCACTTTTCTAATTCACTTTTTAATCTTCACAATATCGCTTACCAAAAACTGAAGTTCCAATTCGAACTCATTCGCTCCTTATATACTCGAACCAAGACTTCTCAAAATTTCATGATTGTCACGGTAAGAACAGTTTAGAAACATTTAGAACAGTTTTATCATGGAAAATTCCATTTTTTTACAACTTATTCTATTCTATCCTGGGTGTCACCGTAACAATATTTCTAATATTGTGGCCCATATCACCACAGACTACACTCTACCAAATCTTTCGTATTCATGTCTCGAGAAGGGATATCAGCCGGGTTGTCCTTAGATCTGACGTGCCGCCAATTTTCCCGCTTGTATTTTTGAATGATGTCGCTCGTTCTATTGGCTACAAAAGTAGTCCAGCGCCTGGGATGTCCAGACAGCCAATCCAACACTATTTTTGAGTTGGTGAATAGCAGAATTGTTGTTATCTTGATCGATAACGCTGATTCAATCAACTTTATTAAATTAGCCAATAACAATGCACCCATCAATTCCAGCTGTGGAATATTGGATTGCAGGCCATCTTTTGTTCTCACTACTTCATATATAACGGCGGCATATGCATGTTCGCTTGCGTCGCTAATTCCAATTATGCTTATTTCGTCGCTAGTATGCACCCATCTTGGAATTCGAATTGCTGGAATTTCACGTAAAACTTCTTTGATTTTTAGCCACATTTCCGATAAGTGCGTTGAAAGATCTTCGTCCCAGCTCAAATCATGCATCCACACTGCCTGAAGTAAAATTTTCATGCGTATTACAATCGATGCCAATCAGCCAAGCGGGTTGAAGATTCGGCTAGCATCCGATAGTAAGGTTCGCTTGGTATACGCTGTTCGATCAGGTAGTTCGGTTGTGAACTTGAATGAGTCTTCACAAGGATTCCATTGCAGTCCTAGTACCTTTGGCGACTCTGAATGCTCTCCACTGTCCATGACATCTCCACTTGTATAATCCATGGTACTTTAATGCAGTTATTATTTGCGTTGTTATTGTTTCAGCTTGTACCCTTGAATTAGACCCCGTCATCAAATCGTCTACATACATGTCTTGCTGTATGGTTTGTGCTGCTTCTGGTTGACTCGCCTGTAGCTTCATACCAATTCCTTTGAGACTACGGGTTGCCAAAAATGGTGCTGATGCCATGCCATACGTTAATGTTTTCAACTGGTATGTGCTTGGTTGTTCGTTTGAGTTATTTCTCCATAAAATATTCTGATGTACTTGATCCTCTTCGCTCACCCAGACCTGTCTATATATTTTCTCCACGTCCCCACATATGACGAACTCATGTTGCCGAAATTTCAATAGAATATTGATTAGTGGTAGTTGCACGGTTGGTCCAACTAATAAAATATCATTCAATGATATCCCGGTTGACGATATTGTAGACGCGTCGAAGACAACTCGGAGCTTCGTGGTTGTGCTACTGGCTTTTAGTACCCAGTGGTGCGGAAGATAATACTTATTTGTTTTGCCATTCCCTTTTACCCGCTGCATGTGTCCTAACTCTTCGTACTCCGTCATAAATGCTCGATATAACTTCCCAAAGTCTTCATCACGATCGAACCTTCTCTCCATTGATTTCAATCGGTTGAGTATGGCATTGTATGAGGTTCCAAGCATTGTACCAGGATGCTTGAATGGCAATTTAACAACAAATTCTGGCGATCTCGTTATACTTTTCGGCAAGTCTTCTACCCCCAGAACCTGCGGAGAGACTTATCGATGTCCATTAAAATGTTAAAGTTTTCAGCTGTTCCGAAATGTCCTTGCCCCGCGATTCGGCCAGCAACTACCCAACCAAAGATGGTATGAGCAGCTGTCAGTCCACTTGATAATTCATGATGCTCAGATAGTAAGGCTTTGAATAAGTTATCGACTCCTAATAATACATCGAGGCGACCACGCTTATTGAATCTGCTAGTATTATCCCACTTAGTAAATAAAAGACGTCTATGACGTGGAATCCAGCAATGCTCGAAAAGTCTGATACTAACCACTGCTACCTTTGATTTTAATTAACGGTGTTGGAAGTATACCTTGCGCAGCTGTATAGACTGTGTTGTGCGATTGTATGTTTGGTTCCTCTGCTTCTTTTGCTGGTGATAAATCAAAATTAAGAGCGGTCGTATTCAGTTGCTGCTTGTTATCTAACCACTTCTCATCCGCTGCATGTAGGGATGTGTAATGCTTTGCATGGTAACGTTAACACCATGCCGTGGATCTGCAATCTCGTACTCGCTGGTTGTCATTCAAAAATTCTATATCCGACTTGGCTACATATTGGACACATCATTCCTGGCGCTGTAGATACTGCGTATGCCCTTGTAGTTGAATGAACCGGACCGCATTGACTCCACTATATCTATTCTCCGTCCAAGGAATTTAAGCAGATCATCTAATGTGGTAAAATCGTTTTCGGCCATATCTTATGCCCAAAGAGATCTGGTTTCATTATCCAACTTATTTAGTTCTATGTGTATCAACTACGGGTCTCTTCGCTCTGCCTCAGGACCTAGTGTCTTTAACCTCCTGATTGATTCGTCTAATGTATCCGCAAACTTTCTAATATTAGACGCGTTTGGCTGCGAGATGCTTTGCTGCTCCATGTATGCTTTGATAAAGGCGTTGACCGTGTGTCGCTTTCAATCGTACCTTTGAATCAGCTTTTGAAATGCCTCAATGTAATTGGCATCCGTTACTGGTAAGTGCCGGATGAGTGCTGCAGGTTCTCCTTTCAATAGTCCCTTTAGGTACTTCAACTTTTGTGCTCCTGTTAAGTTGCCTCGGTCGTGAATAGTGGACGTATAAATGTCAACAAAGGACTCCCACTCCATATAATTGTGCTTCTATGGAATGTTGTTGGATCGACCGAAATATCGCTTTGTTTGAGCACGGTTAATGTTACGCTTTGAGCTTTGCCGTATTGGACAGACCACTTATAGCACTTTGATTTTTTAACGCGCTTACACAGTTAACTTGCACTGAATAAATTAATGCGGTTATACTTACTGACCGCTATGACGTGTTTTCTGGAACTCATTCACCGTACTTCGCTATTTCAAGGTGCGGCTTGATATTGGGACGACGAAAAATATTGCGACTGATTGTGATGACGCCAATTCGGCTGTTTTGGCGCAAATTGTTGCTATGGAGGTTGATAATCCTAGTGAATCCGGGATGATGCTGCTTGATAATCCGCTAAGATTATCACACTCCAATTTTATTGTAAATTTGCTTCAATTTTAGTATGGATTTAATATTTATTAAAATAAATTGTAAATCGTTTGAACAAATATTTATTTAATTTTATTAATACTTGATATTTTATTTTCGAATGATGTTATCTTGATGAAATCTCGATTCTTATAGGAGGAATTTTCTTTATTTTATTTTTCAGCTTAATTAAAACCGCCAAAAAATTTTATGGTTTTTTTCATATTGACATATATTTTCTAATAAACGAAAGGCCTCTATAAGAGGACATGAGAAGTAGGGCATGGAGATTAACCGGTTTCCGAATAAACCGGAAATGCAATTTGACATGTGTCCTGGAAAAGGGATTCTGAAATGATTTTTAAGTGGATTTTTGAAATATGGCCAACTTGGATGGAGCTTGGCCAACCGATTACGAAGAAATTTAACATGTGCGTTGGAAATGAGATTCTAAAATGATTTTTGTATAAAGTTCTGCTATATGGCGAAGTAGAATAGAAATTGGCTATTCCTTAACCGGTTGTGATGAAATTTGATCAGTGGCTTGAAAATGGGGATTCTAAAATATGGCTAATTATTATGGACTACTTCTTAATCGATTTTAGTGAAATTTGATATGCGCGCTAGAAATGGGATTCTAAAATGATTTTTGGAGAAAGATCTGGACTATTGACAACTAGTGTTAAACATGGCTATTCCTTAACCAATATTAGTGAAATTTGACATATGCGATGGAAATGGAATTCTAGAATATTATGGCCAAATATTATGGAACTTGGCAATTTCTTAACCCTTTTTAGTAAAATTTCATATGCGCGATTGAAATGGGGCTCAAAATGACTGTTCAAAATGATCTCAAAATGATTTTTGGATGAATTTCTGAAATTTGGGCAACTAGAGTAGAACTAGGCTATTCCTTAACTAATTATGGTGAAATTCGACATGCATTTCATATTTTAAAAGTTTTTCCAAAAATTATTTTAGAATCCCGTTTGTATCGCGCATATGAAATTTCAGTAAAACGTGTCCGAAGTCTGTGGTAATATGTATATTTTTTTTTGGTATAATTTTGATGTGAGTGAAATAATTTTCTCTTCCATATTTTGTAATAACTTGATTTGCGTCCGGATACTGATATAATTTTGACATTTCAAAATAAAGAAGCGTAATGATTTTGAGCGAGGTTTTATTAAAAACATTTCATTTTTTGAGATAAATAAAGTTTTCTGGGCTTAAAATTTTGCTTAGAATGTCTCCTTTTTAATGCCGTATGGCGTTTTTATGGTGTCCTTGGATTTTCAAAATGGCGGACCATATCTTCTAAGTAAGTCTTTAATTTTTAATAAAATTGATAAAAAAACGTAATATAAACTCTGTTAATTCACTCAAAAGTGTTTTTGGTGTCATAGATTACACATTTTTTATTATTTTTCTTACAATTCCAAGATGGTGGATCCAATATGGCCGCCAACATTGGCAAATTTTTCGACGTTCATAAGGATTGTTAGAAACATATCCTAGAAGGTTCTCGGGGTCGCTGGTTACGAACTTGATGACAGAATTTTAATATTCAAGATGGCGGACACAAGATGGTGGTTAAATATGGCCGAAAAAAGCTAAGTTCTCGACGTTTATAGAAATCAATAAGAACTGTCAGAATTTGAAAATTCAACACGGCGGACTAAAGATGGCCGCCATAAATGTCAATTTTTCAACATTTATGAAAAACGATAAAAACATCTCCTAGGGGGTTTCGGGGTCGCTGATAGTGATCAACTGATCACCAATCTGAGGTCAAAATTTAAAAATTTCCTCATAAAGTACCAGATTCTTGATAAAATGTGGTATTTTTAGATATTTTTCAAAAAATGTCTAAAAATAACACTTTTTATGGAGAATCTAGTACTTTTTTGAGAGATTTTTTTAATTGTGATCTCAGATTCGTGATCAGCGATCCCGAAACCCCCTAGATCATGTTTTGACATTTGTGGTGGCAAAAATTGACATTTATGGCGGCCATCTTGAGTACGCCGTGTTGAGTTTTCAAATTCTGGCCCTAAATTAATGATCACAGGCCCCGAAAACTCCTTAGACCGAAATTGTATTGACTTCTATAAACGTCGAAAAATAAGCCTTTTTTCGACCATATTGTGTCCGCCATCTTGAATATTAAAATTCTGTCATCGAATTCGTGACCAGAGGCCCCGAAAACCTTCTAGGATATGTTTCTAACAATCCTTATGAACGTCGAAAAATTTGCCAATGTTGGCGGCCATATTGGATCCACCATCTTGGAATTGTAAAAAAATAATAAAAAATATGTAATCTATGACACCAAAAACACATTTGAGTAAATTAACAGAGTTAAAATTACGTTTTTTTATCACAATTTTGAAAATCCAAAGACGCAAATAATTCTCATAAACTTCGGACACGTACCAAAATCGGGTAATAAATAGCCAAGTTCCATCCTAGTTGGCCATATTCAAAAACTACGTATAAAAATCATTTTAATATTCCATTTCCATCCCGGATATCAAATTTCATACTAAAATCGGTTCAGGAATAACCGAGTTCCATCTCACTTGGCCATATTCCAGAACTTCATCCTAAAATAATTTTAGAATTCAATTCCAATGCACATGTCAAATTTCACTAAAATCGGTTGAGGAATAATCAAGCTCCATTCTAATTGACCATATTCCAGAGCTTCCATATCGCACGCATATCAGAACTAACCGAGTTCCTTCCTAACTGGCCATATTCCAGAACTTCGACTAAAAATCATTTTAGGATCCCATTTCCATCAAGCATGCCAAATTTTACTAAAATCGGTTGAGGAATAACCAGTTCCATCCTAAGTGGTCAAATTCCAGAAATTCATCCATAAATCATTTTATAATTTCATGTCCATCTCACATGCCCAGTTTCACCAAAGTCGATTAAGGAATATCCAAGTTTCATCCTAGTTGGCCAAATTCCAGAACTTCTTCCAAAAATCAGTTTAGAATCCCATTGCCAACACGTATGCCAAATTTCAGTAAAACCGGTTAAGGGATTGCCAAGTTCGACTCTAGTTGGCCATATTTCATAACTTTGCCCAAAAATCATTTTGAATCCTATTTCAATCCAGCATATCATACTTCACTAAAAAGGATTAAGAAATAGCCAAGTTCCATCATATTTGGCCATATTATAGAATTTTATCTAAAAATCATTTTAGAATTCCATTTCCATCGGACATGTCGAATTTCACCAAAATCGAACCAAAACTAACCGAGTTCCTTCCTAACTGGCCATATTCCAGAACTTTACCTAAAAATCATTTTAGAATCAAATTTCCATTGGACATGTTGAATTGCATCACAATCGGTTATGGAATAACCAAGTTCCATTGTAGTTGACCATATTCAAAATTTTCATCTAATCCAATCTTTCATCTAATTTTCGGTCGACCTATAAGCGAGCATTACAAAGAAAGCTCTCGTTCGTTAAGGGTTAAATAAAATACTTGGTTTGTTTGTATAGTATTGTAAGTGCATATTATATAATGCATCGTTGTGGCGCAATGGGATATGTGGAGAATTCAACGATTCCAGTGTTCTGACAAATCGATCGGAAGACAGACAAATGAGAGCACATCTTTTCAGTTACCCCAACACGGCAGCAAACTTAGTGGAGGATGACAATACAAAACGAGAACATTTTCTGGCAGGATGTGCATCGGAGTTGAATGAAATATTGGTAAAGTTATGCGAAACAGAAGACGTAAGTAAATTTTTATTGAAGGACTTAGCCTCGATGCTAACAAATATTTTCGAAAAATAACTATGGACCTTCGGAAAATAACTATGGAGAAGGAAAATCCAACATTGATAGAACTCTAGGATAAAGTGAATACGTACGAGTCAATAGAAAAGGCAAGAGCCGAGTCCAGAAGTAATTTACCAGAACCACCAGATGTCAATCAGGTTGGAAATACGAACTTAAATGAAATTAAGCATAAATCATTTAGTTAAGAAGACGATTCGGTTTCAGCAGATACAGCGATGGATAAGATATTCACAACACGCATTCTACACCGGATCGCAAAGGCCAACGTTTCACGTTGAAGCTTGAAGTAAACAAAACCGCGATGGAAAGTGGATACCGGGCGGGAAACAGTTTCTCCAGTTGGCCTGATCAGAGCGACTAACTTAAAGTTACCACTGCTAATCATTAATAGTGACACGAGAAAAAATATATTGAATTTAAATTGGTTCGATGCCTTAAGGTTTCACATTACTCCATCAGTTAAGCAAACATCAGTATTCCGAAGCGGGGGCTCCCAGTATAAGACTTAATATCAGTGGCCGCGACCTTCATCCAACAGCACGCAACTGTATTTAAAGATGAATTAGGATTGTGTAATGCATGTAGCCCGTTTCGATTTAAAATCAAATACTCAACCAAAATATTTTAAGCCTCGCCCTATTCCGGGGCTCGGTTTTAGGTTTTGGGGTGATTTTAAAGTCACGAATAATCCCCAGCTAAAACGTGGATTGGTTTTCGATTCCCAGAATATATGAGCCTTTTAAAAGCTTCAGGGAGGACAATGTTTCACCAAAATAGATTAACCTGTGGCATATTTGCAAATTCCATTGGATAACGAAGCCAAGAAACTTGCCGTGTTTAAAACCTCTTTTGGATTATTCCAATATGATAGACTACCGTCCGGAATTGCCCGTGCACCTGGCATTTTCCAGAAATAAATGGAACAATTAATAATAGGATTGCCCTATTGTGGGATTAATTTGGATGATTTAATTATAATGGGACGTGACAACATCGAACACTTGCATAACCTTAAGGAGGTACGTAAAAGGCAGAAAGAGAGTGGTTTATGCTACAAAAGAAGAAGTCGAATATCTAGAGCATGTCATTAATTCAAAAGGCATTCCGCCATTAGGGAGTCGATTTCAAGCTATCGAACTCTTACCACGTCCAACAAACTTTAAAAAATTGGAAGCTTTCAAATTGTGGTATGTGGTATAATCAAATTTTTGTGCAATTTTCGGCCCCATTGAATCGGTTAAGGGCCAAGAATGGTAATCTCGTGTGGACTGATGAATAGGAAAAAGCTTTCAGTCAGCTGAACAAAGCGATTAGTAAGCATACACAGCAAGTTCATTTTAGAGAGGACTGCAATATTATGTTAGCAACAGATGCATCGTCATATGGAATAGGCGCTGTAATATCTCATATTTATCCTGATGGCTTCGAACAGCATATCGCATTTGCCTTGAAATCACTAACACACAATCAGAAAACTACATTCAAATTGAGAAGGAAGCTCTGTTAAACAGTTTCAACAGTACATGAATGGTCGGCAGTTCGAACTGATAACAGACCATAAAACGCTTACCACAATTTTCAGCCCAAATAAACAGTTGCCGGCGATAGGATGTTACGCTAATGAGTTACACATGTGTGCATACACTTTTCGGTATAAACCGACCGATTGCCACGGAAATGCAGATGATTTGTCGAAACTCCAAATAAATATTATTATTGGACGAATTTCCGGTTAATGCAAAATCAGTGGCCGAACATACCCTCCAGGATCAGCATCTATGGACGATTTCGGAATTTGTACGGAAGGGTTGGCCTGAAAAGTTAGGTTGCAATTACATCGATTTGTTACGTTGTTTCCGTAGAAGGTAGGTTTTACAATAAAGTACTAACGTTATTCAGTTATAAACTGATCAGCCGCGAGTAGTAGTGCCAAAAACATACCGTGCAAGGGTATTCCAAATGCTTCACCAAGGTCACTTATTCGCATGAAGGCGATGCGAATGTTATTCGCAGAACACACAAGTTGCCCAACACCAATTTCTGCCTGGTCACGAATTCATGTGGATTAGTCGGGTCCATTTTTATCAATGATGTCACTGATTGTGGTGTGGTCGAAGGTTTATCACGACAACGAAACACTCTCCGTTTCTCATGTGTTTCAAGATTTTTGTCACCGCAAACTTAACTTCAGCACAATTTCACCCCGTCTCAAATGGAGAAGCTGTACGGGCAGTGCTTACATCAAAAACATTATTAATTTAAAATCTTGAGAGTTGCACGAATAATGAGATGGTACTGGTCGACATATCGATCAACTCCGGGTAAACCACTGCCGCGATTGAGTCCTGAATATAGTACTCCGAATGCCATTGCTGAATGTCTCCTAATATTCTCTATGTGTGGCCTGAAATTTAAAGTCTTGGATAGTGTAATTCCCAGATATTTAGCGGTGTCGACCACCTCAACAGCCGGCCCGTTGATGTAGACCTTTTCGGCCTTCTTGAATTTATTCCTGAACCCGTGGTGAGGATAGAAATGTATCAATAGGGTCTTGGCGGCGTTTATTTTTATATTCCATTTGTCGAAGTACCCAGTAAGCAGATTTAAATACTTCTGGATGCTGGAAATTATTCCGCAGGGATTAGATGGTTAGTGGCATCAAAAATCCTACGATAAATAATCCTCTCAACAAGTCTACTAGGCCCGCTCAGTAAGCTAATGGGTCTGGTATTTTCCGAGGTCCTCAGCTTGCCGGCTTTCGTTATTGGAATAACCTTCGACAACTTCCATCCCGCTGGAAAGTAAGCATGGGTGAAAATTGCGTTTATTATTAAATCCAGTTGTAGAATTCCGGATAATTGGAGGTTCTTTATGGTCTTGTTTGAGACACCATCAACAGCTGGGGACTTTTTATTCCTGAGCCCACGGACAATACCCATGACTTTATCGGAGTTAGTTTCGAGCCCGGTTTATTGTGTCAGAGACGGTCTGATTATTGTGACACATGAACCTGATTAATTGGAAAATGGCTTCAAGTAGGTATTTGGATGTACGCTCAACAAGTGGCACGAACATTTCGGTAACCTTAGTCACAAGATGTGTGAAGTTTGCAACTCTCTGTTCAATCTCCTCGACAGATTTGATCGGTAGTTTGTTTAAAGGATCTTGTAATGCAAATAATGCCTATAGCAAGCAGTGCCAGTTGGCATTCTTGTAATCCCGCATTCTGTTACTAATTCATCAAGCTCAATAGGTCCGATGGTTCCAGATTACGTACGTTGATGGAAACCAGGAGTAAAGAATTCCGTCCCTCTCCTATACAGACCATTGTCACGATGAGATATGGCTTTGCACAATTATCGCTGTGCCATCTAATTGATTGATTTTAGCATTAGTTCTATATATATAGTAGTCCTCAATGTGAAGGGAATATCTGTCAGACAGCTTGGTCTCGTCCAAACATACAATGCACATTGAGTTTAATTTAGCCATAAAATTGGAAAGATTATATGACAATGAGATAAAATCCATTCCGAATAGTTGCTGTGACTTCGCAAAGAAGTCCCCGAGGGGGTTGCCAATATTGACCCGGTTTGGTGGTGCATTACTGCGATTTGGTACAAAACTTGAATCGAATCTATTAACCGTCGATCCGGCTTTATGACCATCAAAATCTGATCTTTTCAGCTTACCTAGTCGTTCTTGCTTTACTGGGCATTCGGAAAAACACGCCACATGTCCGCCTCCGCAAGTCACGCACTTCACCGGTATGTCCTTGTTTTCGTTCCTTAGACATTCTCCTGGATTGTATTTGTTAGCGCACTTTACGCATTTATAGTCTATGTGACATCCCGCAACCACATGCCCAAAGGCTTGGCATTTCCGACATTGTGCAACTTGGACTTTGCATTTTTTTTCCCAATTCACCTTATAGCCGCAGCATCCATTGAACAGCATTATATTGGAATACTTGGCCTCCTGGTTAAAAGAAGCTGTGAAAGATGGTCGTTTCACCACCTCCTCAGTTTCATTTGTGTTTTTTATATTTTTCTGAATGGGATAGACATTCTGAACCTTGAGCCCCTTGGCTGTGAGGTCTGCTTTGATTTCCTCAATTTCCGTATCTTGGTGGATGCCTTGGACGATTAACATCTTCGGGCGCTGCCTTTTATGGGTGTATTTATAAAACTCTATACAGTCTTTCCTGAGTTGTTCAGCTACATACAGTTGTACTGCTCTATCTCTTTTGCACAGATCACAACACTCGTCCTAAATATCTTCAGGAGTGTACTACCATGTTTTTCTGTGATGTCCTTGATCTGCTTTTTGTTTTCGGTATCAAACCCTTTCATAATGATTGGGGGAGGTTTTATAGTCTTCGGCTTTGTTGCCACAGTGACTCTATAAACTGCTTCGGGTGTATCAGCCGGTGCATTAGTTGGTAGATGATGGAATTGTCCACCGAGTGTGGGATTTGGGTAATCATTTCTATCTGCCTCCATTTCTTGTTCACTTTCGGATCCTCAGTAATCGTAGTCCGAGATATTTATTAGGGTGTTTACAGCCTTACTGGTGTCATCGTCGATAACCAAGTTTGGACCGAAGTTGTTTCGAGGTCGTTTGAGGTTTGATGTGACACTAGATGTGCCTTGGGCATCACAATACTTTTTTTTCACATTATCACTTCCATTAGTGATATTTAATTTTGCACTCAGCTGGCTAAACAGTTTGTTCACTTGTCTATTAATTTGCTTTTGTATCAGGTCAATAAGCCTGTCGTCAAGCGGTGACGTACCCCCATATTTACTTCTAGACATCTTGCTTTGCATTTAGAGTTTGTAAACAGTTCTTGGATCACTGAGCTTTTGCCAATATACATTTAACGTAAATGATTACTATCACTAAAAATGATCCACAAATTGTTTTTAACACTTATTCGTTTTATTTTCACTGGTAAGCTATATACACATATGTAGATTATTCTTCTTTTACGACAAATCAGCTTGAGATGTTGGTGACAGTTTGATGTTGATGATAAATACTTCCTTTATATGCTCTGCACTATATCCTTTCATTTGCTCTCCGTGAGCGAAGGGTATTTGGTTTTCTTATATTTCGATATTATTTTTGCGATCAATACTAGCGGTGTTTAAAAACATTTTATATGAAATTATCAGGCAAACAATTTTAAATACCTACTGCTATACTGCGAATTAAAAATCCAATTTAGTTATAACCGCAATCAGGGTCTCTATGGAATAAACTAAAAAGTTTCACTAAATCCATTTTGTTAAACCACAGTCTGGTTATGTATTACAATTATCATAAATCTAAAGTGTTAAAATATTTTGTTGTACCAAAATCCCTAAATGAATAAACATATTTAACTTTAATGAGCTTAGATATTTCCTTCGCAACATTGTTTCATTCTAAGAATTTGTTATTATTTTCTGAATAACTCTTGTTTAACTCAATTATTGTTTAATTCATTGAAAAGCCGTCACCGCAAAGTGTATAATAAAATACAGTACAAAAAGAAAAATTTGTACCTACCTATATGTATAGAGAGGCGCGATAAAACACTTTAACCTCTGCATAATTAAATCATAAACGCGTTTCTCAAATGTTAAAAATCCTCCTACACAAAAATCGTAAGATCACAGGTGAACAGCATGTCAAGTATTTTATATGGTACAATATTGACATTCCCCTCAGCAACAACTAAAGAAGATAATATATTACGTGTATGTGTGTGTATGTGTGTATGTATCCTATACAACCAACCATTCAACAAAAACCATTAAAATTCAATTTTCTTTATGCAATCAATTTATTTACTTCTTGTATATTGACAATTTATCGAGAACTTAAAAACGAATTAAATTGAACTCTGGGTTATGTAGTGGAAATACGTGACTATTACATAAAAAATATGTTTATGGAAGAAACATTAACAATAGAGAAATAACATCTTAAGATGTTGTGCTATTTGTGTATACGGTGCATGAGAAAGTGAATTCTGAAGACTTCATAGAAGATATCACATATGTGGTTCTTATTCTACACTGTTTGTACATAACATGTGGTTTGGAAATACATATTAAAATACTCGTATATATAATACGCAGCACAGCATATATTTAAATATATGTACTCGTATACATACTTGGTACATGAAAGAAAGTTAAATCTCATTAATGATGTTTTGTACGCTTATTTTCCACAAAATATTCCATATTTACATACAGAGCTATTTATATTTTATATGTCGAGTACAAACAACAAGATTTCTGTGCTTTTTCTACATTTTCATAAACCTTTTTGGTAAAAATGGAAAAGCATAAGATTTTTGTCATTTAAAATGTTAAACGTCTATAATAAGTTTATACTTGACATATACATAGACGTGTAGCTTTTTGAAATCGTATTGAGACTTTTTTTTTATTTAAATTATGAAATCTTAAATCCTTGGAGAATAATGTTCAATATTCAGCTGCTTCGTAATTCTTGTAAATTAAATTTTGAAATGTTTATTCGGTAATACGGATAAATCGTGCTGTTAGAAATATTATTTTTCGGAGAAATTGCTTTTAAATCTGAAACATGTCGGTTTTAAATTTTTTTGCAGACATCTCTGATTAATCTATGCATTATAGCATAGATTAACAATCTTAGAAGCATACATTTTGTTAACGTAAAATAAATATCAATATTTGATTTGTGTAAACGGAGCATATTTAATTGAATACACCTTAACTAAGCTCTCAACATAAAAAAAAAAATTAGTTTTTTCGTGATATCATATTATAAAAACTAGTGGGTCTTCTCCAAAATATTTGCTTTAGTGCAGGTGATTGACGGTTGGTTCTTGCGAAATATAAATTTGCAAACACCAATAATCCGTTTAAGTTATTAAAGACATTTTTTCCAAAATTGCTATAACAGGCTTATACCATCAATTATAATTCTTAATAAAATGATTAAAGAAATCGTAAGACATGTCGATAAATCTTTAATAAGCTCCAAATTGGGAGGGAGGGGGTTAGATTAATCGTGCTTGGTTAAACACAGTTTAGTGAAACCAACAATCAATTTGCTAGTAACCATGTGCAATAGCATTAATAAATTCATCCGATTCAGATAGTAACTTATTTAAATAATTTGTTGGGAGTCTTGAGGCAAAATCGTCATCCGCCAGCCTGTGTAGATTTAGCATTACAGTTTTTAAATTCAGAAGTCCTCGGCCAACTGTTGAATATATGAATCTTAGGGTCTTGTTCTGCATCCGATTCAGAACAATCTTCTGACTTTTGGTGGTCAATTCATACCAAGCAGGGGCGGGACCAGTTGTTTATTTCTGTTAATCTAATCCACTATTGTGGTTAATATAGAATGTTAAAAGCAGCATTGACTTTCCTTCTTTAGTTTTTCATGTCGGTATATTATTGAAGTTGAGATATTTTGAAAGACTAACGCCCAAGTATTTGGAAAAGTCAGCATGATCGGAGCTGCCCTATTTAGTTTGTTACTGAAGTTTAGGGGGTGAGGGGGGGGGGGGGGGGGGTAAAAGTATATTAGTTGAATTTTAGATGTATTTAGGTTAACTCTCCATTTCTTGAAAAATGCGGACAATAACTTCATGTAGGGCCAAAGTCTCTGCGAGCGGAGAATATTTGAGTATTCGTGTTTTTGGATGCCACGTTGGGAATATAATACATGAAAAAAAAAATACGAAAGGTCCCAAAACTGATCCCTGAAGAACTCCAGGTTCAATATATGTTCAAATTGATTTTGTCTACATACCAAAAACTTACGGTTTGTAAGATATCATTTGATAACCGGCAGTGGCGGACCTCAACGTTAATGAGTTTGTATAGCCAACATAACACACTGTATCCAAAGCTTTGCGAATATCGAAAAATGTGTTTAGCATAGTTTTGGGTGATTTAACAATATCCCCTCCATTATGGATCTATTAAAAACAAACCGAAATTATTCTACAGGGATATTTTGTTGAATCGCGTCCCAAACCCTGCGAGATATAACTCTTTCCGATATCTTGATCAATACGCTGAGAATACTAATAGGACTTGTGTTCTCAGGAGTGTCCGGTTTACCTTTTTTTAAATGGCTATATTACTTTTGAAAGCTTCCAGCAATCTAGAAAATACACAAGTTTCAGCATATGCCTCTATATACATACAAGGCCTTTAATTTCTAGGGTGTCAGTTTGCCCTTTTCAATTGATAACGGGAACAATTGAGCCCTGCAATATCTGTTGACTGCATTAGGAATATCTTCACAAGCAGCATCAATTACTCTGGGACCATTATCTGTCACAATAGAACACCTATACAATATTAGAGTATATACTAACACTTGAAAAATAAAAATAGACTGATATACAACTGTGTGCTCTTAATTCATAATCTTCCTCTTTAGTATATTTATAATGGTATATAAATTATTTGTATTAAAGCTATTAGCTCTATAAAAAAATCGTATTGAAAATGGCAACTATATATCGGTCTAATTTGTCATCAGTTCCGTTTTTGTAAAATTAGCGGGGAAGGGCGAATAGACAAGAGAGAAGAGACGCAACAACTTCAACTACGATGTCAAGCAACATTTGCTACAATTAGTACAAATTTGGGAGACCGCTTGGGAACATGATGATGGAACGAAATCTCGCCCCCCCCCCACCGCCCAACTGCCGCTGGAAGTACACATACATACACATACATACACATACATACATATACATACATATCCATCCCGTGGGAGTTGCAAGTCTTCTATCGGGCGCGTCCCCAGGTGGCGGATAGGGGAATGCCCTCACCGGTATATCGGCGGGTAAGTGGGAAATAAAATACCACTCGTGGACCAAAACTTGCAAGATGCGTCTGTTTACCAGGAGGTGCGGCTTCAAACAGCGTCTGCTCCTCATGTTAGAGGCGGCTGAATTTTTTACCTGGCAGTAGGTATAAAATGCTAGGGAAAGGACACCCTAACAAAAAAAGCATCATGGTTCACGAAGGGGGAAAAGTTATTACGGTGCAGGGACTCGGAAACCCAGTACCGGCGGAATTGTTGAGTGAGCAAGCGGGCTCAACACCGTCGAGATCCAGCGACCGCAATGCTTCAGCAGTTGGGAACTTGGCTGTTGTTGCAGATAGAACTACAAGTTTTACTACTACCCCAGGGGTGAGCGTTAATCCGTTCGAGCAGAGGAGTAAGCTATTCCATTCGCCTAAGTCTGGTTCGATAACTCACGGGCACACAAGGACTGGTTCAGCATCGGATATTAGTGATTCGGATGCTCCTCAGATAGCAAGGAAGGTTGACCTAACGGAGCGCATGAGCAGGCACATCGATGAACTGGCAGAGTTCATAAAGGGAAAAAACAACGTCCACCATGAAATAAGGAGGATCGTTGGTCTCTTAAAATCCGCATCCCGGCAAGCAACGCTCAGAACAAGGGACGGTGCTGATGTCGCTGTGCAAACGGAGTACGCTGTCCAAGACGAAACGGCTGGAGAATTGTACCAGGGTACTCCAGCCAGTAAGAGGCAATTAAGTTGTCTTTCACCTCTTGATACAGCTGATAGCCCTCAGAGAACGGGAAAGAAGGTAAAGAAAATGCAGTTTGCAAAGCCCGTGGACGACCAAGAGAGCCGAAGCGTGGGTGCATCTGTTACACTGGACACAAACAAAAGGTCTGAGGAGATTCGTGGGAGTCAAGTAACAAATGAGTGGCAGGTGGTAAGGAGAAAGCCAAGGAAGCGCCACGGAAGACCTTCGAGGCCCGCCGCACTGATGATCAAAACCACTAGTCCAGCTTCGTTCGCGGAGGTTTTGAAAGGTATAAAAATAGATCCTGCCTTGGAGAGTATCGGAAATAGTGTGGCCCGTGTTCATAAAACCGAGAAGGGTTATCTATTGCTGAGAATGCAGAAGTCGGCGTGCGGTAGTGCCAACCTTGATACGATGCGCGGTAAAATTGAGACGTACCTTCACGGTAAACTAGAGGTTGCGACTCTTGCCGATCCCGATGAGATTACACTGGAGATATGGGATATTGACGAGGTAACAACGAATGGAGACGTCTTTAACGCAATAGCTAGGGACTTCGACGACGGGAATATTCTCAATGAGAATATAGTGACTGGACTTAGACCTGCGCACAGAGGTACGCAGATTATTATTATTATTATTACTTGAGGGCCATGTGGGGGCTCAAGCCACCCCGCACTGCGACCTAAAAGATCTTTTGTGCATTAAGCCCTACTTAATTATCCGTCCAGTCAATATTCAAGCTCTTAATGAACCTGATAATACTGCCTAACGGTATGTGATACATACTATCTGGGCTCATTGCTCTCCCTCCTAGATGTTTTAATTATCCGTCCAGCCAATATTCAGGCCCTTAAAGAACCTGATAATACTGCCGACCGGTGTGTGATACATACTATCTGGGCTCATTGCTTTCCCTCCTAGATGTAATAACATTTACTTCTGCTAGAAGAGCGGTAGCATTGGGACTCAAGGACATCGAGAGGGCAGACCCACTCCCGTATATTCCTATCCATGCCTCGTCTACCGTTTTGATTTTACTCTTGCGAGTTGCTGGGACATACTATCTGGGCTCATTGCTCTCCCTCCTAGATGTTTACTGTTGGAAGTACTTCTACACGCGATACATATTATCTGGGCTCATTGCTCTCCCTCCTAAATGTTTACTGTAGGAAGTACTTCTACACGCGTTACATACTATCTGGGCTCATTGCTTTCCCTCCTAGATGTAATAACATTTACTTCTGCTAGAAAAGCGGTAGCATTGGAACTCAAGGACTTTGAGAGGGCAGACCCACTCCCGTGTATTCCTTCCCGTGCCTCGTCTACCGTTTTGATTTAACTCTTGCGAGTTGCTGGGAATAAAAAAGTCGCCTGTAGGTCACCCAGGTTTACTACAGGAAGGCTAAATAAAACTGGAGGGTGCCTGGTATCCAGAGTCCGCATATATAGACTGATTAACCTATCAGCCATTCATCCATCGGCATATGCTGTTCCACCTTAGATTAGGGATTTTTTGTCAAGGTTTTCTCCTTTAGCGTCGTACTTTAGCCTGTCACCAAAGGCCACATTCAGCCTAATGGTTACAGTTACCGGTGGTTGCCACGAGGAGGCAGTACGTACACCTGCGCCTACTAGAAGTTTACGGAGCCCCTTCCAATAGACGCCAAACCACCGAGGTACGCAGATAGCGGTCGTCAAAATACCTACGCCTATAGCTCATAAGATGACTAGTGTTGGCAGAATCCGTATAGGCTGGGTTAGGTGCCGTATACGTGAAGTAGTTAGCCCAGTGAGATGTTTTAAATGCTGGAGGCCAGGTCACAAAGCGGCCACATGCAAGAGCGAAGTCGATCTATTAAACCTTTGCTTTAGGTGTTGCAGAGCCGGCCACAAGGCAAAAGATTGTAAACACGAATCGCAGTGTGCATTCTGCCGTACAGGAAATGGGGTATCAATTCACATCACCGGTAGTGGTGATTGCCCAGCACGGCGGTTGGTGATAGGGAACAATCATAGAAGGTGAAGCTGCTTCAGCTAAACTTAAACCACTGTGAGGCTGCCCAGGACCTCCTATGGCAGACTATACATGAATTGAAGCCAGGCGTTGCAATATTATGTGAACAGTACAAAAATTTGGATGATGCTGCATGGGTAGCAATCTGGGCATGCTCTGGCTTGGTTATTCAAGAAAGCCAGCAGAGTATCCGCGGATATGTTCGAGCAAAAATTAATGGAATACATATTTTCAGTTGTTATGCCCCTCCAAATGAGCCAATCGAGCAATTCATCCACTTCTTAGATTGCTTGGTCCTGGATGTAAGAGATCATAGTCCCGCAGTTATTTCGGGAGACTTCAACGCGTGGGCTACGGAGTGGGGTAGCGCCCAAACAAATAGAAGAGGCCAAGCCCTCCTGGAGGCTTTTTCTGTTCTGAATGTTGTCCTGTGCAACACCGGCTCCGCATATACATTCAGCAGGGGTAATGCTGGTTCTATTATAGACCTAACGTTTGTTAGCGAATCTCTCTGGAGGAGAGGAATAACTTGGGAGGTTTGCGACTTTTACACGCACAGTGACCACCAGGCCATCCTGTGTGAGCTCCATGGAATACGCCCAAGTAATAGTATACAAATTGCGAGATGGAAGACAAATGCTTTCGATGAGGACATCTTCAGGTTTATGCTCCGTGACTCTAACCTTACAGGCACCGCTAACAGCAAGGCATCCCAGTTAATAGGCAGCATTACCAGTGCATGTAACGCTACAATGCCTAAAAGAAGGTTAAACCCGAGACGACCACCGGCCTACTGGTGGAATGAGGAAATTGCATTGCTCCGGCGAAACTGCAATCGTGCTAGGCGCATTTCCCAGCGGGGTAGAAACACCAGTTCCTCTCCCAGCCTACAACAAATATACAGACAAACACGGGGTGCGCTTAAGGTGGCCATTAAACAAAGCAAGCGGCGATGCTGGAAATCCCTCTGTGATGAGGTTGAGGATGACCCATGGGGTAGGCCCTACAAGATGGTAATGTCCAAGCTTAAACTTGCAAGAGGTTTAGCACCAATATGTCCCATTGTAATTATTATTATTATTATTATTATTTTTATTTATTTAATTAATTTAACAGAACAATCTGTGGATCCTACAAATCCAGTGTCGATTGTATATATTTACATATGTACATATAATAACTTAATAATTAACTATAATACAATATTGGAAAAAAAGGTAAAAATGACATTATATAAACATTAAAATATTACTTAACAATTAAAGCTCTAAACTTGGAAGTGCCACAAATCATTTATACTGGAGCAATATAAAAGATGAGATTTTAAACGCGAAGTGAATACATTCAATTTTGTACATGTTTTTAGATCATTTGGAAGACTATTATATATTTTTGGAGCCAAAATTAAAAATGAATTTTGGAAGCTGGTAGTTGTAAATTTTTGTAGATGGATGTGTTGCTTATTTCTTAATTTATAATTAGTACTGTTAACACCGGCATTATTACTAATATTTAAATAAAATTCTTTCAAAGCTTTAAACACGAATAAATGTCTTAGTGGAAAAATTTCTAAACACTGAAATAGTGGCCAAGACTCAGTTAATTTTGGCTTACCCTTCATAATTCTCAATATATGCTTCTGTGCAGTAACTAGTGGCTGGATCCTAACATAATACGTACCTCCCCAACAAACTATACCATAAGATAGTTTTGAGTTTACAAGTGCAAAATACACATTTTTTAAAACCTCAATTGGACAAATTAATCTTAAAATGTACATTTTACGTATCACAGCTACCAGATAATTATGGAGATTTTCAGTCTGACATTTCCAATTTAAAGAGTTATCAATAGTGAGTCCAAGGTATTTAAATGTTGGGACACATTCAATTTTAAGACATTCATTCGAACATGTTGCCTGATTACATTCCAATTCATGATATATGATGTTGTGATCCGAAATACCAGTACCATTTAGACTATAAAACATAGCTTTGGTTTTTGTACTCAGCAACATGGAGTGCGAATCACACCATCTCCTGAGCAATCCTAAGTCAAAATGAATATGGTTAATAGTATCAATCTTATTCGGTTCATTGTACATGAATACTAGGTCATCTGCATAAGCAACCACTACAGAATTAAATTCAATATTAAATAAGGAGTTTAGGTAAATCAGGAACAGCAATGGTCCTAATACAGATCCCTGTGGAACTCCATCATTAATCACTAGACTTTGACTAACACAATCATTAATTTTTACACTCTGTACTCTATTCGACAAGTAAGAACTAAACCATTTAATACTAGCTCCACGAAATCCAGCACAAAATAGTTTTTTTAATAACACACTATGGTTTACCATATCGAACGCCTTTTTCAAATTAACAAAAACTGTAGCTACAGAATTTCTCACATCGAGACCTTTATACACAAAATTAGTAACCTGTAGCAAAGCATTTTCAGTACTTCTGGATTTCCTGAAACCAAATTGCATTTTATGTAGAAAATTTGTGTGATTTAAGAAACCTGAAAGTCTTACATGAGCTAATTTCTCTATAATCTTGGCAAAGACAGAAAGCAAGCTTATTGGACGATAATTTGAGATAACTTTTTTGTCACCGTTTTTAAATATCGGGATTACATCTGCTTCTTTAAGTCTAGATGGAAAAATTCCAGAACTAAAACTAACATTGACTATATAGGAAAAAACATCTACAATATAAATGGCAATTTTTTTGACTGTATAATTGCTAATACCATCATTGCCCGACGAATTTGTTGATTTAAGTGATGAAATAACTTGTAGAATTTCTAACGGAAAAGTATCATAAAAAGCAAAAGATTTAAGTTGAGAATTGTTGGCAAATAAATCATCACAATAAATATCTCCGCTTAAACCATTAATTTTTTGGTCTTGAACCACACTAACAAAAAACTTGTTAAAGAGTTCAGCTTTCTCAATATCTTGTGTAACCACGTGATGCTCATCAACAACAATTTCGTCAATAGCAACATGATTAAATCCCTTTCCTAAAAGTTCATTAAGTAATTTCCAACTCTTTTTGATATCGCCTTTGACATTATTAAATTTTATATCATAAAATTTAGTTTTAGCCATATTCACTTCCTTTTTAATTGATTTACTTAGCTCACAAACTTTTAGTTTCAAATCAGTGTTATTTGGATGTTTCGCTAACTTTCTGGAAAATGCATTTTTATGTCTGATTTTTCGGCACAAATCTTGGCTGATCCATGGTTTTAAAATGTTATCTTTACTTTTAATTTCCATAAGGAAAGTATTGTTATCAATATGCAATTTTAATAAGTCAATGAAACAATTATATGCATCAGAAACATCAGTCTTAGAATAAACCGGAAACCAAGTTTCATTCCCTAAATCATAAACCAGTTTTGAAAAATTAATCTTATTAATTTTGAATTTAGTTGATCGCCTAGAATTTAAATCTTTAGAAATGGAATTAGGTACGATAGTAAAAGAAGTCATGCAATGATCAGTGATGTGAAGATCATGAACAGCAGCTTCATAATCATAAAGGAATTTTCCAGAATGCCTAAAATACAAATGATCTAAACAAGTAGACGAGTCCTTTAAAATACGAGTAGATTCATTTATCAAAGACTTCAAGCCATAAGATGACATCATAAGAATATAATCGGATGAAAAAGTCTTGTTAAGAATATTGATATTCATGTCACCAATAACCAACAAATTTTTAGATTTATTAGCTGCCAAAACATTACTAAATTCATCCACAAATACTGTCGTATTTGTAGTATGGAGTTTATACACACAAATGATTGAGAACAAATCACAGTTAAATTTAATGTTTACCTGAATAATGTCAGCACTAACAGTTCGAATACAAGAAATCGCATTACACATAATTTCCTCTTTAACGTATACCACCACTCCACCGGCTCTGTTTAAATAATTACAGTTTCCATGGATTTGAAAACCAGGAATTTGATAATTTTCCAGCTCATATTGGTTAATCCACACCTCCGATAGTAAAATGATTTGCGGCAGCATCTCAAGAGCAGCCACATTTGCTAAAAATAAATTAAAATTTTTACGTAAACTTCGAATATTCTGATGTACAATAAATAATTTAGACTTAATTTTCTTTTCTGAAACTGAAGTTGATTTGGTTGGTGATGTATATAAACCGCTGGACAGCAGGATGGCTGAGTGTTGAGTTGGAGCTGAGTGTTCTAACCGTTTTTTGGAGCAGATAGCATCACATTCGACGGTACCCGTGGCCGATTTTTAAAATCCCGAATTATTATCCCTACCGGCCAAATAGAGGGATCAGAAACCTTTGTTAGCGCATTGGTATTTACTCCAATTTTGAACGATATAAAAGAAAGATCTTCAATACTCCTGTTTTTAGGGATTAGTGCGTTGCAAATGAGATCACTTGAAATATCAACGCCAATTTTTGCTGATACATGCGCTATAATTTGTTCCGAAGTTGTGCTTGGATGTAGTCTGCTTACATACAACACATGTTTATCAGGCACTTGTACCGATTTAAGAGAATCCGTTGATAGATCCTGTCCACGAATAATTTTATTTCTTGGTGGGTTTGTCCTTTTGCCTTCATCATGATTGTTTGTGCAAGCTGTTACCGTAGCATACGATTGGTAATCACTGGATATAGTTGAAATTGCATTTGCATCCTGAGATAGTACTGGATCTGACAGCTGTGATGCAGAATTCCGGTTGATTAATCCCAAATCCGTCGAGTTGATGTGGGGGGTGATATGTGGCTTATGAAGATTAGTGTTAAGAAAACTTTGCCGTAACTCTTCGATTTTTGTGTCCAGCGCCGAGTTATTTATAGTTAACAGGCCAGCTAGATCCACGATTGTTTTCTTAAGGTCCATTATTTCTGAACGCAGATCCTCTTTTACATCTATCTGGCAGTTGCCGCATACGAACTTGGCGAATTGACTGTCCCTGAATAATTTTGCCCATTTCTCAAAATTTAGCTCAATACAAGATGGATGAAAATGCTTTTTGCACTGTCCAAAGCAAACCAACGATTCGCGACCATTAACCGGTTTGGTGCATGTTGCACAACTTTGCACCATTCTAACTATGTTAGTGTATGTTTCGTAGCACGAAAATTACAGGAACTGTCACAATATTTATTTGAATGTACGATAAATCACTAATAACACAAAACACACATAAATCAACTATTATTGCACCAACTAAAACTAACCGACTGTAACCGCGTAATTGAATTATAGAATTGAATATAACCCAAAATTACCAATTTTATTTTAATTCAAATTATATGAAAATTATTTTCTCGCGAAAAAAAAAAAAAAAAACATCCTTTATATCCAACGACTACTTGCACGTAATGGATAATATAGTATCTTCCTTGTTTCCCCGCAAACCAGTGACGACTATTCACTCGAGTGCCATTGAAGTGGACGAAGTTCCGCTATTCACGATTGAGGAACTAATGTCCTAGGAGAATTCCCAACAAGAAAGCGCCAGGACCGGACTATATACGAAATGTTGCTTTAAAGGCTGCGATTCTAGAAAAACCTGAAGAATTTCTGGAGGTGTTTGATTCTTGCTTAAGAGAAGGAACATTCCCAGATATTTGGAAGAAGCAGATGCTGATACTGACCCCAAAGGGTAAAGGGCACTCGGAAGATCCTTCATCATTTCGCCCAATCTGTCTGTTAGATGGAGCGGGGAAATTACTTGAAAGGCTGCTCGGTAATCGGTTAGAAGAAGCTATCGTATCATCTGGAGACCTTGCCCATAACCAATATGGGTTCCGCAAAGAGCGTTCAACTATTGATGCTATTCAGCTCGTTACCAGGCTAGCAGAAGACGCCATCAGCGGCAGCAGATGGAAAGGAGGCCGTAAAAAATACTGCGCTATTGTTACGCTGGATATTAAAAATGCGTTTAACACAGCACAATGGGAACATATTATGAACGCCCTTAATATCAGGAATGTGCCTTGTTACATCAAGCGGGTAATCTTCAGCTATTTTAAAGACCGCACTTTGCAGTACCGCACGATTGAAGGGTGCAAGGAGTATACAGTTACATTCGGGGTCCCCCAGGGATCTGTACTCGGTCCAATGCTTTGGAATATTATGTACGACGATGTGTTCACACTGCAGGTCCCTGAGGAGGCGACGGTAGTTGGGTTTGCCGATGATATCGCCATCGTAGCAGTTTCAAAGTACAAGGAAGAGCTGGAAAACATTTGTAGTGACACGGTGGATATAATCCAACAATGGCTTGACTCAGTTGGGTTGCGGCTGGCGGAACAAAAAACGGAAGCGGTGCTCACAACCAGCAGAAAGGTACTGGAGACGATTTCCATTAGAATCGGAACACATACGATTCTCTCGCAACCCTCGATAAGGTATCTTGGGGTACAAATCGATGCAAGGTTATCATTCAAGGAGCACATAAAGTACGTCAGTGAGAAATCAGCCAGAGCTAGCAAGGCTCTCTCTCGTATAATGCCAAATGTCGGCGGGCCAAGTCAAGGACGACGAAGATTATTAGTCGGTGTCGTAACATCCATAATGCTCTATGCGTAACCTATATGGGCTCAAGCGCTGCAGGTGCCATCCTATCGTCGTAGTTCTAACTCAGTATATCGTAGCTGCGCACTTAGAGTGATTAGTGCGTTTAGAACTCTGTCGGACGAAGCAGCTAGCGTCATTGCAGGAATGTGCCCAATTGATCTGCTGGCAGCGGAACGGCAAAAGTCATACAATAATAGCCATGGAGGTACACCAAATAGACCAATGGTGCGAGCGAACAACACAAGAACGTTCAGTGGGGATATTCTTTCTGATTGGCAACATCGTTGGAACCGTTTGGAGAAGGGCCATTGGACACGACGTCTAATTCCTGAAATAGGCCCGTGGATAAACCGTAAGCATGGCGAGGTTGGCTTTTATCTAACACAGCTCTTAACAGGTCACGGATGCTTTCGGTCATACCTTAATCGTTTTGGGCATGACGATTCACCGTGCTGTTCATCGTGTAGATTCCGCGGAAGATGCTGAACTCGTGTTTTTTATATGCCCACGGTTCCAGGGAAATAGAGAAGTGCTTGCTGGAGTCCTCGATCAATTTGATATTACTCCAGAGAACATAGTAGAAGCGATGCTGGCATCCCCAGAAGCATGGAATGCTGTAGCAAATTTTGCAACAACAACGATTAGGGAGTTGCGACGGTTAGAACGCCATCGTCGCCAAGCAAGGTAACTCGTACCCTACAGTTGAGCGGGAGATGTGATCATACAGTTAGTACAGACTCCTTCCCTTTCGAAGTAATACCTAGCGGTTGTTCCGGGGGGAAGGATGCAGGAGGTGGTTTTAGTGAGTAGGAGTCTCACACCGTTGTGGTGGATAGCTATGTTATCCCCTACATCGTCCATGATGGATTTCCACCTTCTTAAAAAAAAAAAAAAAAAAACATACATACATACATATCCATACGCATACATACATATACATACATATACATACACATACATACACATACATACATATACGTACACATACATACACATACATACACATACATACACATAATACACACATTTTTAAAAATTTTTAAAAACACTTGTTAAATATTTCGCAAAATTACAAAAGGTTTAAAAAATCACTCACAGATTAGCAAAATTCAAGATGTTGATATTCCACTACACTCAAAATTAGTTTCGTTTGACGTTGCTAGTCTTTTCACTTCTATTCCAATTAACATTTTGTCTCAAATAGTTTATACTTACTTAGATAGGGATGTTGCGGATGGAAGCCTTCGGAATGAACTGAAGCTGATATTTGAAACTTGTATTAAACAAAATTATTTTTGCTTTGATAATAAGTATTTCAAATTCACTGATGGTCTACCGATGGGCTCCCCTCTGTCACCTTTGTTAGCAGAAATTTTCATGAATTTCTTCGAACAAACGATTGTATCAAGCAATAATCCTTATTTCCGTCATATGATCTTTTGGTACAGATATGTTGATGACATACTATGTCTATGGAATGGAACTGATAGGCTATTAACCTCTTTTCTCACTTGGTTAAATTCTCAATATCCCACCATTAATTTTACGGTAGAAAAAGAAGAAAACAAATCTATTAACTTTCTAGATATAACAATAACCAGAATTAATTCTTCATTAGAGTTCAACATTTATAGAAAACCCACGTATACAGACGCCATTATACCTAACTCGTCAAACCATCCCCATAATATTAAAATGTCAGCTTTCCACTCATTCTTAGATAGATTAATAAACATTCCTTTGACCATATCCAATTATAACAAAGAGCTTAATATAATTTTAGAAATAGCAGCGAATAACGGTTATGCAGCTAAGACTATATTAAAGCTATTAAACAGAAAACTGAAACATAAAGCTTTAGCTAACATTTATCCACCTGATAGCCCAATGCCGAAAAATTGGCGCCGCTTAGAGTACATAGGAAAAACTAGTCAACGGATTAGTAACATCGTGACACAATATACAGATATTAGCTTTGCTTTTTATAACAATAATACAATTAAGAAAATGATTTTTAACAATAAACCAAGAATTGATCGCCTTTCCAAGTCTGGCGTTTATAAGATCAATTGCAATGATTGTAGTTCCTCTTATATCGGACAGACTGGGCGCAATTTTGAAGTTAGAGTTAAAGAACATTTATCTGGTAGCCATGAATCATCCCTTTATAATCATTTAACGTTAGAAAATCACACATCCAGTTTAAACAATTTAGAAATATTACATGTACAACCAAAAAGCAGACGTTTAGACAACTTAGAATCTTACGAAATCCGAAAAGCTATATTTCTTAACCAAAATATCCTCAACGAACAGAGAGAAATCCGTTTCTCGCCAATTACCGACCCCGCATTGTTTTATTCACTTACTCATTCCATACCATAAAATTACTATTACGTCGGGTTATAATAAAATAAAGAAGAGGTAGAAAAAAAAAAAAAAAAAAAAAAAAAAAAATAAATAAAAAAAAAATCAACATCTGGAATTTTGTTATTCGACCGTTGACTAATCAATAATCATATACCTGTGTTTAACTCACCCCCTTTTAATTTTTAATTTTTAATGTTTATTGCTCTCACCAATTTTACCTGTGTTTAACTCACCCCCTTTTTTAATTTTTAATTTTTAATGTTTATTGCTGTCACCAATTTTATTGTTTACCACTCCCACATATTTTTATTGGTATATTTTGGTTTCATTTTTTGCTTTTTCCAACTATATATATATATCTAACTACATTTTTATTTTTACAGTTTAGTAGATACTCCTGATGATGGCCTAATAAGCCGAAATCGATCGAGTGATTTTTTAAACCTTTTGTAATTTTGCGAAATATTTAACAAGTGTTTTTAAAAATTTTTTTAAATGTGTGTATTAAGTGTGTTTCGCCAAGTGCCTACGGCAGAAAGTATAAGAAGTATACATACACATACATACACATACATACACATACATACCCATACATACACATCAATACACATACATACGCATACATATGTACATACACACACAGAGGACGAAGAGCACGCGGCTTATGTTTGTCCACGTTTCAGAACAGAGAGAGATGAGCTATTCGGTGTACTCCACCAGCAGCTGACACCAGAGAACACGGTCCCTCTTACGGTAGCCACGACAGAGAATTGGGATGCGGTAAGCAGCTTCGCAGCCAAAATTCTGATTAAGCTTGAGGTCCTACGAGCGCGAAAAGCGAGGATTCGTTGAAGGTGACGGCTAGATGAAACTAGGACAGATGAAGGGCTAATATATCCCTATCCCATTCTGTGAAGTAATGCTTGTTGGCGGTTCCACAGAATGGTAGCGGAGTTGGAAGTATGGTTTTTAGTGGGTATTGGCTTTTGGCCGAGTCCCACATACGCCGGTTCAGGACATGAGATGATCTGGTACTGGTAATGCGTAAAAGCATTTTCCCCCTTCCTTAAAAAAGAAATAAAAAAAAAAAAAACATACATACACACACGCACACATACATACATACATACACATCTAATATTATTCCAGAATTAATTATTCTTATGGGATTAAATTTAATCCTAATTTTCAGTAACAAAAAACAGTTATAGCCTAACTCAACAACAAGCAGTTAACGTAGTTTAGAAATTTTGTAAATCTCAGACTTTATTTCTTAAGTTGTAAATTTAAGATAGTCTTGATTTACTTAAAGTTTTGTATTGTGAATAAAAGACGTTGTTGGTTTTTTATTCTTTTATTAATTTTGTATCGCTTACCGTTGGTGAGGGCGATGTTTTATTGAGTCAATTAATTTTTGAACTGAATTAAATCAGACAAATGTTTGATTTATATACAAAATGGTCATACATTAATTATACTAATAACAACTAATATCGACTAAAATTGCTGATTTTAATATTACAATTTGTATGTTAAAAAATTATATATTTGGTGTCAATGAACTGACTAAAAATATAAAAACGTAATATTAAGGAAAAATGCATAATATACATTTTTCCATTGTAGTTAAATTTCATTAATCAATAATAATAACAAGAATGACTATTTATACGATTGAGGCCATGCTTGCGCAGCATGGTGAGTTGGTATGTTCACGTGACTGAACAGAAATTGTGTTGTCTTGTGTTGTATTATTTACTAACTATCAACCGCCATGGTGTCTGGAACCGGGTTGATCCTCTATTACTAACATACCTTTCATTTCCCTCGATCTTGTTATTCGTAAAAAGGTGTACGGTGGACCCGGTGTATCCGGGAAACTTGCCTTAAGCTTGGTCGTACACACTAAATCAATCAATCAATCAGCTGAAATTGCTACTTGGGATGGATCGAGATGAAGAATTTGAGATTTAGTAAAACCATAACCAAAATTTGATCAACGACAAAATAAATTAGACCATTAAAATTTACGAAATATTAATGCAATATTTGTATAATTTTAAGTTCAGTATAATAGAATCGACAAAGGACAATGTCCAAAATCGGTCTTCTAATCTAAATAAAATTAAATATCACTTTAAAAAAGTACTAAAACTATGTTTTTTAATTTGTTCTTTTTTATATTTCTACTAGCTGAAACACCCGGCGTTGCTCGGGAAAAATTAATAATTTTATTGTTATACTCTCACACCACCATACTACCGTAATATCATACCATCATATCCTTATGCCATCATACCCTCATACCATCGTACCATCATAACATCGTACCATTATGTCATTATACCATCGTACCATCATAACATCATGATTGGTTAGATCCCATTTTGTTGGCGACCCCATTTGCAAGCTACATACAGAATTTTATCATGATTGGTTTATAAATGGCTAAGTTCCATTTTATGTTGGCCCCGTTGTTGGCCATATTCCGGAACTAAACCGGCTAAGTTTCTTTGTGACTCAGTCTGATATGAACTGATTCGGAAAGTACAAAAAAAAGTAATCTAGCGAACTACCACAGACAAGTTATAACTTCGTAATTAACTACTAATCGTGTGCCATTGCATAATTTTGGCTGATTGATATTTCGGAGTAATATAATTGGCACTTCAATTTTCAAATTCAAAATGTTTTACGGCAATCCGGGAATATCGAGGGAATTAAGAAATTCCTTTGAACTATTCACTACTGCATGTGGTTCATCACTTAGTCAAAAGATTTGTATTTCACCAGTTACAATATCTTTGTATTTCTGTCACAATTGTGAAGATTGAAGTGGCGGTTAAATCTTGAATTTACGTGTCCCAATGATTGTCGTTTTCCAGTAAATGAAGTGCTTCGCACGCACTCCGATAGGTATTATGTACTATTCCACACACTGTTGCAGTGCAACAGAACACAGAAGCAACCGTAAATAAACGCATTCAGCGTGTTTCGCATCGTTATCCATCTACTGCTTTGCCTCTCTTCCTTCTAAAATTCTTTCGTGTTGCGTTCCAACCACCATAACGTAATTTTATAGACAAAGTTCAATGTTGCTTGCTACACAGCTGTATATAAGATATCTAAAAAATATTTAAATTATTGTTGAAATATAGTTTTTTATAAAAGTCATAATTAATAAATATTATTTTTAATCACAACCAGAATTATTTTTTTTTTTTTTTGGAAGTGTGAAATTGTTAAGAGCTCGCATTTCAGTTTCAAACAGATGAGAATTATGATAAAAATATTTTTAATCAGGCTATAGCATCTGAAATGCTACTAATACCCTGGTTACTTATTTCTCTATTTAAAGCAACCGGTCATCAGCATTCGGTCTAATATCTGTTTGCTGCAATATTTCACAAACAACAAATTTTAATAAAGTCAATCGGACAACTTAATTTTCTTTTTTAAAATATGTACAATATAATACTAATTAGAAATGTAATGAACGTTTAAAAGTTCGATTTTATTGCAAGCTATTTAACAAACCTTTGAGTTGGTCAAAACAACAGATCTCACACAACTGCGTCATCTTTTAGTCACCCAAATTTGTATCAATTTTCATTTATATCAAAGGGTATTTAATCTCTGTCATTTTTAGATATATTTCGTTTTTCAAACATGAATGAACATTGAAAATTAACCATACATTTAAATGTACAAGCTAATTAGATCTACCTGTACATCTGAATATTGGGATTTCAAAAATAATGATAACAAGTTGTTTTTATTTTAAATTAACACTCATCTGCGGTTTTTTTAATTCTCAACTGTATTTATTTGTACAAATACCAAGAGGCACCGTAATTGAAATCAGAAAATTAAAACACAAAGTTGTATCGTATTTCTACGAAGTTCAGAAATAAACTTTTATTAAACAAAATTTACTTTTCCATAATAGACACAAAAATATAAGTCTCAAGTGGATTTTATTTTTATTTCTATATATTTTAGATTTTTTTGTGGTAAGCAGGAATACACAAAAAAAAGTAAAAATAAAAAGTTTCTTTTCTATCAATTTTAATAGTTTTATTTATATTTTCCGAGAAACTTGGTTCTAGAGCTTTACAAATAATATAGAGTATATCTGTTTTGATGTGAATCTCGTCATTGAAACGTACTCAACTGTTAATGATGTGAATATTATTAATTTGAATATAATTTCATTCAGCCAGACTGGACTTTGTTTGGTCTTTATTTCCGTTGTTCAAACTTATAATTTTCATGTTGTTTGTTCCTCTAAGCCTTGAATATTTATTCAAGTTGGGTTGACAATATTTTTTGGAGACATTGTATTTATGTAGTCTGATCCAAAAAGCAAATCAGTTCACTAAAAGTTTTATATAATTGTGTTTTTTTTCTTTTGTTACATTGAAACAGCTTTTAAATGCTAATTTATTATATTAAATGTTTAAATTAAAATTTATTTTCAATCCTTTTTTATTTTATTTTTGTTAGCTTCATTTAATTTAAATTTTAACTTTATTCTTTGGTGTACATAAAATTAAGCTAATTATAAGATTTTAGAATATTACACATATACATATAAAACGATTGTATAAAGTTTTATTTTAATTTCAGCAACGACGATGGCGGCAAGGAACGAACAATCACAAGAAAATTAAAATCAAATTTGATTTTTAAATACTGTGCTTGTCTCTCTGTGTTTTTAATTAAATACATAGAAGTGTTGGTTTATTTGCTTAAAATTATAATAACAACGAGACAAAAAAATCTTATGTTCTGTATGAATTTAATTACAGTTAGTTTTAGCATTTTGCAATTTACAAAAGAATTCAATGTGCTCGTACGTTTCGGATAAATTAATTAGACAAATTATTATTTTAAGATGTTCGAAAATATTTCTTAAATGTTGAGGTTTTTAAACCAATTTCGTTTACGGTAATTTTAATAATTGCCGTAACACATGCCGTTAAAGCTGGATTCAGTTTGTCCACTAATTGAAAGAATGGCAGCTTTTTTTCCAAACCTAAAAAATGATTGTTTCTTGAATATTTCCAATTTCTCAAAGGCAATATTACAATATTTGAGCCGTTTATTTTGAATTGACCTAAGTCTATTTTTCAAAAAAATCAAGTTAATGATAACAATAGATAAATAACAGTATAATCTTTCTAACGGTAAATAATTTATTATCAAAACAAAAAAAAATTAATCTCTAACACCTGTGCAAAATTGTTTCATTATCTCGTTTCAACAAAATATGGACTTAAGCCACTTTCAAAATAAACCGCTCATTTCACGTTTACAAGACATTTTCATCTTCAAAATTCACAAATTTTCTACAAATAATTTGTAAATATTCTCGATTACACTAGATAAAAAGGAAACTAAAACAATTCGAAATATCACATAAATAAATTAAATGGAATTTAATAGAATTTTTAAGCGACGAAGAAAATAATTTCGATGTTTGTCGCAACTATAGAGATTGCAAATTTTCGTTGAATTTACGATTCCAGAATTTCGAAATTATAAAATTTCCAATTTCGGATTCCGAAATATTCCGGTATTGACAAAAAAAACTTAAAATATGAAGAAAAAATGTTTATTCAAAAATTCAGTAAAAAAAATTAACATTGATCAAAATACATAAAATTAATGTATATAAGCACTTTTTTTGACTGTTAATAATTTTTTTAAATTTGTAGGCCGGAAAAAATTACTGCTGCGTATTTTTTGTGTATTTAATTTATGATTCAAATCGAAAGCACCAAAGATGTATAAGGGGTCCAAGTTGTTCTATTATAGTTGCATAATGTGTAATAAGATGAAATTTGGGTTTAAATGTTTCTTTAAAAAGTTGTTTATAAAGCTTATGATGACATTCTATGGCTTGCTTCAATTGTTCTACGGAAGCAGCAATTTATTTTGGCAGTGGAATTAAATCCAGAACTTTAATTAATTGAATTAAATATTTGTAGACATCATCATTCGGTATTATTAAATCTCCTATCATAGGGAGAATTAAATAGCAAAAACTTTCCTTTTATCATTTTAATTGAAGAACAGATTATCAATATGCTTTTTTTCAATGGACATGCTAATGTTACCTATTTCGGTATCCCCATAATTAAATATCTGCTTTCGATAATTTAGTGTTTCTATTGAGAAATATTTCTTTTCATAAATAAAATAACTTGAAGTTTTAGATAATCCGTATCGACAAATTCCCAAATACCAATCGTGCAAAATATCACTAGCAATATTAGAAGTAACGTGAAAATCATCCAGCTCATTAAATATGGAATTTTCTTTAATCCCAGTTTTTTTTGGATTATTTAAAATCAAACTTATAATTTGATTTGTTCCGAAGATCAGTAGGTATTTCATAAATGTCACATTCTGTTTGAGGTTTACTTCTTTTGCAGATTCTGCAGAAATATTCTGATGAGAATGATTTATTATATTCTAGCACGGTGTTTAGTGCCAAATTGTCACCTAAAACTTGAATTAATTTTAATTTAATATGATAATATTTTTTTCCAATATTCAACATTATTCCTTCTGTTTATATTTATTTTATGTATTTAACAGTGGTTTAAGTGACGCTTGGTTTCCATATTCACTATAATCTTTTGATTTTAAAAAACCGGCTACAAAAATATTGTTGAGTCAAGATGCTTGGTGTTGGGAATTGTCGGGAAAGAGTAGTAAATACCACAAATTGAGTGACGACCGGCTTTAGATCCAAGTGGATCATCAATTCCAAAATCATCTAAATATAAGAAAAATGGAAGAACAATACTGTCACTCTGAAAAGTTATACCTTCAATTTATTCATATTGGCTAGAGTTTGAGTAAGTACATCGCCTGTTTCAAAGTACTTTTTTATTTGGAATTGCATGTTCATCAAGCAACCTTCCTCCTTATTTGGACATATGATTGGGACACCTTTCACTACAACTTCCATTAGATTATTGCTTATTAAGAATGTTGTGGGTGTTTAATAATTCCTTCTGTAATGTTTTTATAAACTTGTATTCTGTTCGAATTTCATTAAAAAGTTCAGCTATATAACTTATAAAATCATTAATACTAATTGATTGGTTATTCAATTCATTAGAAAAATAACAACTCACAATTTTTGATATAGGTTTAGTAATTAATTCAGTAACAATCTTGTATTTCTATGTATTCTGAAGTTAATTCTAATTTTTTAATTTCATTTATGTTTTGCAAATGCTTTTTTAAATGTCTGCGGAATGAATTAATGTTTTGAAATTTTTGCCGGCAGTTAGTTATCTTGCTTATATTTAAATTTATAAATGGAAGGAATTCAATAAAAAAATTTTATATGATCAATAAAGTTAGTTAAGGTTTTAAAAATTGATTCACACGTGAAGCACACTAAATTATTATTGGACATTTTAAAGGTTTAATTTTGAGTTTTCAATCTATTAATTAAATTAATAATTTCGGAAAAACTTTCCGACTCCAAGCCAAAAAAATAATTTTCAAGAAATGCCCAAACTTGTTTGCTCATGTGCGAATATTCTAATTGAAATACATAACTTATTTTTATTACTAAATCCAGACACTTCTTAAAAGAGCCATTTTAATCCATCTAAATAAATATAAAAATGGTTTATTTTGGATAATTCCTGACCTACCACTACTATTTTTGGTTGAATTTTTGCTTTTTTAAGTTTATTTTCCTCTTGCATTTTTTCCAATTTTTGCATCGTGTTAAAAGCAGTCACATGTAAAACCCAGGGCCGTTCTTATATATTTAGGCGCCCTGGGCTAAAACTATTAAGTGCCTTTGTCGAAGCAAAAAAAATTTTTCCAGTGCAGAATCATCTTCTGTTTTAAACCCAGTACATTCGACTTTCGACACCATGAAGTTATAGAGAAAATACAAGACATGAAGTTCAAACAGCATTTAGAAAGAGAGGCATTTAATTCCAGCTTTACCTACTGAGAACGAATAATAACGTATTTCATAAATTTAGTAACCAGTGTTAAAACCACTTGACTTGACACGAGGATTGTTTTAATATTTCACTATTTGCTAAAATTAAATAAACATAACAGAAAGAAGAAGAACTGAAACCATCGTATTTAAACGAACATCGTAACGTAAACGTAGAATTTTGAATTTGAATTTGTCTTTTCTACTTTCTTCTCTTTTTTACCTCCAATAAACAAAGTTCGGAGAGACAAGTGAAACTGTATATTTTCTTTTTCGACAAAGCCAATACATATGGTGTTTTGTGTATTGTTCAAAATCAACAAAAATGTTTATACAAAACGTGTCGTTCGCTCTTTACACCGATTCTCTCACAGAAATTGTCCTCTATGGGTTGGTATTTGTGCATCGGTATGTAAACAATATTTTAGGCATTTGTGTTAGTTTTGTATATATATACATATATATAATATATGTATATATTTCTGATTTATTTTATACATTACTAATACTAAGTCATAGAGGACAATTTTTATAAGTCGCTTTCACACGCACATAATCCACTACCGAAGTGGATTTGATAATTCGCTCTCATATGTCTTTTCACACGCATCGAAGATTACTAATTTGACAGAAACGCAACTATAGTTTCGTTTCGAATGTTACAAATTAGTTGTCAAAAATATATTTGAAAACAAGATAAAAATCAATTACATATTTTTAATATATGAATTTAATTAAACAAAATATAAATAATTTTCGATAAACTTTCCAAATTCAACTAAAAAAAATATTAATTAAGATATTAATTAATGAAAATTCAAAAAACATCATTCAGTTTTGAGATTAATAACTGTCATTCTTTTCACACGGTAATTCAGTACCGCAGTGGATTACAAAATACCGAATTATAAAGTGTATTTGATAATCCACTTCGGTATTAGATTTGCACATTTCACACGACCATTTTTCGGATTATGTAATCCAGTTCGGAATTGGATTATGGTACGTGTGAAAGCGACTATAGTTTAAGTTTTTGTTCCGCACGACTTGTATAAGTTGTATACACATTTTTGTTGGTTTTGTATTGTTACGTACCACCCCAAGTACAATATGTACGAATGTATTTTTCTTTATGTTTTTTACATTTTCCACAATGGAGACGATACCCTGAATAAAATGAGAACACCGTATGATTGTGAAATTGCTTATGTGGTTTTCCAGCTGCAACAAATTTGACATATAAAACGGCGAAAACGGGGCGACAGCAGCTGTCATTCATCGCCCGGTAAAATTTTTCGGGGCGATTACTAACACAATTACATTTATAAAATCGTCATTCATACGTCAAAAAAAGCCAAGAAAAATTTAAGGAAAAATATATTTATAAAAATAATATTAAAATAATTAATTCACGTTTTAAGAAAAAATGTTTGCTATGGGAAAAGAGAAATGTCAAAAAACTGTCATATTTCAACTCGGTTTCGCCCCGGTTTTTGTGTTTTTGTGTAACTGGAAAACCATATTACTAGCAGAAAACAAGTTGTTAAATTTGGGATGGTTTAACTATCGCGACTCATGCATTCCAAGCGACGAATAGAATAAACTTAGTATAATAAAACGGTTTGCATTTCCTTTGAGCTGAAAAATGAAATTCAAATAAAAATAAGCTCTCTAAAATTGACTAGGTCTCGAACATTTGATGGCGCCCTATTAATGCGGCGCCCTATGGCTGCAGCTCTTATAGCCCCATGGTAAAAATGGCCCTTCTTGTGCTTCTAAAATTGTTGGCCTATGGCTCTTGTTTAACCTTTTACAGTGAAGAATTACGTGCAATAAAAGAGTTACGATGCAATCTTTTATATCTGAAAAAAAAAAACATTTAAGTTGTAGTTTATACATAAGTTGGCTTTGACTTTCACGTCGGTTGGACAATTTTTTTATCTTTGAACTTTATTTCTTTAAATATTTTGATTTTTAATTTGTACATACTTATACTGTGAAATTCACTTACTACGAAATTAAAAATCCATTGTCTCATCCCGAATGCCGTAATATACGAATTTTAGTTAACGAGTAACATAACAAATCAGTTCAAATTGCCAACGGTTTAAGCGGAAATTTGGTTATATCCGAGGGCGTTATAAGTAAACTTCACTATATAACCTATAACCTTGTATAGAAATCTGTGTTGTGATCTGTGTGTGTATAGAAATCTGTGTTTGTATATATCCTCGCCATATACAATGGCGAGGATTATAAAATGAATCCAAGCAGAGATTCTTGTCCAAATAAGATGTTGTTTTTCGTTAGTGACTTCTTTGAATTGCAGCAGAGTAAATCAAATACGGTGGTGGTCGAAGGGAAATCAAGCATTTAAAAAATGGTATAATGTTATGGATGAACACGCCAAATTAGTCGTAATCTTGGCCAAAATATTGTAACTCTACTTCTTGAATTCATATATTATTATGAGTGAGCTCTTATACGCTCAAATAATGTATTTATGATGGAGTGTATGTGAGAGTTCAAAATTATTGTTACTAAATACTAAATAAATAAATTTATATTCTTATCTACTATTCAATAAGGTTTCGTCCTATGAATAAAAATATTTACTTACTCGTATCAATTAAATGTTGTGAAGCACAAGCTTTATCTTTAATGTCCGTCTTAAATACGAGCATTATTTGGCTAATAAAATTTTCAAATGTAGATAATAAGTTATTGCATTTGTCGGGATATAAAAATTCGACGTCAATGTCTATCTATAAAGAAAATAGGCCCGAAAAACTTCATTTTTAAAACCGAATTAATTTATTAATAGAAATATTACTAAAAACCCATAATTTCAATACTTCCATTTCATCTGTAAAATAAATAAAGGGATCGATACATAATTCAGTATTTGAAAATTCTATAATTCAAACATTGGGCCAGTACGTTCACTCTGAATACAAATTATATCAGTAGATACTTCCACTATTTTAGTGAGGCTAAACAATCTTGCCTACATTTTATCACATATAACAGCATTACAAGTGAGATTATCCTACATTTCAAATAATATCAAATGTATGCTCTCAAAGTACTGGATATGCACTTTATATTAGTTACACATTATTTTAACACTATACACATGCAGATTCAGACCGAGAGTCACGTATCCAGAATGATAGACAGGCAAACAGATATACATCCAGACAGGCGGACAAATATACAAACACATCCGAGCGCGCACAAATGCACACACACAAGCAAAAAATACAAAACATACCAGTATTCAATACACTTTGAGGTTGCTCAATAATTAGTGCCGTAGCAGCTGCTGATTCATGCCCTAACGAAACGTTGCTCCACGAAAAATTACAATTTTGCGAAATATTTAACAAGTGTTTTTAAAAAAAAATTTAAAAATGTGTGTCGTATCCAATAAACTAACTGATTTTTCCTTAGGAAATCGTTTCTTTATGGCATTTGCCCATTGTTGCATTTCTAACTAGATCATTTTGCGATTTTTATTTTTTGTAAAAATCTACTAAATATTGCGTCAAATTTTTTTGTTGTACTGAATTTAACATTTCTTTCTCACCGTAATAATATAATACGCGTTCACCGTTTACGGTTTTCTCTCGTTAGAAATTTTTTCAAGCCACTCCAAAACTTTTGATGTTGTTGCATTTAACATTGAGATGGTAGCTTCATATTTAGTGTTTATTCCCTGTAGACATAGGACATGAATTTGTTAATATAGAGAAATATGTATCCTTATAATTTAAAGTTAAACTTACCCTTCCTTGTTTCCACTCAAATAATCTTTTTTTCAGTAGAGAGCGCTCCCCAAAAAAACTGAAATCTAGTTTCAAAAGTATTTCATCGATATCGCCTGGCTCCAATGCTTCTAAATGAATTATTGTATTGTAACCGTATGCTTTTGAAAAGTTGGCATATTGCTTCACTTAACCCCCATGATTTTAATACATTCTGTGTTTCAGTTAATTCCGCAAAGTCAAATTTTAATGGCGGTATCACAGCACACGACACAATTTCATTTTAATAACTTTCGCACAAGATTGCTTTATTGCTATCAATCACACTATTATTGTTTATTGCCACTTCATCGTTTTCATCAACCATACTATTACTGTCCATTACCACTACTTCGCAACCACACACACTATCGCCCATACTTAAAAATGGATAGAATTCACGAAGGGAGAATACATTATCCCAATAAGTTATTGTCCATATATTCTTAATTAGTTTTTCGTTTGCTATAACAGGACTTACAAAATGTACGTGAAATCCCATAAAACTAATATTAACTCACATAGAAAAATATAATTTACAGTTACTCATTTTATGTGATTTTTTCACAATGATTTTAGATGATACCACATAATAAATTAATAAGAAATCATTTTATTTGTTGATTTTTTACGTGAAATCTCAAATAATTAATTTATGTGAGGATCCTATTAAAAATAAGTGATTTTTTTTCTGTGTGAATGCTAGCCACCCGCAAGAACTATAAAAAACGACAGGGCATAAGATTTATACAAATTGTCGTTGGAAAGCTATCAAATGATCGACCAGCAGTTGATCCATTTGTGTCAGAATTCCAAAATAAAGTCAATGATATATGTCTTGTCGCTGACCAAATATACAATGCCGTGAGAGTGGCCTAAATTTGAAACCTCTTGCCTGATAAAACATTAGTGCATATCATAGAAATGATGGCATCTAGTCAGTCGTAAAGGCAGCAAGGAAAGAATTACATTTCTTGCATGCACTAATAGCTCATGTACTCATAAAGTGCAATTATTTATAATTGGCAAGGCTAAGAAACCGCGAACCTTCCGAAATCGCAATCTTTCTAAAATTGTATACAGTGAGGACAAAACTGCTTGAATGACTTTAATAATTTTTCAAACCTGGCTTGAAAGCATTTTTGCTTTTGAGGTAGATGATTATAACATTTTTATGTTTCAATATTGTATGTACAATCCGCAATTTTTTTTATAGGTAAACACATGTTTGTCTTCTCGAGGTCTTCCATCTAAAACACTGCTATTATTAGATAACGCTCCGTGCCATCCGCGTGATTCTCATATTAACATTGATGGTCTAAATATAATCATAATGTGTTTTCCGCCAAATTGTACTGCGTTGTTACAGCCGAAGTGTCAAAATATTATTAATCTCACAAACACCAATTACAAATAAAGTTTATTGGTCCATCTCGTTGCAACTTGTGGCAATAATATGGTTTTGGCCATTAAAGCTATAAATTTGAAACATGCCGTTAGTTTTGTAATGAAACCTCAAGTTTCGTTTGGTGCATTAGTTTACATTACTGCACCAATTTAACGAAACCGCAAGTTTCGTTAACAAATCATGAGATCAGAGGTCTGGTGCGGTCTGAGCAGCTGGCTAGAGCTCACGGTGTGTCATGGGGTTTTCCAGATGTAATCTCATGCTTGTATCGCAGGAAAATTATATCAAGCAAAGAAACGAAGAAAGAAAATTAAACAAAATCTTTGCCACATCTACAGTATAGCTAAAGCAAATAATAATCAGGGTGCATTCGTCTGTGATGACACTTCCAATCCCGAGCGATCCCCTCCGTATCTGCTGCAAATGCCCCTTATCATCGGCCAATCTACCGGAATTACCTTTCCGGTCGCGACTGTCACCGATGCCGAAAAAAAAAGGGAGACGCCTTTACAACAGACCTCGCGACGACCCCAAGGAGCGGAAACCGTCATCACGAAACGAATAATACATGTGTGCTGCCGCCTCCCATGACAGCATGTCGCCGCCTTGCCTAACTGTGTGTACTGTATTTTTTATTTGCTGTTTAGTTTTTGGATTCCGCCACAATCTCACCCTTCCGTCATTCCCATTAGACTTACTCTCTCCAGACAAAATGACAGCGTCTCATTTTCATATTTATTTCCGGATCATAAACAAAAAAAATTACTTCCGACGCGAACTCACACTCTCGTTGTCCATGTAGCCACGAATAAATTCATAAAAACAATCAAAACCCAAAGAAAACTACGAAATGTTCTCATAAAAGAACATTCTGGTAACAAACATAACAATAACGTGATAAATACTCTCTTTTAATAAACGACATACATAAACCAAAACAAACCATTGGTGCACAGTTCACAATACCATGGAAGAAGATAAAGGAAAACAAAAGCATTTGAATTTAGTATATACCACAGTTTGTGCATAAAGTGAAACGAATTCACGACCCCGGGTGGAAAGAGAGGTTGGGCATCCGTTATAAGAAATCCGCGGTTTCACCGATGGGCTATCTCCTTAGCAGCCATTAGCCTGCCAGCTGAGTCGGTATGGGTGTGAGATTTGGAGAGAAACCTCGGTTATGATCAGCTGCTTCGTCATAGAGTGTCATAGACACTCACGTGAAATGGAAGTTCGTTTCAAAGGGAAACACAGTGAAGGAGATACTAATTGAAAATAAACAAAATTTAAAATGCGAAAGTAATTGCGCGGGTAACAGTTTTTTGGCAAAGCATGGCACAATATTGCCAAAATTTCCGTAAAAAATTGCTGTAAAATTTTAATACAACCAAAATCCGATGCCTAGGGTTCCGAGGATGATTTACCTTTGTCTGCAATAGGCGAATCTTAGAACAGAAATGGAAAACATGGGGGGTCAAATTGGGTTCCATAAACTATCTCCTTTGAGCATTCCAAATATGCTGTAATTTTTCCCAATGTTGTATTTCGTTTCCAATATTGCCATAACACCGGCTGTTATTTTTGCCATTTTTCCAACTAATCAACACACCCCTGAACTATTAAAAACGATATCAAAATTTTTAAAATGTCTTACCGTAGTAAAATTTAGAATTTTTTTTTTTAGCAATTACTGGCAATGTACAGGCAATCAATCAACTTTTAGTTGATACAAAAGTTAGCTTAGTGCCCAGATTTTTCTATTATTTCTAGGAGGCCTGGAGACGAAAGATTGCCAAGAGCCCCGATGTTCCTTAATCCGTCACTGGCAAAATCGTCTTCAGAATCATATTAATTTGACAAGTTTGAGTGCAGAAGAACCGTTGATAATGCAGAATAACATGTTTGTTGGGTTATACTTTGTTATAGTTCCAAATTTATGTTACTAAATCCATAAACAAAACTCATCTTCTGTTGAATACGTAAAGTACACAATTAAACATAATGAAACAAATTCATCTGGATACAACCAAATAGTCTAATTAGAGACCATTTGGTTTTAAGCAAAGCAACAAAAGGTATATACAAAAATACACACTACACGTAATTACTCAAATTAAAGTTTTGTAAAAATCTTGCAAGCTTTTATTTTCGGCTTATAAGCATTTTTTTCTCGCTTCTTATCTTCCCGTTGAGTCAATAGAAAAAAAAAAGGAAAAAAATGTTTCCAATAAATAGCTAGAGGTACCTTACCCATTAAGAAATTCCACGTAAAAAAAATATGATACTAAAATTTACCAATTTACTTGTTTACTTATTTCTAAATTACATGACTTGTATTCCAAACTTGATTATTTCATGTTATGTTGCTTCGTTACCATATTTTTTGTGCTTATCTTTTATCAAAACAAAACAATTCCGGTAGATTATTTACACTTAATATTGTGTTAGAAAATTTATATTACGGTCTATGTAATTGAGTTATACGGCGAGAATAGCATAGAACAAGAAAATAGACGCTATTTTTTAACCTTCACCTATAAATTTATACAAAAAGGCGACTAACAAAATGTTACATGCGAGTAATGAATGATAATGTCGAAGAATCGGAAACTCAAATAATTTATCATCTTGTATTTCCGTTTATGTGTTATGTTCCTGTAATAATTATTACAATAGAAAAAAATAAAAGACTTTTGCATAATTCTTTTGCATAAAAAACAATGAAATTTTTTCTGCACGAGATAAGAAGAAAACAAAACGTAAACGCTAATTTCAGTAGTAAAACATTTTTTTTGACGTAGAACTGTGTATGTAATGTACAAATATAGTAATTTCTATGGGGTGTCAATCACTTAGAAGCGATGCCCACAACAAATCGCTTATAACTTTTGAATAAATAGGGCACCAAAATGCAAAATATAGCAACTTTTAGACAGAGAAGTCCACCTTTGTGGAATTGGGTTGGGAATATCATTTTCAAATATAGTGGCAATGCTCGTGAATCGTATTTGATTTGATTTTCGCAGTTCAACTGACTATTCCCTCAAGTCCTGTATGGTTAGCACAAACCTCGTGATGGTTTTCTGTTGGACCTACCAATTGTCATTATAGCAAATTGATTGTTGGTTTCACTAAACTGTGTCTAACCAACCACGATTAATCGAACCCCCTCCCTCCCAATTTGGAGCTTATTAAAGATTTATCGACATATGTCGATGGTGATATAAGCATGTTATAGCAATTTTGGAAAAAATGTCTTTGATAACTTTAATGATTATTGGTTTTTGCAAATTTATATTTCGCAAGAACCAACCGTCAATAACCTGCACTAAAGCAAATATTTTGGAGAAGATCCACTAGTTTTTATGATAACAATTTCATCGATATGTATACAAATAATGAAGAAAACATTTGCACAGTTCAGTTCAACGATAAATGTCAGGCCGACTAATATTTTATGTTAACATAATGGTTTTGCAGTAGATTAAAGGTGACTTCAACAAACCTAAATTTTATTCATATTTCAAAAACTACCTTGTACATTTATCATTTCTTTCTTCCAAACACTAAATAAATCTTAAGACACATGTTATTTAACTTTGATGAAAATGATTTATCAATTTAAATTGTCTTAACTGTATTTTATGTGTAAATACAAAAGAAAATAAATCAGACGGAATATAAATCGCATATGTATAGCATTTATATACATATAGTATACAAGACGACATACGAAATATAATAATGAATACAATAACTGTATGGTACAACAATGAAACTATGATAAAATTGTGTTTCTTTTATCACACACAAAACGAGTAAAATTTACGAGATAATAATACATAAATCTAACTAGATAAAAGAATGAAAATTTATTTAAAAAGAAAATTTAATTCCAACAGCGAGCTAGATTCAATGTTTGAATTTTTTTATGGAGACAAACTGTATCGAGACGAAAGTATATGGTGCATCATCTGATTTGACAAATTCGATACATACTGTGTTTGTCTTCAAAATTTTTTGCAAATCAAATAAAATTTGTTCTCATGTGTGATGTTTAATCTAGCATTTGTAAAGATATAGAGTTGAATCCGCAGTTGAAAAAATTCGTCGGACGATAATTGTGTTCGAAATAAAAAAAAAAATGTTGTGTTATTGTATTAAGGAAGTTAACCAATCAAGATCCTTTCACTTTTGTTTTATACATCAAAATAGAACCAACCAAAAATGAAAACTAAATAAACTGTTTTCATAAAAACAATCTGACCAGAAAACGCCCATTTTACTATTGCCCCTTGACTCTTGAATGCCGACCATTTTAAAACTAAGCCAATGTCCACCAGAAAGGCATCCTAACGGTAAAATAATTATCAGAATCGGTCGTTCAAAATCTTGATTCTTCTTTTCACAACACAAAGCAAAACTACACAGTTAAAAATTTTTGTGATATACGATGCTATTAACAAGTTGAAACGGAATGCAGCCATTGTCTTGATTAAAATTTAATTGCTAAGTAGATTGGAAAAGCGGTTTCGATGCGTTCTGCATCAAATAAAATCGTGACACTATTAGTATCGAATACAATGGCAACCAGAACGGGTTTCAATTAAGGTGCAATTACATCAAATTAAGTTACTTTGTGCCGTAAATACTTTAAATGAAAATTATGTTCATATCATTTAAAAATATTTGTATTTATTTCTAATTATGTAAATACGAGTACTCATATTTGAAGTAATAGAAACTTCTAAATGTCGATAATAACTATAGAAAATCTTCGAAAAACGCACAGTTTACATCTAATTTTTGCTCCTTTTTCTACATTTCAATCCTCGGCAGCTACTCTGCCTTTTTTGAAATATTTAGGCAGCAATTATCCGTTTAGTATAGTGTCAGAATAAACTCGTAGCAGATGTCAATTACCGTTCCAGCAGTTTCGCAATGAAAACATTATGCAATTCCAGATATTTGCGGCCAAAGTACAAATTACCTCTAATCGGACACTAGGTCACACTTTTACTATACAGCCTAAAAATAGCCGCAAAATAGTTTTTACAGTTTTTTAAATAACCAAAAATTGTCTCTCTCCCTCGTTTTTTGAATTACAGAATTAATGAATTATTGAACAACGCCCTTTTTTGCTGAAATTGTTTATAGATACATGAATAAGCTAAGTAACATTTAATTTGTCGCAATTTTGATGTCGCAATGTTCATCAAATTTATAGAATGTAAATTTATAGCAACTCAGATGTCTAAGTGGTAGATTTATGTGACCTTTTTCTGTTTTTTGATTGGTCATAATCACTTATTAAAAAATTGTAAAACAATCCTGTTTAGAAATAAAAAAAAATAAAATCTCTGTATTTCAATATATGTATTCCACAAAATATATTTTCTGTTCTCTTTTACTTTAGAAATTTATAAGTCCGAATTTTTATTAATTACTCTGTGGCAAAGATTTAAAAGGGAATAACTTGAGTTATACCCTTTTACGAATTATTTCAATTTCGAAATCTCCGTATTCGACTTCATATCATATCATTTTTTTTGTAATATTCCGGCAACTACAAACAACCGTAATAAGCGTTTACAAAAACCAGAATTCTACAAACTCATATACGATTTTGAGTAGCTATTAATTTTAAAAATGTAGCGAACGTAAGCAATTTACAAAAGGTAGCTTTTGCCCCAACAAATACATATACAAATATAAAAAAAACTGCCTTTGTCTTTTATAATAAAAAGCAAAAAGTTTAAACGCCATAATTGCTTTAAATTTTTCTATTTAAGAGAGCTTTTCTTGAAATTTTCAAGATCTTTGAATACTTCTCGTTGAATTCTAAAAACCTTTAATTTCTTGAGATCCTTCTCTTTAAATTCTTCTCTTATTTAGAAAGATATTTAAATAACACAAACAAATTAAAAAATATTTAAATATTTAAAATAATCTAAATTTTTAAAATTCTTTAGATTTTCCATGTCTATAAATTCTATGAATCTTTAAATTCTTTAAATTTTTAAAATCATCAAAAGTTATTTTTCCATCACTAAATTTGTTCAATTCTTTAATTTTTAAAACACATTCTAAAGTTTGTAAATTCTTTAAATACTTATTATAAAATTCTTTGAAATTTAACAACTGATTGATTGTATAAATTCTCTAAAATGTCCAAATTCGTTCAAATTTAAATTTTTTGAATTATTTGAGTTCTGTACATTTTTTACAAACTTCAATTCCTTTGAATTTGCTGAGTACTTTATACCCTTTAAATTCATTGAATTGGTTCATTTAATTAAAGTTTTTATTTTTCGAAATTTTTAAATTCTTTATCTGAAAACACTTAAGTTTCTTTATATTCTTCCAATTTTCTAAAATCGTATACTTTTTAAAACTTTTTTCAGAAATTCGAAGAAAAAATTTAAAGATAAGAATTTAATGAATTTACAGAAATTAAAAATGTAGAGAAACTTTAAAAGCTTGTTACGTAAAGGTATGCATATTTCGACTATGCAACAGCTCTGTAACCGGTTTGGGGGACCATGATGTAGAACCCGAGCTGAACTTCCATCTCCTTCAGCAGCCAAGTTGCCCAAGCTACTCCTCGAAGGAGCTGAAAAAAAATTGCATTAATTAAATACATAAAGGAATCAGGGAATTATTCAATGCGCGTGAAAACATGTGTGTGTGGGTATGTGTCAATGGGGAGCGAATCGACTTCTTTAAAGGACGGATGCATAAACTACGAATTGACTCAATTCAACTGGAGTCTCCCGAATAGACCTCCTCGTGGTTGTACATAAAGACTTAATGAGAACCATGACGAAACAATACCGCCATCAATCCTCTAGATAACAAAGATGGACAGATTGATGTGTTGCCCCGCCATAAACTCATTGTCAAAATTTATTATTAGTCGTATCGGCCATGGCAATCGAAACCTGGTAGCAGAGTATACATTTTTGGCCCAGAATTTTTTTTACTCTTTTTCAATAAAAACTCAACTTTTCTATGGAATCTGTAATCACAACCAGGCGATTTAAACGCAAAGTGGGACAATATTTGCAAATGTCAAAATTTATTATTAGTCGTGTTGCCCATGGCCATCGAAACCTGGTAGCAGAGTATACATTTTTGGGCCAGAATTTTTTTTAGTCTTTTTCAATAAAAATTAAATTTTTCTATAGAATCTGTAATCACAACCAGGCGATTTAAACGCAAAGTGGGACAATATTTGCAAATGTCAAAATTTATTATTAGTCGTATCGGCCATGGCCATCGAAATCTGGTAGCAGAGTATACATTTTTGGCCCAGAATTTTTTTTACTCTTTTTCAATAAAAATTAAATTTTTCTATGGAATCTGTAATCACAACCAGGCGATTTACACCCAAAGTGGGACAATATTTGCAAATGTCAAAATTTATTATTAGTCGTGTCGGCCATGGCCATCGAAACCTGGTAGCAGAGTATACATTTTTGGGCCAGAATTTTTTTTAGTGTTTTTCAATAAAAACTCAACTTTTCTATGGAATCTGTAATCACAACCAGGCGATTTAAACGCAAAGTGGGACAATATTTGCAAATGTCAAAATTTATTATTAGTCGTGTCGGCCATGGCCATCGTAAAATGGTAGCAGAGTATACATTTTTGGCCCAGAATTTTTTTTAGTCTTTTTCAATAAAAATTAAATTTTTCTATGGAATCTGTAATCACAACCAGGCGATTTAAACGCAAAGTGGGACAATATTTGCAAATGTCAAAATTTATTATTAGTCGTATCGGCCATGGCCATCGAAATCTGGTAGCAGAGTATACATTTTTGGCCCAGAATTTTTTTTACTCTTTTTCAATAAAAATTAAATTTTTCTATGGAATCTGTAATCACAACCAGGCGATTTAAACGCAAAGTGGGACAATATTTGCAAATGTCAAAATTTATTATTAGTCGTGTCGGCCATGGCCATCGAAACCTGGTAGCAGAGTATACATTTTTGGCCCAGAATTTTTTTTACTCTTTTTCAATAAAAATTAAATTTTTCTATAGAATCTGTAATCACAACCAGGCGATTTAAACGCAAAGTGGGACAATATTTGCAAATGTCAAAATTTATTATTAGTCGTGTCGGCATGGCCATCGTAAAATGGTAGCAGAGTATACATTTTTGGCCCAGAATTTTTTTTAGTCTTTTTCAATAAAAATTAAATTTTTCTATGGAATCTGTAATCACAACCAGGCGATTTAAACGCAAAGTGGGACAATATTTGCAAATGTCAAAATTTATTATTAGTCGTATCGGCCATGGCCATCGAAATCTGGTAGCAGAGTATACATTTTTGGCCCAGAATTTTTTTTACTCTTTTTCAATAAAAATTAAATTTTTCTATGGAATCTGTAATCACAACCAGGCGATTTACACCCAAAGTGGGACAATATTTGCAAATGTCAAAATTTATTATTAGTCGTATCGGCCATGGCCATCGAAATCTGGTAGCAGAGTATACATTTTTGGCCCAGAATTTATTTTACTCTTTTTCAATAAAAATTAAATTTTTCTATGGAATCTGTAATCACAACCAGGCGATTTAAACGTAAAGTGGGACAATATTTGCAAATGTCAAAATTTATTATTAGTCGTGTCGGCCATGGCCATCGAAACCTGGTAGCAGAATTTAATGAAACGTGCGTAAGAAAGAATATAATACCAAAATACATCAACATAAGTATTAAAAATAATTCCAAAACTGCAAGTTCAGTAAAAGCGAAAGCTGAGAAATTATGGCTAAAAAGTGAAATAAAGATGTTGTATACTAAAGTCAACCAATTAAATATGCAAGTATATAATCTACATCTACAAATCGCGAAATATTTCCATCACATCGAATATATCCAAATAATGGGATATGTTGATAAGCTGGTAGAAAGGAGGTTAATATCCAAAAGGTTCATTATAAAACGGAAGTTGAAACTCTTGACCACAAGAAGAAATAACCAAAGTAGTACATCTGCAGGTATACCAACAATAGACCATAAGTTCCACCACCTGATCGAGAACCATACGGGAGTGGAATTTGACAATGAGGAGATAGCGTTATTACGAAAAGGGTTAAAATACAACATAAGTCCAGTCAACAACACCAAAAATCAAAATAAAATTTTAATGAACATAGAGAACGCTATTTCAAAAACAAATTTGGACCACCAGGATGAAATTAGAAACATGGTAGTGCAAAAAATAAAAAACCAAATTCGAGAAGTAACACCAATACGTAATAACGAGAATGTAATAGCTGTCAACATTAAAAACAAATTAAATGACAACGGTGCAATCATTGTTAAGGCCGATAAAGGAAATACTATAGTAATAATGGATACGGAAGAATACAATTTTAAAATTAATGAATTCATCATTAATAACAATGTCCAGGAATTAAATGAAGATCCAACAGAAACGTACAATTCAAACATGAAATCCATTATTAATAAATCAACACATTTACTAAGTAATAGGGACATCAGGCAGCAGAAAATGATGAAACCAACGATCCCGTTAATTAGAGGAATGCCCAAAATTCATAAAGCAAACATGCCGATAAGACCAGTAGTTAATTTTACGTCAGCGCCTTGATACAAAATCGCAAAATTTGTAAATCAATGGCTTTGTAATAATTTTTGTTTAGAAAGGGACCACTCCATCAAAAACAACTTAGAGTTGGTAAACAAGATTGAGGCTATTAACATACCAACGAGTGCAAAGTTAGCGTCATTTGATGTCACCAACATGTACTCTAACATACCGGTAGATGAAACTTTAATAATTGCCAAGGATTTGTTATTAAGTCAGCGAATAGACATACATGTCATAAACGAGATTGTCGCTTTGTTAAAAGAAATCACCAGGCAAAATTACTTCGAACATGAAAACAAATACTACATACAAAACGATGGTTTACCTATGGGTAGCCCACTTTCCGGAACTTTGGCAAATATATTCCTAAATTACATCGAGAATACATATATTTTGAACAGCCGAAATAAATTCTATAACAAAATTAAATACTGGCACAGGTATGTAGATGACATAATTGTACTTTTTACGGGAACCAGTAGGCAGCTGGACCAGTTTCACAATTATTTAAATGAAATTCATTCAAAATTAAAATTCACTTTGGAAATCGAAAATAACAAAACTATAAATTTTTTGGATTTAACTATAAAAAATATAAACCAGAAACATGTTTTCCAAATTTTCCGTAAACCAACTCAAACATTTCAAACCATTCATCAGCAATCATGGCATCCATTCCAGCACAAACTATCGGCATACCGCCATATGATCCATAGGCTAAATAGTATAACAATGGCAGAGGAGAGTTACAAAATTGAACTTGACATCATCAAGTTTGTAGCATATCACAATGGATATGATACGAAAATGATCGATACATTGAATAACAGTTATAAAAGAAAATTAGAGTATAGATCGAATACAACATTGTCTTTCGACGATAATAATAATAATCGAAAATACCTAAGTTTGGAATGGAGCCAGGTTAGCCAAAAAATTCAAAATATTTTCATAAATTTCGGATATAGCATTGCTCACAAAACTCAACATAAATTAGAAAGTTTTGTTAAAACCAAAATTAATTCCACTTTAGACACGGGTGTTTATAAATTAACATGTTCAGATTGCCCCGCTTTTTACATAGGCCAAACGGGACGTTCATTTAGAGAGAGATTTAGAGAACATGTCAGAGGAATCGGGAGAATGAATACAGAATCCAAATTCGCTCAACATATAAACCACACGCTGCATAACTACGTGAATTTTGAAACAAATTTAGAGGTGCTGTATAGGATGAAAAAAGGAGATATGATGGATCGTGTAGAGGAATTAGAAATATTCAAGAACAAGGAAAATCAATTTATGTTGAACAGCAAAATAAACACTGCTACAAATAAAATGTACGAGCTGATTTCCAACGGTTAATCAACGTAAGCGAAGGTTTCTGTAAATTTGGAAAATATTCAACGCAACCACTGGAAAAATTTTGGGTATAAAAAGCGAGGAAAAAAAACGTTTCAATTCAATAAGTATTGCTTCAACTGAAGATGATGTTTGTTGGCATCGAAATCGATTTTGAATCGAAAATTAAAAAAAAAAAAAAATAAAAAATTTCACTATAAGGAATATACTTATTTTAAAAAATATATAAATTAAAAATAATATAAAAGTTGCCTTTTAACTATATTTATATATGTAATACATAATAAAAGTGAAATAGCCACAGCAATTGAAAAGTATTTTTTTAAAAAAATGAGTTTCAATAATATTTTCTATAGAATCTGTAATCACAACCAGGCGATTTAAACGCAAAATGGGACAATATTTGCAAATGTCAAAATTTATTATTAGTCGTATCGGCCATGGCCATCGAAACCTGGTAGCAGAGTATACATTTTTGGCCCAGAATTTTTTTTAGTGTTTTTCAATAAAAACTCAATTTTTCTACGGAATCTGTAATCACAACCAGACGATTTACACGCAAAGTGGGATAATATTTGCAAATGTCAAAATTTATTATTAGTCGTGTCGGCCATGGCCGTCGAAACCTGGTAGCAGAGTATACATTTTTGGCCCAGAATTTGTTTAGTGTTTTTCAATTACACAAGGAAATTGCAAATGTTCTAAACAAATTTTATGTCGATAGTATCAAGATCTTAAATGGACAAATTCCAAGCGTACAAGATGATTTAGTCGAGATAAGGGCATCAGCGAAAAGGAAATTCGCTTTGAACCAGATTACATTAGTAGAATTAAAGGATATAATCACAAAAATGTGTGATAAGCGAGACGTACACGGATTGAAGCCAAGTATGATTTTGAAAGCTATGGATGTTATTGGCGAAAAATTGTTATCAATGTTCAATACTTCTTTAATGGCGGGTCAATTCCCTAAATGTATGAAAGAAGCGAATATTATTCCTATTCCAAAAATAAAAAACGCAAAATATCCAGAGGATTTTAGACCAATTAATATGCTGGACTGCTGTGAGAAAATCTTAGAAACTGTCGTAAAGATACAACTAATCGAATTTTTAAACGTGGAAGGGATATTAATAGAGCAACAATCGGGATATCGTAAGGGATATTCATGTGAATTTGCATTAAACTTAGTATTGAGTAAATGGAAGGAATCGAGAGACAGGGGTGAATATACAATTATAGTATTTTTGGATTTCCAAAGGGCATTCGAAACAATTGATCGAACAATATTGTTGAAAAAGTTAACAGAGATAGGAATTACAAATAACGAATGGAAATGGTTTAAAAGTTATTTGAGTCATGGAGTCAAAGAACGAAAGTAGTGCATGAAACATCTGATAGATATTCTAATGAGCTTGGTGTTCCTCAAGGATCCGTTTTGGGTGCCATACTATTTATAGTTTATATCAATGATATAGTAAAAAGTCTTAAAAATTGTCACATAAATTTATTTGCGGATGACACCTTGATTTATTATAGTGGAAATAACATTGAAGAAGTTGTTGATAATATTAACGGTGATTTGGAACGAGTACAAAAATGGCTAAATGGAAACAAATTAAAGTTAAATGTTAACAAGACAAAGTGTATGGTTATTGGTAAAGCAGATTATAATTGTGACATCAGAATTAATCAGAGTAACATTGAGCAGGTAGACACTATCAAATATTTAGGGGTAATAATTGATAAGAGGTTGAGCTATTTAAGCAAAAATAGTATATATAAGGCAATAATTGCTCCTCATTTTGAGTATTGTCCATCAGTGCTATTTACATGCAGTAGAGAAGATAAGGAGTACCTCCAAAAACTTCAGAATAAAGCGATGCGAGTCCTGCTAAACGTCCCAAAAACAACAAGTATTCGAAATATGTTGGAAACATTATATTTTATGAGTGTAAATCAAAGAATAGTATACAATGTATTAATAATTATTTATAGAGTTAAAAATAATTTGGTTCCTAGTTATTTAACAAATTTTATTTCTTATGTGAAAGATAAAACTGATTATAATTTAAGAAATAGAGATCAATTTTTGTTACCATTTTTTAAGAGAACTGAAAATCAAAATTCTTTGTTTTATAAGGGAATTGACTTATTTAATAAAATTCCAAGTGATGTTAAAGTTTGCCCTAATATAAATGTATTTAAGAGGTTGTTAGTCAAATTTATAAAAGAAAATGTAGATTAAATTTTCTTAGTTAAATATTAATTGTTAAATTTATTATAATTATGTAAAGCAAATATTGAAAACTAAATAGCTTCAAAAGCTAAATAAATAAATAAATAAATATAAATAAATTAAACTCAAACATTTGTAAGGAATCTGTAATCACAACCAGGCGATTTAAACGCAAAGTGGGACAATATTTGCAAATGTCAAAATTTATTATTAGTCGTGTCGGCCATGGCCATCGTAAAATGGTAGCAGAGTATACATTTTTGGCCCAGAATTTTTTTTAGTCTTTTTCAATAAAAATCAAATTTTTCTACGGAATCTGTAATCACAACCAGGCGATTTAAACGCAAAGTGGGACAATATTTGCAAATGTTAAAATTTATTATTAGTCGTGTCTGCCATGGCCATCGAAACCTGGTAGCAGAGTATACATTTTTGGCCCAGAATTTTTTTTAGTGTTTTTCAATAAAAATTAAACTTTTTCTATGTAATCTGTAATCACAATCAGGCGATTTAAACGCAAAGTGGGACAATATTTGCAAATGTCAAAATTTATTATTAGTCATGTTGCCCATGACCATCGAAACCTGGTAGCAGAGTATACATTTTTGGCCCAGAATTTTTTTTAGTGTTTTTCAATAAAAATTAAATTTTTCTATGGAATCTGTAATCACAACCAGGCGATTTACACGCAAAGTGGGACAATATTTGCAAATGTCAAAATTTATTATTAGTCGTATCGGCCATGGCCATCGAAACCTGGTAGCAGAGTATACATTTTTGGCCCAGAATTTTTTTTAGTGTTTTTCAATAAAAATTGAATTTTTCTATGGAATCTGTAATCACAACCAGGCGATTTAAACGCAAAGTGGGACAATATTTGCAAATGTTAAAATTTATTATTAGTCGTGTCTGCCATGGCCATCGTAAAATGGTAGCAGAGTATACATTTTTGGCCCAGAATTTTTTTTAGTCTTTTTCAATAAAAATTAAATTTTTCTAAGGAATCTGTAATCATAACCAGGCGATTTAAACGCAAAGTGGGACAATATTTGCAAATGTCAAAATTTATTATTAGTCGTGTTGGCCATGGCCATCGAAACCTGGTAGCAGAGTATACATTTTTGGCCCAGAATTTTTTTTAGTGTTTTTCAATAAAAAATAAATTTTTCTACGGAATCTGTAATCACAACCAGGCGATTTAAACCCAAGGTGGGACAATATTTGCAAATGTCAAAATTTATTATTAGTCGTGTCGGCCATGGCCATCGAAACCTGGTAGCAAAGTATACATTTTTGGCCCAGAATTTTTTTTAGTCTTTTTCAATAAAACTCAAATTTTCTAAGGAATCTGTAATCACAACCAGGCGATTTAAACGCAAAGTGGGACAATATTTGCAAATGTCAAAATTTATTATTAGTCGTGTCGGCCATGGCCATCGAAACCTGGTAGCAAAGTATACATTTTTGGCCCAGAATTTTTTTTAGTCTTTTTCAATAAAACTCAAATTTTCTAAGGAATCTGTAATCACAACCAGGCGATTTAAACGCAAAGTGGGACAATATTTGCAAATGTCAAAATTTATTATTAGTCGTGTCGGCCATGGCCATCGAAACCTGGAAGCAGAATATACATTTTTGGCCCAGAATTTTTTTTAAGTCTTTTTCAATAAAAAATAAATTTTTCTACGGAATCTGTAATCACAACCAGGCGATTTAAACGCAAAGTGGGACAATATTTGCAAATGTCAAAATTTATTATTAGTCGTGTCGGCCATGGCCATCGTAAAATGGTAGCAGAGTATACATTTTTGGCCCAGAATTTTTTTTAGTCTTTTTCAATAAAAATCAAATTTTTCTACGGAATCTGTAATCACAACCAGGCGATTTAAACGCAAAGTGGGACAATATTTGCAAATGTTAAAATTTATTATTAGTCGTGTCTGCCATGGCCATCGAAACCTGGTAGCAGAGTATACATTTTTGGCCCAGAATTTGTTTTAGTCTATTTCAATAAAAATTAAATTTTTCTATGTAATCTGTAATCACAACCAGGCGATTTAAACGCAAAGTGGGACAATATTTGCAAATGTCAAAATTTATTATTAGTCGTGTCGGCCATGGCCATCGTAAAATGGTAGCAGAGTATACATTTTTGGCCCAGAATTTTTTTTAGTCTTTTTCAATAAAAATTAAATTTTTCTAAGGAATCTGTAATCACAACCAGGCGATTTAAACGCAAAGTGGGACAATATTTGCAAATGTCAAAATTTATTATTAGTCGTGTTGGCCATGGCCATCGAAACCTGGTAGCAGAGTATACATTTTTGGCCCAGAATTTTTTTTAGTGTTTTTCAATAAAAAATAAATTTTTCTACGGAATCTGTAATCACAACCAGGCGATTTAAACCCAAGGTGGGACAATATTTGCAAATGTCAAAATTTATTATTAGTCGTGTCGGCCATGGCCATCGAAACCTGGTAGCAAAGTATACATTTTTGGCCCAGAATTTTTTTTAGTCTTTTTCAATAAAACTCAAATTTTCTAAGGAATCTGTAATCACAACCAGGCGATTTAAACGCAAAGTGGGACAATATTTGCAAATGTCAAAATTTATTATTAGTCGTGTCGGCCATGGCCATCGAAACCTGGAAGCAGAATATACATTTTTGGCCCAGAATTTTTTTTAAGTCTTTTTCAATAAAAAATAAATTTTTCTACGGAATCTGTAATCACAACCAGGCGATTTAAACGCAAAGTGGGACAATATTTGCAAATGTCAAAATTTATTATTAGTCGTGTCGGCCATGGCCATCGTAAAATGGTAGCAGAGTATACATTTTTGGCCCAGAATTTTTTTTAGTCTTTTTCAATAAAAATCAAATTTTTCTACGGAATCTGTAATCACAACCAGGCGATTTAAACGCAAAGTGGGACAATATTTGCAAATGTTAAAATTTATTATTAGTCGTGTCTGCCATGGCCATCGAAACCTGGTAGCAGAGTATACATTTTTGGCCCAGAATTTTTTTTAGTGTTTTTCAATAAAAATTAAACTTTTTCTATGTAATCTGTAATCACAATCAGGCGATTTAAACGCAAAGTGGGACAATATTTGCAAATGTCAAAATTTATTATTAGTCATGTTGCCCATGACCATCGAAACCTGGTAGCAGAGTATACATTTTTGGCCCAGAATTTTTTTTAGTGTTTTTCAATAAAAATTAAATTTTTCTATGGAATCTGTAATCACAACCAGGCGATTTACACGCAAAGTGGGACAATATTTGCAAATGTCAAAATTTATTATTAGTCGTATCGGCCATGGCCATCGAAACCTGGTAGCAGAGTATACATTTTTGGGCCAGAATTTTTTTTAGTGTTTTTCAATAAAAATTGAATTTTTCTATGGAATCTGTAATCACAACCAGGCGATTTAAACGCAAAGTGGGACAATATTTGCAAATGTTAAAATTTATTATTAGTCGTGTCTGCCATGGCCATCGAAACCTGGTAGCAGAGTATACATTTTTGGCCCAGAATTTGTTTTAGTCTTTTTCAATAAAAATTAAATTTTTCTATGTAATCTGTAATCACAACCAGGCGATTTAAACGCAAAGTGGGACAATATTTGCAAATGTTAAAATTTATTATTAGTCGTGTCTGCCATGGCCATCGAAACCTGGTAGCAGAGTATACATTTTTGGCCCAGAATTTTTTTTAGTGTTTTTCAATAAAAATTAAACTTTTTCTATGTAATCTGTAATCACAATCAGGCGATTTAAACGCAAAGTGGGACAATATTTGCAAATGTCAAAATTTATTATTAGTCATGTTGCCCATGACCATCGAAACCTGGTAGCAGAGTATACATTTTTGGCCCAGAATTTTTTTTAGTGTTTTTCAATAAAAATTAAATTTTTCTATGGAATCTGTAATCACAACCAGGCGATTTACACGCAAAGTGGGACAATATTTGCAAATGTCAAAATTTATTATTAGTCGTATCGGCCATGGCCATCGAAACCTGGTAGCAGAGTATACATTTTTGGCCCAGAATTTTTTTTAGTGTTTTTCAATAAAAATTGAATTTTTCTATGGAATCTGTAATCACAACCAGGCGATTTAAACGCAAAGTGGGACAATATTTGCAAATGTTAAAATTTATTATTAGTCGTGTCTGCCATGGCCATCGAAACCTGGTAGCAGAGTATACATTTTTGGCCCAGAATTTGTTTTAGTCTTTTTCAATAAAAATTAAATTTTTCTATGTAATCTGTAATCACAACCAGGCGATTTAAACGCAAAGTGGGACAATATTTGCAAATGTCAAAATTTATTATTAGTCGTGTCGGCCATGGCCATCGTAAAATGGTAGCAGAGTATACATTTTTGGCCCAGAATTTTTTTTAGTCTTTTTCAATAAAAATTAAATTTTTCTAAGGAATCTGTAATCACAACCAGGCGATTTAAACGCAAAGTGGGACAATATTTGCAAATGTCAAAATTTATTATTAGTCGTGTTGGCCATGGCCATCGAAACCTGGTAGCAGAGTATACATTTTTGGCCCAGAATTTTTTTTAGTGTTTTTCAATAAAAAATAAATTTTTCTACGGAATCTGTAATCACAACCAGGCGATTTAAACCCAAGGTGGGACAATATTTGCAAATGTCAAAATTTATTATTAGTCGTGTCGGCCATGGCCATCGAAACCTGGTAGCAAAGTATACATTTTTGGCCCAGAATTTTTTTTAGTCTTTTTCAATAAAACTCAAATTTTCTAAGGAATCTGTAATCACAACCAGGCGATTTAAACGCAAAGTGGGACAATATTTGCAAATGTCAAAATTTATTATTAGTCGTGTCGGCCATGGCCATCGAAACCTGGAAGCAGAATATACATTTTTGGCCCAGAATTTTTTTTAAGTCTTTTTCAATAAAAAATAAATTTTTCTACGGAATCTGTAATCACAACCAGGCGATTTAAACGCAAAGTGGGACAATATTTGCAAATGTCAAAATTTATTATTAGTCGTGTCGGCCATGGCCATCGTAAAATGGTAGCAGAGTATACATTTTTGGCCCAGAATTTTTTTTAGTCTTTTTCAATAAAAATCAAATTTTTCTACGGAATCTGTAATCACAACCAGGCGATTTAAACGCAAAGTGGGACAATATTTGCAAATGTTAAAATTTATTATTAGTCGTGTCTGCCATGGCCATCGAAATCTGGTAGCAGAGTATACATTTTTGGCCCAGAATTTTTTTTAGTGTTTTTCAATAAAAATTAAACTTTTTCTATGTAATCTGTAATCACAATCAGGCGATTTAAACGCAAAGTGGGACAATATTTGCAAATGTCAAAATTTATTATTAGTCGTATCGGCCATGGCCATCGAAACCTGGTAGCAGAGTATACATTTTTGGCCCAGAATTTTTTTTAGTGTTTTTCAATAAAAATTGAATTTTTCTATGGAATCTGTAATCACAACCAGGCGATTTAAACGCAAAGTGGGACAATATTTGCAAATGTTAAAATTTATTATTAGTCGTGTCTGCCATGGCCATCGAAACCTGGTAGCAGAGTATACATTTTTGGCCCAGAATTTGTTTTAGTCTTTTTCAATAAAAATTAAATTTTTCTATGTAATCTGTAATCACAACCAGGCGATTTAAACGCAAAGTGGGACAATATTTGCAAATGTCAAAATTTATTATTAGTCGTGTCGGCCATGGCCATCGAAACCTGGTAGCAGAGTATACATTTTTGGCCCAGAATTTTTTTTAGTGTTTTTCAATAAAAATTAAATTTTTCTATGGAATCTGTAATCACAACCAGGCGATTTACACACAAAGTGGGACAATATTTGCAAATGTCAAAATTTATTATTAGTCGTATCGGCCATGGCCATCGAAACCTGGTAGCAGAGTATACATTTTTGGCCCAGAATTTTTTTTAGTGTTTTTCAATAAAAATTAAATTTTTCTATGTAATCTGTAATCACAACCAGGCGATTTAAACGCAAAGTGGGACAATATTTGCAAATGTCAAAATTTATTATTAGTCGTGTTGCCCATGGCCATCGAAACCTGGTAGCAGAGTATACATTTTGGCCCAGAATTTTTTTTAGTGTTTTTCAATAAAAATTAAATTTTTCTATGGAATCTGTAATCACAACCAGGCGATTTACACGCAAAGTGGGACAATATTTGCAAATGTCAAAATTTATTATTAGTCGTATCGGCCATGGCCATCGAAACCTGGTAGCAGAGTATACATTTTTTGCCCAGAATTTTTTTTAGTCTTTTTCAATAAAAATTAAATTTTTCTATGGATTCTGTAATCACAACCAGGCGATTTACACCCAAAGTGGGACAATATTTGCAAATGTCAAAATTTATTATTAGTCGTGTCGGCCATGGCCATCGAAACCTGGTAGCAGAGTATACATTTTTGGCCCAGAATTTTTTTTAGTGTTTTTCAATTAAACTCAAGCATTTGTAAGGAATCTGTAATCACAACCAGGCGATTTAAACGCAAAGTGGGACAATATTTGCAAATGTCAAAATTTATTATTAGTCGTGTCGGCCATGGCCATCGAAACCTGGTAGCAGAGTATACATTTTTGGCCCAGAATTTTTTTTAGTGTTTTTCAATAAAACTCAAATTTTTCTACGGCATCTGTAATCACATCCAGGCGATTTAAACCCAAAGTTGGACAATATTTGCAAATGTCAAAATTTATTATTAGTCGTGTCGGCCATGGCCATCGAAACCTGGTAGCATAGTATACATTTTTAGCCCAGAATTTTTTTTAGTGTTTTTCAATAAAAAATAAATTTTTCTACGGAATCTGTAATCACAACCAGGCGATTTAAACGCAAAGTGGGACAATATTTGCAAATGTCAAAATTTATTATTAGTCGTGTCGGCCATGGCCATCGGAAAATGGTAGCAGAGTATACATTTTTGGCCCAGAATTTTTTTTAGTGTTTTTCAATAAAACTCAAATTTTTCTAAGGAATCTGTAATCACAACCAGGCGATATAAAGGCAAAGTGGGACAATATTTGCAATTGTCAAAATTTATTATTAGTCATGTTGGCCATGGCCATCGAAACCTGGTAGCAGAGTATACATTTTTGGCCCAGAATTTTTTTAGTGTTTTTCAATAAAACACAATTTTTCTATGGAATCTGTAATCACAACCAGGCGATTTAAACGCAAAGTGGGACAATATTTGCAAATGTCAAAATTTATTATTAGTCGTGTCGGCCATGGCCATCGAAACCTGGTAGCAGAGTATACATTTTTGGCCCAGAATTTTTTTAGTGTTTTTCAATAAAAATTAAATTTTTCTATGGAATCTGTAATCACAACCAGGCGATTTAAACGCAAAGTGGGACAATATTTGCAAATGTCAAAATTTATTATTAGTCGTGTCGGTCATGGCCATCGAAACCTGGTAGCAGAGTATACATTTTTGGCTCAGAGTTTTTTTTAGTGTTTTTCAATAAAACTCAAATTTTTCTATGGAATCTGTAATCACAACCAGGCGATTTAAACGCAAAGTGGGACAATATTTGCAAATGTCAAAATTTATTATTAGTCGTGTCGGCCATGGCCATCGAAACCTGGTAGCAGAGTATACATTTTTGGCCCAGAATTTTTTTTAGTGTTTTTCAATAAAAATTAAATTTTTCTATGGAATCTGTAATCACAACCAGGCGATTTACACGCAAAGTGGGACAATATTTGCAAATGTCAAAATTTATTATTAGTCGTGTCGGCCATGGCCATCGAAACCAGGTAGCAGAGAATACATTTTTGGCCCAAAATTTTTTTTAGTGTTTTTCAATAAAACTCAAATTTTTCTATGGAATCTGTAATCACAACCAGGCGATTTAAACGCAAAGTGGGACAATATTTGCAAATGTCAAAATTGATTATTAGTCGTGTCGGCCATGGCCATCGAAACCAGGTAGCAGAGAATACATTTTTGGCCCAGAATTTTTTTTAGTGTTTTTCAATAAAAATTAAATTTTTCTATGGAATCTGTAATCACAACCAGGCGATTTAAACGCAAAGTGGGACAATATTTGCAAATGTCAAAATTTTTTATTAGTCGTGTCGGCCATGGCCATCGAAACCTGGTAGCAGAGTATACATTTTTGGCCCAGAATTTTTTTTGGGTTTTTCAATAAAAAATAAATTTTTCTACGGAATCTGTAATCACAACCAGAAGAATTAAACGCAAAGTGGGACAATATTTGCAAATGTCAAAATTGATTATTAGTCGTGTCGGCCATGGCCATCGAAACCAGGTAGCAGAGAATACATTTTTGGCCCAGAATTTTTTTTAGTGTTTTTCAATAAAAATTAAATTTTTCTATGGAATCTGTAATCACAACCAGGCGATTTAAACGCAAAGTGGGACAATATTTGCAAATGTCAAAATTTTTTATTAGTCGTGTCGGCCATGGCCATCGAAACCAGGTAGCAGAGTATACATTTTTGGCCCAGAATTTTTTTTGGGTTTTTCAATAAAAAATAAATTTTTCTACGGAATCTGTAATCACAACCAGAAGAATTAAACGCAAAGTGGGACAATATTTGCAAATGTCAAAATTTATTATTAGTCGTGTCGGCCATGGCCATGGCAGTTTGAACATTTTAATTTCATTGCACAATCGGAAAATTTAATTTCGTCTGGTGAATAAGTGGAATTTAAGAACATTTAGAAAATAATAATAAAGCGCTTATAAAATGTGATATTTTTTAGTAAATAAAATGATTAAACATTCATAATTATATACATAATGTAGTTTGTTGTATTTATTGTTTTTGATTTTATAGTAGATCCGTGAAAATTACATTGATATTGGTTTCTGGTTGTGATCGTGTCATTACACATCGATACACATGTAGAGGCTCGAATTTAATGTTTATGCCTAGGGCCCGAAAATGTGTTAATACGACCCTGGAGAGAAATAGATTTATTCTTACCGGAACCTGTCTTTGGCTACGGGCATTTATACGTCGCATTATCACGAGTCCGAAAATCCACGGACGAAAAAGTTAAAATTTTAGATGGCCCCTATTAGGGGAACTTATTAGCGGAATTAAACGCAGTTTTTACCAAAAATGTTAAGTATAATGAAATTAAAAATAAATGTCATTTATTACTGTTACTGGTTACGCCCGTATTACGGGCTTTTCCCCCTAGGAGCTAATAATATAGCTCTATAACTTTTCATTATTTGTAAGCAGAAATAGCCTGCTTAGATGTAGTTCATTAACAGATATTGCAGGAAAAAGTTTCGAGTAAACTTTCGAGTAAGAAATCTGGATAAATTCGATTATCCAAAAATCAATCGTAACTTTGTATAAAATAAGTGATTATATAGAGTTTTATGCTGGAGATGGATAGCATTTATGTGATTCGTATCTTCAACTGTAATTTTTTCCTGCAATAGCTATTCTCATAACGGAATGCACCTCCAGAAATAACCCTGTAGAAGCTGATAATATATACTTACTTTCTATTGATTTTTGGAAAAATTAATTTTCCCAGACTTCCCTCAAGAAACTTAAACTGAATTTTTTCCTGCTGCAGACATCACGGTGATGCTTTTAGGTCACGATGAAATCTGTCTACCATCCCGTTTGATTGGGGATCAGATCATAATTTAGTCAGATTGGAAAACAGTTTGGATTCAAACTGAGATCCATATGATCTGTAGTAATAATTAATGGAACGCCAAAATGAGACACGTACTGTGATACAAAAATTTTCGCAACCGTGTTATCTGTCACGTCCGAACACCGACAAAATTGTGGTAATGAACCTACCTATTCCATATGGATTCGTTCAAATCGTACGCTGGGAAGATCGAAAATGCTGGTTTCAGATCGAGTATGACAACCTATCTTACATCTTTGGCACTGCAAACACGGCTTTTACCACACATTGCACTCGTTGTTAATATTGGGCGAAAAATATTTAGCTGATCTGGTTCTTCCGAGTTGCGCGAATCCCAGGGTGGGATAAACCGCGTGTATTATGTCAAAAACTTGTTTTCTAATAATTTTGTGTACAATTGGACGATATTTGCCAGTGAAAGTTTTGCACATAATAAGGCTACAGGCAGACCAAATCTACGCTAAACATCCACGTATGACAGATACGCTCAAAAGTAGTAAACTGTAAAGCAGAATTTCCTACATGATTTCCCTACAGAATTTCGTTTTTATTGAAAATGTATGTACTTAAGATAAAACACATAAACTCTAGCTCTATGCTAGCAAATTGAATATCTCACAAATAAAACCTCTTTATCACAGTCAAAAATGATCCTGATTAATATAACCATTAATCAAAAGCTCATAAAAATATATATCCCTCAGCTTTTTATTACATTTGCTGGTGATTTCCATATATGAAAGTATTTCGTAACAGCGCGAACAAATATCAAGCAAAATCCATAAAGATTCAGTTAATATGAAATTTACATTATTGTTTCCACGGTGTTACCATCTGCATGTGAGTGGAATGATTTTCATGAGCTTTTATTTAAATGACTTAAGGATTCAAAATAACAACAGCAACAACAACAAAAATCGTTTATTGTTATTATTATGTTGCCTTTTGGTTTTACATATTAAATCATATCCATATATATACATATTTCTATGTTGTAATATTATTTCAGTTTATGTACATTATTTATTGCGATATAACGATATAATATTAAAAAAATAAATACAAAAGACGAAACGCTTTATACAATTTCAAGAACATTCTTGCTCTCTATGGTTTTGGGGGTTTATTATATTGTTTGGAATTATTTAGATATTGATTTTAAGATTTGGTGTTAGCTCCCCAAACATGAGAACGAATTTAAATATCTAAAATATTTTGAATATTTTGATATTTTATGTTGTCTGTGTTTTTAAATGTTCAATTCTGTAATGGTGTTGTTAGGGTTGTGAAATATGTTATTTTTTAAATAATAAAGGCGTCGACTTTAATTATTTAACATTATAAAAGGGTTGAAAATTTGGATGAACATTGAGTTTTATTTAAAAGGAGTAGCTGTTCATATTGATATGTCGTTTATGAAGTACAAACTTGAACTCAAAATCCGTACCAAAAAAAAAACAAAAAAAACTACAAGGTTTTTGTTGGGGTTTCATTAGAATGCTAAGGCAGTCAAATAAGATGCATATAAAGTTTAAACAAAAAAATATCGGGTGTACGTATACAATTCGAATTGGAGTTTAGTTTTATTCGTAAGTGTTATAGTGATTTATACTGTTAAAACCATAGTTTTATGAGATAGAAATATACAAGTGCAAAAGATGATATGTGTTATTACGTCATTTGTGGAGTTATCAACGACAAATATGTGAGTGAAAAATTTGCATGTAAGTCTTTTGATACTCGACACCTTAGGCTAATAATTTCCATTAATGGCATCTTGCCGCAGCCACTGTGATGTTTATTGGTTAGAATAATAAATTACTCTGAGTTATAGTTTAGTAATATTTTGAGTTAAATTTGTGTTATTTTAAATCCAAGCAAGGAAGTATTTTACGTTAAATAGGATAGCTCCTATTACAACAATTGAAAGGGTTCGGCGAGGGGCATATATTTTGTTTATTCTTCTAACGTAAGGAAACATTTTATTGTTAAGAATGGGTAACTTTATCTCTACCCAATAAACGTCACAGTGACTGGCCGCAAGACTGAGGAGGGAGACTTCCATTCTAATTTTAACCCTCAATCTATCAAAGTATTTTAGGCACCTTAATTCCATGAACCAGAGTCGTTTTCATCTTTGTGCTATAAAATTAATAATTATCAATAAAAAAATCTTAAATAATTTACGGATTATCTTTAGACATCATTATTCACGAAACATAGATTTTTTGTCCGGAAAAAAACTAATATTTTTTTTTTAATTGCGTATTGAGCTACTTTCGGAAAAAATACAAAAGTAGTTTTGGCCAGGACGAAAACGCCCCTGGTTCATGGATTGAGGGTTAATGTTAAATCCCAATTAACCAGAAACAAACATTTAAATTCTGAAAGATTAAACGTTCCTTATCCAGAATATGTTATTGAAATATTCTGGAAAATAGAGATTTCCATTCTGATTTTAAATTCTAATGTAAGGGGCCATATTCTAACTTAATGGTCCTATCTAACATCTACCATACACCACAATATCTTTCCATCCCTGTGAGCTGAGATCCAGTAGTGGACATTTGAAGATTTTTGATATTTCAAGCCATATATGGATGTATCTGTATAAAATACCCTTCAATTCATCGCGTTGATACAGGGGTTGTAATTTTACAAAGTATAAAATCCAGTTGAAAAGTCGGAAAGAAATTTCGTTTTAGGGACATAAATCAAACATTGAATACGCCATTTCTCATGATTTAAGAATAATACATATAATTAAGTAATGAAAAATGTCGGTACGCGACAACTCGGCGAATCCAACTCGGCGACGGTCAACTCGGCGACGGTCAACTCGGCGACGGTGAACTCAGCGACGGTAAACTCGGCGATGATAAACTCGGCAATACCATCTCGGCGACGGTTAACTCGGCGACGAAAAACTTGGCGACGGTTAACTCGGCGACGATCAACTCGGCCACGACCGACTCGGCGACGGTCAACTTGGCGACGGTCAACTCGGCGACGACTACCTCGGCGACGACTACCTCGGCGACCGTCAATTCGCCGTATCGCTCATATCGCATGACGTAGGAGCCAGGATCAGCAAGCATGTCGCACCGAGTGCCGCACATAGGAGCGGATTATATAGAATCTATTAATGACACCTACTAAAAAGAAAAATAATTGCACTATTTTGTTATGCAAAGTTTTGTAATTGCATGATTTTGTAATTGCAAGATTTTGCATTTGCAACATTTTGTAATTGCAGCATTTTGAAATGCAATATTTTATATCGATCCCAGAAAAACTATTTCACTAAATATTCATTATTTCACTATATAAAATAATCAAGATAATTTTTTCGGAAAACAAGATTTTGTCTAACAAAATATTGGTGAACTATATTTTATAGGGTAAGAATTCAAAAAACAAGATTGAAAATCAATCAATTAAGTGAAAGAAAATTTCATGAAAATTCGGCCTTGCGACATTCGGCCTTTCGAAATTCGGCCTTTTGAAATATTCGGCCTTTCGACACATTCGGCCTTTCGAAAATTTTATAAAAAAATGTATTGAATTCATTAGTTTAACCAATTAGTAAGCTAATTTCCACTAATATGCCACTTTGAGCATTTCGCCCGCTTAAGGATTGATGTTTGTACAAACCTACATATTTTTGCTCCCCTTAAAAAAACCTAAAGTTATCAAGCAGAATTACTTAAATAAATTAAAATTAATTCAGTGGAAAATTACAGGAATATCATTTTTATTGCTTATTGCTGAGTTTACCGTCGCCGAGTTTTAGAAAAGCTTTTAGAAACAGTATTTTGTAAACAGTCTATTTTCGAAAAACAGTGATACGTGGCCAACCCCATTTTTAGACTATTAGTAAAAGCGATATGAGCGATACGTCGAGTTGACGGTCGCCGAGTTGACCATCGCCGAGTTGACTGTCGTCGAGTTGACCGTCGCCGAGTTTTACCATCGCCGAGTTGACCTTCGCCGAGTTGACCGTCGCAAAGTTGACCGTCGCGTCGTCGAGTTGGTATCGCCGAATTGGTCGTCGCCAAGTTTACCGCCGCCCAGTTGACCGTCGTCGAGTTGGTTTCGCCAAGTTGACCGTATTCGGAAAAATGTTCCCTATTGCTCTCGACATTTTTTTATTTGTTTCAAAAAACTCTAAATCCTATTTTAATTTAACATATTTATTCCCACGTTCCGAATAAGATGATTTTAATCCATCAATTACATATTTATAACCGACAGTATAAAGGTTATACCATATAAGTCACTTTTCCGTTAAATATTTTTGTTAATTAAAGTGGAATTGGAACCCAATTAGGCAAGAACCCTGCAGTGATCACTTAAGAAGTTGACTGAAAGATCAATAGAGTTGAAAACTTTTGTTTACCCTGCAAGGCTGGGCCCAGAAAATCTATTTTAGAAAGTGGTTTTCATTAATTCAATAATATTTTTGTTGTCGTAACTAGGCAGAGTGCCTCAATCTACAAACAAAGAATTTTGTCCATAACGGCAAAATCGAGAGCAATATTGTTTTAAAAAAATCAGTGAACACAATCAAGTGAAAAGGACATACACAATTATTAACAATTTAAGTGTTTCTTGACCCATTGACTTAGCCTTCTCTGAGATACTATTAAAGTTAGCCGAAAGTTTTCAGCCGAAAGTAAAAATATCGATAATGCAGATAGTGTCTTGGCTATCTCAGCCGAAAGTTGTTAGGCGACATATTTCGGCCGAAACATATTTTATATAAAATGAAAAATTAACAAAACGTATAAACTGGTATTTTCATGAAGTGATTTTACGGCTGAATATAGGTCCATTTTCGGTTGTCACTGCATACCGTAGGAATTATACTATACGTTTCAGCACAATTTGCACAATTCATCCCCCGAAATTCAAATTTAAAGCCCCTCGGAGGGCTAAGCGGGAGGTCACTAAGCTCGGGGGACGTAGGAGCCGGGATCAGTATACATATCACACTGCGTGCTGCACGTCGGAGTGGATTATATAGAATCTATTAATGATTAGCGATATGATGCCAACCCAAATTTAACTTAAAATTGTAGAGGCTAACGGCTTCGGTAACTCTCACGGGCACATTTTATATTTGGGATGAATAACCATAAGAGATAAATTGTGCGGGATGAATTGCTTCAAATTTGGGATGAAATGTGCGAGAAAAATCAGCCTGTTACCAATTGAACTGCTTTCCAGACATGACACTTTAAAGGTTGAATTTATACAAATTTATACAAATCCAGCAATAAATTCACTATATGGAAATTCCAGTTTATAGGTTGTTTTGTCAATTTTTCGTTTTAAATTAAATATGTTTTGGCTGAAATATGACGGATGGTACCTTTCGGCTGAGATAGCCAAGACACTATCTGCATTGCCGACATTTTATAACTTTCGGCTGAAAACTTTCGGCTAACTTTAACAAGGTTCTCTGAGCCGATTACTAAACTGTTTTCATATTTGGAACATTCGCAAAAGATGTATGAAACAAATGTGTATAACAACGTAATAAAATTAATTGAATCAGTGAATATGGGTAAAACTACGAATTTCTAACATAGTGTGTTTTGTCTCATACAAATTATTTTTGATTCTAATTGTACAACCTTTTTACATTGAAATCATTTGCTGCGTTCCATTTTCGCTGGTAAAGTACTCACAAGTACTAAAAAGTAGATAGTAAATGGAACGCAAAAATAAAAAGTCAAAGCCAGCAAACTACTCATATACAAAAGCAAGAGTAGTTGAAAGCAGTGGGAAGTACTTGTGAGTACTTTGCTAGCGAAAATGGAACGCAGCAATTATAGTACAATTTTATTTTCAAATAAATTGTCTAGGCTGTGCGTTTCTATGATAAATGGGTTTATTAAGGTAGCTTTGCAAAATTTAAAATTTGTATAAAAGAAACAATTTTGATATAAGGTTTTCATAACGCTTTTGAGAATGATTCCGAATAGGAATCGAAAGCTAAAGCTGTAATTAAGTTTTTCAAAATAAAACGAGCCCTAAACCAATATTTCAAAAATTTGTTTTAATTTTAAATCATTGGCTCAATAAAATAAAACTAATTAACATGTCTTATTATCTATATTCGACCCGTTTTATGTGGCGTAAAATTAAAGAACTTCATTTAACAAAATTGTATGGCACAAAATGTTTAAAGAAACTGGCTGAAACTTTTAGAGAAAGTTCGGATTAAATTCTAGTGGAACATAAAAATTCTATAGTGCTAGTAACATTGCTGAAATAATGATGAATTACCACAATTAAGCGGCATATTTAGAACATTACATATTTTGATTTCTATTATCATTAAAGTACACACAAAACACACAAAAATGGTGGTGGGGTCTGTGTATACTACAGAGAAAGTTACAAATTCAGGAGAGTTTATTGCAAAACTGAAGTTATAATGGCTGAAATGAAACTTACTTCCATGACAATTCTAATAGTAGCATGTTACAATCCCCCACCTGCTATAATACTAACTGACAAGGATGATTTCCAGAAAATTCCATCTTCATTTGTATTAAGATATAGTCATTTCGTAAAAGGAGGTCACATCAATTTTAAGATCGTTGATAGGTCACAAAAATTCCATGATCTTATAAAAGCAAATAAGTTTTTCTCAGCTCCTTTTACATCAACTCGTGCTCCATCATGGCTAGATCAGTTTATTGTTTCTATTCATCTCCTGTAAAGTCAAATCTTATCGGGTCTAAATTCGGAACACGCTTATATACGACTATAGTAACACATCGATAATGCAGCAATCTCTTATTGCCTTTTGGGCGCTGATGAGCGCCGGAGCCTGTTACGTTACCAACACAAAACGACGGGGTATGGATATTATGGTAGGTAAACATATCCTTATTCAAATCAAACGAATCAAAACCTATTTTAGAGTCATACTCACGCTACAAGGCAAAATTGGAATCACACGATATTGAATTGCTTGGTGACTTCAACGCCCATCTGAGTCACAACAATTTCCACTTTGAGAACGAGACAGGAATTGATCTCGAGATACCTACTCAAACAACCCAGCTTCAGAGGGGCGACTGCGAAATCTTGAAACCTTAAAAAATAGCCGAACCCGCTCCCATTTGGACTTCGTTTTAACCCGCAAAAACAGCCGATTTGTTTGTGTAAAATTTGTAAAGGTTGCTCCATTTATCCAGCTATAAACGATCACTGCTTACTATTGCTTAAATGCATAATTTGACACAAAACGGTCGCCCATCTTTTCAATTCCGTGCGCCAATACAAAATTGTCGGTACCAATTTCCATCTCAAACGTATACCTACAAGTCTTCAAATTTATTGGTGTTGCAAGGAGAATTAAGGAAAAATAAGCGGTCTGTACCAAACTATTTTATCAAACTTCTATATGGCATGCTTTTAGGAGTTTTATAAAATAGTTTGGAATATACTGGTTATTTTTGCGCCGTGCAAAACTACAAATAACCACAATTATTGCTGTTAATCACTGCCTACATTAACGCTACATCTGAGCAGATTCTGGCCACCAAAACATACCTACCCCCAAACGAACACGAGCTTTAGCCCTCTTTAAACAGGCCCAGCATTATAAAAATATCAATCCCTGACCGACTCCGTCGAACCTATTCATTTTTCAAAAAATTTAAACGAGATCACATACTCACACACTTTCCTGAGGACGAATGGCCGAACCTCTTAGAACCGATTATTACCCACTAGGACCTCCTCCAACTAAGGAGAAATAAATTGAAATGTTTCATTAAGTAAAATAAATTGTAAAACAATTTTGATGAAGCCTGTTGTTATTAATTAATTAAATCATAGCACGGTGAAGAGAATAGAACTTAAGACTGCGGCTTGGCAAGTAACTTCCTCAACCAACAGTTTACATTCCACGACTATTGTTAATTGAAAACCTATTCTAAAAATCAATAGAGTTGATATTTTTTATAAAATGTAAACCCAAGGCAGCTGAAGAAAAATTTCGAAACTGGCATTCATGCTCTTAAAAATAATCAGAATATTTATTCCAACAAAATTAATTGTAGACATCATAATAGTAGAATCATACCACCGAGAATTCTGCACTGTTCATTCCGCATCACCAAGAAGAACGTTTACTTGTTAAAAGAATGTGTTGTCAGACTCTTTTGCACATTATATTTATATTTCCTCTAACTCGGGCCTGATTTTTGCTAGGAAATAATCTCATCAAAAATCATCTACCAACAACATTTTTTCTTATATGGCTTCTTGAGGCTCCTAGATTAAGGGGTTTGGACAGGACACCTCCATCTCCTCTATATATTTTGATTCCAATTATATTTAGAGAGTGAGATAATAATACACAAGAGTGTGATAATAATGAGAAACATGCTAAATTTGTAATTCTTTGAACGTCTTATATAGATAATATCAAAATTCCAAGAACTTTTTCAATTTCAAACTTTAATGAAGCTTATGTCTCTTATCTTGTTCAAACATGTACACACAAAAAACGGTCATTCTCAGAAATCAACCCATTTCGTTTCCCAGGAAATTTATTTTTATTAATTTTAATTAGGTTGTGACAGTTTTCAGACATTTTATTATTATTATTATAATTTTTTTTTTTATCATTATCAATGTTTTTCATTTTGTGATTTTTTGTATGAAAGGAATCACAATAAAAAATTTTCATTCTAATATAAACCATTTTCGTTTTTATTTTTTTTTTTTTTTTTTTTTTTTTTTTTGTGAAAAGATAACACACAAGACGAAAAAATTAGAATAATAAGCCCCCGAATAAAAATAAACTTTGAAATGGAAATTTGCTTTCTTTTCGGTTCACCATTTTTGACTATTGTGGTTGAAATCTTAAATAAGAAAAGATTTAATTTATTTTATTGTAAAACGGCTGGAGTTAGTTTGTACGGAATATATTTTCAAATAAATAAATGTTTTAAATTAATTATAAATAAATAATTAAACAAAAACAGCTCGTAACGAGAAATTAAGCTTATTAATTGTAGAAGTAAATAAATCAAAAATATCTTCGAAATGCTGATAAAATAATGGGCGTTTATTATCTTGTATCACAGTTTATTTAACATCTGCAACTTGCAACTTAAAAAAAACTTTGTTTTTATTTTACTTGCTTGGCAAAATATTAATTACGTTAGACGAAAACTTTATTAAAGTAAAAAAAAACGAAAACTAAACTACATACTCGTATATGTATGTACTCGTACATACTAAAAATAAAATTTGTAGTAGCTACACAAATAACAAGCATTAAGTAAAATGAAAAAAAAATGTTGGATTTTTCATTTCAGATTTTTTATTTTTTATATTGTTATGATAACGGCATAGTGGTAAATTTGAACAAATAGCTGAGACTTGAGCGATGCTATTACAAACCATAATAAACGATAATTTATGTAAATGTTGTGGTTTTACAATTTATGTTCTATACAACATAGTTTACACTTTTGAACAAAATCTTTCAATTAACATTTTGCAGAAGTTTGTGAATTTATGTCTTATCTAGAATACAATATATTTATGAGGACGATCTGAGGCTCAATCTAACAATGAGCATTCCAAAGTTTCAGTATTATTATCATTTTACGAATGGTTTTCAAAAATGAGATTAAAGATGTGCTGACCCCTACGGAACTAAAGTTATTGATGCAGATATTTCATTAAGAAACTTACTGGTAAAGCGTTTTTCTAAATATAGCTGATGTAATGATATTCGAAACGAAAATCAGTGTCCAGAAAAATTTAATGGTAGTGAAATGTGTTTGTTGGTAATGTATGTATACGTTTCTCAACAAAATCGTTGGAACAATAATGACGTTGTCTTTGATTGGTTGATTGTGGTGTTCGAGCAAGTATAAGCAAGACCTCACGAAGATGGGTGGGTCTTGCCGAACACCCTGCTACACAACATAAGGAGAATTTGAATAGGTTTAGTTAGTAATGATAAAAATTCACCCGATTACAGACACCTAATTATAGCCATTTGTTAGTAACCCAATGACATCTATTAGTTGCTGAATCAGGCTCAATTCTGAAAATCGTGAGCAAAAGTAATGTAAATTCAACTTAAACTTATAAAACAGTAGCTCAGAGACGATCTAACATAAACATAATTATAATATCAGCTATTTGTTCAAATGATATCCACCGGTCACTGTCGCAACTTAGAACTACAATTTAGCTCAAATTATTATTATAAATGTAGAATTTTTGCAAACCCGCTGTAACGATGCCACATCGATGCATCGTTCAGAAGGGGTTAATGAGCCAATAAATATGACAAATTTCTACTACTTTTTTTTTACTGGTTTTTGAAAACGAAAAATTGATCGACGATGATGGTATTTTTTGTGCAGTCGAAACCATCTTGGTTTCTAGAAAATTATGTTTCCTTGTTGTTGACTCGTGCAACTAAAACAAGATAAAATAATTAAAATCAGTGCATAGTAATTTGATTTGATTAGTTATCAAATAAAACTTTGATAAACATTTTTGTTTATATATTAGATAAAAAAATTGTGTTTACTAAATCAAGTGAGGTTGTTTGTGTGAACCTCCTTGACAAGGCTAAAATAAGCGTGGTCAATTCTAGCTGTGTGTTGTTTTATTAAATAGAAAATAGTAACAATAACAGTATAGTGAATTTCTTTTTAAATTAAAAAAAAATCATAATAAAAACGGAAGGAGTCCATTTTTTGGGGTTATGCTGCGGCTTTTGTCACAATGTAATATTTTTACTAATAAAAAATCAAAAAATAATACAAGTGAAAAAATCGTTCAGAATTTTTAATTGTATTTATTATATTATAAAAAAAAATGGTTAGATTAATTAGTTTAAGTTTTGTGTTCAAATAAATATTTTTAAGTGATAAACGAAAAAAAAAGCGTTGTCCGAAATTATCAATGTTGTCTAATAAAACTTTATAAATAACCAAAATAATAATCAAATTATAATAATTTACGACAAAATTAACAATTAAAAAAAAAATAATCATCTATATATATAAAAAAAAGTGTACATTTTGATTGTCACTCCATAACTCGAGAACGGCTTAACCGATTGCCATAACATTTTTAGGGAAGGTGCAGGGAGGAGTGATGATGGTTAGTTCATTTTGAAATTCAAAATCGCTCCAGCCATTCTCGAGTTATAATTTTTTTCCTGAAATGAACTCGCTCTTTGTAAAACAACAACAACAAATACCCGTAAAATCGAAAAATTGCAAATATCTCGAAAACGGTGCGTCTGAGCGAAAAAATAAGGTCACTTTGCCCCCACACTTCATGCACACACTTTATGATCGATTGGGTATGGTCCCAGTCCCCTCTCTTGAAAAAATTTTAATTCAACATTTGAAAAAAAAAAAAGTTTAAATTTCGGTCCGACCTAACGAAAAAAATCGATCCAAACTAATACACAAACTCATAAATACACTCATTCATTTGATTGACAGCATACAAATGACAAACAGATGAACCTGTCAAAATGCACATGTTTGCCAATCACTTTCTTTCACTCTTGGAATCTGATACAGCCGGTCATACATTCGCTGCTTTCCAATTGGAATTTTATTACAAGTGATTTTTTTTGAGTTTCATAAATATTAGTAAGTATTAACAAAATAAAAAGTGATTTTAAGTGTGTTCAGTGCAAAATATTTTCCAAATAAACAAAACAAATTTGTTTTACTTTAATGATTTTTTGGGAAAGTTTAATTGGATGCAACGCATAACAGCACTCACACAACAACAATACTTTTTTGAATTATTCTTAAATAAACAATCCTTAATTTATATTGAACTAGCTGAGCCCGGTCCGCCTTGCTGGACCTAAGTCCACCGACTTCATTTTGTCCAGCTTGCATGATGGTATCATAGACATGTTTTTGCTGGTCATTTAATTTGGGAACATTCAAATTCACAAATGTTTGCAATTCATTGGGATCATACTGTTGTTCACGTAGAATTTCTCGATCAAATAGATCATGCATTGGACGATTGGGTGGTGACAAACCTAATTGCCCTAATGCTTTATTTGCAATCGTTAGGCACATATCTTCAATCGCTATCAATGCCTCATTATACATTTCCAATGAAATCAGCAAATCAGCGTTTCTTGTGTGATGACGCAATAGTCTTCTGCCATAAAATCTTTGTATTTATTCCACAATTCAAGTGGATTTGATGGAAAACATGTTGATATGATTATGGCATATAACATACGTATTTGATGTGGAGAAGAAGCAATCGATGCATCATGAAGCGTTAAATCCCAATGCGCATCATTTTCAAATAAACCTAATTGCTCACATGCTTCACGATATGTCACACATAAATGACCATTTACTCTTCGCAAATGTTGAAATGAACGTGGTCCAACTTACTAACAACAACCGCAAATAATAACATTCTGCATTGTTTGGATGAACAGTGTATAATCTTCCCATGGTATTTGCAAAAAAAACACCCGGATGGGAAAGGAATAAATTCTCCAAAGAGCTTCATTAGTGCTATTGTAGCGCCCCATTTGATATTGGGCGATTTCATCATTGCTATTGTCACCAGTTACTCCAAAAACAGCCATATCACTACCTTTAATCACATATTTGCAAATGTATTTAATCGACTTCACAGAATTACAGTACTCAACATTTATGTGAGCCTGAAATACTTTTGACAATAGTTTTGACAACGATTATCAACATCAATGTCTTGATTGCGTATTTTAATTGTTTTTGTATGGCCATTATCCTCCGGTGACCGACGTCGGTACAACGGGTATCCGTCGTCACCTGTAATTGTATCCGAAGTTAATGCTCTTGGATACCGTTTGGTACATTTTCCATCGATCATGCATGGTGACTTCATATTTATTTGACCGCAAGGGCCATGGATCATATTTTTCGTGACAACTTCAAATTATTCTGGATCGCTGATTTCATCTGGAATTTCAGCTGATATAATGTTATCAATTTGTGTTATTTTACGAACCAGCCATATCAACATGTGCGCGTGCGGCAGCCCTCTCTTTTGCCATTCAATCGAATATATCCAGCAACGCACCTCTCCAAAAATTCGCAATTTGATAATCAAATCCATCAGTGCTTTTACTTTCTGTCGAAATACACGTGCTCTTATATCGTGTCGATCTGTTGGATTCTGACCATCAAATAAATTGTTTTTTATGTCAGCCCACTGTAGATTGCATGTGAATGTTATGAATAGGTCGGGACGACCATATTTGCGAACGTATGACATTGCATTGATGGTATTATTGTTAAACGTCCGATATCATTAACATTACCATCATTCACTATTGCATCTTGCAAGTGTATGTATTCTTTCGATCACAATTTGGCTTTATTGAATCGAAGGTAATTAATCCGTTCTGCTTCAATTTTCGCATATGTACATGTCAACAGCGTATTGGTGGAAAAGTTTGCCACATTGCATAATAAAGTTGTCTTCTTGTGGGCGAATCTCGAATCTATACGAATAATAATTCATCCCACTAACTTTTTTTTCTACCTCACGACCTATGATGAATACATTATCAGAAAATTAAAATCATGTCTTCTTGTTTTGAAATAAATAAATTGAATTCATATATATTTTACCGGTTCGTGGATCTATCATTCGTATATTGATATGATAGCCGTCGTCACCTTTCCAGTGCAATAATGGATATTGTAATGCATCATAGCTGCGGTGAAGCTCTGAAAAACGCTGATGGCCACTTCATCAATTGTTGGTGCATTAAATCGTCTCGCATGCTCTCCAAAGGGCGTTTTGTCAGCCCTGATAATGATTCTGTGATCATCAGATGGCATACGATCGAGAGCGGTTTTAAACAATCGAATTAATTCATTGTGCTGATGTCAGAATGTTTGAAGTTCAGAAAAATTTGTCGCCTTGCACGCGCAGCAATTATACAACGCCGATCCAATTCACGATTTGCATCTCCGACAAAATAGATTTGCAAAAATTGATGATCAGCATCAGGATATGGCAATAAGGAACCAGTTCGATGATAAATCTGACCTTGAATATGTAATATTTGTGAAATGTAATTAGATGCTGGATCAGAATTCTTGAACACATCAAAAAAATTGCTGCTCAGACCGCATTTTTCATATGATATTCTGCATTCATATGATATTCTGTCTCGCACTCATTGCATTCATATTCATATGATATTCTGTCTCTTACAATTTTGGTCGCACCAAAAGTCGCACCAAAAGAAGTTATTTGAAATGCCGCATTGTATTGTTGAATGTGAGACAAAAAATGCTTAGGCATTTGCGACATTCCAAAAATGAATGAATGAAGTGGATCGGGGGGAGATTCAAATGCTGGCAGTCTCACTTTGCTATTAGCACAACACATGCCAGGCGTTTCACCTTGAAATTTGGCTGCATCACAATGTGGACATCTCACCGTCATTCCACCAATATTGGCATGTTCACTATAATCATTTTAATAATTATTGTAAGCGAAAGCAGCATATTCCGTCTCTTGCACAGCACGACGTGAAAGTCGTGTCGATCGCCTCGATGCTGGATTTAATGGATTTGGATCTGCCGATCTATGACGACATGCGTTCCGTAATTGTTGTACTTGATTTTGTTGTGAGTGTTCCTCTACACTTTGCGCTCTCCTTTGATTATATCTATAGGTAGAATTATGCGTACGTCGACCTATAGTTGATCGTCTTGTTGGTGGCATTTTTTTCTAAATCAATGAAATTAATTCAATATGAATTAAGGATTGTTTATTTAAGAATAATTCAAAAAAGTATTGTTGTTGTGTGAGTGCTGTTATGCGTTGCATCCAATTAAACTTTCCCAAAAAATCATTAAAGTAAAACAAATTTGTTTTGTTTATTTGAAAAATATTTTGCACTGAACACACTTAAAATCACTTTTTATTTTGTTAATACTTACCAATATTTATGAAACTCAAAAAAAATCACTTGTAATAAAATTCCAATTGGAAAGCAGCGAATGTATGACCGGCTGTATCAGAATCCAAGAGTGAAAGAAAGTGATTGGCAAACATGTGCATTTTGACAGGTTCATCTGTTTGTCATTTGTATGCTGTCAATCAAATGAATGTGTGTATTTATGAGTTTGTGTATTAGTTTGGATCGATTTTTTTCGTTAGGTCGGACCGAAATTTAAACTTTTTTTTTTCAAATGTTGAATTAAAATTTTTTCAAGAGAGGGGACTGGGACCATACCCAATCGATCATAAAGTGTGTGCATGAAGTGTGGGGGGAAAGTGACCTTATTTTTTCGCTCAGACGCACCGTTTTCGAGATATTTGCAATTTTTCGATTTTACGGGTATTTGTTGTTGTTGTTTTACAAAGAGCGAGTTCATTTCAGGAAAAAAATCATAACTCGAGAATGGCTGGAGCGATTTTGAATTTCAAAATGAACTAACCATCATCACTCCTCCTTGCACCTTCCCTAAAAATGTTATGGCAATCGGTTAAGCCGTTCTCGAGTTATGGAGTGACAATCAAAATGTACACTTCTTTTTATATATATAGATAACTCTTCTACAAAAAAAAGTTTCATTGTACAAGCAAAAAAAATTCATTTGAGTTTTTTGAATATGAACTGAGCAGGGGCCCTATTCTCAAATTTCACATTCATTTTCCACATGTGGACATCTGTCAAAATTCCCTTAATAGTTCCCTTGGTATTTTTCCCTATGTATATTCCACATGCTACCAAATACCCTATTATTGAATCATTCGGAATTTTCTATTCACCACTCAGTGCGTTGAATTTATTTTTGTAATTTTAGCAAAGCAGCAATTGTCAATAAAGTCAACTAAATATGTTTAATGTTTGCAATGTTTTTTTTGCTATATTTCAGTACATTTTTTAAGAATTTTTTTTATGTTATGAATTTGATAAAAAAAAAATTCAAAATGATTTTTTATTCACAAAATAAAAATCTCATAGATTCTATACTACAAAATTTAAAGAATTAAAAAATTCATAGAATTTATTAAAATTTATAAAATTATTATATAAACTTACTGAATTTTTCACTTGCTGCAGAAAGAACAAGTCTAGGGAGTCCCCTCACGGCGCTTAAACTGAAAAGGTGTGAAAGCAAGACAAGTCTAGCCAAAACTAGACTTGGGGTGCACCAAAAAATTAAGCTCTCGTAAATTAAGAACGTACGACATTGCCTTTATGGAGAGCATGCCAAAAGGCTTGGTTTAGATTCTAATGATTTCTGTAGAAGCTGTTTTGGTTAGGTGGACGAAGGGACTTTGATTCACCTCCTTTGCTCATGTCTGAAATTATCATGCCGGAGGCATAAATATTTAGTTAAGTTCAAAATGGTCCACCTGTCGAATCTCGAAAACAGCAAAGTGCGGGAAAAATTGCGCTACATAAGTAGTTCTAAATGGTTAAGCTGAAGTAAGGGTGAAGGGGCTAAATTATATGCCACTCCAACTAACCTAACCTAATCCACAGAAATTTTAGACTTTATAGAATTTATAGAATTAAAAGAATTTATAGGATGTAAGAATTGATTGGATTTATAGAATTTGTAGAATTTATCGAATTTATAAAAATTAATTTTTTTTTTAGAAATACTAAAATTTGTAGAATTTACCAAATTTATTGAATTTGTAGTAATTATGGAATTTTTAAAATAAGTCAAATTTGAGTTTGTAGTTTTTAGTACATTGAAACTGTAAAATTTAAAGAATTTATATAATTTGTGAAGTTTATATAATTTATAGATTGCGGGATTTATAAAATCGTTAATATTTATAGAATTTATAGGTTTTGTAAACATATTAAAATTAACTAATAAAATTTATAGAATTTATTGGATTTTTAAGATGTATAGAATTTATCGAATTTACAAAATTTATAAAAACTTAAGAATTTATGAGATTTAAAGAATTTAAGAACTTGCTGAATTTTAAAACTTTATTCAAAGAATTTATTAAATTTATAAAGTTTATAGAATTTATTTTACTTTGGAGGTTTATAGAAATTATCGAATTAACAAAACTTATAAGAAACAGAATTTATGAAATTTGTAGAATTTAAAGCACTCACTGAATTGTTAAACTTTATTTATAGAGTTTTAGAACTTATAAAATTTAGAATTTTATAAAATTTATTAAATTTATAAAATTTATAGAAATTATTGAATTTATAAAATTGTTAAAGCTTATAGGATTTAACGAAATTTTTTTATTTATAAAACAAATTAAATCTGGGTTTGTATTGTAGAATTTATTAAACAGACACAATTGAAACATTTATTAGAAATCAAAGAGTCTATAAAATTTAAAAAAAATTTATTCATAAAATTTATAGAATTTATAAATTTTATAGAATTTATAGAATCGATAAATTCATTAAATTTAAAATTATATAGAGTTTATAGTAAATTAAAACTTATAGAAGTTATGAACTTATAAAATTTACAAAATTGATTGGATTTATAGAATTTATAAATTTTACAGAATTTATCGGATTTATAGAATTTTCAAAATTTATGGAATTTAAGACACTTATTTGATTTTAGACTATATAGAATTTGTAGAATTTACTGAATTTATAGGTTTGATATAATTTATAGCGTAATTAAATTTAAAGTATTTATATATAATTACGCCGCCCCGGTGGCACAGTTGTTAGCATGCTTGCTTTAAGCTCCGGAAGTCCCGGGTTCGAATCCCGGCGGGTGATGAAAAAATCACGGCTGGTTAATGTAAGGATCAATGAATTTAATCACTCATTATCCGTTAAAAAAAATGATTACGAAACTTCACAATGAAGCGGCCAAATCCCTCTATGGGATGTAGCGCCAGCGAAAAAAAAAAAAAAAAAAAAAAATTTATATATAATTGCTACAAATTATATACACTTTATAAATGTTTTACATTTTTTTCCACCCATTTCGAAAGCGGGTCTACTATAATGAGAAACTATTGTTTATAAAAGGCCTCTTGAAGTCGATGTAAATTCGTTACCCTATATTGTAACGTTCTATATAATGGTACTCCAGGTTATCAGTATCATGACAACTTGACATCGTTTAACAAAATCTCTATATCTGAATCGAGTTTTGGCCCCCATATATTAGTATCGATCTATTGCGCGCTTAATAATAATGTCCGGCTGACCGTTCGGTTAACGATGCAATGAAGCTGTGGGTAATGATATAGTAGTACCATTCCGCCCTGCTATACATAAGAATGTTGTTCTTTATTACCAGTTCGCCTATACGTTGCAGATACAGTTGGAATTGTGATTGTTGGCCCATTTGTTGCGTCCAATTTTGTTTTAACGATGTAACAAAACAGGAAGTCAGAACAAAGGAAGATCTTTCATTTGAGCATGTATGTATTGTTGACGTCGTTTTCAATGTTTCGCCTATCGAGTTGTGGTGAGTGCATTCCGTTGTTGTTACGGTAACTAAGAAAGTAAGAACTGCTCCTATTCTTTGTCAGTTGCTTCGCATGTTAAGTACAAATATTTTCATTGTAGTATGGGTGTAAGATCTGTGCGTGTAAAAGCTTTAATTTGCTGTAATCGAAAACTGCTTGTTCACGATTTGTCCATTTCAACCGTTGGTTTTGGTGTAGAAATTAACAAGGCTCACAAAAGAACGTAGTCCTTCGATTTAGATACCTGCGTTGGATATACCTTCCAATTTGTTTTGTTTTGGAAAAATACCGTTTCAAAATTGCGATAACGCTTTAAATGATCGAATTGGTTGATTATTGATCGGTACGGGTTTTGTTCGAATGATGTCCGGTATAGTTCTGTGTTGGAACCATTCAGTTCCCTCATGCGCGACATTGCGATTTAAATGTATCCCCAAAATTTACTGCTGGTGATGTTGGAGATGATGTATTGTACTTGGTGATGATGTACTTCCATTTCATCCTAATTTTGCGCAGTTTGCTGTGGAGGATATGCATCAACAAAGCTCGCGCAGAGCATTTAGAAATCTTGAGCCGGCACTGGTTTCAAGTGCTCTATTAAATGGTAATATTGTACTAGTTGTTTATACCGATTTCCGCCTTTGATGAGATCGCTCTTAAAATGCTGTTGCAGAAACGTTCTCTCTTAATTCCTTTTTAATTTTAAATTTTTGCCATAGTTGATTGGATAAGGTCTTATTGATGATTATATTATTGAAAGTGTGAATAAGTTTAAGGATTTAGGTATAACATTTATTCCGAATCTATCGTTTCAGCACCGCTTTGAAAGTGGCATTTGTTAAGCGAGTCCTATATGCTTGGCTTTTTAAAAGGTTTTCTTAAGACTTTCATGGTCCCTATTTCCTATGGGATTTAAACTGTATACGTCTCTTTAGTACGGTCATTATTCGAATGGGGTGTTCCATTTTATATTAACTACTCAGATAGCAAAGAGAGAGAGCGAAAAAGCATTTTTTATAAGGTATACCCTCTACGAAAGATACCTAGAGAAGCAAAGTTACCTACTTTCACAGTTCTCGCGTATCGAGGTAGATGCAAATTAATAAATATTGAGCTCAGCTTTATTCATAGGATTGAAATTAGCGTAATCTTTGTTTTGAGTTTCTTCGATATACTCCATTATGTGAGCTGCGAGATAAAGATTTCCAAATTAAGTTGCCGGTTCGTAGGCAAACCTATGGTAAATGTGAGCCGATTTACCGATAAATTTTTAAATATTTTAATTAAATTTAATTAAATGCAACCAGTTGTATAAAGTTGGTGATAAATAAATAAATTTTATCAAGGCGCCAATTTTTTTTATTTTAGTCAAGGGCGACCAAATTTGTTAAGGCGACCGGTTTACTTTTATTTGTTCTAAATAAAATAAAGATAAAAATAAATTTTGGGAAAGAATCCGAAGTCTAGTCTTGAACCTTCAAACGATTTTATTACCCCACCTCCTTTCGATATTTTTTTATTTGAATATGAGTGTTGAATCTACTTTCATGTTTCTATCAAGAAGAGAAAATTCAACAACAATAGAATTCCAATTTAACTGCACCGGCATGGTTAGACTCTACATTGCCCAATGTTATTCCATTTTTTAAACTATCCAATCAGTCATTTCCAAAAAGTTATCATGAAGTTGGAAAATATTTAAGTTGGCGTAAACATCGATTTTTCCATTTATTTGCTTTGGGTATCTCAGTTAATAAAACAAAATATAGTTTCATCAAATGCATAACTTGCTCGTCACTATACCTGAAACATATACAACAGAAGCATAAAACACAAAAATTAAATCAACGACAAGGGTTAACCGATTAAAGGGACTCATGAGAATTCACCCAAATTGTTCTACCTACCTAAGTGTTATAATATTTTAATCGCCAGCAGCTAACTAAATAATTCAAGAGATTAATCAACTATAAAATTTTGAAAACTGTTGATTTCTTTTAACTTTTGTATTTTTTTTTTCTTCTCGAACACCTTTTCTTAAATTTAAAAAGAAATTTGTTTTTCTTCTCAAAAATACAACAACATTTAGCTTCGTAAAAATTTTAATACTCGAAAAAAAAAAATATTTCAAAAGTTTTCCGAAACTTGCTTTTAAGCTTAAGATTGATTGATTACCTTTTTTCTGCTTCATTAACATATTTAATCAAAAGCCATGAAACATTATAATAAAAGTCTGTTAAATCTCCAAAATATATTTTGGATTTTTTTGTTGGCTTTCCGATTTTATCGTAAATGCGTTGGTTTTACATTTCTCCAATAAATTTTTGTTTATTTTGTTTGTGCTTTATTTTTTAATTCAGAAGAATCTTTACAAGATCATATTTAAAAAAAAATCTTTTCATCGTGTTTTTTTCCGCAGACTCTCTTTTTTTTTGTTTATTGTATTTTCATGCATACTCAAATTTTGAATTTTTTGTGGAAAGCATCGCGTAAAGTTTTTTTTTTTTCTTTCTGCAAACTTTGTTGTGTACATAGGAAAGAAAGTTTGAACATGTAAACGGGGAAACAAACTTTTAATTTATAGATTGATTTTTTTTATTTTATGTTACTAAACCGTATTATGATTTTATATTAATTTTGCTTTTTCCATCGTTTTGTTTTCCTCTGTGTACTGCGCCAGCTAAATTGACACAATTCAACAAAGTTAATTTTTAAAATATTATATCTCATCCTTCTCTAATGACTTTGAAATATTTTCTTTGTGGGTATACTATATATATAAATATAGTAAGATACGAGCACAGTGATAAAAAATTTAAAAGAAAAATCGGAAAAGTTTTTTTTTTTTTTTTGTATTTGAAAAAGAAAAAGTTATACAGATTGGAATAGAAGCAAATTTTGTTGTTGTTCGTTAGAAATTTTTAAATATTAAATGAAGCATTAAAGGGTGTGTGTGCATGACTTTTATAAAAATTACGGACGTAGAAATTGGTTTTGTCATGCGAACGATAAAAAATTTGAGATATTCAAAGAAATTGCTCACCACTATCTAGCTGATTTTTTTTCACTACACATAAAGTAGTTATATTAGCTCCCAAAAGAAACAGTAATTAAATAACTGATATGGGTTGGATAAGCAAGACATCTATATCTTCAGAAATCGAAGTAGCCAAAACAGTGAGTATAAATTTCATTACAATAAAATAGCAATTTCTAAAGATTGCTGATCAGGGTACTAAGGAATTAAAGCACTTTGGTATATCAGGAACAATGACCTCTGCTGTATATTTAAGAATTAATTTAGAAGAAGCAATGCATTAAATTAAATTACGTCAAGTATATGTACATATTTAAAAATAACATGATCAGCTGAGATAAAAACAAAAACAGAAAAAACTCAGTTGTGACCAGAGAGTAAAATCAGAAAGATATCGAATGATAATGATCATAAGCGATTGTACGATGTTATGCATAAATTTCCTCTCCTGGGCGGTCATTTCACAAATTTATCGGTGTTTATTATTCCGGCACTTTAAGTTCTCTATAAAACGTTGAAAATATGCGATGACACGTAGTATCTTGCTCAAACTGGATTTTCTTTCAAAGAGGAGGTATGACGCTTATACTTCGTATGTCATTCTCAGGTAATTTTGTTTTACGTGATTCAACTTAGCAGAATAAGATGAAAACCAGGTAAGCACGATAGTGGAATCGGTCCATGCGAAATTTCGGCCAGTAGGTGTTAAGGTCTTCTTTACCGGGTGCATCAATTTAGCTAGCAGGTGCGCCGCATATAGGTCTAACCTGGGTAGTGATACTCTTTTTATATAGGCCCCTTTGGTCTTCCTCTGACATCTGCGAAACCATGTACTTGCACATCTCCGTTCGTAGTGGTTAGTGAATCGCTCTTACTCTTTTGTACTCGATTTGATAGGGTTTCGGTAACTGTTTATCCCATCTGCATTTGGTCAACCATAGTTTTTAAAACAAAATCATCAATAATACTACAGATGGCGCTAGGAAACCCAGCGGATCGAAGACTCGGGCTGTTTTAGAGATAACCCGCCTTTTAGTGATTGGACCTTTAGGTTGGATACCGATTTTGATTGTGAATAGGTCGTCGTTTGCATGCCAATGTAACCACAGTACCGTTATGCTTGTTGACATCTCGTTACAAACTTGCCTAATCGTTAAATTTTTTGGTGGATCGATTAAGCTGGGACTATTTGACTTCCATTTTCTCTGCTGCAAAGCTGCACTTATTTTCTCTTTCAAAAGTAAAGCACCTTCCTCACTTTCTGCACCCGACAAGAATCATCCACGTAGAAGTCATTCACTATGTGCTGTAATACGGTATTGTCTTTGCTCTCCCGGGCTGATTGCTGCAGTGTGCGCATTGCGAAATACGCGGAACATACCGTAGTCGGCTTATAGTGCCGCATCTTCTCTCGTAGGTCCTCACGCCATAGTAGTCTTTGATAATTAGTATCGTCATCGTTTATCAAAATTTGATGGCACATCCGTTCTATATCTGCTGCGATGACAATCCGTTGGCAGCGAAATCGCAACAGTGTCGCCCGTACTGTTGGTTGAATAGTTGGTCCGATAAGTAAAGTATCGTTCAAGGAAACCACTGTCGTGGATTTGCTTGAGCCGTCATAAACCACTCGCAGCTTGGTCGTCTTACTGGTGGTCTTTAAGACCGCGTGATGGGGTAAATCGCCAATATTTATTTGCTCGTTGGGTATCTCAACCATGTGCCCACTTTGCAGATAGTCCCTCATCTGTCCTACGTATTGTTTTCGCAAATTTTCGTCATTCATCAGCCGACGTTCTAATGACCAAAATCGGCGGGTGGCAACTTTAACAGAATTTCCCAACTTTTTTTATATGCCACGAAATGGAAATCGAACCACATATCTCCCATCCTCTCTACGTTTAAAAATATCCACATAAATTTGCTCACATTTTGCCACTTGCAGTGATATATGATTTACCTGTGGACTATCCTCCATCTCCCAAAACTGACGCAGTGTCTTATCCACGTCCTCATCTTGTTGCTCGCTCACGGCTATGGAAAATACGTTTCGCTCCGCGTACTTGTTTTTCACCTTACACAATCCACCCAAAAACTGTTTTTTGTAGAAATATTGATCTCATTTGCCTTCGGTTTTCTTCGATAATTACTACTACTTGCTTTCTCGTTGAAACAGATAATGCTAGGTAATTGTCACACACCCCCTAGTAATGCCCGCCTGTACACAATGGACATGATTCAGTTTATGATATCAGCACCGTAACTTTCCTCGTCTGACTAGTCTTTACTTTCGTCATAGAGTCAAGACTTTCCAGCGCGTCGCTTCTCTTTGTGAGAAAATCACTCTAAGCTGTCTCATGCGCCCAGGCTTCCTTAATATTACCATCTAATTTATGGAATAATAAGAATATAAGCCATGGATCCCGTCTTTCACCTTTCTCTCCGAGCACTTTAAATCCGCGAGGATCTCATCCGATATGTCGAGACGTCACAGGGCCTTTGAGAAACAGTGTTGCTTACTGGATTGCTCCATAAATTGCTGTAACAACCCTTGGCCTATTAGTTTCGGTTTGTTGTACCTCAATTTGATTTTAGTCCATGCCTCTTCGTATAGTTGGCTTCTGTCACACTAAGATGATTTATCAACGAGAATGTTTCGCCTTTCAGTAATCCTTTAAGATATTGCATTTTATGTACCTAGGATATATTGGCACTGTTATGTTTCGATGTTTCGAATAAATTCATGAATGATGGGAATTCGGGGTACACTCCTCTGATTGTGGGGATGTTTACTCTCGGGAAACGTATTTCGTGAGCAATTCGTCCATCGTAGATTTATTTGTCTCGAGCTGGTGCGCCTCATTAACCCTCGCTCAATTGAATATACTTTTTATCATTTCGAAACGAATTTCTTCAACTTTCACTACTAATTTCAAATTAGTTTCGTCGAATTTACCCTTCAGTGGTTTCTCTAAAGTTTGGAATTCCAGCCATTGGTCGGTAAGGAGGTATTGATGCGCTCCGATTGTAGCTGTCGGTGTTGCTTTATCTAACAACAAAACTAGCTCCCAAATACTCTCCAAATTTTTCAAGAAACTTTTAACTTTAACTTTTAAAGATTTAAGTTTTAAGTTTTAAGTTTTAAGTTTTAAGTTTTAAGTTTTAAGTTTTAAGTTTTAAGTTTTAAGTTTTAAGTTTTAAGTTTTAAGTTTTAAGTTTTAAGTTTTAAGTTTTAAGTTTTAAGTTTTAAGTTTTAAGTTTTAAGTTTTAAGTTTTAAGTTTTAAGTTTTAAGTTTTAAGTTTTAAGTTTTAAGTTTTAAGTTTTAAGTTTTAAGTTTTAAGTTTTAAGTTTTAAGTTTTAAGTTTTAAGTTTTAAGTTTTAAGTTTTAAGTTTTAAGTTTTAAGTTTTAAGTTTTAAGTTTTAAGTTTTAAGTTTTAAGTTTTAAGTTTTAAGTTTTAAGTTTTAAGTTTTAAGTTTTAAGTTTTAAGTTTTAAGTTTTAAGTTTTAAGTTTTAAGTTTTAAGTTTTAAGTTTTAAGTTTTAAGTTTTAAGTTTTAAGTTTTAAGTTTTAAGTTTTAAGTTTTAAGTTTTAAGTTTTAAGTTTTAAGTTTTAAGTTTTAAGTTTTAAGTTTTAAGTTTTAAGTTTTAAGTTTTAAGTTTTAAGTTTTAAGTTTTAAGTTTTAAGTTTTAAGTTTTAAGTTTTAAGTTTTAAGTTTTAAGTTTTAAGTTTTAAGTTTTAAGTTTTAAGTTTTAAGTTTTAAGTTTTAAGTTTTAAGTTTTAAGTTTTAAGTTTTAAGTTTTAAGTTTTAAGTTTTAAGTTTTAAGTTTTAAGTTTTAAGTTTTAAGTTTTAAGTTTTAAGTTTTAAGTTTTAAGTTTTAAGTTTTAAGTTTTAAGTTTTAAGTTTTAAGTTTTAAGTTTTAAGTTTTAAGTTTTAAGTTTTAAGTTTTAAGTTTTAAGTTTTAAGTTTTAAGTTTTAAGTTTTAAGTTTTAAGTTTTAAGTTTTAAGTTTTAAGTTTTAAGTTTTAAGTTTTAAGTTTTAAGTTTTAAGTTTTAAGTTTTAAGTTTTAAGTTTTAAGTTTTAAGTTTTAAGTTTTAAGTTTTAAGTTTTAAGTTTTAAGTTTTAAGTTTTAAGTTTTAAGTTTTAAGTTTTAAGTTTTAAGTTTTAAGTTTTAAGTTTTAAGTTTTAAGTTTTAAGTTTTAAGTTTTAAGTTTTAAGTTTTAAGTTTTAAGTTTTAAGTTTTAAGTTTTAAGTTTTAAGTTTTAAGTTTTAAGTTTTAAGTTTTAAGTTTTAAGTTTTAAGTTTTAAGTTTTAAGTTTTAAGTTTTAAGTTTTAAGTTTTAAGTTTTAAGTTTTAAGTTTTAAGTTTTAAGTTTTAAGTTTTAAGTTTTAAGTTTTAAGTTTTAAGTTTTAAGTTTTAAGTTTTAGTTTTTAAGTTAGTTTAGTTTTGTTAAGTTTTAAGTTTTAAGTTTAAGTTTAAGTTTAAGTTTTAAGTTTTAAGTTTAAGTTTAACTTAACTTTAACAACTTTTAAATTAACTTAACAACTTTAACTATAATTTTAACTTTAACTTTAACAACTTTAACTAAACTTAACTTTTAACTTTAACTTTTAACTTTTAACTTTTAACTTTTAACTTTTAACTTTTAACTTTTAACTTTTAACTTTTAACTTTTAACTTTTAACTTTTAACTTTTAACTTTTAACTTTTAACTTTTAACTTTTAACTTTTAACTTTTAACTTTTAACTTTTAACTTTTAACTTTTAACTTTTAACTTTTAACTTTTAACTTTTAACTTTTAACTTTTAACTTTTAACTTTTAACTTTTAACTTTTAACTTTTAACTTTTAACTTTTAACTTTTAACTTTTAACTTTTAACTTTTAACTTTTAACTTTTAACTTTTAACTTTTAACTTTTAACTTTTAACTTTTAACTTTTAACTTTTAACTTTTAACTTTTAACTTTTAACTTTTAACTTTTAACTTTTAACTTTTAACTTTTAACTTTTAACTTTTAACTTTTAACTTTTAACTTTTAACTTTTAACTTTTAACTTTTAACTTTTAACTTTTAACTTTTAACTTTTAACTTTTAACTTTTAACTTTTAACTTTTAACTTTTAACTTTTAACTTTTAACTTTTAACTTTTAACTTTTAACTTTTAACTTTTAACTTTTAACTTTTAACTTTTAACTTTTAACTTTTAACTTTTAACTTTTAACTTTTAACTTTTAACTTTTAACTTTTAACTTTTAACTTTTAACTTTTAACTTTTAACTTTTAACTTTTAACTTTTAACTTTTAACTTTTAACTTTTAACTTTTAACTTTTAACTTTTAACTTTTAACTTTTAACTTTTAACTTTTAACTTTTAACTTTTAACTTTTAACTTTTAACTTTTAACTTTTAACTTTTAACTTTTAACTTTTAACTTTTAACTTTTAACTTTTAACTTTTAACTTTTAACTTTTAACTTTTAACTTTTAACTTTTAACTTTTAACTTTTAACTTTTAACTTTTAACTTTTAACTTTTAACTTTTAACTTTTAACTTTTAACTTTTAACTTTTAACTTTTAACTTTTAACTTTTAACTTTTAACTTTTAACTTTTAACTTTTAACTTTTAACTTTTAACTTTTAACTTTTAACTTTTAACTTTTAACTTTTAACTTTTAACTTTTAACTTTTAACTTTTAACTTTTAACTTTTAACTTTTAACTTTTAACTTTTAACTTTTAACTTTTAACTTTTAACTTTTAACTTTTAACTTTTAACTTTTCAAGAAACTTTAATAAATAATTAGACATCCGACTTTTGTCCCAATGAACTTGGAGTGGCCGAATGTCATATATAAATGACATTCGAAAGTTGGATAGTGAAATATCGGTTTATTTGTTTGCATACGGCAATTTGATTGATGTTAGTTACCATTATTAATTGCTTGTTGCTTGAACGATAATAAGTTGAGTTTGAATGTGGATAAAACCAAATACATGATTTTGAGTAAACATGATGTAATGTCCAGAAATCAGTATTTCTTTGTTTCCAAATATAATTGTGAATGGATCGGTTATTAAAAAGGTAGAAGAGTTGAAATTATCTTTGTTTCCAAATATAATTGTGAATGGATCGGTTATTAAAAAGGTAGAAGAGTTGAAATTAGCGATATATTAGATACCTCTCAATTATGTACGACTTATACAGAGAATTGTACTGAATTTGTTGGTTTGGGCTAACAGAATTAAATCGAAGAATTCATCATGTACACGATCATGGTTTACGAAATGTAAATTGCTGTACCATCAGCTACCAAAATGTAACTCCAAATTTAATATCAAGAATATATTTCAAGAATATATTTTCAGTTTTGCTAGAATCGTACAAATGGAAGGCGCGAGTGGGATCGATTCATTTATGTAGCAAATAAACTTGAGGTACCACTCTAATTCCGCAATATTACCGCATCCACAAAACCACCTAATTACTATAAAGACCATAGTTTATTATAGTGATGTATTGCGTGTTTAAATAAATAACTGTAAATTGGCTGAATTTAGTGTCGGTTGGATGAGCACCACATTAAAATTGGCATTATCATTTAACAGTCTTCCCCATAATAATAACGATACCAATAATAATAATATGCGCCATGAATATTGCTAATGGTGCTTTCTTATTATAAAAAAATAGATGACAAAAAAAAATTGAAGTTGATGTTACATGCAAAATATAGATTAGAACAGATTTTAGTACACAAATAATGAATTGAAAAAAAAAAAAAGTTGCATAGCTAAGTATCTGACAAAGTTTTCTGCAACATACAAGGGGAGATACAATACCGTACTGAGTTTGTCAGGAAAACGATTTTACACGACACGAACATAAATATTATAAATTATAGAATAAAATGGATTTTTATTGTTCCTCATTTCCCAAACTATGATGGATCAGTTTATTTATGGCTGTGTAACAGCAAAGACATTTTTCAAATTTGTTTTTGATGCACATCTTGTTTTTACGTAACCGTTTTTTGTGTCTCTAAACATCAAACTTGTTGATGCTCAATAATTTATTACGTAAATCAAATTTATATGGGAACAAATAATCAATTTGAAACAACACTACAAACGACGTCACACATATATTGGTCCCATTTCCAACGGTGATGGTGGTAAATATACGCGCGAAATTCAATCGCTGAATGTAATTTTTTTGTATTTTTTATGGGTACTGTTATTGTTAAATATTAACATCACATCGCGACAGAGAAATATTAAAAATATTCTATTGTAAATATTTATTCACAAAAATAATAAAAAATTAAAAATAAATTTAATTTTTTGTGTATTGTTGATATTTTTTTTTAATTAAATTAAATTAAATAAAACCAAAAAAATATGTAAAAAATTTATTTCCAGCATTACCAAAAATCAAACAGAAAAATTCTGGTAACAATTGTACGTAGCAACACTCAAAAAGGTTTTTTTTATTGGTTTTAAAGTGATGATGCTCGAACGTGTCATGCTAATTTATATCGTAAAAATCTGTTATTCTGTGTATACCAAAAATGTTACCAAAATATTAATTCTTCGGGTTGGTTATGTGACAAAAATTAAAAAAAAAAGTAAAGTTTTTCCTTTAAAGTTTTTTTTTTTTTTTTTTTTAAAGCTCGAAAGTGTTCTACATAGTAATTTCGTTTTTTGTTTTGCAGCTCTATGTGGGCGAGAGTGAGAAATGTTATTAAAGTATTTATTTTTTGTATACATAGCATATTTAATGTAATGTTATATGGGTTTCACATTTCATTGAGCTTTTCAAAAAACTTTAGTTTTGTGGATGCCTTCAAGTTTTGGAAAATTGGTACATTGCATGTGACAGATGAACGAACAAGTCTCACACCATTGATAAATCAAAACACCTTTTGTTATATATGTAATATTTTCATTGTTGTTATTATTATAACAACTTTTTTTTGTCCAATTTAGGAAATCTGTATTTTTAGGGGGAAATGGGTGTCTCAGAATAGCCGGCAAAAAAATTATGAATGTTTATGACTGGAAAGGTGTTTAATACTTAGGGTTGTTTGAAACATTTAATTTTGAGGAAGGGAAATATTTCCGTAATTTTAAGATCGTTGTTGAAATAAACCGGAAAAAATTAAATTTTGAGACATAGGACGTTTTTATTCTGACTGTTTAAAGCTTAGCTATCGATAATTTGATAAAGTTTAGACTCTTTAAAATAAAAAAATCGCATAATGTAAAGAATTGAAAAAAGGTGGGCCCGGCATTTTTGGGCCGCGATTTACAATAAATATGTAGTTACATCGGGTAAACAAAAACGGTTAACAAGCACAATGTCTAATGGTTTAATAAAACCACAAAGAAGGGATTTAAATTAATTAAGAACAAAGCATATTTTTGTTGAAATATTTTGCTTTTACTAAATGAATTTTTGTTATATTTTTAATTCGGTTCACGTAATAAGTTATTGTGTTTCTTTGTACAGATTTAGATAATTTTTAAAACATTTTTAATTCGACCCCAATTTCATTTTATTTCGAATTATATAAAAAATTCTCTTTTCGTCTACAAATTTTGTAATAATTTGAGATAAAGCGTCCTTTCCGTTTCGCTGATTTCTTCCAAAGTTCAATATGACTTCCAGATTTACATAGAAAGCTTATGTATAATATTAAAAGAGACCATTTAATTTGTTTGCGGTCTTTATAGGTATACCAAAGAGACATAATATTAATTAGAAACCAACTTTTTCTGGCTTATAAAACGTATATATAATGCCACATAAAAGTGAAGTGCGAACATCGAAGTTTTTCTTGGTTGCTTTATAGTTTTATTATGCTGACACTAGGGTTTCTCAAAACGGGATCCCGGGGTTCCATTTTTGTCCCAAAAGCGTGACCGGAAGATCCCGGTATTTCATAGTTTTCGATTTTGTTTTCTTTTATGCTAGTTTAACTCCATAACGGCTTGAGAATAACATATTACAGTAAAACCTTAGTTAAGAAACTAAATGGGGATGGCTTGTCTCTTATTGCCGACTGTCATTAGATCCGAATGTAGAAAATTTGAATATCTCTTATAAGACAACTGTAGGCCCACTTAAGGAACTATTTCTTACCCGATTACGAAGAAATTCCGCATGCACGATGGAAATGGGATTCTAAAACGAGAAGAAGGAACTTGACTGTTTTATATCTTGAATGCTATAAATATATGAATAAATTTCTGAACGAGATATTAAAATTTTCTATATTCCAATCTAAAGAACAGTCGGAAATAAGAAGCAGGCCAATCTCCAATTAGTCTCTTAAACCGAGGTTTTACTGTAATATGTTAATCATATGGCATATTATGCGGTTATTGAGTTACACAATATAACATAAATAAATCAAAAACCGGGAAATCCCGAGATTTCCCTGTCATACTTTTGAAACCGGGATCCCGCTTGAGAAACCCCAGTAAATACTACATACAGTACATTGATTGCTACTTCATGGTAATTTTGGTAGCATCTCAGTCGAAAGTTACTAGCCGACATATTTCAGCCGAAACATATTTTAAATAAAATAAAAAATTAACAAAATAACGTATAAACTGATATTTTCATGAATTAATATTACGGCTGAATATAGGTCCATTTTGGTTTGTCATTCCTTCGGAATTATACTACAAGTTTCATCAGAGAAACCATAAAATTTAAAAATTTATATAAATTAAACCTTTAAAGTGTCATGTCTGGAAAGAATTTCAATTAGTGTGCCTAGCCAATAGTTATTCCTATAATGAACACTGTGATGAACACAACGGACCCCCCGTTGAGAGTGCAGAATCCATGGGCCGACCCACCTTTCATGTCAGCACTATAGGCATGAAGCAATGCAATGTGAAGGTAGTTTATACAAAACGGGACTATAACCGTACGTCCTCGATTTGGCAACTACTGCGTAAATTAGGACGGTAAAAGTTAACTGCAAGAGTTGGATGTGCATGTGTAGCCCCAAGCATAGTATAAAACGAAAAAAAAAAATCCTACAAAAATTATCATGACAAGTCTGATGTGGGGAGGCCCATATAAAATGTAAAAATCTGTATAAATTCAACCTTTAAAGGGCCATATCTGTAAAGTAGTTCAACTAGTGTGCTTAGCCAACAGTTATACCCAGAAAAATTATCAGGGTAGTTTCTTGTGGGGAGCCTGGTTGAATTTGTTTAAATCAAAAGACCATATTTAATGTAAAAAATTTGAATAAATTCAACATTTGAAGTGTCATATCTGAAAAGTGGTGCAATTAGTGTACATAGCCAGCAGTTATTTCCAAAAAAAAAAATTATCAGGGCAAGTTTCATGTGAGAAGCCCGGGAAAAATCATTTGAACCTGTAAAGTGTTTTTCATTCATTTCATTTTAAAGGTTTTTATTGAGTGATATTTACATTTGATATTCTATGATTAGTTATTGTAATTCTACAGGAACCTCTTTGGGTTTTTTGTTAGAAGGATTGATTTTATTTACATTGGCTTCAGTAGCCGTAATACTAAAAGCAAGCTTATTGCTATTTTTGTTGTGTTACGGGTAAAGCCCTTTTTTTTTTTTTTTTTTTTTTCAAACTTACAATCTAACTTAATACTAATATAAAGGTAAAAAATATTTACTAGTTAAGATAGCATTCACCGTGTGAAGACCTCCACCTCCCAGCTCACAGGCCTGTTTGGGTCTCCAACACAACGGACAACATTTTTGCACGCTATGTTGGAAACCCCCACAGACCCGCAAGCCAAGACAAAAGTCCTCCCACCGTGGATGCTTCCCAATTTTGTTCTGGATGCTAGCATTTGTTAGCAAAATAAATTTAATAATTCTCAATTCATTAATGATCGATGGGCAATTTCATTTGAAATTTCGCTTTGGTTTATCCGGCGGTTGGATATTCTCCTTTCCGAAAGACCGGCAGAGAACTCTTCAATATACAGCAGTCCAGCTGAGTCGTGTAGTTTTCTTGTGCTACTCTGTTTAAAGTCAGGAGGACGTGGCCAGCTGTTGAAGACGAACCTCAATGCTTTGTTTTGCATTTTTTGCAGGGTTGCCTTTTGTTTTTTGTTTGTTAGGTCGTACCAGGACAGAGCAGCGTATGTTACTATAGGCCGAATATACAGTTTATAGACTAGTAATTTGTTTTGTTCGTCTAGTCCGCTATTTTGATTTAGGATGGGGTACAGCGTTTTGAATGCTATAATTCACTGTTTTTAATGTTTTTAATATGTGTGGAGAAATCTAGTCCGTTTTCCAGGTGGATCCCTAGATATTTTACAGTATTAGTGACGTTGATTTAGTGACGTTGATTTTTTGGTCGTTTATTATTACTTCTCCTGCTGGTTTCCATTGGTTTTCATATCCTTTTTTAGGATAGAAAAGCACCATCTGGGTTTTTGTGGCGTTGATTTTAATTTTCCACCTTTCATAATACTGAGCAAGAGTCTGCAGGCAGATCTGGATTCTGTTCGTGCATTGGAATCCGCTGCGATTTGTGCAGAACACCGTCGTATCATCCGCAAAGATCTGCAGCTTGGTCCCCTCAGAACTGGGTTTTGGGATATCCTGGATATAAAATATGTATAACAGTGGCCCAAGCACGGAGCCTTGCGGAACACCTGCGACCGCCCTTCTGGTTGATGATTTGTAACAGTTGTCTAACTCAACGAAGAATCGCCTGTTATCTAGGTAAGACTTTACAACTGTTATCAGTGCCGGGGAGACTCGCCCCACAATCAACTTGTGTACCAGTCCGTCGTGCCAGACAGAGTCAAAGGCCTTTTGCATGTCGAGAAATACGGCTGCAACTGTTTTATGGAGTCTCTTTGCCGATTTTATTTGGTTTATTAGCCTCATCAGGGCGTCCGTTGTTGACCTATTGTGAACGAAGCCAAACTGTTCCTCCGGTATCAAGTGCTGGATGGCATCTAATAACCTGCGTGCAATGATCCTTTCAGCAATTTTGCTGAGTCCGCTCAGCAAACTAATTGGGCTTGTATTTTCTGGGCTGCATGACTTGCCGCTTTTTGGGATTGCATCACCTTCGCCGTTTTCCAGCTTTCCGGGAAGTATCCAAATTTTAAAATTGCGTTTATATAGCACCATCTGCCTAAATCCTGCTAGAGGCAAGTTTTTTATGGCCCTGTTGGTGACACGGTCGATCCCTGGGGACTTTCTATTTTGTATTCGCTCGGTCAGATTTCTCACCTCTTAGTAGTCGGTGCTTATTTCGGCGACATCATATGGGATACTTTGTTGTTTTGAGAATTCATCCACCGACACCACGATCGGGTCGGGTTCTTCCTCTTCGCCATTATTTTCGCTGGTGCGTGTAGTGCCTTGAAATACAGCTTCGTACTGGTCTGCAATTTTGTTGGATATTACGGCTGGGTCGATTATCTGTACTCCCTCTTCCTCCAGAACAATTTTTCCTCCGCTGTTTGGCTTAATTCGTCTTATGTAGCTGTATAAATTTGTTTTGTCGGGCCTAATATCGCTCAGTTTCTTGCGAAACACTGTCTGGACATGTTGTTGTATGTTTTCATGGATGTTATTGTTGGTCCGGTTTATGAGGGAACTGAAAAGTGCTGGGATCTTGCGGTGCATGTTTCGATAGTAATTTCGTATCTTGATCATTTTCAAGATGTATGGCGGAAGCTGTCTGGGGTTTGTGGCAGGATCAATGTTGGGCACATATTTTCCTTCAGCCGTCCTGATTAGCTGCTCAAGCATATTGACTCGGAATTCAATCTCCGTGGTGGACTCAATTTGTTTGTTGTCATACACCTCCAACTTATAGTGCATGTAATGCCTAAAGCCTTCCCAGTCTGCTTTACCGTAGTCGGGGACTTCACGGTGGCTGATATTTTGATAAACGTTATAATTTTCCTCTAATTTGATTTTGACTGGCAGTTGGTCCGAACAGAATTCATTTATTGTCCAAATATTTTCGATGCTTAGATTTTTAGTAACTGCAAGGTATATGACCGATTTCCCCCGAGTGCCGGAGCTTGGGTAGTAGATCTGTGCTTCGTTTTCCGTGCAAAAGCTGTTTAGCTGTTTGCCATTTGAGTTTTCTTTTGTGGGATCCCAATAGTGGTGTTTGGCGTTAAAGTCTCCACATAGAAGAACTCTATTCTGGTGGTTAAGCAGTTTGCTCAGGTCCGCTTTCGTTACTTTCCAGAAGTAAATTGCGAAGATTGTGAATGCATCTGTGCCTGCTTCGATAATCAGCGATGTGGCTGTGTAGTTTTCGTCCACAAAGGCTTTTGGGCTTGAGTGGCTTATGTCCTCTCGCACAAGTATGGCCGTGCCTCCCGATCTGCCTGCTTTTGGGTTTGTTCTATACATTTTGTAATTTTTAATATAAAATTTGTGCTTTGCTGCCATTTGTGTCTCGTTGAGGCAGGCAATATGTGGCTGGTGTTTGTCGATCAAAACTGTCAGCTCATGGCGGCGCGCCAGGCTTACTAGGCTGTTGCAATTTAAGCTTATGATCTTCATTTGAGGTACTGGCACACAAGGTTGAGGTACATACTCTTTTGTGTGTTAATGTCGCGTACCTGTTTTAGTCGCCGCATGAACTAGGTTATACTATCTGTTAGTGAGGTAAAGTCTACTCCAAACAGCAGCTGGGACTTTGAGAAAAACTCTCCCAGAGGACTACTTGTTTCGTGGGAGTGACTACCTTCTATTGGTCCTGGTACATTTTGACCACCCGTATTGTTATCGTAATTTTGGAAGTTTGTGTGATTTGTCGAAATATTGGGCGAAATATTGCTCCCGCGAGTTTTAGATTTTAGTGAGTCGGAAAAGGAAACACCCGGTCTTACTAAATTAGAGTCGAAAAAGAACTCGCGGGTCCCATCGAATTTTTTGAATTTTGGAATTTATTAATTTTGTTTTGCTTACCTATGTATTTCAGCCTCTCTGGACATTCTGTAAAGCTGGCTACGTGGCTCCCTCCGCAGTTGTGGTATTTAACTAGGATGTTTTGATCCGTGTTTCTTGGACATTGCCCTGGTTCATGATTGCTGGCACATTTGACACAGATGTACCTCATGTGGCAGCTTGAGGCAGCATGGCCGAACCCTTGGCATCTTCGGCATTGTGTCACTGGAGCCTTCCTCTTGGTCTCCCAACTAATTTTATATCCGCAACATCCATGTATTTGCTTAATGTCCGTGATTTTAGTGTTTGGCTCGAATGTTACCGTGAAGCTTGGTAGCTTAACTTGGACATCTTCGCCCTTTTGATTTTCACTGTTTTGACCATGGGGTACACCTCCACTGGTTTTGGCTTTTTTTTTACTAGATCCTCTTTGATTTCTTCGATAGGTGTATCTTGGAAGATTCCCCTCAAGATCATGACTTTTCGTCGCTGGCTCCTATCGTACGTGAAGAAAGCGTGTTGCACTTTTTTCAGTTCTTCTACGATTTGTACGTGTTGGTTTAGGTTTTTTGCGTGAATTGTGATACTGTTTGCGGTTATCTTCATTAGTGCGCCTTCAAACTTGTTCAGGATTAGCCTTAGCTCTCCAATTTTATATGTTGAGTACTCCTTCAGTACAATAGGTGGTGGTTTTGGGTGGTGGTCCTTTGTTTTGTTGGCTTGACTGATGACTGTTTCGGCTGGGGCATCCACTCTTAGAGAGTTGAAGCGGCCCCCAATTGTTTGTTTGTGCAGGCTTCTTATGTTTCCGTAGTTGTTTACTCGGACCTCGTTTATTTTCGCCGTCTGGTTGGACGATCCCATCGTCATCGTCTTCTTCATATTCGTAATCCCCATCAAGCATTTTTCTTACGGTTTCACTGATGTTTCTGTTTTCGTCTATTTCGTTCTCCTCATCTGTATGATTTTTCGACTTTTTGATGTGAGTGTCCATTTCTAGGGTATCTTCATTTTGCCTTTTATTTTTGGCACTGTTAATTTGGCTGTCAGCTGATGATGAGGCTTGCCCTTTTACCAGCTCATTTACTTTCGTGAATATCCCATCGGTATGCTTTTTCAATAGTTTGTTGACCAAATTTGTGATATGGCTTAGGGCCTTGTCGTCCAGTAAGGATGACGATGGTTTCCTAGGCATGGTGCTAGGGATGCGCATATGCGCTCGGATTTTTAAGGGAACCCTCCCTGAGTTATTCGGTTCTTTGCTTTCCTCTTCTCAAGCGTTTTTTTTTCTTTTCAGTTTTGTAGTGTTTGTTTTTTCTTCGCTGACACTTTTAGTTTTTATTATTAACATGGGAGTCCTTGATCCTTATTGATCCGGTGTAGCTATAGGAGGCATGAATTTCGCTTTCCAGGCTAACATCATCTGTAAAATGTCATGCCTAGAAAGTATTTAAACTAGTGTGCCTAGCCAACAGTGATGCCTAGAGTAAACTCCCCCCTTTTCAAAAATAATTTTAAAGAATTTCTCTTAATTTTCAGAATATGTCGGCCTTTTTTCCAGTATATAATACTACAAAAATCAGAAAATTCGTCCTTTTCCAAAATATTTTATAGAATTTTTCTCCGTTTTTTCCAGAATGTGACCCGCCTCTTTTCCAGAATATATTGCTCTTCTCTATTCTGTCGAATTTATTGCTCTCTCTAATATTATATTATGGAAGAGAGCCGAAGCATATTCTCGAAACAAATTAAGAAAAGTTCTATAAAAATATTTTGAAAAAGGGTGAATTTATTGATGCTTCTAGAGTATTATAGTCTAGAAAAGAGCCGAGACATATTCTGAAAAAAAAATTGAGAGAAAATATTTAAATCATTTTGGAAAAAGAGGGAATTTGGCAGACTTATTGAAATACTATCCAGACATGACACTTTAAAGGTTGAATTTATACGAATTTTGGAATTTGGAATTTGAATCAAACAAACGAATTTTCCCGGGCTCCACATAATCCTAATAATTTTTCTGGGAATATACTGTTGGTTAGGCACACTAATTGAAAAACTTTCCAAACATAACACTTGAAGGGTTGAATTTATACAAATTTTTAAATTTTATATGGGCCTACGGGCCTTTTATTTAAACGAAATTCCCCGTGCTCCCCACATGAAAATTGGCCTCATAATTTTTGTAAGGATAACTGCTGGCTATATGCACACTAATTGAACCACTTTCCAGATATGACACTGTAAAGGTTGAATTTATACAAATTTTTACATTTTATTTGATCCTTTGATTCAAATGAATTTTCCCGGACTCTCCACATTAACCGTGCCCCGATAATTTTTCTAGGGATAACTGTTGATACTGCACACTAAATGAAATACTTTTCAGACATGACACTTTATAGGTTGAATGTATACAAATTTTTACAAAGCCCATATAGCTTTTCATTAAAACGAATTTTCCCGGGCTCCCCACAAGAAACTTGACGTGATAATTTTTCTAGAGATAACTCTTGGCTAGACACTTTAATTGAATCATTTTTCAGACATGACAGTTTAAGGGTTGAATTTATAAAAAATTTTAAATTTTATATTATGCTCCTCTCATGAAATTTAACTTGAAATTATCTTCGCAAACAGTAACAACCAAATGAGCCTGTATCCAGCCATAAATTCACTATATGGAAAATTAAGTTTGTAGGTTGTTTTGCCAACTTCTAATTTTATATGAAATATGTTTCAGCTGAATTATGTTGGCTTGTATTTTTTCGGCTGGGTTAGCCAAGACACTATCTGCCTCACCGATATTTGGTAACTTTTAGCTAACTTTAACAAGGTAAAGTTACCCAAGCTAATTTGTATGAAAATGCAAATAAATAAGTGAAGGTTTAACAGTAAATTTCTGATCGATATAAAATATTTGTCGCATAAAAATGTGTCGATAAACTTTCACTTATACAAAATACACTTATGCAATTTCATACAAAATAACTTAAGTAACTTTGATAATTTTTGGAATTTATTCTAAATTCTTTACTACAGTCGTCCTGATTTTATGTTCAGCAGAATAAAAATTCATAAAAGGAATAACATAATTCTAACACAGAAAACAATATTTATTTTTTTAAAATTGATGAATCACGTGCAACGCTCTAAGTTCGTTAGTGCACGTTTATAAGCTGCGAATAAATCATCGTAAGTAACACTTAAAATGATTAAGTTTATAAGTTACCTAAATTTTACATCAATTTTGTAATTAAACTATGATATGTTGTGATTTGTTGTTGTTGTCAAAGTCCTAAATGAAACGTTGTTGTTGTCAAATCTATTGAAACGTAAGCTATATGATTTTAGAAAGTGAGCTTCGTTCTTGTACTATGTTTGATCAGAAGTATAGCACTTTTATAATATTTAATTTACAAAGTTAAGACCGAAAACGGTTTTATGAGAAGTACCAAACCAAAGACAAAAGACGTGTGAAAGGTCGGTCATAAGGTTCAATTTGCTGTACAGACAGCGCTAAACGCGGCTTTCATTTGCGCACGATCATCCTAATTTGACTTTAGAACCACCAGATATCTTACCCAACTGCCAACATGACCGCGATAATAGAGGTTGGATCTGTAGGATACCTGGTGTATTTTAGTTAATGGTAGGGTAAAGGTAGTTTAATCGTCATGATGACCATGTCTCTATACGCGGCATTTATTGGAGACATCACGGCTAATAAACCATCGCTCCTTAGTTGAAACGTTCGTGTGTTTTGCTGTTTTGTTTTTTGATGTTAGTTCAAGAAATCTTGAATGGTTAGCCTCCAAAAGACCTTGCGTTTACATGTTATAAAAACATGTCTAAATCTAATGCTAATGGAAATTCCCTTCATCCAATTTATTATATAGTCTGATTGTACGCAGTAAAAATTACTTTAAATTACATGAAATCTTGTAAAAGAATTAATTTAGATGACTTTACTCGTAAAAATAATAATAAAAGGTGATTTGTCATTCCAACTGACTAAGGTTTAGTAGAAATATTTTAAATTTGGATTTTGTTTCCAGTGACAAATGATGTGACTGCGTAAATTAAGGTGCTAATATTTATTTGATAATTGATACCGCTAGCAAACTTGCAGTTAATCGGTTCTTGTATCTGCTAAATTAACTACTCGAGCTGGCATTGCCATTTTGCTATGAGCAGTTAAAAGCTATTTCTTGATTTGTGGAAATAGAAAAAAATCGTATAATGCCAATTCAGGCGGATAGCTAGTTACGATAGAAATTCGTAGTGCCCTTTGTTCAATTTGGTCATGGCGATACTAGTTGTGTATAAGAGGCGCGATCATGATCGAATAGGATATTTATTGTTGAAAAGATTCAGTAATGCCGAGTAATATAGTATTATAATCGCTTTACCCGTTTTAAAGATAACCGATGACATTAGCGCCTTACATCACTATACAGATTGAACTTTCGTTTCTGGAGTGGAACTTTGGTTGACGGTCAACAAAGGCGCAGGTACTTTTTCGTATGCAATTTCGTACGTCTCTACATAGCTACGTACTCATGCTCATGCACCTTGATATCATCCAATAACAAATCATGAATTTATGTAAGGTATCTACAGTTGTAAAGCCTCTTTTGTGCTTCTGGAATGTTTTGTGTCATCCGGTTTCCCTGCTCATACGACCATATCGAAAATAAATTACCACTAAAAAATAATTATTTCTGAAGGATCCAAAAAATGCTTATCGAGCTATTGTTAGTTTCTGCAGCCTCCCGCCTAAAAAATAATATTTACTCAAAACCCAAAATTCACTTTTTAAATTAAAGTTAAAGTTAAAAAGTTAATAGTTAAAAAAGCTAAAGTTTAAAAGTTAAAGTTTCAAAGTTTAAAAAGTTTAAAAGATAAAAGTTAGAGTTTCAAGGTTAAAGTTAAAGTTAAAAAAATTAAAAAAGTTAAAATTAAAAAGTTAAAAAATTAAAGTTAAAAGTTTGTTAAAAAGTTAAACTTAAAATAAGCTAAAGTTGAAAAGTTAAAGTTGAAAAGTTAAAGTTAAAAAGTTAAAGTTAAAAAGTTAAGTTAAAAAGTTAAAGTTCAAAGTTTGTTAAAAAGTTATAAGTTAAAAAATATAAAGTTGAAAAGTTAAAATCGTAAAGATAAAGTTGAAAAGTTTAAGCTAAAAAGTTAAAGTTAAAAATTAAAGTTAAAAGTTAAATTTAAAAAATTAAAAAGATTAAAAGTTAAAGTTAAAATAATTAGAAAATTTAAAAAGTTAAAATTAAAATGTTAAAGTTAAAAAGTTAAAGTGAAATGTTAAAGTTAGAAAAATAAAGTTAAAAATTTAACATTTGTAAGGTTTAAAAGTTAAAGTTAAAAAAATTAGAAAATTTAAAAAGTTAAAATTAAAAAGTTAAAGTTGAAAAGTTAAGTTAAACAATTAAAGTTAAAGTTAAAAAGTTATAGTTAAAAAAGTTAAAGTTAGAGTTTCAAGGTTAAAGTTAAAGTTAAAAAAATTTAAAATGTTAAAATTAAAAAGTAAAAAAAAGTTAAGTTAAAAAGTTAAAGTTAAAAAGTTTGTTAAAAAGTTAAACTTAAAAAAAGCTAAAGTTAAAAAGTTAAAGTTGAAAGCTGAAGTTGAAAAGTTAAAGTTAAAAAGTCAAAGTTTAATATTAATGTTAAAAAGTTAAAGTTTAAAAGTCACGAGATGGTTCAATGGATTATTTAAAGCAGATTTCCGTTTTAAACATATTGACACAATTTAATTAAAGTTAAAAGTTAAAGTTAGAGTTTAAGAGTTAAAGTTAAAACGCTTAAAAATTAAAGATAAAATTAAAAAAATTAAAAAGTTAAGTTAAGAAGTAAAGGTTAAAAAGTTTGTTAAAAAGTTGAAAAGTTAAAGTTGAAAAGTTAAAGTTAAAAAATTAAAGTTAAAAAGTTAAGTTAAAAAGTTAAAGTTCAAAGTTTGTTAAAAAGCTATAAGTTAAAAAAGATAAAGTTGAAAAGTTAAAATCGTAAAGATAAAGTTGAAAAGTTTAAGCTAAAAAGTTAAATTTCAAAATTAAAGTTAAAAGTTAAATTTAAAAAATTAAAAAATTTAAAAATTTAAAAAGTTTAAAAATTAAAAAGATAAAAGTTAAAGCTAAAATAACTAGAAAATTTAAAAAGTTAAAATTAAAATGTTAAAGTTAAAAAGTTAAGTTAAACAATTAAAGTTAAAGTTAAAAAGTTATAGTTAAAAAAGTTAAAGTTAGAGTTTCAAGGTTAAAGTTAAAGTTAAAAAAATTTAAAATGTTAAAATTAAAAAGTAAAAAAAAATTAAGTTAAAAAGTTAAAGTTAAAAAGTTTGTTAAAATGTTAAACTTAAAAAAAGCTAAAGTTAAAAAGTTAAAGTTGAAAGCTAAAGTTGAAAAGTTAAAGTTAAAAAGTCAAAGTTTAATATTAATGTTAAAAAGTTAAAGTTTAAAAGTCACGAGATGGTTCAATGGATTATTTAAAGCAGATTTCCGTTTTAAACATATTGACACAATTTAATTAAAGTTAAAAGTTAAAGTTAGAGTTTAAGAGTTAAAGTTAAAACGCTTAAAAATTAAAGATAAAATTAAAAAAATTAAAAAGTTAAGTTAAGAAGTAAAGGTTAAAAAGTTTGTTAAAAAGTTGAAAAGTTAAAGTTGAAAAGTTAAAGTTAAAAAATTAAAGTTAAAAAGTTAAGTTAAAAAGTTAAAGTTCAAAGTTTGTTAAAAAGCTATAAGTTAAAAAAGATAAAGTTGAAAAGTTAAAATCGTAAAGATAAAGTTGAAAAGTTTAAGCTAAAAAGTTAAATTTCAAAATTAAAGTTAAAAGTTAAATTTAAAAAATTTAAAAATTTAAAAATTTAAAAAGTTTAAAAATTAAAATGATTAAAAGTTAAAGCTAAAATAATTAGAAAATTTAAAAAGTTAAAATTAAAATGTTAAAGTTAAAAAGTTAAAGTTAAAAAGTTTAAAAGTTAAACCTAAAATAATTAGAAAATTTAAAAAGTTAAAATTAAAATGTTAAAGTTAAAAAGTTAAAGTGAAATGTTAAAGTTAGAAAAATAAAGTTAAAAATTTAACATTTGTAAGGTTTAAAAGTTAAAGTTAAAAAAATTAGAAAATTTAAAAAGTTAAAATTAAAAAGTTAAAGTTGAAAAGTTAAGTTAAACAATTAAAGTTAAAGTTAAAAAGTTATAGTTAAAAAAGTTAAAGTTAGAGTTTCAAGGTTAAAGTTAAAGTTAAAAAAATTTAAAATGTTAAAATTAAAAAGTAAAAAAAAGTTAAGTTAAAAAGTTAAAGTTAAAAAGTTTGTTAAAAAGTTAAACTTAAAAAAAGCTAAAGTTAAAAAGTTAAAGTTGAAAGCTGAAGTTGAAAAGTTAAAGTTAAAAAGTCAAAGTTTAATATTAATGTTAAAAAGTTAAAGTTTAAAAGTCACGAGATGGTTCAATGGATTATTTAAAGCAGATTTCCGTTTTAAACATATTGACACAATTTAATTAAAGTTAAAAGTTAAAGTTAGAGTTTAAGAGTTAAAGTTAAAACGCTTAAAAATTAAAGATAAAATTAAAAAAATTAAAAAGTTAAGTTAAGAAGTAAAGGTTAAAAAGTTTGTTAAAAAGTTGAAAAGTTAAAGTTGAAAAGTTAAAGTTAAAAAATTAAAGTTAAAAAGTTAAGTTAAAAAGTTAAAGTTCAAAGTTTGTTAAAAAGCTATAAGTTAAAAAAGATAAAGTTGAAAAGTTAAAATCGTAAAGATAAAGTTGAAAAGTTTAAGCTAAAAAGTTAAATTTCAAAATTAAAGTTAAAAGTTAAATTTAAAAAATTAAAAAATTTAAAAATTTAAAAAGTTTAAAAATTAAAAAGATAAAAGTTAAAGCTAAAATAACTAGAAAATTTAAAAAGTTAAAATTAAAATGTTAAAGTTAAAAAGTTAAGTTAAACAATTAAAGTTAAAGTTAAAAAGTTATAGTTAAAAAAGTTAAAGTTAGAGTTTCAAGGTTAAAGTTAAAGTTAAAAAAATTTAAAATGTTAAAATTAAAAAGTAAAAAAAAATTAAGTTAAAAAGTTAAAGTTAAAAAGTTTGTTAAAATGTTAAACTTAAAAAAAGCTAAAGTTAAAAAGTTAAAGTTGAAAGCTAAAGTTGAAAAGTTAAAGTTAAAAAGTCAAAGTTTAATATTAATGTTAAAAAGTTAAAGTTTAAAAGTCACGAGATGGTTCAATGGATTATTTAAAGCAGATTTCCGTTTTAAACATATTGACACAATTTAATTAAAGTTAAAAGTTAAAGTTAGAGTTTAAGAGTTAAAGTTAAAACGCTTAAAAATTAAAGATAAAATTAAAAAAATTAAAAAGTTAAGTTAAGAAGTAAAGGTTAAAAAGTTTGTTAAAAAGTTGAAAAGTTAAAGTTGAAAAGTTAAAGTTAAAAAATTAAAGTTAAAAAGTTAAGTTAAAAAGTTAAAGTTCAAAGTTTGTTAAAAAGCTATAAGTTAAAAAAGATAAAGTTGAAAAGTTAAAATCGTAAAGATAAAGTTGAAAAGTTTAAGCTAAAAAGTTAAATTTCAAAATTAAAGTTAAAAGTTAAATTTAAAAAATTTAAAAATTTAAAAATTTAAAAAGTTTAAAAATTAAAATGATTAAAAGTTAAAGCTAAAATAATTAGAAAATTTAAAAAGTTAAAATTAAAATGTTAAAGTTAAAAAGTTAAAGTTAAAAAGTTTAAAAGTTAAACCTAAAATAATTAGAAAATTTAAAAAGTTAAAATTAAAAAGTTAAAGTTAAAAAGTTAAGTTAAACAATTAAAGTTAAAGTTAAAAAGTTATAGTTAAAAAAGTTAAAGTTAGAGTTTCAAGGTTAAAGTTAAAGTTAAAAAAATTTAAAATGTTAAAATTAAAAAGTAAAAAAAAGTTAAGTTAAAAAGTTAAAGTTAAAAAGTTTGTTAAAAAGTTAAACTTAAAAAAAGCTAAAGTTAAAAAGTTAAAGTTGAAAGCTAAAGTTGAAAAGTTAAAGTTAAAAAGTCAAAGTTTAATATTAATGTTAAAAAGTTAAAGTTTAAAAGTCACGAGATGGTTCAATGGATTATTTAAAGCAGATTTCCGTTTTAAACATATTGACACAATTTAATTAAAGTTAAAAGTTAAAGTTAGAGTTTAAGAGTTAAATTTAAAACGTTTAAAAATTAAAGATAATATTAAAAAAATTAAGAAGTTAAGTTAAGGTAAGTAAAGGTTAAAAAGTTTGTTAAAAAGTTAGAGTTAAAAAAAATTAAAGTTATAAAATTCAAGTTGAAATGTTATAGTTAAAAATTTAAAGTTAAAAAGTTAAAGTTAAAGTTAAAAGTTTAAAAATTAAAAAGTTTAAAAGTTAAAGTTATAAAGTTTGTTAAAAGTTAAGAGTTTAAAAAGATAAAGTTGAAAAGTTAAAGTCGTAAAGTTAAAGTTGAAAAGTTTAAGTTAAAAAATTAAAGTTACAAATTAAAAAATTTAAAAGTTAAAAATACACGTCAGATTTAAGATGTCTCATTTAGTATGAAGTTCATTTTAGTGTAACTCAATTGTAGATGTATGATAAAACAACAATTCTGTGTATAAATATATCACGTTCATTCTTATGTGAAGAACATAAATCTAGTTTGGTGTGGGTTAAATTAAATGAAAAAGAGAAGATAATTATGTATAAGTAACGAAACTCAGAAAGGTTAAATTCTTAATTCGGACGCCCTATATGGTAACGCATAACAATCGATCTACACACTAACAATTATCAGAGTAAATTTTTATAAATTTGTTGCGAATGACCTTCACATTAGTATGTACATACAAGTCAGATGCACACACATATTTGCTCTTATATACTATAATAAAGAATTGTATTTAAATTCATGGCAAAAAATCCAAGACGGCGGATTTTTCCGTTTTGATGCCACACGACCTATTCTAGTCAAAGGTCAATTAAAAATTTAAATTTAAAAAACTCATATTCATTTAAACAAAATGTTCCTAATAAATTTAATTAAACGTGATGAAAAAATTGTGTCAACATTTTTAAAGCGGAAATCTGCTTTGAATAATCCATTCAACCATCTCTTGAAGAGTGGAAAATGGACAGTTATAAAAATTACCAGTATTCTTAAAGGAGTTAGGTATAGGTGGCGGTCCATTATAGGACCAGGCATAGACACAAAATGGTCCGTAGCCATACCACGATTTATTGTTTATCCTCCAACTCTTTGAAACCATTTTGAGCTTGTTACGAAACGCTGCATACTCCTGACGTTCATCTTGCTCAGGTCAGTCAGGTCGTTGAAGGACTTAACTGATTTCAGATTTTCTGAAAAAAATTTGAAGTTAAAAACGATGTACGACTTTTGAGTAATATTTTAGATTAGTTTTATTTTTCTCTACGCTCATTTTACTAAGGAACTGTTCTAAAGTACTCCAGTAGATACGGCTATCTTGCAAAATATACAGTGCTTTACAATCTCTCTACCTCTATTACATGTGTTTATTTTTAATAGGGTTGCATCCATCACCGGCAACATTTTGATTAATTCCATGAAGTTAAAAAATGACACATGGGAGCCTTCAAATTGGATTTTGCGTCCCCGGGATATATTCACAACACTCCCGGGAAACGGGACTACTTTTAATTTCTTAAATTCTTGGAATAACATCCTACTTCGTATCATAGAATTTTATAAAATGTTGCTTAATTCATAAAGGTTTAATACACCTTTCGATTTGTACTTTACAAACGAATCGAAATTTTAATTCAGAATTGTTGCCGTACCAGTCTGGCTTATCTTATTGATGATAATTGATAACTTGGACAATTACTATAAGAGTAATATACAATTAACTGATGCAGAATTTTGCTCATCATAAATTAAAAGCCTCACAGGTGAAACAAAAATATCCTGATAAACACCAGACAATTTTTGAATAAAAATATAAGTTGACACATAACGAATTCCCCAATATTCTACATAATACGGCAAAAAAACTACAAACCATCTCACATGTAATGTACACGAGATAAAAGGTAATACAAATAAAATTTAATTAGACAATTATATTGTTACAAACATAAAACCTAATTTGATAATAAAATCAACCTTTTGAATGATTATAATCTCATGCTAATTGGTTCATAAAAAGTTCGTTCCGTCTACTTCCACACACTTATTAGGTTGGTCACATATAGTACGTATGTATACCAAAAAAAAAAAAATATTAGGAAAAATTAATGTATTCATCTCGTATGTCAATGGTGATACATGTTCGTATAAAAGATGAGAGTTAACGAATCTGTTTTATGGTTGTGTACAAAATCATGAAATTTGGTTGGGTTTTATTAAAGGTACTAAATGTAAATTTACCGTATGTCCATTAGATTGTAGCTCCTGAGTTTAAGTTGTTTCCTTTAAATATATATTTACGAATAAACTTGATTAAAAAATTAGTAACGAATTTAAAGTACGCTATAAACACTAAGCTGAACTGAAAATTAATTAAAAAGCAACTTTTATAAGACACGTAATACCCAAGCAAAACGCGTCATTATTTTACACTTTTGATGCGGACCCGTCAACAATATTTTTTAGATCTAGCACTTCATTTTTGATAAATTTTCGAAAATCCTAACGGAATGCCAGCGGTCGGAAATGTAAAAACATAACAACTCAATTGGGTTGAACTGACAATTCAAGTTCTTTAACTTGGTGATAAGTCAGGATAAATCAGTATAAACAACGTCCAGTTGCTGCCTGGAGTTTAAACTATTAAACAATTTGCCACAAAAAGTAACCAGATTAGCCATTGTGGATCTTGCTGAACAAAACCCGTGCTGATCGCATGAGAAATAAATGATTTAGTAAGAAATATCACAACTCTGTAAACTATTGATTCAAATAGCTTGGGGATGACGAAAAGTATGGCAATTCTAGGGTAGCTACTTACTTCGATTCTTCTACCTGTCTTGAAGTTGGGATGGATACACGAAAATTTCCAATTAGCGTGAGCAACAACAAAAAAATTTGTATACCGATGCAAAACAGCTAGCAAATAAATTGCTGATTTCCGAGGACTGACTGGCGATGTAGCTCTGGTAAGATATAGGTGGCGGAAAACCAACCACTTTTCTCTTACTATTCATCAAATTAGAGAACCCTTTGGAATAGATGTCAATTCCTTCTTGATTTACAAAACCTAATTTTAACTTTTAAACTCTTTGCGGGCTTTTTTAAAAATCGGGATAAAATTGAATCCTGGACTGGACCATATTGCAGCATTTCTCTAGATGTACTAACTCATTATTGTATCGCAGCTCGGCCTTCTACGCTTTTTACCAACGGAACGTGTCTTTCAACAGCATTCCTGAGAAGGTCGTTAAACTTAAAAATAATATCATTTAAATTTACGCCACGTTGTTAAAAGTACTAATACCGGGACCCGAGGAATTATCAGACCGATTAGCTTTTTGAGCGGGCTTAGTAAATCTACATTTAAGCCAAAATTTAACAATAAAAATTGAATTTTGATTTAAAATACTATATTAATATATACACAAATACAGTGGGCTGCCATATTATTAGGGGCATATAAATACTGTTGTGAAATGTTGTCTTCTGGTGACTTATGGAGTTTACTAAATATTTTTAAGGTGAATTCAAAATACAAAGTCATAGGCAGATTATTATGTGGACTTACAGGATCTGATGATGAGCCGTGTTTAATTTTTTTATTTTGTTTAATTCTGGGTCGTTTTGATGTATAGATACCAAAATATGAAGAAACTCAATTCTTTTTAAATTGTTTGTAGTCCTGTCGCTTAATAAACTTACAAAACGGTCAACCTTTAACTGCTTATATTCAATATAATTGGCTTTTACCAGGTTGGACTAATTTTCAACGTTTGTGTTGGACAGTCACCCTCCATAATAATCAAAACTCCATAATAGTAACTGGAAAACCAAAGACTCACAGGCCTGGCCGCCATAAATAACCAGAGGGGCCAAACCCTGTACACTATATTATATTTATACTGGTCATCATTAGGATTGGGTTTCCAGAGTTTTTTTCTAGCTAAATTAAATAGGTAAACTGTACAATAAATACCAGTTGGAACTTTATACTATATTGACTAAAATCTTACTAACCTTGTAAAAATTTTATGTATGGATTTGTATTGGTGTGAATATTCGTACTCAGGTACACATTCGGGCGACTTAAAAAATGTCTACACACCAATACTTCGGTGACGGTAATACGTTCCATAAAAATGCGTCTGGTATTTAAAATGCAAAAATTTCTATAAATAAACCAATTATTTAAAAATTTTAAAAATTTGTTTACAATAATTAAAACACAATAAGAAAAATACCTTATGCAATACAATTTGGGTAAAACCAAATACAATTTTATTGAAAACCATTCTAGGCCATTTGTTCATGAAGGCCAATATGATTTTGTGGTAGGCCTTTATGTTTCACGCATGTGTGCAAACTTATAGAATTTTAAGTAGGGGATAGGGTATTGAAATATTGAAAAATGTCAGATACTGAATGTAGTAAAGGAATTTGGAAGTTCTGGTGAATATTAAACCATTCTAGGCCATTTGTTCATGAAAGCCACTATGATTTTATGGTAGACCATTATGTTTCACGCATTTCCGCAAACTTTTAGAATTCTAAGTAGGGGATAGGGTATTGAAAAAAGTCAGATACTGAATGTAGTATAAGAATTTGGAGCTTCTGGTGAATACTAAACCATTATCGCCCTCGGGGTACAGTAAGTAACGTTTTGCTTTGCGACTTAAGGTTCTCTGGTTCTATTTTTTTTTCGTTTTTAATTCTCGATGGATCCCGGCGATGGTAAGAAGACATTTATCACGCTGATCGTGGTGTTAAAAATATAGTATTACTAGCTTTTCCTCAAATGAAAAATAAATCCACTGGAAGAGTAGAAAAGGTGGCCTTCTTAAGGATATGGGAATATATAGAACTACTTTTTGTAGGGCATTTCATTTAATGGTTTTATAGCTTTGGATCATTCCCATGAGAAAATATTCACAATTTCATTAATAGAAAAGGGTAACGAAGCCTAAATATAGAATCAAAATTAGTGCAGTTTACAGGTCCTGTATCGTTTCTTGGGGCAGCGGATAAGTTTGTAACGCCATAAGGAAGCCTACCAGACATTGGCGTATTGTTACCGCAAAGGCTTCAATGGCTGTTTTTTGTAGCGCAGTTCTACATAACATTAAACTATATTTATGTATTCGAAGAGGATGTAGACAACAGAAGCAATCTCGTTAAGGTCTTCGATGGAGAAGACGAGAATAAAGGTAAACAGCTACGATTTCAATTAAATACATTAAATACAAAAACTCTCTACTAATTTGGCACAAAATAAGCACTAAATTATTTAGATAAAGAATTAGAATTAAATTATTTTATTTTATTTTATTTTATTTGATACCTACAGTGGTTACAATCGATACAAACAATTACGGCTAACTACAATTAATTAGAATTATACAAAAAAAGTTTAAATAGAACATTCTTGAATGAATCTCTCGACAAGTGGAAATTGAACATTTCAAATACTGAATTGAATATCCGTGATGTTCTCAGGATAGGTTCCGAAAGACCATAGTTAGTTGGCACCAGTTAGTTGGTCAATGAATAAAAGCCCATCACGATGCTGCATTCAACGTTCGGGAGCATACATTTTTAGACGTGCAATTAACTCGGTACAATCGATTCGGGAATTAATAATATCACACACGAACAGCGCGGAAGCTACGTCCCGGCGACAGTCTAGACGTTTCAGTTTCAGAAGATTACATCAATCCTGATAAGGTGGGAGGACATAATCCACAGCACGCATGGACGGCAAACAACGGAACGCAAAAAGAACAAATTGTTTCTGGACACTCTCAATCCTCCCGGAATGACAATGGTAGGATGGCGCCCAAACTGGAGATGCATACTCCAAAATAGAACGAACAAACGAGACATAGAGTGATGTCAAAGTTAGCGGGTCTCTAAAATCCCTGTAGTTTCGTTTAATAAAGCCCAACATAATATACGACTTTGAAATAATGGTGTTAACATGTCTAGTAAATGTAGCGTCGGATGCAAAAATCACACCAAGATCGGAAATGAACTCAACTCTGTTAACGCCTACATTGTACAGCTGATATTGGTGAAAAATGGGTGAGCGGATACGATTAAAGGAAAGAGTCTTACATTTGCTCACGTTCAGAGCCAATCTATTGTTAATTGACCAACTGCAAAATCTATTTAAGTCCTCCTGCAACTTTACGCAATCAGATATACTAGCAACACGGGCACAAGTTTTCATGTCGTCTGCGAAGAGGAGAAAGTTAGCAAACTCAAAGCATTGAACAACATCGTTGATAAACAATTTTAAGGCTGGCAATAAACCGGCACACAAAAAATTAATATCTGAGATACAAAAAAATAATAAAACGGCACAAATTAATGAGCAACAAACAAAAATTTCTTGGCATCATAATAATAATTTGGCAACATTTATAATTTTTTGGCACTATTGGAAGGGTACACAACATTTATTTTTTGGCAACGAAATAAACATTTTGGGCGACAAAAATAATTAACTGGCAACAAATTTATAAATAAATAAATTAAAAATTAAAAAAATTAAATTAGTTTTAAAATATTCTGGAAAATGGAGATCCCTAATTTAACTTAGAATTGTAGAGGCTAACGGCTTCGGTAACTCTCAACGGGCACGCGGGAGGTCGCTTCGCTCCCCCCCGCTTAGCCCTCCGAGGGGCTTTAGATTTAAACTTCGAGGGACGTAGGAGCCAGGATAAGCAAACATGTCGCACTGCGTGCCGCACGTAGGAGCGGATTATATAGAATCTCGATTTTTTTTTTTTTTTTTTACTACTAAAAATTATTTTTTTCTGTTCCAAAATATTATACACTACTCCAAAAAATTAAAGGAACACTAATTTTTTTAGTGTTTTTTGAAGAGCTGTATCTTAGTAAAATACGGTCGAACAGAGATGAAAAGAAAAGCATTTTAAAGCTTCAAATCTCTAGTTTTGAGAATTTTGAACGGAAAATTTTTGTGAGATACCGTTATCACGCAATTATAAGAAAGAGCGCGAAGAAAAAAAATTCGAATTTTTTTTTTTTTTTGTAAGGTGCCATGGGCGCGGGAAATTTTTTTTAAGTTAAACCAATGCATAGGTCGGTTAGCCTGTTAATTACGCGTAAATTTAATTTCATTCTGGTCTCTCTATGTCAACTTTTTGCTGAGATATCTGACTTTGAATCAAAACAGATCCTTTTGCCTTTGATCATCGATATCTCAGCAACCAATGATTGCACAGTAAACTTTAGGGCAGCCTTAAAAACTTCAGTAAATTTCCTACAACACCCTCTAATGATTAGTTGAGAACAAATTTTTTTTCACCCTCAATACTGATTTGAAAAAAGTACAAAAAAACGACTTTTTAGGTTGTCTTAATAAATCTACCGTTACTTTACAAATATTGAAGAAAAGACTAATGTTGCCAGGTCATTTTACAGTTTAATGTACTCCTAATAGCTCTGTATTATTTTCAAATTGATCCATCCAACCGTTTTTTCGGACAGATTGATCAAAGTTTTACAAAACAATTAAAGGAACAAGTATTCATCAAAAAATAAAAACGACTTTTTTCACATTTTGCGTTAGTTACTTGTTAACCCTTAACGATCGTACGATTTTTTTTTGTAATACTCGCCGATAAGAGACGATAGAAAATTAAATAAAGTTCAGCAATATGACCAATTATTATGGAACTTGACCATTTCTTATCCGATTTTAGTGAAATTTGGTATGCACGATGGAAATGGGATTCTAAACTGGTTTTTCGATAAAGTTCTGGAATATGGCCTACAAGAATGGAACTTGGCCATTTCTTATCCGATTTTAGTGAAATTTGGTACGCGCGATGGAAATGGGATTCTAAAATTATTTGTGGATGAAGTTCTGGTATTTAGTCAACTAGGAAGGAAATTGGCCATTTCTTATCCGATATTGATGAAATTCAGCACGTGCCTTAGAAATGGGATTCTAAACTGATTTTTGGATAAAGTTCCAGAATTTGGCCAATTGTCATGGAACTTGGAAGTTTTTTATCCTATTTTTATGAATTTCAGCATTCACGATGAAAATGAGATTCTTAAATTATTGATAAAATAAATTATTAAATACATGGAATATCGATTTTTGTTTTTCACTTTTAAAGAACTTTTAAAGTTTTATTTCTATAGTACATGCTGAATTTGTCTAAAATCGGATAAAAAATGGCCAAGTTCGATCCTAATACGGCTTATTCCAGAATTTCATCTAAACATAATTTTAAAACCCAACTTTTATTACACATGCTGAATTCCATCAATATCTTATAAGAAATGGCCAAGTTCCATCCTAATACGGCTTATTCCAGAATTTCATCTAAACATAATTTTAAAACCCAATTTTCATTATAAATGCTGAATTTCAGCAAAATCTTATAAGAACTGGCCAAGTTCCTACCTAATTGGACATATTCCAGAACTTTAGCTAAAATTCATTATAGAATCCTATTTCCATCGCGAACACCAAATTTCATCAAAATCGGTTAAGAAATAGCCAAGTTCCATCCTAGTTGGCCATATTCCAGAACTTTATCCAAAAATCAGTTTAGAATCCCATTTCCATCGTGCATACCAAATTTCATCAAAATCGGTTAAGAAATGGCCAAGTTCCATCCTACTTGGCCATATTCCAGAACTTTATCCAAAAATCAGTTTAGAATCCCATTTCCAGGTACATACCAAATTTCATCAAAATCGGTTAAGAAATGGTCAAGTTCCATAATAATTGGTCATATTGCTGAACTTTATTTAATTTTCTATCGTCTCTTATCGGCGAGTATTACAAAAAAAATCGTACGATCGTTAAGGGTTAACAAGTAACTAACGCAAAATGTGAAAAAAGTCGTTTTTATATTTTGATGAATACTTGTTCCTTTAATTGTTTTGTAAAACTTTGATCAATCTGTCCGAAAAAACGGTTGGATGGATCAATTTGAAAATAATACAGGGCTATTAGGAGTACATTAAACTGTAAAATGACCTGGCAACATTAGTCTTTTTATTAATATTTGTAAAGTAACGGTAGATTTACTAAGACAACCTAAAAAGTCGTTTTTTTGTACTTTTTTCAAATCAGTATTGAGGGTGAAAAAAAATTTGTTCTCAACTAATCATTAGAGGGTGTTGTAGGAAATTTACTGAAGTTTTTAAGGCTGCCCTAAAGTTTACTGTGCAATCATTGGTTGCTGAGGTATCGATGATCAAAGGCAAAAGGATCTTTTTTGATTCAAAGTTAGATATCTCAGCAAAAAGTTGACATAGAGAGACCAGAATGAAATTAAATTTACGCGTAATTAACAGGCTAACCGACCTATGCATTGGTTTAACTTAAAAAAATTCCCCGCGCCCATGGCACCTTACAAAAAAAAAAAATTCGAATTTTTTTTCTTCGCGCTCTTTCTTGTGATTGCGTGATAACGGTATCTCACAAAAATTTTCCGTTCAAAAGTCTCAAAACTAGAGATTTGAAGCTTTAAAATGCTTTTCTTTTCATCTCTGTACGACCGTATTTTACTAAGATACAGCTCTTCAAAAAACACTAAAAAAATTGAAAAAAATTAGCGTTCCTTTAATTTTTTGGAGTAGTGTATATGTTGCCAATTTATTAATTTTGATGTCAATGTTTGTCGCCACAGTATTTAATAATGTCCTTCAAAAATATTTGTTTGTTTTTTCATATGTGGTGCCAAAATATTATTTGTGATGCCAATTTATTATTTTTGATGCTAATGTTTGTCGCCAAAAAATTTTTCTTGTATGCCCGTTTAAATTGTCCCGAAAACAACAATGGACCAATGTGACTACCTTGAGGCACGCCAGATGGTACACGATACAATTGGGAGTAAGAACCCAAGAATCTAACGGAATGCCAACGATTAGAAAGGTAGAATGCAATCATTTAATAGGAATGAGCTTGAAATTTAGACTCTCTAACTTACTAATAAGAATAGAGTGGTCAATCATATCAAAAGCCTTGGCAAACTCTGTATAAACAACGTCGAGCTGCTGTCTGGAATTTAAACTATATTGTATAGTGGCATCTTGCGATCCGTCACAATTTTAAATATTTTATTAAAAACTTAACGTTTTTATAATTAAAAGGCTTTCTTTAAATTTTGTGAATTTATTTTTATTTTCATAAACAAGTAGTTTCGAGCAAATTCGCTCATCATCAGGTTATTTTTAAAACTGACATTAATTAAGTATATTAAAAATTTGGACTACTACTTTTTCGTCTACCTTACATTTAACGTTAAGCAGGTCGTTATTATTCTTGTGTTTATATATTTCGATCTCTTCTAGCCTATCCATCACACTGCTTTTATTAACTTTGTGTAATATCGACAGATTGTTGTCGAAATCAGTGAACGTATGGTTTTCATTTTTAATATGTAACGCAAAATTTGATTTAATTTCTGATGTTGGCTTTTTAATTTCTTGGATGTGCTCATGGAACCTTTTTTAAAAATTCCTCCCAGTTTGGCCAATATAAAATTTCGTGCAATCATTACATATAATTTTGTATATTCCTGAACGACAAAATAAAGGAGAACAACCTGTATGATTATATAATTAGCATATAATTGTAAGTACGTAGGTATATCGTATAAAACGTCGGGTTTTGTATAATGTACTTTAAATGTAAGGTATAGACGAAAAAGTAGTAGTCCAAATTTTTGATATACTTAATTAATGTCAGTTTTAAAAATAACCTGATGATGAGCGGATCTGCTCGAAACTAGTTATTTATGAAAATAAAAATAAATTCACAAAATTTAAAGAAAGCCTTTTAATTATAAAAACGTTAAGTTTTTAATAAAATATTTAAGCTATCAAATAAATCACTGCAAAATGAGACCAAGTTAGTTACTGTGGGCCTACATGGAATTGCAAGATTTTATGAACCATAGAATTATCGGAAGTACTGCCGCAACAATAAGTAAAGATTTAAAGGTATTACTTAAATTTTTTCCTGTAAGTACTTTTAAGCAAAAGGTAGGTATTATTCATTTCGAAATAAGAGAGCTTTTACTTAAAAGTAGTACCTTTTATCCGAAAGTACTTACTCTTTTTTATTCACTCCACCCATTGATACAAGTTCTAAGTTAATTATACATTTTCTAGTAATAATTGAAATCTTCTTAAATAATTTTATAATGTACGATTACTTATTTTTAAACGCCTAAATGTTAACCTTTATTTTAATTATAAACTAATACTTATACGCTTTTTAAATAGTAAAATTTACAAAGTTTCAGTAAAAACTTCCAAGGTTTATATAGGCGTGCGAAGATTTTTTTAAAAATTTACTATATACAAATGACGTCACTTAGTAAAAAAATAGTAAAAACTTCCCTGGCATCAATAAATTAATTTTAGAAATTTTAAAATAACGAACTTGCTTACAATTACATGTTGACGTAACATTGTCGAGAATTTAGTGCAAATCTTGGGTTTTCTCAAAATTCTTGAAAACTTTATAGTTGTGGTACATGTACCACAACAGTAAAAAAATAATTATTTAAAGACGATACAAAATTTTAAAATTAAATTCACAAATCTTGTGTAAACTATGTAGTAAAATAATACTGTTGACTCTCTTAAAAAATAAAAATAAAAATAAAAACTTTCATTAAGTGTTCATATAATATACAATTTCATTTTCGAGTAGTTTCAATAAATCTGGCATGAAAAGCCATATTATATAATATTTACAGAGGTAGTAATAAAACTTTTTTATTTGGTACGTAGATGTGTATGTTTTATACAAAATTAAAAAGATAAATCCTTTGTTACGGCATTTCTTAAGTTTTTGTTTTTGGGGGGAAATTATTTTTCTTCATCCCTGCATCATGTTGTACGAGTTCTAGTATACCTCTGACACAAAAAGGAAAACAACAACCAAAAAAAAAAAACAATTTGTTATTTTCCACTTCTATATTTATTTTCTTTGTTGTGTATAAATAAAGTATATTCATCAAAGCTTTTCACAGTTTCCTTTCCAAAATGAAAATCTTTACCTTTAATTTTGTACACTTTCATATATACATATATAAGCACGTATCTATGTTCATAAATTCTCTTTGTTTGTGTCGTTTGGTTATTGTTTAAATAAGACAAGTCTTGTTTTAAAAACCAGACCAATTTAAAATGAGTTTTTGCTAGTTTGTTAAATATAAGAAAAGTGATAATTACAAAGTAGGTTAAGATTTTTAAGGATAAGATGGATTTTTATTTAAACGTAAAATTACATTTGGGTAACATTTTAGAGACAAGGTGTACTTTTGGTTGATACCAAATTTGATATATTAGGTGTATTGTTTATATTTATTTAAATTTCTAACTTCTAAGTATTTCTGTGTACAACTTGTTTTGTTGTGGTTTTGTATACTGTCAGCAATTATTAAAATTTTGTTACAGTTTACGATGTCTTCAAAATTTTAATTGGTTTTTTAAATTTCTGTTTATAGAAGAGAAGTACGACGTGTTTTATATTATAAATACCACAGTTTTTTTTTTTTATAAAATTTTCAATAATGCAATGTTGTCGCCAAACCCACACTGTTCAATAATTTTTATATTTTTTTTTTGTGAATTGGAAACCCGCAGAAAATATTATTAATAATTGGTAAATATTTTTATTTTAATAATTTCACATCATGAACATTTTTGCGGTTTAGCAAAAACACCAAATACAAATTGTCCAAATTTAGAATTTTATTTAATAAATATGTATATAGCTATATATGGCTGACAGCTCTTGATGAGATTATAATTGGTTCTTTAGCACATGCGGCTTGAAATATTCATCTAAAAAAAATCGATCAATATTTATCCATAACTTTGATGATTTAATTCATAAAGGAAGTATTTTTCAGCCTTCTAAACCCTCATATTTACTGTAAAAATGTAAATTAGGTAATGAGTTACGTGCACAATTGTTAACAAGAGCGTGTACAATTTTCAACTACTCCGTATATTCGCAACACTTTAAGATGGTTTAGAGGTTAATCGGATCCATTTTTTGCGATCGTAATCATTGTTAGCTTTATGTTTGATATTTTGCATAGATTTTTCAAATAACTTACATATTAAGAATTCTTAAATTCCTAAATTTGAGTAAATCCATTAAATTATTTCCACATTTACATAGGTATTTGCATGTCCTCCAGTACAAAGGGCCCCCAAATTTATTACCTATTGATAAACTTGAAAACTGATCGACTTAGTTGAAATTCAAATTATTTTTACGTGTTATTAATTCAGTTCTTATCTGACATCGGAACAAATACTCAATCGTCTAGCAAGCAAGCAATTTTCTTATGAAAGAAACAAAATATTTACGAACCAAACAAACTTTAGGAAGTTAAATTGGCATTAATATTTACTTAGTAAAATTGATCAAGTATAGTCATTGTTTCTATGGATGGGCTGTTTTCACTCAATTTGCCTTTGCTTATCCAAAATTCTTCGGTAAATGTTGATTAAATATTCTCCTTATACAATAAAATGCAGTTAAGTGTTACAAATTTATTTATAAATTTACAATGAAAATTTGATCGAAGTACAATTTATTAATTTTACATAAATAAACAAAATTATTAATTTTGTATTTCCTTTCCAGATCCGCTCATCTTAGGATGTGAAGTTAACATTCCGCCGGCCATGAATCATCAGATTCATTTGTATGGATGGGCAATTTGCATAATTTGTGTATGAATTGTTGTATGACTTTGCCAGTGTTAGCCATCCGTATGTCTACGATTCTAACTATACCGTTATTTCACGGATGGGTTTCAACAACTTTGTCCAATGCCCAGCAAGTTGATGATAAGCTAGCCTTGTGCGGATGTATTTCTCAAATAATTGATGTTGAAAAAATTAAAACAATTTATTTTCCCAAAACGTTATAATCCAAAATTTATTATTTATAATCTCAATAAATCGTGATTTCCAAAAAAAATTGATGTTTGCAGCTCGATCGCCAAAAATTAAGTGATCGATCAAAAAATTGTTAAGTCATTTGGTCATAAAATTAAAAGCGCCAACTGATATTCACCATTATTTCGTATAAAATATGGTGAATAAAATTAACTTTAGTTATATATGCCCAATCATAGATGGCAATATAATACGTAGAAAGAAACTCTAGGGCAAATGAATAAAAACAATGATCAGCTGTCAAATGTTATTGACAGTAATGTTAATTTGGGTAATTATTAAGTTGAGTCGCAATATAGATCTTATCGTGTTAACATCTTTTTTAAGCTGGTGGTCCCGGGTACTGCGCAGTATCGTAAAAGGCCCGTTATATCATGTACAAAAGCGACGGTATCACAAATAACAGTTTTAAAAAAATAGATAGTGGTACTGGGTACTGCATTTTTAATGTATAAGGCCCATAATATCCGTGCTGTTCGGTGGTATCACAAAGTGCGACTCAGTGAAAACAAAATAAAGACTCGAGACATCCATACTTCTTTCTATAAGTTTGGACTAACCGTTTTAAATACAATAGTAGAGCAAATTGGTGGTTTCGCCAGCTCATAAATCATAAAACATATAAATTTAATTTCAGGCAAATTGATGAACAATTAAAGAAAATTCTAAGTATAATTAAAGAAAATTGTTATAAGATAAGTATAAACTGTACTATATACTACTTTAATAATAATAATAATAAATATAATTTTTATATTCTCTTTTCAGCTTCTGATCCTGAACATCCCGCGCCCATTGGCTCGACAGAGTCACACGGTAAAATACAAATTTTGGTAATTGATCGTTTTAGTTCACCAAATTTTGTTCTGATGTTTACCACTCGTACCAAACCATCCTGACCGGGACTCAAACTGACAATCCGCCCCATTAACCATTTAGTCGGTGGAATATCCTTGTCCATGACAACTGCTAGATTTCCAATTGTTGGATTCGGCGTCGGAACTTGCCATTTGTGAAGCTTCTGCAGTGAATGTAGGTATTCTTTATGCCACCTTTGCCAAAAATGCTGGGCCATTCGTTGGATATGCTGCCAACGAGACAACCGATTTTCTTTTATGTTCAATAGGTTCGGTTCTGGTAATAGATTGAGTGCATGACCAATTAAAAAATTACCGGGAGTTAGAGGGTCCAAATCCTCCGATGACATCTCACAAAGCGGACGAGAATTTAGGATGGCCTCGATTTCGGTCAGTAACGTTGCCATCTCTTCGTAGGTTAGCCGTGTCTCTCCTACCACTCGTTTCAAATAATATTTTGTGGATTTTCTTGCTGCTTCCCATAAACCTCCAAAATTTGGAGCAGCTGGCGGAATAAAATGCCATTGTATGTTATTAATTGTGGTGTATCGCATGAATTGTTCGTCCTTTGATATCATTATATAAATTTTGTTGTAGTTCTTTTTGTGCCCCTATGAAATTAGACCCATTATCGCTGTAGATGTGACCGCATATACCTCGACGAGCATGGAATCGCCGTAAAGCAGCTAGAAATGCCTCAGTTGTCATGTCACAAACCAGTTCTAAATGTACAGCTTTAGTTGACATACATACAAATAGTGCCAAATAGCATTTTAAAATTTTAGCACCTCGCATTCTGGACGGCTTGATTACTAGTGGCCCTGCATAATCCACTCCAGTGGATAGAAAGGTCGATGATATGCTACTCTGTGTGACGGCAACTGACCCATAAGCTGTTGTTGTACCTTTGCCTTTAGTCTTACACATTTGACACATCTTCCAACAACTGCTCGAACCTCATCTTTACATTTCATTATGTGGAATTTTTGTTTCAATGTAGACGTCAAAATAGATAGACCTGCATGTAGCTGTTTGAGATGCTCATCTCTGATAATTAACATTGTCACATGATGCCTTGCTGGGAGTATAAGTGGATGCATCATGTCATATGGAACATTCGCGTTAGACAGTCTACCTCCAACTCGTAATAATCCAATATCATCTATAAAGGGAAAAAGAGATATTAGTTTCGACTTTTTACTAATTGGGTTAAGATTGGTGAGCGCTTTGATTTCAGATGCAAAACAGTTTTTCTGGACCCATCTCATCACGAAATTGAATGCGTCAACTTTAATTTGGACAATTGGCTCCTCAGCCGTTCCGGGCGAAGATTTTTTTCGAAACAGCATTAAAATTCGGGCAATAACAAACACGATTTTTGAAAACTTTGAACACCGTTCAATGAGTCTGTCAAGCCAATCCTTGCTATTATCTGCATTCATCAGTACCAACGAATTAATTTTTTGTTCTTTTAGTGCAACTTCTGGAAACTCTGGAACGAGTTTCTTTTCTTCTTAAGCCAGCTTGGACCATTCCACCGTAGGTGATATTCGACCAACTCATCTGGAAACAATCCTCGCGAAGCACAGTCGGCTGGGTTTTTGGTTGATGAAACATGGCTCCATTGACTGCGATTGGTGTGTTGCAAAATAAATGAGACCCTGTTTGCGAAAAATGTTTGCCATTTTCTCGGACACGATCATGACACATTTTGTAACTGCTTACTTTATTTTGGAATACTTGTAAAATTGATACCATTAATTTCGTTAACAGGGCTGCAGCACAGAGCTCGAGGCGTGGAATGCAAATAGCCTTAATTGGTGCCACTTTAATTTTTGCGGTGAAAAGATTTGTTTTGTATCCGTTAATCGTTTTCACTCTGCTATAAATTACTGCTGCGTATGCTAATTCTGAAGCATCTGCAAATCCATGTAATTCTATTTCTTCTCCCTCTGCATACAATCATCTATTCAGCCTGATGTCCTCGAGTTTTATTAAATTATTTCTGATGGCCATGTAGCTTTGGCAAATTGGTTCTGGTAAAAGATCGTCCCAGTCGATACCTAATAACCATAATTTCTGGAACAAAATTTTTATTTTGATTATTGTCGGGGACAGCCAGCCGATCGGATGAAAAATTTTCGATGCTTTGGACAACATGTCGCGCTTCGTTAGTTCATGGTCTTCCAATTTTACTTTAAATTGGAAAATATCGTCTCTTCTAGAATATTTTACTCCAAGTATATAAATCGCGTTAGTTTCATCTTTGAAATCCAAATTTGTGGAATATTGGTGTATTTCTGGAATAGCTTTCATAAGTTCTGGACTGTTTGATGACAATTTTCGAAGATGAAATCCACCTTCACTCATTAAACTTATTAACTCCTCGACAACCAATCTCGCGCTCTTCAGATCGTCCGTTCCCGACATCAGATCGTCAACGTAGAAATCGCGTTGAATCACTTTTGAAGCCTCGTAAACCTTCCTTGAACGGCAGACTTACGATGTATTTTCCGTCTTTTGATCTTGCTTCTGTTTTATTGTAGTGTTCAATACAGAATTGTTCCTCTTCGATGTAAGGAATGGAAACGCTTATCTATACGACCTCCCAAAATTTTCGCAGTGTTGAACCGATATCCAAATGGAGATTGACTGGAACGACTTGATTGCCAACTTCGGACCGAATTGGCGTCCCCGCTATCACCCATCCTAATCTAGTGTTGTGAGCAATTAGTTTCGACTGCGGAATATACCTTTCGCCTTCACAAATTAGTTCGAAGAATAAATCACTGCCAATCAGAATATCCAATTTGCCTTCCTTGTTGAAATTTAGATCTGCCAGCTTAAAATTGCTCAATCTTTTCAAATCCCTTGGTCCCTTAATTGACGGCTGATACGATGATATCTTTGGGACTATCAATACTTTCATGATTGCTCTGTAAGTGTCATTCTTAAATCTAGATTTGATGCTTACGGTTGCCGCACCTTTCGACATTCCAGAAGTCACATCATTGAGACCTTGAATCCAAATTCTTCCGTTTTCCTTCTTCAGTCCAAGTCGCTGAAAACACTCCTCTGTTACAAAGGACGCTTGTGACCCGGAATCAAGTAGTGCTCGACAACTTTGCCAGTCACCACTGTGACTCTCTAATTCTACTAATGCAGTTGGAAGAATGACGTTACTCATACGGAATTGGCATGGCCGCAATTAGTTGCTACAGGGGATTTTGCTACAGCGGTACCTTCGGAGACTTATAAATGTAGAATTTCATGGTGCTTCTTGCTACATAACTTGCATTTCCTTTTTGGTTTGCACTGATAGACTAGGTGTGTGTCACTTAAGCAATTGTAGCACCTGGAATGCTTCCTAACATATTCTCTCCGTTGAAGAATTTCTAAGCCTAAGAAATTGGCGCAGTCGAATAACTTGTGGTCCTTGCCACAAAATGCACAGGTTACTGCTGGTGCAGTGTGCATTGCCCTTAAATGCTGCAATTTGATTTTACTGGCATTAGTTGAATGCCGTTTGTAGCTATCTGGAGTTACACCTTGTAACGTATCCATTCGTTTATTCAAAACTGCTAAGAATTTTTCAAATGTTGGATAATCTTCTTTCGATGTTTCCAATTTCCACATTTGCCTGGTTTCGGGATCCATCTTCTGTATGGCAATATAGATGAGCCACGGATCTCTACTCTGAGCTGCTGAACCAAGAGCCTTAAGGTCACGAACGACTTCATCGCACGTATCGTGTAACTGTCCTATGTTGTGTGAAGTTGCTTACGTTATTGTAGGTTGATCGAAGTAGTTTTGAATGAAAGATTCTATTATGTAACGTTTTTTATCATATCTTTTGCATGGCTTTTGGTATGCCTCGATATAATTTGCATCATTTATTAAATGCCCCACAAGTGCAAGAGCTTCCCCTTTCAAAAGACTGCTGAACCAAAAAGGTCGAAAAACGATTGCCACTCTTTATAATTTCCGTCAAAAGGTGGAATATTATTCGCGGTAATCGAAAGTCGCTAGCTGGCGTTTGCGTAACATTTAGTGTTTGATCTAGGTTTGGCGGAGATGGAGTCAGTGAGTTCCTCTTTCGTATAGCGCCTTGTAATTTGGCAATTACCGAATAGTATTGGGAATCGACTGTTTCTATATCAGTTTGTTCGACATCAGACAGTTCAATCATTTGGTAATCAACGAAATCCTTATATAACTGATGAATTTTCTCCAATCTAACAGACAATTCATCTATGCTTACATCGTCTTTAATCACTCGAGCAAAATTCTCAATTCGCGTAATTTGACCTTTAATATAGGTTCTCTTTCCTTAGCGTTATATAGTCGACATCTTCTGCTTGCCTTGAGTTCATCAGAGCTTCAATCTATGTTAAGAGCGTTGAAAATTCATCTAAGGTGAGTATTGTATCCCCAACTACTCGTCCAAGGTGTATTTTCACTTTATATTGTAACAGTGACGCAGCTATATCAGATGCCTTTGACTTCAGAAATTCCCACAGCTCCCTTAGATGGTTGTTTGCTCCGACGAAATTTGTGGCATTGTCAGAGTATATAGTATGACAATTCCATATTCTTGATATAAGGTGCGTTAGCGCTCCGAGGAAGCTTTCGATGGTAAGGTCGCATACAGTTTCTCTGTGAACCGCCTTTGTACTTAAACACACGAATACGCAAACATACTCCTTCATTGATACCTGAACTATCCTTCTTGTCGGCTGCACTCTAAATCGTCCGCAACAGTCGACACCGACGGTATGAAACGGGTAATTGAATTGTACCCTTTCTGCGGGCAGGTTACCCATAATTTAATTGCCCAATTTCGGATTTTGCTTGATGCATTTGATACACTTTTGATTGTGAATAATATGAGCCTCTCTTACTGAGCATTTGACCGCGCATGTTGGCTCATAGGCAGAATTATGGGATGTTTTATGCTGAACGATGCACACGTTTTTTGGATACGGCCTCCGACTCATATAACACCTTTGTCGTCAAGAAATGGATTTAAAGTGACTAATCTGCTATGTTTTGGCAGGGATCGCTTGTTCCGCAGTGCATCTATTTCATCAGGAAAATTTGCTTTTTGGATGTGTTGAATAATGAACATTTCAGTTGCTTCGATTTCTTCTGTGCATGTCTCTCTAGTTCTGTGTTTGTTCCTTAAGTTGTTAATATATCGTCTTAAGAGGGCCAATACCTTGGCCATCTTAAAAAAACTGGAATACCGGCTTATGTAATTATCCATGAAACTATCTGTCAATGTAATAAACGAGTCCACCTTTGACGATCGTATTTCTTCTGTGGTTGCCTCTTATTTAGGTCCGTGACATCACAGCTTATTTCTACTCAATTCATTCATAGTAGTACCTCGAGAGGCGATATCGGCAGGATTATCCTTCGATGCGACGTGACACCAGTATTCTCGCTTGTACATTTGTGTTATTTCGCTGACCCTATGTGCAACAAACGTAGTTCAACGCCTTGGATGCGCCGACATAACCAATCCAAAACTATCTTTGAGTCTGTAAATAGAATTTTTTTCATTATTGTTAAAGTAAAAGTCCTCTCTACCATTTTCATTAAATTTGCTGACAGCATGGCACCTATTAATTCTAGTCTAGGTAGACTAATTTGTTTTATAGGAGCTACTCGTGACTTGGCTGCAATTATGTTTGATTTTAGCCCCTCATTAGTTTCAACCAAAACATAAACCACCGCGGCATAGGCTTGTTCACTCGCATCACTAAAACCAATCAGCGTGACTTGGATAGTTGTTTGTAACCATTTTGGTATTTTAATATTGGAAGTGTTTGGTTAAGTCGCTTCTAATTGCTAGCCATGATACGAAAATACTTGATGGTAGTTCGTCATTCCAAGTTAAATTTTGCATCCAAAGGCTTTGAAATAATATTTTCACACGTATGATTATGGGGTTAGAAATGTTCGCTGATAGAAGTATTCGCTTTGTGTGCACGGCTCGTTCCGGTATCTGTACGGCAAATTGGAAGGTGTCTTCGTTACCTTTTGTGTTTCCGCATGCTCCCCGATTTCTTTGATTCCGCTTTCCATTTCGTTTTGAAGAAATGTTAGCAGTGCTACGTTGTTTGAAAGAAACTTGCGTAGTTGAAACCCATTATTTGCCAAAGCCCCTTTAACTTGCGTTATCAACGTTTTAGTTTGCTGTTTTTAATTGATAAGTGACTGGCGGTTGATTTGGATTAGTTCGCCATAAAATATTTGGATATTGATGATCTTCTTTATCTACCAGCACCTGCCTGTACATCTTTTCGATATCTGCGCATTTCTTTATTCCAATTGTGGAATGGATGTTGCAGCAGTGGATGTTGGACTTCGAGAATTACTTTACGAAAATCATATGGCTTGAATTTTCATTATTTTCTATAGATAACAAACGGTTGTACAATATAGAAAAAGTGTTTCTTGAAAAAAAAAAAAAAAAAAAGCCTGAGCTTAAGTAGAATGTAACCTTCAGTCAATACTCCAATTCTCTTTGAATAAGATTTTCTGTTAAGTGGTCCAAAAAAACCTAACTTTAAAATAATATCAAAAGTTATTCTACATGGCAATACATTATGAAAAAATATTCGCAGAACAAAGGCCAACCACAAAAGTTAAAAATAGTTTTGAAAATAATTTCCAACAGTAACATGTGCATTAATCCAATTAAAATCAATATAATAATTTATAAAATTATATTAAATTCCAATTATGCCAAACTTAATTAAATTGAATAATTGAAAATTCCATTTCTAAATTGATTGATATTTGTGGCAATGATAATTAAAAACATCGAAAATGGGGCACACAATTTTGTGCGGTTTAATTTTTCAATTTATAAAATTTAATCAAGTTTAGTTTTAATGTTTAAATTGCATTTTTCAACTTTTTCAAATTAAATATTGGATAATATTTAATAATTTTTTATTTATAATATGGAACTAATTTACTAACCACCCAATATTGACATTATTATTAGCAACTAGCTTCGAATAAGTTCGAGAAGATACATGAAGTAAACAAAATGTGTTTATGTTGCTTTTGGAACCAAAAGTACTCGTATATAGTGTATATAAGAAGAAAAAGCAAAATATGAAGACTACAAAAGTTATAATTCTTCCACTGTTCACATCCTCATGAACGTAAAATCACAAATTGTATTATTTTGCTAATTGGTATTATTTTACCCTGCAAATAGTTTTAGGTTCTATATAGTCGACAATAAAATTCAATTATATGGATTTAGTGAATTTTTTTTTATTTTTTACTCACATATTGTCAATGATTAAATTGATTTCATTTTTGCAGCATTTAGCAGGCAAGGGCAACCCGAACCCATTAAGGAACTAAGTTTAAAATATGAATTTGTCACAAACTTTCAGATGAAAATGTTGATCTGAAAATGTTACTATCTAATTTTGGAGACGAAAATTAAAAGTTGGCCAACACGGATAAACCTGGCCATTAGAATTTATTCCAACATCTGTTGTGTAAAGTATACACAATAACAATACAAATAATAATATTTTTGAAGCTATAAATATTGAGACGAGAACTGATATCAGTTTTTGAGTGCTGTATATAAAGAAAACAAATAAATACAGTACCGACTGTTATAGTTGTACAGATGAGAAAAATACTTGACCTATATTAGAAAAGCACTCGAAAGATGGATATATTTTTCCACCTTAAGTCAATAAATTTATATTGATGATATTCGACATTCGTCAACTCGTTGAAATTTTAATTATTTTTTTATCATCAACGTTAAGCTTTTAAAAATAAAACTATAATAGAAAACTTTTCGAAACGATTCCATTATGTAAGAAAGCTCTTTGTTCCCTTTTTGTATTATTTATGTACCTACATACAATTCGGAGTTGTTCGTATATTTTTCTTCATTAGTACAAAAAAAAAAAGTTTTAACTATAAATATGTAGTTAGTTCATATTTTTACGGTAGACTATGCAACTTAATGCTGCTTTATGTAGCGTGTATAGTAAAAACAGAAAATGCTTTGTTCTACCTTTTAGAAGAAGCATTTTTTTTTTAATTTGAGAACTTTTGCTAGTAAATGCGAACTTACTTTGTCGTTACGCCACATGAAAAATTCAATTATTAAGTTACTTGTTTTGATTAAGTGCCGTACTGTGTATTAGGTGCTAAATTGATTATTTAAAATGCTCTTATATGTTGGTGTAAAATAGTTAAATTTCAGAATTATACGTTTGGATCTAGTTCAAATCTATTATTGTGGACTTTTAATAATAATAAATTAAAAGGTAATAATAATAATAAGCTAATTATTGGTTTGCTATATTGAGGCAACAAATATTAAAAAACAAGTTCAGTTTTTCTAATAAAATTTAAGAAAATATTTAATTGAAAATATATTTATTTATATTGGTTGAATGATTGTTGTTACGCAAGTTTCACCAAATTAAACTAACTTCCGCTGCGACGTATTATTATCATATTATTATTACTAAAGGGTCCATGTGAGCGTTTAAGCCACCTCGCACTGCGCCCTAAAATATTTTTTGTGCTTGATAGTACGTGATACATACTATCTGGGTTTATTGTTCTCCCTCCTAGATGTTGCAGTCTTTGGCGGAATATAGCTGAGCATTGGCATAGAACATGTTCCGTTGAATCCGCTCTATGTCGCAGAAGCAGCATCCGTAAAGTAAGGTAGGAAATAGTGTCAGTTTACCATAGAAAGGCACAATTGGTCATCCTAGTTAAGAGTTACACACAGGAAGAGAATATATAAACTTAAAATAATTATAAATTTTCTACTTAGACCCAAAAACTGTTCAAACATTTAAGAACAACAAGTGATAACGAACACGATTCGCGTCGTTGTCGTTTGAGGTTAGAAAAGCAAAATTGGTTAAACATGTTGTGAGTTACATGCAGGAAGAGAAGAATGAATAAATTTAAATTGATTTTATAACTTTTCATTCGACCCATAAAAATTATTCGAAATAGTTACGAACAATAAGTGGCACCGACGACGACATGAAATATTTTCATTTGACCGTAAAAAGGCACAGTTGCTCATCCAAGTTAAGAGTTGCATGCAGGAATAAAATTCATAAATTTAAATTTATTCTAAAACTTTTACTGCGATCCAATAAAAATTATTCGAACAAAAAATTGTACTCAGCTTAGAAAGCATTTGATTATTATTCTTATGAATTACATGCAGGAAGGGAATACATAAATTTAAATTTATTCTAGAACGTCTTCGTATTTGAGTTTTGAAAAGCTGTTTTTAATTAACTTGGTGCCGCCATTCTAAACGATAAAATTATAGTTTTAAAATAATTTTCCAGTTTTCGTCGGGAGATATTGCGGTTCTATCTCTTTCAAGTAAGCTATGCTAATAGTAAATAAATGCGATGCATTTTACCTGCTGAACGGAAGCAAGTGAAAGTTTTGTTATCTAACAAAAATACCTTTTTTGCCCATTATTAGGTACGGTTCATGATCATCTTAATATTTCAGTATTACAAACGAATTTTTGAAATTTTGAAGTAAGAACCATCGTACATAAAAGTGTAGTAAATTTGGAGTTAGAGCAAAGCAACGTTTATTATACAAAGCCATAGTCTAAAAAACGGAGCTTTTATAAGGGAATTAAAAACGAGGAAAAAAACACACTTTTCATAGTAAAACCAAAGCAACCTCGATTATACCAGAGCCTACTGTATATATAAGAGCCTCCAGTATCGAGTGTATTTTTTACTATGCTTAAAATAAGGTACACACAATTTTTTTTTAACTATGAAACTATATTGGGAAACGGTTATTTTTATTTACAATTTTAGTTTATTAGAATTGTGATCTTTTGTTTTGTTTTTATACGAAAATGTTCATAAAACATGTAATTTTATTTTTGAAATTTACAATATTGTTGTTTTTGTAATATACGTCATAAAAATATCTCAAAATTTATAAACAATACAATAACCATCTCTTTCATTGTCAAATATTGGAAAATTGACTAACAAAATTGTAATTAAAACGAACACAAGAATGCTTAAAGTGAATTTTTGTTGAAGTGACATAAAATTGAGTAATTTGCGACATTTTTTTTATTTTGAACCTCAATCAACACAAAATTAAAAGTAGTATATTTCTAATTATTTGTATATTTCAATACCATGCGATGGATCCCAGCAAGGACTTATACGTCAATAGTAACTAGAATTTTTCGGAACACATTTTAATATCCCCTTTAGACATAATGAAAAAAATTTCTATAGCAAAAATGCCCATACGTGAGGGTACCGAGCTACTTAATGCGGGCTGAATTCATGCTGCAGGAATAGTTCCACCTCTAGCTAGTGAAAGAGTTATCGGGCTAGTAGTTCAAAGATCCTCCATGACTTCTAACCCACAAGAAATTAAAATGGACCATTAAAAAAAAATTGATTACTGGCGATGAGTATGCCTTTGTAAAGCCGGATCAGGGGTAAAATGTAAGCACATTGCTGCTTGTTTTCTGCACATAAATCGGTAATTTTAAATGGTTTATTTTTAATTCTTGAACTAATTTAAAATATTTTAGAAAACCGAATCTTCAAGCCAAAAGTAGCACGAATTTGAAACAGAAATAGGGCAAACTGGAAGAGATATTTTTTAACAGTTCAGTTCGGTTTCTACCACAGAAATGAGCCACCGCAGAAAAAAAATATGTATGCTTCACAGAGTTAATGACCACACAGATCTTTTTGAAATACAGATTAAATATAATTATTTAAAAAAAATTTGTTCCCCTAATTGAACCTCTTTTAAATGAGAAAGCCAATATCGAACTTAAAAAAATTACAAAGATCTTGGAGGAAGCAATTACAATTTGCAAGCAAACCATTTGCCAAACAAATGCTTACTGGTTAGTGGAGCGTAAAGTACGCTTAACAGGCAGTGTTACGCTTTATTTAATTATTATACAAATTGGGAAAAAATTGACTTCCAACAGTAATTTTAAGGGAAATGCTGCAACCAGATATGGCCTATCTTCTGAAAAAACAGCTAAACAAATCTATAGTCAGCAGCGATTACTTTTAACTGTGGCTTAAATCGTGCTCACCGACCTTTGAAAACACCGGTTTGAGAAAAACACATTCAAAGTTTCAAAAGACGTTTATACATCGTTAAATTTTTTTTTTCCAATTTACATTTGCGTGTATTTCCAAAAATATTTGCCGGATCGATTTGAAATTTTCAGAGAATATACTCAAATGTATAATATTCATTCCGAAAATGCAATAAAAAAAATCGATTTTTTAAAATGTATAACTACGTATAACCAGAGCCTTCTAGAGTAAAGAGCCATAATCATCATGACGTATTTTTTAGAGGCATTTTTTGTGGTATAACTTTTCACTGATCTCCATAGGAGTCCATAGTAAAAATTGTGTTTTTTAGCTTCAAGTTTTTCAATGAAAAAAGCAAAAATGTTACAATTATTTATATTTTTTATTGTAATTTATTTTTTCAGCTTTTTATAGACAATTTTTTATTTAAAATATTAACAATTTATAACATATATAGTTATAATTTTTGTTGTTCCTGATATTTCGACTTGTTAGTCATAATCATAGGAAATAAACAATTTACAAACTAGAAAAGAAAAGGCTTAATTAAAAATAACTTTAAACATCTTTAAACTAGTTTAAATTAAAATTTAATTAAACGACTAAATACCTGTCTAAAACTTATTCATATAAAATCTCTTCATTTGATTAATTTAAGTTTAAGTCTTTTTCCGACTTTTTTAAAAAAAAATGTATATAAAACTGTTAGACTAATTTTGTGATCTTGTCCGAATATATTTTAAAAAACAATAAATTGTTTTTTGAAGAGAAATACACTAATATGGTGGTTATGATTTAAATGCCAAAAAAATTGTTTCGATCGTACATTGATCTCTTTTTAAAAAAATTCATATTGCTGTATGTAAAAAAACGATCGATAAGTAAAACATGAAAAAAGAGAGAAAAAACAGATATCAAAAAGCGTTTAGGTTAGGACCATTGAAAAAAAGATGAAATAGAGAAAGGAAAAAGGGAAACAACTGTCTGAATGTGGAAAAGTATTAACATTGTATGAAGGAATACAAACTCTGTGGTGGAAAGAGGAGTAAGAGTGAGATAATAATGGATATCCAAACAATGGATGTGGAAGTGTTATATTGGTGAAACATCAAAAATACTAAAAATACGTGCTAACCAGCATAAAAATGATGTAAAATTCGCAACAAAAAATAAAAACAATATAACGCACCACCGCTCAGCTCTTTGCAAACACTCATTGGAATGCAATAAACAATTTAATTTTGAAGAAGCGTCAATATTGGCCTTTGAAACAAAAAAACGAAAAAGATCATTTAAAGAGATGTGCCACATCACAAAAAATCTTAACACGGTAAACTATAAAACTGACTGTAGAGGACTTCAGGACAAATACCTAAGTTTGATGCGCCAAGTTACATTATAAAGGGTTTATGACACAAATCACAACACGACAAAATGAACTATCTAATTCTTTAATCTCACGACAAGAGTTATTTAGTTCATACATCATAATAGTGGCTAATTTATTGTTTCTTAATCCTGTTAAAAACTAAATATGACTACGCACACTACTAACTCACATTGTAAAGTGAAACAATCAACTAGTAATCTTTTATTCTTACAAAAAAATTATTTAGTTTTTGGTTTTTACACTTCATCAAATATTAGAACACATTTGTTTTTCCGTTCTGTTTTCTTAAAAAAAAATTGACACAAAAAAAAATTGTTCAATAAATTAAAAACATAAAAATTTGAATAAATAAAAATAAAATGTTTTTGTTTTTATTTTTATCATAAACGTGACGTGATGACTAAGTTTGTTGACCTATATAAAGGTCATTTTACACGATGCGATTTACATGGAATATTTGTTGTACAATAGGGGAAATAAATCGTATGCAATTTTCCCCTCAATATTGATGAAATTTGAATTTTTTGTTATTTAGACCATACAACTAAAAGTTGTATTGCCTGTCAAAAAATATTATAATTTAACCTTACTTATTATGTATGAAGTTGTACTACAGAGAAAATTATGGAAAACGAAACAAACTTAATTATAATCGGATTATGTGCTAATATGGTTGGAATAATTAAAAAAAGAATATTGAGACGAAACAAAAATAAGCGTTGTGCGAGGACGATGTGGGCAAGGAACTGGCTTCAAAAGCGAGACCTAAAGAAAGGGATATCCAAAGTTTAGTTTTTAACGAACTGAGACTGGAGGATCCAATTATATTTAAACAATTTTCAAGACTTACTCCTTCCTCTTTTGGAAAGCTGTTAAAAATCATTCAACCTAAGATTCATCATCAAGACACGGTTATGAGACAATGTATTTCAACAAAAACTAGGTAAGAATTTGGATATAAAATGATAAATCCATTTATCTAAATCTTTTATTTAACTATATTAAACATAATATTTTTAGATTGCTGATTACTTTGAGGTACCTTGCTACTGGCGAAAATTTTTCTACCTTAAGTCCGGCTTTCCGAATTTCTATTCCAGCGATATCGAATATTATTACGGAAACAATTCCTGCAATTTACGATGCTCTTCAATCAGATTATTTAAAGGTATTTTTATTGTTTATTCTTGAATAAGAAATCAGATACATAATTAGAATTTATAATTAATTTAGACTCCGCAAAGTAAGGCTGAATGGCTAGCCGTTGCTGACAAATTTTATAAATTATGGAATTTTCCAAACTGTTTGGGAGCCATCGATGGCAAACACATCGCCTTTCGTGCATCTAAAACAGATGGATCAAGTTTTTACAACTATAAAGGATTTAATAGTATTGTGCTAATGGCGCTGGTCGACGCTGAGTATAAATTTATTTATATTGATGTGGGGTGTAACGGGAGAGTTAGTGACGGTGGAGTGTTCGTACAAAGCTCACTTTGTCAAGGTATTAGTGGCAATATCATGGATTTTCCGGATGATTCTGGTTTACCGAATGACTGCACCACTAAAAAGATTCCTTATGTTTTTATTGCTGACGAAGCTTTTAGGCTTACCACAAGGATGATGAAACCTATTGGAAGACGTTCCACTAAAGAGGAAAAAATTTACAATTATAGATTGAGTAGAGCGCGAAGAATCGTTGAAAATGCTTTTGGCATATTAGCGAATAGGTTGTAATTTTTGATTTTAACTACCAGAAATGAAACTGTAATTTCTCGATTTAGATTTCAGCTTCTTCAACGAGAGATTAGACTGGATGTACAGAAAGCACAGCAAATTACCCTTGCATGTTGTGCTCTTCATAATTTTATTTTGGAACACGAGGGGCTCCAAAGTTCGAACGTCGACCATGAAAATACAACTACTGTAGAATTGGTAAACAGTAATTGGCATACGAAAATCCAAATGACATACCTCGAACCTACAAATGCAAGACCAAAGCTGGATGCATTAGACGTACGTAATGAATTTTTGCGCTACTTTAATGGTCCTGGATCAGTTCCCTGGCAATCAAACAAAGCAATCGAAAAATTTAATTTTTAAATATATTGTACCAAAATAAATAAAGATACAAAAAAATTATGATATTAAATTATGATACGTATACGACGTAGTTCTAATTATTTAATTCAATATATTTCCATTGAAACTTAACAATTAATAACAATAGTTAAAAAACAAAAATAAAAATCACAGCCATTCTTAGGCACATTAACTTAAAACACCACAACAATTTGTAGCTATTATCTTAAAATAAAAGCCATTCTTAGGCAAATAAATAAAATATTTATGTAGTACTAATTATTATTATTACTGTTTAAGTAATTAAGTTCTTTTGCCCTGGCCTCAAAAATTGTTTGTGTGATATCATTGTTTACTTCAAGGACATTTTTTTGATCTTTCAATTGGGCCATTTCACTCATTATAAATCTCCCGAAATCTTTGATGTCGGAAGGAATTTCATATGTTGGAGCCTGGCTTTCCATTTTATTGATCGCGAAATTTATTAAATGGGATGTGCTTCTTAAGACATTGTCTTCTTCTTCATCATCTGATTTTGTGATTTTTCGGCGCTTTCCCCTCGACCTTTTGGCGTAGTTTCAGTAGAAGGAGAACTTCTGTTAGCTACATCTTCTGCGAATAATTGTGTGTCGCTATCCAGCTGACTAACTGACTTTTTAATAGTTGCATGGGTCGGTGCGTTTTCTTCCTAAAAATAAAATAACGATTAGATAAATATTACCTTAAATGAAATAAAAAAAACAATACATACTGGTATTTTAAACGGTGATTCTGACTTTCTGCTTTGTAAATATGGTACCAAAAACTTCATTGAATTGTACCACCAAACTTTTGGTTCGTATATGTCTTCAAAACCTTTACCACTTGTTTGGCTGCTATCAATCAGCTTTTTTTCACGATTCAAGGTCGTGCGCAAACTTATAATTTTTTTCTTTATGTCTTCTTTGGTATACTGTACCCCCAGTTTATACACATTTACTGCTTCTTTGATTCTCCTCCCGCGCATGTTTGTTGTGATATAAAAATTGTTTGGTATCATATAAATTTTGATATTGCTCGTAATGCTCGATTAGTTTTTCGGTACAGATTTTATTCCACTCTTCGTTAGCGCTAGAATCTGACCTAAAAGAAAAATATTATTAGTTTATTTGCTAAAAATTAACAAACATTTCCTTAATTACATTGTTTTATGAAAATTCGAGTCAACTATCACTTCAAAAATGTTAGGTTATGTCGTAGCTGTCAAAAATGTTGTATAGAAATTTTATTAAAATGTGGTTGGCTGCAATTTTAATGCAATTCACATGCAATCTGATTTTTTGACGTTTACACTATGCGACACCCACACAGCAAAATATTGTACAACAAATATTGCATGTAAATTGCATCGTGTAAAATGACCTTAAAATCATAACCACCATATTAGTGCATTTCTCTTCAAAAACCAATTTATTGTTTCTTAAAAAATATTCGGACAAGATCACAAAATTAGTCTAATAGTTTTATATAAAATTTTTTTAAAAAAAGTCGGAAAAAGACTTAATCTTAAATTAATCAAATGAAGGGATTTTATATGAATAAGTTTTAGACAGGTATTTAGTCGTCTAATTAAATTTTAATTTAAACTTATTTAAAGATATTTAAAGTTATTCTTAATTAAGCCTTTTATTTTCTAGTTTGTAAATTGTTTATTTCCTATGATTATGACTAACAAGTCGAAATATCAGGAACAACAAAAATTATAACTATATATGTTATAAATTGTTAATATTTTAAATAAAAAATTGTCTATAAAAAGCTAAAAAAATAAATTACAATAAAAAATAATTAAAACAGACAATTTCAAATACTATTTTAAAAATATTTATATAAAAGTGTTCTACATATCTTTAGCAGCAATATACAAGAGCAAAAATATTAAAATTAAATTATTTATTTAAAATATTATTGGATTAAAATAATACTTGCTAAATTTATCTTTAGTTTTACTAGTGTAGTCAGATGTCTAAGAATTATACAGAAAAATTGGAAAAAATATGTTTAATCACAAAATTATGACAGGTTCTTAATATTTTGTGAATTTATTTTGCTTTTTCTATAATTTTTAAACTTGAAATTTCCCCAGGTGGCAATTTTTGGTACGATTTTTCAAAATGTGTACAGCCATCACTGCCATCTATGTAATGTATGTTGACTTAATGCACACGATTTGTAGTAAGCTTTTCTTTTTAATTTGACCAGAATGCTGTTGTTATGAACTTTTTTTTTATATTTTGGTTTAAATAAATCAATTATTACCAGAAAATAAAAACGATTTACTTAAACGATATTCCTTTATGTTGAAATTTAAACATTTATGAAAATATTTCAGAAATGATAATTAAGAATTTGTAACGTTTTCATTTACAAATTTGTCTTAGGAAAAAAAAAAGTGATTTCCCATATGTTTTATGTGTTTTACTATGGAATTCCCTTATAAAAGCTTCGTTTTTTAGATTATGGCTTTTATAATCAAGGTTGCTTTGGTATAACCCTGCGTATATTCAAAACCATCTTGAAGTGAATAGAGCCGGCATGTGAAAAATGAACTTAAAATAAGGGATATAGAAACACTAAAAATTCATTTATTTTCATAGCGTTTATATGAAAAAACGCGATTTCGATTGACGATAAAATATGAATTAAAAGTTAAACCCAGTTAAATAATTTTTTAAGAAATCGCTAACAAACAACTCAATGTCTTACTCATTTAAAACACAGATTCTCAAATTTCCATATTTTCCAGCAATAATCAAAAGAAAATAAGGGAAATTAAATTAAAAAACATTCTACAACAACAACAACGTGTATTAAAAAGAGAAAATTCAGTTTAATGACGACATCATATCTCTACATCTAAAACCAATGGTAAGAAAAAAGACAACACGCCTCCGCTCAACAATCAAAATTTAAAAAAAATCAAAAAGAGCCAAACAGAATAAATTAAATCAATACAATGAGTGCGAAAAAAACAAAACATCAAAACCATCTAGCATGCTTTGCAAATTCAAAATAACTATAGGAACATATTTGAATTCAAATTGGAATGGAGGCAATGAAAGAGATGATTGTTTTGTTTATAAATTTCTTGTTATGTTGGTGACGTATAGTATTACAAAAACAACAATATTTTAAATTTCAAAAGTACCTTATTTTTCATGACGATTTTCACTAAGAAATAAACATTTTCAAGACTCGATTTTTCAATCAAATAATATTAGGTACATGTTTTATGAACATTTTCATATAAAAGCAAAACAAAAGCTCACATTTCTAATAAACTAAATCTGTAAATGAAAATAACCGTTTTTCCATATAGTTTCATAGTAAAGAAAAATTTGTTTGTACCTTATTTTAAGCTTAGTAAAAAATACAGTCGATACTGGAGGCTCTTATTTATACAGTAGGCTCTGATATTATAGAGACGGCATTGTTGAGATGCCGATAATGCGATTACATCCTGTAATGGGTTTCCTACTTTTTAATTCATGATATAGTAAATAAATAATAATCAAACAGGCATTGAGAAATAAGTCGTAATATTATGACTGTTATTTTTTACGGTTTTTGCGTTCTTTATAAAATGTCTGGCTCAACTTAATATATTTTTGGAACATTTAGATTTTTAAAATTTATTGTTAATTAAAAATATTACCTGATTTTGGATGAATATTGTGCTTCATTGTTCGCACAAAACAAAAAAAAATAAACTGACAAATTGTCATAAATTCAAACGTCATATTTCGGCGTTGGGCCAATTATGTTTTTTACCGCGAGAGGCGCATTTCGTACTTTTACAATCGTAAATAATATTTACTTAATACCAATATAGCCTTCTTGTATAATATTGTTGTTAAAGATAAGTAGAAAACTTTTATATAAACATTTTGGAATATTTTTGCTTTTTTCGTTGAAAAACGTGAAGTTACCTATGGTTTCCACTTGGATACTTTGCGAATATTCGCAAAGGGAAATTTTTTGTTTCATGTCACTGTGTTAGAAAAATTTTATATTTGTATAACCAAATAATTTTGTCAATTTAGACATTTCTAGACGTCAATAAAAAATCATAATAAAAACAATAAAGTATTCACATAGGAAACATTTTCAGCTTGCTTTGTTTATCGCAGGATTGAAAATGTTCCTAGACAAAATAAGGGAAATTTTAATTTTTTTTTGTAAATGCAAAATTTGCAATGGAAAAAGATGTAGGCATGACTACTTTTGATTGCAAATCGTATTGTAAATTTGTCTATGGTTGCGTAGATAAATTTATATACCGATATGTATATTTTTCAATGTATACTATCCGTGTGAAAAAATTTAAAACAGATTGCGATTATTCGCAAAGGCATCCCAAGTGGAAACCCACAGTTAAAAAACACCATTTTTACTAAGGATTCCTATGGAAATCATTAAAAAGTTATACCACTAAAAAAGCTTATATGGCTCTATATTCTAGAATTCTCTGGTTAGAGCCGCCACATTTACATAATGGACAAGGACTAACTCCAAATTGACTAAATTCTATAATTTTATATCTTGCTTGTCGGCGTGCTTTAAGACATTTTTGAGTTTAAATTTAAAATTTATAATAGCCAGCTTCCCAGTTTAGCTTTTTTTCAGAAATATTTTTTCAACTTCGATACAGAGTATGATGAAGTAATTTCAAGCGTGTTATGCTTATTACCTTATTAACAATGGATTTTTGTCTTAGAATATAATTTTATTTCCAAATTTTATAAAACATTTAAAATGTATACAAGGGCTGACAGGATCTGACACTTACCAATGCGCTGAAATTATTTGTATGATTAAATTTGGAAATGTATAGAACTTTATTCATTAATTTTCCATTGCGATAGAAAATTTAAATATAAATTTAATAGCTAAAAGTTCCATTAATATTGCATTGATTACCCAAATGAAAATTCTAGTTTGGTTGCTAACACTACGACTTTAACCAAAGCAACCTTGATTATACAAGCCATAATCTAAAAAACGAAGCTTTTTTAAGGGAATTAGAAACGACGAAAAAATCAAAATTTCCATAGTAAAACACATAAAACATATGGGAAATCACTTTTTTTCTTAAGACAAATTTGTCAATGAAAACGTTACAAATTCTTAATTATGATTTCTGAAAGATTTTCATAAATGTTTGAATTTCAACATATATAAATGTCGTTTAAGTAAATCGTTTTCATTTTCTTGTAATAATTGATTTATTTAAACCAAAATATAAAAAAAGTTCATAACAACAGCATTCTGGTCAAATAAAAAAGAAAAGCTTACTACAAATTGTGTGCATTAAGTCAATATACATTACATAGATGGCAGTGATGGCAGTACAAATTTTTTAAAAATCGTACCAAAAATTGCCACCTGGGGAAATTATAAGTTCAAAAATTGTAGGAAAAGAAAACAAATTCTCAAAATATTAAAAACGTGTGATAATTTTGTGATTAAACAATTCTTTTTTGTATTTTTCTGTATAAATCTGAGACATCTAACGTACACTAGTAAAACTAAGATAAATGTAGCAAGTATTATTTTAATTCGTCAGAGCCAACTTTGATGTATTTTTCAAAATGAAAGTTCAAAAAATATATTTTAGAAATAATTTAATTTTTATATTTCTGCAATTAATATTTACTTAATACCAATAAACCCTTCCTGTATATTGCTGCTAAAGGTATGTAGAACACTTTTGTATAAAATTTTGTAACATTTTTGCTTTTTTCAATGAAAAACTTGAAGCTAAAAAACACCATTTTTACTATGGATTCCTATGGAAATTAATTGAAAGTTATTCCACTAAAAAAGCTTCTAAAAATTACGTCATAATGATTATGGCTCTATACTCTAGAAGGCTCTGCTTTAACTCAAGATCCAAATTATTTTATTGGCATTCTTAATTCTTTATTAATCCTTAATTTATATTCGAAAAGTAATATTTCACAAAAAGCGGCAAATGGTATACAAGAAACTATTAAAAACTTTAATGAGCCTTTATTAACTACCTCTACCGTAAAGCAAGTTATTGTTCCGCATTTACCAGTGAGTATTGGAGACAAATTTGAGAACTTAATTTCCCCTTTTCATCATATACTCGATGACATTAAATCGGAATATGATCTAATGAAAAAATTAAAAGAAGGCGAATTGTTATAGAAAGTCCAATTGTGTTTTCTTTTCATACCGAATTGGTCGAAGTCTCAAAGGTGGCTGATTCCGTCTTAGAATGCAAGATTATAACAGGCTATTTTTGCCTCACAAATTTCAAATGAATAATTTTTTTTTTCAAAAAATGATTATTGCAAAAAACTATAGAAAATATGTACAAATGATTTAAAATCGAAAACGGCTACTGTAATTTTGTCAATAGTAAATGACACATTTAAATTAAAAACATCATATTTAGGGGAAGGAAATATTTTTTGGACGATTTCGAAACAACAATTTTCTTGGCAGTAGTTCGCCTGAATATTCTGTGTGCGGTATTTACTATTCCTTCCAAACCATGCCCCAACTTTTACAATCCAAGTAAGAAAACATTTTCATTGCTGGTTTTGTTAAAAGTAAAGATATGCAATCAGTAGGTCGCGATTCGACATTGTATGCGAAGTTATAAATTTGAAAACTAATAATTTAAAAATGTCTACAAGAGAAAGCATGAATTTTATTTATTTTTTTCTCTTCTGGTTTGTGACATCCTATGTCAAGTATGGATATTTTTCACTTATTTATTACAAATTATAGATACCTACTCCTTGTGATAAACGAAGTTGAAGTAAGAAATTTAGAATATAATATTAAAATGCATAACCAACTGTATATTAAACTCTTTAATGAACACATCTATGTATTAGTTTAAAAGTTTATGGTATATAGTTTATCCAAATTAAAAATAAACAAAACAATTTTATCAACATTATTACTATTGTTGTCCTACGAATTGTCTCAATCATCGTAATAAACTTAACAATTTTTTTTCTAATTTAAATTGTATACTTTTGTGTAATTTTTTTCAAACATCGCTCAGCACAATAAATAAACATTTCAAGTTATTGTAACCATTTGATAAAATGATTACATTCATGTAAATGTACAATACAATGTTCACATAAGTACTAAGCTGTTAACTAAACTGCATTGTAAACACATAATAACTTAGTAGATGACTTGTGTAAATAAATTTATATCAACCCATTGTTGGGATTTCAAGTATAAAGACGAATTATTTATGAAAAATGCTCGTAATAAAAATTGTTTGTAACAGATAATCTCTTCTAGTTATTACGAGTAGTTAGTAGTTTCATTATTTAATTTTTGTAAAGACATTTTAGATATCCTGGTACAATATAACATTGTGCACATCTCAACTCAATGCTATCTGATTTACTATAGAGTAATCATCATCATATATGTTTATAAATTATAAGTGTTGTCTGAATGTGCTAGATATGTAGTTTATGTTTTACTATTAACATAATGTAGTTTTTGACAAGAAAAAATGTATGTATACGGATGTTTGTATTGTATTGCACATATACATAATTTATTTTAAAAGAAGCATTTTATTTAGGATTTAATTCGGAATTTTGATGACATATTCGTTCCTTCATTATCCTGCCAGGATTATTCACAAAATAATTGTGTACATCATATTTCTTGAATGAACTGAATGCATTGGAATCATTATGTTTTTGTAACTGGAAACTATGAAATTCGACTACATCTAAATACAATTATAAGACAATTTTTAGTTCAAAATAATTAAAATTTTAACTGGTGAATTAAATTTAAAAAAAAAAGAATGGGAGTGGCTAACAGAGTGGTATTAAATAGCTTGTAAGTTCTATATTTCTTGAGATATTTGCAAAATAAATTTTCTGATCCATGAAAACAACCACTCCTAGCTGGCGGATTTGAACTACAATTCCCTGAGACTTTCTAATTTATGAAAAAAGCGTATATTTAAAGTCCCAATTCGGATGGTTAAACCATCTGGGATGTAGAAAGTACACAAAAAATTTAATGATTACTAAACTTTATTTTACTAAAGTTAAAGAAAAGAAAATATCAAAGCAAATAATTCAATGCATTCAAATTTAGCGTACAAAATGAATTATTTTCCCTTTACAATGCATTTCATGTCGACTAAACAGTCGGCCGAAAATTAAGCCAAATGATCGCTTGTTAAGTATTACAAAATTCAATATTTAATTGTTTGTTAAAGAGTAAAGAGTAAAAAGGTAAAAATTAAACAGCGAAAAAAAATTAAAAAATAAAAAAGGTAAAAAGTAATAAGTCAAAAGTAACAAATAAAAGTGCAAAGTAAAATGTAAAAAGTGAAAAATAAAAGTAAAAAGGCAAAAGGTATATAAAGATAAAAAGTAATAAGTAAAAAGTATATAGTAAAATGTAATAAGTAAAAAGTATATAGTAAAAAGTAATAAGTAAAAATTAAAAAGTTAAAAGTAAAAAGTTAAAATTAAAATGTTAAAAGTAAAACGTAAATAGTAAATAGTAAAAAGGTAAAAAGTAAAAAGTAAACTGTATAAAGTATATAGTAATAAGTAATAAGTAATAAATAAAAAGTAAAAACTAAAAAGTAAAAAGTTAGATGTAAGAAGTAACAAGTAAAAAGTAAAAAATAAAAGTAAAGAGTATAAAGGTAAAAAGTAAAAAGTAAACAGCAAAATAAAAGTAAAAAATAAACAAGGTAAAAAGTAAAAAATGAACAGTAAAAATTATATAATAAAAAGTAAAAAGTAAAAAGTATATAGTAAAACGAAATAAGTAAAAATTAAAAAGTTAAAAGTAAAAATTAAAATGTTAAAAGTAAAAAGTAAATAGTAAAAAGTAAAAAGGTAAAAAGTAAAAAGTAAGAAGTAACAAATAAAAAGTAAAAAATAAAAGTAAAGAGTGAAAGGTAAAAAGTAAAAAGTAAACAGCGAAATAAAAGTAAAAAATAAAAAATGTAAAAAGAAAAAAGTAAACAGTAAAAAGTATATAGTAAAAAGAAATAAATAATAAGTAAAAAATAAAAACTAAAAGTGCAAAATAATTGTAGTAAGCGAATAATAAAAGTAAAAAGTAAAAATTAAAAAGTGTATAAAGATAAAAAGTAACGTAAAAAGTAAAATATAAGAGTAAAAATTAATAAGTAAAAATTAAAAAGTTAAAAGTAAAAATTAAATTGTTAAAAGTAAATAATGAAATAAAAGTCAAAAGTAAAAAAGGTAAAACTTAAAAAGTAAACTGTAAAAAGTATATAGTAGAAAGTAATAAGTAATAAGTAAAATAAAACGTAAAAACTAAAAAGTAAAAAGTTAAAAGTAAAAAATTAAAGTAAAGAGCAAAAAGGTAAAAATTGAAAAGCCAACAGCGAAATAAAAGTAAAAAGTAAAAAAGGTAAAAAGTAAAAAATGAACAGTAAAAAGTATATAATAAAAAGTAATAAGTAATAAGTAAAACATAAAAAGTAAAAAGTAAAAAATAAAAGTACAAAGTAAAATGTAAAAAGTGAAAAATAAAACTACAAAGTAGAAAGGTAAAAAGTAAAAAGTAGCTATATAAAGATAAAAAGTATCAAGTAAAACTGATATAGTAAAACGTAATAAGTAAAAATTAAAAAGTTAAAAGTAAAAAGTAAAAATTAAAATGTTAAAAGTAAAAAGTAAAAAGTAAAAAGGTAAAAAGTAAAAAGTAAGAAGTAACAAATAAAAAGTAAAAAATAAAAGTAAAGAGTCAAAAGGTAAAAAGTAAAAAGTAAACAGCGAAATAAAAGTAAAAAATAAAAAACGTAAAAACAAAAAAGTAAACAGTAAAAAGTATATAGTAAAAAGAAATAAGTAATAAGTAAAAAGTAAAATGTAAAAAGCAAAAAATAAAAGTAAAAAGTAAAAATTAAAAACTATATAAAGATAAAAAGTAAAAAGTAACGTAAAAAGTAAAAAATAAAAGTAAAAAGTAATAAGTAAAAAGTTTATAGTAAAAAGTAATAAGTAAAAATTAAAAAGTTAGAAGTAAAAAGTAAATAGTGAAATAAAAGTAAAATGTAAAAAAGGTAAAACGTAAAAAGTAAACTGTAAAAAGTATATAGTAAAAAGTAATAAGTAATAAGTAAAATAAAACGTAAAAACTAAAAAGTAAAAAGTAAAAAATAAAAGTTAAAAGTAAAATGTAAAAAGTAAAAGTAGAAATTAAAAAGTAAAAAGTAAAAAATAAAAGTAATAAGTAAAAATTAAAATGTTAAAAGTTGAAAAATAAAAGTAAAAAGTAATAAGTAAAAATTAAAATGTTAAAAGTAAAAAGCAAATAGTAAAAAGTAAAAAGGTAAAATGTAAAAAGGAAGAAGTAAAAAGTAAAAAGTAAAAAATTTAAGTAAAGAGTAAAAAGGTAAAAAGTAAAATGTAAACAGCGAAATAAAAGTAAAAAGTAAAAAAGATATAAAGTAAAAAATAGACAGTAAAAAGTAAAAAATAGACAGTAAAAAGTATATAGTAAAAAGTAATAAGTAAAAAGTAAAAACTAAAAAGTAAAAAATAAAAGTACAAAGTAAAATAGCCGCCCCGGTGGCAAAGTTGTTAGCATGCTTGCTTTAAGCTCCGGAGGTCCCGGGTTCGATTCCCGGCGGGTTATGCAAAAATCACGGCTGGTTAATGTAAGGATCAATGAATTAATCACTCATTATCCGTTGTAAAAATGATTACAAGTAACAAGTAAAAAGTATATACTTAAAATTAATAAGTAAAAATTGAAAAGTACCAAGTAAAAAGGTAAAATTTAATAAGAAAAAAGATAAAAAGTAACAAGTAAACAGTAAAAAGTAAAAATAAAAGTAAAGAGTAAATAGGTAAAAAGTATAAAAGTATAAAAGTATATAAGTATATAAGTATATAAGTATATAAGTATATAAGTATATAAGTATATAAGTATATAAGTATATAAGTATATAAGTATATAAGTATATAAGTATAAAAGTATAAAAGTATAAAAGTATAAAAGTATAAAAGTATAAAAGTATAAAAGTATAAAAGTATAAAAGTATAAAAGTATAAAAGTATAAAAGTATAAAAGTATAAAAGTATAAAAGTATAAAAGTATAAAAGTATAAAAGTATAAAAGTATAAAAGTATAAAAGTATAAAAGTATAAAAGTATAAAAGTATAAAAGTATAAAAGTATATAAGTATATAAGTATACATATAAGTATAGGAGTATATAAGTATATAAGTATATGAGTATATAAGTATATAAGTATACAAGTATATGAGTATGTATAAAAGTATAAAAGTATGGAAGTATAAAAGTATATAAGTATAAAAGTATATAAGTATACATATGTGTACATAATTATATAAGTATAAAGTATATACATAAGTATATAAAGATAAAAAGTTCAAGTAACAAGTAAAAAGTAAAAGTAAAAAGTATATAGTAAAAACTAAATAGTAAAAAGTAGGAAATAAAAAGGTGAAAAATAAAAAATAAACAGTAAAAAGTAAAAATTATAAAGAAAAGTAAAACATAAAAAGTAATAAGTAAAAATTTGATTTCGGTATTAATTTTGGCTGTTGATTGAGTTGATTAGATAGAGGGTTGATATTTGGATAGAGCTAAGTTGAGTTAAAGTTGAGTTAGCCTGCATTGGGGTTAAGTAAGAGGTTGGGAAATTATTTGAAGCTTGATTTGGGTTTAGGTTAAGCGTTGATTTGAAAGTTGATTTGGGTTGAATTGGTGATTGAGTTAGGGTTGGATTATTGGTTGCCTTAGTGATTGCGTTTAGACATGGTTAGAGGTTGTGTTTTAAGTTGAGGTGAAGGTTGAGCTGATGATGGGGTTAACAGGTTTAGCTAGAAATTGATTAGTAAATTGAGTTAATTTTCAAGACCTCGTGAGCTTTAAGAAGTTTATATTTTATTCTTTCAGGATTGCATTTCTACTGATCCAATATAATTATATTAAATGAATATACAATCAACTGTAAAAACGCGAAAGAAACAAATTTCTGGTAATTTCTGGTTAAAACTTACCCGGCAAAAATTTCATTATCAATGGGTAAAATATAAAAATATTTAAGAATAATCCTTAAGAAAAAATTGTGCAACAAGTGTGGGCAAATAAAATATAATATAAAATGGATTTTAGAATTGATTTATAGGTCACAAAACAAAAATGGTATAATGTTTTTTTAATTTAGTTAGTTTACAAGACTCGGTATAATTAAATTGGGAATGGAATTAGATATTTTATGTTTGTAATGTATTTATTTCTGTATATACGGTTTATTTAAAGGTTATCCTGATCCTTTTGTGCCTAATTAAATTTCTTATTTTTGTGTGCTTGTTCAGATTAAACCGGATTAAGCGTATCTTTTCATTTACTATAATTGGATCAGAGATATCAATTTTGTAGCATCATTATTAATTGGATAGTTTTGTGACGTGATTCGATTTCATTTGAACTGTAGCATTAAAAACTAAAGATATACATATGCAGGTATATCGACCTTTATTTGGTGATTGTTTTTATTTTTATATAGGTAAACTGTTATATTAAATTAAATAACAATATTATTAAAAAATTCCAACGAGCTAGATAATTTTATCGAAGATACCTATATGTAGATAAAATTGATTTTCGGTTCAATTTTACATTTGGATCGAACATTTATTCTGTCTCCTCTATTTACAGACAAAACAAGAAAATACAATTTTTTGTTCTACTATTCTTAAGTACTTGACATTTATGTATCCAAAATGATATCGAAGAGAAGCACCCACATACAAAGACGAAAAAAAATGTTTTAAGGGATGGATCAACTTAATAATGGATAATAAAGTTAAATGTTGTATTTTATTTTTATTTAATGTGTGCGTTGGAGGACAGATTTCTTTATTTTTATCTTATTTATGCGTTTGACTAAGGAAAAATTTGTGTAGGGATAAGGAAAATCTCTTTAAGTTTGCATATAGATTGATATACGTATATAAATTGTTTGGGCCAACCGAAATTCAATCGATATTTATTTCAACGTCAATTCATTGACCAGAAATTTACTTTATTTTTAATCTAACAATCTCTTTTTATGTTGTAGTTTTGTGGTCAAATTGATTAATAAATAAGAAGTCCATAATTAGCGATAACACCCATTATGTGATTCAGTGTTAGTTGAGTATGGTTGAAAGTGCTGGATAAATGAGTAGCCGAAATCTCGAGAAATTAATTTTTTTTCCTCGAGAAATTCGAGAACTTTTGATAAAGTTTTTTTTACAAAATTTTCTATTAATTTTCAATAGATTCTAATAATTCGGATAGGTCTTATTAATAAGTTAACCCCAATTAAAAAATTTCTACACAAAAAATTATTTTCAAGTTCAAAACACCATAAAAAGCTTCGTTAAAATATCACAAAAGTATACTAATATTATTGAACATACGTCTGCTAAAAAAAACGATGTGCCTATTAAATGTGTCGTTAAAAGATGTGAACAATGCTGGTTTTAGTCATATAACCCATAAACGAGGATATGACTTCCAATCCTATATCAGAGTCTAGAACAATATTTTGAAGTTGTACGTAGATACTACAGTTGTTTTGGTTACATATTTCCAGATGTACTCTTCTGGGGGCAGTAAAATTCTGTACTGTTTGGGACACCAGTTTACCGGAGAACTTCCTCAGAATATGGAGAAACATTTACGGCAATATGGATAATGTTTTCTGTGATGCGCATGCGGCAATGTGGTTTACTTGTGAGCAGTAAATGATATTGCTCTACCAAGATTTGAGCTTTATGGAGCAATTGTACTAGGTAGTGCGATTCAGTCAAGCTATATATACTGTATAGCACTACAGTTTGGCGAAATAACTATTTACGTATGAAAGATGGAAAAATTTCACCGCCTACCAAACACTAAAAATATTTGAAAATATTTCTAGAAGCAAATGAGCACTTGTGGAGTTAAGACAAACCATATTACATAACACAAGGTATAAAACCACAATTGATCTCAAAATTTGTGCCATACTGGCAATTTAAGAAATTGCTGTCTGAACAAGAAGACACTTGGCCAAAATCAAACGGTTCTGCAAAAACTAAAGACGAGGTTGGCTAAGAAGGAAGATTCAGATTCGTTGAAAACATAGCCAGGCAACTATAAACTCAATATTCATCGTCGTTCAAAATAAGGAAAATTAGAACCTACATATTAAGATCTGGCCAACACTACAAAAAGCAACTATGAAGCATCATTGCTCTGCAATATTCAAAAAACTGCGTTCGTACCAGAATTATCAACCATTCTTCACCAAGAGAAAGATGACTTCTTGTTTTCATGCAAACAATTCAATGAAATGAATGTAGATCAATGAAGAAATTAAGCAAAAATTAATCATCGATGCTTCAATTGCTTAAGTAGTAGGCACGCAGTTTTCAAATGCACTTCCAGTCGTCGCTGCTTACATTGTAGAAAAAAGCATCATAGTTTATTGCATTTGGCAGAAATAACGAGACAACAGTAACTCAGAGTAATCCACCAAATACGACCGGACCAGTAACTTCCAATTATTATTCGCAACGCATTGCCGTGCACTCTGTACTACCAACCGCATTAATTAATGTATTGGATTATTCCGGGAATTTACTTAATTCTGGCTCCCAGGCCAGCTTTATTACAGCGGCTCGGCTTAAATAAAAGAACTGGTAGGTTGTCTGTTGTTGTTTTAGGAGGTTCTAGCGGCGGTTCGACAAAAGGTTTGGTTACAGTCTCGATTCAACCGAAACAGCCTCCCGAATTTGCAATAGATGCGCTAATTTTATCCAGAATAACATCAAATTTGACTCATCAAACAATCAAAGATATTAAATTTAACTGTTGGCCCAAACTGCACTTAGCTGACCCATATTTTTTTACAAATCTGCTCACATAGATATCCTAATTGGCGCAGATTACTTTTTCATTCTGTTGGAACAAGGCGAAATTAGAATAGCGGAAGATGACCCAATCTTACATGTTGATATTGGCTTGGATCGCTCATCACGCAAATTTTGGGAATTGGAATCAATTCCAATCTTAGAAAAAAAGATGTCACCAATTCCAAGAAGACCGGTTTCAAATTTTAGGAAATTCTATAAACTCTGCTGTTCAACGATTAAGAGGTCAAACTCAATCATATGGAAGAAGTATCTCAATCCGAAGTGCATACAGGATACTACTTGCCGCATAATCGAGTCCTAAAGCGTGCCAGATCCACCACCAAATTGAGGGTGGTGTTTGACGGGTCGGCAAAAACGTCATCGAAAGTTTCCTTGCGCGACTGTTTAGCTATTGGCCGAACTGTACAAGCGAAGCTCTAAATGCAATAATTTTAAGGTTTCGCGAGCATAAATTTTTCGTGACGGCTGATGTCGAAAAAATATATCGCCAGATCAAAATTGATGGCAAAGATTCAAATTTTCAAAAAATAGTCTGGCGCAATCACCCATCTGAGGCAATACGTCATTTTTGGCTGACTACGGTTACCTACGAATTAACTCCCTCTTCATTTTTAGCTATGAGAGTCTTGAAAAAGATAGCAGATGACAACCAAGAAACTTTTCCAATTGCCGCTAATGCTATTACTGGAGATCAGTCAGTTGAAGGATTCCGTTAATATAATATTGTCGCAGCATTTAGAAATCCGAAAGGGAATCCGTGAAGGTACTTGGTCTTAATTGGAATCCTCCTACAGATCAGTTCACGTTCACTTCTGAATTACCGGCTAAAGGCTCTTTTACTAAATGAATAGTTGTATCCGAAGCTAGCCGACTCTTCAATCCATTGGGATGGCTAGCACCAATCATTATGAGAATCAAAATTTGTATTCCAAAATAATGGGCAATTAATCTGGATTGGGATAAATCGCTTCCAGAAGAAATATCGGAACGATGGCAAGAAATACCACCTCATTTGGGAAAGGTTAGTCAGATCACGATATCTAAATACATAAATAATAATTACATAATATACATAAAAAGATTACAGTAATGGTTACCAACTAGGTATAATTTCAATTGGGGTACGCAACAAGAAATGGGAATTATTTAGTCTAAACAGTTGTGGTTGACTATGCTTGTCCGCGTAACATAAAAAACGTATAGGGCATATGTTTGTTTATTTGCCTAAGCACCAAAGCCATTCACTTGGAGTTGGTTAGCGATATGATCAGTGAGGCGTTTTTGGGGGCACTGAAATAATTTGTTGCGAGGCGTGCAGTTTGTCAAGGGATACATAGCGAAAAGGGCACTAATTGTATCGGCGCCAACAATCAATTAAGGCAAACCTTTAATAAATTAATTACAGATTCGCAAATGATTCCTGATTTTCCTTCCAGCTTCTACATATCATGGCATTTCAATCCACTAAGCGCACCTCATTTTGGCGGCATTTGGGAAGCGGGAGGCAAATCGGCCAAATTCAATTTGAAGCGTGTTATCAGAAAGGCTATACTTACCTTTGACGAAATGGGAACCTTACTAGCAGAAATCGAGAGCACACCGAATTCCCGACCATTACACGCCTACGATATCGATGTTCTAACCGCATCTCATTTCTTGATCCGTCATCCAGTGACCAAAATACCCGAAATCGACATCACTCACTTGAAATCCTCGTACTTCACTCGATGGCAAATGGTGCAGCAATTTGCTCAACATTTTTGGAAACGCTGCAATGTTGAATATCTCGTTTTATTACAATCGAAATCCAAATTTCCAGACGTCATCCTCTATTATTCTAAAATCCTGTTTATTTAAATTGATTTGATTAAATTAATTTTTGTGTTTGCCATTCAACAAATTTATAATTTTCGAAGTTTAATCCCCACAATGATGTGCTCGTACCACAAAGGGAAATGTTTATAATTAAATTGATATTTAGATTTGTTTACGTTCTAAGTACTAATAGCAACTAATATGATTAATTTAAATTTCTTGACCATTTTTTTATGTACAAAGTTGCTTTTTGATTTTTTACTTGTTTTAATTTTTGTTTTGTTTTTAGTTAGTTTATTTGTTGGGGTTTTCGAAAAATGTTTGCTTATGTCATCAAGTTAAATTCATGCGAATTAAAACTTTACAATATTCTCCATAAACGTTATTCGAATTTTAAATATTTTTGTTTTGTTAATTAAAGAAGAACGAGTTGATTTCCTAATTTTAATTATGTTAGTGGGTATACTCATATCGTCAGTTGCATTGAACGTTGTAACTTGGTAGGAGTTAATAACGGGTCAGGATAATTGTATGTTAATGCTGGTACCAACGATACATACATTTTTTTGTATTTCTGAAAATTATTCAGCATTTTAAAATTATTGTATACGATTAGAAAAAAAATAAAAAATGTCCAATTATATGGGCGGAAACCAGCATTAGCCATAGAATTATTTAAATGAAGTCTTTTGTTTAATCTGGATTAAAATAATATTAATCGTTAAAATATAAATGTTTAATTACTCGTTTAGCTTGTAAGCTAATGTGTACCAAAATAACAAACTTAATTAACAATTTTAAAAAAAAAATGCTTTGTTTATCCAAGCAATATGAAACTTTGTATATAAGTGTATTGTTTATGTTCATATGTGTATTAAAAACTTAAACTTTAACTATATAAAATGAACAAACTGTTTATCTATGAATATAACGATGCAATCTTGAAGATAGCACTAATATTATAACGCAGAACTTTATCTTCTAGATAAAGGATCTGCTCGCGAAACGATGTCAGTTTCTTTTTAAACAATAATTTGAGATAATTTTGTGACTAGCGAAGCGCTTATAAAAACTTCGATAAAATGGGAAATGTTTGCTTTAGAATTACTAAAATATGGGATGGTTAAAATCAAGTTAAATTATTTAAGCAAAGCTTAAAACTTTGAATAAAATGTCAGTACATATGTATACCTGAAACTTATGTAGTTTAAGAGAAGCAACAGGACCAGTATTACTAAAGCATAAGGAGCGATGTGTTTCGAAATAAATCATTCCAGCATATTTATCGAAGATACTCTGACAAACCATGGGAATCGCATGCTTTAAAATCATAGAACCAAAGATGACTGATAGATGACAAAGATTGATAAACTGACAAATGTTTCGTATGGTTAACAAAAATTAAATCTAAAAACAGATTGTTTTCATTAGAATATAAATTAATTTATTAAAGATTAAAACTGAATAAAGTGTCTATTACAGATTTATAGCCGATTCATTGGTAGGCAGAACATTGCAAGATAAAAGATCTAATGAATTAGAATTAACTGACCAATAAATATTGCTTAAATTAAAATTGCCCAACATTACTATAGTGTCTTTACAATCACTACTATTAACTATTTCACTTATATAGTATGCATATTCTTCATGATTTAAATAAATATCGATCGAAGATCTCGGCGGTATTACAAAATAACACAAGCAGGTATAACAAACGTTCATAGAAGTAATAAATGAATAGCTAAGAGAACACCTCCTCTAGATTGTTTAGTGCTGTTTTGAGGTGAGGTATCACATCTAAAAGCAACAAAGTCATTAAGAAAGAACTCATCATTGTAAATCCCAACAGTGTTGGAAACACAGTTGTAAATGCATTAAATAAAATAAATTGCAGAATTCCATATAGACTTGGACGACGTGCACTCAACAATGCTATAAAATAATTTTAGAGACTACAAATTGTAATTATTAATATTCGTGTTTATTACCAATCGGCTGGCATCAGTTATAAATTGCGGTTAGTGTTTGCTGAAGTACAGGAAAAAATTATTATTATTTTTATTGTTAGTGCAGTTTACAAATTCTGGTATAGCAAGCTATCCAGGTTAGAAACGTGTACATAAAATCCTAAACGAAGAAAAATGGTGGTGAGTTTCTTTGATTCGACTTCATTCGACTTTCCATTTACTTCTAATATCCATTACATTAAGGAATTTATTTCTATACTAATTTGACTTGGTTGCAGGAACTAAAGTTAACTAACTTAACAGTTCGAATGTGCTTACAGTTTTCTGAATACTTATTCTGTAATTTAAGTTTTCGATTCATGATCCTTAATTTTAGTAATAAACCATTTGTCAGCCATAATTTTAACTTCAAACTTTAGCTGTAAATATTTTTAATTTTGAAGCACCGTTCGATGTACAAGTTTAAGTTTTCAAAGAACGAATTATAGGCAACATTAGGATCAAAAAGGAGTAAATTTCAATCTAACTATCTAATCTCAAGGAACTGGCTAATTTAGAGAACATTATTGCTTTTGAGATACTTGGTTATTCAATTATTATTGTATTGTGAGCAGTGATTTCAATAAAGGTTTAGATTACGCTCAATTATTTAAAATGTATTATTTAATTAGAATCTAGTCACTATACAAATGTATGAAATTAGACGTGTAGCGGAATTAGCAACGATCTCAGGACCAAAAGAAGAACAAAGCATCATGGTTTTATCTCTAACATTACAACTTCTGAGTCTATCTGTTTTTGTTCCGCAGCACTATATAAGGTTTTCTGATGCTTCTGATTCGAGTAAATCGGAAAACTTCAGCAATTAAAGTATCAAGTGAAATGAAATGGAAGCGATTGAGAAAATTAGGTAAATGCTTAAAAACGTTAAACTATTTTTTAAGATGAAAATTCAAGGCATTTCAATAATTTATAATTTTTTAAATAAAATTAATTTTTACTATTTTTATTTTAAAATAATTTCAATTATTTGAGACTATCATATTTTTCAAAGCAGTTGCCAATGTGTAGGGATGGATTCGCAAAATATTTCGGAAAAATTTTCTGACGTTTTATTGTCATCGTTGCGTAAACGGTCGAATACTAAGCGACTTTGGGGAGTTCTCTATTTTATTATGTGAATAATTATTAAAAAACACAAATTTTTCAAAATGATTCAATTTTTATGAATGTTAGAATTTCAAAAAATCGTCAAAGAAGGGATTTGGGGCAGCATCCCCTATCCTCTAAAGCATGAAATGAATTAAAATAATTGATTGATTGATTATTTGATCAAAATGTACGACCAAGCCTAAGCAAAACTTCCGGATGACATCGGACCCTCCGTACACCCTTTACACATAACAAAAACGAAGGAAAGCAAAGGTATGTTAGTAACAAAGAATCAAGCCCTACACCTAAGTAGTTGATAGTTAGTAAATTTGTTAGTAGTACTTATATTTTAAGTCAGTTATTTAGCATAAGACAACAAAATGTCAAGTTCGTTTACTGCTTAAATTTCTGGAAAGCTGTTTCAGGTTCTTCAAAAATTTCCGAAATTCAAAATCTGTATTAATCCTTTAATAACTATTCTAAAATTAATTAAGTATAAATTAAATTCGCTGAAATAATTTATAAATTATTCTTTAGTACTACAAATAAATTTACATAAATAGATTGTATAACAATAATTAAACCTTCTATCATCCCGCTATCGCCTCAGAGTTTCTCAGGTGACTCTAAACTCAAATTATTTTACCGAATATTTATTAATTTATAAATCTTAATATAAATACCAATATCAACATAAATACCAATACCAAAAATATTAAAACTAACATTAACATTAATTTTAACAAATTTTTTATTGGTTTTGAGCTCTTTATTTACAAAATATTTTATAGCTTTAGCTTTCGAATCCAATTCGGATTCATTCTCAAAAGCAAAAAAGCTCTTTTTGCTTTTGAGAATGAATCCGAATTGGATTCGAAAGCTAAAGCTATAAAATATTTTGTAAATAAAGAGCTCAAAACCAATAAAAAATTTGTTAAAATTATTTAAATATTAGCTCAATAAACATAAATATAATTAACATTAATACCAATACTAATATTAACACCAATACCAATACTAACATCAATATACCATCATTATAACATTAATGCTTCGATTACATCGAAATATTGATTTTACTAAATTTAATTCCACTTAATTACAACAAAAATTAATTTTATTTTATTAAATACCGTGAAACCAAAACCCCAATTTACTTTACCATTAATTCTTTATTCGAAATCAGCTCTTAATACCCTTAAATAGATTATTCAAATTGCATAAAAAATTGTAATTCCAAATTATGAATATTAAATACTAAATATCTTTTTTTTCTTTTAATATTTTAAACTAGAATTCTAAAATCAGTACCTAAAAAATCTGAAACACCATAAAATTTCATTTCCAAATCTATAGCTATGGACTCTAAAAATTACCTCCAAACAAAAAATTAAAATAAATAATTGCTTATGGCTATTCTGCTTAAAATCCCACTGCGAAATAATTTAAATTAGATCTGGAACTCATTAAAAAATAACAGCTTTATATTAGTGTATTTAGTATCCACATTAGTAAGTTCTTATTAGTGTATAACAAACATTTAGCACAAATATATGATTTGGCTATTAAATTTTATTTTAATTTTAACCGCGCCTACTAAACAAAATTCCTGCTAGAAGAAGATACATACATTTAAAAAAGAATAATTTTGATTTAGGAATCTCAAACTTTATTAACCTTGCCACAACCAGCATTATTATGAACAAAATATTTGAATACAAAAACTCTTCACCTTGGACAATTAAACCAACTCCAAATCTCAAATTCCAAATTTCCAATTCCAAATTAAAATTTTAAACTTCAAATTCCCAACTTCAAATTCCAAATTTCAAATTCCAAATCCCAAATTTCAAATTTCAACTTCCAAATTCTTAATTTGAAATTCCAAATTTCAAACCCCACAATCCGAATTCCAAATTTTAAATTTCAAATTCCATATTCCAAATCCCAAATTCTAAAATCCAAAATTTCATATTCCAAATTTTAAATTTCAAACTTTAAATCTCAAATTCCAAATTCCAAACTTCAAACTCCAAACCTCAAATTCCAAATTTCCAATTCCAAATTTTAAATTTCAAATTTCAAATTCCAAATTTCAAATTCCTAATTGCAAATTTCAAATCCCAATTTCCAACTTTCAACTTCAAATTTTTAATTTCAAATTTCAAATTCCAAACTTTAAATTGCAAACTTCTAATCCCAAACTTCAAATTTTATATTCTGTCAACGCATTTCATCAAAATTGTTTCCAATCCATGTCCAAACAAATTTTTACTTGTGTATTTCGTGTGCGTACTCGTCTTATTCAACCACATAGCACTTACAAACATTTGAATAGTGAAGAAACAATAAAAACATGATCGTTGAAATTTGAAAAAATGAAATTTGTTTTCTTTCTTTTTTTTTTTTTTTATTATTTTTATTATTTCATTCTATTAAATATACAAACATCAATTATATAATTAAATTACATTCTAATAAAAATAATAAATACAAAAATTGGAATGAAAATAGAAAAATTCTTTGTCGAAAATCGACAGTTTCGAATTCTTCTAAAGACACATTAAAATATGAAAAAATTTTAGAAATTTTATCAATAACACTAATTATGTGCAAAGAGCCAATCTTTCACACTAGACAAACGTGGTAAACTATTGAAGATGGTAGGTGATATAACAAGGATGTAGCGGCGAAAATCATCATTATTAAATCTGGGAATACTATACAAAACTTGACGGTTAGCACGGAAGTTGTATCGAGTATTAACTGTTATTATATGCTGCCCACTACGCTTGAAAAATATTTTTAAGACCTTATAAACGTACAAATGTTGCAATGGTAAGATATTAGTAGACTTGAATAAAGGCCAAGATGAGTCTGTTCTTTTCTTCTTCAACATGATTCGCAAAATCGTTTTCTGTTGTACATACAATGGTTTTAAAGTATTTAGTTGGATAACAACCACCCCAGCAGGATAAAGCGTATTTCATTTTAGCCATTACCAATGCATGATACGTCATTTTTAACACAGAGACAGGACATACATCGTGAAGAAGGTAAAAAATTCTTGATGCGGATGTAAAATAATATTTTAAATTAGTTACATGGGTTTTCCAATTGAGCTTAGTATCCACTGCACTCCATGATACTTAAACGAGTCAACCAATTCAATATTCAAACAATCAGTACGACAATTGGTAGGAGTATATTTAGAATCGCTATAATACGTAACTTGGTAATCATTAGGTACAGTTATAACTACATAAATTGTAAACAACATAAACTTGGTGTTATCACTCAGAATTAGGCTATGCTTGTCAAACCATTTATGCAGAACTTTCAGATCGGAATTAATCATAGAAATAACATCAGCGGAAGATTCAGCAGTATAAGCTAAAGCTAAATCATCAGCAAACCCAGTACTGCTGCCATTTAACCCAAGTTTAAAAATAGAATTGGTATAAATCAGGAACAGTAAAGGACCCAACACTGACCCTTGGGGAACCCTAACACTCACGGATCTAGGATCACTAAAAATTTCACCTATTCTAACTCTCACTTTTCTATTCTTCAAATAGGATGCAAACCAGCTGTTTACTGTACCTCTAAAACCAATGTCCGACAGAATAGACAACAAAATTTTATGATCAACCATGTCAAATGCCTTAGAAGCATCAACAAATAGCCCAGCACAAACATTACCACAGTTCAGCCCATTATTTATAGTATCTAGAAATTCAAATAAAGCTGACTCAGTACTCATATCTTAACGGAAGCCATGTTTAAGCTTTCAAAATATGACTACTGAGTCCTTCTCTATCAAGCGAATGTTCTGAATGTAGCAACTCAATAATAGAAATTATTTTATTGTTAGAGACTGGAGTCATAAAAAAATGTTCGAACAATAATCAGAAGGTAGATTGCAATTGCCTGCTAAGTTACTCGGCAAAAATTTATCTCGTAGGTCATACTCGATTAAATGAAGTAAAAGAATTCCACTTGAATCAAATACTTGTACATTTACTCTGCGTACATACAAACACACTTATGGCAAACAAACAATTTTCAGTTTTATACCACACATACAAACCAATATTACGAAGAGTAGAAAAATTAGAACAGAATAATATGATCTACAAATGTCTTTGGATTGACTAGAAATATTTAACTGCATATCACACAACTCTTACCAAAGCAAAATCATATATAATGAAATAAAAGAAACGACAAAAAAAAATGTTTACACACAATTCATATCTCGTACATACTGAGCAATACATGTAGTATGAAAATACCTGTTTACCGGTACCTGGGCAATACCGTTATTGAACACATTTTTCCTTGTTCAATTTATTCCGTATCAACTTTCCATAATATACTTTGCGATTAAACCCCGTCTTTCCACTTCGAGCATCAACGACCGACCGCTATAAAATAAATTAAAATAATATTTAAAAAGTTTGTTATATTTAAATAACTAGATTTTTTGCTACTTTTTGTTTTTTGGGGAATTTTTTATTTTCGATAACGATACCAACCCAATATTTCCGCGTGTAGCAGCTCGTATGGTAAGTCATTAAAGGTGCATGTCTTATTTTTGTTTTACTTTTCTTGGTTTAATTTTTTTTTTGTGTTTTTTTTTATTATTAAAAAATGTAAGGCTAGTTAATTTCTTTTCTCCCTCCTCCCCATGATGGTGAACGATAAGCTGGAAAACTGAAAGTGTCAAGAATAATAGTAGTAATGAATTGGAACTGTCCTTTGTACCGTCTGGATAATGATAATGTTGTTAATTACAACTCGTTTGCTGTATTACGTAAGAAGTATATATATTAGGGTGGAGTGAAAAAAAAAATAAAAATTAGGAGGGCCCCCAAAAGTTACCTTTTAGTGACAAAACCACCTAGTTAAAATATTTTTAAAATTTGGAGAACTCTAAAGGTATTTGCATTATTAGTTTTACCAAAACTTTTTGAGAAACTAGTTAAAGAGCATTTGTGGTATCATTTTTCCCAGAGAGTATGGATCCTGGTATAAATCATCTGTTACTAACTTAGTTTTATTTACAAATTGTATTTCAAGTGCTCTATTAAATTGTAATATTGCAAAGGTGGTTTGACCAGATCGATCATTGCTGCCGCGGGCACTACTTAGATTGTCATTTTTCGCCAATTGATTGCATTAGGTCTTACCGGGAATTTGTGAAAATTGGTAGTTTACTTTAAGAGTGATTGATGTTTCTTCAGGAGTCCCTCAAGGTAGTCATTTGAGCCCCGTATTCTTTGTTATTTTCGTAAATGATGTGGTACATTGTCTGACTCACTCCGACATTCTAATTTATGTGGACGACATTAAATTTTCAAATCTATATTTCTTGCGCCAATGATGCAATTGACTTTTAATCAAGCTTGGTATATATCGCATAATTTAATGCTGGACATCTCCAAATGCAAAATAATGTGTTTTACCCGATTACGCTGATAAGCTAGTTACGTTTACTTATTTGACGTAATTTTTACTTTGAATCTATTGTTTGATAAGCACATTGAAAGTTGAATTTTTAAAGCGAATTATAATGGGTTTGTTAAAAGGATTTTCAAAGATTTCCATGATCCTTGTGTGATTAAAACTTTGCAAGTCTTGTTTGTTCGTTCATTATTGGAATATATGGTGTGGCCTTATGGAATCCGTTTTATATAAATTACTCAGATCGCATAGAGTGTGCAAAAGGGCTTTTTAACGTTCGCTTAACGGAAGCTTCCCATAGAGATTCAAGCGTGCATGCTTTTGTACTCCCAGAGTATCGAGGTAGATAAAATAATAATTAATAAACATTGAGCCCCTTTTTTACGTAGGATTGAAAGTAGCGCAATCTTTGTTCAAGCCTTACTAGTATCTCAAATCGGTTAAAATAATATGCAGGAACAATAATTAAACAAAATATTTATATAGCGGTTTGTAAAGCGTAAAAAAAATTTAAATAACATCTCTAAAGTCATGATTTTCAAAAAATTTAATTTCTAAAAATGTGCATGTGAAATGAGCCAACCGGTAAAAATCTCTACAACCATATATATGAATTAATTTATTAATGAAATATTTTCTGTAAGCTAGGTAGTGATATGAATTTTTGTCGTTGGATCAACATAAAATTGCACGTTGCACTGTACTCTTCTGTTGATTTAACAGAAAGGTTTTAAAATTGGAAAGATATTTAAGAATGCATAAACTATAAATAAATTATGTCTTAAAAATCGCAGTTTCTTCTTTGCATATTCCAATAATATATATAAACAAATTTTAAATGGATTAAGGAGGGAGTAAACGGTTATTTGTTTAAGAAACACGTTACTATAAGTAGTAGTATGCGTGTAGACGCCAACCAAAATTTTATTTATGTTTTAATCTTGTATTATGATTTCCAAAGGCTAAAGAAATATAAAATGTGTCGGTTTGATTTATGCGAGTATGTCACTATGCTTCGTCTTATAAAATGTTTATAATATGACAAAACAAAACCAAATACTTATAATAAAGATAACACGCATTATATAAAAATATGGGTATTAACCTGCCTGGGCCAACAGGCAAATAATTTAAAAATGACCTCCTGTACATACTACCGCTTTTTGACACCTTGAATGTAAATTTTATGGTGAACCAGTTGTGATTCAAAAATCAGTTTTCTGCTTGCTTCTTCTCTATTTATAAAAATGTCAATGCTGATAAGATGTTAAACGGAATATACAATAAAGGGTTTTATATAAATATAATTGTAATGCAAATATTGTCGAGGCCAACAAGATGTAGAAGACGATTTATTATTCGTGTTCTGGTTTTGTTTTTGTTTGTTTTATCAGTTTAGCACTTTAGCCGATCAAATTTAAGAGCAAGGTAACACCTAACGGATAGTTAGTTTATATGCAATTGTGAAGTGGATAAGTACTTGACATCGTACTCTAAAGATGCTCAGTAAAATATTTTTATTGTGTTTAACCATAGCGATTGGAAACTGTGCTAAATTTCGTAAGTGAAATGTTAAATACAAAATGGTATATATACAGAGAAATAATTATCAATTTAATTAATTTAAGCATCGGGTTTCGAACGATGTGAAATTGGAAATTCAATATGTGTCCTTCGGACGGCTCAAACTGTAATCGACTTGATAGGAAAAAATTCAGATTACAAAAAATTCAATTTACCCGAAATGAATCCGTTTCGCGTGGAAAAAATTTTATTGAAACAAGGCAGTGATAGTCCAGTAAATATTGAACTAAATCTTAAGAGTGTTGATGTGTACGGACTAAATACGATAGCAGTAAAAAAAATTGAGTAAGTTTATTCGAATAATGAATTATATACTTTATAACAATTTATATTTTTGCAGAGGATTTGAGCGCGGTTTGAATAAGCCAATTGTTATTGATTTTTCAACGCCCCTAGCTAAATTTGTTGGTAACTATACTATAGATGGTCGGGTGTTACTTTTACCCATTGTTGGCGAAGGATTATGCAATTTAGGGCTAAACGATGTTGCTGGATGGATTAAATTTAAAGTGAAATTGGTCGAAATCAAGGGCAAGGAATACATAAAAATACAAAACTCCAAACTTAAATTCGATATCTCACGGATGCAACTAAATTTTGACAATTTGTATAATGGCAATAAACAGCTGGGGGACAATACCAATTTGTTCATGAATGAAAATTGGCGTGACATTTTCGATGAACTAAAAGAGAATATTTTTGATGCAATGGGTCAAGTGCTTGTAGCAGTTGCCGATAGGGTGTTAACGAAATTCTCTTACTCGGAATTATTTATTGATGATCAATATACAAAAGCTTAATTTGGAAACTTTTTTTTTGTTTTTTTTACCATTTCATTGTGTTACTCTCTCAAGCCAGAGCAAAAGCCAGAGACCTTCAAATATTTTATTAACTTACTTTTGTGATTATCACATAAAAAATTTAACCGATTTTATTTACTAATATTTGTATGTATCAACCGCGTTGAACGAGTGATAAGTTGTTAAACAGACGGTACTGTTACTGTCTTAATAAAATGTTTTCTGTTGTTTGTATTGTGGTGTAAGGATATTCGAAGACGTCAAACGATTGAATATTCTGTTATTGTTTTTGTGGATCTTTATTTTAGTTTACTACCTCTTTAGCAGCATCAAGAGATGCGTAGCGTCTGAGATGCGGATAGTATACTTTCGACTATTAAGTGAATAAGTAATATTGTGCGCGAACTCATATTAGTAACGTTGTATTATTGAATTATGGTAAATTGCATAAGTGTTCGATTTATGCGGTGTCGTAAAGTGTTCGAAAAATAAAAATATTAAATTGTGTAACTATTTTAGTGCCGAAAGGTGTGAAATTGGAAATGAAGAATGTGTAAGATAGACCGCTCAGAACGTAATCGATTCTGTTGCCATAAACTATGATTATAAAAATTTAATTTACCCGAATTGAATCCGTCCCTTCAAAAAATTGAATTAAAACAAGGTGATGACAACCACGTCGAACTAACTCTAAATAAAGTGTATGGACTCAGTACGATTGCAGTGCAAAAAATTGATTAATTTGTTGATATTATGCAATGATAAATTGGCAAAGTGATTTACAAAAATTATTTATTATTCCAGAGGTTTTTTTATAGTGGTAACTATAAAATTGATGGCCGAGTCTTAATTTTACGCATTACTGGCGAGGGATTGTGTAACTTATAGCTAAGTGATGTTGCTGAATGGATCAAATTTAAAGTGAAACTCGTCGAAATCAATGGCAAGGAGTATATAAAAATACAAAATTTCAAAATTAAATTTGATGTCTCACCAATTGAACACCAATTTATTCGTCAATGAAAATTGGCGCGCCATTTTCGAGGAAATGAAAGAGAGTGTTTATGATACTGTAGGTCAGTTAATTGTAGGATTTTCGGATAGGGTGGTAACGAAATTCTCTTACTCGGAATTCTTTATAGTTGATCAATATACAAAACCTGAATTTATAAATATTTCTTGTTTTTTTTTTGCCGTTTGTAGCTTAATGCAGTTTCATTGCAATTATTAATTTATGTTTGTTATTTCATTAGCATAAACACGATTTTGCGTAATGTAGTTCTTTATTATTTTGTGTCAACGACCTATATCAACATAAGTCCAATGCTACAATAGTCAATTTTTTCAGTCATAACGCTCGAAATGGATAAGCTTCGATAAATAATGTGTTCACCACCAATTTGTTTACAAATTCAATTTGACATGTATGAACATTTGGTAACGTTTTTGTGTTGCATACTCAATAGATCGAGTTTCTAATGAAACAACAACAAATGGCTTCAAATATTCGAACTTAAAATTTTCATCGACAATTTGTTCTTGTATAATGATGATAAAGAAACTTTTACAATTGGTCAATTGGAGGGTAAATTTGATGTCTCAACTAGAAAAGCAGTAGCAAGGGTTCTATCCATAATTCTAGGGTTCTTCTATTCGGTTTCTGCCCGACACTTGGAAGTATCACTACGGACATTGTCATGGTAACATTCAACCACCAAAACCATATTAAATAGCTCCCGACATGAGATATGGATGTATGGGAGAGGGTTTGATGATATAATGCACATTGATCAAAAGATTTAAAAAGTAATAACTTTAAATTCGCAATATTCAGGAAACGTTGTTACTCAAAATCATATGAGTTTTTAGAATTCTGGTTTTTGTAAACATTTATTTCAGTTGTGTGTAGTTATCGGAAAACTACAAAAAATTTATATGATATGAAATCGAATATGGAGATTTCGAAATTGAAGTTTGGAAATACCAATCATACTACTTGGAATCCAAGCAACAGTGAAAGAAGATTTGTTGTGCTCACCAGCGGAAATGGTTTATGGCCAAACCATCAAGCTACCCAGTGAATTCTCTGTCAAAAATCCTCTCTCACCTTTAGCAACAAGCGACACAGTGATCGACCAACTCCGAGACACAATGCAAAATCTTATCCCGAAATCAACTCGGCAAGCCAAACAAAATGACGATTTTGTTCCAAGGTCACTTGCCAACAGTGATTTTGAGCTCGTAAGAACAGACAAGGTTCACACAGGCTTACCTCCTCCCTATGAAGGCCCGTTTAAAGTTATTAAACGCCTTCGGAAACAATTCACTTTGTTGTTATTGGAAAAAACCAAACCATTTCAATTGACTGGCTTAAACCGGCCTACGGCATACTGATACAAAATCAGTTTATCGCCCACATACAACTGTTCGTATTTCAGCCTAACAAACATTTTCCTTTGGGAGGGGGAATCACGGGCGGCGAAGTCCTCTAGCGGCTCACTCATTTTGAATTTAAAAATTCACATTAGCTCACCACTACAATATAGGATTATTAGTATACAAAATATCTTTCGATATATCGACACCTAGCGAAAATAGTCTGGATCACAGAAAATGTAATTGATCGCTAAATTAAATTTTTCTATTTTAAATTTTTTTTAATTTTTTTGTTTTACTCCACCTCGCTTTCAATATGCTTTCTCAATTCAATTTCGAATTGGTTTTCTTCTGTGTTTCTCCTTCTAGTTTGTAGTAGATTTGATTTATCTCGTATGTCAAATCAACAAACACACACACACATCAAAACAAACCAAGCGCGATGGTGATTCAATTTTTTTTTTGGTTTGTGTATAAAAATAAAAATTAAAGATTAAAAATAAAAAATTTATAACTAAAAATTAAAAATTAAAACTTTAAAAACAAAATTTAAATTTAAAAATTAAAACTTTAAAATTAAAAACTTAAATTTAAAAATTAAAATTTAAAAATTAAAACTTAAAAATTAAAACTTTAAAATTAAAAATTAAAATTTAAAAATTAAAATTTTAATAGTATAAATTAAAGATTAAAAATTTATAAATGATAATCATTAACTAAAAATTAAAAATTAAAAATTGAAAATCAAAAATTGAAAGATAAAAAATTAAAAATTTATAATTAAAAATTAAAAATTAATAATTCTTAATTAAAAATTAAAAATCATAAAATAAAAATTAAAAATTATTAAATGATAATTGATGATTAAAAATTAAAACCTTAAAATTGAAAATTGAAAATTAAAAATGTCAAATTAAAAATAAAACATTTTAAAATTAAAGATTAAAAATTAAAAATTAATAATTAAAAATTGAAAATTAAAAATAAAGAATTAAAAATTAAAGACTAAAAATTAAAAATTCAAAATTTAAAATTTAACATTGAAAATTGAAAATTAAAAATTAATTAATAATATTTAAAAATCAAAAATTAAAAATTGGAAATTAAAAATCATAAAATAAAAATTAAAAATCAATAAATTATATTTGATGATTAAAAATTAAAACCTCAACATTGAAAATTAAAAATTTAAAATTAAAAATTAAAAATAAAAATTTTATAATTCAAAGATTAAAAGTTAAAAATTAAAATTAAAAATTAAAAGTTCAAAATTAAAAATTAAAAATTGAAAATTTAAAATCAAAAATTTAAAATTAATAAATGAAAATTAATAATTAACAATTAAAAATAGAATAATTAAAAATTAAAAATTGAAAATTAAAACGTGAAAATTTAACTTTAGAAACTAAAATTTGAAAATTAAAAACTAAAAATTGAAAATCAAAAACTTAATATTAAAAATTAAAAATTTAAATTTAAAAATATTACTAAAATTATTAAATGAAATATTACATTAAAAATTAGAGACTAAAGATTAAAAATTAATAATTAATAATTAAAACTAAAAAATTTTTTTTTTTATTAAAAACTAAAAATTAAAAATTAAAAACTAAAAATTGAAAATCAAAAATTAAATATTAAAAATATAAAATTAATAAATGATGATTAAAAATTAAAATTTGAAAATTTCAATTTAAAAATCTTAACTAAATTAATAAACGAAAAATTAAAAATTAGAGAATAAAAATTAAATATTAATAATTAAAAATGAAAACATGAAATTAAAAATGTAAGGCTCCAAATTAAAATTAAAAATTAAAATTGAAAATTTAAAATTAATAAATGATAATTAATAATTAAGAATTTTAATTTAAAATTTAAAAATCTAAAATTGAAAATTATAAATTTAAAATTTAAGAATAAAAATTAAAAATTAGAAATTAAAAATCATAAATTAAAAATTAAAAATTAAAGATTAAAAATTAAAACATAAAATTTAAAATTTAAAATTAAAATTTAAAACTAAAATATAAAAATTAAAAATTAAAAAATTAAAATTAAAAATTAATAATAGATAATTAATAATTAAAAATTCAAATTTAAATACTTAAAATTAAAGATTAAAAATTAAAAATGTAACATTTAAAATTAAAAACTATGTATAAAATAAAAATTAAAACTTTAAAATTAAAAATTAAAATATAAAAAGTAAAAATTAAAAATAATTAAAAATTAAAAACTAAAAATAAAAAATTAATAATTAATAATTAAAAATTAATAATTTAAGGGGGGAACCTCCTCCAGATATTAATTTTTTGCATTTTTTTTTTTTACTTTAAAAATTCATTTAGTATCTGAAGAATATATTTCCAAAGTTTCAAGCCCAACAGAAAGTCCTAAAGATCCCTAGAAAGTCACCGAAGTGATGCGAAGTAATGGGTTCTCTTCAAGAACGAAAACTTCAATAGAGATTTTTTTGAAACTTGTTTTTTTGCGCGCCGTGGAATGTAACTCAAAAAGTAATGGACCGATCAACTTGAAATTTTGTACACATATTCCTTAGCTTATCGGCCTCTGCAAAAACCTAAAATTTCGTATAAATTATTTAAACAAATATTGGTTTTAACGAATTGTTTATAAAGAAACACGTGTTTTTTTTTCTTTTTGTCCTCTAATTTTCAATTTTATTTTTTTGCAACTTTTAGGTTCATGCACAGCGGAATGAATTGTTTTAATAAAAAAAAATTGTTTCATTGATTTTAGTTAACTACAAGGACCTGGGCGTTCCACGGCGCAAACTTTAGTAGTCTATTTCGAGCACCTCTAGCGCGACCATTTTGTTTTTTTCACTCATAAAGAATTTGTTTTGTATTCATTTAAACGTCAATATTATTATGCAATTTGTTTCATTGCAATAAATGCTCTCAATTATTTGTAAAAAATTATTGAAAAACCAGTTATCTGGAGGAGGTTCCCCCCTTAAGATTAAAGACTAAAAACTAAAAATTCAAATTAAAAATTAATAATAATAATTAATCATTGAAAATTAAAAACTAAAAATTAAAAATTACAAATTAAAATTTAAAGACTAAAATTAAAATTTAAAAATTTAAAATTAATATTGAAAATTAAAATATAAAAATTAAAAATTAAAAATTAATAAATGATAATTAATAATTAAAATTTAAATACTAACATTAAAGATTGAAAATTAAATATTAAATATTAAAAATTAATAACTAAAAATTAAAAATTAAAACTTTAAAATTAAAAATTAAAATATAAATGTAAAAATTTAAAATAAAAATTTAAAAATTAAAAACTTAAAATAAAAAATTAATATTATTTTAATATTAATAATTTAAGATTAAAGACTAAAAATTAAAAATTAAAACGTTAAAAATAAAAATTTAAATTTAAAAATTAAAATTTCAATATTAAAAATTAAAACTTAAAAAGTACAACTTTAAAATTAAAAATTAAAATTTTAATAGTAAAACTTAAAGATTAAAAATTTATAAATGATAATCATTAATTAAAAATTAAAAATTGAAAATAAAAAATTTAAAGATAAAAAATTAAAAATTTAAAATTAATAATTCTTAATTAATAATTTTTATTAAATGATAATTGATGATTAAAATTTTAAACCTAAAATTAAAACTCGAAAATTATAAACGTAAAATAAAAAATAAAAAATTTTAAAATTAAAAACTAAAAATAAAAAATTACAAATTAAAATTTAAAAACTAAAATTAAAAAAAAAATTTAAATTTTAAAATTAATATTGCAAATTAAAATATAAAATTTAAAAATTAATAAATGATAATTAATAATTAAAATTTAAATACTAACAATTAAAGATTGAAAATTAAATATTAAATATTAAAAATTAATAACTAAAAATTAAAAATTAAAACTTTAAAATTAAAAATTAAAATTTAAAAAGTAAAAATTAAAAATAAAAATTTTAAAATTAAAAACTTAAAATAAAAAATTAATAATAATTATTTAAATATTAATAATTTAAGATTAAAGACTAAAAATTAAAAATTAAAACTTTAAAAATAAAAATTTAAAATTAAAAATTAAAATTTCAAAATTAAAAATTAAAACTTAAAAATTACAACTTTAAAATTAAAAATTAAAATTTTAATAGTAAAACTTAAAGATTAAAAATTTATAAATGATAATCATTAATTAAAAATTAAAAATTGAAAATAAAAAATTTAAAGATAAAAAATTTAAAATTAATAATTCTTAATTAATAATTCTTATTAAATGATAATTGATGATTAAAATTTTAAACCTAAAATTTAAACTTGAAAATTAAAAACGTAAAATTAAAAATAAAAAATTTTAAAATTAAAGATAAAAATTAAAAATTAATAATTAAAAATTGAAAATTAAAAATTTAAAAATTAAAAACTAAAAATTAAAAATTCAATATTTAAAATTTAATATTGAAAATTAAAAATTAATTATGAGGTAATATTTAAAAATCAAAAATTAATAATTGGAAATTGAAAATCATAAAACAAAAACTAAAAATTAATAAATGATAATTGATGATTAAAAATTAAAACCTCAACATTGAAAATTTAAACTTAAAATTTTAAAATTAAAAATAAAAATTTTAAAATTAAAATTTAAAAAATAAAAATTAAAAAATAAAATTTAAAAATTAATAATTAAGAATTAAAAATTAAAAATTAGAAATTAAAAATTAAAAATTAAAAATTGAAAATTGAAAATCAAAAATTTAAAATTAATAAATGAAAATTAATAATTAAAAATTGAATAATTAAACTTAGAAACTAAAAATTGAAAATTAAAAACAAAAAATTTAAAATCAAACATTAAATATTAAAAATTAAAAATTTATAAATGATAAATGATGATTAAAAATTAAAAATTTAAATTTAAAAATATTAATAAAATTAATAATTGAAATATTAAATTAAAAATTAGAGACTAAAGATTAAAAATTAATAATTAAAATTAAACATTTAAGACTAAAAATTAAAAATTAAAATTAAAAATTAAAAATTGAAAATTAAAAATTTAAAATTAATAAATGATAATTAATAATTAAAAATTTTAATTTAAAAATTAAAAATTGAAAATTGAAAATTAAAAATTACAAATTTAAAATTTAAGAATAAAATTTAAAAATAATTTCTAATTTTTAAATTAAAAATAAAAAGATAAATATAAAATGTAAAATGTAAAATTTAAAATTAAAAATTAAAAATTAAAAATTAAAAATTAAAAATTTAAAATTTAAAATTAAAAATTAATAATTAAAATTTAAAAACTAAAAATTAAAAATTAAAAATTAGAAATTAAAAATGATAAATTATAAATTAAAAATTGAAAATTAAAAATTAAATTTTTAAAACTAAAAATGTCAAATTAAAATTTAAAAATTAAAAAGTAAAAAGTAAAATTGAAAATTAAAATATGTATAACATTGGTAGATTTCGGCTACGGAAAAATATTAATTCCTTAGCCCATAGAATAGAATGGACACAGTTCTTAGCATGCTTGCTTTAAGCTCCGGATGTCCCAGGTTCGATTTCGGGCGGGTGATGAAAAATCACAGCTGGTTAATGTAAGGATCAATGAATTAATCACTCATTATCCGTTGAAAAAATGATTATGAAACTTCATAATGAAGCGGCCAAATCTCTCTATGGGATGTAGTGCCAGCGAGAAAAAAAATCTGCAGCCCTAAGTAGCCTTGTAACCGGGTAACTATAGCAAATATAATAAAAATTAGTACCCACAGATGTCGCTACCAAATTAAGCAGATTTATTTATTACCAACAGATATCACTGCAACTCCATCCATCGTACATCTTATAAATCTAAAGTTAACTAAAATTATTCATTTTATTATTTCATTTATATGTAAATTTAAACTTACAGTGACATCTGTTGGTACTCAATTTATCTACTGAATTTTGTAGTGACCTCTGTGGGCACTAATTTTGATTATATTTGCTATAGTTACCCTATCGGAATTTTATATGGAAACGTCACTTCGCTAGCGGTCCATTCTATTGTATGGTCTAAGATTAATTTTATTCGTACCTTTCAAAGTGTAAAGTTTTCAATTTTTATTTGGAAACATATAAAAACTCGTGTGCGCTCCATTTTGATTTTGTGGAATTTCCGTGTGGTGAAATAATTATTAAAATTTTTCATTATAAAATACATTGTGCGTATAACAAAAATAATACATTTAATATTAATATAATTACCAAATAATAATAAGCATTTAAGAATAAAATAAATTGTAATTTTGATAAAAATTTACATTTAAATTCAAAAATTTCAATTTTGATTTCCAAATTATCGCGTTTGATATGATTTCATTCATGTTAATTTTTGAATTGAAATGGTGTTATTTAACAAGAAGCTGTTTTTTCTCTCAGGGATAGGAGTAAATAGATCAATATTAATAACCATTAATGATGACTGTATTTTCACAAACCATAAGCACAAACCAATTTATTTTATACGTGTTATACATATGTAAATGAAGTCAACACACAAAAGGTATAAACAGAACAAGAGCAACAACGACAAACGATAACTTCAGTGAAATTAGAATACAGGCAAATCAAAGCCTGCTCATATAACAATTATTATCGATGTCAAAAATAAACAAAACAAAAAACAAAGAGAGAGAGAGTGTAGGAGAATTATATAGTTTATTTTGTTAACGTAACGCATCATAACGCTTTTTCGTGACACATTCTCATAGGTTTGGTGCCGTAAAATATTTTCAATGTTAAAAAAATGTATAGGATGACGCTTAAAAAGATATTTATGTACATTTGAAATGAACCAAGCAGTTATCTCTTTACAACCCTAAAATATTTTCTGTAAGCTAATGATATGAACCTTTGTCGTTGGATTAACATAAAGATTGCATGTTGCACTGTACTCCTCAGTTGATTTTATAGAAAGGTTTTAAAATTGGAAAGATATTTAAGAATGCATAAACTATAAATAAATTGTGTCTTAAAAACCGCAGTTTCTTCTTTGCATATTCCAATAATATATATAAACAAATTTTAAATGGATGGAGGGAGTAAACGGTTATTTGTTTAAGAAACATGTTACTATAAGTAGTAGTATGCGTGTAGACGCCAACCAAAATTGTGTTTATGTTTTAATCTTGTATATTGTGATTTCCAAAGACTAAAGAAATATAAAATTTGTCGGTTTGATTTATGCGTGTATGACACTTTGTTTCGTCTTGTAAAATCTTTATAATATAACAAAACCAAATATTTATAATAAAGCTAACACGCATTACATAAAATTATGAGTATTAACCTGTCTGGGCCATCAAATGATCGTGCAGCGGTTCAACACCGCTATACTACCGCTTTTTGACACCTTGAATATAAATTTTGTGGTGAACCGGTTGTCATTCAAAATTCAGTTATCTTATTTTGCATTCTCCTCTACAAAAGAGATAATAAAAATGTCAATGCCGAAGCTGATAAGATGTTAGACGGAATAATAAAGGGTTTTGTCTAGATACAATTGTAATGTAAATATAATCGAGGTCAACAAGATATAGAAGACGATTTATTATTCGTGTTCTGGTTTTGTTTTTGTTTGTTGTATCAGTTTAGCACTTACGCCGATCAAATTTAAGAGCAAGGTAACACCTAACGGATAGTTAGTTTAGATGCAATTGTAAAGTTGGTACGTAGTTTACATTCGTACTCTAAAGATGCTGAGTAAAATATTTTTATTGTGTTTAACCGTAGCGATTGGAAACTGTGCTAAATTTCGTAAGTGCAATGTTAAATATAAAATGGTATATATGTATGTATACAGAATTAATTAATTTAAGCATCGGGTTTCGAACGATGTGAAATTGGAAATTCATTATGTGTCTTTCGGACGGCCCAAACTGTGATCGACTTGATAGGAAAAAATTCGGATTACAAAAAATTCAATTTACCCGAAATGGATCCATTACGCGTGGAAAAAATTTTATTGAAACAAGGCAGTGATAGTCCAGTAAATATTGAACTAAATCTTACGAATATTGATGTGTACGGACTAAATACGATAACAGTGAAAAAAGTTGAGTAAGTTTATGCGGAATAAATTACAATTATGAATTATATACTTTATAACAATTTATATTTTTGCAGAGGATTTGACCGCGGTTTCAATAAACCAATTGTTATTGATTTTTCAACGTCTCGAGCTAAATTTATTGGCCACTATACAATAGGTGGCCGAGTGGTATTTTTACCCATTGTTGGCGAAGGATTATGCAACTTAGAGCTAAACGATATTGTTGGATGGATTAAATTTAAAGTGAAATTGGTCGAAATTAATGGGAAGGAACATATACAAATACAAAACTCCAAACTTAAATTCGATATCTCACGGATGCAACTAAATTTTGACAATTTGTACAATGGATTACCATTGGCCAAACAGCTGGAGGACGAAACCAATTTGTTCATGAATGAAAATTGGCGTGAAATTTTCGATGAACTAAAAGAAAATATTTTTGATGTAATGGATCAAGTTCTTGTAGCAGTTGCTGATAGGGTGTTAACGAAATTCTCTTACTCGGAATTATTTATTGATGACCAATATACAAAAGCTTAATTTGGAAAGGTTTTTTTTGTTTTTTTTTATCATTTCATTGTGTTACTCTCTCAAGCCAAAGAAAGACCTTCAAATATTTTATTAACTAACTTTTATGATTAGCACATAAAAAATTTAACCGATTTTAATTACTAATATGTTGGTTTGTCAACCGCGTTGTACGAGTGATAAGTTGTTAAACAGACGACACTGTTGCTGTCTTAATAAAATGTTTTCTGTTTTTTATATTTTGGTGTAAAGATATTCGAGGACGGGAAAACGATTAATTATTATTTTATTGTTTTTCAATCTCTATATTTACTACCTCTTTAGTAGCTTTAAGAGCTGCGTAACGTCTAAGATGCGCATAGTATATTTTCGACTGTTAAGTGAATAAGTAATACTGTGCACGAACTCTATACATAAAATTATGATTAGTAACGTTGTATTATTGTGTTTAGCCATTGCGTTTGGAAATTGTGCTAAATTGCGTAAGTGTTCGATTTATGCGGTGTTGTAAAATGTTCGAAAAATAAAAATATTAAATTGTGTAACTATTTTAGCGCCGGGTACCAAAAGGTGTGAAATTGGAAATGAAGAATGTGTAAGACAGACCGCTCAGAACGTAATCGATTCTGTAGCCATAAATTCTAATTATAAAAAATTTAATTTACCCGAATTGAATCCGTTCCTCGTAGAAAAAATTGAATTAAAACAAGGTGATGACAGCCCAGTAAATGTCGAACTAACTCTAAATAAAGTTTATGTGCATGGGCTCAGTACGATTACAGTGAAAAAAATTGAGTAAGTTATTGATATTATGCAATGATAAATTGGAATTGTGATTTACAACAATTATTTATTATTGCAGAGGTTTTGAGCGCGGTTTTGAGAAACCAATTGTTATTAATTTTTCAACACCACAACTTAAATTCCGTGGTAACTATAAAATTGATGGCCGAGTCTTAATTTTACCCGTTACTGGCGAGGGATTGTGTAACTTAGAGCTAAGTGATGTTGCTGGATGGATCAAATTTAAAGTGAAACTCGTCGAAGTCAATGGCAAGGAGTATATAAAAATACAAAATTTCAAAATTAAATTTGATGTCTCACGTATGAAATTAAAGTTTGATGATTTGTACAATGGTAACAAACTGCTGAGCGACAACACCAATTTATTCGTCAATGAAAATTGGCGCGCCATTTTCGAAGAAATGAAAGAGAATATTTTTGATACTGTAGGTCAATTAATTGTAGGATTTTCGGATAGGGTGTTAACGAAATTCTCTTACTCGGAATTATTTATAGATGATCAATATACAAAACTTTAATTTATAAATATTTCTTGTTTTTTTTTGCCGTTTGTCGCTTACCAGTGTCATGCAATGTTGACCTTCAAAAATATTTAATTTACGTTTATCATTTCATTAGCATACTCACGATTTTACATAATGTTGTTCTTTATTATTTTGTGTCAACGACCTAGAGCGGGTTTTATGAATTAAACGATTTTAGTGTAATATCAACATACGTCCAAGCTTCGATAAATACTGTGTTCGCCAACAATTTTTTTACAAATTCATTGTGACCGTGATAATCTATATGTGAAAGTAAATATGTCTCAATGTTCATTAGTGAAATATTTGGAAACATTTTTGTGTGTTACAGACTCAATAGATCGATTTTCTAATGAAACATCAAAAATTATCTATTCTCTATATTCGAACTTAAAAATCTCATCGACAGTTTGTTCGTAAATAAAGATAAAGAAACTTTTACAAATGGACAATTGGAATGTAAATTTTATGTCTAAACTAGGAAAGCAGTAGACTTGTTTTAAATTGAGACTAGTAAAAGATTTGTTAAATCTGCAGAAAGGGTCCTATCCGTAATTCTGGGTTTTGAACCAATTCGATTTCATTATACCATTACCTTAATATTCAACCAGCAAAACCATATATTAAACAGCCCCCTATACTAGATGTGTATATATGGGAAAAGGTTTGTTGATATAATTTATGTACATAGATCGACACGAAAGTTACAAATATTTATTTATCTATCTAGAGAAGCGTGGACGTATTACAATAACGAGAAAAAAACCAAATTAGTATTAGTTGGACTGATTTGGCAACACGGTCTGTTTTCCTCGAACTAATAAACGAGGCGTACAACATAACGGACGATCAGATTTAGTTCTTATACTTGGTGACTTAAATCTTCCAAATAATATCTGAAATTTTAACCACGGATTTAGTTACATTCTTCTAAACAATATAAACTCCGACGCGAATCGTTATTCGTTGATGCAATGGTTGGCTATAATAACCAAAATAATTAACTCCTTTATGCTAATAATCTGGAGAGGATTATAGCTCTTCTCTTCACCAATTGAGTTACTCAATCCATTTGTGATAAATGATATCAACCATAAATTTTTAACTTTGTATTTCACACTACGACTTGTAGGCCGAGATCAGAACACTTGCAACAAATTATACAACTTTAAGAAGACAAACCATACTGGTCTGCATGTTTGGGATGAGATTCTAAACGCAAACGATGCGAATTAAAAATGTAGACAAATTTTATGAGATCTTACTGCGATTTTTTGAAATTCAGATGCCTATTTCCAACATAATCACAAAATATTCACACTCCATGGTTCGATAACCGATAAATGAAGAAACCAACTTTGAAAACAAGCAAACTGTCCTTTATATAACACAGCGAGGAATTTGATGTCTATTTCAAATTTAAGTACTGGCATCCAAGAAAAAATTAGAAAAAAATTCCAAACAGTTCTAGTAATATTTTAGGTATAAACGTGGAATCGAGAGGTATTCTGGCAATATGACCTTCAAGAACATGAGCAACTTAACGTCAAAGAGATAGCGGACATGTTTGCTGTTTTATTTTTTCAATCTGTCTATCGACCAACCGCCAATACTAATTGCATTGATAAAACAAGCAATGGCAACATATCAATCACTCCTACAGTCATATTTGCTAGCTTCGAAGGGTTTTGGAGTCGGATGTGTGCCGGACGATATACCGTTATATATGTTAAAAAAAATCGTATGCGATGAATTTTGTAAAGTGAAAGACCAAATAGTTATCCCAGAAAACATTGAAGAATCTGTTTTGCTTCACGATACACGATAACCCATGATTGACACCATCTCAAAAATTACGAAACTTGAAAGTCACACTAAGTTGTGACGCAACGAGATTGCTAAATCACTTTAGCATCGCGGATGCAAAGTATATTGAGGCGTTTAAGCAGCTTAGAGAAAGGTACAAAGGAAAGAAACATACCATCGAGGTGTAAAGAAGTTCATGGATACATCAGACGGAATAATCCATGGCCTAAAGCTTTGGGGTAAAGCGAAGAGTTTAGGGATCTTTGATTGATACACATTTAGACCGCAATGTGGCCACAATCATCAGCTAACACGGAATTATCAACATGGAAGGAATTGTTCGGTTGCTTGAGCCAACAAATACTTGCAGCATAAAACGACGTTTCCATCCTCTTGGAATTAATAGTTAACAAAGAATTTTGAAAAAATCATCGTTATCAAATTTTATGTATTCCTCGATTATGTCAGCTAAATTCAGCTTTCTTATATTCTTTCTGTTTCTTTAAATTAAAGTCAATCGATTTAAAAACGAGTTTTAGCTCAGATTTGATTCTTGTTGCTTCATCAATCCGTTCAGCTTCTTTTAGAAGATCATCAATAATAAAAATCGTTTTTAATTGATGACTTAATGAGAGCTAAGTATCTTCATACTCTAGATCTAAATGTACGATAATCTTTTTCATTATATAGAAAGATTAGGTTGCTCGTAGATTTTTATATCAATTACTATAAATAAGAAGAAGATTATTTTGATCGTCCCTTACATTGCTTATGGATATATTCCCAGATTATTGTAATTTAATTTATAAAATTGTTTCGACTTTTGATGGGAATTTATTGTTGGTTATTATTTATGAAAATCAAAGGGCGAGGAAGACTCGTTATGACAAAAGAGCGTAAACGAAGAAGGATTTATCCGGAATGGCGACTGAAATTGTTTCGCAATCCAGAGTGGAAGGAGGATTTATGATCGAAACGAAAAACAGCAAGGTAAAAGTACTCTATCTCTAGCGTTTGGCACTAACCTAAGCGCGACGAACAGTCTTAGGTAATGGCTAATGAAACAATAATTATCACAAGAAAAATTCCACAAATTTATACAAATAATTACTAAAATTCACTCAAAATAATTTTCACTAATCACACTAATTATCGCACTCTTTAAGCCCACTCTATCGCATTTAACGTACCAACGCAAACTAAATACAACTCAACTCTTGTGAATAACTGTTAGAGCACACAATTAATTCGCCTAAATGTCGTTTGAATGTATAAAAAAATTTAAAACATTTATTGGTCGCATTAAAATGAGAAATGGTGCTCAACAAGTATTATTTAATGATATTTATAGCAATACACAGTTTTAGATGTAATAAGATCGAAATATTGAAATCCTGTCAAAAATTATCAAAAATTTGGTTGGTCTAAAATCACTTTTCTGCACATTTTGAAAATACATGTGTTCGAAATAGCAAAAAAAAATGTCTGTTCGTCCAGATGTATCTGGATGTTTGTGGGTAAAATGTATAGTTCGGGAACCGTCATCATCTCATCTCGCATGTCCGAATTAAGTTTTTTGCGCCAATCTGTTTCTATGGTCAAGGCAGAATATTGAAATGCTTTTAAAATGTAAAATGTAAAATGTAAAATGTAAAATGTAAAATGTAAAATGTAAAATGTAAAATGTAAAATGTAAAATGTAAAATGTAAAATGTAAAATGTAAAATGTAAAATGTAAAATGTAAAATGTAAAATGTAAAATGTAAAATGTAAAATGTAAAATGTAAAATGTAAAATGTAAAATGTAAAATGTAAAATGTAAAATGTAAAATGTAAAATGTAAAATGTAAAATGTAAAATGTAAAATGTAAAATGTAAAATGTAAAATGTAAAATGTAAAATGTAAAATGTAAAATGTAAAATGTAAAATGTAAAATGTAAAATGTAAAATGTAAAATGTAAAATGTAAAATGTAAAATGTAAAATGTAAAATGTAAAATGTAAAATGTAAAATGTAAAATGTAAAATGTAAAATGTAAAATGTAAAATGTAAAATGTAAAATGTAAAATGTAAAATGTAAAATGTAAAATGTAAAATGTAAAATGTAAAATGTAAAATGTAAAATGTAAAATGTAAAATGTAAAATGTAAAATGTAAAATGTAAAATGTAAAATGTAAAATGTAAAATGTAAAATGTAAAATGTAAAATGTAAAATGTAAAATGTAAAATGTAAAATGTAAAATGTAAAATGTAAAATGTAAAATGTAAAATGTAAAATGTAAAATGTAAAATGTAAAATGTAAAATGTAAAATGTAAAATGTAAAATGTAAAATGTAAAATGTAAAATGTAAAATGTAAAATGTAAAATGTAAAATGTAAAATGTAAAATGTAAAATGTAAAATGTAAAATGTAAAATGTAAAATGTAAAATGTAAAATGTAAAATGTAAAATGTAAAATGTAAAATGTAAAATGTAAAATGTAAAATGTAAAATGTAAAATGTAAAATGTAAAATGTAAAATGTAAAATGTAAAATGTAAAATGTAAAATGTAAAATGTAAAATGTAAAATGTAAAATGTAAAATGTAAAATGTAAAATGTAAAATGTAAAATGTAAAATGTAAAATGTAAAATGTAAAATGTAAAATGTAAAATGTAAAATGTAAAATGTAAAATGTAAAATGTAAAATGTAAAATGTAAAATGTAAAATGTAAAATGTAAAATGTAAAATGTAAAATGTAAAATGTAAAATGTAAAATGTAAAATGTAAAATGTAAAATGTAAAATGTAAAATGTAAAATGTAAAATGTAAAATGTAAAATGTAAAATGTAAAATGTAAAATGTAAAATGTAAAATGTAAAATGTAAAATGTAAAATGTAAAATGTAAAAGGTAAAAGGTAAAATGTAAAATGTAAAATGTAAAATGTAAAATGTAAAATGTAAAATGTAAAATGTAAAAGGTAAAAGGTAAAATGTAAAATGTAAAATGTAAAATGTAAAATGTAAAATGTAAAATTTAAAATTTAAAATTTAAAATGTAAAATGTAAAATGTAAAATGTAAAATGTAAAATGTAAAATGTAAAATTTAAAATGTAAAATGTAAAATTTAAAATGTAAAATGTAAAATGTAAAATGTAAAATGTAAAATGTAAAATGTAAAATGTAAAATGTAAAATGTAAAATGTAAAATGTAAAATGTAAAATGTAAAATGTAAAATGTAAAATGTAAAATGTAAAATGTAAAATGTAAAATGTAAAATGTAAAATGTAAAATGTAAATTGTAAAACGTAAATCCTAAAATGTAAAATGTAAAATTGGTTTTTGTTGACTTAAATTTTTAATATCCTCAGCGAATGATTGAATTTGTGCCTACTTAATGATTCGCTCTGATACAGCTCTTAAATCTTTTGATACAAAACAACGTACTTCTGATTGACCTTCTTAGATTGAAAATAAACTGTAATATTCGGGCGACAATTTTAATCAAAATTTGTAAATATCTCTGAGAAAGGTCTGCAAAGAATTTATTTTCGTGTGTATTTGGTAAATACAGACGGTCTATTCTTGGATTTGTCGGCAGAGAATTGTAAGTATTTTTAATTTGGCCACATTTTGTTAGGTTAACGCAGCCAAGTTGGCCCCTTCCACTAAATTTCAAAATTCGCTAACAGAGATGGTAACATGTCCCTGCTAGCGCAATCAGCGCAAGATTCTCTTTTGTAGGTAAATAGTGCCAATTGAATCTGGAGGTGGTTTTTAAATTTCGGAAGTACGGTTTGCGTTCGGTTTAGTTTAGCATATCAATATTTGGGTATTTAGTAATTGTGCAATAGTTTTCATCAGCCTGCTCAATAAAAGAGCGGCACATAATTCTCATCAACGAATTGAAACGTGTGTAGTGGGTGGGATTTTATAGTCTTTGAGGTTATGATAATCAATTCGGGTATGGCGATGTTTTCTATTTGCATGGATTCTTCTCGTAGTTCTGTCCATTTTGCCTGAATGGGTTATTCCCAACCATAAAAATTGGAAAATAATCTTGACTATGACCGAAGATGGTACCATTCTATGCCTAGTAACTTCACTGATCTGGTTCCTTCATAAATTTCGATAGTAGACAATTCTTGATCGTGTAATGGGATGGAATTGAGTAATATCGGGCATTTCGTTTCGGTGGTCCATCCATGAAGTTTAAAACATCCGGACTCCTTTAATACTATATGTCTGCTTTTTAGTCGGTGTTGCTCTTGTCATTAGATCGTTGAAGTAAAGATCTTTTCGGACAACTTTGGATGCGATTGGGTATTCCTCGGCTATTTCGATCAGTGCTTTTGTTGCTAGGTATGGAGCGGAAGCGGTTCCCTAAGTTAAGGTTATTCCCGTCAATAATGGTCTAATGGAGCTAACGGATTTTCACGCCCCATAAATTCTTTGATATTCGGAGTCTGTTTGGTTGACGCTAATCTGACGGTAAATTTTTTCTATGTCCACGGTGAAAAAAATTGAATATTTACGAAACTTTATAGTAGAATAGTAAAAATTATCTTGAATGGTGGATCCTACCAACAGACCATTCGGAGATATTTTGACTGCTAATTGACTTCGTTTTTAGGATATGGTATGCAATAGGCAAAATTAAACTTTTGAGGTCTCTATATTGATTTAGTCCGGTGGAATGTGTTTCATATATCCCAATGACATATTCACGCATAAAGGTAATATACGAATCTCGCAGATTTGAATCCTATGTTTGAAAACAAGTTTAATTTAGTCGGATGCATGGATGTGATACTCCTCAAATTGTTTCTCAAAACTTTTTTTATTTGATGAAGGAATTTTCTCGGTTCACCAAAACTGTTGTAATGACTGATTAATGTCTATTAATTTTAGTCAATAAATTGTAATGATATCGACAAAATTGTCGGTAATGATTAGAACGTCACCAGTGCTGTTCTCGTTAGAGTGGGGATCAGAAAGTTGAAGTGGTTTTAGATGATTCCAAAATGTTGGATGGAAACTTGTTGATATTAATTGCAGAGCCATATTGGATAATATGAAGGCCCTGATGAGAATTTTAGAATTAGGAGCACATCAAGAATGAATTTATGTTATGGCGCGGCTTTTCTAGAAATTCCTGCAGTTGAGGAACAGATTCCAACAATTTTAACGTTTAAAATGCGCTTACAACATATTTTCTTAAGCGCTCGCAGCCAAACCTATTAAATTTTGACAAAAACTCATTACTTGACAGTATTCTTTATTATGTTGGTGTTCATAAATATAAGATAATTAAATAAATTTATTTTGCCATGCGGAGTTTTGATTCATTCACTTTTCCATATCCTTTGCTCGTATCCTCGTTTTATCTTATTCTCCACTAGCTGAGTATTCAGCATTGATTGTTTTCTATAAAAGTGGTTACTTGTTTTTAGAGATTTTTCTAAATTTGATTTTCCTAAATTTGATTATTCGTTGAAGCTTGTGGAAAGAAAAATATTTTGAAGTTAAGTTTTCAAAAGCAATCATATTCGAATAAAAAAAGTAATCCCATTGCTAAAGTCACCAAAACTTCGGTGGTTGTATTAGCCACGCAGAAGCTTCCCGATGCTCTGTCTGCTGGTTATTATGATGATGATACGTGTCGTTAATGGACTTTGACAATAATACTACCATACAACCCTCCAAGCACGGAAAGTTTTGCTGCTTTGTAGGTGCCAGCTTCGTTTTAAAAGCCAGATAACTGACCCATTCTCGGTAATCACCTTGTCAAAAATCGTAACAGCACAATGTAGCTGAACCGTTCAAATTTGTGTTGTTTGTACAAAACAGTTGAATAGAAACTTCTTGAAATTTAGAAAGTATTACTCGGAGAAGTTCCCATTCGTTTGCTTCTTTTTCTGGCAGATAATCATCCCAGTTGAAATTCAAAATTCAAAGCTGCTGGATAAATGTTTTAATTTTATTTGTATTGTTCTTACTACTCTATGATGCTCAAGTATAAGTCTTTGCTTGATGTTCTTTATCTTCAAGTGGAACATGTAGCCCAACTAAGGAGCAGAACCAAATCCATATGTTACCGTACACAATTACAATAGAAAGGCTCTTTTTAAGTTGGATTTCATCATATTCGGTTAAAAAATAGCCAAATTCCGTCCTTATTGGGCATATTCCAGAACTACAACTAAAAATCATTTTAAATTCCTATTTTCGTCGCACAAGTTGAATTTCATCTTAATTGGATAAGAAATAGCAGAATTCTTTAATAATTGGCCATATTCCAGAATTTCATCTAGAAATCATTTCCGTTGTTGAGTTTGATATCAAAAATATTTAATTTAAATTACAATTATTGAATTTGATTTGATTTTTTTTTAAAGTTTTACAATTGGAATAACTGCTGAACTACTGAAGCTAGAAAGTTCAAATAAAAAGCATGGGCCAGCCTGTTTCTGAAATCTCTTCCAGAAATTACTGTTACACTATTGTTACTCAAACTTGATCAGTCGTAGTTCTACATAGCTAAATGCGCTTATAGTTAGGCTAGAGGGTTCCAAAATTTTGTTTTCGCTACCAGATTTTTTGATAAAGAGGTTTCAAACGGTGGAAATCAAACGGTGGAATTCCAGTTCTTTTTTTGACAAATGAATTTACTTGATGTGGAATACATACGAAATTACGAATTATTGAAGCAAATTACCTTTTATAGAGTAGTACTACTAAGCAACGGAGAGTTACTGTAAAATGAAAGTGATCACGTCTCTGTAGGTCTCTGTACATTATTAAGATGTTCTGGGGAAAAAGTGCCTTTGGGCACCTCAATTTGTGATTGCCTTACCATTTTTTCTTAAAAACCATTTTAAATACTAACTAGATGTACGTAAATGTACGTACAAATCTTTAAAGTCAAAAAATAACCATTATTTTACATACCCCATTATATTGACAATTATATCTAGAAAAAATTGAATCTAACCATTCATATCCCCATAAACTTTAATCCCTTTTGTAATTTCGAAATTTAATCAATTTTCATTTTTTTTATGGACTACATGTAATTTGCGGTCATACACGAGATAAATGTGCATCGTGTACATAATATCTGGGATTCGATGCAATTGAAAAATTTTATGAAAAAACATTTTCATATGCGGGAAACTACATAAATTTTAATTAAGTTTGTAATCGAAACAACAATAGTAAATTAATTTGTTTGTATCGTGCTATGAAATTTTGATTTCGTGCACCTTTATGAATAAAAATTTACTGTAGTATTATTTTTCATAAATTTTTAATAGGCTGTTGTGAAGACGTAATCCCACAGCGAATTTTATACACATATGTATATGTACAACTTCTTTCATTACTGAATGAATATATTTTATTATATTTTAAGGATTTTGGTATCGACAAACCAAAAACCTTTTCGGTTTGGCTAATCCGGTCTTTTGTATCCTGCTACATCACTATGTAGGAGTATATACAAAATATTACAAAAAAAAAAAAAAAAAAAAATCGGAAAGAAAACTTTAGTTAGTTTCAACTTTTATTTCCATATTTTTTGTTGGTTTTAATTAATATTCAATATTTTATTCACAACCCTAAAACATTTTTATCAATTCTGGGATTTATTTTTGTATTCGGTTAAGATGGGAAGATGAATTATAAATTAGATTTATAATAGTTGTGTTATATACGGGAGCTGAGCAAATGAAAAACTTTAAATTTAAATGGTGTAAATTCAATTAAACAAATTCAATTAAAAATAAATACAATAACAAAAAGTAGTTTATAATTGGATTACAAATATTCATTGGTGTTGTTAAATTTACATAATTAATTCAATGTGGTTTCATGAACACTTTAGAAACCGGGATACTATTTACACCACGTTTAAAGAGTAATGGGAGTCCAAGCAACTGGGCACTGGCTGGTTTTTCCTAGAAATTCTTAAATTTTGTTTAAAAATGGCAAAAATCTCTTGTAATATTTATTAAGACATTTTTTTCTTAAACTAATTCTACAAAATTGTTAAATCATATTTCAACGGCCGGTTTAAGTGAAGATGATTTCACGGTGTTTTAAATAATCAATCTGAATCTCCAAAGATTAAAATTAATATCTATTAACTGTCTCAAAATCTCCAACATAATTTTAATTCGCTTGATACCTTAGAGCAAGGGCGTCCAAGCCAAATGAGTATTTTTGACAAATTTTCAAAATAACCAGAGCATCAAAACTGCGATTAGAATAAAAAGCCAACTGGACAACGCGATAATTATTTACGTATTCAGGGCCAAAAATTTATCACCCTGGAATTGATATGAAGATCACCGCAATAGTTGTTACATATTGCAGTATACGACCCGCGGGCCGCATGCCTCAAAATGGAATAAAAATTGCGGTGGTCTTCACACTCACCCCAGAGTAATAAATTCCGTAGATATGGATACCTAAATAATTACCGCGTTGTCCAGTTGGCTTTTTATTCTAATCGCAGTTTTAATGATCTAGTTGTTGATAAATCGAATGGATGTGTTGTTGAGCTATCGCAAATCTACCAAATTCATATTATTGTCAACTTAAGATGAAATGTAGCTCTGAAAAGAAGTCTTTTGATTTTGTTTTCTAATGGCTTAAAACATTTCTGCAGAAATGATTTGATTTTTTATTTGGCCTTTTATTTAGCATCTACATAATTCGAAAAAATTCGAACCACAAATAAGGAACTCACAAACGGTTAACATTAACCAATTAATCGAAACTTTTCATTTAATCGATCCGATAATAACCGATCTTTACCGAGAATAAAATGTATTTTGAATTATTTATTAAATTTTGTGAAAAAAATAATTTCTCAAACGAATTAGAATCAATAGCAAATTGTCAGTTATTGTAATCCATTCACATTTCAATTTCACCTTCTCGGGTAACCTCTGAGTGCCGAATATGTATCTTACGTTTTTACATAGTGACGAGTTTCGTAAACTCAATTTATAAAGACGCAACACGCAATTGTAGGGAAACACAATCATGCTGCCGTGCTAAGTAAAAAAGTCTCATCTGCCTTTTTGTAAATAGTTTCGAGTAATTTCAATTTTTCTATTTTTGTTTGACATGTCGTTATATGAAACTTGACTAATTGTTTATTTTTTTTATTTTTGGATTATGGCCTATCTCTCGGTTTTAACCAATTCAGTTTGTTATATCTTTTATTATAAACATTCTAAATTACATTTTTCTAACATATTATCAGACTGAATATTAACTTTCTTATTTTAATTCTCTATACCATTGTAAATTCGACTATATCCTTATATCCTTTTTTAACATAATTTTCAATAAAATGTTTATTAGTTCTAAATTTTCCTTTATATTAAAAACAAGACTATCTACACTAATAGGTATAGCTTCCTTATATTTATCAATATTCCTATAGAAATCATCTATTTCTTGTTTAATATTAAAACACCCTAACAGCATATGATTAATATATCCAACCTATCCACATCCGCATAAATTATTTCCTGTAACCCTAAAGATGCACTGGAGATAGATTATGACCATTTCTAATCCTTATTAATGCAGCGATGATTCTCCTATTCTGGATGTGTTTAAACCAATGATCTCTTGTAACTTTTGGCTGTGCAGTGAAAAACTGCCTACCAGTCTGAGTTGATTTCGATTCATAATATAACTGCCATTGAATGAATTTTTCTCTCTTATTTCTCTGTATCAGATCTCTAAAATTATATTTATTATCTTCTAATTGCATGTGCCCGTCTTCTACTGCCTCCTTAGCCAATCCATCAGCAACTTCATTACCTGCTATGCCGCAATGTCCTGGTACCCAGACCAGTTGTATGTAATTATTATTTGAGAGACTTTTTCCCCAACTTCTTTTAATTTCTATTAAATCTTTATCATTATAATTGTTGTATGATACGTTAGCTAATTTTAGTAAACCATTTTTAGAGTCGGTAAAAATTACTGCGTTTTTATTATATTGGTTTTCTAATATTTTAATAGCCTCTTTAATACTTAATAATTCGACTAATGTTGAACTAGTCTGTTTCTGTATTTTATATTTCAACTTTATATTTAAATTTTCAATGAAAACTGCATATCAACTTCAAACGTTTTCGCTATTTACCGATCCATCTGTATAAATAAAATAATCCCATAATTGTATCATATTTTACGATGTCTGTTCAATGCCCGTCTAATAAATTCCATATTGTTGTTTTTGTTGAAAGTGTTAATATCTATATTTATTGGATTGGTAATTATATCATAATCTAACGAAAAATATAGAATTCGATCATATTGCAAGACATATTTCTAAAATTTACCGATGATATTATAACAACTGGTGGGATCATTTTAAGCTTCCAATACCTCTCCCCTAAATCCATAGTTTCACATAGTTCACTGATTGTTTTATAAACCGGATGAAATTTGTACTGTGAAATATTAAATACATACATATTTGATAGAAATTGTGTTCGTATATTAATTGGTTCTACTACTGCTTCTATTTCCAAAATCTGAGTTGGTGTCGATGACATACATACATACATCCTAGTGCAATTCAAAGCGCTTTATATTGTAACCGTGATAATTTTATTAACCTAGATTTTGTTGCTGTTGCTGTCATTAAACACGAAAAATCGATAAGTGTTCTGATTAAAGATTTGTATAAGTTTATTAGATTCATTGGATGTGCTCCCCATTTAATTTCGCATATACTTCTCATTAAATTAATTTCTGTGTTGCATTTTTTTCTACCTTTGTAATTTCCTTTATCCATTTGCTCTTAGAGTCATAGTATATCCCTAAAAATAGCGCACTCTCACCAAATTGAATTGTTTTATTACTTATAGCTATTCTAGGACTACATTTAATATTATGTCTAGTAAATATGACTGCTTTTGATTTTTCTACTGATATATTCAATTTTAAATAATCCAATCGTTGTTTTAAATTCTTTAATCCTTCGATTAATTTAACTTGTCCACGCTGAATTGATTTATTTTGTGTGTATAGACATACATATATCATCCGCATATTGTATCATTTTGATTTCATTCCCAAGATGTTTGTCAATATCCTTTGTATAAATATTGTATAGCAATGGGCTTAAGATAGAACCCTGGGGTATTCCTTTATAGCAGTTAAATGGACCGAAATGTCGATTTTCTACATTAAATGTTACCTTTCTACAATAATAGTATTTATAAATCCATAAGCAAACACAAGGATTAATATTTGAATCTTTCATTTGTTTAAATAAGATTTGTAGATCTGCATTGTCATAAGCTTTTTGGAGATCTATAAACACCGCAATCATGTATTCATTTCTATTGTACGTTTTTTGAATTTCCGAATTTAAAATCGTATGATTGTCACGCACACTTCGACCTTTTCTGAATTCAAATTGTTGATTTGATAAAATTTCCATTCCCACTACTGTTCCGCAATAATTAGTTGCAAAATCTTTAATCCAATCGTATTGTTCGCAAGTAATTTTTTCGTTAACATGTATGCCTTTTAATCTACGTAATGTTTCGTATACTTTAGTTATATTCGTTCCAGGATTGGTATTCTGACATAATTTTTCCTATTCCATTTTTTTACGAACCCTGATAAATTTTTTGTTATACTCTTCTGTCTTTAATATTCAATATAATTTGTAAAATTTGTTAAGTTATTGAATATACTAAGATTGCGTCTGCATAATGCTACTTGTCGCCTACATTCCAAATCCCACCAAGGTGCTGTAGTCTGATTTGGGTCATAATTATATATTTTAGTCATTGGAATAGCAGCTGCTGATGCATCATTTATTTTATTAATTACGATATTATATTTTTCTTGTACATTCTTACTATTCTCCAAATTGTCCAGAGATACTTCCAGTTTTTTTTTTATATTGATTCCAATTTGTTTTCTTAAAATTACGACGCAAAACAGTTTCACCGGGCATACCACTTACAGCTCCGTTGATTTTTTTGTATTTTAAATGTTATGGGATAATGATCGCTTTGTGCTACGTCATTTAGAGTATTCCATCCTGTTATATATGGTCGACAATTTGCTGTTATAATTGTTAGATCTATAACTGTATTTCTCCAATTTGGCCTCGGAATTCTGGTTGGTATTCGCTCGTTTAAAATTATTTAATTATTATTGGTAATTTTTAGAATCGTCAATTCCCCAAGACGAGTGATGCGCGTTGAAATCACCTATCCAGATGATGTCTTTATTTGTATATTGTAATAAGTGACTCCAAAAATTTACTGTTGTTCTATGATTAGGATGAGCATATATGCAAATTATTGATATGTCTTTATTATTTAGTTGAACTTTGATCCCAATTATTTCCATTAATGTAGAACTATATGTTATGTTTGTATCCTTTTGTAATTTATACTTTTATGAATTAACAATGCTACTCCACCACCATGGGAATTCTTATCTTTTCGAAGAGTATAATAATTCTTCAAACTGAAATCTTTATTTGGATTCAAATGTGTTCCCATTATTCCACATATGTGTATGTTATTTTGTTGTAGAATGTATTTTAACTCTTCCTTACTAGTACGAATGCTTTGAATATTAAATTGTAGTATATTTAAGCTCATTTTGTTGAGTTAGTCAATCCTGTAATTATATTACCGGATGTATCAATTTCCATACTATTATTATTATTGTTATTTTTGTTACTACTGTCAGATAAATGAGAATCTACTATCTCTAATGACCTATTATCATCAAATTTGTCGTTTGTTTTCTTTATAGCCCATTGTCCTTTATTTCTTTCTATATAAGGACTGTATCGAAAAGAAAGTATCCACAAAAAAAAAAGCCATTTTAAATACAAAAAACCAATTTTAAGTATTATAAAATGATGTTTTATCATAAAGCAGACTTCTAATTAGCAGATTTTATGTTTAAAACATTTGAGAAATTATTTTCTAAATACATAGCGAATTTTTAATTTGATGCCTTTACTTAGATTCTGCACAGTAGTTTTATTCATTTGTCTGGTTGCTTTGGACTAACTTTTTGAACTTTGTTAAATTTTGTGCTAGTTTACCGTTATTTTTCAAGTAACGCTTCGCAATTGCCCAATATCTTTGCGATTTTAACATGCAATTTTTTGTTTTCACTTCGTTCCGGAACTTTATGTTTCTTATATGTATGTCTTCAAGTCACGCCTTATTTTACCCGCTGGATCATTCCTATGCTAGTACCACCCTCATAAATCTCTGACAGACATTGATTTGTTTTTGCGAATTTCACTCACAATTTTGGCTCTAATTTGGGATTGCTGGGACCTTGCTTTCGACCGTTTTTTCGTAAATCCTTTACCGTACCATGTTCACCAGACTTATTAATTATTTTTCTCACTGCATTTTTACTTATATTTTAGCGCTTAGCTAAATTTCTAAACGAAACACCGTTTTAAATGCAAAATTTGTGCAAAATAAATTTAAGCACTTCTTCTTTAATTCGTGACAATATTACAACTGAGTAACAAATTGTAAAAATCATACGCAATATTTACCTACAAAAAGCTATTCTATCTAACGGCACTTTTCCGTTACAATAGAATTAGAGCAAGGCGAAGAAAACTAAATTTTTTTGTGGATACTTTCTTTTCGATACAGTCCTTATATCTTCTCTTATAATGTATTACTTAATTTCAGTCGATCGATCGATTGCAAACTATTTGTAGGTTCTCGCGGTGGATTTCCTGCTTCCTCCTCATTTAAGTTTACTCTTCGAATTACCTTAGATTCTCGTTCTCCGAAGTCTAATGAGTTTTCTCTATTTCTTTTGCTGTTCTTCTCGTTTATCGATAAATTAATTTTCTTATTTTTAACATTTTTATACTTTGCATTATTTTTAAAACAAGATATTCCATTTATAACTGGTATTTCTCCACTCTTACTTGGGTCTACTGTTAATGCTGAAAAGTGATCTTAAATTTTTAAACTTGCAAATCGATTATTAATTAAGGACTTTGCCCAACTATTATTTCTGTTATTTGGAATCTCCATTGCAGCTTCCTGATGACACAACAATTTTTCAGCCATTCTATATTTTATTTCTTGTTGCCTTATCTTCTCCGGACAGTTTATTGAATCAGCTAGATGCTCAGATGCACAATTACAACATTTTAATTTATTCGCCTCACAATCTTGTGGTATATGAGTTTTATCTACACATTTTTTACATATTTGACCACCTTTACAGTTTCTTGCACCGTGACCAAATCTCCAACATTTAAAGCATTGAAGTACTCTCTGTATATAAAGAGAAACTTCAAATCTTACATAATTCATATAAACGTATTGTGGCAATTGTCTACATTCAAAGAAAATTTGTACAGCTCTGCTGGGTATTATGATTACACCACCATCGTCGTTCAGCGATCTTCGTTTTAATCTTTTTATAATTTTTATTTATATTTGCCGGCTATGAATCATTTTGTTTATTTCATCGTCACTGTATTCTAAATCAACATCATTTATTACACCTGCTCTTGCTACATAATTAAGAGGAGGTAAAAATGCTATTAATTTTTTTTCGTCAAAATCAGTACTATTTACTATCATATTTGCAATTTTTGATTTTTTACAATCAATTATAAATTGTTGCTTCCCAACCCGTTTAATTTCATTCAATCCTTCTCCTTTTGTTATTTTTAGTACTATATCAGCTATTTTCAATGCCGGTATAAATGTTGTATTTAAATTATTATTGTTTTCATATTTTTTAATAACTATGACTATTAATTAATAACTTTTAATAACTATGACGGGATCATCTCCCGCACTATTTTCACTCATTTTTTACAGATTAGTCTTATTATTTTTTAACTATTAATGTATCACTGAAATTTTTCCAAACTTGTTTATAAAACACACTTTTTCCGTTATCAATTTTTTTTTTCCTTTCAATTAAATTGAATAAAATTATTTTATCCACATTCGATGTAAACCGTACCATGGTAAAAATGCGACTGAACTTGTCTAATATATAACGTGATTTTATGGCATTTGATGAACGATATTTGACTTTTTAAAAAAGCAGAAGGTATTTGTTTGAAGAATTCAAATATGCCCTTATATTTTTCGACTTTTGGCGCTTATGACTTTTTTCCTTAGTATGTATGTACGCATTACGAGAGCTGGAAATATCTTGCATAATCACGTTTTGTCGCAATTTTGAAAAAATTCTGTAAACTTGTTTAATACATAGCTATGTACATAATAATAAACACACCATCAGACTTACAATTTCCGGACTAACATTTTTTTCAATAAAGTTTAATTTACCTACATTGTATCATAATTATGTCTTAATAGGGATGTTCGAAATGTTGCTAACTTGCAGCTACATCGATATTTTCGATATTTCATGTGATTCTTCGAGGTTTATAATCTTATTCGAGATTTGTTTAGGGTGTTATATATTATGAGATATTAAGCGAAATTTACTCTAGAATTCTAATTTTATTCGAGATCATCTAGCTTAATCGAGTTGGTTCGATTTATGTCGAGATTTTTGATATTTTACGGGATTTATAGGAAGATTTTAGCTTTTTTGAGGTTTGTTTGGTACAGAGTGTATGTAGTAGATATTATTTTAAATTTTAAAGATTTTTCTATTATTCGAGTTTTGGTTAGAGTTCGATTCAGTGTAGTATTCTAGATTTTTGGATTTATCTAGATATCGCAATTGTTAGTGTTGAATAGCGTTGAGTGGCGCTTGACAACAAAATTATAACCATATTCGAATTTTTTTGTGAATATTTGAGCTAGAGTTTTCTAGAAATGTAAGACGATTCAACCATTTCGAGATTATTTGATCATTTCGAAATTTTTCGGTTTTCTCAATATTCCTCGAAATTTACAAGGATTTGCACTGCGCCATGTTAGTGGATTAGTGATTTTTTCCGAAATTTTCATTGCACGGTGCTATAGACTGATTAACTTGGAGGATGTTGAGTTATAGATAACATGTTTGGGGAAATATTTCAAATTTTCGAGGGTTGCTTGTTATCGAGATTATCTTTGATAATTTGTGAGATTTTGAGATTAGATGTTTATTCAATTATTGCAGATTTTCTAAATTATTCAAAAGATTTTGTTCTTACTGAAAATTTGTCAAAGTTCCCAAAAGAAATAATTCAGAGAAGCAAAGTTGTTATTGGAACAAAAAATTTTAAAACAAATTGTTTTTGACCATTTGAGGTCGTTTAAATCAGTAGATTCAAAAAAGTTTATAATTTTTATATGTATGATCCCAAAACGTTGTTACTACAAGGTTTTGGTCGAGATAACCATTAAATAACAATTAAAATTCCTTTTGCTACATTTAAACAGCCACTATATACCACTTTTTCTTGTGACGAGGTAATAGATGAATGAAAACAAAACGAAAACTTGTGCAAATACTTAAATATTTTTGGAATAAATCGCGGAACTTCAGAATCCGAAATTTTCGAGATTAATTCCAATTATTTTGCGGAGTTTAAATCGACTTTTTTTGGAGATATTTGGGAGCAAACTTTGTGTCATTGTGGCACTAACTCCATTTGGATTAATTGTTTTCTCAGTTGTTTCAGGTGTTGTTTGTAACACTTCCATCCATTAAGTAATTTTATTGTTTACCCCATTGTTTTCAATTTAAGTGGCCGTATCAGGTACTGACACATCGTACTATTCCAGATTAGATTTGATTGAAGTATATCATTCTTGCCCGCTTTTTCCCAGTCGAGGCAACCATTTATGATCATGGAGAAAGTAATATTACATATATTTTATTCCATCCATCACCATTATAATGAAAAATATAATCTTTAGTTCTATTATATATTGGATTATATGAATTGTTCATCCCATTTACTTCTATGTGATCAACAGACCATTGTTAAATTTTTTTTTGTCATTGGCAACGGTTTTTTTTGAGGAGGGATGAATATAGAAATAAAAATTTATTATTTTTAATGTGCGCGGTGCTTTGGTAATATTTTAGTTCTATGATGTGGGGAATGCAGGATTACTTTAATATTACTAGTGTTTAAGTACGAGTTGCTACAAATGTATTATGATTATTTTTGCAACAACAACTTTACGCAAAAAACATAAAATTCTATGGCTTTGTGATAATCTTTAGCGTTTTTTTGTATTTATGTAATAGACGGCAATGTATGTTAGTTGTAACATCATAATATGTTTATATGTAGGAGATAGAAAAGCTATCACAACATAAATTGTATGTTTCATATTGTACATACTATGTATGTAGGCTATTATTAAGCATTGCATTATTTAATATACTTATAGGCTTTTATGTCTGCAAATATTGTCACTTAATAGCTATCCTTACAGAATCATAGGAAGCATAAAGGTTTATTATTTCTTGTTTTGTTTTCATTTCTATCAAGATAACGGAGATGTATAAATGGAATTAGGTATTTAGATTTATCTTTAGTTGCAAAAAATCATTAAAATTATTCAAGGAATTACACAAAAGGGAAAGTATATTTAAATCAAGTCTTTCAAGAGTCATTTAAGGACAAACTGTACGCCTTCTAAACCTTACCTTATTTTTACGGGGTAGATGCTGAGTCTTCCTAATCCTCCGCATAGAAATTTACAATTTTATTTTTAATCCCTTAGTTTGGTTTGAAATAAGATAACACTACAGGAAAAATGTTTTTCATTGTTCCAGAATTCTTTTTTATTACACAATTTAAAGAGTAAGATTCATCCCGGATTTTTTAATTGAGCGTAAAAATCCAACCCAGGAGGTTATTTATTATACCATTTTATGTCTCATAGTAAAAATTGGAAAAATATTAAAAGAAGTGTTCTGGCCAAGATTATGATGGCGTTATAGTTAATAAAAGGCCCTTGTAAATATTATGTTATTTGGTACAAATCTTTTATCCTGAATAAGTTGAAATTAGTTTAACTAAATTCAGTTTAATAGACTTGTTCAAATTGGATAAGCAAGATCTTGGGTTTTTCAATATTTAATTATCAATTTCAATAAAATAAATTAATTGGTGCTTAAGTGAAGCTCTTGATACGGATGAACTTTCCAATTGAAGAGGTAATCCACGTCAGAGTTCTAGAAGAATAATTGAAGACTTATATTGCCGTCTTTTAAAATTTTGTTCGGTTCACAATTGGCCCAGAGGCAGTCTATATGAACGCCTCTTATACCGATATAACAAATTTTCAGTTATGGGACGGTAGTACATTTAATGATGCAGCGGAAACTTTTACTAACAAATGGCATTCAGAATTGGCCCAAATTTAATAAATAGAACCTCTCACTCTACTGATACAACAAATTTCTAAGACGGCCGTAGCTTTGATCAAAATATTTATTTTAATTTTTCACATATTTTAAACTAAAAGAAGGCCATACTTTTATTGACGTAGCCAAATTCTTACAAGCAAACCGGATTTAGAATTGGCTCATAGATAGCCAATAGGGCCCCATACTAAAACGATATAACAAATGTTCGGGCCAACATAATCTTGATCAGAAGAATTTCTTTAATTTATTTCTATTTTTAACTAAGAGAAACAAAACGGTATAATAAACAAAAATCCTAGGATCGGGTTTTACGCTCATTTAAAAAGTCTGGAATGGATTTTAATGATCCTTTAGGCGGTCTGTAATGGAAACTAAAATACAATAAACTAATAGCAACCATAACTAAAGCCAAAAATAGTAGTTTATGTTACAAGGCCGAAAAATGGAGTTTCTCGGAAATATATGGGGAATTACTTATTCGATTGTAAAGGAATACTAAAACTACGTATAAAGTGATTTAGTCTAAAAAATTGCAGGTTGTATTTTAAAAAATTGCAAAAGGTAAAGTTCTAAAAAAGTGGGACGAACATTTTAAAAAGTAGGACGACAAAAATATTCGTCCTACTTTTTTTTTATCAAGCAACTGCAGCAAATATTAATACTTTCCGAGAAACCTAATCTTTTGGACAACTATCTCAAAAAAAAAACATCACTTTTCGATACAATCGAATAAAAAATTATTTTCGTAGTAGGCAAATTTCCGATGCGTTGATACTGGTTTCACACTGTAGGTAGTATAATAACAAAATAGTATAATACTACATATTTTACTATCTATTAATTTTTACACCGTATAAAATATTCAGAAAAAAACGAAAATTATAAACAAATGATGATAAAGTATAATTACGCAATTGATTGATTGATTGATAAGAAAACACAGCTAAGCATTTTAGAGCAAGGATCCCGGAATACGCTGGGCCCATTGTACACCCGTTTACATATAACAAAACCGAAGGACATAAGATAGGATTGTTAGATAGGATAGACTCGAGCCGGTTACAGACACACCTAAGCGATCGATAGTTAGTAAAATTGTTAGTAAATATATAGTAAATGGTTAGCACAAGACAACACAATTTTAAACTAATTAATTACAAGACAACACAATTTTTTTTTGTAATACAGCGCCACTCTGTTGTAACCGTAAGATCTGAAAAGCCTTAATTTAATTAATTGTTTGTGTCTCCACTATATTTCCCATCGGTGGTTGGGCGTTGGGAGGGACGAGATTTCGTTCCATCATCATGCTCCCAAGCGGTCACCTAAATTTGTACTAACCGTAGCAAATGTTACACAATCGTTGTTGAAGTTGTTGCGTCTCTTCTCTCTTGTCTACTGGCCTCCCTCAATGATAAAGTATAATTACACAATACCTACACAGAAACGTTCCTAGACCAATTTATTAAAAATACACTCATAAATTTTCCTTCTACAATAAAAAAATATTATAATAGCTATTAAAATTTGATAGCTATCAAATCGAAATATTAAATTTTATTTTTGCTATTATACTATCAAAAGATTGGTTTTACACCGGATAGCAAACAAATATTATCAGAGCCTTCTAGAGTATAGAGCCATAATCATTATAACGTATTTTTTAGAAGCTTTTTAGTGGTATAACTTTTCACTGATTTCCATAGGAATCCATAGTAAAAATGGTGTTTTTTAGCTTCAAGTTTTTCAATGAAAAAAGCAAAAATGTTACAAAATGTTTATACAAAAGTATTCTACATATCTTTAGCAGAAATATATAAGAAGGGTGTATTGGTATTAAGTAAATATTAATTGCAGAAATTTTAAAATTAAATTATTTCTAAAATATATTTTTCGAACTTTCATTTTGAAAAATACATCAAAGTTGGCTCTGCCGAATTAAAATAATACTTGCCAAATTTATCTTTAGTTTTACTAGTGTACGTTAGATGTCTATAATTGTTGGCAGAGAAATACAAAAAAAAATTATTTAATCATACAAATATGACACGTTCTAAATATTTTGAGAATTTGTTTTGCTTTTCCTACAATTTTTGAACTCAAATTTCCCCAGGTGGCAATTTTTGGTACGATTTTGCAAAATGTTTACTGCCCACTGCCATCTATGTATATTGACTTAATGCACACGACTTATAGTAATCTTTTCGTTTTAATTTAACCAGAATGCTGTTGTTATGAACTTTTTTTTATATTTTGATTTAAATAAATCAACTATTACAAGAAAATGAAAACGATTTACTTAAACGAGATTTATATGTGTTGAAACTCAGACATTTGTGAAAATATTTCAGAAATCATAATTAAGAATTTGCAACGTTTTCATTTACAAATTTGTCTTAGGAAAAAAAGTGATTTCCCATATGTTTTATGTGTTTTACTATGGAAATTTTGATTTTTTCCTCGTTTCTAATTCTCTTATAATAGCTTCGTTTTTTAGATTATGGCTTGTATAATCAAGGTTGCTTTGATATTATACTATTTTACTATTATACTATCTTCGGTGTGAAATCGGTATTAAATTACATTATTTGCATGCCAACGTGATTTCTTTCTTTCAGATTTTTGTTTTTTTGATAATGAATCACAGTTTCTTAATTTTATTTACTATTATAATTGCTACGAATGTCCCCCCTTCTATACACTCAATTTTTTTAAGCTCAACACACGGCTAAGGTTCTTGCTTTTGTCGATGAAATTATAGCCGTCGACTTCGCCTCGGACTACAAACGTCTACCGTGAGGACCAAAAAATACTTACCGCCCCTTAGTACGGAAATTACCATATTGTGCGTCTTGTTTAACTGCGAAATAATCATTAATATGAAGTAAAATACATGTTTGCATACACTTTAAATCGTCTAAAACTATTTGAATTTCCTTTCTCATGAAAACGTTTCCAGCATAATATGCCGATTCCCCGAAGGAAGAACTCTGGTTGCTTGGAGGCAATCAAGATATCGACCCACTTTTTTGAAATCTTCATAAGAACGGAGGTGCTGCTCAGCCAGAGCTGATTGATTGGATCGAGACAAGTGATAATTTAAAGAAGCAATGTCTGGTAATTACGACGGGTCAGTAGAAATCGCAACGTGCGTCCTCTAGCGTTAGTAGATTGCACCTTTCTGATCCCACCATATGCACATTATCACCTTCGAACCATGAATATTTGTATTTGGCGTTGAGGGCCCGGGTCACCTCAGGCGCGGATACAAGGGGGGGGGGGGGGGGGGAGGGGGGGGGGGAGGGGGGGGGGGGAGGGGGGGGGAGGGGGGGGGGGGGTACTAAAAATATTCATTAAAATCAACGCATATAATTCAACTATGTACAATATATTAACTGTCTAAGTGTATATATGCACTTGTTAAGTTCAGCGAGGTTAAAACTCTATATTTTACAGAAATAATGCTAAAAAAATGGATTAAATAATGTACTAATGAAAAAAATTCTTGATTACAGTTACCAGCCAATTGAAAATAAAATGTAAACATAAAATTTAGTATTTATACGCATATCTCATATCATAATTCAAAGCAGCAAGCTACTAACGCTAACCCTCAATCCATGAAGTTATTTTAAGCACGCTAATTCCATGAACTAGGGTCGTTTTCGTCTTCGCACTATAAAATCAACAATTATCAATAAAAAAATCTTAAATTTTTTTTTATTTGCATATGGAAAAATTACAGAAAGTAGCTTAAGAAAGAATCGTAAACTCCGTGCCTTGCCTAAATTAAAAACGGGTTTTGTAAAAAAGATATATCTGTTTATGTATATAATAATTACACATTAGTTACAAATAACCCCCCCCCCCCCCCAACTTAAAAGCTGGATCGGCCCATGGGTCACCTTGCTTGCCGGATTGTCATAATGGATTCACTTTCCATCTCCAGTGATGATCTGATACAAAAACTTCTTATTTTGAACTATTGTTGCCATCGAATCAACAATTCGCATATGATTTTACGACGTTGGATGTCCTGTTCTTCCCCAGTTTCTGAACCAATCCGATTGCAGATATAAGTTGAGAAACACAATTGTTGTGTACTATTCAACGGTTTTTGTAATTGTTTTTCGGTCTGACATGAATGTTTGTCTAGTAATGCTTCCAATTTAGCATCTTTTAATTGTTTTGGTCTGCCTTTCCGTTCTTTACGTTGAAGTCGTCAACTATGAATCGTTGAAACCTATCTTTGTAATTTATATTTGATGGAGCATGTTGGCGTGAACCTTTTCCGCTACAATTTTCTTGAAAAAAAATAATGAAGTAAAACTTCCTACAAAACCGGAATCTAATAGATAGTCTTCAAATATTTAATAAAACACAGATGGTGTTGTGAATTTGCTTACACACAGCATTCATTTTAAAAATATTTAATGGAGGCGGAACCAGTCCGAAAATTAAGCGACCACCACAATTCAGTAAAAGATCGAGCGATTCGGAGATTATTATTATTTTAGGTTAACTTAAAGGAATGGTTCAGTGGAATTTCTGACTATAGCAGTTAAATTTAAATTGTTTTATAATTTTTATTAATTTTATCTTCTAGAAACGACAGCTGCACATTTTTTTATAATGAAGTTTTAAATGAGGATATTAACCTTAAATACAACTGAAGCCGAATTACAAATTAATATTATAAAGCAAAAGGTTGAGGAAGGGGAAAGTAAAAGAAGTAAAAAATATTGCTCTTAACCATTTTGTTTTATTACATATATTGAATTCTTTTTTTAGCGCACGTAATTAAAATGTAATGTCGATTTTTTCGGTCGTCGTCAGGTCCGTATCAAAAGATATTGATAACAGGACCGAAGATATCAAAAATTCGAAAACGTTATACAATGCAGAAAACAATGATACGCTGAACAGATTTAAACGAAACCTTTCAAGTACTCCAAAGCACCCTTAAAAACAAAGGTTAATTTTCTAGATGTTATTAGTGATATTCACAAATAACGATAATATAGGTACTCATTAGAAACGTAAAATAGAGTTGAAGAGAAAAGGATTCAAAACGAATTAAATTCAAGGACCGCAGACATTACATTCATAGAACAAAATATTTAATTCTAAAGACATACAAATTCAAAGAACAACAACTAAAGCTCAAATAAAGCGAAGTTCTATTAAAATAAAATATATTGGAGAAAAAACGCATCGAGGAAGTGAGGATAAAATCTGGATAAAAATATAAAACTGAAATAGCAAAAATTAATAATAAAAATGAATTTATACAAAAGAAATTATTTTAATTTATGTACGATATATTTTAGTAATAACAAATGATTAACTCAAAATTAAATCTATAAAGTTTTTATTTTAAATTCAGCTAAATTATACAACTTTAATCTCTTGACGTTCCCATTTCAGTTATATTTTTGTCATTAGTTAGGTCGTTAGGATATTAGATAAAAAAATTAAATCTGGCTCATCCCAGTAAAGTTGTACAATAATACAATAAACCTTACTCCACATAAAGGCCTATTTGTGGCTCCTCTTCATCTTTTATGTTAACTCGTAAATTTTCATCGGGTAAAATTTTTCTTTAAGAATTCCAATATTATTTTTTGCAAGTTGTAACAAGAAAACTGCGGGTATCGGCAGTTGTGCCATTAGACACTTCATGATTCTTTATCAAATTCAGAATAATATCAAATTGTTTAAGATTTACTCGGGTTATTAATTCAAAATAATTCGCTAAGGAATTTTCATATCATGTAGTACCCTTTGTCGTAATTACATCTTAAAAATTATAAGACACTAAAGCCTCACTCTGCTTGAATCGCTGAGTTTTTTTTGTGAAAAGCTGGGCACCCAGGAGGTAAACCTAATTCGAGTACGCTGAATCCAATGGTGCTAGTCCCAATTCAAAGTTAGTCCCTATTTTTGAGATATCGCTTTCGACATGTTTTGGTTCAGAGTCAAAAATTGATCAACATATACATTCATTTTCACGTTGATAGCTCTTCAACCATTAAGATTTTCGTTTTGCTTTCTTCAGCAAAGTTGTTCCTATTATTCCGGCCAACAATTTTATCGATAACTTAAATATGAAAAATGGCATCCAGTGGGTCTTTTTATACAAAATGTCGTAAAAAACAGGCATTTTTCCATTGTTCACCAATAGTATTTTAATAATTAAGATTTTCGTTACGCTTTCTTCAGCAAAGTTGTTGCGCAAGAAAGAAGTATTTTCTAGAGAACTTTTTAAATCAAAATTTAATTAAAAAATTAAACATTTTTTTAATTTTACTGCTGCTGCAGCCGAAATGATAATGCTTGGAAACCAATTTTTTTTTGCCACTTAATAGATTATCATGATATAACCTATCATACGCTGTAAACAGATTGTAAATATTCGACCTAGTTTCGGAGCTATGCTAATTTTGCCGAGCGTTGATTTGCTATCAGGATTTGCAAAAATCTACAAGGCTTCATGCTATCAGGATTTGTTAAAATATTTTATTTTAAAATATTTTAAAAATTGTTTTCTAGTTATATTTTCGCCAGCGGCACCTATTTAAGCTAAGTCTAAAATATTCTAGAAAACTTACGAGGGTCATCTACGAGAACTTCCTTTTACGCAAAATGTATAAGAGCCATTTGGTTAATTGTATCAACTCCGTAGTTGGATTTATTATAAAATATCACAGTCTCTGATAAAAGTCTATGATTGTCGACAATCTTTGCAGATCTATATCTGGAACTTAAAAGTAATACTTTTATCTTAGGTTTAAACTTGTAAATAGTGAGAACGATATTATCTGATTTAAAAGTTTACATAGGATCAGAACGAGCCATGTTAAATATTATCTTTGGTTAGAATACTGGTAAAAAAAATATTCGTAGTTCTTCCACAACCTAAAAATGAGTCAACAAGTTTTAGAACTACATATTCATGTTAACCCGTAAAGAGCGTTGTGTGGTCCCTGGGACTGCTCTACTTTTAGAAAAATCAAATTATCCCCACTCCGTTTAATTTTTTTCCGAAATTTTTGGTATCTTCCTAATCGAAATTTATAGCATCGTTCTAATTGAATAACAAATAATAAATATAAAATTGCGGTCCGCTGGAAGCACCACTCTTTTCATGCAACTTTTTCCACGATGCACTTTACGGGTTAATAGTTCTTCATCTATGGTAAGGTTGGAGCGTTATAGCAAATTTGTCTGTTTTTAATAAATGCATTTCATGTTTCGGAAACTAATGCAAATTTATCTACTTGTATATACATTTACTTGTTTCATTTTTATTTTGTCAAATCGAATAAATCGTACGATTTCTGCATATCTGTTTCTTCTCATAGTATAGCATATAATTCTGGAATACTAATTATCCATTTATTACCTAAAACATTACTTGCTTCGGTTTCCGTGCAACTTTTAATGTATTCCACCATTCGATTATAAATTAATAACTTAAACACGTTACTAAGTTCACCCGACATAATGCGTAAACATGTAAAATGTAAAATCCGATTTGGATTTTGTTTTTCGCTAATCTGTTTCTATTGACCACGGAAAAGCGGAGAATTGAAAATCTTTTAGGGAGCTGTACGTCCAGAGGATTGATTACCTGCCATGAAAATTGGCCCAAAGCATGTGGTAATATTACTACCTGATCAATTTTTTTATGTATGCTGGTTTGAAGATTGAGTTGACTTTGCGATTGAGTTTCGTTCCATTTGAGGGTTGAGTTGGAGTTGAGTTGGGGTTAAGTTAGGGTTAAGTGAGCATTTCAGCTAGCGGTTAAATTTAGCTTAGTTTAATTCGTTTATGCATGTATTTTTTAAGACCGTGTTGATCAATGAGTTGAGTTGGGCGAGTTTACAGTTGAATTAAGGGCTGGGATGCAGGTAGAGTTGAGGTTGAGTTAATAGTGGACTACGGATGAGTTGAGTTGGGATTGCCTTGAGTAGAAGTCAGCTATTATATCGAGAATTGATTTGGGGTTGTGTTGAGGCTTGAGTAGAAAGCTACGAGGGTATTTTTTCGAGTCGTGTTAATTTGATTATTGAGTTGGGTTGAATATGGGGTTAAGTTGAAGATTGAGTTAGAGGTTGAGTTAGGATTGAGTTGGGTTAAGTACATGCAGTTTTCGGACAGTATTGGTTTAAGCACCGACGTTTCGGATCATGTTGATTTTGAGATTGAATATAGGGCATTGAGTTTGAAGTAGAATTGAGTGTTAACCCGTAAAGTGCGTCGTGGAAAAATGGGTATGAAAATAGTGGTGTGTTCCAGCGAACCGCAATTTTATATTAATTATTTTTTGTTCAATTAGAACGATACTAAAAATTTCGATGACATAAAGATACTAAAAATTTCAGAAAACAAATTAAACGGAGTGGGGATAATTTTATTTTTTGAAAAGTAGAGCGGTCCCACGAACCGCACAACGCTCTTTATGGGTTAAAGTTATGATTGAGATAGTTGATTAGGGTGGGGTTGGGGTTGAATTGGGGTTTATTCAGCCGTTCAGTTGAAAACTGATTTGAGGTTGAGTTAAAATTTGAGTTGGAAGCTGATCTTTATGACTGTGTCGATTAGAAGATTAAGATTTGTTTCCAGTTAAGTTAAGTTGAAGTTGAGTTAGGGTTGAGTTAGCGTGGATTAGGGTTGAGTAAAGAGTTGGAGAATTATTTAGGATTAGGATTATGTTATGATTGAATTTGAGTTTGAGTCGAAAATTGAGGTGAAGGTTGAGCTGATGATTGAGTTAGGGATTGATTTGAGAATTATTACCTTTTGAGAAATGGTTATTGGTACTATAGACCTCGATATTTACGAATAAGTGGCAATCACTTACCACCTTTCGAATTACAATTTATCATTTAATTTATAGCTTATATACAGCTAAATAATTGTTTGCAATCATTTCTAATATTCAAATACGCAAATAAATTGAATTCCGAGTATACCCATATTTTATGCATATCTCAACATTTATGTTTTCTATATGTTATATCCTAAATTACCATAACGCTCGTATGCTTATTTCACCCACTAGTTTATTACACAATGCGATATAAAGTTCGGATGTGTTCCTATATACATATGTGTTTATGTATACCGAATAGAAGAGTAATTTTGGATTAGTTTAGTTACCAAAAAAAAAGAAAACTCTAGTAACATAAACCATTTTTATGTTTTCAACTTTTCCAATAGATTTTTCCTCTCGATGGTTTGTACTCATTTACGTACTTTCTCTGTTGGCAATCATTTAGTAGTTTTGTACATAAATATATACTTTATCAAACCAAAAACACTGTACAAAATACATTCGAAAAAAACATAATAAAGTTGATTTGAAAACGCCTGTTCATGGTTTTGTATATTTGTAATAAAATTTAATCGACGATATATAGTAGATATCGGTTAAATAAAGGGTTTTGTGTTGTTTATTGTGGAAATTTGGATTGAAAGGTCAAAAAATCTACTTTACTTTGTTAGTCTACAAGAAGTATAAATAGTAAATACAGTTGGTGTTTAGGGGATTACGACCAATTTAATAACAGAATATTGGATTAAGATATATATTGTGAATTTGGCCATAAAAATCTTAAACCCCTTTATACAACATAAAATTAAGGATAATTTTCATTACAATGACACTATAACAAATATTTGTGTTGATGAACCTTTGCGATAAACGTTTGGGTGTTGTAAATACTAAATTTTACAACCATGTATTGGTATGTTTACGTCAACATCTAAAAAAAACATAATTTTCTTTTTACGATATTAACATAATAAGAAATGGGTTGGGTACTTACTACCCTAATTTAGTTGAACAAAAGTTAACAAACTAGTTAATATTCTGGGATCTTTTAAATTTGTTGTTGGGATTCACTCTTTTAAAAGAAATAAAATTGTCTACGTATAAATGTGATTTACAGTTTTTATTGTAGCAAACAAAAGTTTGTTTAGTAGACAAACAGCAGCTGTTGTATCTTTTGTAAGAAAGTTCTTATACATTACGTATTGCAAGCATGCCTAATATGTTGACAGATTATTTTATAAGATTTGACTTTTCATTCATCTATTTAACCCATTCGGCGATTCAAAAGTAAAAATAAATAAAGGGCCCGCCCTATCATGAGTTCCGGTGGACCGCAAATTTTGTCTCCACTTTCATTTTCATATCATGAGTTTCGATGGTATATGTGCGCTGAAATGGAAATAATTAATGTTCTGAGTTATGTTCTGGGCCTAGTGTAACCGTCTATACATAGTCCCTAAAAGGCAGCGAAAACGATTCTTCAGTACACCGATCGCTCTTTCGATAATTCTGCGTGCCTTTGTTTTTACCTAGAATGCGGGTATTTTTATCACCTAAACTATCCACCTACTGGAAGCTTAGAGAGCTGGCAGATTGATCTACTCAACTTTGGTCCCCTCCTCCAATAGATACCAAACCACCGAGGTCCACCGAGGAGGGACCCTTAATATATCGAATATATCTCATCTACCAAAGCACTTTATAAATTTAGAGTATATATAGACTCGAAACTTGAAAAGCCCGAAAAATCTGAATGCATCTTAAAATTCTAGACTAATCTCGATATTCTCAAAAAATGTCGAATATTCCCGAAAATCTCGAATAAACTTAGAATTGTAGATAATCTTCAAAAAGCTCAATGTTATAAAGTAACCTGTAATTAATGAAACCACCAAATTCTGGTGCCTGGTGGCACATTTTGTAAGTTTTAAGACTTTACGAATGAAATTGGGACTTTTTCATATTTTAGAGTTCTTGACACTCATAACTCAAAACATGAGATTTACATAGCCTACACACCTAACTCTAGCAGGTGAAATTGAAATGTGGATGGATTACGATAACTGCCCGCTAAACAATTTAAGCGAATTTGCAAAATACGTCGCATAAGCGTACTATTAACGTATCACATTTTTGCTTTGCACTAATACATTTTCAAACTTAAATAAAGTACAAAAATACCTCGCAAACAAATTTAATTATCATGAGATAGAAACGACATAAATGTTTCGTTTTTGCTACAACTAGTTAAACGTAACGTTTACGAAGAATTGTATGAGCAAAATACTTCGCTGATGTTTCGTAAACGTAACACCAAATTCCTTTATGAAAATTAGTGGAATAATATAAATAAACGACAGCCATTTAGTTTTGAGGTCTTGATCGCCAATAAGTATTTTTTGTGTTCATCAATTTTTTTTTTAATAAATAAATAACTAAGCAAATATTTAATGTCACAATTTGATTTAGAAAAATATAATTTATGGCCTAATATTTTTTTTAGAATAAACAACAAAATTCTCAAGAAACTATAAGTTTTTTAGAAAAGAAAAATTGCAAATCAAAAATTAAAAATGCAAAAATATCAATAAAAAATGTTACGTTATTATTTCACTAATCACATGACGTAAATGCACCACCTCAAGCGAACTGTTTGCGAGCTACTAACACATTGGCAACTCCTCGCAAAAAGTCTAATTATCATAGGACGGCAACGACACAACTGCTTCGTTATTGCAACACCAAAGCGTTACGTTTACGAAGAGTTGTATGAACAAAATTCTTCGCTAGTATTACGTAAACGTAACACCTTGTTTGACGGGTGTGCACAACTTGCTATCAAATTAAAGTAGAGTAGGCTGAGAATTTGCTTTCTGAAAAATTTGATTTTCATCAAAACAATTGGCGTATAAAATTGTAACAAAATTATTTCGATTTCGAACAGCCGCTACTGAAATAAGGCTAAAAACTTTAAAAATGCAATAACCCAAGTATCAAATTTGACATGTGCGTTATAAATGGGATTCAAAAATGATTTTTGGTTAAAGTTTTAGAATATGGTCAGTTACACGGTTAGAAATATCAGTATAATTTTGCATACTACTGTCGGTATAAAGTTCTAAAATACGATTTTTCGTGTTATATTGGATGCCTGTACCCCTGCTACTAAAGCTTTTGACCTGTTTGGCTGTTGTTGTATGTATAAGTAAATATATGTTAGTTAAAATAGAAATCAGTACTGTCAAAACTGTCACACCAACTTTATGACACAGGTGACAGGTTGAATGCAATCCTCATTGAAAAAACCAAAGACCGAAGTTCTGATCACCTCGTGAGGTTTCAGCCTTTTATATTTTAATGTTAAAAACTTCACTCCAGTTTTTTCTAGTTGCACAATTATTAAGTATTACGTTCTTTTTATTTTTAAACCAGTCAACAGAGCCCGAAATCAGTATCCTCCAAGATGTTATTGACATTAGTTTAGTGTAAGCCTGGCAATCCAGAAGGTTGACAAAAAGACCAAAATAAGCTTATCGTTAAGTTTTATGTGATTTAAGAATATTAGTAAATCTAGTGGCGAAATTTATAATTTCGGGTCCCTAACAAACATCTACTTGAACCATCTACTTGATTAAAAAATTAAAATTTTTAACAAAAATGTAGGTTACACCTATTTAAGCTTTAATTTAATTTTAATTTTAATTTTAATTAAACAAAAAATTAAAAAGTTTGCCTATTCTGAAATTTTTAATTAAATTCTTTTTAAAAATGATCGCGATTCATTTTATGGTTTGTTTGACAACACTTCCATTTTCATTTTAGCTAATTCCATTCTATTGTATGTATCTCGTCTTCACATTGTTTACCAAATAGAGTAAATCATTTCATTTTCTGTGGAAGCAGCGGGATATTGGAATGAGCCTTCTTTAGGTTTTAGACATGTGACCAAAATAAGTTAAATAAAATTTCTCCTATTTTTTTGAAATTGGGATTTGTTTTATAATTCAGATTCAATGCAAGCTAATTTTATTTCTTTTTTTACATGAACATTTTAACTGGCCCAGGTAAATAATTGTACTTATATTCATTGAATTTGTATTTCGAAGCAAACCGGAAATTCATAAAAGAAGAGTCTAAGCAAATAGTTTATTTAACTGAAGATTGGATGTGATTTTTTTTTTTGTAAACCCGGACATTAAACATTTTCAATTAAAACAACTTTCAGTTTGATTTTATCACAAAAGTTGACTTTGTCTCAGTTCACTAATGTCAAAATGTAAACAGGTTAAATTTACTCAGGGGAAAGCCTCTCATTTTTCTTTCTATTTTACAGTCTACAGAGAGTTGGTTAAGAAATTGAGAACTAGTTAGGCCGATGCATAATGTAGAATATTGTTACGTTTTTGCATTGTCAATCAAGGTTCGTATCACTGGATTGTGAATAAAACACAACAATTCAATTAATCAGCAACAAGTTTATTTATTAACACCAAAAATTAACACAACACAATTTATTAACAAAAATTCACAAAATCACTTATTATGCTTTTTGCACAATTCCACTGTTCACGTGTAACTTTTTATTTCACACTAAAACACTTTTTAAATCACTTTTAAATTTCCTTTTTAATCTTCACTTATCGCTTACCAAAAATTTAATATTCTAATTCGAATTGGTTCGCTCCTTACGTATACCTACTCAAACCAAAACTTCTCGAAATTTCATGATTGTTCCGGTAAAAATAGTCTAGACCCATTAGAACAGTTTTATCATGGAAAATTCCATAGTAGAAATTTCCGCTATCAACTAACTTATTCTACTCCATCCTAGGTGCCACCATAACAATATTTTGGCCAAATAAATTATAATAACCCAAAAGGGAAATCGCTACCAAATTTTGAAGACAACATGAATCTTATGTAGAGATGGCATTACAAGTAAATGAATGAATCCCAATAAACAACTCAATTAAATATTAAAGCGAATATATAATACACTCCCGAGCAACTGAATCGACTAGACCATCAAAACGCATATTTTTTAAAATGGCTGGATCGATTTTCGATAAACAACCTTCTTTTGACAGCCTAGTATTTTATCTTTTCAAGGATACCTTTATCATTAAAATCCATACAGTACTTTTCAAATTAAAGCAGTCTTAGCAAAATGCGATGTTTCGGTGAAAACAATTGGCGTGATGCAATCTCCTGTATAATGCCACGTTGACCGATATTTGTCGTCACTTATGAGTCAGACGTTGACCTGAACAAATCTCTACCAGTTTAATTCATTGTTTCCTTAAAATCATGGATACCACTCCAGAAAAATCCGCACATGTTGTTGCTTTATTGCAAGAAAGACGCAATCAACAAGAAGTCGCTCGTCAGCTTAACATGAGCCAATCTGCTGTCTCAAGAGTATTCAGAAGGTTTCAGGAAATTGGAACCTTCAATCGAAGACCACAAACCAGCCGGTTTCGTTGTACATCAGAGAGGGACGATCGATTTATCGTCCAGGAGAGCGATTTTCGCAGTGCTGTTTTGCTGAAACAGTCTCATACGGCGGCGGTTCGTGTATGGTGTGGGCTGGCTTATCGTTTGAGGGAAAAACAGATCTTGTTTTCGTACCTGGTGGAGGCCGTGAAGGAGGTCTGACCGCTGAACGATATATCGAGGGCATTCCCTTGGATCATGTAGTGCCCTATGCAGGATATATAGGGGAAGATTTCATATTGATGCATGACAATGCCCGGTGTCACACAGCTCGAACCACTCGACAGTTCTTGGATGAGGTCGGACTCGAGACGATGAGGTGGCCAGCACTCAGTCCAGATATGAATCCAATTGAGCATTTATGGGACGAACTAAAACGGAGGGTCCGAGCTAGAAATCCGGTACCATCTAACATCAGTGACCTGAAGATTGCGTTAGAGGTGGAGTGGGGTGCGACCCCCAAGTATTTGTCAAAACCTTAATAAGGTCAATGGGGAACCGCATGCGAACCATTGTAGACGCAAGGGGGAGGGGGGACCATACTTATTATTAACCAATAAAATTATTTTTGTTTTGCTTGAGTTTTTTGTTATAATTTAATTTTAAACACCCCCAATATTTTTTGCTTAATCATCAATTTTGGTTGCGTTTTCATTCAAAATTCATTACAAAAAAAAGTACTAAACCAATTTTCATAAAAATAGTGTTATTTTAAAGCAAAAATATCAGGCTTTGAAAAAAATAATGTCTTATGAAAATCTGTTTGACCGTTCTAACAAAATCGCCCTTATGTGAGCGCTTAAGGTTTTAGTCGATTCAGTTGCTCGGGAGTGTACTAATATTAAACGAAATAAAAAAATAAAATCTCGGTTGAAAGGTAGGGAACAACTTTATGTGCACATACAATTTTTTTGACTTTTTTTTCATTTTCTTTGTTCAACGGTTAGTTGTGCCATCTCTACCAAAGACACAGGTACTAGCATTTTAACACAACCCAACAAGCAGATGTTTGCTTCAAGCTTTACTATGAGAATTATGACCAATTTCCCTTATAGATATTATAATTTATTTGATTTTGGCTAAAAGGCGCTTCTATTGACGATTGTAAATGTAAGAAAAGCGCCTCTTATGGAAGATAGAAAAAGTGGACCGGATACATACAAATTGCGACGTAACCATAGTAAATATGTTATCAACGCTTCGGCAGAAAATAGAAAAAATGAAGCGGATACATACAAATCGAGACCCTCCAATCAATAAATCAATAGCGAGAGAAGTAATTCATTATTGGTTTCAGTCGCCGTTACATAATATAGCCCATTAATATAATACAGACCCGATGTCTGTCTGTCTGTTTGTTTATCTATGTGGTAACGACACTACACAGGATTTTTCTTACTAGTTTTTCTATAATGAAAGGCTTAACAATTTCTTTTTTGATTTAATGAATGTATCGCTATGGGGATTGAATCGGTTCACCGCGAAAATAAGCTCACCGCTTTACGTTATACCGCCTGCTTAATTCACCGTTTTTACGATTCACCGTCATAATAGTTCACCGCTTACGATTTACCGTTTTCACTATAATTTTTTTTGGGACAATTTAAACGGGCATACAAGAAAATATTAATATTTGATGGGGGATCGATATAAAATATTGCAGTGTCATTAATAGATTCTATATATAATCCGCACCTACGTGCGGCACGCAGTGCGACATGTTTGCTTATCCTGGCTCCTAAGTTAAATTAGGGATCTCCATTTTCCAGAATATTTTAAAACTAATTTAATTTTTTTATTTATAAATTTGTTGCCAGTTAATTATTTTTGTGCGCGGTGAAATTTGCTGTCGGTAAACCGTCGCGGTGAAATTTGCTGTCGGTAAACCGTGTGCGGTGAACTGTTAAGCGGCGAACCATGGGCGGTAAACCATGAGGCGGTGAACCGTACCCAACCCATCGCTATGATACATTATAAGCTGCTTAGCAAGAAAGCTGATTAGTTATCTAGAGAAATCCGAACACCTACATCGAACACATACTAATTTTGCAAAAATTATTAGTTCAGCTTTCCTCTTCTTATTGTAATAGGTACATAAATCGGCCCAGAAGGCACTAAAATCGTTAAAGTATCTTGCATATAGCTGCATGCCTCAAGGTTCTATTCTTGAACTTAATCAAAAAAAGACGCTGGTGATTTTAGTGATGGAATTTCGTTAAAGTGTCTTTTCTTTTTGTGTTGCGACTGTGCCCCCAACCGACTATAAAACAGCAATATTTAAATCTGTGGCATTTTTTTCTGAAAGTTCGAATATCGATAGGGGGCAGATGCAAAAAGAGGTTTTCGAACTGATGGTGCTATATTTTAGAATTCCATAAATTCTCGTCCATAACATGTTGGTAATTTACATAATATTAATTGCTATTTTGCGACTGATATAAAAAATAAACTCGCATGATCTATGATTTTCTAGACCATGATGCAATTACCTGTAACAGTAATAAACACATATGACAGGAAGTGATGAGAATTTGACTCGAATTTTTTATTTATTTAACTTAGAGGAATCGAGTTCTTATTGCAATTTAATTTTGAAGCAGTCACTTGATATTGAGAAGTTAAACAAATCTTGTCGTGTACGTTGTTTACTCTGGTACGTAGTTTGACAATAAAGGTAAAACACATTTAGGTCCATTAGTGTGTACTAAAAATAATGTAAAATCATGAATTCGTTCAATCTCCAATTTTTCGCCCAGTTTTATATAATTGTTCAGTGATTATGCAGTCTGTCTTCAGTCTCTACTAATTATTCGTAAATGTTTCGCTCGTTGTTCAGTGATGTTTCACTGAATATTTACTCATTATTCACTCATTGTTCACAAATTATGCACTGATGAATAATTATTTCACTGTTTATTCTCCGATTATTCACACATTAATCACTTAGTAGTCTCTCATTATTCACTCTTAGTCTCTCAATATTCATTCACACGAATAACGGGTGAATAATGGGTAAATAGTCAGACAATAATAACTGAATAATGAATGAATAATGAGAGAATAATGAGAGAAATAAGAAATGAATAAATAACCAGTATGTATAACATGCGAGTGGATATGGGTTAATAATCACTAATCAGTAAATATTGAAATATTACTAATAACTGAATATTGCATGAATAATCATTCAATATTCACTCATTTCTTAATCACTATTCCTTCTTTGTTGTACTTTTATAATGTTCTATAGAGAACTGGTTTTAGATCTAACGGGAAAAGCCGTCTCAGAGGATTCGAAGACTTCTCCATTCTTGTTGCAAGTATTTTGGTATAGGCGTATTGAACTTGTTTACGGGAATAATTGATCATAATGAAATTCATAAATGTAAGCGGCGGGCGAAAATCACTTAAAATAACGGCCGCTTTACCCAACTCAAATCAGTAATAACCTTTTCGCCAGCCTTTTTAATTCAATTATTAATGAAAGTCTGATATACACTTTTTTTGGACTTTGATTTTTCGGGTAGCCCTCCCCATTATAAAGGGTTCCAATTGAGGCGCAGGGAAATAAACGCAAACTAAAATTACTAATATTTATTTTTTAATCAAGTTGGGTAATTTATTTTGAAGGTTTATCGATGCCATTTAACTATGTATGAAAAATGATATCACTCAAATGGCTCCATGGCTGAATTTACAGACGTCGATCCGATGGTCAAAATTGTTGATGAAATTTTCTAATAGGGACGTTTCTATGGCATTTACCTCGGCAATGATGTTGTTTTTTAGGTCTTGTATGGTAGCTGGCCTATCAACGTACACTTTGCGTTTCAAAAATCCCCATAAAAAGTAATCTATTGGCGTTAAATCGCATGATCTTGCAGGCCAATTCACATTTTCGCCACGCGAAATTATGCGATTTTCGAAGAACCTTTGCGATTCGTCGATATTCTCATGCGTATTATGGCAAGTTACACCGTCTTGTTGAAACACAGAACCAAACTACCGGTTATGGTGCCCAAAATATTCACGAATTGCGCGTAACGTATTTTTTATTGTTTCACCATTTTTGTAGTGCTCTTGAATAACTTTAACACGGTCTTCAATCGAATACGACTCCATAGCGATAAATGGCAAACATTCAACTAACAAAATGACATGAAATGATAGTAAACAAACATGGCGTTATTGCAAAATTATTTTTTATTATCTTGCGTCATTTAGACGACCCTTTATATCAAAATTAAAGACGTATTCTAAAAATCTATCAGGACCTAAAGCCAATTTAATTTCTTGGAATAAAATTACACGATTACGAAATTGTTAGAAGAACGTCCTGAAAAGTATTCCTAAATAATATGTTTTAGTTGTTGCTGTTTTGTGGCCGTATTTTGGAAGTAAATGGTGCAAATGGGAAAACATAAGATTACATATTGTACAACAAATTATGACACATTTTTGAAAATTTTCCAATATTGAAACGTATGGTATCTCGTTTTGCAAACTTGAAAAGATGGCGCATGTTTAGTTAAGTTAGTAATCTTAGTATATTCTTATCTGAGCGAACAATTATCTGTAATCTCTCTAAACTAATAACCGAACGTTTAGTAAAACTGAAAACTACTAAAAAAACTAACAAAATTTTGGATACAAACACTAATTAATACAGAAAAACCTCCCTATAACGGACATCGACGAGACCAAAAAAGTTGTCCCGTTTGCAAAACGGGTTGAAATAGTTTTTAGACGAAGTTCTGGAATATGGCCAATTTGGAAGGAGCGTAATCGCGTTTCTTATCCTATTTTGATAAAATTCAGCATACACGATGGAAATGGGATTCTAAACTGGTTTTTAGATCAAGTTTTGGCATATGACCAATTAGGAAGGAACTTGGCCATTTCTTTTCCGATTTTGATGAAATTTAGCATGTACGATGGAAATGGGATTCTAAAATAATTTTTAGATCAAGTCCTGAATATGGCCAATTATTAATGAATTTGGCCATATTTTCTTATCCGATTTTGATGAAATTGAGCATGCATGATGGAAGTAGGATTCTAAAATGATTTTTAGATCAAATTCTAGGATATGACCAATTAGGAAGGAACTTGGCTATTTCTTATCCGATTTTGATTAAATTCAGCATGCACGATGGAAATGGGATCCTAAAATTATTTTTGGATCGAGTTCTGAAATATGGCCAATTATTAATGAACTTGGCCATATTTTCTTATCCGATTTTGATGAAATTGAGCATGCATGATGGAAGTAGGATTCTAAAATGATTTTTAGATCAAATTCTAGCTTATGGCCAATTAGGAAGGAACTCGGCCATTTCTTATCCGATTTTGATAAAATTCAGCATACACGATGGAAATGGGATTCTAAAACGATTTTTGGATCGAGTTCTGAAATATGGCCAATTAGTAAGGAACTTGGCCATTTCTCATCTGATTTTGATGAAATTCAGCATGTACGACGGAAGTGGGATTCTAAAATGATTTTTAGATCAAGTTCCGGCATATGGCCAATTTGTAAGGAGCGTAATCGCGTTTCTTATCCGATTTTGATAAAATTCAGCATACACGATGGAAATGGGATTCTCTGGATACAGTTCTGAAATATGGCCAATTAGTAAGGAACTTGGCTATTTCTCATCTAATTTTGATGAAATTCAGCATGTACGACGGAAGTGGGATTCTAAAATGATTTTTAAACAAATTCTTGCACGATGGAAATGGGATCCTAAAATTATTTTTGGATACAGTTCTGAAATATGGCCAATTATTAATGAACTTGGCCATTTCTTATCCGATTTTGATGAAATTCAGCATGCATGATGGAAGTAGGATTCTAAAATGATTTTTAGATCAAATTCTAGCATATGACCAATTAGGAAGGACCTTGGCCATTTCTTAGCCGATTTTGATGAAATTTAGCATGCACGATGGAAATGGGATTCTAAAACGATTTTTAGATCAAGTTCTGGAATATGGCCAATTAGGTAGGAACTTGGCTATTTCTTATCCGATTTTGATGAAATTCAGCATGCACGATGGAAATGGGATTCTAAAATTATGTTTGGGTACAGTTCTGAAATATGGCCAATTAGTAAGGAACTTGGCCATTTCTTATCCGTTAAAAATTGAAAAGGTGCATGAAAATGTTACACAAACCAAACGAAAAGTAAATAAATACATCAGCCAATTTTGTTTGCAAATTATTATTGGGTTGATCTTGATATTCTGTATCCTTTTAAGTTTGTTGTAATCGTTTTGATTTATTTATGTTTCATTGCGGTATTGTGTATATTTAATTTTTCCTATTCAGGAAGGTTTTTTAGAAACTGGATCGGTCGATTCGATAGCCAATGGCTTAAAAAACATTTCAGAACAACAACAAAACTAAATAAGCACAAAAATTAGAAGGACTGAATTAAGTCCAAGTTGTTTGTATGGCGAAATATCAATTCATCCTCAATATAAACCAAGTCCGCAATATTAAACTTCTTTAAAATTAATAAATTTTGCTCGGATTAAATTCAGTTTTCAAAAGCTAGCCATCTTCGGTTTTTAATAGTTGAAATAATTTTTAAATCACCATTTGTGATTTAAAATAAATTTTGATCTGATCCGGATCACTATATATATGCGTCAAGAAAGCTGCAGCTAATATTAACAATGAATTTAGCTTGATTACCCCTTTCAATAGAAAATATTTCTTAAATACCAATTAAAATAAAGTTGGAAACTCTATTAAACAAATTGTCTGGAAAAATCGTTGTAATAATAACGAAAGTAAAAATCGTTTAAAATTAAATTCATTTTCTGATTGAATTTCTCATTTCTGCTCTATGCGCTCCAAACTATTATAACAGTTTTTCAATCATTTTCACCACAATAATGGGAAATGCATTTCTATTGTATGTCCTGTGATTGAATCAAGTTTAATTTTTTTTTTTTTGTGTTCTATACTCGTAAAGTGAAAATCGAATATTGGTACATACATACTTGTGGTATATGTGCTCCCAGATAATATTGTAGATGTTATATTTTCAATTTGAACAATAATAAAAAAAAATCAATTTACTGTTGGGAATTTTCTATCTTTCATGTAATATACTCATGTTTATGTGTACTTAAATAAATCTGCTTTAATTACATTAATTCTCATTTAAATCGTGACATTTTTTTTGGTGGAATGATGAGGATTAATTAGTATGGCGCGCAATCCAAATCATTTTGTATAAAGGAAACGCTTATATTTATTGTTCTTCGTTAGGTTATAGTGAGAGAACTTTTTTGTTCTGTTGATTGAAATTTATTATTCAATAAATCTTTTAATATACAGATACATCCAACAATACCGGATGAAGAAAAGCATCTGCAATGGTATGTTGTACTTATATTTTCACTAAACAATATACATCTCGTAACACATAGAACAAAAGCTTTTCCTTTAATATTATAAAAATGTAATAAATTTGTAAAACAACAAATGTCTTTTTTAAATTTCAGTTTTATTGATTTTTCCGTGTAGCAGCAGCAGCAGCAGCATCATCATCAACAGCAGCAGCAGAATGAAGAAAAACGGATTTTTTTTTGCTTTACTTTGGGGATATTTGTGTTGAAAAATTGTTATCTTTTGTGAAGAAAAAAAACGTATTCAAAAGAAAAATCATCTCCTCATGATTTGAAAAATAAATTTATTATGATGTACATGTAATTTGTTCGCCCTCCAAGGATCTTCAACTAAAACGCTATATCATGATAGGAATCATTTTCATTTTTTGGTGATTATCATAAAATTACTAATTGCAATGAGATTGGAGTAACCGTTGGCCTAGATATAGTCACATATAGACTCACACTTATATTAATGTGATGATTTATAGTGGTACAATCTGCACATGAATAAAGATATATTGCATGATGTTGAATTTTAAGTAAAAAAAATAATTGCAACAAACAAAAAAAAAATTGCCTGATATTAATGCATCAGCATAGTACATAAAAAGCATTATAATACATATAATTTTTCCATTATTATTCTTTTTTGTGCTTTTAGACACGAAAAACACATTTGAACAGCATTATTTGTTTGTGTGTCTTACCCTTTTATGTAAGGAACGCTAATGCACTGTACGTACTTACGCTAATGTATTTAATTGTAAAATAAAGTGTATTCAAAATGAGACCAATCCACGAAATGTTTTTGATTAAAATATCAGGCCTGCTGCTACCGCTGGGTCACACATCCACTTCATTTTAAATGCGGAGCAAGCTTCATTTTAACATTTCTTGTAGATTCGCTTTTGGTAAGCGTATATAGAATTTCAATCAGGATTGATTTCCGAAGGAATTCAAATATGTATTAAGAAAGTTAAACCAAAGACTCCTATATTTACAATGATGTAATTATATTAGACCATAGGTTAAGCGATACCAGCCGGGTAAAATTTTTTAGAACGCCCTAAAACGAAATGTTACGAAATATTTTTTAATTAAGAAAAATCTAAGAAAAAAAATAAGTTTTTTACACAACCCAATAAACAAATAATTTTATTTTGTTTTGTAATTACTTGCATTTTTTGTTGCCCAAAAAAGTAGCATTAACTCAGCACTTTCTAGAGTTGTTCGAAAAACTTTGATGAATCGGATCAACGGCTTCGGAAATAAAGATAATATTTCGTTGTCTGTAAAACAGAAGAATCTTTCATGTGGCGCGAAAGTTGAAGTACAGAACAAGAAAAAATGGATACAAAATTTGGAGTGTGGTGAACCGTCAGAACTTCAAAAAACTATAAGCGAGAGTTAAACCAATAACTTCAGTTCGAGTAAGTATTGAACGCGATTTGTTAAATTATGCAGACGAATGTCGGAACGCAACATTTTTTTAGGCCCTATATTATTATTATTATGGCTGGGTCATGCGGGCGTTAAAGCCACCAGCACCATGACCAATAAAGTTCTTTTGTACTCTGTACCAATCGTCCAATCGATATTCTGGCTTCAAATGAGCCTGATAATATCTCCGAATGGTAGCTGCATCATTTTGCCTGGACTCATTGTTCTCTCACCTAAGTGTTCTGTACATTGCCACAGAAGATGTTCCACCGATTCCACTTCCATGCCCAATAACTGGGCGCTATGTCTTCGCCTGGGTGTCTGGGCACGCGCCCCCTCCCCTTTGGTATAAAGACCAAATTTACTCTGCTCCAAAATTTTGGAAAGCAGTTAAAGGCATAGCTTGCATGCAGTAAGGCTGGGAAAATATCATCTCCTCCAGTAGACTTGAACGGTTTAACAGAACCAATGGCCCATCTCTTTTACTGGGAGTAAAAATCCTTCCAGAAAAAATCCAGACCCTGTTGTGTTGAGCCGTTATGAGACATCTACAATTGGAATGATTTCTAGACAGGGCTTTTTGGAGCCACGATGCAGAAGGAGATTCATTGATTCCTTTATAGAAACTTTTCCAAATTGCAACTGTTCCAGTCAAGGCTAAATTGTACTCGCCCCATTCACTGATGCGTTATGCCTTGTTAAATGACTTTCTTGATTTTTTACTTAAATTTTCCAGCACCCCGTTCCACTAAAAGATAATCTTGCTGTGTTGGTTGAAAATACGCGAAACGATTGCTCGAAAATTTGTATTGATACAAATAACGCCCGGTTGTGAAACGATTTTTTTTTTTTTAATAAAAATATAACAAGTTGGCGAAAATTGCAAGGTATAGAATTTAACAAAGCGGATGTCGAACGATTTTTCGCAAGGTAAAGCGACACACAGAAATATTGGTCGAAAAATATTTTCTTTGAAAATGTACTATAATTAAATTAAAAATTGAATTTGGAAAAATGTTTGTTTACCTTTTCCGTAAACCACAGCACATTTTTTACAACTTTGTTTCGATTGTACATATGGCTGCCTTGGGATTGTGCTGATCTCTGATGTCGTCTGGTCACACCTTGTGGTTCACCCACTTTTAACCGGGAGCTTACCTCGGGTGAGAGCTCTTATTAGAATAAAAATATTTGTTTTACATGATTCTTTCCGAGCTTACCACGAGTGGGGACTCTTACCGGAAAGAATTGGTTTTTTGGATTTTTGCTTACCCGTTTAACAGTCCGCAAAGCTCTGCTTTGCTTGTCCTCCGGTTTGGGTTGAATTTATTTCAGCGTCGTATCTACCTGTCATGGCGTTTCGATATACGATATCCGATATCCGATATCCGAAATACGATATACGATATCCGATATCCGATATCCGATATCCGATATCCGATATCCGATATCCGATATCCGAAATACGATATACGATATCCGATATCCGATATCCGATATCCGATACGATCCGTTATCCGTTATCCGATCCGTTATCCGTAATCCCAACCGTTATCCGTTATCCGATCCGATCCGATCCGATATCCGATCCGATATCCGATCCGATATCCGATCCGATATCCGATCCGATATCCGATCTGATATCAGAACCGATATCCGATCCGATATCCGATCGGATATCCGATCCGATATCCGATCCGATATCCAAACCGATCCTATCCGATTCTACCCGATCCGATCCGATCCGATCCGATCCTATGCGATCCGATCCGATCCTATCCTATCCTATCCTATCCTACGATCCGTTATCCGATCCGTTATCCGTTATCCGATCCGTTATCCGTTATCCGATCCGTTATCCGTTATCCGATCCGTTATCCGATCCGATCCGATCCGATATCCGATCCGATATCCGATCCGATATCCGATCCGATCCGATCCGATGTCCGATCCGATATCCGATCCGATATCCGATCCAATATCCGATCCGATCCTATCCGATCCGATCCTATCCTATTCGATCCTATCCCATCCGATCCTATCCTATCCTATCCCATCCTATCCGATCCTATCCTATCCGATCCTATCCTATCCGATCCTATCCTATCCGATCCTATCCGATCCTATCCGATCCTATCCGATCCTATCCGATCCTCTCCGATCCTATCCGATCCTATCCGATCCTATCCGATCCTATCCGATCCTATCCGATCCTATCCGATCCTATCTGATCCTATCCGATCCTATCCGATCCTATCCGATCCTATCCGATCCTATCCGATCCTATCCGCTCCTATCCGATCCTATCCGATCCTATCCGATCCTATCCGATCCTATCCGATTCTATCCGATCCTACACGATCCTATCCGATCCTTTCCGATCCTATCCGATCCTATCCGATCCTATCCGATCCTATCCGATCCTATCCGATCCTATCCGATCCTATCCGATCCTATCCGATCCTATCCGATCCTATCCGATCCTATCCGATCCTATCCGATCCTACCCTATCCGATCCTATCCTATAAGATCCGATCCTATCCGATCCTATCCTATCCGATCCTATCCTATCCGACCCTATCCTATCCGATCCTATCCTATCCGATCCTATCCGATCCTATCCTATCCTATCCGATCCTATCCTATCCGATCCTATCCTATCCGATCCTATCCTATCCGATCCTATCCTATCCGATCCTATCCTATCCGATCCTATCCTATCCGATCCTATCCTATCCGATCCTATCCTATCCGATCCTATCCTATCCGATCCTATCCTATCCGATCCTATCCTATCCGATCCTATCCTATCCGATCCTATCCTATCCGATCCTACCCTATCCGATCCTATCCTATCCGATCCTATCCTATCCTATCCTATCCTATCCGATCCTATCCTATCCGATCCTATCCTATCCGATCCTATCCTATCCGATCCTATCCTATCCGATCCTATCCTATCCTATCCGATCCGATCCTATCCGATCCGATCCTATCCGATCCTATCCGATCCTATCCGATCCGATCCTATCCGATCCGATCCTATCCGATCCGATCCTACCCGATCCGATCCTATCGAATCCGATCCGATCCTATCCGATCCTATCCGATCCTATCCGATCCTATCCGATCCTATCCTATCCGATCCTATCCGATCCTATCCGATCCTATCCGATCCTATCCGATCCTATCCGATCCTATCCGATCCTATCCGATCCTATCCGATCCTATCCGATCCTATCCGATCCTATCCGATCCTATCCGATCCTATCCGATCCTATCCGATCCTATCCGATCCTATCCGATCCTATCCGATCCTATCCTATCCTATCCTATCCTACCCTACGATCCGTTATCCGCTATCCGATCCGTTATCCGTTATCCGATCCGTCATCCGTTATCCGATCCGATCCGATCCGATATCCGATCCGATATCCGATCCGATCCGATCCGATATCCGATCCGAAATCCGATCCGATATCCGATCCGATCCTATCCGATCCGATCCTATCCTATCCGATCCTATCCTATCCGATCCTATCCTATCCGATCCTATCCTATCCGATCCTATCCGATCCGATCCTATCCTATCCGATCTTATCCTATCCGATCTTATCCTATCCGATCCTATCCTATCCGATCATATCCTATCCGATCCTATCCTATCCGATCCTATCCTATCCGATCCTATTCTATCCTATCCTATCCTATCCGATCCTATCCGATCCTATCCGATCCTATCCGATCCTATCCGTTCCTATCCGATCCTATCCGATCCTATCCGATCCTATCCGATCCTATCCGATCCTATCCGATCCTATCCGATCCTATCCGATCCTATCCGATCCTATCCGATCCTATCCGATCCGATCCGATCCGATCCTATCCTATCCGATCCTATCCGATCCTATCCGATCCTATCCGATCCTATCCGATCCTATCCGATCCTATCCGATCCTATCCGATCCTATCCGATCCTATCCGATCCTATCCGATCCGATCCGATCCGATCCGATCCGATCCGATCTGGTCCGATCCGATCCGATCCGATCCGATCCTATCCGATCCTATCCTATCCGATCCTATCCTATCCTATCCGATCCTATCCGATCCTATCCTATCCTATCCGATCCGATCCTATCCGATCCGATCCTATCCGATCCGATCCTATCCTATCCGATCCGATCCTATCCGATCCTATCCGATCCTATCCGATCCTATCCGATCCTATCCGATCCTATCCGATCCTATCCGATCCTATCCGATCCTATCCGATCCTATCCGATCCCATCCTATCCTATCCTATCCGATCCTATCCTATCCGATCCTATCCTATCCGATCCTATCCGATACTATCCGATCCTATCCGATTCTATCCGATCCTATCCGATCCTATCCGATCCTATCCGATCCTATCCGATCCTATCCGATCCTATCCGATCCTATCCGATCCTATCCGATCCTATCCGATCCTATCCTATCCTATCCTATCCTATCCTACGATCCGTTATCCGTTATCCGTTATACGATCCGTTATCCGTTATCCGATCCGTTATCCGTTATCCGATCCGATCCGATATCCGATCCGATATCCGACCCGATCCTATCCGATATCCGATCCGAAATCCGATTCGATATCCGATCCGATCCGATCCTATCCTATCCGATCCTATCCTATCCGATCCTATCCTATCCGATCCTATCCGATCCTATCCTATCCGATCCGATCCGATCCTATCCGATCCGATCCTATCCGATCCGATCCTATCCGATCCGATCCTATCCTATCCGATCCGATCCTATCCGATCCGATCCTATCCGATCCTATCCGATCCTATCCGATCCTATCCGATCCTATCCGATCCTATCCGATCCTATCCTATCCTATCCTATCCTATCCGATCCTATCCTATCCAATCCTATCCTATCCGATCCTATCCGATACTATCCGATCCTATCCGATCCTATCCGATCCTATCCGATCCTATCCGATCCTATCCGATCCTATCCGATCCGATCCTATCCTATCCTATCCTACGATCCGTTATCCGTTATCCGATCCGTTATCCGTTTTCCGATCCGTTATCCGATCCGATCCTATCCGATATCCGATCAGAAATCCGATCCGATCCGATCCGATATCCGATCCGAAATCCGGTTCGATATCCGATCCGATTCGATCCTATCCTATCCGATCCTATCCTATCCGATCCTATCCTATCCGATCCTATCCTATCCGATCCTATCCTATCCGATCCGATCCTATCCTATCCGATCCTATCCTATCCGATCTTATCCTATCCGATCTTATCCTATCCGATCCGATCCTATCCGATCCGATCCTATCCGATCCGATCCTATCCTATCCGATCCTATCCTATCCGATCCTATCCTATCCGATCCTATCCTATCCTATCCGATCCTATCCTATCCGATCCTATCCTATCCGATCCTATCCTATCCGATCCTATCCTATCCGATCCGATCCTATCCTATCCGATCCGATCCTATCCTATCCGATCCTATCCTATCCGATCCTATCCTATCCGATCCTATCCTATCCGATCCTATCCTATCCGATCCTATCCTATCCGATCCTATCCTATCCGTTCCTATCCTATCCGATCCTATCCGATCCTATCCTATCCGATCCTATCCGATCCGATCCTATCCTATCCGATCCTATCCTATCCGATCCTATCCTATCCGATCCTATCCTATCCGATCCTATCCTATCCGATCCTATCCTATCCGATCCTATCCTATCCGATCCTATCCGATCCTATCCGATCCTATCCGATCCTATCCGATCCTATCCGATCCTATCCGATCCGATCCGATCCGATCCGATCCGATCCGATCTGGTCCGATCCGATCCGATCCTATCCGATCCTATCCTATCCGATCCTATCCTATCCGATCCGATCCTATCCGACCCTATCCTATCTGATCCTATCCGATCCGATCCTATCCTATTCGATCCGATCCGATCCTATCCGATCCGATCCTATCCGATCCTATCCGATCCTATCCGATCCTATCCGATCCTATCCGATCCTATCCTATCCTATCCTATCCGATCCTATCCTATCCGATCCTATCCTATCCGATCCTATCCGATACTATCCGATCCTATCCGATCCTATCCGATCCTATCCGATCCTATCCGATCCTATCCGATCCTATCCGATCCTATCCGATCCTATCCGATCCTATCCGATCCTATCCGATCCTATCCGATCCTATCCGATCCTATCCGATCCTATCCTATCCTATCCGATCCTATCCGATCCTATCCGATCCTATCCTATCCTATCCTATCCTACGATCCGTTATCCGTTATCCGACCCGTTATCCGTTATCCGATCCTATCCGTTACTCGATCCGATCCGATCCGATATCCGATCCGATATCCGATATCCGATCCGAAATCCGATTCGATATCCGATCCGATCCGATCCTATCCTATCCAATCCTATCCAATCCTATCCTATCCGATCCTATCCTATCCGATCCGATCCGATCCTATCCGATCCGATCCTATCCGATCCGATCCTATCCGATCCGATCCTATCCTATCCGATCCGATCCTATCCGATCCGATCCTATCCGATCCTATCCGATCCAATCCGATCCTATCCGATCCTATCCGATCCTATCCTATCCTATCCTATCCGATCCTATCCTATCCGATCCTATCCGATCCGATATCCGATCCGATCCGATCCGATATCCGATCCGAAATCCGATTCGATATCCGATCCGATCCGATCCTATCCTATCCAATCCTATCCAATCCGATCCTATCCTATCCGATCCTATCCTATCCTATCCGATCCTATCCTATCCGATCCGATCCGATCCTATCCGATCCGATCCTATCCGATCCGATCCTATCCGATCCGATCCTATCCTATCCGATCCGATCCTATCCGATCCTATCCGATCCGATCCTATCCGATCCTATCCGATCCAATCCGATCCTATCCGATCCGATCCGATCCTATCCTATCCTATCCGATCCTATCCTATCCGATCCTATCCTATCCGATCCTATCCTATCCGTTCCTATCCTATCCGATCCTATCCTATCCGATCCTATCCGATCCTATCCTATCCGATCCTATCCTATCCGATCCTATCCTATCCGATCCTATCCTATCCGATCCTATCCTATCCGATCCTATCCTATCCGATCCTATCCTACCCGATCCTATCCTACCCGATCCTATCCTATCCGATCCTATCCTATCCGATCCTATCCTATCCGATCCTATCCTATCCGATCCTATCCTATCCGATCCTATCCTATCCGATCCTATCCTATCCGATCCTATCCTATCCGATCCTATCCTATCCGATCCTATCCTATCCGATCCTATCCTATCCGATCCTATCCTATCCGATCCTATCCTATCCGATCCTATCCTATCCGATCCTATCCTATCCGATCCTATCCTATCCGATCCTATCCTATCCGATCCTATCCTATCCGATCCTATCCTATCCGATCCTATCCTATCCGATCCTATCCTATCCGATCCTATCCTATCCGATCCTATCCTATCCGATCCTATCCTATCCGATCCTATCCTATCCGATCCTATCCTATCCGATCCTATCCTATCCGATCCTATCCTATCCGATCCTATCCTATCCGATCCTATCCTATCCGATCCTATCCTATCCGATCCTATCCTATCCGATCCTATCCTATCCGATCCTATCCTATCCGATCCTATCCTATCCGATCCTATCCTATCCGATCCTATCCTATCCGATCCTATCCTATCCGATCCTATCCTATCCGATCCTATCCTATCCGATCCTATCCTATCCGATCCTATCCTATCCGATCCTATCCTATCCGATCCTATCCTATCCGATCCTATCCTATCCGATCCTATCCTATCCGATCCTATCCTATCCGATCCTATCCTATCCGATCCTATCCTATCCGATCCTATCCTATCCGATCCTATCCTATCCGATCCTATCCTATCCGATCCTATCCTATCCGATCCTATCCTATCCGATCCTATCCTATCCGATCCTATCCTATCCGATCCTATCCTATCCGATCCTATCCTATCCGATCCTATCCTATCCGATCCTATCCTATCCGATCCTATCCTATCCGATCCTATCCTATCCGATCCTATCCTATCCGATCCTATCCTATCCGATCCTATCCTATCCGATCCTATCCTATCCGATCCTATCCTATCCGATCCTATCCTATCCGATCCTATCCTATCCGATCCTATCCTATCCGATCCTATCCTATCCGATCCTATCCTATCCGATCCTATCCTATCCGATCCTATCCTATCCGATCCTATCCTATCCGATCCTATCCTATCCGATCCTATCCTATCCGATCCTATCCTATCCGATCCTATCCTATCCGATCCTATCCTATCCGATCCTATCCTATCCGATCCTATCCTATCCGATCCTATCCTATCCGATCCTATCCTATCCGATCCTATCCTATCCGATCCTATCCTATCCGATCCTATCCTATCCGATCCTATCCTATCCGATCCTATCCTATCCGATCCTATCCTATCCGATCCTATCCTATCCGATCCTATCCTATCCGATCCTATCCTATCCGATCCTATCCTATCCGATCCTATCCTATCCGATCCTATCCTATCCGATCCTATCCTATCCGATCCTATCCTATCCGATCCTATCCTATCCGATCCTATCCTATCCGATCCTATCCTATCCGATCCTATCCTATCCGATCCTATCCTATCCGATCCTATCCTATCCGATCCTATCCTATCCGATCCTATCCTATCCGATCCTATCCTATCCGATCCTATCCTATCCGATCCTATCCTATCCGATCCTATCCTATCCGATCCTATCCTATCCGATCCTATCCTATCCGATCCTATCCTATCCGATCCTATCCTATCCGATCCTATCCTATCCGATCCTATCCTATCCGATCCTATCCTATCCGATCCTATCCTATCCGATCCTATCCTATCCGATCCTATCCTATCCGATCCTATCCTATCCGATCCTATCCTATCCGATCCTATCCTATCCGATCCTATCCTATCCGATCCTATCCTATCCGATCCTATCCTATCCGATCCTATCCTATCCGATCCTATCCTATCCGATCCTATCCTATCCGATCCTATCCTATCCGATCCTATCCTATCCGATCCTATCCTATCCGATCCTATCCTATCCGATCCTATCCTATCCGATCCTATCCTATCCGATCCTATCCTATCCGATCCTATCCTATCCGATCCTATCCTATCCGATCCTATCCTATCCGATCCTATCCTATCCGATCCTATCCTATCCGATCCTATCCTATCCGATCCTATCCTATCCGATCCTATCCTATCCGATCCTATCCTATCCGATCCTATCCTATCCGATCCTATCCTATCCGATCCTATCCTATCCGATCCTATCCTATCCGATCCTATCCTATCCGATCCTATCCTATCCGATCCTATCCTATCCGATCCTATCCTATCCGATCCTATCCTATCCGATCCTATCCTATCCGATCCTATCCTATCCGATCCTATCCTATCCGATCCTATCCTATCCGATCCTATCCTATCCGATCCTATCCTATCCGATCCTATCCTATCCGATCCTATCCTATCCGATCCTATCCTATCCGATCCTATCCTATCCGATCCTATCCTATCCGATCCTATCCTATCCGATCCTATCCTATCCGATCCTATCCTATCCGATCCTATCCTATCCGATCCTATCCTATCCGATCCTATCCTATCCGATCCTATCCTATCCGATCCTATCCTATCCGATCCTATCCTATCCGATCCTATCCTATCCGATCCTATCCTATCCGATCCTATCCTATCCGATCCTATCCTATCCGATCCTATCCTATCCGATCCTATCCTATCCGATCCTATCCTATCCGATCCTATCCTATCCGATCCTATCCTATCCGATCCTATCCTATCCGATCCTATCCTATCCGATCCTATCCTATCCGATCCTATCCTATCCGATCCTATCCTATCCGATCCTATCCTATCCGATCCTATCCTATCCGATCCTATCCTATCCGATCCTATCCTATCCGATCCTATCCTATCCGATCCTATCCTATCCGATCCTATCCTATCCGATCCTATCCTATCCGATCCTATCCTATCCGATCCTATCCTATCCGATCCTATCCTATCCGATCCTATCCTATCCGATCCTATCCTATCCGATCCTATCCTATCCGATCCTATCCTATCCGATCCTATCCTATCCGATCCTATCCTATCCGATCCTATCCTATCCGATCCTATCCTATCCGATCCTATCCTATCCGATCCTATCCTATCCGATCCTATCCTATCCGATCCTATCCTATCCGATCCTATCCTATCCGATCCTATCCTATCCGATCCTATCCTATCCGATCCTATCCTATCCGATCCTATCCTATCCGATCCTATCCTATCCGATCCTATCCTATCCGATCCTATCCTATCCGATCCTATCCTATCCGATCCTATCCTATCCGATCCTATCCTATCCGATCCTATCCTATCCGATCCTATCCTATCCGATCCTATCCTATCCGATCCTATCCTATCCGATCCTATCCTATCCGATCCTATCCTATCCGATCCTATCCTATCCGATCCTATCCTATCCGATCCTATCCTATCCGATCCTATCCTATCCGATCCTATCCTATCCGATCCTATCCTATCCGATCCTATCCTATCCGATCCTATCCTATCCGATCCTATCCTATCCGATCCTATCCTATCCGATCCTATCCTATCCGATCCTATCCTATCCGATCCTATCCTATCCGATCCTATCCTATCCGATCCTATCCTATCCGATCCTATCCTATCCGATCCTATCCTATCCGATCCTATCCTATCCGATCCTATCCTATCCGATCCTATCCTATCCGATCCTATCCTATCCGATCCTATCCTATCCGATCCTATCCTATCCGATCCTATCCTATCCGATCCTATCCTATCCGATCCTATCCTATCCGATCCTATCCTATCCGATCCTATCCTATCCGATCCTATCCTATCCGATCCTATCCTATCCGATCCTATCCTATCCGATCCTATCCTATCCGATCCTATCCTATCCGATCCTATCCTATCCGATCCTATCCTATCCGATCCTATCCTATCCGATCCTATCCTATCCGATCCTATCCTATCCGATCCTATCCTATCCGATCCTATCCTATCCGATCCTATCCTATCCGATCCTATCCTATCCGATCCTATCCTATCCGATCCTATCCTATCCGATCCTATCCTATCCGATCCTATCCTATCCGATCCTATCCTATCCGATCCTATCCTATCCGATCCTATCCTATCCGATCCTATCCGATCCTATCCGATCCGATCCTATCCGATCCTATCCGATCCGATCCGATCCGATCCTATCCGATCCTATCCGATCCTATCCGATCCTATCCGATCCTATCCGATCCTATCCGATCCTATCCGATCCTATCCGATCCTATCCGATCCTATCCGATCCTATCCGATCCTATCCGATCCTATCCGATCCTATCCGATCCTATCCGATCCTATCCGATCCTATCCGATCCTATCCGATCCTATCCGATCCTATCCGATCCTATCCGATCCTATCCGATCCTATCCGATCCTATCCGATCCTATCCGATCCTATCCGATCCTATCCGATCCTATCCGATCCTATCCGATCCTATCCGATCCTATCCGATCCTATCCGATCCTATCCGATCCTATCCGATCCTATCCGATCCTATCCGATCCTATCCGATCCTATCCGATCCTATCCGATCCTATCCGATCCTATCCGATCCTATCCGATCCTATCCGATCCTATCCGATCCTATCCGATCCTATCCGATCCTATCCGATCCTATCCGATCCTATCCGATCCTATCCGATCCTATCCGATCCTATCCGATCCTATCCGATCCTATCCGATCCTATCCGATCCTATCCGATCCTATCCGATCCTATCCGATCCGATCCGATCCTATCCGATCCGATCCGATCCTATCCGATCCGATCCGATCCTATCCGATCCTATCCGATCCTATCCGATCCGATCCGATCCGATCCGATCCGATCCGATCCGATCCGATCCGATCCGATCCGATCCGATCCGATCCGATCCGATCCGATCCGATCCGATCCGATCCGATCCGATCCGATCCGATCCGATCCGATCCGATCCGATCCGATCCGATCCGATCCGATCCGATCCGATCCGATCCGATCCGATCCGATCCGATCCGATCCGATCCGATCCGATCCGATCCGATCCGATCCGATCCGATCCGATCCGATCCGATCCGATCCGATCCGATCCGATCCGATCCGATCCGATCCGATCCGATCCGATCCGATCCGATCCGATCCGATCCGATCCGATCCGATCCGATCCGATCCGATCCGATCCGATCCGATCCGATCCGATCCGATCCGATCCGATCCGATCCGATCCGATCCGATCCGATCCGATCCGATCCGATCCGATCCGATCCGATCCGATCCGATCCGATCCGATCCGATCCGATCCGATCCGATCCGATCCGATCCGATCCGATCCGATCCGATCCGATCCGATCCGATCCGATCCGATCCGATCCGATCCGATCCGATCCGATCCGATCCGATCCGATCCGATCCGATCCGATCCGATCCGATCCGATCCGATCCGATCCGATCCGATCCGATCCGATCCGATCCGATCCGATCCGATCCGATCCGATCCGATCCGATCCGATCCGATCCGATCCGATCCGATCCGATCCGATCCGATCCGATCCGATCCGATCCGATCCGATCCGATCCGATCCGATCCGATCCGATCCGATCCGATCCGATCCGATCCGATCCGATCCGATCCGATCCGATCCGATCCGATCCGATCCGATCCGATCCGATCCGATCCGATCCGATCCGATCCGATCCGATCCGATCCGATCCGATCCGATCCGATCCGATCCGATCCGATCCGATCCGATCCGATCCGATCCGATCCGATCCGATCCGATCCGATCCGATCCGATCCGATCCGATCCGATCCGATCCGATCCGATCCGATCCGATCCGATCCGATCCGATCCGATCCGATCCGATCCGATCCGATCCGATCCGATCCGATCCGATCCGATCCGATCCGATCCGATCCGATCCGATCCGATCCGATCCGATCCGATCCGATCCGATCCGATCCGATCCGATCCGATCCGATCCGATCCGATCCGATCCGATCCGATCCGATCCGATCCGATCCGATCCGATCCGATCCGATCCGATCCGATCCGATCCGATCCGATCCGATCCGATCCGATCCGATCCGATCCGATCCGATCCGATCCGATCCGATCCGATCCGATCCGATCCGATCCGATCCGATCCGATCCGATCCGATCCGATCCGATCCGATCCGATCCGATCCGATCCGATCCGATCCGATCCGATCCGATCCGATCCGATCCGATCCGATCCGATCCGATCCGATCCGATCCGATCCGATCCGATCCGATCCGATCCGATCCGATCCGATCCGATCCGATCCGATCCGATCCGATCCGATCCGATCCGATCCGATCCGATCCTATCCGATCCGATCCTATCCGATCCGATCCGATCCGATCCGATCCGATCCGATCCGATCCGATCCGATCCGATCCGATCCGATCCGATCCGATCCTATCCGATCCTATCCGATCCTATCCGATCCTATCCGATCCTATCCGATCCTATCCGATACTGTCCGATCCGATCCGATCCTATCCGATCCTATCCGATCCTATCAGATCCTATCCGATCCTATCCGATCCTATCCGATCCTATCCTATCCGATCCTATCCTATCCGATCCTATCCTACCCGATCCTATCCTATCCGATCCTATCCTATCCGATCCTATCCTATCCGATCCTATCCTATCCGATCCTATCCTATCCTATCCGATCCTATCCGATCCTATCCGATCCTATCCGATCCTATCCTATCCGATCCGATCCGATCCGATCCGATCCGATCCGATCCGATCCGATCCGATCCGATCCGATCCGATCCGATCCGATCCGATCCGACCCGATCCGATCCGATCCGATCCGATATCGGATCCGATCCGATCCGATATCCGATCCGAAATCTGATTCGATATCCGATCCGATCCGATCCTATCCTATCCGATCCTATCCTATCCGATCCTACCCTATCCGATCCTATCCTATCCTATCCGATCCTATCCTAACCGATCCGATCCGATCCGATCCTATCCGATCCGATCCTATCCGATCCGATCCTATCCGATCCGATCCTATCCGATCCGATCCTATCCTATCCGATCCTATCCGATCCGATCCTATCCGATCCTATCCGATCCTATCCGATCCTATCCGATCCGATCCTATCCGATCCGATCCTATCCGATCCGATCCGATCCGATCCGATCCGATCCGATCCGATCCGATCCGATCCGTTCCGATCCGATCCGATCCGATCCGATCCGATCCGATCCGATCCGATCCGATCCGATCCGATCCGATCCGATCCGATCCGATCCGATCCGATCCGATCCGATCCGATCCGATCCGATCCGATCCGATCCGATCCGATCCGATCCGATCCGATCCGATCCGATCCGATCCGATCCGATCCGATCCGATCCGATCCGATCCGATCCGATCCGATCCGATCCGATCCGATCCGATCCGATCCGATCCGATCCGATCCGATCCGATCCGATCCGATCCGATCCGATCCGATCCGATCCGATCCGATCCGATCCGATCCGATCCGATCCGATCCGATCCGATCCGATCCGATCCGATCCGATCCGATCCGATCCGATCCGATCCGATCCGATCCGATCCGATCCGATCCGATCCGATCCGATCCGATCCGATCCGATCCGATCCGATCCGATCCGATCCGATCCGATCCGATCCGATCCGATCCGATCCGATCCGATCCGATCCGATCCGATCCGATCCGATCCGATCCGATCCGATCCGATCCGATCCGATCCGATCCGATCCGATCCGATCCGATCCGATCCGATCCGATCCGATCCGATCCGATCCGATCCGATCCGATCCGATCCGATCCGATCCGATCCGATCCGATCCGATCCGATCCGATCCGATCCGATCCGATCCGATCCGATCCGATCCGATCCGATCCGATCCGATCCGATCCGATCCGATCCGATCCGATCCGATCCGATCCGATCCGATCCGATCCGATCCGATCCGATCCGATCCGATCCGATCCGATCCGATCCGATCCGATCCGATCCGATCCGATCCGATCCGATCCGATCCGATCCGATCCGATCCGATCCGATCCGATCCGATCCGATCCGATCCGATCCTATCCGATCCGATCCTATCCGATCCGATCCGATCCGATCCGATCCTATCCGATCCGATCCTATCCGATCCGATTCTATCCTATCCGATCCGATCCGATCCGATCCGATCCGATCCGATCCGATCCGATCCGATCCGATCCGATCCGATCCGATCCGATCCGATCCGATCCGATCCGATCCGATCCGATCCGATCCGATCCGATCCGATCCGATCCGATCCGATCCGATCCGATCCGATCCGATCCGATCCGATCCGATCCGATCCGATCCGATCCGATCCGATCCGATCCGATCCGATCCGATCCGATCCGATCCGATCCGATCCGATCCGATCCGATCCGATCCGATCCGATCCGATCCGATCCGATCCGATCCGATCCGATCCGATCCGATCCGATCCGATCCGATCCGATCCGATCCGATCCGATCCGATCCTATTCGATCCTATCCGATCCTATCCGATCCTATCCGATCCTATCCGATCCTATCCGATCCTATCCGATCCGATCCGATCCTATCCGATCCTATCCGATCCTATCAGATCCTATCCGATCCTATCCGATCCTATCCGATCCTATCCTATCCGATCCTATCCTATCCGATCCTATCCTACCCGATCCTATCCTATCCGATCCTATCCTATCCGATCCTATCCTATCCGATCCTATCCTATCCGATCCTATCCTATTCTATCCGATCCTATCCGATCCTATCCGATCCTATCCGATCCTATCCTATCCGATCCGATCCGATCCGATCCGATCCGATCCGATCCGATCCGATCCGATCCGATCCGATCCGATCCGATCCGATCCGACCCGATCCGATCCGATCCGATATCGGATCCGATCCGATCCGATATCCGATCCGAAATCTGATTCGATATCCGATCCGATCCGATCCTATCCTATCCGATCCTATCCTATCCGATCCTACCCTATCCGATCCTATCCTATCCTATCCGATCCTATCCTAACCGATCCGATCCGATCCGATCCGATCCGATCCTATCCGATCCGATCCTATCCGATCCGATCCTATCCGATCCGATCCTATCCGATCCGATCCTATCCTATCCGATCCTATCCGATCCGATCCTATCCGATCCTATCCGATCCTATCCGATCCTATCCGATCCGATCCTATCCGATCCGATCCTATCCGATCCGATCCGATCCGATCCGATCCGATCCGATCCGTTCCGATCCGATCCGATCCGATCCGATCCGATCCGATCCGATCCGATCCGATCCGATCCGATCCGATCCGATCCGATCCGATCCGATCCGATCCGATCCGATCCGATCCGATCCGATCCGATCCGATCCGATCCGATCCGATCCGATCCGATCCGATCCGATCCGATCCGATCCGATCCGATCCGATCCGATCCGATCCGATCCGATCCGATCCGATCCGATCCGATCCGATCCGATCCGATCCGATCCGATCCGATCCGATCCGATCCGATCCGATCCGATCCGATCCGATCCGATCCGATCCGATCCGATCCGATCCGATCCGATCCGATCCGATCCGATCCGATCCGATCCGATCCGATCCGATCCGATCCGATCCGATCCGATCCGATCCGATCCGATCCGATCCGATCCGATCCGATCCGATCCGATCCGATCCGATCCGATCCGATCCGATCCGATCCGATCCGATCCGATCCGATCCGATCCGATCCGATCCGATCCGATCCGATCCGATCCGATCCGATCCGATCCGATCCGATCCGATCCGATCCGATCCGATCCGATCCGATCCGATCCGATCCGATCCGATCCGATCCGATCCGATCCGATCCGATCCGATCCGATATCCGATCCGATCCGATCCGATCCGATCCGATCCGATCCGATCCGATCCGATCCGATCCGATCCGATCCGATCCGATCCGATCCGATCCGATCCGATCCGATCCGATCCGATCCGATCCGATCCGATCCGATCCGATCCGATCCGATCCGATCCGATCCGATCCGATCCGATCCGATCCGATCCGATCCGATCCGATCCGATCCGATCCGATCCGATCCGATCCGATCCGATCCGATCCGATCCGATCCGATCCGATCCGATCCGATCCGATCCGATCCGATCCGATCCGATCCGATCCGATCCGATCCGATCCGATCCGATCCGATCCGATCCGATCCGATCCGATCCGATCCGATCCGATATCGGATCCGATCCGATCCGATCCGATCCGATCCGATCCGATCCGATCCTATCCGATCCGATCCGATCCGATCCGATCCGATCCGATCCGATCCGATCCGATCCGATCCGATCCGATCCGATCCGATCCGATCCGATCCGATCCGATCCGATCCGATCCGATCCGATCCGATCCGATCCGATCCGATCCGATCCGATCCGATCCGATCCGATCCGATCCGATCCGATCCGATCCGATCCGATCCGATCCGATCCGATCCGATCCGATCCGATCCGATCCGATCCGATCCGATCCGATCCGATCCGATCCGATCCGATCCGATCCGATCCGATCCGATCCGATCCGATCCGATCCGATCCGATCCGATCCGATCCGATACGATCCGATCCGATCCGATCCGATCCGATCCGATCCGATCCGATCCGATCCGATCCGATCCGATCCGATCCGATCCGATCCGATCCGATCCGATCCGATCCGATCCGATCCGATCCGATCCGATCCGATCCGATCCGATCCGATCCGATCCGATCCGATCCGATCCGATCCGATCCGATATCGGATCCGATCCGATCCGATATCCGATCCGAAATCTGATTCGATATCCGATCCGATCCGATCCTATCCTATCCGATCCGATCCGATCCGATCCGATCCGATCCGATCCTATCCGATCCGATCCTATCCGATCCGATCCTATCCTATCCGATCCTATCCGATCCGATCCGATCCGATCCTATCCGATCCGATCCTATCCGATCCGATCCTATCCGATCCGATCCTATCCTATCCGATCCTATCCGATCCGATCCTATCCGATCCTATCCGATCCTATCCGATCCTATCCGATCCTATCCGATCCTATCCGATCCTATCCGATCCTATCCGATCCTATCCTATCCTATCCTATCCGATCCTATCCTATCCGATCCTATCCTATCCGATCCTATCCGATACTGTCCGATCCGATCCGATCCTATCCGATCCTATCCGATCCTATCCGATCCTATCCGATCCTATCCGATCCTATCCGATCCTATCCGATCCTATCCGATCCTATCCGATCCTATCCTATCCGATCCTATCCTATCCGATCCTATCCTACCCGATCCTATCCTATCCGATCCTATCCTATCCGATCCTATCCTATCCGATCCTATCCGATCCTATCCTATCCTATCCGATCCTATCCTATCCTATCCGATCCTATCCGATCCTATCCTATCCTATCCGATCCTATCCGATCCTATCCGATCCGATCCGATCCGATCCGATCCGATCCGATCCGATCCGATCCGATCCGATCCGATCCGATCCGATCCGATCCGATCCGATCCGATCCGATCCGATCCGATCCGATCCGATCCGATCCGATCCGATCCGATCCGATCCGATCCGATCCGATCCGATCCGATCCGATCCGATCCGATCCGATCCGATCCGATCCGATCCGATCCGATCCGATCCGATCCGATCCGATCCGATCCGATCCGATCCGATCCGATCCGATCCGATCCGATCCGATCCGATCCGATCCGATCCGATCCGATCCGATCCGATCCGATCCGATCCGATCCGATCCGATCCGATCCGATCCGATCCGATCCGATCCGATCCGATCCGATCCGATCCGATCCGATCCGATCCGATCCGATCCGATCCGATCCGATCCGATCCGATCCGATCCGATCCGATCCGATCCGATCCGATCCGATCCGATCCGATCCGATCCGATCCGATCCGATCCGATCCGATCCGATCCGATCCGATCCGATCCGATCCGATCCGATCCGATCCGATCCGATCCGATCCGATCCGATCCGATCCGATCCGATCCGATCCGATCCGATCCGATCCGATCCGATCCGATCCGATCCGATCCGATCCGATCCGATCCGATCCGATCGGATAGGATAGGATAGGATAGGATAGGATAGGATCGGATAGGATAGGATAGGATAGGATCGGATAGGATAGGATCGGATAGGATAGGATCGGATAGGATAGGATAGGATCGGATAGGATAGGATAGGATCGGATAGGATAGGATCGGATAGGATAGGATCGGATAGGATAGGATAGGATCGGATAGGATAGGATCGGATAGGATAGGATCGGATAGGATAGGATCGGATCGGATCGGATCGGATAGGATAGGATCGGATAGGATAGGATCGGATAGGATAGGATCGGATAGGATAGGATCGGATAGGATAGGATCGGATAGGATAGGATCGGATAGGATAGGATCGGATAGGATAGGATCGGATAGGATAGGATCGGATAGGATAGGATCGGATCGGATATCGGATCGGATAACGGATAACGGATCGTAGGATAGGATAGGATAGGATAGGATAGGATCGGATAGGATCGGATAGGATCGGATAGGATCGGATAGGATCGGATATAATCGGATAGGATCGGATAGGATCGGATAGGATCGGATAGGATCCGATCCGATCCGATCCGATCCGATCCGATCCGATCCGATCCGATCCGATCCGATCCGATCCGATCCGATCCGACCCGATCCGACCCGATCCGATCCGATCCGATCCGATCCGATCCGATCCGATCCGATCCGATATCGGATCCGATCCGATCCGATATCCGATCTGAAATCTGATTCGATATCCGATCCGATCCGATCCTATCCTATCCGATCCTATCCTATCCGATCCTACCCTATCCGATCCTATCCTATCCTATCCGATCCTATCCTATCCGATCCGATCCGATCCTATCCGATCCGATCCTATCCGATCCGATCCTATCCGATCCGATCCTATCCTATCCGATCCTATCCGATCCGATCCTATCCGATCCTATCCGATCCTATCCGATCCTATCCGATCCTATCCGATCCTATCCTATCCTATCCTATCCGATCCTATCCTATCCGATCCTATCCTATCCGATCCTATCCGATACTGTCCGATCCGATCCGATCCTATCCGATCCTATCCGATCCTATCCGATCCTATCCGATCCTATCCGATCCTATCCGATCCTATCCGATCCTATCCTATACATATAAGGTAAGAGCAAAAATTTCTTGGTCCACGTAATGTCGGTTCTGGTTGTTTATTATTCTGTGGTTATACCGTTGTATAAGTTTTATTTTTAGAAGACGCCTAATCGGTCGTCTTATGGTTTTATATTTTCCTAGGCGGTTGCCTAATTGTATCTTGTGCGCTTTATTTTTCTATAAGTGCGCTCTGATGGAACGTTGCACATTGCTAAACAATAATTTGTAACACCCTGTAATTTTATTTTAAAAAACCAAAAAAAAATGAATTATCAAGTTAGTTGGATTTTGAAAAATAAATGAATCCACTCCTATTGATTTTCTTAGTTTTTTTTTTGTTATTGAATAAACAGAGTAAAACGTTAACGATTTTCTTTTCCTTGGCTTAAACTCCACATAACCCAATACAAATTGGCGACCAACGTTGAAGCCAAGTGATTATATAAATTTGGACAGTTTTTTGTGTTCGATAGAGTGATTTTTTTTTTCTTTCAATTTTTACTGTTATAAAGTCAATAAGCAAAAATGCCTCCGAAAAAGGATACAAATACAGCGAAGGAAAATGAGAATAATGAAATGGATTCCGATACGGAAAATAATTCGAAGCGGCAGGTGGTTTTGACGAATGATCAGTTCCAGGAATTAATTCGAGCAGTCACCAAAGTTCAAGTTGCTGGTAATAATAATCAACCAGTTATGAGTGAAACCACACCGTTACAAGGGAATTTTTCGGGATATCGCGCAAGTTTTAGCGGACATAAGGATGAAAACATGGCGGCTTTTATCGATTCAATTAACATTTATAAGGATTGTGTAAATAACTCTGAAAGAAACGCATTAAGAGGGTTACCTATGCTTCTTCAGGGAAGTGCGGCATCATGGTACCAAGATATTAAGCATACTGTGACTACATATGAAGGTGCACTCAACTTTCTCCAAGCTGCGTTTGGACAAACCAAACCGCCACATAAAGTGTATCAGGAGATTTTTTCCATGAAAATGGAAAATGGTATAAATATTGATAATTTTATTACGAGAATACGTTCGTTATATTCACAGATCCCTGCTGGAGACCTGTCCGAAAAGGTGCAAATCGACATGATTTATGGAAATTTATCGACAAAGGTTAGAGAAAACATCAGGAGAAGTGAAATAAAAACATTTGACGAGCTAATTGAGAGGGCGCGTCAGATCGAGGAGTTTGTTGATGAAAACACTAACCAATCGTATAGGAAGGTAGAGCAAGACGGTAAGAGAAAGTTTTGTAATTATTGTAACGTCTCGGGACATGTGATTGATTTTTGTGAAAAAAGAAAAATTAGGCAGACGGAGGTTCGCGACAATGGTCATTTCAAAAATTCTTTTGCTTCAAAATTGGAAATTCCTGACACTAAGTTAAATTCAACGTCGCGACAAACATAGGAGGTTTCATGTTATTCCTGCGGTCATAAAGGGGTGATCAAATCGAACTGTCCTAGTTGCAATCCTATAAACCAGTGCCGCGTACGTCATTATCATATATGGAATTTGATACGGTTAACGAAATAGATCAGGATTCTAGACCAATTTTAAAAATAAATGTGTTTAATTCTGCGGAATTAAGGGTGGTGGATACGGTTGCTAAACGTAGTGTTGCTAGCAGTTCACTTTACAATCTGCTTAAAGAAAAAAATGTGAAGTTCAACACCAGTCCAAGTCCGTAACATTAGCCGATGGTGATCGAAAGTGGGTTAATTTTAAAACTGCTAAGATACCAGAGCTTCTAGAGAATAGACCGATTGAGATCGAATTTTTAGTTTTTCCTGGGAATAAAAATGAAACAACCTTATTGGGAATAAATTTTATTCACAAGGCAGGGTTGGTTCTGGATTTTTGTAATAAACATTGGAAATTTGGAGATGATCATAATTATAGACCTTTGGAATATGAAAGTTCTGAGGACGCTCATATCCTATCCTAGGATGTTTTCCCCCGTGGTTGGATTTACGATCAATCATTTTCAAACGATACGTTTTCGAACCACGACTTCGATGTTTTTGAATATCCGTTTGATGTGGAGGAATTCCTTACTCCAGATTCTGTTCTAGGCCGGTCCGAGACCGACGATTGTGGCCTTTTATCTGTAGATATCGATGAAGATAAGCTTGTTCCGTGTTTGAGAGACAACGAGGAAACACAATTAAACCCCAGGGAGCGTGAAGTTGCCAATTCTTTATTAGACGATTTTCAAACTATTTTCCATCCAGGGGGAGGGCCAACTCCGTTCGCCAAACATTCAATCAAAATGGTTGATGATACAGCTCCTATTTCGGTTCCGCCTTATCCCATTGCCTAATTACAAAAAAGAAATTTTGAGACGAGAAATCGATCAAATGCTGGATGCTGGAATAATAGAAGAGTGTGAGTCCCCTTGGGCTGCTCCAGTGGTGATGGTTCCAAAATCAAATGGTACGATGCGAGTGTGCATCGACTATCGAAAGTTGAACACTAAAACAATTTCGGACAAATACCCTATACCACGTATCAACGATGTTCGTCACATTCAAGAAGAGCTGACGATCATGTCTACGATAGATTTACAATCAGGATACTGGCAAATCGAGGTATAGGTAGAAGACCGCGATAAAACGGCTTTTATATGTCCTTTCGGTCTCTATCGATTCATCAGAATGCCGTTTGGCTTAAAAAACACGCCCGCGACTTTCCAAAGACTCGTCGATAGACTCAAGCATGGTTTACCCGAGCTACATATTTTCATTTATTTAGACGATATTTTAGTCATATCTTCATCCTTCGAAAAGCATGTCGAGGATCTGAGACGGGTATTCGAGAGACTTCAATTGTTCTTGCTAAGAGCCAATCGTCCCAAATGTTCATTTTTTAGATCATCTGTAAAGTTTCTTGGCCATATCATCAGTAAGGAGGGCATACATACCGATCCTGAAAAGGTTTCCGCCATTAGGAATATGTCTTGTCCTAGAACGGTGAAACATATTTGCTCTTTCATTCAAACGTGTAATTGGTATAGACATCACATACCTAATATGGCGGAGATTGCCAAACCACTGAATGTTCTAACGAGGAAAAATGTGAGATTTAAGTGGGACGAACCTGAACAAAACGCTTTTGATACACTTAAAGATTTGATAACGAAAGCTCCAATCTTACGGCAGTCCGATCAAGACCTTCCGTATATCTTGCGCACTGATGCAAGTTGTTATGCACTGGGGGCTGTTCTTCTCCAAGGAAACGGTTTCGATGAGCGTCCAATTGAATACGCTAGTAGGTTATTGACTAGGGCAGAGAGAAATTATAATACCACAGAGAGAGAGGCTCTCGCAGTTGTGTGGTCTCTTTCGAAATTCCGATCGTACCTCAATGGTTCCGAATTTTCAGTTTGTACTGACCACCAACCATTGAAATGGCTTATGTCGCTTCGATCTCCGTCTGGTAGGTTGGCCAGATGGGCCTTAGCAATTCAGGGGTATAATTTAAGGATAGATTACAGTCCCGGAAAGGTTAATTTAGTTGCGGATACTCTTTTTCGGCCTCCTTGTGCGGAGGTGAATCAAAGTGTGTGCGGTTTGTGCTCAATTCAGGTGGATATCCCCTCAATTTCTTCGTCAAATGTTCGCGATAATCAACTTCTGGATCCTGATGTTGCGAAGATCATAGATTGCTTTGAGAAGCCAGATCACCCAGATCTTGCAAATTTGACATGCAAGGGTATCTGATGAATGGCGGCGTTTTATTTCGTTACGTTCCTGATAATAACCAAGAAGAAGCACAACAAGTCATGCCTGCGGATAACCGAAAAGAGATATTGCAACAGTATCACGATAGGTACTGCTACCGCCGGCCATTATGGCGTTGATAAAACCTACGAAAAACCAGCTGGCTTGCTTAAAACTCCAACCATGGCCCAACGATTCGAAATTTTATCAATTGATCTCTTTGGACCAGTGGTTGAAAGTAACTCCGGAAACACACAGGTGTTAATCGTAATTGATACTGCAACAAGATGGGTGGAGTTGTTCGCGTTACCCCAAGCCACCGCCGAGAACTGTGCCCGAAAATTAATAGACGAAGTTTTTCTTCGCTTCGGATTACCACATAGGTACCACATCGAATAATTTCCGATAATGGAGTTCAATTCGTGAGCAATATTATGCAATATGTTGCCCATGTGTTTTCGATAACTCAAGTTTTGACACCATTTTATCACCCGCAAGCTAATCCGGTAGAACGAAGAAACCGTGAAATTAAAATGCAATGGGGAATCTTAGTTCAGAAAGATCAACGCACATGGGATGAGCATTTACATTCAATTCGCTTAGCCATTAATACAACTAGGTCCGACGGAACTGGGTATAGTCCTGCATATTTGAATTTTGGTAGAGAACTTCGATGCATCGCTGACGTGACAAATGACTTACGCGAAGTGATTCAAGCAGATAATTTCATACCGCAGATTACTCCTTATTTATTAAAAATGGATCAAACTATGCAAATCGCCCGAGAGAACCATGAACATCAGCAGGATATTCGAAATGTTCACGTCTATAAATCGCGAAGAAATGTTAAACAATTCAAAGTAGGAGATATGGTCTTAATAACATCACATGTTCTAAGTAATGCTGCGAAGTCAATTTCATCCAAATTAGCTCCTCGTCGTGATGGGCCATATAAAATTAAGACCATCAAAAGTAATGTCACGTATGAGGACGAAACATTGGAAGGTCGTTATGTAGGAACCTACCATATTCATATGATTACTCTGTGGCGGCGACAAAATCGACGCAACACAATAACCATTTTTCCAAATTATAAAATTAGAGAACATAAACCACTGTCAAAATTATCCAAATCAATTCGTTTCAATTCTTAAACTCCAACATTGTCCACCTAGTAGCCCGGTCCATCTAATTGCGCGCACAAGCACTCTGGTCAAAGTATTTGACGTTTCGACAATTGTCAAAAAGAACATTTCCAAATTGGCCTCACAGAGACTTGAGCGACATCTGTTGTACGATATCGGAACTGGTAGGCGTGGTGAATTTTGATGCGGACGATAGAGCAATCGTAGTGTCCAAGAAAAACAATTCCCTCTATATAAGGAAAAAATAATTGCAAAAGAAAAAATAGTCGTTACATAGAATCAGTAAAGAATAGTCACGTAACTCAAAGAGCATTATTGAGCTTACGGCTAACATCATAGTACGGCATTTATAACGTGTTAAATATTTATTAATATATAATCAATAAAAAATACAATAAATATAAAATTATAATGTGTTCATTGTTAATTAATATTAACGAACGGCTGAGCCTCGTAGACTAGGTCTACACAGTGAGGCAAAACATATTGCTAGGAGCTTAATAACCGCCCCCAGCAATAACTGGTGACCCCGACGTGATTTTTCCAAACAATTTTACAAACATTATCCCGTTAATAGCCCCACCCGAGGCAAGCGGGGAAGCTGGGTTGGTCAAGTCACACAAAAAAAAAAAAAAGCAAACGAAGAAAGTGTAAACTGCAATCAACATAAGAAAAATATAGTAGTGCTGCCAGAGGGAGTAAGCACAATATAAGCTAACGAAGCATAGGTGCCGGCTTAGAAACCAAGCCAAATTAGAAACCCAGGCGATACAAAGGATACATAGGCCTTGTCGGACAATAAGGCAAGTCAGGATCCAGCCGAGGTCAAACAGGTAACCAAAGCCGGAAACGATCCACGCGTTCCAGGCCAACATTCAAGCCACAGAGGTATTGCCCAAAACAAACCGTAAGCTATTTATTGTAATTTTTTTTCTATTATTTTATTCTTTATTATATTGGGTTTTAAAGAACGACGCATTGTTTTTATCGATCCGCATTAGGGTTCGCATACGTTGCCCAGTTTCGGTATCGTACAAGAGTGTCCACTCCTATTGTAAAATCCCCATAATAAAGTTTTCGTCTGTCGCACCTTTTGGGACGAATCCAAATTCGCCAGTCCACAAGATTGGACTTAATTTTAAAAAAAATCAGTATTTAACAAATTAGTGCGAGTATAATATTTCGGTCCCCAGTGAAAGTGATATAGGTCCCATACTCCCGAGGCAGTGGATCATCGATGGCCTCGACATCAGCAGCCGACACAAACGCGGCCACAACAAACGTCGAGGTGATGCAAGAGCCCAACGCCATTCCAGTGAATATGGAAGAAGTAGTGCGGTTGGCTGTAACCAGAGCACTAGCCGAACAGCAGCTAGTAATGAGTGGACCACCAGCAAACGCCAGCGCCCCAGAGGGAGGAAGCGGAGTACCACCAAGAGAAACAACCGGAGCGATAGCAGCTATCGCGGCACGAATCGTGCCACTGACGGTACAGGACCCACTGCTGTGGTTCCACATGGTGGAATCGCAATTCGTACTAGCTCGAATTACAAATGAGAGCACCAAATACCATCATTTATTATGTGCACTGAATGAGAAAATTTCGAACGAAGTTAGCGACATAATAACGGGTCCAATCTCCACCACGCCATATTCAACACTAAAACAAGCAATATTGAACCGTACCAGTGAATCCCGGCAGTCGCGAATTAATCGATTACTTCAGGGAATCGAACTAGGGGACATGAAACCCTCGCAACTTCTAAGGCAGCTGAAAGCCAGCGGAGGTGCAGACGTTAATGATGAGCTAATCAAAACAATTTGGATCAAGCGATTACCCCAGCGGGCTCAGGAAATTTTGGCGCCCACAGCAGAGTCATTATCGGCAGAGGCATTGTCAAGTTTAGCGGACCGACTGCACGAAGTAATGATCCAAACGAACGTAGCCGCGATTGCAGAACCACCACGGGTCATACCGTCAAGACAAGAGACCAACCTGGAGTACCAAGTCCATGAACTGGTCAAACGGATAGACTACATGGAAAGGCGGAACAACGAACGAGAAAGGGCAGAAATCAATAGACTACGCAGCCAGTCAAACAGCCGGTCAAAATCAGACGCCCCAGCCGCAGGTAGGAATGACCCAGACAAGGGCAACGCTCCACGATTATGCTATGCTCATTTCAGATTTAAGGATGAAGCACGGAATTGTAAGCCGACGTGCCCTCGTTGGGAAGAATTTAAATCAAAAAACTAAATCCACCAACGCAGACAGCGACATGCGAAGGTGCGGGAGCAAACAGTCGCTTAAAAATTACGGATAAAGAGTCGCTAATAGCATATCTGATAGACACTGGCGCCGACGTATCAGTGATGCCAGTTCCAAAAGGGAATAGCCAGAAACACGACATAAATTTTTACCTATTCGCAGCAAACGGGAGCAAACTCAAAACTTTTGGAAAAAGAAGAATGCAGCTAAATCTCGGCCTGAGGAGGCAGTTCAGTTGGACATTCATCATCGCAGAAGTCACAACGCCTATCATCGGCGCGGATTTTTTGAAACAGACAGGTCTACTCGTCGATATACAGCATGGACGATTAATTGATCCACTCACACAGCTTTATTCAGTCGGAACCACAACCACTGAAGCAGCACCAACCGTTCGAGTAGTAGACAGTAGTAACCGAGACACTCAGATCGTCGAGTTGCTCAATAAGTACAAGGAGTTAACATGCGACACGCAAGCGGACAAACCAATCAAGCATACCGTAACGCATCACATCTTAACAAAAGGACCACCGGTATTCGCCAGGCCTCGAAGACTAAATACAGAAATGCTAGAGATAGCGTCAAAGGAATTCCAATATATGGTAGATCAAGGGATCTGTCGGCGTTCCGATAGTCCATGGGCTAGCCCGCTACATTTAGTGATAAAGAAAAACGGAGACTGGCGACCATGTGGAGACTATCGGGCGCTGAACAAGAACACAGTACCAGATCGATACCCGATCCCATATATTCAGGATTTCGCACAACACTTAGAGGGTACAACAATCTTCTCAACGATAGACCTAGTGCGTGCATACCACCAGATACCAATAGAAGAAGAGGATATACCAAAGACGGCGATAACAACACCGTTCGGTTTATACGAATTCACTAAAATGACGTTTGGCTTAAGAAATGCCGGAAGCACCTTCCAACGCTTCATGCACAATATACTACAAGGGTTAAATTTCTGTTTCGTGTACTTGGATGACGTGTTAATAGCATCAAAATCACGAAAGGACCACACAAAACATCTAGAGGTAGTATTCGAAAGAATGTGCAACGCAGGGTTGACAATAAATCAAGAAAAAAGTAATTTCGCAAAAGAAAGTCTGAATTTTTTAGGGCACCAGGTGTCCAAAGACGGAATTAAGCCAACGCCGGAGAAAGTGGAAGAAATTAACAAAATTCCAAGGCCAAAAACAATAAACCACCTGAGAAGGTACCTGGGGATGATAAATTTTTACAGGATATTCATACCAAATGCGAGTAGAGACCAAGCGGTGCTCAATCAGTATCTACAAGGTAGTAAAAAAAAACGATACCCGGGAAATCAAGTGGTCAGAAGAGGCCATAGAAGCCTTCGAATTGTCGAAAAGGCAACTAAGCAAAGCAACGAGTTTAGCGCACCCATCGACAGCAATGGAGCTGGCAATAATGGTTGACGCGTCGGACACAGCCATCGGCGCCGTATTACAACAGCGCAGCCAGAACGAGAAAGCCGAGTGGCAACCGTTACAGTTTTTTTCGTCAAAATTAAATTCGGCACAAACAAGGTATAGCGCGTATGATCGTGAACTATTGGCGATATACGCGGCGATTAAAAAATTCAAACATTTACTAGAACTAGAAGGTCGAATATTTACCATTTTCACAGACCACAAACCGATAACATTCGCATTTATGCAAAAAGCGGAGAAAGCGTCGCCGAGGCAATTCCGATATTTGGACTTCATAGGCCAGTACTCGACAAATATACAGCACATAGCGGGACGGGACAACGTGGTAGCGGATGCCATGTCACGACTGGAGGTTATACAGATACCCGAGTCAATCGATTACGCAGGCATAGCAAAGGCACAAACAGAAGACGAGGAGTTAACAAGATTACGAATGGAGCAAAACAATTTTCAATTTCAGGACTTGCCAATCGCGTTTAACTCAACTGAAAGTGTATGTTGCGACGTATCAAAAGGGAAGCCACGAGCATACATACCGAGAGAGTTCCGCAAAAAGGTATTCCAAGCGGTGCACAATCTCGCACACCCCGGAGTAGCGGCAACAGTACGAGAAATGACGAACCAGTTCATTTGGCAAAATATAAAGAAGGACGTCAAGGAAATGGTACAACGCTGCATACCATGTCAGAAGGCGAAAGTGACACGACACACGAGGAGTCCACTAGGGGAATATCCGCAAACGAGTAGCAGGTTCACGGAGATTCATATGGACATAATCGGTCCACTGCCTCAATCGGAGGGACAAAGGTATTGTGTAACCATTATAGACCGGTACACAAGATGGACCGAAGCGGTACCTGTGCCAGACATCCGGGCGGAAACTGTCGCAAGGGCGATATATACCAACTGGATAGCACGTTACGGAGTCCCAACATCCATCGTAACCGACCAAGGCGCGCAATTCGAGTCAGAGCTATTCACCGAATTCGCGACGATGTTGGGCTTCGAGCGTAAACGAACAACTGCGTACAATCCAAAGGCAAACGGGATGATAGAGAGATGGCACAGGACGCTTAAAGCGGCCATTATGTGCCACGAAAACGAGGAATGGACGCGGATACTTCCAACGGTATTATTGGGGTTAAGATCGGCATACCGGGAAGAGTTGGCAGCATCCTCAGCAGAGCTGGTGTATGGAGAAAACCTACGCATACCAAGCGAATTAATCATAGAGAAGAGAGAGAACAGGCCACGAGCGGAATTCTTAAAAGAACTAAAGAGCCATTTCAACAAAATTCGGCCAACACCCGCATCCAAACACATTAGTCCAAATTTTTTCGTAGCAAAGGAACTGTCCAAATGCACACACGTATTCGTAAGAACGGATTCAAGTAAACGATCTCTACAAACACCATATGAGGGCCCTTTCAGGGTAATGGAAAGGAAAGAAAAATATTTCCAAATAGAAATGAAGGGAAGGAATAGCAACATATCAATTGATCGTTTGAAACCATGTTTCGAAGAAGACGAGAAATCGCAAGGACAACATAGTCAAAACGAAGAAGATCAAAGGACCAGAGAAATACAAACACCAACAGGCAGTACACCAATCATTAAAAACGACACCAGGAAATCATGCCTGAAAAATACATCAACAGCAAATAGGAACTTACCAACAGCGGCAGCGAAAGCAGAGGTCAAGCAAGCAACCACCCGAGTGGGAAGATGTATTAAGACGCCTCTCCGCTTCGCAGATGTTTCGTTCATCGGTGATTCACTGGGAGGGGGTACTGTGGCGGCGACAAAATCGACGCAACACAATAACCATTTTTCCAAATTATAAAATTAGAGAACATAAACCACTGTCAAAATTATCCAAATCAATTCGTTTCAATTCTTAAACTCCAACATTGTCCACCTAGTAGCCCGGTCCATCTAATTGCGCGCACAAGCACTCTGGTCAAAGTATTTGACGTTTCGACAATTGTCAAAAAGAACATTTCCAAATTGGCCTCACAGAGACTTGAGCGACATCTGTTGTACGATATCGGAACTGGTAGGCGTGGTGAATTTTGATGCGGACGATAGAGCAATCGTAGTGTCCAAGAAAAACAATTCCCTCTATATAAGGAAAAAATAATTGCAAAAGAAAAAATAGTCGTTACATAGAATCAGTAAAGAATAGTCACGTAACTCAAAGAGCATTATTGAGCTTACGGCTAACATCATAGTACGGCATTTATAACGTGTTAAATATTTATTAATATATAATCAATAAAAAATACAATAAATATAAAATTATAATGTGTTCATTGTTAATTAATATTAACGAACGGCTGAGCCTCGTAGACTAGGGCTTGTTTGATAATTTGAACGGTGCGGTGTAGTGCATACTGTTTTCCTTGTCTACTTTGATTTATTTTCTAGTAGTGAAATAAAGAAAAAATTGTACACTGCACCGCACCGTGCGAATTATCAAACAGACCCTAGGTCTACACAGTGAGGCAAAACATATTGCTAGGAGCTTAATAACCGCCCCCAGCAATAACTCCCTTCCATGGGGATTCAGGAGATCGTCCCACATATGAAATCAACCCAAGGGGAAGGCCAAAACGAATAATTACGAAACCAGTCCGGTTTCGTTCAGCAACAACACCAGCAGTATAATTTTCTTCAGCCACAGACGACTGTCATTACACAATTTTCACAAAAAACTGGATTATTTCGTTCTTTTCGACATATTATTGTTTTAACCGGAATTTGGTTTCCTTCTAAGACGTGCTGCGTTTTAGGGAAAAACAACTCTTCCTTATTTAGGGAAAGCTCATTGGCTTTTCCATAATGAATTTAGTAGATCTATTTCTGGGTGCCTACTTTTTACCTTGCTGTCAAATGAACGTCAAACACATTATTTCCAGATAATTTGTGTGTTTTATGTTTGTGTTTGATCCACCACAGATGAATCAAAATGGCCGCTTTTGGACTCTGAGTTCCGTTATCAAAAACTTGTTTAGGTAATCTCTTAACTTGATTACCTATAGTGGATGATTCCTGAATTAGGGCCAACTCGTATGTATTGGCAGGTAAACCTGCAGCTAAGCACAACCGATGCGGCCTTAGCATGATACAGGTTAATCTATAACTTTCATACTACTCGTCATCAAGGGCTCGCGACGTGCGGGTTTACCTCCACTGCCTAGCCCCCTATCTTAATTTGTGGTAGCTGCTAGCTCTTTACCTTTAGGAGACTAGTTTTCCAGACCTCTGGTAGTTTCATTGGGAAGGATTTCTTTCCTGGTGCAGCCAATGTTGCCCTCGCCGTTTCTTTTTGGATTGGAATCTTCTCCGCGCGAGTCGCAACAGGACTCATCACACGCTTAACTAATGTGGTCCTTTCCCTGGCAGTCGGGTTTAGACAAACATGCTTGCTATAGCGGCTACCCTTCAGGTGAAGCTAGACAAGACCAAACTTGAAGTAGACACTATTATATATATACAACATGCTTCAGCTTGCATACTAATGAGTGATCTATTGAGTGTGCAGAAGGTTGAAGTGTCTTTCGCCTTCCTCCGGACGACTCCATTTATTTGCATTCATGTTTTCATTTTGGCTCTTGATGAAACCACGTAGCCGATCAGTCGGCATATCAATGCTATTTGGGAAGTTCTCAAAAATAGTTTGAGGAGGCAAGTTATTTGCCTTGACAGCTTTCAATTGTTCTTCTCACACGGCAAAACATTCCCGATTGTGGGTAAGCCACTCTGTTTAACGTTACCCCAGACTTAACTGCAGAAACCGAGTATGTCAATCCTTGAAAAATTAGACTATAGGGGTTGAATCCGTGAAATCGTGTTTCTAATGGTAATTTCACCCCCTAAATGTGTTATTCCATCGCAATAAAACACGTGCTTCTTATATTTTCTTTCTCTACCACTATTCAAAGTTTCATTCGAATCTGTGAACTGTGAGTGACACTTGGGTAGGGTTACTTGCAAATGTCTGCCACTTTACGATGACTTTGTTTGGTTCTACACTGTGTTTAATCTGATGATGCACCATACACTGGATAGCTATCTCGATCTCGACCGATACATTAGAGAACAATGCCGACACATCTAAAGAGACTAACATCTCGTCTTTCTTCACTGATTTGCTCTTTAACTTTTATCTACGACCTCGATAGTGTTTTTCACATACATGCCAGATGGTTGAGGCATTTCCTTCAGTTCGTATTTTTATTTTATTACCTTGTTTGTGAATTTTTGGCAAAACATAAGGCACTTTGGGATTCGGTATACCATTAGTCTTATAATGTAGATATGGAAAATGATGTCGCTTCCATCAGCTACACCAAATCCTTCGAAAATTTTACCATTTGGAGTAAAGGATCCTCTCCAAATATTGTCCTTCTTCAATCAAGCCATCTAAATGCCCGTTGACACAACGATATAGGTCCCGAAACCTATATTTAGAGGTATCAAGAACCGCGATCGGAGCACATAGATTTTGATTTGTTTTTTGGCTCAGAATTGACTGATTTATTATAGTAAGGTGATTTTCAAAAACTCGAATTTTCTATGAAATAGAAATACTCAAGCAGAAGCAATCTAAATGCGCGTTGGCACAACAATTATAGGTCCTGAAAATTATCTTTAAAGATATTAAGAAGAAGCGCAATCTGTGTCAGCATTTTCTGATTTATAACTTGTTGGCTCAATTACAGGTCCCGAAACCTACCTTTTAGAGCTATCAAGAATGGCAATCCGAGCACAATACCAGATTTTGGATGTTTTTTGGCACAGTATTTGCTGATTTATAGTAAGACAATGGACAAACGATACCAGCACGTTGCTTTCACGAAATTTGTTTGGTTATAGCCAACCAAAAGAATAACAGCGAAGGAGACGAACAACAGAATCCCAAGTATTGTAAAAATGAAAACATTGAGCATCATGTGATAACGACGAAGATGCTTACTGGAAATGTTGAGGTGGAATGTGGAAAGATAAAACCGAATTATAATTCCTGTACTAACGAAGTTGGCAGAAATATGTTGATTGGGTTCAAATGTGCATCCTGCTTTAGAACTCGGTAACAACCACCTAAATTTTAATCACCAACCTTAAATATAAAATAAAACCAAAAAAATTCAAGAGGAATCCATTTTATGTTTTACAAAATTAACAGGTACAATAACAATAAAAACAAAACATTAATCTTCAATTTCAATAACATCCGGTGGTTCACTTAATATTACTACATCGTCCTCGTCCAGATCCGTTGTATCAAGATCGAGTTGTAATCGTCGGCGTTTCATTTCGGTTTCAATTACTTCGCCAACAGATTCAATGAACGAATTACTTTTGTTCGAGCTATTCGACCCCGATTTCCTCTTACGACTTTTACTACTGCTAGAAACTTTCTTTGTCGCAGATCTATCTAATTCGCCTTCGTTTGAAATTTTAGGCATTGAATATATTCTGCCACAATAAAATGGCAATTCCTTGTCAGCATCACAAATGAGCGAACCCTTTTTAATGTAACTGATCGTGCTATAGGCTGTATAATGAAAATCCTCCATTAAGTAGCCTAAAATTAATAAATGTGCAATTATTTGTTCGGCATAGTACCGATCGATGTTTGGTGGTTTTATTTCAAGGCGACGTAAATGTGTCGATCCCTTGTGAAACCATGAATCCATTAATTTTAACCCTGTCAGTTTTTGATCGATTTGCTCAGCATGATTTATAATTTTTATTAGCTCCAGGCAATACCCGGAAATGTCACGTCGCGGTGGCTTAACACGGTCGTGAAAGTAGCAATGATCACACATTTTGTTGCAGTCATCATCGGTCCATACCTCACTGAAATGGGTCGATATCAGTTTGCGTCGGCACTTTGTTCCATTTATGCAATACTCGAGCATTCCGTAAGCGTTTCGAATTCCTGTATATTCAGAAAATACCATTGTAGTTATTTTGAAGATATCGGCAAACCGATACAATACAACACACTCAGCTCGTTTTCCATCGCGTCCCGCCCGACCACTCTCCTGATAGAAATTCTCCATACTCTTACTGACCGTATGATGAATTACAAATCGGACGTCCGGTTTATCGATTCCCATACCAAACGCGACAGTTGCCACCACTGCTTGAATTTGATTATCCAGCCATTTTGTATGTATCGTGTGCCTGCTATCTTCAGGCAGGTTAGCATGATACGGCCGAACTTTACAATCTCTATATAATAGTCCTTGGCTAATTTCTTCCGCATCTTTTATGGAAAACGTATAGATAATACCGGATTGGCGTTTATAACGATGCTTAAGCATATCCGCCAACAAATCAAGAACGCTTTCTTTTTCTGATGGTTTCTCAAGGATGTGATAATATAGATTGGGCCTATTAAACGGTGCCTTCTGTATTATGCAGTCTTGGATGCTTAACATTTTCTGTACGTCGAGTATAACTTTTGAGGTTGCGGTGGCTGTCACTCCTAGAATAGGAACTTTTGGAAACAACGTTTTAAGCGTACCCAAGTACTTGTAATCAGGCCGATAGTCGTGCCCCCATTGGGAACAGCAATGTACTTCATCAACTGTAAAACGATCAAGCCGCCCAAGTTGATGGCATTTCTGTAAATTCTTCATAAATTTTTTACTTTTTGCCATACGCTCTGGTGTCACATATAACAATTTCAATGCAGAATCTTGTGTAACCAAATCTTTGATTAATTGATTGGCGTGCTGCCTATCAGTAGTTGATGTCAGTAAATCCGCTTTAATACCCAATTTCACTAAATTCCATACTTGATCTTTCATTAATGAAATTAACGGTGATATAACAATTGTAATTCCATCGCTTACAAGCGCAGGCAATTGATAGCACAAACTTTTACCGCCTCCGGTGGGCGCAACAAATAAAACATCATTGCCATCCAGTAGCGCGTTCATAACGTCCAATTGTTTCGGCCTATAATCCTGTAGATGGAATATTTTATTTCGCATATGCTTTAATCGTTCAACCCATTCGAAATGTTCACTGGTCCAATTCCGACCACTTAAGCTAATCGATCTCTGGAGTTGCTTTTTATTTTCGAGGTTTGATTTTTCTTCCAGCAACAGGGACTTTTCGTGCTGCAATTCTCTTATCGTAGCGTCAATAGATTCGATACGAACAATAAGCGATCTAATGTTTGTTTCATCTTCACTCATGGTTTCTTTAATTTCAAAATGAATAAATGTATTGCATTTAAAAGATGTTTTCCTTTAAAAATTAATTTAAAGTTTAAAACAACACGAAAGCACTGTCAAAACTCAAAATGCACTTAACCTCAAAAGCCAAACATAATATTTTTTGATAGCGGTTTTGCTGACTATAGTCGATTTATTGAAAGAGCTCTTCGCATGTGCTGAATATCGGAAATTCCGTCTTAAAGGTTTTCTCGCGTTTTAAGTAGTTTTTTAGGGGGAAAAAACTGTTAAAGTGGATTCGATAATTACGGTGGATAGACATCAGCTTTTTTCGGTTGATTTAAATAAATTAAAAAATTAAAGAAATTACAGAAAAAAAGGAAAGATGACCGTTTTCCGCTCTGCCCTCATCACATTAAACTAATCACAAATTAAACGATAAAAAAGGAAATAATCGAAGTGATAGATGAATAACGATTCAAATAAAATCAAGGTAAAATTAATTTGAGTGGAATGGGTGTAAAGAATGGTTTCATCTATAATGCGAAGGATTCAGCGATGATCAAAGCAACGATAAATGGTGCGGCTCATTTTGCCAAGGAAAACGATTTGCAAAAACAGTCAAATACACAACTCGTAGGCAAAACTCAGGTATAAACGTATGGCATCATTTTAAATTAATATAACTCCGCGAGATCTCAAACGATACGGACGTTTGAATAATTCAACGTAAAATTCCTAAAAACCTATGCAAAAATGTATAGGTTTTTATGGTTTATCGAGACCGCCATAAAACGTCCCAAATCAACTTCAAAAGAATTAATAGAAAAACTAGCGCAACGAGTAGGGAAAAGCACACAAAATAAAAGAGAATAGTTTTTCCGTTTTACCAAAAATATTATTATTGATGTTAGTTTGTTCATCTGAATAACAAGAAATTGTAATTATTAAATAAATATTATAAAATTAGTTCTATACTTGTTTAGTTTAATATAAAATCAGTCAGTGAGCATCGAGACCGTGTGTGTAGGAAAATAGTCCCAAAGTCCCAATAATGCTAACCACGTGTTTTAAGTGGGTTAAGGGCCTTATGCAACATCCATTAAGTCCCCAAAAACCCACATTGGTGACCCCGACGTGATCCTGGAAATATTCAACGCGATATTCAATTGTTATATGCGTTATAACACGTTATATTGCAGAGATATTTTTAAACTTTCAATCACGTGCAGTACAACAACTGAAGAACACAAAACACGGTTATAAGCTCGTAGCTCGATATAACCTTACCATGCTACGGAACATTTACTCGGCAAAAGCAAATGTGCCGTACCCCACTGTACACCGCAATTTCAATTTTTCTTTTTTCTTCTCCAACTAGGGAGAATTTGCATTATATAAATTTAACTAAATAGTTAACGTAAAATTCTGTTGGTGTAACAGTGTGCGGGTGCCAGGGGTAAACGGAATTTTATTGTATTTTATTTGTTGGTGTGTGATATTAGTCATAACTCATAATATAGCCACATAACTCACAATTGTCATTAGATAGTAAGCAATAATAAAAATTCATTCCACTACCGCGTTTTAACCTTTTTTCGGCGCGTGTTAAAATGAGTGACGGCGAAAACGAACCCTCGACGTCCGGAACGACTCAAGTGTATTATAGACTGGCGGTAAAATACTCGCCAGTCAATCGCAACGATCCAGAAATCTGGTTCACAAATTTGGAAGCACAGTTCGGAATCGGCGGTATCTCGGGCGATGCTACCAAATATGAGTATCTCATCGCAGCTATTGATCCATATACTCTCCTCCCAGAGTTAATAAATACGAAACTTTAAAAAAAGTGATAATAGAACGTTTATGCGAGTCGGCTAAAATTAAACTCGACCGATTACTGTCCAGACTGCAACTGGGCGATTAAACACATTCACAGCTTCTACAAGAAATGCAAGCGTTGTCCGTCAATCAAGTAACCAAGTCAGTATTGCGGAAAGCGACTCCCAAAACATGCACAGAAAAATGTTAAGCTGCATGGACGATGCAACCTTACAAAAATTAGCCAACGCTGCCGACAAAATAGTTGACGTACAGAAACCAGCCGGTATATACAATGTAAAGGTTACCCCAGGCGAAGTACAAACAGTTTGGCATCGCAAATCAGCATCCTGTTACAACGCGTAGATGAATTATTCGGGCGGTTCGGTAAAACTGGAGACAACTCCAATCGTGGACGAATCCCAAGCCCTAAGTTCGCTAATTTCCCTCGTCAACGCAGCAGTTCACGTTCAAAGGAACAGGTCGAGAAATACCCAAATTGTTGGTATCATCACCAATTCGGCAGCCGATCACTAAAATGCATAAAACCATGCAGCTTCAACAAAACCAGCTCGGAATTCAACAATCCGGAAAACCAATAGGCACCTCACTTCATGCGGCTAGTGATGGCAGCCATAACTCGAAAACTCGTCTAATTATCATCGCCTCACAAAACAAACTACAATTTCTAATTGACACAGGCGCCGAGGTTTCAGTCAAACGCAATTACATCGGACACAAAAACATCACACTCAACATAGGTCTTCGATGACCCTTAAACGGAAATTCATTGTGGCCACAATCGACCGATGTATTTTGGGCGCCGATTTTTTAGGTCAAGAACAAAAACTTATCGATCCAATCACGCATCTCAACGTCCATGAGGTATACATTCAAATCCCATTGTATGTCATCACCACGATCAAATACGATTAGCACAATCTGAGATACTGGAATTACTACAAGAATTTAAAACTGTTACCCGTGAGACGACCAACTTGATCGTGGTAAAGCACAACACGACGGGGCAACCCTATCTTGCAAAAGTACGACGTTTAAATGCTGACAAGTTAAAAATATCTAAGGATAAAATCGAGACTTGGCCAGCACAAGGGGTTTGTCGACCCTCAAAAGTAATTGGGCAAGTCCACTACATATAGTCAAGAAAAAAGATAACAACTGGCGGTTATGCGGGGACTGCATTTGACCTCGCTTGCGCCTATCACCAGGTACCCATCGACGAAAAGGACATCGATAAAACTGCAATGGATTGTTCGAGTTTCCACGTATGACATTTGGGCAACGCAACGGCGCCCAAACTTTCCAAAGATTAATCCACTCGGTGTTTCGAGAATTAGCGTTTGTATTTCCTTATATCGACGATCTCCTGATCGCATCATCAAGCAAGGAAGAACACCTCAAGCACTTGCGTATAATTTTTCAACGGTTAAAGGACGCGGGGTTGGTAGTCGACCTAAACAATAATGTGAGTTCGCCAGGGACCAAATATCCTCCCTCGGATTTCACATAACAGCCAACGGCATGTCACCCGACAAACAGAGAGTGAAAACCATTCAGAATTTTTCACGTCCGCTACAACCGACGGTATTCTCCGTTTCTTATGATAAACTACTATCGTACTATTTTCCTATCTAAGGCGGCACACGACCAGAAAATTCTATACGATTTTATCAAAGGAAAGAAGAAAAAGGACAAGTCACCGATAAATTGGGCCGACGAATCCAACAAGGCATTCGAAATATGTAAAGCAAAACTAGCTGAATGCACTCAGTTAACTTATTCCGTTCCTAATGCCTAATTCGCTATTCTCGTCGACGCATCAAGCACAGTAATGGGAGCGGAGCGGTACTGCAATAATTCACAAAAAAGGCTGGCAACCACTTTTCTTTCATTCGCGAAAACTGAGCGACACCGAGACTCGCTACAGCACATACGATCGAGAGTTATTAGCCACATATTTGGCCATAAAGCATTTCAAAAATTTCGTGGAGGGTCGAGAATTCATTCTATTCTCCGACCATAAACCATTAACGTACGCACTTCAGCAAAATCGCGAAAAAGCATCACCAAGGCAAAAGCGCAATTTGAATTTCATAGGACAATACACGTAGGACATTCGTCACATTCCTAGAGACAACAATGTCGTCGCAGATACGTTATCACGTATCGACCAAATCGTACTCGGAGTTAGCATCGACTATACAGCCATCACTGACGAACAAACAACCGACGCGGAACTTGCAAGACAGCAAGACTCGTGGAAACAAAAACGTCTCTAAAATTCGAGAAAATTCCACTATTCGGGACAAACAAAGAAATCATATGCGACGTTTCAACCGTCACACAACGTCTATTTATCCCTAAACCATTTCGTCGACAGGTATATAAATCATCCCACAATGTATCACACCAGGAGATACACTCTCGAGCCAAACAATGCATTCAGTGTCAAAAGTGTAAAATTTCGAGACACGTGCAGAGCGAAATCGGAAATTGCCCTCCAACAAGCAAACAATTCGACGAAATACACATCAACATCGTCGGACCTCTACCACCTTCAGATGGTAAGTCATACTGTCTAACTATGATCGATCGCTACACCCGCTGGCCTGAGGCCACTCCAACCTCGGATATTAAAGCAGACACTATAGAATAGGCATTAATCAGAACGTGGATCATCAACCATTATGACCGATAGAGGGGCACAATTCGAGTCAACTCTGTTCGACGAGTTTTCAAAATCACTGGGATTCCATCGCAAACGTATCACAGCTTACAATCCGGCGTTCAATGGTATTATAGAACGGTGGCACACTGGCGGCACCAAAGTTTTATGTGCATAGCAGAAAAACAGTGGACAAAATCCCTACCAATAACACTACTTGGATTAAGAACAACCTTTCGAGAAGACTCTCAAAGCATAGCAGCTGAACTTGTCTATGGAGAAACCATACGATTTCCAGCGGATCTCATTTAAATAGGAAAATATAGACCGCAATCCGAATTCGTCACACAACTACGCAATCAATTCACAGACATAAAACTCGCTTCAGCGTCTCGAAATGCACAAGAGCAAATTTTCGTTTTTAAAGAATTGGTAACATGCAAACATGTGTTGGTACGAACAGATGCAGTCCGGCCGCCACTACAACCTCCAGACGAGGGACCATTCCCTGTGATCATACGCAGCGAGGAACACTTTACTGTAATGATCAAGGGCAACGAATCAACGATCTCCATAAATAGCTTGAAGCCATGTTTCGTAGAAGCGCAGGAGCAACCTCCAGTCACATCGAACGAGATACCATCCGGTTCAGACTGTGCTTAACCATCAACATATTCAACACCACCCACCAATATCAACCAACCGATTAAATCAATCTCGCGGTGCAACCAAAGTCTAGAATGGATCGTTCCATCGTCAAATTGATTCGGTTCCGCTAACTCGTGTATCGTTCACTAGTTCCCTCGGGGTGGAATAGTGTAGCGTCCCGTAACATACCATATATTAACGAACCAACAATTTCACGGTTTATCGAGCCGCCATAAAACGTTAGGCAAAGCACACCAAAAATAAAAGAGAATAGCTTTTTCAAAAGAGAATAGCAGTGAGCATCGAGACCGTGTGTATGGGAAAATAGTCCCAAAGTCCCAGTAGTGCTAACCACGTGGTTTAAGTGGGTCAATGGCCTTATTCAACATCCGTTGAGCCCTCAAAACCCACACGACCACCTCAAAACGTAAACCATATTTTCATTAAAAATGATGGTAAATATTGTACATATGTGCACAAACAACTTTAAGTTTTTAATTTAATTATTTAAACATAATAAAAAAAAAGTATGGTTACCGTAATAATAGATTTCCGTCTTAGGAGAGATTGCTGCACGGATTTTTATTCAGCACTAATGTTGGCTAGCCTGCTTCACCATATTTTTTACTATGGCAGCACAAATAATTTTTGGTGTAGTGTTGATGTGACATTTCGATGTCAAACTCGCGAACAAATGATATTTGTTTGTTTTTATTCATGAACGAAGCTAAAAAAAAAATTGCTTTTATTTCTTGTAATAAATTATAAATATTGTTATTCCAGTGTGTAATTAACATAAATAAAAAATGAATAATTAATCCATTTTATTGAAGCGGATTATTGAACATAGTTTCTAGTGTATATTTATTAAATTTGTGCGAGGGTGTGTGTGTGTGCGTGCTTATTAACCATGATTGGATAAAAATTGGAATTTTAATTTCGTATTGTTTAATGTTTATTTTGTGATTTAATAACGATATATAGAGAATAATCAATTAATCGTAGATTATTTTGTTTGCGGAGAAACAAACAGATTAAAACTATAACGTAATTTATAGAATTAAGAAAAACATAAAAAAATCAAGATGGCCGAGTATCCAAATCAAATGAATTCTAATTCGTCAGCAGGTAAAATTTTAGTTTTAATAATTTGCTGTCAAACTATTTTTAATCCTCGTTAATCATAATATGTTCCTACACTCGTTAATGAATTTCAGATTTTATTTTTGCAGGGCTTGTGTTTATTGATGATCTCGGTCACACATGGCCGATATTGGCAACTTGTTTATTTATGATTTGCACTTGTTAGAAAGAGACAAATGTTGGATGTTCTCTGATAAGGTATTTGGGAATGTTGATCATATTGGCCTATTTCACTATTTCGTGTCCAGATTGCGATGTGCCAAGTTTTGTAAAATAATGAATGGGGGGGGGGAGGTTATTATTACTGAACCTGCTTCAAACAGATTTAAACCCAAACGACTTTTATTATTTCTTTGCCTTCAAGCTTTAGCAACTGTGTTTCTGAAATTCTCCACATACGTTCTATCTTTTCGATTTAGGTAATTATCCAAATAAATTTTTTCAATTCTGTTTTTTAGGCACATTAACTTTTTGGTAGCTATTTACATGACTTCCGAAATAAATTGTTCCGCCCTACTTCAAAACCTTGGCTGAATCGATTCAAATTCCGTCGAGTGTAATTTAATTCCCAATCTAATTCTCTATACATTGAGATGTGGTAATATACTGCGGATACAAGTGATGTAGAAAATGTGCACCTTCATTTTTGGTGAGGTAGCTAGTTTTATTTGGTCTAACTATTGATAGTAAATTTATTTATATAGGAGCTTAAATGAACGATTTGTTTGTTGAATAACACTGTAAAACTAAACAAAAATTCTTCAAAATTTCGAAATGATGGCAATTTCTTATCGAATGTTGGCTTTCAGATCAGGAGGAGACCTACAAAAACAAGTCTGTTGGTGTGAAACCGAGATGGATGTCGATATGACACGTCCGCGACAATACCAAGTTCCTCCATTCGCCGAAACGTCTCATTTTCCCGTGCAAATAATCCAAAATTTATTTTCATAAAACCATTTAAACATTTCTGCTCGCTTTTTTCGGCGTATGTATATAGCTTCATAACAATTACTCATCTGCATTTCACAAAAATCAAACCGGACTGAGAAATGTGAAAAAATACGAAATGAACTTTCCGAGATACTTTCCGATCGTTCACTTAATTTAGTTCTTAGGAGTTCTTAGGATGTTGGTTGGATCTTGCATTAGGGTTAAGTATATACTTAGTTCGAATCTAAAAATACTAAAAAATTCTTTGAAAATTTTGTTAAAATTGATAAAATATGTAATTTAATTTTAAAAGAACGATTTTATAATTTGGCGGAATGATTTCCGCTTTTCGGACAGCAAAATATAAAAATTCAGTTTGTTTTTAATGAAATTATATCAATTTTAACAAAATTTTCTAATAATTAGAAAGTTTTTTTAGATTCGAACAATTTTTTTATATTTCTGATTTCAATGTTTTTTATCCCCAAAAAGGTGTTACTTAAAATTCTGATAACAGAGGCGATTCAAATTATGAAGCTTGATAAGGGATATTGTTTAACAAGGGTTGGCCCATCAACGCGCTTCACATTCATTGAAGTTTACATAAATGTTGGATTGCCGTCTTCTTTAATTTTAGGTAACCGATTATAACGGTCTGATGGCAAGCTCTTCAGTTCTCTTCGGATAAATGAAACAATACTAAGACTATTTTTTAAATAGTGTTGGAACATTTTGAAACCAATTGCCGCACAGCTCATAATGGAGTTTTGTTGTCATCTGTAAGGTAATTTGTCTTTTCATTTGTTATAGAACCAGAATCCTGATCCACAAGTTAAAATTCGGTATTCGCATCGTTTATTTATCGCCGTTGGACGAGGCTGGCTGAAGAGAGTATTGGCTTACTTAATGGTTTTTGATCCTTCAAGTGTTTATTAGTTGTATTGTTTAGTATTTTTATTTCTCTGTCTTTAGGATACGGATTTAGTAATTTAAGATATTCAACCAAAAGACCTAATAATTCAATCCCGATTCTAAAGATTTAATAATAATAATCTATAAATATGGGTGCGCAAGCTATACCGTCGTAGTAATGAGATATCTTAAATTTAGTAGCACAATCATCCTCAATTCAGCCAATTGCCCAACGACTATTCTTATATATTTACGTGCAACATAGACCTTTGTTTGGATAACTAGTGTGAATATTCGCATTTTAAGTTCTGCTGTTTTTGGAATATACATTTCTTGACGAAATAAATTTAAATTTCTGAAATTTTATTATTCTAGGACGGTCAAGATTTCCTCGTCTCGATATGAATGATCAATCACTGGAAAGAAAACGTCAATTGAAGTTAAGTTTCCAGCAGGAACAAATAAAACCGGTACGTCCAACTCCACTGCCCGACAGAACAAGGTAAATATTGAAAATTTAAGTTACTAATCTCGAGTTTGATATTAATATGATTTGTGTTTTAATTTTTCGGCCGAACCCCATTTTTTTGTAATAAAACAAAATGAATTTTCGTTTTTTCAATTAGGTAGTTATGTACAAATTTGCTACTCACGTACTTTACGAGTAATAGCTATAAGCGCCTGAGAAATTAAAACATTATCTCATGTAAATATTTAATTTTAATTTACCTAAATAAAAAGAGTTTGAGTTGATAAACCGGGGTATTTTTTGGCATTTTTCTTTTCTAGGGATCGTATCAAAATGCAAGCAACGGGAAAGCTACAATTAAATCCACACGAAGAATTTGATTTTACATCAGAAGATTTACAAGATTTAGGTGAAATAGGCCGTGGTGCATTTGGCGCTGTAAATAAAATGATTTTTCGACGAACAAATACTGTGATGGCGGTAAAACGTATTCGATCGACGGTTGACGAGAAGGAACAGAAACAGTTGCTTATGGACTTAGAAGTGGTTATGAAATCGAACGATTGCAATTTTATCGTGCAATTTTATGGGGCTTTGTTTAAAGAGGTATGATTAACAAGAGGTTTTATTTATTTACCTAATTCATGTTTAATTAGCAAGAATAACATAAATAATAACAAATCTTTGTAATTAACTAGAGATAAGAATTGTATTTGCGTATATTTTTATCAAGCAAACATTTTTGCTATTACACTAATCACCTTGTTATCTTTTTAATACTGTAAAACTTTGCATTGTAATGTTTAGTTAATGAATTGATTGGTTCTCAAATCAAAGTATACCTACGTGATTAATTATTGCAAAAAACATGAATCGTACAGTCCATTATTGAACCCGAAAAAATCGATATTACATTGATTAAATTTTTTTTTTTGCAACGTTTGGGATCGCTAAATTTGTCCAAAAAAATTCAGAAAAAACGTATGTGTAGCACAGATTGACATTTCAGAAAATAAAAAAATAGTTAGGACGTTTTTTCATTTCTGTTTCGGATACAATTTCGTAAAGCAAAAACACTCCTAAATCTTTAAGGAATTTTTAATTTTGTTTGGGCGTTTGGGTCCACAGTAAAACCAAAAAACTTATTTCAATAAAACAGTAAGATTCGTCTTTTACCGTATAATAAACGTTTCGATAATCGAGAATTAATCGCCTTCAACTATTCGAGATTCTTTCCCGGACATTTGAATAGTAAATATTATCTATATTTCCCGGTTAACCCGCAAGCCCTTAACAACGTGGATTTGCACTTAGTAGTTTTAAGATGATTTTTTTGGATTAAACATTTTATTGATTTATATTTCCAGGGCGATTGTTGGATATGTATGGAACTAATGGATACATCACTTGATAAATTTTACAAATTTATAATGGATCAAAATAAACGGATTCCTGAATCAATTTTAGCTAAAATAACTGTGGCCACAGTGCATGCCCTAAATTATTTAAAAGAAAAACTAAAAATAATTCATCGTGATGTAAAACCTAGTAATATACTGTTACATCGTCGTGGTGACATAAAATTATGTGATTTTGGTATATCGGGACAGCTAGTCGATTCAATTGCACGCACTAAAGACGCTGGTTGTCGACCATATATGGCGGTAAGTTTAATGTTTAATTCATTGTTTATTAATTTTAACTTTGAATTTATTTATATGGAGTAGCCGGAACGGATTGATCCGCAACGGGCTAAAGGATATGACGTTAGAAGTGATGTATGGTCTTTAGGGATTACACTAATGGAAGTAGCCACCGGTCGTTTTCCGTATCCAAAATGGGGATCGGTTTTTGAACAATTATATCAAGTTGTTCAAGGTGATCCGCCGCGGTTAAAGCCATCCTACAGTGGCATTGAATTTTCTGATGAATTTGTAGATTTTGTAAATACATGGTGAGAATGACTTATTATGGCATAAGAAATATTGTACGATTCTAATGATTGTGTACGTTTCTTTTTTTAAGTTTAATTAAAGAAGAATCACATCGTCCAAAATATAGCAAACTATTACAGCATCCTTTTATACAACGTGGCGAACGAAGTCATACGGATGTTGCGGCTTACGTTTGTGATACACTTGAAGAAATGGAACAACTTGGCATCACACCATTTACAACAAATCAACCCGCCGAATGTTGGTACGATTAATAGATTATCTAAATATAATTGTTTTTTTGAAAATAGTCAATATAAATATAATTAATAATTAAAAATAATAATAAATATCGCGAGAAATTAATTTGGAATTGTTTTTTTTTTGTTTATTTAAAAATAATCTAAATTAATTAATTTAAAAACCTTAAAAATAATAAATTTGTTGTCTGTTACATTTTCGGCTTAGTATAAAATATATTTACAAGTGATTCAAATAACATCATGCAACTGTCTATTTGTACGATTTGAGTTGTAAAATTGAAAATTTGCGTTTTATTTAGTTAAGGTTTTTAAGCGTAACCTAGTCCATTGGGCATTTTGACAACAAAAAAAATTTAAAATCGGTTACATTTACAAAAAAAAAAGAAAATCGATTGACATTTAAACATAAGTATGTATATTAAACTCTACATTCGGCGGGACCGAATAAAAATAAATCCGTCCTGATTATATGCAAGATGATTAAAAGTTCATGGTATTGATGGAAATGGATCAAGAGATGTAATACAAGACTTTTTTCGAAATAAAGTAAAAATGTTTTGAAGAAAATACAAAATTTTAATTAATCCAAACTTTCTAATAATTAATATTTTCAAATCATATAAATGAACAAATTATCTCAGCATTATGTGAGTTAAGATAGAGATTTTTCTTAATAAGGTTCGACTTAGTCGTTTAGGTGTCATATTCCAATTTTTCGGGTTTTACGATTTTTCTGTTGTTAAACAACTCGAATCAATAAATTGTAATTTGAATAGAATGAATTAGAATTGCACAAACTAGCCCATATCCATATTAGTTCGTTTACTAGTGTTTTTTTTGTTAGCCTTTTACCACAGATAAGAATAGATCTATTCTTATCTGTGCTTTTACTTTACATCATTTTGTCCCCCAAGGTCTAAAAATAGATCGAAAAAAGATTTAAGTAAATTAAATCTGGTTTTTCATTATGCTAGTAATTTCTTGCATGTTGCTTTGGACAATTTTAAATCAGCTTAATCAACATTTTGATTTTACCAAAATCAATACACTTCATTTTTGGTGCGAAAATAGCATGTGTGTCTAATAGAGAAAAATGCCAGAGATAATTTGGTTAAAATCGGTACAATTATTCCATTGAAATGTTCCACCTGCCCATGATGTTGCTCAAAATTGTGTGATATAAATGCGGCGTTCTATTCGAACATCTTGTCTACCGGATAAATCTATATAAATTTCGCAAACCCATCAACAACGATAAACAAATGTTTGTAATTCTATTCAGTGGATGGTAATGGCCCTAAATCAAATTTATCGATCGAATTGAAATGTCCTTGTTTCCCATAGGTTTTGGTTGCTAGAATACAATGTATAATTAGAAACACAATCATCAATCCTTTTAACCAGCTTTGGTATTTTTTATTTCCTTTACTATAATTTCTGATTTTCTCCTATTTCCATTTTCATGAAGTCGGATTTGACTCTAGACACCATAAAATCATAGTTTCCGTTTAATATTTAAACAAAATTTGGTTTCTCAAAAATTGACCTTCGCATTTCCAAACTTTTAAAATTTCCTTAATCAGCTGGTATTCCTTGTATTGGGTTCGGACGTTTCTAATTTTTTGCAAAGTTCTCTTCTCAATTTGTTAACTGAAATCGAATAAAATTTATTTTCAAACCACTGTAGTTCTAAATATAATTTTTAGTTTGTTTCAACCACATGGAGATTAGAGAAGCATAATGCCACTTCTTATGAGGGGCTGGAAAACAGTGTTTATATAACGTTGAAAAACTCGCATATTGCAAAGTCCAAATTTTAAAAATTCGTGATGCCCATCTTGTGAACAAAAGCTGTGTTCTTTTGGCTCCTTTTTTCTTGGGCTGTCACGGCTGCTTGCTTAATTGTTTTTGCGTTCGTTTTTCGATAATCGAAGCTTATTCGTTTAGAAATATCAATATTTAAAACAAAAATTATCACGTTTTCCTAAGCGCAATGTGAATAATAATTATTAAAAAATACAAATTTTTGAAAAACGTTATAATTTTTATTAGCATTTTAATAAATCGTCAAATCGTTTAGAGGCGGCAGCCTCCATCCTCCAAGGTATAAAACAAATTAAAATAATGTTTCAAAAATTTGTTCTAATTAAAAAATTTAATTTTTTGGGATTTTTTTGTTTGAGATATTGAGCGTAATCTGCTTAAAAGGTACTTCAGTCGAAAAGCAGGTGTTTCGGTCAGAAAATAATTTAACTGAAATGTCCTTTGTGTATTTTGCCTGAATAACCTTCCTGAAAGGTATTTTAGTCATACATTTTTGGACTGAAATACCTTTTGGTTAGGCAATTTTTTTTGACTAAAATGCCTTCGTATATCCGTACGTTGGCTCTGGGCCCCAGGCAAATCAATTTGATTGAACTACCATCTGAAAAGGCATTTCATATTAAAAATAGTTTAAGTTACCTTCTAATTTTTTGACCGAAACAATTTTCTTTTTCTTGACTAAACAGTTTTAGACTGGTGCCTCGGAGCCAACATATAGGCCTAAGAATACATTTCTGTAAAAAAAATACGACCAAATAAAAGGTATTCCAGTCCAAAAATTTGTGACTAAAATAAATTTCAAGGGTTTTCAGTTCAAATACACATGTCCTTTGTTTTTTTTTTCAGTCCAACTGTTTTCTGGCCGAAACATCTTTGTTTTGTACTGAAGTTCCTTTTTAAACGGAGTTTAAGTCATAATCGTAATTTTGAAGAAAATATTCGGTGAATTTATAAATAGTGGTTAAAAACAAATGGAAATAGGAGTAACATTTTCTGGAAATAAATATCCTCCAGAGACTTGTGCAATTTATTGTAAACGCATATTTTTTGCCAATGCCAATACAAATTCAGCCTCCTTATAAATTTCTTCTTTTGCATTATTAATGTAATTCGATTTTATTTTTGTACAGTCTTTAATTTCTTAGATGGTGGCTGGGCTCCACAATGAATTTTTCCATTTCAGTATTTACAAATACAATTTCTTTATGAAGTTTGTTGATTAAAGAAAAAGATGATGCGAAGATTCGGTATAGTTTTGTGTCCTTGAATTTGTTTCTCCATTCCGATCAAAAAAACTCTAGCAAGTGAGTACAAATTAAGGTGGCCTGCTATTGTTCCCATAAATATAATTTTCACCAAACCATTTTGCCACTGTTTGACCATCATCATCTAAAATTTCGAAAATTTCGTAAAATGAAGCTATAAAGCTCGCATTTTGGAAGATAACTCTTTATTTTGACCATATTTCGAAGTGCTCATGGCTTGTATTCTTCGGTATATAATTTTGGCCAGATTAAAATGGCATCCTTGAATTGGAATGTCACGAAAATTGTTCCTCAAACTGTTTATCGCAGCTTTTTCGAAATCTGTTTTGGATAATTTTGGCTTTAACCTAATATTATTTTGTATTGCTTAATCAGTAAGCATTTGGAGAAATTTTGTTCATTCTTCGCTAAACAAGGGGCGAATGCCAAAGGAAAAGCCTTGGAATCATAAGTCTGCTTGTATGGTATATACAACTCAATTCTGACTAGTCACGTCACATCAATTTTCCTATTCTCTTAGTCGTTTGTTACGCCTAAAGTCACTTTATACGACAAATGTCACTTGAATTTTGTAGGTGACAGGCAACTACAACACAATGTAAGGGCAAAATTTTAGTCCTAAGGTTTTATTCAAATATAATAATTGTTTAATTTTGTTCACTTGTTTAAATAAGTTGTTGTTTAAATTAATACTTTTTTGTTCTAAAACGATTTTATTTGTAATTTGGCCGACATCTTTTTAGTTACAGTCGTGTCACTTGAATCGACGTCAAGAATAACAATTTTTATGCGACGTGACGTGACTTAAGTCATGTCGTCTGAAATGACACGACTATGGGAATTGGGGTGATAATTATTTGAAAGTAGATGGTACTATTTTGAAAGTTCCTTCAATCGGATTAAAAACCTATCAAACTTCAGTGTCGTTACTAACTAAACTAACAAAAACTGTATTTCTTGCTTAGCTTAGCTGAAATGTGAAAAAAATTTTGATTAAACATAGGTTTGCCATTCATTCCTTTTTATCATTCGATATTTGCAAAAGATGCATTTTTTCAAAGATGTTTTGATCAAACGTATTAGTTGCAAATTGAATGGCTCCTATTGGAAGTTTCGAAAAGAGTGTTAGATGGTACCACTAGCAAATTAACGCAATAGTTACATTTTTGGAATGAAAATTTTTTAATCAACGTTGTCCCCACATCTAATTAGTCAAAACGTTTTTTTTTTTGACTTAAAATGCATTAAGGCAAAATTATATTATAGCAAAGCAGACTACTTACACTGAGGGCAATAAAACGTTTAGAATAATTTGGTGTACGGCTAACCTTACACATAACTGAAAACAAGAATTCTTTCACACTAATGTGATTGATTAGATTGAGCATCCAAATTGTAGAATTTGTTTGCTAAATCTTAAATCCATCGAATTAAGAATAAGCTACAAAATAGGCTACATAGTTTTGGTATAGGCTAAAGGATATAATGGCGTTGTTAACACATTCTTTTCGGGAAACGAGTAAACTCGTCATACCCTTTTCTATATTGTAGTAAAACGCAGGAGACGAGTTTACTCGTTCTGTTGCGCGAAGTGGTCAGGCGCAGGAAACTTGTAAACAAGAGGCTCTAAACGGGTGGGGGGTCGTGCGTTATCTATTGTCGACGGTACCCGATCTATCTACCTGCCGATACATTGAGTTTGAGACAAACAAAAACTAATAATGGTAAAAATAATAATAATTTTGGTGTGAAAATTTAAAATTTAAAAAAACAACCGCGGTACGCCGCGATTTGGCGGAAAAATGCCCGACTACATAGTGTTAACACTATATTCTAATTTGTCCACACAAAGAGAAGAGAGTGAAATAGCGATCGACTTTTTTTTTTTTAAAGAGCGGCAACAAAAAAGTTTGTTCACTGACGCCCAGTTGACCTTGATAGTAAGGGTCAAGGTCTCCAGCTTGGCACCTTATGTCTTGACGCCAACAATGGTTAATTGAGCCATTCCCCGTTAAAATTCATCATCTGATTTTTATTTCACACAATTTCGTAATTTAACCTTGAAATGACCGCTGAAAGTCATTCAAAAAAATGCCTAAAGTTCTATCAGAATGTGAAATTTTACGCTCTTTCAGAATCCAGCGTCAAAAATGAGGGTTTCTATAAACAAATAAGAGTTCACCTTCAAATAACCTTGAAACTTCTTTGGTGGATCATTTTTATTTTATACATATAGATAGATTCGGTAGTTTCCTATTTTTGGTCAATATTAGAAAACATATACCTATCATGAAACACGTTAGGGAACGCAATTTTGTGTAAAACACTTGTATAAACTATTTTCATTTATTTCGTACTTAATTAAAATTCTAAATATTATTTTTGTTTATTTTTAAATGAAAGATTATGTCAAATTTGATTGATGAAAGTTTGACAAATAATATTTTATTTAATCAATCAAAAAAATGTTTAAATAAAATAGTAAAAACTGATAATAACCCAAAAATGTATTTAAAAAAAAAAAATAACGATAAGTTTAACTGACTGTTGATGGCGCAAAAACTACTACAAATAGTTAGTCATTAACCAAAATACCTAACTCATTTTCTTGTAAATGTCGTACATATTTAAAATAAATGAATAAAAATGAAATAAACATGCCTTATTTATGCAATACGATCCGAATGTCATCGTCGTTATTTGATGTTTTATTAGTCGAAACGAATGTAGGTACTACGTACTACGTTCAAAATTAAATTATCAGAATATCGTTCTAGATGCAAAATTTCTAGATTCCAATCAGTTTTTTTTGTTGGTATGCACTCATAGATAACTATTTTCCTAATCTCAGGGCATTTGTTTCTCTGAATTACATAATAATATACTATACTATTTACTACTAAACTATATTGTACAATTAAATAAGAAAATAAATACTGAAATAAAATTTAAAAATTATTCAGACAATAAAAGTTAATAAATTGTGCGATCATAAAATAAAATAAAATTTTTTAGAAATAAACTGAAAAAAATAATAAATAAATAAATTATAAATATAAATATATATTATTTTATTATAATTATGTAATTAAAATTAAGCCTTGTTATAAACAAAACAAAACAAATAAAATATTTTAGGATGAAAATAATAAAATTAAGAACATTAATAATCTTATAATAAATTATAAGATTTTTTTTTTCAATAAAATATAAATAAAACATATTGAATATTAAAGAAAAAATGAAAATGCAAAAATAGGAAAATTCAGTGGATACAAAATATTATCTAAAGTAAACAAACACTAAAATAAAATAATAAAATGCAATATTTAAGAAAAACAAACAAACAAAATAATGAAAATAAATGAAAATTTTTAAAATATTTTGTGTATTGATACATTTTTTAGGTTTGGCGATCGTCCTTATTAAAAAAACAAACTAAACGGAAATAATTTTCCCGTGTGTGATTGAAGAATAAACTTCGATTTTCATTGAATGAACATGTCACTTAATAAATATAAATATTATAATTATGCAAATAAGATTTAGAGAATTAATAAAGACCGTTTACTAATTGTAAAGGACTCAAGCAATATATTGTAAAAGAAATCCGGCGCGCGTCAACTTAATAAAATAGTTGACGCCAATTTAAAAATAATTTTTCATTGAAAATGGTCTGTGTGTTTTAATTTTAATAAACGGATATCCTTCGACTAAATTACGTATAAACAGCTATAACTGTAACTATACATAGACGAAATACCTTTTTAGTAAATTTTCTAATATTGCGTGAGGTTATGCTGATTTTCTAGAATAAATTAAGCTAATAAACAGGTTTTCTAAATAACAATTTTGTCGTTAACAGATTGAAATGGGTGTATAGCTCTTACATAAAAACACCAATATATGTACTTTATTCAACTTTAATAAGGATACTTTCCTTCCTTTGTACATTTTACACACTACTTACCCCCAATAAATATGAAATAGGAAATTGCTTGTTATGTACTGTAGTACTATATACCTATGTATATGGATGGATAAATAATACTGGAGACTGTATTTTATTGAAATTAGAACATGGTTTTCACACCAAAGACGTCACCTACTAATTCAGTAACCAACGAAATTTTCTAAAAAGATGTTTAGAACGTTAATTTGATCCTTAGCCAAATGCATTCTATTACATATTTTTGTTCTCAATCCATGATACATGTATTTATTATTGAATCACTTATCAATATTGTAGCTATTACAAACGCGGAAGTCGGACGTATATTAAAAAATCTTTTACCGACCCAAAATATTCCTCCATACGAAATTAATGAAGCAACAAATGATAAATTGGCATTTGAAATTTAACATTTCAAAAGGTCTAAATTTTCAATAGCTACAATCACACCACCTTACCAAGATGTACACTAAGTCACTATTGGTCTTTGTGGATGCTCAACAAAGGCGCTTGAGTTTTCCTCCCCTCAAATACGACCGTATTGCTTTTTAACATCCATAAGAAAGAAATTTCGAAATGTGCTTAAAATATCACAGCGATACTTCAATCGTACAAACAGCCGTGCGGGTGAACTATCGAAGTAAAAATAAAAAGGAACGTGAAGCAATAACGAGGCAGACAAATAAAAATAGTCGCAGCAGCTTCAGAAAAGGTTAATCTATAATTAGCTTCACATAATAACTGATGAGGCACAAAAGCTACTGCATAGCACAGGCAGCCGAGACAATCTTCAATACAAGCTGCAGCAGTTAGACAACAGTCAGAATCCTGAATTAACCTGACGAAGGCTTTAACCAAACAAAACCCAAGGAGATACTACCAGAATTAAGTTAACGCAAAACGAAAATCTACAGTTTCATGGATATTCGCTCAAATGGCAGCCTTCCGATCTGATTAAAAAAATAGTCCTTGAAAATGATGACATTAAGTCAATAAGCATCAATTAAAAATGACAGTTATTGGGAGTGCAAGAAGGCTTATCAGCCACCTTAAGGTAACATGTGAGGATTACCAAGGTGCTTGGAAGCTGTTGATACCAAAATAAAAGGCAGCTGCGCCGACAAAATTTGTAAATATTATTCTAGGCTCCCTGGCAATATGTTCAGAGTCAGCAGACGCAATAAAAACCCTGCATGATACGTTAACAGAAAGCATGAATGCTATTAAAAACTTGGGCGTATCCATTTTATCTGGGAATTATACAGTACATACAAAGCAAAAAAGCTTGACAAAGAAGCTTTGAAGTTATACGAGATGGCCATTGCTGTTCCACGGGAGATGCCATCGGTAGAAAAATTTCTCGCTTTTTTGGAGCGCAGATTTTAGGAATAGTAGGCGATAAAGTAAAAATTACACGTTCCCTGTAATACCGGAGAAACCGCTCCACAATCAGCAAGGGTCAAGACCCTTCACACATAACTTTAGAAAGCCTGTATCATCAGTACTGGAGCAACAGTTTCACCACTATCAAGGGACGAGATCCTTCACGAACAAATTAGGGTCTGTACCATTTGTCAAAGTTCACATTGGGACGCACCAAATTCATCAATCAACATAATTTTTCTAAGATGTGTTTGACACAGTTCCACGTAAAATGTTTAAATGCTATATATGCAAGGGAGGCCATCAAACGCTGCTGCATCAAACATGCACCCTCAAATGATTCAGCAAATAAGAACTCAAAGAACCCAATGGGAACCTACTATAGCCGCGGCTGTGCAGCAACATGAGAAACAGCCATCCAAAACTTCTCGAACTCCACAGTTTTCATCGAATTTCTCGATGGAAACAGAGGCCTTTGTATAACCTGGTATAACTTAGTCTTTACCTGAACAACGCATTGATTGCGGACAATGGAACCATTTAAACAATCTCCTATGGGCGGGTTCAAACTAAAGTCATTACTTTGTTGGCTTGTTAGACTGACATTATCATATTAGGTGCGGACTATTTTCCTCATATTTTAATGAATAAGCTGTAAGGAAGAATAAAGAAGAACCAATCGCCGAAAAAAAAACAGAGTACGGGTCATTTTCTTACCATCTCAAAGTAGAAATCATCCAATATGCAGTGAATGGTTACATTGACCGATCCAGATAATCAACTAAAGAAATTCTGGGAATTGAAAGAAACACTTCTCGAAAAGCGTCTGACAGAAGAAGAAAGATTTTGTGAAGATCATTACATCAGGTAGAGAAGCTGACATCAAGTAATCAAGGTACATTCAGATGATCAACAATACCAAAAAATATTACAGAGAAACTCCTCCGAAGGTCAATTAAAAACAATTAAAAACTTCTCAATTGTAGTAATATAAATTCCAAATAATTTCTTCGTGGACGGTCAATTAATGACGTTAAGAAAGCGCAAACTAAGCTCATTAACATATTGAAAATAGGTGGTTTCCAGCTGAGAAAATGGTCTAGCAATAATCCACAACTAACGAAAAGTATCAATTCTGACTTCGGAGCGTTAGGACTAGTCTCATTTAGCGACGATAACAGCGATGATACCTCTAGCTCCGACATTATGCAAGCCAACATTTTGAAGCAAACTCCTGAGGCCAACAGTTACCACTGTATGAGGAAAATAAATGTAAGTCTATGGGGTGGGTGTGTGAATATGTAGAGCAGCGCCGGGGCTGGTGTGATATCTCTACTTATCGTATATTCCCAATGTTTTTATTTTAGCGCTCCGCGTCTCCGAACGAAATTATGGGTCGATGTGATGGCGGACAGAAATAAAATGCGTGGAAATAATTTTATGTTTTCAACTTTTATTTAATTCACTTGATATGCTATTCACTACATTAGTTGAATTTATTTATAATGTAAGTATTCCACTGGGATGTTTTTTATTGCCACCAAATTTATATAAAAACTACTTTTAAATTGCTTGTACAAAATTACTTTTTACTATACGTTTTTATTACGACTTGTCGATCATGACGCTGGCTAAAAACTGTACTGTAGTATATGTGTATTGAAAAAACGTTTTTTTCCTTTGTTACTTTGTGGAAAAATTTTCGAGTGACGATTGCTATAAGTTATTCCAAAATGACACGAGAGCCGTGCACCGGTTTTAGTTTACGTTTATGCCGCCACAATTCCACAACAGAATTATACTTCCCTCCCAATATTAAAAAAACCTAAAAATTCCAAAGTGGATCAATTTCCACACACAAACATATATTGGGAACTACAGAAATTTTGTGATGCTTCTGAAGTCGCATGCGTTGCAGTAGTGTACTTATAAAACAGATTAAAAGGTACTAAGGCAGCACTGTTGTCATCTAAAACAAGAGTAGTTCCTATTTCTAGATCTATACGAAACAAGTCTACTGGAGAATTTAGTAGATAGAGTGGAACTCTAACATATTTCAGATCGGATTCAATGGCATTGTTGAGTTGGGTGAAAAATAAGCTACATACATTAAAAACTTTTGCAGCAAATCGAATGACGTGAATTCAGAAAGTATCCACACTATCTCAGTGGTTCTACGTCAAACTCTTCGACGATCTGGCGGATTGTGCATTCAGAGGCACCGAGGCAAATTAATTGATCACACTTAGTTTATGGCGAAGAAACATCCGATCAATTAGAACGGAATGTAAATGTATTAGGAGCAATGACAGTTAAAGTGAATAACATGAGGTTTATCAGTAAATGTCGAAAAAGAAGTATCGAAAAGGAAATATTATCTGCGACAAACGAAATAAAAATGTCTTTAAACGAAATTAAATGTCACCGTTTCAATGCCAAATCTAGAACACAATACACAACTAATAGAAACTTACGGTTCGATGGAGTCAACTATGCGGGACCTCTTCTAATTCGTGCAACAAATAGAATAGGTCACCACACACGAGTTATTGTTAATATTTGTGTGTATGACAACCAAGGCCATACAAATTGAACCAAAGATTTTTGAAAAACCAGCACTCCGATTATTTGAGCAAACTTCAGCTTAGAAGAAAATGGTCATCTGAACGATCAAATGTGAAGATGAAATATACAGTGCTCATCAAGGTACTCGAAAAAAATGGTTAATTGTATGGCTCGTAGAAGAACATCCTGGCACGAATCAAGAAGTTCAAGTTATCGGATTTCGAGGCCCGGGAGGAGAACTCTTAGAAATGGCGATTCACAAACTACCACCAAATTGAACCTGCATAGAATTAGGAGTATAAAACATAACATGTAAACAGGGTGACCAGACTTCCTGGTTTCTCCGGAGGTTTTTCAAACTTCTGTTTGTTGCAGCCCGTAGTTCCAAAAACCACTCAAGGGTGATGCTGCAGGGTTGAATTGTAGATTTCTTCAGGTTTATGATGTTGATTATAAATAAATTAATTGAAATAAGTTATATAATACAAAATAAGAAAAAGAAATTTTTTTTTTTTTTTTTTTTTTAAATAATCTAGTTTATATAATATTAATGAATGTTAATAATGATAAAAGAGAAGACAAAATAAATATAATAAAATGAAAATAATATGGAAAGTAAAGTTTTTAAATAAACAATGTTTTAATTCAATAAAATATATAAAATTCTTAAATTATGTTAATTCTAGATAAATTCTTAATTCTAGTAATTCTCAGAACCAGTCTAGTGCTGTTATTTAAGTTAAACAATATTATAATACACATTTAATTTCTTTCACAAAGTCGCATACAATCTCAAATTCCTCGAAGTTATTATCTTTTAATATGTTTAACAGTGATTTCCTGTATAATAACGGTAACGGGTATTTCTTTCTTTCTCTGTTGTATTTAGTACAATCATTAATTATATGATCGCTATCATCTATTGTATTGCAAATCTCGCAGTAAGGAGAGGTTTCTAACCCTACCAGATATTTGAATTTATTGTTCATAGCGTGGCCTGATGCTAGTCTAAAAATCAGTTTGGTTTGGGAAGATGAAAAATTGGAATTTTTGAAGAGGAATGAAGTTCTCGGGAGAGGACATATCTGTTTGTAATATTTGCCTGAGTTGTTGCATAGAGAAATGTATTTTGTTTTCCATTTATTATGTATTGAGTTAGAGATTATGTTTAGAATGTCTGTAGTTGTTGGATTATTATCTAAATAGTGTGAGGGTGAAACAATTGCTTTCTTGGCTAAGCCATCCGCAATGACGTTTCCTTTTATTCCGCAATGACTTGGAAACCAATGTATCACGAAGTTTTTGTTTGTGTTAAAGCCAGCTGTGTCAATAATTTGATTTTCGAAATGTTTATACGTGTTTATGCGATGAGCTGTTATTAAAGATGTACAAGAACTTTTGGAATCTGTGATGATTAAAATATTATTGTTTTTCAAAATTAATGATAGTGTTATTGCAATTTTTATGGCTATGGTTTCTGTGTTTTTAATGTCTGTGAAGTTTTTTAATTTAATGGAAAAATTCCAATTGTGATCCTCAACAAATACTCCTATACCTGCTGTCCCCCTTATGGAACCATCCGTAAAGATCTTTGCGAAATTGTTATAATTATTTAGTTCCTGCATAGATAATGAATATTGAACGGTAAGGTTAGATAAATTTTTATTGGGAAGTCCTTTGATTTCGGTTAGTATGCTGAAATTTTCTGGGGAGGTTTTTTTCTTGTGAAATGGGGTAATTTTTGCAAGAAATGGGTAATCTGTATATAAATTATTGAGATGTGGTATAGATCTATTCTGAACAATATCTCTTCCAACCTTTGTGTCGTGGAATAAATTTTTCGAAATGTATTTTAATGATTTTTTAATGATGTCTAAATCTGAGGAGGTTTCCAAAGATTCAGATAGAATAGTCGGAAGCGGAATAGTTCTGATAAATCCAAGGCATGTTCTAAGACAGGTATTTTTTATGGTTTGACATAATTTGATGTCCTTTTTAAATTTAGTGTCTGTCAAGACGTAAGAATAGTCCAATTTAGATTTGATTAGTTAATGCCTTGTATATGTTGATCATAGTTTCTGCGTTTACACCTCCATTGAAGTGAGTGAGTGTTTTAACGTCTGTTGAAAGTCTGTTAGAAAAGGTGGTTCCAAGAATTTTAGTGGTTTTATATTCGTTTAAATTTGAATTATTGACTGCGATGCGAATTGACTTGGAATTGTTTCTGTTGGTGAAGAGCCTTAGGTAATGTGATTTTTCTGTATTAATTTGTAGGTTTAACTGTTGAAGTTTAACTCATAGAGATTGGAGAGTGGAGTTTGCCCAGATCTGTAGTTCGTCATGATTATCAGCATAAATGACAACACAAATGTCATCCGCATATTGAAAGATTTTACAGTTGTTGTTGATATTGTTATGTAACGAAGTGGTGTAGACTGTAGATATTGAATAAGGTAGGACTCAAACCGCTGCCCTGTGGAATACCTTTGTTCGTGTAATGAGAGATAGAGCTGTTATTAGGTAAAACAATTTTTCTATTGGTGAGGAACTGATGAATCCAGTTGGTAATGTCATGAGGGAAATTAAAATTTGTCATGATGTTTAGTAAAATCTTTTTATCAACATTATCGAACGCCCTGGAAATGTCCAAATTAACTAAGATAATTTTTTTATTTTGTTTTTTAGTGTTCAGAATAAAATTGAACATTTCCACGAAATAATCGGTAATGGATTTGTTTTTCCTGAATCCAAAGTTGTTGTAATTAATAATGTTATTGGAGTTAATGTGGGTATTAATTTTTTCTAAGATTAATTTATTGAAGATTTTGGAGAAAACCGGTAATAGACAGATGGGTCGGTAGTTTGAATAAATTCTATCGTCTTTGCCTTTTTTGAGGATTGCTATTGTTTTTGAAATTTTCCAGTTTTCAGGGTAGATTTGGTTTTTCCAAATATCATTAAAATATGATGTAATATGTGTTATGATGTTATCGTCTTTTTGAATTAGATGTTTTAGTAACTTATAGGATATGTTGTCATAACCGGCAGATGTTTTATTGGCATTGATGATTACGTTACGTATTTCTGATTTCTTGAAAATAATTGTGTTTGAACTATTGGTATGATGTGGAGTGAGAGATTCAAAAGAACTGGGAAAGTTGAAATTTAGGAAATCTGTAGCAATGGTGGAGTTTTCTAATATATTGAAATAGGCATGTTTTTTATTCTTGATTTTATTTATGTTGTTCCAGAGTTCACCATTATTGATTTTATGACTAATGTTTGTAAGAAAAGCATTCCAAGAAATCCTTTTCTCCATTCTGATAGTGATTTTGAGTTTCTGGACCGCTTTTTTTAGTTCTATTGCTGTATACAGATCTTTGACAGTGTTATATAATTTTTGTTTATTTTTCTTTATATACCAAAGTTTCTGAATGTGGCTATTCCACCATGGTTTTGGTTTAAAATTTTTGTGAAGTTTTTTGACCGAGGTATTGGATTCAATAAGATTATTGATGTAAGTTTCTATGTTATCGAATTTTTGTGCATTTGATAAGTCAAAGCTGGACAGTACATTGCTCCAATTAGTTATATTTTTAATGGAAGCAGAACCTGAATTGAGATCCATAATTATTGGGAGGTGATCACTGCCAAGGTTCGTTTGGTCAACTTTCCATGTAATTTTGTTTATTAGATCTGAGGTGCACAAGGAAATATCTATAGCTGATGATTTATGTCTGTATAAGTCCATTCTAGTATGTGTGCCATCATTGAGCAAAATAATATTGTTGGAGGAAATTAGATCGGCAATTTTGTCGCCAATTTTATTGTGGGTAGGTGCTATCGAAAAATCCTAGAGACTATTATGGATGTTTAGGTCACCCGCTATTAAAGTATTAACCGTATTATTGAATAACATATGATCGAATTCATTAATTAACAACGAGGAGTAATTTGATGTACTGTTATAGAATGAAATGAGATTTAAATCTATGTTTTTGTACTTGATGTTAATCTTGAAAACTTCTAAATGTGCAAAATTGTATGAGGGATTTAAAACTCTGCAAGAGAATTTTTTATTGATTAGAAAACCAACACCCCCATATCCATCGATTCTATCTTTTCTTAAAAAATTAAAATTATTGAATTTGATATCAGATCCTGGATTCGTCCAAGTCTCTGATAGTATGGCTATATCTATTTTATTTTATAGTAAAAAGTGTTGAAGAATGTCTTTGTTACTGTTTATGCTTCTGATATTTATTTGTAAAATTTTAATTGAATTCATATGAAATAAATAGGAGAGGAAAAATTATTACTGTGAATATTTTGATAATTTAATTTTAAGTGAATCAATGACACCTTGATTTAAACTGTTATCGTTTAAAAAAAGGGCGGAAATGTCTTTGAGGACTGAGTCTCTTTCAGACAATTGTTCTTTAAGTTCTTCTAATAATGAGTTGAGGACTTCGATTTTCTTTAGATTTTCATCCGGAAGGTTGTTATTAGTCCATGCTTGATTTTTATTGTTAATTGTGGTGTTGAAATCTGAACTATTGGGTTTACTTCTAGTACCGAAAAGTTGAATTCTAGATTCTGCATAACTGGCTTTGTTAATGATCATGTATTGTCTAATCTGTTTCTGTCTTGATTTTTCATTCTTCTTCTTCCGCTGGCGCTACATCCCATGAAGGGATTTGGCCGCATCAACGATGCTCCTCCAAATAATTCGATCCGCCACAAGAGAACGCCAGACACGGTGACCGAGTGTGTATAGGTCCCTCTCAACGTCGTCCATCCATCGGGTAGGTGGTCTCCCACGAGGTCCTACTTTCGCTGGTGCCGACTCCAAGGCCTGTTTAGTGGTCCGATTTTGTGAACGTAGTACGTGCCCAAGCCATCTCAGCCTTGACGATTTTATGAATCCTATGATGTCGACTTTATCGAGATCATTTCTGATCTCGTGATTCATTCGCATTCTGTACGTGGCTCCCTCTTTAATGGGACCGAGAATTCTTCTTATCATCTGACGCTCAGTTATTTTGATTTTCTGGATGTTTTGCGCTGTTAGTGTCCAAGACTCGCAACCGAAGGTGACAATTGGTCTTATCAGCGCCTTGTATATGTCCAATTTTATTTTGCGCGATATATGAGGAGACTTGAAAATTTTGATATTGGCGTAAAATGCTCGGTAGCCTGCTGCGATCCTCGATGAGATTTCTACAGAAACGGAGTTTTGCTCAGTGATCAGTGATCCTAGGTATTTAAACTCATTCACCTTTTCATATTGAGTATCTCCTGAAATGAAGTCCCCACGAGTCTGCCTTCTCGCGATCACCATGTATTTGGTCTTCGCTTCATTGATCTGAAGGCCTATTTGTTGGGCTGTTAATTCCAACGGGAGGAGGACCTCTTTCAGAGTGATGATGTTGCAACCCAGAATGCAAATATCGTCAGCGTATGCTAATAGCTGGGTTGATTTATAATACAGGCAGCTACGCTGCGCTATATTAAGCTGACGAATGACATACTCTAATGATAGATTGAATAGAGTTTGAGCTATTGGGTCTCCTTGCCGCACTCCAGATGTTATCTCGAAGGCATCCGAAATTTTGCCTTCTATTAGCACCTTACATATTGAGCCATCCATTAAAAGCTGGCACATTGAAACCAATTTTGACGGTATGCCCAGATAGGACAATACGTTCCATAACGTGTTCCTCTTAATGCTGTCATACGCCTGTTGAAAATCTATGAGACAGGGATGTCCTTTTCATAGCATTTCTCCAGCACAATCCTCAGCGTGAAAGTTTGATCGGTCGTTGACCTATTTGGCCGAAAACCACATTGATAATCACCCAAGATCCTCTCGCTATAAGTTGATAACTTTGCTGCGACTACGTTAGCCAAAACCTTGTAGCCCGTGTTCAGCAAAGCTATACCGCGATAGTTGTTGCAGTTTAATCGATCTCCCTTTTTATGAAGTGGACATATTAGAGCCGTCTTCCACTCTACTGGGATTTCTTCTCTAGACCAAATTGTTGATATTAGCTCAAAAATGCGGCAGAACAGATAATCACCGCCATATTTGAGCATTTCGTTGCAGATACCATCCTCACCAGGTGTCTTGTAATTTTTCATCTGCAATATCACGTTCCGTACTTCATCATATGATGGAGGAGGTGGTGGTGTCATCTCGACGTTAGTATCGCGTTGAAGCAAGAGAGGTTGTTGCTCGGAAGGTGGTGCCTGTTTATTTAAAAGCGAGGAGAAGTAATTTCGCCACACTTCGAGGACGGTTTTGGTGTCCATTTCCAACTCGCCTGATTTGTTGCGAATAGCGCTGCTACGTGGATGAAAGTCCGTAGCTAATTCTCTTATGAAACGATATCTATCTCTCAGGCTAGAATTTTGGATGTTGCGTGCCTGTTGTTCATGCCATTCCCGTTTCTTCCGTCTACATAGCCGATTAGCGATTCTCTTCGCAGTCATGTAGGCGTTATGGGATTGCCTTGTTCTTTGCGATAGATCTCGTTGTCGTGCGCGATCTTTTTCCCGAATAGCACCAATACAATCATCATCAATCCAGAGATTTTTAGGCCTTGACGGATTTTGGCCTATGGCGGACTTTGAGGCATCGGTTACCACCGTTTTGATAATGTCCCACTGTTCTTGAACGGAGTCAGGAAGTGGTTTATTTTCCAAGATTTCTGATACAGTCATCCCGAAGGTGGTTCTGGTAACTTGGTCGTTCAATGCCGCAGTGTTCCAACGAGTGATGCACTGGAAGCGATGATTATATGTGGTTGATAGACGAAATTTTAATTCAGCAACTACCAGGAAATGGTCTGAATCAATGTTAGCTCCACGTTTAGTTTTGATGTTTTTAAGGCTAGAAAAATGTCTCTTGGACAATAGGATGTGGTCGATTTGATTTCCATGTGGCTTTATGAATGCGCTTATGTGGGAAGTATGTGCTGTTTCTGATTTGAAGTCCCATTTCTTCATTCTTTCCACTTTGAGTATGGGAATGTTAGCGTTTAGATTATTTTTAATATCTATTTCTGATAGGTCTGTAGGGACATCTCTAATTACTCCTATTGAAGTTGTGAAATTTTTTGGTATGAAAGGAATATAATTATCAAATTTTATGAATTTTTCTGATTTCACTACATTATTTGCGTCTTCGTAATTATCGAAAGTGATTTTGGCAGTGTTTTTACCAATGCCCTCAACTTTTTTAATATTTTTAAAATTGTTTAAATTTGATTGCTTTTGCAAGATGAATTAAATTTATTTTTTCTTTTTTGATAAAGATAGAAAAAGGCCCTGAATCGAATTTATTATATAGGTTAGTTGGAATCTTATTGTTCGTATTTGATTTATTTGGTAACGCTGTGGAATTTTCCACAGTGTTAATTGGAACCGTTATATTATTTTCGATATTCAAATTGGAATCCGAAATAGACGCTGTCGATTCTACTTGGGTATCCATTTTATTTTCTGCATTTTTGCTTATTTTATGTTTGAGATTGTTATTACTAGGCAATTTATTTTTATTCACTATATTTCCATTTGGAAAAACAGTTTTGGATTTTTTATTTGCCATACCGTCTGTATCCGAATCATACGATTCGTCCGCAGAGGTATAATTTGTAATAGGAACAAAGTGCGTAGCACTTTGCTCCTTTTCTATTATAGAAAACAAATGCGAAATTTTGTGAAAATGTGTACTATAAAGAACTTACCAGGTAGATTAATAATATAAACAAGTAGAAAAAAAATTGAGAAAATTCAACTAAATATTAAATATTAAAAATTAGATGCACCAAGAATTAATTTTCACCGATAATTATTTCTCGCAAAAAACACTACTTCACACGAGAGAGGTTCACTTGAGAATGTTCATAATGGTTCTTCACACATTTTTATCTTCACGTTATTCTTACAATACCAACCACCAACAAAGTGGTGGCAGCACAGATCAAGAGTGAATATAGAAATGATTATATTTGAATTTGAAATGAACGTTAACTATTACACAACGAAATATTTTTTTGAGAGGATATTGCAATAATATTACATAAACATAAATTCAAATTCAACCATTGATGCATGAAGCTGTGAAAATCATAAATTGTCTCAAAAAAAAAAAAAACAAAATTGATCATAAAAAAAATTTTCCATCAGCAAAAAATTCCAAATATTTTATTCAAATACCCGATTCCAATTTACTAGATCTTAAATTTAAAATGAAGTCAAACATATGTTTAACATTGACAAAAAATAAAATAAATTTAAGAAAAATCTTCGAACTATCATCATACATCACTTGTAATATAGTGAATAGAATAAAAATAAAATTTATTTCAACTTGAATAGATTTAAAAAGCATTTGTACTTATTGTTAAGCTACTCTATTCAAAACTCTGGATGTTATTATAATTTTGATTTAATCAATTTTTCTTTTTATTTATTTATTTGTTAGCTCAATGTCTTACAATATGCTCTGACAATGTATAAAAATGTATTCATCAGGAAATTAAAATCTATGTTCAAAAGACATGTAAAACAACATTGAACGAATGGTACATAGCTATTTAAAACATACAATTAAATTCAATGTATAGCTCGTCGACTACATATATTACATATATCTGTATACAGTTAACTGAAAGAATTTTTTCTTGTGGAACAATCTTAACAGTTTAGTACAATAAACACACTCAAAAAAAAATGTTATACGGATTTTTTTTTTATATACATATTTACATACAACATACATATACTTCTAGCTCTACATATATTGCATAACTGTTCACGCTAATGGTGTGATATTAAGAATATTATTCAAGAAGTCATTTTAATGTTCTTGACGTAAATGTGTAGTCGAGATGTAGAAGAAAATAATATAACAGATAATAATAATGTCAACACGTGAATAAAATCACTTACAAGCTCGCGGCGATGAACAAAGTCTGTATATTAACTGACGTTAGGATATTAGTTTTAATGTGTTTAAATATTTTCACGATTTAATTTTATAACTTTTGCGCTGAAATTTAAATTTTAGAAGTACATATTTCTCAAGTTCTAGCAATGTCAAAATAATTTCTACGACGGGTTTGTTTATTAGCAACAGAAATTACAGAACAATGTTTTATAAAACTCATTTAACGAGAGTATATTAAACAACTGTCTCCTTTAAAAATAGATAGTCAGTCAGTAGACTGGAGTGAAGTTTCTAATGTTTTATACTAAAAAAATGTGTGGTAAATAAGTGGAGGTATACGTGTTAAAAACTTACTAACGTTTCAAAAATTTAGCTACATACTTAAAATCAAGCGACACGTGGAAAATAAAACAATCATAATTTATATCATTTTAATAAAACTAATAAAGAATTTTTTTTAAGTGTGAGATAAGGGAAACAGTACTTCATTAAACTGAAGCTCAGAAATGTGCTCTTGTTGGTACTACGAGTATATTATGTGGCACGGGTGAATACATTGAACTTTTAGATTGTAAATAAAAATTATATTGTTTGGTTTCAAACTTATTTTGTTATTTTTCCAAACTCCGACGTTTCTGTGGTATTTTCGGTGGTATTTTCCACCATTCTCAAGGAGAAATCCACACCACTAATAAAAATTCTTTCCCCTAGATTGTGTATTTGGTTGCAGATCTTTCTAGACTAGGGAGAACCTTCTAGAGTATAGAGCCAATCATGAAATAATTTTTAGAAGCTCTTTTAGTGGTATAACTTTTCACTGATTTCCATAGGAATTCATAGTAAAAAAGGTGTTTTTTAGCCTGAAGTTTTTCAATGAAAAAAGCAAAAAATAATTAAACGTTTATTATGTATTGAATTTTTAAAATTAAAGAAAATGAAAATAAATCGTGACATGAATTGTGACAAATTTGCTATTTTTCATCCAAATACGACATGAGGCTATCTTTTTGTCACGGACTGTTTTCCGTCAAACAATAATAACTAACATTCGGTTGACGTTCCAAAAGTCGGAATTTAGAATAATGAAAAGTCAGGCACAGTGCACAGCTTGTCTTATTGACCCTAATGCCATCTAAGAACGACTGGTACAAGCTACTTAGTCGACGATTTAGAAAAGTCAAAAATTTATAGCTGAATTACATTCAATCTTTTCGTTCTTTTTCAAAAGAATAGAATCAGGAAGAAAAGTGCAAATACATTTTACCCATATATAAAAATGGGACGGGCATATTCAAAATTTCATTTTTCCTTTCAAAATGTTACTTGGATTTTATATCTTTTGAGCCACTTTTACGAAAAAAGATAAACCAGTTCATCTTTTTCAGGGTTTTCCGTTCTTTTTCACCAAAAAAAAGTTGAGTGTTGCAGTAAATAGTATTGAAAAATACAGTTTGAGTATTCCTTCTGATTTTAATACAAGGAAATCATACTAAAACGCATTTTTTACTGTAAATCTTTTATCTTTTGGAAAAGAACGGAAAGATTGAATGTAAATCAGCCTTTAGTCAAGAAAATCGATGTTAAAAAAAAATTAGAATTATGTTTAAATAAGCCCAATTTTTTTGGGGTTAATGTTATTCATGCGGGGATTTATCCTATGCAATTATTGTTGTAAATTTGTCTAGGAAATACGCTTATAATGACATAAGGGAATAACACGAGTTATACCCTTCTAAACGTATTATTTCAAATTCGAAACCTTCGTATTCAAATTCATCATATCAATTTTTGTAATATCTAGTAACTATAAACAATCTAATTACGGTTCATTTAAAAAAGTGAGAATTCAAAAAATTCATACGATTTTGAACGACTCTTAGTTTTAAAAACGATTTCCTGAAATATGCGAAATTTACAGTTATTCGCTTGTGTCATATTGCCACAGAAATAATGCTTGCCAAATTAATCTTTAGTTTTACTAGTGTACATGAGATGTCTAAGATTTTTACAGAAAAATACTGGTACGGTGACACCTATGATAGAGTAGAATAAGTTAATTCATAGCTGAAAGTTCTACTATGGAATTTTCCATGCTAAAACTGTTCTAATGTATCTAGACTATTTTTACCGAAACAATCATGAAAGGCGCATTTTATTTGACCATTTGCAAAAAATATGCCTTGTATCCAATACCATTTTGGTATTCGTGAATACCCGCTGTGTAGTGTACTTGGTTTTCAAAATTCAATAGTATTTTTTAGCAGGGACGCGATTCCGAAATGAATACCAATTTTGAATTTGGCAAATAAAAGGCGCATTTTATTTGCCCATTTGCAAAAAAATTGCCTTGTCTCCAATACCATTTCTTATTCGTAATACCCGATGTTTACTTGGTTTTCAAAAATCCAATAGTATTTTTTAGCAGGGACGCGATTCCGAAATGAATACCAGTTTTGAATTTGGCAAATAAAATAGGCCTAAAATAGGCCTGAAATTTCGAGGCTTTGGTTTGAGTATTGAGTATATAAGTAGTGAACGAATTCGAATTAGAACATTTAAGCCCGAATTTATAGTCGTTGCTACAACTATAACAACTGTTATAGTAACAGTTTTCGTATTTATAAACCTCACTATAAAATTTGTTTGCAACGTAGCAACGCTTATAGTGTTCAAAATCCATCACTATAAGCATTGCTACAAAATATCCAAAACAAGAAAGTAAATTCGAAATTCGTATCGAATTTTAGACATGATTTAAAAATTGTATTGTACCGAATATAGTATGAGCTACTGCTGAACATCGACGGTGTAAGAAAATCATGCGTTTGATTTTTTTTTTAATTTTGATGAGACTCTACGGTTTTTGGGTTAGGAAATCGAGAGCAAAATATATAATATGATAATATATTTTAAATAAACCATCCACCATGTCTAGAGTTTCGTAGCGCTAATCATACCACAAAATATGTCTAATCTAACATTCCATGTAAGTGAGCGCAACATATGAAATTGCCCACTTTAATTGTTACTTTATCTTTGATAGTTAAAATATCCTAAGTGCATTTTAGGTACTCCTAAACTGACATGTTTGAAGCTTAATAAAATAGATTTGACCAAAGCCCAAAACCAATCCATAACGAAAAATTTTGATTGGTATAATTTGCGCATGTTTTTCTTAATTTCATCTAAAAATTATTCAATTGTTTCCTCTCCGTGGCTTCATGATATGAATTCACTACATGACCACTTTATGGAAATATAAGCCCACACCTGGTAACATCTCTGAGATTTTAGAAAATGGCCATAGTGTAGCATCAGGTTTGAACATTTTAAGTAATTTTCAAAATAGCGTTGCACATACCCAACCCATTTTATCTTAATAACAAAAATTGTTTCGGATAGCTTGACCTGTCCACTTTATGAAACAATTTCTTGATACCTTGTTCTACTGGTTATTTACACTTTTTTATGTAGGCCTACACTTTTTAAGTACACTTACATTTTTCGTTAATTTGTGTAGCTACACTTTATGTGAAATACTTCACACCGGTGCCTCACTAACTTGAGCACATTTGTGAGAATCTCAAGTAGGCAATATAATATTGATGGGTGTAATTCTCTGAGGGTCTCGAATTTTGGATAAAATCTTTGACTACCTTTTAAACCACCTCACTGTTACTGTGCTCTTCCTTTTATACCTGCGATATACACGCTTTCTGCGTTCAGTTTCGTGGTTTTTGTGGTTTTTGTGGTTTATGTTTATGATTAACTAAACGTAAAATTTTATTTCATTTATCATGAATTTTTGATTTTGTCGGTCCCTTTTCAAAAGCTTTCAATGGCTGTGTTCTATTTAAAATAAAATTTTCGCAATATGAATAAAATCTTTAAATTACGAGTACTAATCATATCAACTTTATTCTTTAAATTAGGATCCATTTGACTCAGCATTTCATTTATGTACGTTTATATTATTTCTGTCAAATGAAACACTTTAGTTCAAGATAACCAAAATTAAACAAAAAAACGAAAGCAAAAAGAAATGACATTTTGTTAAAAACTTGATACGATCTCTAAAAGCTATCAAAATCTTTTAGCAATAAAATAAATTACGTCTTTGTTGTTGTGCTTTACAGTTTCTCCAAAAATAAAATTTCAAAATGAAAACTGTTTTCATCATGTTTTCTATCTCATTTGTATAAGTGTGTTTGTGAATTTCTATTTTTATATAGAAGCACACAACAGCCAAGGAAAATATTTTTCACTTTGAAATTATATATGGTATATTGTGCGAGCGATATCCAACACCCAGTGGGTATGGTATATATACTTTCTTGTCTTGACACAAAATCTTAAATAAAAAAAAAAAAACGAACATATCTTGAAGAGGATACTTTTTATTGGTTCAGGAAAGTACTAGCTATCTAATATTATTAAGATTTGCATCTAAATACAAATCGAGGAATATCGGAAAAGATGTTTACCAAACTCAAATGTGTAACCATCAAACTATAGTGTCTTTTACTTAATATCGATTTGTCTAGAAAAAAATATTATTATGACACAAACTGTAATAAAACGTATCATGTTGTTAAACTTATTTGGCACTAAATGTAGTAATGACAAAAAACTGTACAAAAATCAAGTTGTTACTACAAAAAAAATAATTGAAAAATCATCAATTTACTATAAACGACTGCAGACTACATAGAACATAAATACGTGAGAAATTGAATATACATGCTTATGATTTTAGGTGTTGACAAAAACATAAAATAAACCAATAAGAAAATTGTTAAGCTAATCAAGTGGTTTAATTTGAAATATTATCAAATTTTGGAAATGATTGGCAAAATTGTATTTATATTTGAACGAGTATATGTATCTACTCGTACCTCTATGAAGTGAAAATTGTACCCAAGGCTATTTATTTTTATGTTTCATGCTACTAATAATACCAGTACTATTATTATTCGATTTTTCTAGAGCTGGGAAATTTTATTTTCTTTATTTTGTTTGTGTGTACACCGGTGAGTATATAGTGTATACAGGGGAAAATAGGTAATTGGAAAAATTCAATAGAACGGAAAATTAAAAATTTAAATTGAATATACCGAAAAATGTAGATACCTACTATATTTTATATGTCTAACTCGATTTTCGTTATTTTAAATGAAAATCTTCATTTAGCTATGGTAAATCTATTTATTTCGGTTTGCAATTATTTTTTTTTTTATAATATTAAAAATCCCCAGCGACATACAGCACAAATTTTCAAATTACCTGGAAGTAATAATATACACGCGGGATGTTTTAAACTTGGTTTTTTAATATTTACCGCGTTCTATTTTTTCTCATACTTAGAGTGACCAGACGTTCTAGTTTTTCCGGACATAGTCTTGTTTTTCAAACTTCTGCGGGCATCCGACAAAATGTCGTTACAATGTTCTGGTTTAAATTTATTAGCGTCCAAAGGGACGAGAAACATAATAATTTCAATCCAATTTAATTATTTTATTTAAGAAATTGAACTTCAGTTCAAATGGTATGGTCCAAAAAATTATTCAGGATGTGATTTAATTTATTTTAGATTACATCTCCGATATGAAATTTTACTAAAATAAATCGGCAAATATGGGAGTTCCATTTATTGGTGCAGAGGCAGATCAAATTGCCTCGATTAGTTGAGTATGGAAAACCAGAATTTGCAAATCTAATGTTTGGTCTAATAACATTAATACGAGTATGAGTACAGTGACAGTCTGGGGGAAAAAAATTGATCAAACATATTTTATTACAAATTGGAGTCTTTTTTTGCTAAAACTACAAAACTTTTGAAAGTAACTGGCTTATTGTTTCATTTTAAATACATTTATGACCCAAGTAAAAAAAAAAAAAAAATTATCTGCAATTTAGGGGTAAACATAGAAAAATGCCAAAATATTCAAAGTACCCTATTTTGAACTTAAAAGCGTGCTATATTGGTTAATGCAAATTCCATTTTTAATATTAATATTTTTTGGACCGCCTTTTGCTTTTATTGCGGCAGTAATAATTGGCAAACAATTAGTTTACTTTTACGCCTACCGTTATAGGACTTAAGAGGGGATCTTGAACGAGCAACGGGCAAACGAATTTCATTCAGCTTAGTGAGAAGAAGACTGGTTAAAACTGGCTTGCGAGCACTTGAAACAGCTTAGGAGCGAGAGTTTGCATTACGAGTTAGTAGTGAAAAATGAGTGTTTTGGCGCAGCACAACATTTAGGGGTACATTAACATTTACGGGCAGTTCAACATTTAGTTACAAATCAGATCATTTAGGGGAAACAACAGCATTTAGGGGCAGGCCGCAACATTAGGGGTATTGTAAATCGAAAGATCTTTTTATAATAAATATATTTCCACATTTATTTGATCACAATAAATTATATATTTCACAGAATTAATACAATTAGTTCTTTATAAATTACTCGCTACCAACCATGTTGTTTCGAGGAAAGTCACAATTATTCTGCGCGTCATGTATTCACTCTTTTTCTTGACAACAGGCAGCAGACCAAAATGTCCCCCGATATCCATGAAGTTTGTTGATATTCCCAATTCACCCAATCGACCATACGTTCAGATATCACAGCTCTTCCTCACCACAACATGTTTACAAACGTAAGTATGACGTAAATACCTAATCTTATACAGTAACAAATGCATAATAATGTAATACCTCATATATTTATACAATACAATAATATATATATATATATATATATATATATATATATATATATATATATATATATATATAGATATATATATATATATATATATATATATATATATATATGTATATATAAATTTGTTTTTTTTTCTTATAAATTTAATTTAACCGGAGGGTTTCGAACTCTAGAGGGTCTTCGTGGTTCCGGTATCGTATTTTCCATCTTTGGATCTATATCACTCGTGGAAGTTCTCACGGGGCTTCGTGAGTTCCCGTCTTCTATTAAAATATCTTCAAAGGTATAGTTGTTTTTTCTTTACCCTCATTATTATTCTCGCTATTACTTTCGTTATTCGTTGTAACCTCTAATGTTGGAGATGTGACAGTATTATCCATCCCTATATCCTCGAAGTTATCCCTATCATCTTTAACCTTATGTCCTATACTATTCATCTGATCTACATGTCGCTTCCAATTTCGTCCGTCATCCAACTCTATAAGATAGTGTAATAACTCCATTTTTTGTATCACCGTCCCGAATTTTCATTTACATTGCCTATTCAAATATTCTCTACAAGCCACTCGTTGTCCTAACTCAAAACTTTTAACTTTTTTAGTTGAGTCCGGCACCTCTTCCCCCACATTAGGTTTTTGGGGAATCATTAAGTCAATCCGTGATCTAATTTGTCTACCGTAAACTAGCATCGAAGGAGATTTTCCTGTAGCAGGGTGTAAAGTTTTTCGATACGTTAATAATATGTTGCAAAGTTCCTTATTAAGAGACTCTTGATCGCATTTTAGGATACCTAATTTTGCTTTGATCGTTTGAATGGTCCGCTTTGCTTGTCGATTAGTTGAAGGGTGGTAAGCCGCTCCCATTCGGTGTACTATTCCGTTATTCTGTAAAAACTTACTGTAAAACTGTAAAAAAAATTCTAGGGAAGCGAATTGTGAACCCCTATCTGAAACTAGGATGCTAGGAATTCCATGCGCACTGAATATTTGACGTAAGTGATTTATTGTAGTTGTAGTTGTTATATTTGAAAGGATATGAACTTCGGGCCATTTTGAATAAGCATCTACGTAAATTAAAAAATATTTGTTTAGTAATGGACCGGCGAAGTCCACGTGTACGCGTTGAAACGGAGCTTTCGGCGCTTCCCATGTATGTATTGGTACTTTCGTTGGATTGTCTTTATGTAACTGGCAATCTGTGCAATTTTTCACCATCTCCTCGATGTCACGATCAATGTTTGTCCACCAACAATACGCTCTAGCTAATGATTACATTCTTGTCATCCCAAAATGCGCTGAATGTAGTTCATTTAAGACTCGGCCGCGTAACATCGGAGGTATGTACACTCTTATGCCTCGTAATAGACAATCTTCTTGTAATGAAAATTCCGTCTGGTCAATTCCAAAACTGTAAGAGTGATTTACTACCCGACCGTTTTTTATTCCCTCAATCAGGTGTCTTACACTTGTATCTGACATGGTGGCTAACCCCAGTTCTCTAAATGTTAAAGGTAAGGTTTCTATTTGGTTTATTTGCAATAAATCAGGTTCCTCTATTGCTTTGAACGTATCCTTAATCGGCAATCGTGAAAAAGCATCTGCATTCGCATGCTCTTTCGTATTTCGAAAACAAATATTATAATCAAAACCTTGTAAGAAAATTGCGTAATGTTGCATACGCATTGCCGACATCGTAGGTAACCCTTTTTTAGGTGAAAGAATTTGGGGAAGTGGTTTGTTATCCGTTATTAATGTAAACTTCCTACCGTATAGGTATTGGAAGAATTTACGAATTCCAAAAATGATTGCATAGGCCTCTTTATCTATGTGTGAATACCTTTGCTGTGTTTTGTTTAGAGTTTGTGATGCATATTGGATTGGTTTCTCTTACCATTTTCGTCTCTCTGACTTAATACAGCGCCCACTCCGTACTGTGAAGCATCTGTAGCCAGTATCAGAGGTAACTTTGGATCATAAGGATTTGGAGTTAAACACTTATCCGATTGCATTTCTGTTTTAATTTTGGATTGTATACAGAACCGTACTTAAATTATCAAAAAACCTCCCGTAATAGTTTATCAAACCTATACAAACGCGCGGACTTCGTCTTTGTTTGTTGGTTCCGGCATATTAGTAATCGCATCAACTTTTGATTTCATTTTGTGAATCCCTAACTCATCTATTCTATACCCGCAATAATCTATATTGTCTGCAAAAAATTTACATTTCTCTTTATTAATCCTTACGTTTAAGTCATTCAACCTTTTAAGTACTTCATTTAATCTTTCTAAATGAATTACATCCGTAGGTCCAGTTATATTTATATCATCTAAAAATATCGTTATTCCCGGCATTCCTGCCAAAATATTTTCTATCTCTCGTTGCCATATTGCAGGGAATAAAATGAGAGTATTGAATTGTACCTTTTTGAATTTACATTTTATTGATTGCTAATGTTAAGAATTAAGATGAGAACTTAGAAGAATTTATTAATTGAGGATGATCCAAAGGGAAGGTATACGGTAGGTATACATCAAACGTTGAGGTAGGCAGGGGAGGAAGGTATACATCAAACGTTGAGGTTGGTACAACCCTTTATGCGTATTCAACGTCAGTATCTCTCGATCAGCTTTTTCCACTTCTAATTGTAAATAGGCTTTCGTTAAATCTATTTTAGAAAATTTTTTTCCACCCGTCATTGAAGCAAAAAGTTCCTCTATTTTAGGTAGTGGGTGTTCATCCACTATCAAGTTTGGGTTTACCGTGATTTTGTAATCCCCGCAGATCCTCACTTTACCTCCTAATTTCGGAATCGGTACAATGGGGGTAGCCCATCTACTACTATTAACTTTTACTAAAATCCCGTTTTCCAACAATTCGTCTAACTCTCGCTCTACTGCGTCCCTAACTGCAAATTGAACTGGCCTAGCCCGTATAAAAACTGGTTGCGCATTTGGTTGAATACTAATTTTTGCTTGAATATTTCGAATATGTCCTAAATTTTCCGACCATACATTTTTGTACTGTTCTAACATTTCTTGTATTTTTCCTAATGTATTTTTCCTACACCCATCCTCAATCTTATTAACCTCCGTATTTCCCAAAACCTGATTCCAATTTAAATTCAAATTTCGTAACCAACCGCGTCAATGTATCCGAAAATCTTAATTTTGTTATTGCAGTAACTTGTAAGTTCCGTATCTGATTTTTGTAATTCGATATTTTGAAAATATTTTAACGAATCTTTAAAACTAATTAACGATACCGGAGATCCACTATCCACTTCGAAGTTAACGTCTTTATTGTTGACTTTAAGATTTAACAAAATTTTAGCTCTCCCTGCTTTTACGCAATCTATGTTACTTAGTCTTCCCTTAGAACTTCGTTTTTAAAATTTACCTCGCTAAATTTGTACTAATTCTATATCTTTTGATTTGAACTTGAGGCACACTAGTTTCAAATGTCCCCGTTTATTACAAAAGGAACAAACGGAATTCACGTGAAAACATTTGTTTGCTAAGTGTGCTTCATTTCCACATCTATAACATGCAATCTTATTTATTTTCTAACTGCTATCTTTATTTGTATTAAAATTCCCTATACCTGGATAATTTGTGGAATTATTGTCCTTATGATTTTGATACGATGTACTTCTCCTGGATGACGGTTGTCGAATATTGTATACATTTAAATTTTTGTTTACATTGATTTCAGCACCACCTTTTTCCGATAATTCCATCGATATGGCTGTTTTCTGTGCACTTTCTAATGTGAGATCTACTGTTTCCAACAGTCGGTTTTGGATCTTCTGGCTGTTCAACCCAAAAACGAATTGGTTTCGTAACGCCGTATTTAAATAATCCCCGAATTTGCAATTGATTGACAATCTTCTCAGTTCCACCAAAAATTCTTCCACGCTTTCTCCATCTTTCTGCTTTCGTAAATGGAACCTATAATTCTCGATAATTTCCAACGGTGTTGGATTGAACTGTTGATCCAGTAATTTAGTGATCTCCGCATAAGATTTTGAACTCGGCTTTTCCGGTGCTATTTTATCACTTAGTACGTTGTACGCAATTTGCCCCATGTAATGCAGAAGCAAATGTAATTTAGTTTCCTCGTCTTTCACCTTGAAAACTGCAAACGCACTTTCTAACCGCTCTACCCAACGTGTCCATTTAATTTCATTCTTGTTAAATGGTTCTATCGCAAATGTTGACAATTGTAATGTAGCCATTTTGTTTTTCTGGTTTCGTTTTGAATTTTATACAAACAATACAATGAATTATGCCCGCACGATTTAATAACTTGCACCACGATACTTCACTTTCTTCGATTACTCGCAGACTTCTTCTTTAAGAAATACTAACAAACTTTAATTTTATTTATATTTAGTATATTTAAGCACTATCCTTTTCTTTTCCTCTCGTAGCAGCAACACCACATGTATATTATTTTTTTATTTAAGGTTCGCAATGTAATCTCAGTATGTGATCTTAGATCAAAATAAATGTAATAAGCAAATGAATTGTAACATGTAAATCTTCAATTATCTTGCTTATGCGAATCCCATCCTCGTCGCCACATATTGTAAATCGAAAGATGTTTTTATAACAAATATATTTCCACATTTATTTGATCACAATAAATTATATATTTGACAGAATTAATACAATTAGTTCTTTATAAATTACTCGCTACCAACCATGTTGTTTCGAGGAAAGTCACAATTATTCTGCGCGTCATGTATTCACTCTTTTTCTTGACATCAGGCAACAGACCAAAATGTCCCCCGATATCCATGAAGTTAGTTGACATTCCCAATTCATCCAATCGACCATACGTTCAAATATCACAAGGGATAAATCAACGGATATTTGGGTAAACCACATCATTTAGGGGCAAAATCAACAGTTAGGGTATATCAAATATCTGCCATCTTGGAATACAAGAAAACATTTAGAGGAAAATAATGACATTTAGGGGTAAATTACAACAGCTATCTTGGATTTTTCCAAGAAAATATTTAGAGGTAAATTAAATATCCGCCATATTGGATTACACGAAAACATTTAGGGGTAAATCAAATTTCCGCCATCTTGATTCTTAGAAGAAAACATTTAGGGGAAATCAAATATCAGACAAATTGGATTTTACAAGAAAATATTTAGGTAGTATTCTATGTTCCGATAGATGGCAACATAAGCGTAGTACTCTATGTTCTGCCGGATAGTATTCTATGTTCTGAAAGATAGTGGTACAAGCATATTATTCTGTGGTATGCCAGATGGCAGCACAAACATAGTATTCTATGGATCGCTCTAATATCATAAATTTAGCAAATTCAAAACCTAAACTCAAAAGGTTTGAGTTGCTGCTTATATTCGATGCTGATGTGGCTTAGGAACACGTTTTTTGGGCTGAAGAGATGTGGAATAATGTGAATTTCTCCGATGAATCCAAATTCAAGCTACATGTTAGAGATTGTGGAATCCTCAAACTATCAAACATCAAGAGAGGCTTATAGCAACGAATGTCTTTTAAAACTCTGGCCTGGAAAGCTTTTCTGGAAAACAAACTGGGAAAATGTGTAATGAAGCCATTAGTTGCAAAATCACAGCAGCTGTTTATCTACAAGTCCTACATAACGAATTTAAGCCCTCTGTGTTAAAACTTTTCGACGAGATTTTCAGTTGTAAAATTGACTTCCAGATAAACAACAGTAATTTAATAAAATCATGTTTTTTTCTTATCTCTTCATTTAAACGTTAAAAAGTACTTCGCAGAAAAAATGTCGATGTGTTGGACTGGCCCCCGTAGCCCAGACTTAAACCCATACTTAAAAAAGTTTGTTGATGAATATCTAGGAATCCATACCTCCAGCGACTTTGATAAATTTATCAAACTCAATGAATCGGAGTTGTACCGCCAAAAGCAAAAAGCGGGCAAACAAAATATTAATTTTACAGATAGGATGAATGTCGGTCATAAAAGATATTTGACGCTAGTGTTAAATTTTTTTTTGTTTAATTTTCGAATGGGCCACAGCGAGGCTTCATTCAGACTGAAGCACTGAGTAAAGAATTATATCAGCCAATTACTCACATTGTTTGCGTAATGTTGTGAATTGTGATCTAAACAAACGGTACAACTTTTAAGAAAAAATTTTTTGAACACTGTGGTTGCGCTCTGAAGGTAGAATTCTGATGGATTTTCAACAGTATACTAGAGATGTAGAACTGGATCTAATTGTTAAAGGTCGAAGATGAAAAATGGCGAATGCGATTTTAATTGTGAACAGCAACACATTTCAATTCCAAATAATCTAACATTAATTGTGAGTCTGTGATTTGGCCGTTTGAGAGCAGGAAGTTCATACTAATAAGATATCTTTGATGATCAATAACAGTTTATTTGGTGATCTACATATATTTGTGCAAAAAGTGTCATTCAAGGAGTCGGATAGACTCAATTTTTTTTATTTTTTTTATTTATTGTTTTTAGTAAAACTGTACACAACATTTTTATTAAATTTAATTTAATTTTTAATTTTATTAAGTATTTTTTTTTTCTGGAAAATGTCCGCCAAAAACTGAAAAGAAAAATCGAAATTGTACAACACTACGAAATGATATTTTTAATTTCCGTATACATATTTTACAAACAAGCATTTTTCCTAAAGAGTTCTTATACGAGCGAACTAAAATAAATATGGTAAAAATTTCAATAAAACATAAAATGAAATACAATTAAAATAATAATAAAAAAAAATATGTAAAAGCATAATTTAACAATATTTTACTGCTTTTATTTATTTCAATTAAAAAAATAATTTTGTATCTATTTTAAGCAAAAAATTGCTTTTGATTTGAGAGCATCTTCCGGGAGTAATTATTTTGCTGTTCAAGTATAGACATTTTTTTATTCTGAAGAATTCTCTCTATCAAACCGGGAAATATTTAAATCAAGTACGATTTTTTTCGTAAATGTTTTATTAAAGTGTTTCACTGATGTATATGAATTCATAAGGTTGGTTGAAGCAACAAAAATATTTTCGAATTAAGTTTATAAAACTTACAAGCGTTTTTAGATGCAATCACAAAAAAAAAAAAAAAAATTAGTTTAGTTTTTGGCAAACTTTCAAAATTACGAAATGATTTGTTTGTAGCTAGTTTGGAACGACAATATTTTCAGTGTTTTTGTAATTTAATTAAAATCTTTTTTAATGGAAATTGTTTAATTGAAGTCAATATAAGGAAGTGTTCTTTAAATAATTTTAGATCCAAATTTAAATTTTCATCGTTTAAGAAAATCATTTTCATTTTCCTCTGATAATTAACTTATTTAAAGTAAAATTTATAAAATTTTCATAACACCATCATTCTGGTCAAATTGAAATAAAAGCTTACTATGTGGTCACTAAGTCAAAAAACATTATATAGATGGCAGTGATGGCAGTACAAATTCGTTAAAACCGAACCAAAAATTTTCAATTATATCTAAACACAAAAAAAAAAAAAAATTGAAACTGCGCAGAAAGAATTCAACCTGCTAAAGTAAGTCAGTTAAACCAAATAGTAAAGGATCTATTTCGGATACATGGTCCGATTAAATTTACTCTGAAATACGACGAGCATTGAAAACAGTTTGACGTCTGTCTAAAAATAGCTAAATATATTACAAAAAATACCCTCAAGCAATTAGTAATGAAATTTAAGGAAAAATCAAGGATATTATGTGTCTGACCGGTAGACTGGAACTGTTAAAGGAGTATTAGGCAACAAACAAAAATTGTCGTACCTGCTATAAATCGCAGCTTTGGGGAACTAAGTATAGAGAGAATATGACAATACAATACTAACAAAAGAAATGGAATTACAATACATGAAACAGCCTAACAAAGCAAAATACAATGTATGTAAATACATCATACATTTACCGAAGAACTCGCTGGAGAAACTTATACTTTCTGCAAATTCAGTTACAAATGAAACCATTTCAAATAATTTTTTATAATAAACTTTATAATTGTAGAAGTCGGAATCATGCAAAATATCCCATTGCAATAAATAAAAATTTATTCGAGTATCAACCAAGTGAAATATTATGTAAATACAGTGCTAGGAAAAAAAATTGGGCAAACATATTTTATTACAAATTGGAGCCTTTTTTTGCTAAAATTACAATACTTTTGAAAGCAATTTGCTTATTGTTTCATTTTAAATACATGTGACCTAATTTTTTGAAAAATAAATTTTACCTGCAACTTAGGGGGCAAAATCGATAAATTGCTAAAATATTCAAAATATCCCATTTGGCATTTAAGGGCATGGAAGTAATGGAATAAAATAAATACATTATTTTTTTGTATTTTATTGGTTTGTGGAAATTCTACGGTACAACGGCGGTACAACCCCGCAACTGATGTGCAAAAAATTGGTCAAACAATTAGTTTATTTTACGCTTACCGTTCTTGGCCGTAATTAGGGTGCAGATGTTTTATTGCCTGTAAGTATTTTATTGAGTATAAGTAGTGCACATTTTGTAAGAATAAGTTATTCTGTAGGTGATAATAGTCAAATAAAGAATAAAGTGCAATTTTAGTTAAAAAAAATGGGAAAAGTTAGTGAGCAGTGTAATAGCAATATATTGATTTTGGCGCGAGAAAATTTAACCACGCGTGAAATAGCAGAAAGATCAGACGTCCAGACTTAAATCCCATAGAAAGGTAGAATTTCTATAAATTAGTAAAAAACAAAAAAAAAATTATAATATAAGTGTTTAATTTATTCCATTACTTTAATTCCAATCAACGTATTTTGAATATTTTGGCATTTTTCGGGTTTTCCCCCTAAATTGCAGGTACATTTTATTTTTTTCAAAAAGTTAGGTCATACATGTATTTAAAATGAAACAATAAGCCAATTGCTTTCCAAAGTTTTGTAATTTTACCAAAAAAAACTCCAATTTGTAATAAAATATGTTTGCCCAATTTTTTTTCCCAGCACTGTACATGTAATATTTATATTTAATTTAAATATATTATCTAAAATATTCAGTGATTTCAATAAATCAAACTAACAAAAATTCAAAACGAAACAAGCTTGTAGCGGTTCACCCAATTCACGCTACACATTTCAAACACAATATGTTGGATAGCGTCGCACATTCCAACATGATTACGCATTGGGTGTCTCACGTCGTTTATCTCTGAACGCACTCCACACGAAAATCCAAAATACACAAGACACGACGTGATGACGAAACACAACACAAACAAAATAAAATTAAAATTATGTAAATCTTAAAAATAAATTCAGTCTCGTCTCGGATTTTGCGTCGCACGCACGTACGCTCTTCGCGCGGTACCAAATTGCAATTTGGATTGGTACAAATTGGTGATGGAAAATAATCTAAAATCAAAATGTATAAATTAATAAATATTACAAACACAATAAAAACAACAATTTAATAAATAAATTTCATTTAAAATCAATTGTGCATTCATTTTATTGGATTAATAAATATCCACAAGCTCCGAACAGTTTCGAAATTTCAAGAAAAATCAAAGATTACTTGCAAGTAAACCAAAAAAATTTTTCGTGTTGAATAACTAGATTTACTTGAAATTTGATATTTTAATTTTGCAATAAAACGAAACCACCAAAATTACTCGAAAAATGGTTTTTCGTATTTTTTTGTTTTGAGTTTGCTTGTGCTTGCAATAATACATTTCTGTTTGTTTCTGATGGGGCATGCTTATAGTTCAATCCTTGCCGCTGTTTTCGTAGCAGCACCGCCGCGAACGGGTATTGCCAATTGTCAAACCTTATTGTTATTTTTTGTATTGTATGGTGGTTGTATGGAATTTGGAGGCGAACAAATTATACGATTTTATTATACATATTTTTATTAATTCAATAAACACAAATTTGTTAAATAAGATTAAATAAGTAGCATATTAACAATTTTCTACTTTTATTTAAAATGATTCTAAAACAAATTAAAACAAAGCATAACCAAAAAATGCAAATTTGATATAAAGTTTTGTGTTTCGAGTGTTGTGGAAAAAGAAATAAATAAATAGTGTTATAAATATTAAATATTTTAAAGCTATGATATTTTCAATACAACCCTAGGTTTTATCTATTTAACGTTTTTGTTTTTATTGCCACAACTTATAAATACTTAAGAATTTCAAAGTTCTGTCATATCAGTTCAAAAATTTTCAGATTATGTATTACGTAAATTTTAAGTTTTTTGTTTTCCGTTTTAGTTTTATAGTGTTCCATTTGGCTAGGAAATAAATAAAAATTATAGCTTCGAATATAAAAAATTTAAAAACCAGGTTAAAACAACTAGGAGCTAAAACGTTGGGGAATAAGCCAGAGCTACAAAAAAGGTAACTACATAATGTCAATATTTACAGAAATAAAATTAAATAAATCTTGTTTAGGTTAAGCTTGTGGCAAAATTTAGATCTTAGTAGGAGTAAATGTCCAGCTAACGTTGTGGCGTCAGACTGTCAGCTGGAATGGTTGCCACCCACTATAATAACGGTTTATTTTAAGGAACGTGGAGCTGGGAAAGGTGATATTCAGGGTAGAAAACTGTTTCACTCGCTTTTTTGTAAAACCATCGTATTTTATGATTCTGTGAAACATGGTTTATTTTTTAAAATTAAGTGGAGTGCCGAAACAAAGAAATCTATTGATTACGAAATTCGCTTACATTTAAGTAAATCCGAACGATCAATCATGAAAGCGAACTGCACTTATTCCGGCTGGGAACGGCACAAGTTCAGCATGGAATCATATAAGCGCTAGCTTATATGCTATCGAATTTTACGGTATGATTGGAGAAATTAAATTAAACAAACCATGTACTGACACGTTACAGACTTGGCACCATCCTAAAGGTGGTAGAAATTTAGAAAAAATTTCGATTGATGACATGCTTATGTTCAGCAATAGATACACCGAATCCTTGTTCATCAAGAACTGATGATTTCCTTAATGGAATCATTAATTTCGGTATTTCTTCCCCGGCAATATATTGCCGAAACTCTATTCGAAAGCATGTTTTTCACGCACGACCATGATTATTGCAGAGATCCCTTGTCGCTACTAAATTTAAATTCAATTAATTCAATTAAAAGTGGTAATTTCAAAGATCGGCAGGAAATTGAAAGGACAACCAGATGTCAAGGAATTCGTTGGAAGAATGAGAGGAAAACGATAATTACAGCGTCAATGTGATTTATGTATAAATTCAAGTGCACTCAAGTGGGGCATAAAAAATAAAGAAACAGCAAGAAGGGAGTATGAAACAGTTATAGGTGTTAAAATTCTTATAGGTGTTAAAAGCATCATTTTTTAGCAGCTACTCCTGATGGGGCGAACGAAAATAAAACTTTCTTATTGGAGATTAAATGTCCTTATAGTTGCAGAAACGGAAAGCCTACAGATGCAAGCTATATCCGAAAAGGGCAATTAAATAAAAGCCATAAATATTCCACTCAGTGTCAAGTGCAAATGCATGTAGCAAAGATTGAGATTCTTGATTTGGTTATTTGGACGCCCCAAGGGATTTTTATTCAAAATATATCTTTTTATAAAGGTTTAATGGAAGAAAGTATTGGGATTTTAAACAAGTATTATGAAGATTATTTTGCGCCTTATCACTTTAATCATAGTATGTATTTTTTACTTCATTTCTTCTTTGTTTTATTAATTATTTTTCATTCATTTAGCAAATTGAACTGGTACATTTGACTAAATACTAATTTATTTATTATTATGTAAATTTGATGAATTATGCCTGTAATTTGATTTTGCCTGCTTACCGTACTGCATATATGTACATATGGACATTATAAATATGTTTTATGTATTAACTCATACATAATTGTAAAGTATAGTAGCTAATGTGCATGCTTTTGTTATTAAATAACATATATTTATTTTAGCTTTGCTTTTGCTTTAAAATTGGCTTCTTATGTAACCGATTAATTTTTATTTTTATTTTAATGAACTAAACTAATTTAACTAATTTGGTACTGCAGTTTTGAAACTAAATTTTAGTGTTGAATGCTATTTTACTTAAACTTTAATTTCTAAAACTAGTTTGAATGTATAATATAATTTTAAGTTTTAAAATACAATTTATACCTTCTGAAAAAATTATCTACGAAATAAAAAACTCAAACTCTAAAAACGTTGTTAAATTATTTTTTATTTTGAAAAGTGAAATTAATGCTTAGAACTGTTATACAATAGGATCATGCAAATTACATAACAAAAAAACATTTCTTAATTATTTGGTTGGCAAAAGGCCACATTGTGGTTGGCATAGATCTAACCAAAATTTAGTTAATTTTTGCCAAACCAATTACCCTTTCTACGATTATTCGTTTGTTAGCAATGAACCTAGTATGAGCCACTTCTTCTTCACTTAGTTGATTTTTCCCTCTTAAAAATGGGGGGATATTCAAAACAATACCTTTTTCTTCCAAGTAGTCGGATATGTCAAAGCCTCTATCAGCTAATACGAAATTTCCTCTTTCCAATTTGTTGAGTATCCCTGATTTCTGAAAAATTTCTCTATCAGAAATGGCACCTACAAACGTCTCGGAAACAAAAATAACCATCTCATTTTCATCAACAGCAAATTATGACTTGAAAGTTGTTCTATTTTTGTACGATGAAAACGTTAGTTGATGATGAGGTGGGTCCTCTGATTTTTGTACAGGTATTTCGGTGCAATCAATTATAGCTCGATATGAGCCTCTAGATTTCGAAATTTTCCAGAAATTAATTTGTTGCAAAGCTATATACATAAATTCTTTTCGTCATATTTTTAAAAATTTTTGAAATCACATTTCTGTTAATTAAAAAAATAATTTGCATGAATAAAAAAATCATCTTTAACTATCAAACTTAATAATAAATTAAACCGATTCGAGTCCAATCCGGTAAAATATTGTAATTGCTCGTTTAAAATATTTGAAAAACGAAGAAAAGAAACGGAACTAGATAGAGTTTGTGTCATCCTGTTATTTGTATTGAGAACAAGAGTTTGTATTGCTTGATCTGTAGAAACATTGACTGTTCCATCGATATCAGAATTTTCATGTTGTACGGAGGTTGCTTGAATGGTTTCGACAAGTTCCGGTTCGGAAACAAGGATAGCATCAGCATCAATAATTGGCAACGCTTCGGCATTTGCACTTACCTAAAATATTAGATATCAATATATTACAATCTGTTCTAAATTTTATATATTTAATCACTACTTACACTATCTACTACCAAAACAGTTGAGTTGATCCAATTTTTATTCCGATTGCAATACCGTTAGTCCCTTCTGTTTACTTTTTTACTTCTCGGTAAGTCAAACTTTCGTAGTGGAATATTTTGGGAAGGAATTGATCCGGCTTTGAGAATTTTATATACATCTGTTGAAATTGACATTTCTCTGTTATTTTAAACTTGGCAAATTAAACTCAGCCGGGCTTACCTAAACGACATATTTGGTAATCATCTTCTGCAAAATGAGCGCTACAAACTTGCGACCATTTTGTTGGTATCTTCCTAGTTCTTAATTTTATGATCCATTGTTTTTTTAATTTGGTTGACTTGGGAAGTGGTTAAATTTAATATCAGAATTTTTTGAATGTTTATTCCGACAATTCGGCACATAACAAGAGATCTAACCATTATAATTAATATGTTGAATAAGTTTATACTAATTGAATATATTAAACCTATTTAAGTTTTGAGACAAAGTTTGTTTTTAAAATTTTTTATTTGTTTGCAAATATTAATGGTTAAATTGTTAAAACATCAAATTATGTATACCCTTCCAACGCTATAGCCACCTATGAATGAGAATTGAACTAACATAATAATACCATAGACATTCATACTAGATTTCTCATTTCATTATAACTAAAGGAAAACACAAAACTTCTGATAATTCCAATGTTATTGTTGTGTTGTGTATTTTATAAGGCAATGATTTTAGAATGAGTTGTAAATATTATACGTATATGCAATACACCGATAATATTTGAATGGAAAATTTTTGTTTTTATGAACGCGGATAGATGATATAACCTCGGATTTATCGTCGTTTGCATTGTATGAACAAGAAAATAAATTCATGGATAGAGTTATATCCTCTGTTTCTATCTTCTCTTTTCGGTGGATAGAACAGAGGATACAAAATGTTGTTGTTTTTTTTTTTGACATTTTAAAATGTTCACAGTTTGTTATTGTGTTATAGTGACGATAACATTGATTAATTAATAATTATATTTAAGAGATAAGATGGAGTCAAATAATAATTCACCGATTAAACGTATGAAAAAGGAAAAATATGAACATTTATTTTCAATTACATAAACGTCAAAGAAAAAAGTGTTACCATTCAACTAAAAACTGCTCTAAAACTGCAATAAAACAGAGGATAGAAAAATATTTTAAATTGTTCATACAATAGGAAAAAAATAAAATTCTCGAATAAAGATATATCTGTACTCTCGGATTTTATTTTTTCTATCCTCGTTCATACAATCGGGCCTAACTCATTGAAATTTCAATCACCAAAATGTCCATAAAACGTCACAAAAAATTAATTGATATTTCAAAGCTTACTAGACATTTATTTTTAAATGATGACGATATTATTTGCCACCAGCAAAGTATTTTAGGTAAATTCTGAAATTAAAATTTCGTGTTACACGTGTCACCTATTCATTTTATCTTAAAGACGCCTATAGAACAGTTGTTGAAATTTAGAAGCTGTATTAACCGTAGAAAAATATTTCTTCGAAAATTTAATATTATCGCAGGAAACAGTTCAACAAGTTTTTTTACTATGTTTTGTTAAAATAACCTCACGCAATGCTTCAAATCACTTAAAATTTCGTCAACTCTATTCTAGACTCCAATCGACTTAAAAGCTAACAAAAACTGCTTATTACTAAAGCCCATCTTTGTCTAAAATTTCGACCAAAACCGAGGGACGAGTCTTGGTAGCGGAATTAGTCGAGAAATGTGAAAATGTGATCCAAATTTTTTTCGCGATTACAATACTTACCTAATATAACTTCGTCAGGGTGGGAAAAGTAAAAATAGCAATGCAGTAGTTCAGAACTTCAGATATTAAGGTCGAAAGACGAAACCAACATCTTTTTTTTTTGTTTTTTTCATAATTTAACCGAAATAAAATTAATTGTCTTCAACAAGGGCAACAAACACTTCGCTTTTCTGTAAACTATTTCTTGTTTATTCAACAGCCTCAAACTTATTAAACAAACCAAGTAGCCAAAATTGTAATACAAAAACGATCTAAACCACAACATAGAGCATGTCCTCCATAAATGATCAAATATAAACACATGATACAGCATCCTAAAAAAAGAGTAACACATTTGTAAAATAATAATTTGGTGCTGTGAATTTGGTATTATCTCAATTGGAATATCATATACATATTTTGTATCACTTTTTAGGATCATTTAACACATAAAATATGCTATAATTTAAATATAACAACAACAACCACAGTAAGAAATTGAAATTCTTATACATAACAGAAAAACATCTTGATGATTTTTCTCATTTACACTTACATTACAGTAGGATCCAAAATCAATAATATTTTTCGTTAATATATTTACATACATAAATATTTATGCCAGCTACTAATAAGGAAATCAAAAATGTGTTGGAATCATATTTCCAATAGATTTTATCGGGACCCCAAAAAATATTTAATTTTCTTTTTTTCTTTTCGGTTTTGGACATTTAATTTCCGAAAACTTGTTTAAGATTCTGTTATTTAAATATAAGAAAATACATATTTTAGTATCGTTGAGATTTGGCATTTAGATTGTTATGATTGATTTTTCTATTTATATAAGTGGCAACTTCATCAAACCACAATATAATATTCGCTTTTGCCTTTATAGGTTGAAAATGTTTTTATGGTTCAATCTTCCTGCAAGCTACAAATTTCTTCATGGAAGGAAAATCAATTTAAATTTATTATAAATGAATTCAATTTCAAATGAAATAAAAAAATTAATTAATAATATATTTACGAGTAGACATTGTTCAAAGGTCAAATGGCCCACGGCCAAGCTGTTTATAAATGTTTTAATAAAAAAACTTTTCTAATTAGACATATGTTCGTTGTACAGACAGATGTAATAAATCCTGCAACAATTTTAAATCAAGCGAAGGAAACCAGGAATCGTTTAGTGCGGTATATGCCCGCCTATACCTTCAAATTTTTTGTAAATATAAACTAAATAATAATTCACTTCTTGATTTCAATTCAATATCATAATGTTAGTTCAATCTATATAAATCATTCATTCTAAGGACAATAATTTGTTCCTTTTAATGAAAAAATAAAAAAATCAATTTTGGACTAAATCGAATCAAAATAGATTTGCACATAGATTTACATGTAAGTTTACGCGAAATTTGATTTTACAAATTTTGTTAATCTGGCGCCAATATCGCATACCCAAGTGGCCACATATCTTTAAGCGTATTCGAAGATCCTTAATAAAAAAAAAAATATAACCACTTCTAAAAATCTAACCTAGGGCAGATGTGTTCCTTCCATATATGTAAGTTGATTTAATAAGCATTTTACAGTTCAGCCCAAAGAACACATATATACACACATACTCCACTACCCATACAATTATATGGAAAAAGCAACACGCTTGTCCTAAGATACTTATCGTGTATATTCTTGGAAGCTGTTATGCCTTTTTGTAGGAGAGGGCCTCCGACTACCCATCAATATGTATCAACTTGGTATGAGCTTTGGGCCCAGACTGACACATTTTTTAAAACCAATTTTTTATAAATTTACGTATACGTATAGGGATACATTATAGTCATTTTTAGTATAGATTTGCGGAAGTTATTATATTTTTGGTTAGAGAGCATCTCCAAATTTCCAAAAAAATGACCGACCTGGGTACGATATTTCACCATATTGATATATTTTTTAAAAGTAAATATTATATGAATGTACATGTAAGGGAGGACACACCTGTCCTATATTATTTGTCGGATAGTATTTTAGAAGTTATTACATTTTTTCATTGAATAAAACTCTCAAGTTGCTCAGTTATATACTTTGTACAATTAGGTAAATGCAATCTGTCGCTCTGTAGTGATTTCCATACACTTTAAGCTATCACATCCACAAAAACTGAAACTAAACTTTATGCATCTGTTCTGATTTTAGAAAAAAACCTTTGAAAAACTGCATTTAATTTTGGCATGTCTAAATCATCTTCATTGCATGGAAAGTTTGATGAACTTGGAGATTATATAGTATACATTATAAAACTATAACAAATCAATGAGATCAAAAGGGAAGCAATTAAGAAAGAACCGATTATATTCTTCTATGCATATCAAGGGCTAAGTTTAATTAGCAAATACATACTTCATGTCCAATTCATACGACAACATTGGTTTTTTGTCTCTCAGCGACATACCACAATTTTACCTAAAACAAATCGATAAGTATGTATGGAAATTAGGTTGAATAAACCTATTATGGGTTTTTGAGTACCTACATAATATAGAATAGATTAGTCAACACCATAAAAAATTAAAAATGTCAATATACAATCTCATTATATAATAAAGCACTTATAGTTAGTTATATTTCATATATTTCATAAAATAATTAGTTTCTTATTGAAGTATTTAATTAAAATTTAAATTATTGTTTTGTTATTTCGTTTCACTTTACTCGTGCATGTTTGTATTATGTATTATGTTTGTGTGGTTAAGTCGGTTTTCTTATATTTTTGTGTATTAATTAAATTTTTAATGGACTAATTTATTCATGTATGTATAGGTACATATTATACGTACAGATATTTACTTTAAGATGCTAAACAATCAAAATTATAAACAAAATACTTATAACTTAATTGCATTATTTATTATAATTTAATTAATATTTATTTATTGAACATATTGTTTTGACATAAATCATGGATTACGTACTAATAAATAATATGTTTACAAGATTGATATGAAGAAATGTAGAATTGTTTTAAATCTTGACCCAATAATTACAACAATTTGTTTTGTTATTCAAAACTCTCTAAATATTTGAGAATCACCTCTGCTAAATCTACATACTCGTGTATACGGGTTGGGCAGAAAAATAGTGCACCGATATTTGAATTTATTTATTAATTTTTATTAAGATCAACATAATTTATAATAAACTGATCAGTACATTGTAATTACATATTAAAAATTAAAATTTACTCCAAAACCAAAACAACGTAATACAACAATAAAAAATAACAATATCACAGAATAGTTAAAACAAACCGGTAATTCTATTTTTAAATTCGCTTTTACTTATATTGAAATCAAACTCCGTAGAACAATCATTAAAGTTATTAATAGCCATATCCAAAGGATTATTAGCTCCGTAATTAGTCCTGTGAAAACGAGGTAGGAATAACGAACGATTTCTAATATTTAGGTTCCTTGCCTGAAAATCAAGGTTAGACAACAACTGAGCAGAGTCAATACTGCCATTCAACAAATCGAAAATGAAGCAAGCAGAACTAATGGATCGTCTATACGATTTAGTGGAAGCAACTGAAATAAATTGCATCGATCACTATAAGAAATATGAACTTGACTTTGAAACGACGTTGAATTTTTTCTAAGCGACTTATTCTAATATCATATTGAGGATCCCAGATAATTGGCAAATATTCAACTGGTGATCTTACTAAAGTTGTATAAACTGTTTTAAACGTAGATAAATCTTAGGAAATCCTTACAGGTTCTAAACATAAATCTCATCATTGCGTTGAATTTATTTATTATCTTCTCGGTGTGTTGGATAAACGTCAGGCCATCGTCGAGAAAAATGCCGAGGTCCATAAACTCAGTAACACGATCAATGACAATATTGTTCAATGTGTAGGTTAACGAAATGGTTGACCAAAATCAATATATAGCATATAGAACCGGACTCTATCACGTGTTCATATGACACCATTTTCTGGTAAATGAATGGTTTTACTTAACACGAGATCGGTACTAATGCCCGTATTACAAAATTCAGGATGAACAAAATCCCGTAGATCACAAAAAAAACGTATTACAAAATCCCCTATTTCATAATCCCCTATTTCAATATCCCGTAGTATGAATTTTTTACGGGATTACGGGATTATTCAAATTAAAAATCAATTTTTGGTTTTAAGTAATTTTTTTAATAAATAGTTTTAAAAATATTTAACATTATTTAATTTAAAACTAAATTATTATCTAATCAAACTGAGTTTTGCTTAAGGGTTTTATACCAAAATGAGCAGGTTTTCATAGTAATTTCGAAGGGGTCCGGGTGGCCCCTGGGTGCCCCCAAACAAAATGTTTGTAAAATTTCGAGGGTGTTACATTTTTTTGACATTTTATTGCCATCTTTTACTTATGAGCAGATTTTCGTGGTATTTTCGAAAGATCGGGCCCCTGGATCTATATGCCCTCGAACACTCCAATTAAGTTCAAACGACTACATTCTGTTCGAATTTCGGTTGCTATCACCATCAATAAGGCACAAGGATAATCGCTGAAGACAGCAGGAGTCTAAATGCTTCTCTCACAGTTAATTGTTTTGTAGTTTGCTCCCAAGTCGGCAATCCAAAAAAACTATTTATCTATGTCAAAAGTGGTAAAACACGAAACATTGTCCAGAAGGTTTTTCTTGAATTAGGTACCATTAGTTCGATTTGTTTATACTTTGAAACTACAATTATTTAATTTTATTTGCTTTAATAGGTACAGATGAAAAATTTGAAGTTTATTACTTTGCTAAAATAAAATAAAACATATTTTTTTTATCCTGGGCAAAGCCGAGTACTCCAGCTAGTTCTTTTATAAAGATCGATTTTATATTTTATTCAGGTAAACTTTCTGTTTTTTTCTGTTTCAAGTTCCTGTCTCTTGTAATTTTTTGCTTTTTATGACCCATACACAAATACACACACACACACACACACACACACACACACACACACACACACACACACACACACACACACACACACACACACACACACACACACACACACACACACACACACACACACACACACACACACACACACACACACACACACACACACACACACACACACACACACACACACACACACACACACACACACACACACACACACACACACACACACACACACACACACACACACACACACACACACACACACATACACGACCACATATCACGTATTCTATCATGATACATCGGCTTAGGTTAGGTTAAAAATCGCGCGATTGTTAACCCAACCTAAGCCGATGTATCATTATAGAATGCGAGATTTTGGAATACGGGATTTTGTAAACGCATCATACGGGCAACTGTACCCAACCCACTTAACACTACGTACATACAATAACACTACCCTACAAAATTTTAAAAATTTGGTGCGACTTGACAATGAATAGTTGTTTCCGAAGTCATTTTTTACGCTGAATCCGAATCTGGGCTCAGAATTGCTCTATCACGTCAGGTTTATGAGATATTCTAACCTAAAAATGCAAAAAACACTGTTTTTTGACATATTTGAGGTTATCTAGCACCACGATTTTTTTTTTTCTTCAAAAGTTCATGTATGGGATCTTATAGTACAGGTCTTTGTAGCGGTTCACCCAATGCACCACTACAATTCTTCCGGCTCAAACACAAGTTCGCCGCACATTGGGTGCCACCTGTCCAACACATTGGGCATGATGTCACATGACATCTAACTAACCAACCGCTGACCGGCTTGTCCAAAAAAACAAAACGAACCACAAACACAATACACGAAGACGAACATACATATCACAACTTCACAAAATAAATAATTTTTGATTTAGTCGACTCACAAATCTCAAAGCGGTGACATGTCGCCCACATCGCATGGCGATTAAAACATATGCAACAAATGGTGGTGAAAAATAATCTAATTGTGTATTTTAATTAAACAAAATAAATTTTAATAAATTAAATTAAAATTAATATAATAAAAAGGTTTAAAAATAAATTATTTAAAACAACATAAATAAATAATTAAAAATGCTTATGTATTCGTGTATTATTATTTAATATTATATTTAATATATATAATATACGATGCTAAATCTTCTTCTTTCAAATGCCTTTGAGTTTGCTCAAATATGTTTTTTTTTTCGCCGAGATATCGAATTTCCAAAATTGCATGTTCGTGAATTTGTCGGTATACTGTATAATACACTACACAGTGTGCGGGAGCCGAAAAAAGTTGGTCTAAAATACCGAAAAAACTACCGTCTTATATAAATACAGCATGCTCTACAGTGTCATAATCTATTAAACAGAAAATCGTACCTGATCATTTAACAAAGAAATCGCGAAAAAACGCGATTTTTTAAATTTTAATTGAAATTATCATTTCGGCGGCGAATTTAAAAAGGAAAAAATTAAAGATGATACAACTTTTATACTTTTTTCTTAATCTGTCTTCTTTTATCTACAAAATGAACCCTATATTAATATTTTGCCATAACTAGTTTTTGTTTTACAACCAAAACTACACTAACATGCAATGCCGAAAATCAAAATACTCCGCCTAGTTTGCTTGAAACAATACTAACTCAAGGTCACTGTGTACGGAAAGGTGAAAAAAACTTGCCTAACAATTTTTGAGTTAGTAACGTGGAAGAGAACTGCCTTCAAAAGGTTTTTGGAGGAATCAATAGACAATCGCCAATCTTCGGAATTATATGCATGGTACGGAAAGTTGAAAGAAATTTGCCAAATAGGTATACTGAATTCAATAAAAATTTAACCATTTTACCCAGAATCAAAAAGGACCAAAATGCGGTTTTCGTTGTCTCCACTTGGAACGTGTCTGTAGAGATGTATGGTATTCGATATACCACCTCTTCCAGAAATGCTGGCCCAATTGCTGCACCATTTGCCAACGGTTAAGGTACGACGGTTTGAGATCAGTGACGTCCATTTCGGGGATTTTAGTAAGTGGATGGCCAATTAGGAAGTGCGCTGGCGTTAGGGGATCAAGATCATCATTGTTGAACAACTACCCTCTTGATATGGAATTTGGCAGATTTTATGGCCGCCTCCCACAGGCCACCAAAGTGTGGCGAATTAGGCGGGATGAAGTTCCATGAAATACGGCACCTGGAAAGATAATCGGAAATATTATTTGAACCCTTGCTCATTTTGGCAAACCCTTCCTTTAATTTTCTATCCGCACCGACAAAGTTGGTGCCATTGTCACTGTGGAGTTCGCAGCAAATACCACGACGGGCGGTGAATCTTTTGAGGGCACCCAAGAACGCTTCGCTAGACATATCACTCACTAACTAGATGTGTACTGCCTTCGTGCTTAAACATGTAAAGAGATAGATGTACGCCTTGTACGTTTTTTGCCCACGTCCCTTTGTTAGATGGATTAGGATGGGCCCAGCGTAGTCCACTCCAGTTTTGATAAACGGTCGTACCAACTCGACTCGGGAGCTAAGTAAATTTCCCATTAATTGTTGTTGGCACTCTGCCTTGAATCGTGTGCATATGACGCATTTCTGGATCACTTCTTTGGCCCGCTGTTTTCCATTTGGTACCCAATATTCCTGCAGCATGAGAGACAGGAGGAGAGTGGGGCCTGCGTGTTTATGGTCTAAATTAAGGTCGCGAAGAATCAGTAGCGTGATTGTGAATTTTGGATATAGAATAATTGGATGTTTCGTGGCATATGAAACGAAGCTATTTTGCAGCCTGCCTCCAACGCGAATTATCTCGAAACTGTTTATGAACGGGTTTAATGATTTTAGACTGCTGCTCTTATTGATAGCCCCCTTAGATTGAAGCGCCAATATGTCGTCTTGGTAAAATCGTCGTTGTTTGTGCTGACAAATTATATCCAGGATATGATTCAACTCCTCACGCCGAAGATGGATACCACTGATTCTGGTTTCCTTGGAATTTTTGGCATTTCCGAGCATCAACACTCTTTCTAGTTTTCGGAATGACGAATATTGATTGGTGAGGCCGACCAGCCATTCATTTTGTTCGAAGCAATTGAAGGTGAGTACTATTGGTTTGTTTGACATCTCATCGTTGTTTTCATAGTTTTTGGATTGCGTTGGGAAAAATTCGGTCGATTTAGAAAGCCAATTTGGACCGTTCCACCAAAGAGAATGTGATATGTGCTCGCTTGGAGAAAGGTCTCTGGATGCGCAGTCAGCTGGATTGTCAGCAGATGGAACATGCCTCCAATTATCTCGAGATGATGTGGAAAGTATTTCTGCTGTGCGATTGCCTACGAAGGTGCTCCAACGTCGTGGATGACTGCTGAGCCAGTCCAACACAATTTGGGAATCAGTTCATAAATGCGTTTGACTAATTTTGAAGCTGGATTCTTCTTTAATGGTTTCCACGAGATTGGCTAATAGCAGTGCGGCACAAAGCTCCAAACGGGGAAGCGACTGCTGCTTGATGGGAGCTGGCCTTGTTTTGGAAGAAATGAGGCTTATATGAATTTTTCCATCCTAATTCGTTATTCGCAGGAATATTACGGCGGCATAAGCTGACTTACTAGCATCGCAGAATCCATGAACGTCAATGATGGAGCCCTGATAAGACTGCACGAATCTGGGAATTGATATAGAACTTATTAATTTGAGATTAGATCTTATCTTCGGCCAAATGACGCTTTGTTATGTGGGAGCGGATCACTGCTGGATAATATTTTCTGATTGTTGGATTTTCATTTTTTTAAGCAGAAACCATAGCCCTTCAGTATTTCCGTTACTTGGATTTTCAGCTGCATCGCTGCATTTTCATTATCAGCCCCGGCCATGACATCATCCACATATATGTCTTTGTTTATGAAATGAGCAGCTGTAGGTGAGGACTTTTAGTTTTCCTTTGATATTTGCTGAAGAGCTCTGGTGGCGAGGAATGGATCTGATGGATTAGATCGCCAGACAACTTTTTGATAGTTTGTGTCCTCTGGTGATACGTCGATCTGGCGATACATCTTTTCCACATCGGCGGAAAAGGCAATCTTACGCTCTCAGAAATGCAGGATGACGGCATACAAGCTTGATTGTACCGTGGGTCCGATTGCTAAACAATCATTGAGTGATAGACCGGTGCTGGATTTGGCTGATCCATCGAAAACTACTCGAATCTTACTGGTGGCACCCGTGGCTTTGAGCACCCCATGATGCGACAAATAAAATTCGTTTCCGGTTTCTCTATTCGGAGGGATTTCCACCATATGATTTAGCGGTTGATATATTCATCCATAAACTCGTGATACAATTTAGCAAAGGATGGATCACGAATGAAACGGCGCCGCTCCATTGCTCTCAGTCATTGGATTGCTAGTGGTAATGATTCGCTCAAATCCGCCGGTGATTTTTTGAAGGGAAGCTTTACAATTAATCGTCCTTGAGCGCTTCTTTTCAGATTTTTAATGAAATGGTCTTCGCAGAAAGCTTCTTCTGGAGAGAGAATTTTGTTTCGCGGATTGAGTGTTTCTAGTTGCCAGAACTTGCGCAAGCTTCGATATACGTTTACCATCTCGGTTTCCTCCGTCGATGAGGTTTGAAATGAGGCAAGCTGGTTAGTTTAACCAGAAACAACCCAGCCGAATATGGTGTTTTGAAGAATAGGTTCGTTCGGGCTACTTTTGATTTGACCATTTCTGATAATGCTGAAAAAGTGGTCAGCGCCAATGAGTACATCGATGGAACTTGGTGTATCAAATTGCGGATCGGCTAATTGGAGTTTGGTGTACGAGGTTAAATCAACTGACAATCTTCGTGGTGGTAGTACATTAGTAATTTTTGGCATTACGAGAGCCCCAATGGTGAATTCAGGTAGCGATTTTAATTTGATATTTATTAAAACTAGTCCTCTGGAAATTCCACATCTAGATAGGCCTAACCCACTGATTGGAATGCGCGTGTTTTGCCTTTTTAGTCGAAGCCGTTGAACACATGATTCGGTGACAAAACTAGCCTGTGATCCGGAATCTAGGCGAGCTCTGCATGATGTGGTTTTTCCGGAATCATCAATGGCATTAATAATTGCTGTGGGAAGAATTAAGCAGGTAGTGATATTTTGTATGTGCATACTTGTTACCTGATCTGATGATGTAGATGGTGATTTTGCTTGTAGTTCTCCAGGGCTCTCAGTTTGATGTAGAAGAGTGTTATGCTTTTTGCCACATTTTTGGCATCTACGTCTGGATAGACAACGAAATATGGGGTGATTTTTGCCAACATAGGTTGTTCTTCCTTGCAAATTCAATCCGTCCTTTTGTATCTAGCGATTGGAACTGGTTACAATGGAACAAGGAATGATCTGGATCTTGGCACATGGCGCATTGGAACTTGACGATTGATTTTATTGCAGTATGACCCTCAACTCGATTTGATTTTATCGCAGTAAGACCCTCAACTCGATCATCACAGTCATTGGAAGTAACATGGCTTTTCACGTCAAGTTTTGAATTGGCTCGCCTAGATGGGCCTTGAGTGTGACTCGAGCGTGTCTATGCGCCGAAAAATCTTTAGAAAATTTGTATAAAATAAGCCATGTTAAGCCAACAAAATACATGTTCAGGCATAATACTCTAGAGGCTGATTTTATACAATACAAATTTTCTAATGATTTTTTTAAAATCGAATATCGAACTAAATATCTTTTATGACATAACTTGAGACCAGTCACATCAATAAAACTTATCTCCAGACGTAACACTCTAGTGGTTGATTTTATAGATTCATTTTTACTTTCGGCTGGAAACCTTTTCAAATTTTCCCAATTTTTTACGGGAAAATTGAACTGAATGCTTTTCCTGCAATAGCTATTGGCAAGTCACATCAATGCAATTCATCTCAAGACATAACAGTCTAGAGACTGCTTTCGCGAATTTTCCACAATTTTTCACGAGGAACTGGTTTCAGGTGTTGCCATATAACAATAATGATAATGGTCTTCAATGCTATTCATGCATCTTTACATCCTTAGTAGTTTTTAGTCTAAACAATTTGATTTTTGAACAATCTGCATTACCGTTTTTTACTTTCGATTGAGACAATACGATCTGCATTATCGACTTTTCAATTCTTTAACAGGGTCTTCATCTCTAGATCACTAATATCTAAAAACACCGTTGCGTATACGACAGTTTCATATTAAAGATCAGCTTAGGCTGTTATTAATTGTCCATTATCTCTATAAGTTATTAGTAAATTAGGCAAATGGGACTACGCACAACCACAAAATGCTTATGTCTCTGGTGCTCGATTGAAATCCTTTTGTGTTGTAATAATCATTTGTATTTACAACTGGCTGATTTATTTAAATATGCGAGCCATCTGTAGCACCAATATTCCCAATAAAATAACGCCCTGTTGTCAAAATAATACATAAGTTGCGTCGTAACGGAAATGGCAAGCGCTTTAATTAGTTGCAGCTCTACATCGCATATAGTAGTAATTGTATGAAATAAATTTTTGATGTAAGTCATACATGAGAATAAGATGTAAGTTAAAATCCCATACGCCTCAATGGATAGCTTGTGTAGCACATGATCATTCAGCTTGATCCCCCTTTTCTCAAACGTACATGTTCGCCAATTCGAAATTTGTTATGGAATCTTTCCATAAACTTAACGCTGGAAGGGACAGAACTGTGCAGCAAAATTGGTTCGTGGTATAACAAAATTGGTGGAAAAGTAAAATTTTATCTTTGGATGTTTTGATTGATCAATATGTTCTGTTTAATATACAATGTAGGCGATATAAATGATAAAGCATAAGAGGATCGACTTTTTGTTAATTAAAGCCTAAGGGTTTCAATATTTGTTATAATAATCAAATGAAAATTGTGGCCAGTTGAGATTAATAATATCGAATGTATTATTTGGTTAAGAGTTTAGTTAGTTATTAGTAGAAACTAATAAAAATAATGTCATAAGGCACCAATTCTGACTTAGCTCCTTAATACTACACAAGTTTTAAGTATTACCATCCCTAAATAATATTAAAACATTATTTTAAAACCACCTTGTATCTTGCTCATTTTGAAATCGCCAACTCTATACACGTAATACAACAAAATAAAAAACTTTTTTTTTTAAAAGCATTTATCAGACAATGGAAAGTTGAATATAGAAAACTTAAAAATCGAATAATAAACAACAGAACTTTGCCATACAAACTACTATATGTATAGACTGAACAATAACAAAAAAAACCAAAAATTAGATTACAAAAGAAACAAAAAGTTAATACAAAAAGCACCCAGCACCAGCAGACGAGTGAGATATGTGAGATAAGAAGATAGTTTCTTGAATATTTTATTATTAGCTATCATCGTGAAACTTTTTTTTTTGTGCTTTCTGTTATTTATATTAGTGTATAAGAGTAGTAGATGATTATTAAATGTAAATAATCATAACTTTTTGTATTTTTGGATATATGTATAATAGATATGCAAAGCTCCTCAAAATCGTACAATAGAAAAGTTTTGTATCCATTTATGTTTTGTTCGTGCTTGTCAGATATCTATATATCTTGAATATATGTACCTGTGCAAAATTCAGGGAATTCAATGATATGATATACAATATGAATAATAAGCTTCGAGACAAGTGATTCGAGTAGATTTGTAACTTTTAAAAAACAAAAACTTTCGGTATTACTTTTGAAAGGGTTTTAAGTAGATGTAAATCTACATGCTATATGTAATATGCACATATGTATGTACAATACTTTTATGGTATAATTTTAAAAAGATAAAGGATTAATACATTTTTTTGTGCTGTCATAACTTTTTTATTTTATTTTTGAATTGTAAAGCATTTGTATTGAATAATGCTGTTTTACTGTAATGTATGCTTTTAAAAGCATAAAACATGTTATTTGCATGTTGTATAATTAGTCAGTTTTTTTTTATAATTTTAAGAATAAAATCAAACGGAATGGAAAAGATCACCGAAGTGAATAACTTATTGTTTGTGATCCATTTTCGACAACCAAACCATATTAGTACTTTCCAGTTTACTTTTATTAAACACAAAGTAGGCAGGAAGTGGTTTATACCTAGTTTCTTAAAAATTTGCTTCGGAAAGACCTACATATGACTTCCAAGAATTTTGGCGATTACCCAATAAAATTGTCTGTCTCTCAAATACTACGGAAAAAATACCACAATTCTCATCGGCGCATAAGGATGGAAAGCTACCTCAGGCTTATATACCGGGTGTTTCTTTTAAACTGAGACGATCAAATATCTCGAAAATAGCCACTCTACGGAAAAAATGTCCATAATCAAAATTTAATCATACCGCGGGGGAAATACATTAGTGCAAAAAAATAGTCCCCCACCCCCCGCTTTGTAGGTGGGGCGGGGGTAACTTTTAAACTAAGATAGGAAGCCATATTTTTTATTGCAGATACGGATTCTACGACTAAAAGTACGTATGATTTGAATGAAATATTTTGTTCGGTTCATGATAGATGGCGTTGTAATCGACGAAATTCAATTTTTTCAATTTCTTCTTCTTAGAACACACGCATTCGATTCTACAATACGTTTGAAATAAAAAACATCACGTTTTCATTGGAAATACTCGAAATTCGTCATCAAAACAATTTATTCAGTTTTGTAAATCACATTTAACGTTTGTGTTATTTCTTATCTTCATGTTTTTCGTAATTGCAAAATAAACGATAAAATACTTTAGAATGGACCGTTTAACTGTGCCAGAGAAAATTGAAATGGTTCTGGTTTGTTGAGAAGCTGGCAGAAATCTTGAAAATACTGTTGCTATTTACGCTCAACGTTTTCCGGATAGGATTCGTTCACGTGCTTCATTTGGCCGTACTATCAAACAATTTATTGCTGATGGAAATGTTCAACCGAAAAAGAGGACCCGTAGAGCAACAGTCACTGGAGAAAATAATGAAATTGCTGTATTGGCTGCAGCGACTCATAATCGTCATGTTAGTACACGAGAAATAGTTCGCGATTCCGGATTGTCCCTCACCAGTGTTTGGAGAATTTTAAAACGGCACAAGTATCATCCATATCATGTGTCTTTACACCAAGATCTTCATGGCGCTGATTTCCAAAATCGGGTAACTTTTTGTCAATGGGCACGTGAACAAATACAACAAAACCCCAATTTTTTTCGTTGCGTAATGTTCTCTGACGAATCGTCTTTTACAAACCATGGAACGGTTAATCGACACAACATGCATTATTGGAGTGTTGAAAATCCACACTGGCTTCGCCAAGTTGAACATCAGCGCCCTTGGACTGTCAACGTGTGGTGTGGAATAATTGGCAACCAACTCATCGGCCCCCACATTATTGAAGGCAACTTGAATGGTCAAATGTACCGAAATTTTTTGGAAAATGAACTGCCAATATTACTTGAAAATTGGAACTTAGAATTGAGACGGAACATGTGGTTTCAACATGATGGTTGTCCTGCACACTATTCGTTGATAGCACGTGAGGTACTTGATCGTGATTTCAATGGTCGCTGGATCGGTAGAGCTGGTCCGATAAATTGGCCCGCCAGATCACCAGATCTTACTTCGCCAGATTTATTTTTGTGGGGCTATCTCAAAGACAAAGTTTACAAACAAGAACAAACAACACGTGAGAACATGATTGGGCGAATCAGAAATGCGTGTGCTGAAATTCAACCAAACACACTTCTGAGTTGTGTACAATCATTGGAAATGCGTATTAATAAGTGCATTGAAGTCGCAGGCCATCATTTTGAACACTTATTTTAAGCTAAAGTTATTTTATTCACCTGCCATTTACATTAATTATATAATTCTTATATAATTCTTTCAGCAACTATTGCAATCTTAATGACCTTCAAGAGCTAGAGTACGGCCAGTTTATTCAACTATTACACATATTCATTAATGAAAAAATTAATATTTAGTTATTTAGTAAGATATACAAAAGTATTTAATTAATTAATTAATTTAGATAAAAATAGGTTTTAAAAAAATGTCAATAATGATAAATAAATAAATAAATAAATTAATAAACTGTTTTGATGACGAATTTCGAGTATTTCCAATGAAAACGTGATGTTTTTTATTTCAAACGTATTGCAGAATCGAATGCGTGTGTTCTAAGAAGAAGAAATTGAAAAAATTGAATTTCGTCGATTACAACGCCATCTATCATGAACCGAACAAAATATTTCATTCAAATCTTACGTACTTTTAGTCGTAGAATCCGTATCTGCAATAAAAAATATGACTTCCTATCTTAGTTTAAAAGTTACACCCGCCCCACCTACAAAGCGGGGAGTGGGGGACTATTTTTTTGCACTAATGTATTTCCCCCGCGGTATGATTAAATTTTGATTATGGACATTATTTCCGTATAGTGGCTATTTTTCGAGATATTTGATCGTCTCAGTTTAAAAGAAACACCCGGTATAATGTGTAATGCCAGCAAGCCTGCATTTCTTTATTAATGCAAAATTTATGATTTGACAGATAAAATTTTTTCACTGCTATAAGATTTGGCGAGCCATTTTTTAACATTAATTTAGTAATGCTAGATTACGTCAAAAGCTTTATGTATGTCAAGAAAAGTAGACGCTGAAATTTTCCCTTTTTGCTGTTTTTATTCTGTTGGTAAAGTTCAACAACTACGGATGCCTGTAGACGAACGGCTATAAACAAAGCCAAACTGTTTATTTGGGTTTAGCTGATGAATGCCATCTTACAGCTGAACAGAGATAAAGCGCTCGGCTACCTTACTTGTTGCTCGTCCGTATATTCTCGGCAACGCAAGGTATCCCTTGGTTTGAGGTGAATATTACTTTCGAATCTTTTCAAACTAACTCGAAAATGAGCAAGATTAAATATGCGTAATTTATTATGAAGACCAATCGAAAAATTCTACGAGCGGAAGGTTTTTAACTGCCCTACTGGAAATTCCGTCCACACCGGGAGTTTTGTTATTTTCTAGTTTTAAGACCAGATTCTTAAGCTCAGCTATGTTTGTCAACAACTTAGAGGAAAGAAACGGAGTTTGCTAAGATGCATTCGAATAATCTGCCAGTCTGTCTGAAATGGCTTGTTGATGTAGGACCCTCTGAGTGGTTCAAATAAAGAGATTGCCTAACCAATTTGATGTCTTTAAATACATTAGATTTGTCTGGTAAAATATGACTTAATGGCCTACAGAGAACCTCTTGACCATGTTGCCAACACTTTCTTGAATATTTTTAGTGGAATATACATAGGTGGACTTTGATTAATCTTTGTATCGAACAAGAGTATAATCAATTGCATTATTGATTGTATTCGTGAGTAATGATAATCGACTTTCTAGTTCTTCTATAGAAGTGAGCGGGTCCTTTGACAGGGACCCAAGTCTATAAGGGATGAAATGTTTGAAGGTATTTTAGTCAGCATTGAAATAATCAAGAGTTTTTGGAGCCATTTTCACCACACTCATTTCTGTAATCGCCATCGATATAAAACACGACCGTTAAGTGATCCGAGCACACACTACTGTCAGCAGCAGTATATACTGACTCCCCTAGACATCACCGGATCAATAACCGCGCAATCAGGCATACTAGCCGTGGGGAAACTCATCTGCATATTACTCTTCTGTATAGGAATCTTTGTAATTCTTTACTATTTGAACTTGTGTTTAGGCAATTCAAGGACGGGTGTCTGGAAGGTTTATTAAGTTTTTAAGATCCAATATCGTTGGCTACGTAGTTATCCCGCAGAATTCCTTTGGGATCAGAATGTTTAAAATGCTCTCTAAACAATATGGTTGTGCCCCTCGAATTTTTGACTGTAGAATTAGTGCTGAATATTGTATAACGCCCAAAATTTCAGCAATGCTTATTTTATAGTTTCGAACGAACTTAAACATATGATATAGGAATTAAGTGTTAAGAGAAAATCGATGACTGGCCAGGACTGACCATAGGCTATTACAGTTTAATGTAATTATGTATAAGGAAACTGTCAGATGAAATTGAGATGCATAGTTTCTTGTGAAATGATGTCTTTTACATTCCTAAGCCTACCAAAAAATTTAGAAATAGAATGTCTTGTGATTTCAGAAAGAAATCCTCGAAAATGATTTACGTTATTTTTGAGTAACCTGTTGCTTTTGGTGGCAGATTAGGCAAGTTAGAATTAAGCTTGAAATTATTAGCATACGTATACCTCCCTGCTTAACATAATTAGAGTTAAACTTTCAAGATTTATTACTAAGGACTGCTAATGCTTATACTTGACGACAAAATCCAACCGTCCCGGGCTGTAGATTCTGGTTCCTGGGGCACTCTTCTGGTTAATAGTTGGCTCATTTTACGCACCTATATTTCATACAGCAGTAAGAAGCCGCATGGCTGAAGGTTTAGTACTTTCTGCATTGTGCAATTGGTGATTTATTGACAAGTTAAACTTCACTATTTATAGTCATTGGATCCAAAGACACTGTAAAATATAGAAGCTTTATTTGATTATCTTCTCCGTTGCGTTTGATAAATTTATGTATGTGATCAACTTCGTTAACTTTTAATGCTTTGCTTATATCATGGTAGATGCCTCTAATTACCATTATATTGGGTCTTATGTTTTTGGTTGCATAATTTAAAAACGGTAACCTACACTGCTCCTGGTTTGTAGTGAATATTGCTATATTTAAATCTTCGTAAGTGCTATAGATGTTATTCTAAGGAGTTATCCTTCATGTTTCGCTAATACGGCCTTAAGTTCATAAATTTTTACCATTTTCAGTTTTTTTATAATAATTGGAGTCCAGTACACTGTTAAAATTAAGGAAGGACTATAATGTGTTGAACGCTATAAATCACTGCTTTTGGAAGTTATTCACATGGTTTCACATTGGTGGATCCCTAGGTACTTAACGCATTTTGTGTAGAGTTGATTTTCTGGCTGTTTAGCAGTAAATTACCTGCAGGCTTCCATTGGCTCTCATATGCTTTTTTAGGGTAGAATGGCTCCATCTGGATCTTTGTGGCATTTATGTTAATTCTCCACTTATCGTAATACTCAGCGAGAGAATTCAGGTAGATTTGTACCTTGTTGATACATTGAAACCCGCTGCGGTTTGTGCAAAACACCGTCTAGTGTCGTCCATTTTGTCCCCTCGGATTTTAGTTTTGGGATATCGTGAATACAGAATATGTGAAGTAAAGGCCGAAGCTCGGAACCCTGCGAAACACCTGTGGCCGCGCCTCTAGTAGTCGAGTTGTAGCAGTTTTCGATGTCTACAAAGAATTGTCATTTTTCAAGGTATGATTTTATGAGCATTACCATAACCGGAAGAACTCGGCTCATAATCAGCCTGTGCACCAAGCTGAATCAAAGGCCTTTTAAAAGTCTAGAAATATGGCTATAACAGTTTTGTGTGATCTTGTGGCATATTTTATTTGGTTTCCTAGCCCTATCAGGGCGTACGTGGTTGACCTATTGTGGACGAAGCCGAACTATTCGTTCTACAATTTTGCTGATACCGCACTCAGCAGGCTAATGGGCCTTTTGATTTCGAGGCTGCACAATGTGCTGAAATAGGCAAATTTTAAGATTGCGTTTACTATACCAAGGCCAACTGTCTAAACCCCAACAGAGGCAAATTTTTCATGGCCTTGTTGGTGACTCCATTGACTCCAGGGGACTTCCTGTTTTTCAATCCGTCGAACAATTTCCTGACCTCTTCATCGTCGGTGCACTTTTCACTGACATCGTATATGTGAATCCACGACCGAGTCGGGATCTTTCTATTAATCGTTTTTTAACCTGGTTATACGTTAAATGCGTCGGAATACAGCTTCGTAATGGTCTGCTATTTTATTTGAGATAATCATTGGATCAATTATCTGTCCCCCTCCTCCTCCAGAACAATGTTTCCTCCACTGTATGGTTTTTTTCTCACTTTTATGGAAGTGTTGTTTTATGCTGTCATGTATTCTTTTGGTGTTCCGAGTCATGAGCGTGGGGCTAAAAAGCGCGGGGACCTCGTTTTGCATCAAGCAAAGAAGAAAGAGAAGCCGTCTGGAGTTTGCAGCAAGATCGTTAAGCTTATGGTATATGTAGTGCCTAAACTCTTCCAAATCTGCATTTCCACATAGTTTGGGATCCCACGGTGACACGGTGACGTTTATTCGATGTTGTATAGTTCCTCTGAAGTTTAATTTTGACTGCCAATATTCGAAAATAAATGTGTAGTGAGTAGGGATGCAAAATTGAAGCCAAATATCGATGTTTGACATCGAAACCTACAGCGAACTGTCTACCATCGATGTAGAAAAAACATCGGAATAAATCATCGATACATCGATGTATCGAAATACAGTAATCCCCCCTATAACACGGTAGATTCGTTCCGCGTTATAGGAAAATGCGTTGTATGAGAATGCTCGTACAACGCGCTCGTATGACCCCGTATAATGCATTATGTACAAATGATACATGTTTAACTTTTCTCGTTAAAGGAGGTTTAAATCGAATATTAACCCTTAAATGCCACACTGGGGTCTTTTAGACCTCAGCATGAAAATTGCCTATTATTCCTTGAATTTTTCTATATTTAGCTTTGACAATTTTTTCCAATATGGTTTAAAGCTTACTAAAGGAGATAAAATTCTTACATTTATGAAATTTTAATTTTATGATACCAAAAAAAAAAAGTTTTGTGAAATAAATAAGAAAATGGCTTGTTTTACATAAAATAACCGTATTTTTTTAATTTTCAATATTTTTAGCTAAAACTTTAGCGGTATACCCTTGAGATAGTATCTTTTTAGATAAAAATAAGTCCGATACTGAACCTTTAAAAAAAGGTATTTATTTTGCAATATCAACGTTGCATTTTTTCTTATCGTCGAAGATGGCCGACCACGGCTCTGGCCAGCCGCTTGACGCTCTCTTACATGAAAAAGCCGTTGATCCAAAGTACCCTCTTCCATATCTTTCTGGTCTACTTTCATGGCACTCTCTGGATCACCGCACACCGAAAAGTCTGAATCATTGTCTTTACTGTCTTCAAACACGTTATCTTGTCCTCCTGAAGATGCTTCGCCGATGGGTTACTAGCACTTCTCGGACGGCTCGACTCTGCAAATTATACGCCATCTAATAATACGTCAAAATCAAAAGAAATATGATAAACTAAACAAATTTTAACAACGAGCGCAGCCTTACCCACGTCCAAAAACAATAAAACAACACAAAAAACGGCAAAAATAACTTTGAAAAATTATTTCGTATACAATACAAATATTTTCATTCAATTTTGATCAAATCCGATCACCTAGAGATCTTAGTCATATCACATTTTTCTTGCCTGGCCAAGGTCTATTAGTATGTCTCTGTTTCTTGAAAATAGGATAAGTACCTTTCGAATTACTTTGTTTACAGACAGATATCGGCAGCATATATATAAGGCATCTCTCTCGCTCTAGGTCTGCTAGAGTTGAGATGCCTAAAAATTATTCCGATTTTCACACAAATATACGTATATGACCGTTGGACCCACCGTGATTTTGGACATTTCTACACAACTACTAGCAGTCAATCGGCTTGCGCTGAGTACGTAAACAGGTAGTGCAATATCTCAACTTTAGCAAGGCAGGGGACATGAGATGCATTTCCTGAGGAAAGATTTAAATAGGAACGATTGAAAAAGGTCTGGGGTCCACTGGACCCCATGTGTCATTTAAGAGTTAAAGAAAAACTATGTTATGAACGAAATATGTGCGTTTTATTAAAATCAATGTGGGAAATCCCCGCGTTATATGGGGGAAAACACGTGTTATACGAGGGACATGAAATCGCGTAATATGAAAACGCGTTATAAGAGTACCGTGTTATAGGGGGAATTACTGTACTACACAATTTTGTTGGTTTTGGTACACATGCACGCTTTACAGTTGTTTTTAGTAATGATTACAAAAATACCGCCATGTAATTCTTTATTTGTATATTTTTTTTACTTCGTTGTTGATCGTAAAATTTTCTTTTTTCGATTAAATTCGTCATTCGTGTGTAACTGTATAAGTATAGTAAGTGCCACTATTTGTATTATATACTATCTACGAGTATTTTTTTATTGTACTTGTACTATCTATATATAGCGTAATAAAAAAATAAAGGTCAATGGTTAAATTCGATGTTTCAAAAACATCGATTTATTATCGATGTATTGAAATACCATACATCGATGTAAAAATATCGTAACGTCGAACATGAACCATCGATTACATCGAAACATCGATGAATATTTTGCATCACTAGTAGTGAGTAATGTGTAATGTGAGTTATCTTTAGTGGGGTTCCAGTAGTGGTGTTTGGTGTTTAAGTTCCCACATAGGAGAACTCTACTACGGTGGTTAAAAAGGGTCTTCAAGCAAGGGGCTTGCTTTGGTTACTTTCCAGAAATAAATTGAGAAAATAGCAAATGAGTTAATGCCTTCTCCGATGAACAGCTGTGAAATTTTCGCCCATAATTGCTTTTGGGTTGGTATGGTTAATTTATTTTCGCACAAATATGTTCACACTGTCCGTTTGTGGCTAGTATAGTTTGTGTGATGCAATGTCAATTTGTCGAATTGAGCCAGGAAATATAGGGTTGGTGTTTTTCAATCAAAACTGACAGCTCATAGCGGCGCACCAGACTAATTATACTGTTGCAGTTCAGTGTGATAATCTTCTTTTTATGTATTGGCACATGAAGTTGAGGTACATGGTTTTCTGTGTGTTTATATCTCGCCCTAGATTTAGTGATCTTTTCTTGTATTTATGGTCTTAGCTGGGGCCTTCACGCTTAAAGCGTTAAACCGGCCCCCGTTTTTTTAGCTTTTGCTTTTTTTTCTTTACATTTCCATAATTATCAAAACTAGCCTCGTTTTCTTTCACCGAGTGGCTGGAAGCAGATTCGATGTCAAATATTTTCTTGACTGTTCGGTGATGTTAATTTTTTCTGCTATTATACGCTCTCCTCACCTGTATGGTTTTTTGTTGTGTACTTTTTTGGTAGTTATTCGCCAATATTACTCCTAAGTAGCTTTCGGTACCTTTTCTGATCTTTACGATCGGGTCATATGAGTAACTATGCAATTTCGTTATTAATCCCGGAATGGGTATGTTTAACACTTATAAAAATGAAATTATTTTATTTTAAACAAATTTATCCTCTTATATTACGCGCCTGACACGCAATTTGTTTAGGGCTTTACATCATGTATGGTATTTTCTAGTATCACCAAGAAAACATCGAACAAAAATTGGAAAATTATTCATTTTGGCAATAAGTGAAATAGTTATTTATCTGAATGGATTTGATTAATATTTTGGGTGGATGTAATCATTTATTTATTTTTCTACAATTTATCGTTTCTGATTTTCCGACATTTGAAATACAAAAAAAAAAAATTACAAATCAATCAGTTTTATATCGTTTTTGTGTATCTGTTGGTGTCTCGGTATTTTTTTTTTGTTGGAAAATTATAAATTGATTTCATATCAGTGTGAATAATAAATTTGGTGGAAATTTATAGTTCGATAAAACAACATTTGTTCGACATTTTTTTATTTGTGTGTAACATTTACAATCGACATGATCTATTTTACTGCTTTTGTTGGTTGTTTTGTGGGGAGATTTTTTGATACTACATATAGGTTCAGCTTTAGGTACATTTGTTTTGTTTTCGCAAGATTGATGATATTTACTTCTGATTTTGAATAGATTTAATGATTTTTGTTTTGTTTTTCGATTTATAACTGAAATTGTTTTCGCAACAAGGTTTTAGATATGGCCTCAAGCAAAACGCTTTTTTATGGAAATTTTTGTATGTAAATATTATCTCCTCTTGAATGTGAACCATTTCTAGACGGGGACATAACAATTACAAATTGGCATGGTGGTGTTTAAATTGGTGATGTCCACAGAGATAAATGAACTGAACACATAAAATCAGCAACTGTATGTTGTTATTATTCAGAGAGTAATGAAGAAAAGAAAAATTTTAAATTTTGTAACAGATAAGGTTAAAGGAAGTGCATTCTGTTAACATCCAAGTTTTCCAAGGTTTCGCTTCATATATTTTATCTAATTTCTTGTAAACTAAAAATCAATCTCGCTCACCGGCAGAGAAAACGGGTCGCTCTAAAAAAATTTTTTTTTGATGTGAATATATTGTAAACCTCACTAGCTGGAAAAAAAACCACAAAATTACTCGGCTAGCTCGGATGGCATCTGGTTTAGTAGGTCTTACCCATATACATTTACTAAGATTGTTTTGAATGACCTAGAGTTTGGTTTTTGTTTCAAGTTTCCACCTAGTGCGGTTCATATGATATTCGCATAAAAAAAAATTTTTTTTAGGGTGTCCGTTTAATCTCTAAACACAGTAAAATATGAGGACCCTCACTTCTAGTCGGATATTTGAACGATGATTTTATTTCATTAGTCCCTTAAATATTATACCATAGAAGCATTAAAATTTGGTAACATTTTTTTACTCAAATTTAATATTACCAAATGCGCTAACATCTCGGAACCCGTGAATCATTTAATTCACCCATTGGAAGTTTTGATAATTTATGGAGCCTATATCGGCACTTACATGAGTTTATGTCACACGGCCGGGTACCGTGTTGCAGCCATATTCTCATCCTGGAAACTTTTGTTGACACGTAACTAAATATTCTTTATGTCATATTTAACTAACTGCCATAACTCGTTTTTATAAACTCGTGAAAGGATAACCAAAAAGAACGTGTGCCGGAATTAAGACATCTGCAAAGGTGTCTCGAGTTCAGAATGCCTTCAAATATGTTTTGCTTACTACTAGCCTGTGGTGTGTTTTGAACCTGTTCACTGCAGCTTACCAAAGTGGGTGTACTTCCAAAGTGTGGATCACTGATGTACTAAAATACCTGTTGACCTTTTATATTTTACACCAATCATAGCACCGAGAAAACTTCAGCCACATCCACTACGTAGTGCTCGTCTCATACAATACATCAATACATCACATACTTCAAAAATTGGGCATGAAACTATCTGCGATAGGAAGGTGGGCATGTAACCAAAAAATGTGGCTATAGTGATGATAGATAGATGCGCCAGGAAGTCGAAAGGCGCATTTAAGTCGGTGTGGGACATCTCAAATAAAAAATATAACAAAAACAATAAAGATAAAAGCATTAAAGCGCGAGATATAAAAAAGCGGGACAGACGTGAAAGATAAGCTGATAAGAGAGCAGCTAACAGTGAGAAAAAAAGGGAACGGGAAAACATAGTGTGCACCGCACAGTCGAGCGGTGGATACAGGACGCCAAAAAGTTATTCCGGAATTTTCGAATTTAGCTGTTTGCGATTCCGGAATTCCGGAACCAATTCCGGAATCGATTTTGTTTTTCAACAAATTCTATAAAGTCTAATAATCCAATCAGTTTTTTAAATTCTATAAATCCTATAAATTCTATAAATTTGATAAATCCAATAAATTCTATAAATGCTTAAATTTTATAAATTTTATAAATTCTATTAATTCTATAAATTCGACAAATTCTATTAAATTTATAAATTCTATAAATTTTATGAATAATATAAATTCTTTAAATTTTGTACACGCTTTGAGTTCTAATAATTGTCTCAAGTGTATCTGTTTTATAAAACTACAAACTCAAACTTTGCTTGTTTTATAAATACAAGAATTTCGCTAAATTCTATAAACTTTAACAATTTAATAAATTAAATAAATTCTCTGAATTTTGTAAGTTCTATAAATTCTATGAATAAAGTTTAAAACTTAAGTTAGTGCTTTAAATTCTACAAATCCCATAAATTAGTTAGTTCTTTAAAATTCCCTAAATTTGATAAATTCTATAAATCTTAAAAATCCAATAAACTCTCTAAATTTGACAAAGTATATAAATATTTAAATTCTAATATTTTTATAAGCTGTATAAATTCTCTAAATTTAATGAATTATAAAAAATCGATGAATTCTTTAAATTTCATTCTTTAAACTCTGTAAATTCCACAATTTTACACAAAATTTATTTTTCAACTCACTCCAACTGCGATTTAGTACCTTTCGTATAATTGGCCATAAATGATTGAAACCAAGGTTTTTCTCATTAAACTTAATGCTTCATTTAGACTAGAATTTTGGTAGCAATATTTCTCGCGGCTAAATGTACTATTTTAGTCTCGAAGGGCACTTCCATCGTGACAAAATTAAAGTCCCTTTCGAAACGAAGAGAAATTTTACGTACCGCAGGTGACGAGGCAAAAACGTTTTTTGTAAACTAAAATTTTGTAGATACAATTTTGCATCGTCACCAGCGAAATGCTGGTGAACGCAAAATTCTTTGTGTTTTTGAAGAACTGATAAAATCATATATTTTTTGTTGAAACAACGTTCCACAATGAATATTACGAGCCAATGGAACAGATTATTTAATTGATAAATTATATCATCGGCGTTCGAGCTTGAATTGCTCTCGTCAAATTTATAACTGGAATTGAACGACGAGAAAGTTTCTGAATTTGTTTGTTTGAGTCCGAAACCAGACTATATACGGGGATGTATAGTTATTATGTACTGCAAGTACCTTTTTCAGTTTAGAAACTAAGAAACAACACGACACATATTTGCCAGGTGTATTTTAGAGACGTAAAACAGACGTTTTATACAAAAATTTTGATGAAAATGGGTTGGCTACCTTATCTAGAAAAAAATAATACAGAAACTGAAAATACCGAAAAAAAAATCCAGAAAAAAAAAATCCAGAAACATGAAAATTCAGAAAAATAAAAATTCAGAATATTAAAGTCCAGAAACATAATTATCAAAGTGCGGACCACATTATAATTAAAATTTATAAAATGTCTATCAAATTTGGGGTTTTACGTAAAGTTCTTAATATTTATGATAATAGAAATTGCTTCGTCAACCTTTCAGACACAGATCAAAGGAATCGTATCACTCATATCGCTTCTACTGATAGTTCTACTACAAATGTTTCAAGTTGTTTTGTGGTTAGCTTAATTCGTTGGGTTAGTATTGTATCGACGGATGTATTCGAGCGATTTATGGATTTAATGCTTCGTAAATGCCTTCGTCAACCTTGCAGACACAGATCAAAGGAATTGTATCACTCGTATCGCTTCTACTGATAGATGTACCACAAATGTTTCAATTGAGGACATAAGTCTAAAAATGCCAATAAAATTGATTTTAAACAAAATATTTTTTCTAGATTTTTTTCTGGATTGCTTTTCCGGTAATTTCTAGATTTTTTTTTCGGGATTTTATTTTTCTGGATTTGTACTTTTCAACTATTCGGGATTTTAAAATTTCCGAATTTTTTTTTCTCAGGCAAATGTAGTGATCCCGATGAAAATATGAATTATGTTTTTTCATTAAAATGTAAATTTTGAAAATTTTCATTCATAAAAGATGAAAAATTAAAATAAATTTCAACATAAACGGCCTTTCGACACATTCGGCCTTTCGACACATTCGGCCTTTCGACACATTCGGCCTTTCGACACATTCGGCCTTTCGACACATTCGGCCTTTCGACACATTTGGCCTTTCGACACATTCGGCCTTTCAACACATTCGGCCTTTCGACACATTCGGCCTTTCGACATTCGGCCTTTCGACACATTCGGCCTTTCGACACATTCGGCCTTTCGACATTCGGCCTTTCGACACATTCGGCCTTGCGACCCATTCGGCTTTTCGACATTCGGCCTTTCGACACATTCGGCCTTTCGACATTCGGCCTTTCGATATTCGGCCTTCCGACCCATTCGGCCTTTCGGCGTTCGGCCTTTCGACATTCGGCCTTCCGACCCATTCGGCCTTTCGAAACATTTGGCCTTTCGACATTCGGCCTTTCGACACATTCGGCCTTTCGACACATTCGGCCTTTCGACACATTCGGCCTTTCGACATTCGGCCTTTCGACACATTCGGCCTTTCGACATTCGGCCTTTAGACACATTCGGCCTTTCGACATTCGGCCTTTCGACACATTCGGCCTTTCGACCCATTCGGCTTTTCGACATTCGGCCTTTCGACACAATCGGCCTTTCGACATTCGGCCTTTCGATATTCGGCCTTCCGACCCATTCGGCCTTTCGGCGTTCGGCCTTTCGACATTCGGCCTTCCGACCCATTCGGCCTTTCAATATCGAACCATAAAAATCATTTAGTTGTGAATTGCCCTTCGCTTCTAGACTCGAAATTAAATGCAAAAATGCGTTTCGAATTTATTCGCAGTAAAAGACTATGCACAAATTGTTTGGTGGAATCTCACAGTGTTCGTGATTGTCGTCATTTGCATTTTGGAAATGATTATTTTAAAAAACCAAATAACAATAATCAATTTTCAGATTCAAAGTGTAAGCAAGCCAATGCGAATATTGTTTCGGGTGTGGAATCTTCGACATTGCAGAATCAAGTATCGTTTATGGCACGCATTCTGCTAGTTCAAATTCACGTCAACACATAGTGCTTGGGACGGCTGTTATTAAAATAGAGTCAATAAATGGCAATAAATTATATGCTAGAGCCTTATTAGATAGTGGCTCACATTTGAACTTCATTACTCATCGAACTTGCAATTTGTTGCAGATTAAAAAACATCCTATTTCAACTCAAGTAAGCGGTATTGGTGGGGAGATTACCTCAATTCATCATATGGTTATTTTGACAATTGTCTCACGAACATCGGAATTTTGCGCAACAATTGAATGTCTCGTTATACCTAAAATTACGGGCCACTTGCCGTTAAAACAATTTGATTTAAACCTCGATTCATTACCACTTAATACCGAACTCGCTGATCCACAATTTAACGTACCAGGTCCGATTGATATTTTAATTGATGCCGAGCTTTATCAAGATCTGTTCAGTGGAAAGTCATTAAAGGTAGCTAGTGCTTTACCGAATTTATATGAAAGCGTTCTAGGCTACGTTGTGGTTGGGGAAGCTGAATCGTTTGTATCAGTGTCAATGGATGTTCGTGTTATAGTTGAAAACACGGTTGATTCAAAATGTGAACCGTCTCTTCAGGGATTAGATAAAATAATTCGAAAGTTTTGGGAAATTGATTCATCGGGTTTTGGTAATATGATGTCTCTTGAGGAAAAAATATGTGAAGAGCACTATAAAAATAATACTTAACGACTACCAGATGGTAGATTCTTGGTTGCCTTGCCTGTAAATGAAAAAATTGATAATTTAGGGGTATCTAGTGAAAAAGCGCGCAATCAGTTTTCAAATCTTGAGAGACGGTTAATTCGCAAACCTGAAATTTATAAACAATATAATGAATTCATGAATGAATATTTATCACTAGAACATTTGTCAGTAGTAGAAGATCCTGATCAAATAACATGCCGTTACAAGAAGTCATATTATATTCCACATCATTTCGTGTTAAAAGAAACTAATGAAACCACCAAATTGTGAGTGGTCTTCAATGAAGTATTGAAAAAAAAGTCATCGTCGCAAATTTCGTTAAATGACTGTTTAAGGGTTGGTCCCACAGTACAACAGGACTTACTTTCAATTGTTCTTCGATTTATTAAGCACGAATATGCATTTTCTGCGGATATCGCCAAGATGTACCGGCAAATTAGACTTAACGAGCAAGATCAAGATCTACAACGTATTTGGTGGAGAAATAGTTTGGCAAGTCCTTTAAAATGTTTCAAGTTAGAAACAGCCACGTATAGTTTGGCCAGTGCGTCATATTTAGCCACAAAAACTCTTCAGCAACTTTCAAAAGATGAGCAAGCATCGTTTCCGGAAGCCAGTAAAACTTTGATTCAGGATTTTTATGTAGACGATGTGTTGTCAGGATCCAATAGTTTGGATCGTGCCATTAAACTAAAAACTGAATTGAAGGCTTTGTTAAATTCTGGTAAATTTGAGTTAAGAAAATTTTGTTCGAATCACGTTCAATTGTCAGAATAGGAATCACCGTCGGAAGTTGCGCTTATCTTGGGGTTAATTTGGAATACAAAAAATGATCACCTGGAAATTTCGTTTGATAGATACAATTTAAATTCAAAGATTACAAAAAGTATTGTCCTTTCGGAAATTTGTCAGTTGTTTGATCCGCTAGGAGTCTGTTCACCAATTGTTATGATTGGGAAACTTTTCATGCAAACATTATGGTCCACTCCAGATTTAAAGTGGGATGAGGAATTGCCCGACAATTTGTCAGCAGAGTGGTTAACATTCAAAACTGAATTAATCAATTTAAATAAAATTTCTATTCCTCGGTTTGTGTTGTTGCCGAGTCATGATTTAATCGAACTACATGCGGGTTCGGCGATACCAGTGCTAGAGGATATGGATGTGTATATTCGAAGTGCTGATCGTAACGGAAATTGTAAGGTCAGTTTCTTGTGTTCGAAGTCACGTGTTGCTCCTTTAAAAAAATTAACGATACCTCGACTTGAATTATGCGCAGCGCTATTGGTAGCACAAATGTCCTAGCGGTTACACGCAATTATGGATATTCAATTTCATTCGATTAATTTGTGGTCTGATTCGGAGATCATCTTATTTAGGATTAACTCAAGTCCAGACAAGTTTTCTACATTTGTGGGTACCAGAATTTCGCAAATTCAAGATGATTCATCAAAACAGGATTATCATTATGTATCGAGCATCGAAAATCCTGCCGATCACGCATCGCGCGGAATTATTCCAAATGAGTTTCTAAAAATCGCTAATTGGTACAGTGGTCCACCATTTTTATTCCAATGGTTTATGGGAAGCTGGGGTAAAGGGAGCAAAATTCCACCTTAAACGTGCTATTGGTCCTCACATTTTTTCTATCGAAGAATTCACAACGCTAGTAATTCAAACAGAAGCATGTATGAATTCTCGCCCGATTACAGCTATGTCCAGTCATCCTGATGATTATGCAGCATTGTCACCGGGACATTTTTTAATCGGTGCTCTACTCACCGCATTACCTGAGCCATCATTGTTGGAAATAAAGTCCAATAATTTATCTCCCTATCAAATAATTCAATGTACACTTCAGCGGTTTTGGAGCCGAAGGCGACTAGAATATCTCTCAGAGCTTCAGCAAAGGCATAAATGGAATAGAGAGTCAGCAAATGTAAAAATAGGAACACTTGTTCTTCTTCATCAAGATAATGTTCCTCCGATGTTTTGGCCAATGGGCAGAATAGTTAATATTCACCGTGGAGAAGATGGGAAGGTACGGGTTGTTTCGGTTCAATCTAAAAAGTCTGTATTTAAACGCAGTATTAGAAAAATTTCTCCTTTGCCAATTGTTACTGATGAATATAATATTGATCAACCTAAGAAAAATTAAATGTCAATCAGTAATTGAATTTCAAATTTGTTATGCATGAAAACATACGATGGCCTAGACTAAGTTTAAAAAATTCGTTTCATTATGTTAAATTGGTTTTTTTTGATTGTTGTTTTGTTAAAAAAATTATTGATTATTGTTCATAAATAAATATTTATTTTATATGTTTTTAGCAATTTAACTTAATAGAAATGTATAGATTGGAGATGACGTTCTTTCAAGCAGGGCGGGGATGTTAAAAAAAAAATCCTTTTCAAGCATCTATTACATTTTTATTACAAAATTGAGATTATGTGAAACGCGTCAAGTTGTTTTCTTTTTTTTGTTTAATTTTTGTGTTTCACTTCACTGATTCAAAACTTGGGTGAAGACAGGCCTTCATACAAAAAAATAAAACTGGAATAGATCCACTTTGAAACTTACTTCCGTAAAAGTACTGTAAAAATGGGTGAATTCCAAATTTTAATTTCCAAAACTGCTGTGTTCCAAAATTATTTTCAAAATATACATAAGCTTAAGTAACCAACAGCCATTATTTAAAACGTTACTGTTTAAATATCATTTGTGAATTTATGCAAGTCATATCAAATGTAATCTCAAATTAATTTAATTCTTTGTTATAAAAATGTACGAAATAACTACTGTATCAAATATGGTTTTTATAGTTTACATCTTTGCGTTGTTATAAAGAAATAAAAAAAGGGAATAAAGCAGTCTCTGTATATGTATACTCCAACTATATGAACGTTGTTTTATTCAAAAACAGGGAAAAACGATATAGCTATTCCCGTTAAAATAGGTTACCATTAAAAATCCGAAAATGTCTCAACAATGCATTGAATAAAAAAGAAAATAGCGGTTTGAAATCAATCAAACGTTTTCTTTCGTTTATCTGTTTATCTTAAAACTAAAAAAGTGGAAAAGCGATCTATGCTTTTGCATCTATTGGACAGATCATAATATAAAACAACAGACTTCTCTTTATGAGTTTTCAATTGCCACTCATAGAACCGGAATCGCAATTTCTCAGTTTTTATACCAATTAGAATTTTTAGTTAAATAAGACACATATGACAAATTTCCCATCAAAACGGAATCTGGTGCAGGTCACCTTAAATAATTTCTTATAAAGTTTCTTATTTCCAATTTTGGCTTATATCGGCGTGTTGTCCATTTAGAATCGTCGTTCTTTGTGGCAAACTAAACTAAATAATTTCTAATTGGACTTATTATGTATGTTGTTGCTAATATGAAAATGTATATCATTGGATTAATTCTAATTTCTTATATCAATTTTACTTTTAGCTATTACCCCAATTTTTGTGGTAGTCCCTTATTTTAATAACAAAATTGGAAATTTGTAATCAAATGAAATAAAACGAGGATCATTGAAACAATAATATGTAACATTTGGACGTTTCCGAAGTTTTTAATGATTGACACGATGTAAAGTTCATATTACTTGCATATCTATACAATAGATTAGTTAAAACATAGGTACATACACGTCATATACGAAACTAAATCCCATGCCTAAGCTTATACATATTTCATTTACTAAATTCCACAAATTTCTAAATTTATCTTACTCGTATACCAAAAAACATTTAAGGTATTTTTCGTAAATGTCAAAAAAATATTCCGTAATCCATAAAATCGAAACAATCCTCGTCTCGAACGAAAATATATTACCTATCTAAAAGTAGCACAAAAAATAAATTAAGTGAACATTCAATTAAAAATTTAATAGATCCTTTTGTACGAATTTATTTTTATATTTTTGTCCTACGCTATATACACAAAAGTATTTTATAATCGTATACCGTATCCCAAAAACGTGTCAAATTTGGTATTCCCAAGACAATCGGTCTAGTAAATAATACCTGTAATGTACAACGAATGCCGGTATAATGGTACACAATTTAAAAAGATATACGAGTAAACGAGTATGTCAACCTATTATCTAAAATTCTAAAACAGAGCTGAAAAGAAATCACAATGTACGAGAAGTTACAAAAAAAAAAAAAACGAATGGAAAATTCTGGAAATTTTTCTTTGTACTCCTGACGTATACATACCTTTATACCGAAATATATGTACCGTAGGTGTTACGTAAGAACAAATACAATAAATATTTATCAGTGTTGTAATAATTTTTCTTTTAGTTATTAAGATTTTTCATCCGATTTGAGGGTTTTGGATAAGAAGCCAGACGTATACAGGTTGAGTTTTGAATTGAAACAGTGGGACAACTTCATACTATACTAATAGCATGCCATATAAAAAATGGTACAAGAAGGAACTTTGCGTCGCAGCCATAGGCTTTGATTGACGACGGGTGAACGAGTAAAATTTATCGCTTTCCTTTTGACAACCCTTTCAAAGTTAGCCAAAAGTAAAAATTCGATAATGCGGATTACGTTGTAGAAAACATTTTGTGGTTAACAGCCGAAAGTAAATAGGATACATGGATAGTAATAAAAATTTTTGTAAATAGTCTAATCGCGGAAAACATTGGAATACCAGAGGAATTCACAAAATTGGAATAAAATTAACCTCTAGATTGCATATCTGAAGTTGAATCTTTTTTATTGGATTTGTCAATAGCCATCGCAGGAAATAAATTCAGTTTAAGTTTCCCGTGGGAAATCTCGGAAAATTCGATTTTCCAAAAATCATTAGGAAATTTGTATAAAATCAGCCTCTAGAGCGTTATGTCTGGATGTGAATCTGGCTCAATCAGGAAACGTAGAATTTCATCTGGCAAAGCTAAATGTACCATCTATTGCCGGGGATTATACGGAGTGGCAATCATTCTACGACTTATACAGCGCAACCATACATGAATCAGCCTCGCTTTCTCCTTTACAGAAGTTCCAGTACTTGAAAAGTTTGCTTAGATGAGAAGCTGCTAGCCTGTTGAGACATCTGACCATTACTGAGGCCAATTGCATTGAGGCGTTGCAAAAATTAAGACAGCGATATGATCGTAAGAGACGTACGATTATTTGCTTCATTCCGACGTTAATCGAATAGCCAACAATTAGCATAGTAACCAGTGCCAACATCAAACAGTTAATTTATAAAACTGATGAGGTATTACGAGGGTTGAAAGCCGTGGGACCGTAGGGTGATTCAAACAGCACAGCATACTGCAGAAAAGAATTTTCCTACGGTCGAAGAAATATTTGAATTTTTGTTGTGCGGAGGAGATGCGTTGAAATCCTTGAAAGGGTGATCTAGGCGGTCAGCGACTACTAAGGAACATAACATGTTAAGAGTCAAATAGTTTTAAGTAATTGGTGCTGTGGTGTTTGCACCGATACAGAGCACACAACATATCAGTCGGCTGGAAACTTTTACAATTTTCGGAGATTTCCCACGGGAAATTTGAACTGAACTTTTTTCCTGCGATAGCTATTGCCAAATCCAATAAAAACGATTCAACTTCAGATATGCACTCGATAGGTTGATTTTATACATTCATTTCTTACTTTCGGCTGGAAACTTTTATAAATTTTCCGAGATATTCCATGAGAAACTTGAACTGAATTTTTTCCTGCGATAGCTATTGCCAAGTCACATCATTAAAATACATTTCCAGACATAACACTCTAGAGGCTGATTTTATTCAAATTTTCTAATGATTTTTGGAAAATTGAATTTTCCGAGACTTCCCACGAGAAACTTGAACTGAATTTTTTTCTTGCGATGACTATTAACAAGTCACATCAACAAAATTTATCTCCAGACATAACACTCCAGAGGCTGACTTTATATAAATTTTTTAATGATTTTTAGAAAATCGAATTTTCCGAAATTTTCAACGAAAAATTTGAACTGACTTTCTTTCCTGCATAAGCTATTGACAAGTCATATCAATAAAATACATTTCATCTCGTTCCGTCGTAAAATAAGGCGTACTCTTTTCCATGGTCGCATAAAATATGTTTCTGTAAAATTAAGTTGCGCACGAGAGATTTTCTAAAAGTCTATTACTGTACGAATATTCTTTAAAATATTGTTGATGTCATCTCGAATACAAATTTCCATGAGATTGTCATCTGTGTTTCCATCATATCCACTTTCCAAATCCGAATCATGTTCAGTACTAGAGTCTGCGATGTCAGGTTGATCACTGATTTTGAATTTGGAATACAATACATCTAAAACAGCAAGATGAATTGCATGATTGTACCTTTGTTGGTGATAATAGTTATCCAAATTTTATCATCACTGATGCACCGTCCTTTGTGCAACCCACAATATCAGAAAATTTTTAATTGAAATCATCGAGAGTTTTTTGCACAATTTCTACACATTTGCTAAATGGGCAATTTCCAGAAATTCTAGGAGTCCAAGATTAGCATCACCTTAATCAACAAAAGTATGTAAATTTATATGTATCGCCTGTTCCGTTTGCTTGTCCACTCGTCTAGTATCAAATTTTATATTTTGTTTTTTATAATTCTGTAAGATAATACAAGTTTCGATTTTTACTGTATTGTAAAATTCATTAACAAGTTTCATGATTTCACCTGTGCTTCTTGCCAACGAATATTAAAATTATCCATCGACATTTGTCTTTTTAATCCTTTATTACTGGGTAACGTCATTTGATCAGATTGGTTAATATCAACGTACAGCTCGTACTTTCTTGGGAAATTTTAATTTGATGAATATGACTTAAATGTCTGATAAGACTACTAGTTGTAGACGATCCTCGACATGACAACATTTTTACACATTTTCCACACACAACTTTTTCTCCTGTTGGTAACTTTTTAAAATGTTTCCACACACCTGATTCCATAATGACTCACTGTTTTAAGTTTAATAACAAAATAATAATTGTATTTAATTTCAACAATAACATATTAAAAGTTTAATTTACCTAGATTCCGCGATAAAAAAATGTAGTCCAATATTTGAACACAAATTAGACCCTGTTAAAGTTAGCCGAAAGTTTCCAGCCGAAAGTAATAAATCGATAATGCAGATTACCTTATTAATATAATATATCAGTCGAAAGTAAATAGGATACATGGCTTGTAATAAAACATTTTGTAAACAGTCTTACGTGGAAAATCTCGGAAAATTGGATTTCCCAAAAATTATTAGAAAATTTGTATAAAATCAGCCTCCAGAGTGTTTTGTTTAGATATGTATTTTATTGATGTGACTTGTCAATAGCTATCGCAGGAAAAAAATTTAGTTCAAATTTTGCGATTATTGACTCATATAAATTAATTATTCCAAGAAAATGAAAATGATTTCCGTAAACAATGATCATATATGATCATAAATGTTCCGAACATTTATGAAAATATCTCAAAGACCATAGTTAAGAATTTGTAATAATTTCATTTAAAAATTGGACTTTCGGCTGGAACGTTTTTCAGATTTTCCGAGAATTTCCACGGGAAACTTGAACTGAATTTCTTTCCTGCGATAGCTATTGACAAGTCACATCAATAAAGTACATCTCCAGACATAACACTCTAGAGGCTATGTTTTTATTCCTAATACATTTTTTTTTTGGGTTTCTCGAGTTTTCCACAATTTTTCACGAGGAACTGCAGCCAGGTTTTGTTATATAGGAATATTAAGAAAGGTATTCAATGATAATGATGCATCCTTACATTCCTTAATAGTTTTTAGGTTAAGCACTACCTATTGTAATAGGTTGGGATAACACAATCTGCATTACCGATTTTTTTACTTCCTGTTGGAGTAATTCAATCTGCATTATCGACTTTCCACTTTCGGCTGGCAACTTTCGGCTAACTTTAACAGTATGCAAATTAGGCTAAATTTGAATTCGGCTTCTATCAGATTTAAAACAAAATATAAAACAAATTTGAAAAAGGCTTGCCAACAAAAGCAAAAAAAAGCAAGATTAAAATGTAGAAAAAAAGCAATCTAAAAGTCATGCCCATCTCATGAAATAAATCGGCGTGCGAGACACAACATGACGGAGTTAAAAATTCGAAATCTCGACACCTATTACAACGTTTCTTATTTTTTATTTTTGCAAGCATAAGTCTTTGGCCCTTCATGTTGATAATTATTAGTTTCATACGCAGTTTTCAATGCGTAGAAACTAATAATTATCAACATACCAAAACTTTCTTTTGGACAAAGTGCGAATCTGTTGTTGGAGACAGCAACACTCACAGGACTTAGTCAGCACAATTTTATCAGGAATGCTAGTGATAGAATTCTTGACCTAGTGCTTTCTAATCTCGGTCGTAAAGCTATTAAAATAAACCTAGGTAAACCATTGTCTAAAATAGATAGTTACCACCCGCCGTTAAATATTAGAGTTGAATGTAAATTATTAAGCTACTTACCGTATCAAAAATTAACTGTGCCCAATCTAAAAAAACTTGACTATACATTAATCAGAAGGGAGCTCGAAACACTTGATTGGAATAACGTTTTTTTAAATTGCGGGGTTGATAACGCTGTTGATAAATTTTATGAAATTCTCTATAGTTTCATAATAACTACCAATCGTACTAAAGGTAATTTTAAATTTCCTTTGTGGTATTCTAGTAAACTGACCAAATTAATTTATTTAAAGGGTAAATATCACAGTCGTTATCGTAAATATAAATTGGCTAATGACTATGTTATTTTTTCCAATCTTATAAAGTGTGTTAAGATTGAAATTCGTAAAAGTTTTTTAAGTTATGTTAAGTACATTGAGAGCAATATAAAAAAATATCCGAAGTTACTTTGGGCATACTCACAATCACTTACAACTAAGTCACTCTATCCCTCGTGTATGAAACTGGGAGATGTTGAAGGAACTGAGTCGTATCAAATAAGCAATTTGTTTGCTGATCACTTTGAATCAGTGTATGTCGGTGAATCAAATCATAACATATTTGAAGCTAATCGCTCCAATTCCGTTCAAAATCATTTTGTAGATTTAATCTCTGAATATGATGTTTTTAGAGTTCTGTCGTCAATTGATATTAAAAAAGGAGCCGGTCCTTATAACTTAACGAACTATTTCATTTACCGTTTAAAGACACAATTAATCAAACCGTTAACCCTCATATTTAACTTATCGTTGAACGATGGTGTATTTCCTTCGTTTTGGAAGAAAGCTTACTTAGTACCAGTTTTCAAAAAACATGATGCGAGTGATGTAAGGAATTATCGGCCTATTTCTATTTTAAATGGTTTTAGCAAAATTTTTGAAAAATTGGTCTACAAAATCATTTTCAATGAGGTTAAAAGCTCAATTAACCCTTCACAGCATAGGTTTTTTCCGAAACGTTCTACCACGACAAACTTGATGGATTTTTCAAGTTTTGTTTTTAATCATGTTGATAGAGGTAATCAAGTTGATTGTGTATACACTGACTTTTAAAAAGCTTTTGATACGGTTTCGCACAGTATTCTATTAAAAAAATGTTGTAATATAGGTCTTTCTGTACAAATTCTCAATTGGTTAGAATCATATCTTTTCGCGCGATTACAACAGGTGAAATTTAATGGATTTTTATCTAAAACTATCGTGGTCAAATCTGGTGTACCTCAGGGTTCTACTCTGGGTCCACTTTTATTTCTTATATTTATTAATGACCTTCCAAACATCTTATCTTGCCATTATTTATTGTATGCTGATGATTTGAAAATATATACAAATATTCAAAATTCTAATGATTGTATTCGGCTTCAAGAAGATTTGGATAAAATTTTAATTTGGTCCTCAGTAAATAAACTTAAACTTAATATAAACAAGTGTGTTGTGTTATCTTATACTAAGAAAATAAATCAAATTAGGTTTTCATATAAGCTTGAGGAGCAGATTTTGGATAGAGTTAGTGAGATTACAGATTTGGGCATAGTATTTGATCTTAAACTAAAATTCGATAATCATATTAATGCTGCTTGTGCTAAAGCGCTTAAAATGCTAGGGTGTATTTTTCATCGGGGGAAGGAGTTTTGTGACCCTGCTATATTTACTATTTTATTTAAGAGTTTATGCCGCAGCTACCTGGAATACGGCTGTCAGATATGGAATCCGTATTATGAGGTTTATAAGGCGCAAATTGAGCGAGTGCAACATAAATTTACCATCTTCTTAATGTACAAATTTGTTCCATTTACTAATCGCATTAATTATGTAGATAGAATTAGAATTTTTGATTTACAGTCACTCGAAACCAGAAGACTTTTGCTTGACGAGTTATTCCTCTATAAGTTGGTGAATAATTTGTGTGAAGCGTCATCACTGCCACCCAGAGAAATGTAATTAGAGGAATTATACTTAACCCAGGAATATTAACGATAAATTATTCTGAAGTATTAAATATTCCTTTTAAGTACAATTTATGCCTAATTTTATAAATTGTTCTAATTTTTTAACAGTTTATTCCTTTGTGAGTATGTATCGTTCATAAAAAAATATTCTCAATAATTCATGATCTATGATTATCATGAGCAAGGTTGTAAAAAATCGAAAATAATAAATAGTTACGGTAAATTACAAAACAATTCATCCTTTATCCAAATAATGGAATAACTATACCTAATGTGCTTGATCTATTCCACAATATTATCTGTCTCGAATGTCGTACTCTCATCATTTGCTTTTACTCAATTTAACATACAGCAACATATCACCAACCTACCTTAAACGCATGGTAAATGAGTAAATATTTCTAACGACAGCACGTACATATTTGGATTTATACTGTAAGATCACCTAAAACAAAGGTTGTCAATCATAGATATAAGAGAGAATTCAATATTTAACTTCACTAAATATAATTGAGTTCCATTATAAAAAGTTTAATTATACTTATGAAAACTTTACCATGTGCTTCAAAAATACTGTTTCAAGTGCCGAGAAACATGTTAATTTTTATTGAAAATAGGAAGTGTTTGATAAGTTTGTTCGTAAAAATAATTTAATATATTCATCAGAACGTAGAGAGGATTTTATAACCGTTCCATACATTATTCACACGTTGATCGTATTTATGAATATATCCATACGCATTTGCAGTTTAGTATGTAACAGTAAATTTCATGATTCAGATATGATTCGTTCGTCATCATTCAAATTTAGGTAGTCAATTTAATGTATAGCGCTTAAATCAAAGGGAAATATATTACTTCCATATCAATTAGATATTATTAAATTATTCTTTCATTAACAAATTGAACTCTAAAATTTTTACAACGGGCGTTTTATATTAATATCGTACAATAGTTCTTAGTCAAATAAAAATGAAATTAATACAAATATTCAGTAAACAATTATCTAAATCCGTTTAAGAAGTTATTTAATTTCTTTTAATTCTAACACAAAGGTACAATCATTAAAATGAACTTTGAGCATCTTTTAATATGGAATTTTAAAATACAGTTGAACGTTAGATAAATTATATTCAAATCAACTACTTAAAAGATAAATAAGTTTAAATTTTTAATCAATTTAAATAGATGGATAACACCATTGTTAGCGATATCGATGACAATGAGATATATGACATCAGCTCATTTATAATTGTACCAACCGAAAATACCCTAGCTGAACTTTTAAAGGAATGGTCTATGGAGCCGTTACTGCCAAAACTTATAAGTGTGTCTAGTAATTTTAGCAAATCATGAAATGAACTTAATTCAAATTTATTTTAAGGTAAAAATATCGATGTGGATAGCCTTCAATATTTAACTGAAATTGAACTTGGTTCAATATTCAAAGACGATCTGGGGAATCAAGCTCGATTTCGGGCGAAGCTATTAGAATGGCGAAGGAAAAATGTAAAGTTTTCACAATTCTCTGACTTGATATTAATATTTGAATTTTTTTCAGAACCTTCCACAATGTGTTACTTTAAATGAGAGCTATGAGACAGTATCAAATTCAAGTAGTAGCCAAAGCTTACTTGAAAAATTTTCCTTGGCAACGGAAAGGGCAATATCAACAACCCCAACTTCAATATCACCCTGCGCATCACCACAAAATTCTTCAGATTTTTTTGTAGACTAACTATTTTTCTGATATATTGCTAATTAATTTATTGATTGTTTTATTTTGAATTATTAGAATTTGACAAATTTTTTGAAGACTTCAACTGGCGCGAAAATTAAGTTAATGTATGATGCAAAAGTTCCACCTCAATTTTCACCTGAGCTTAGAGAATTATTTTGTACATATATCGCACGTTATTATGTAGAAAATAATAAATGTATGACCTTACACGATTTCCGCCATGTCACCAATCAAATAATTGAAAATTTCCCTGAAGAAAATCCAGTGAGTAGTTAGCTAAAATCATTAAAATATATTCGACGGATGGTTATATCACACTGCTAAGCTTACATTTTTTATTATGTAGGTTGAAATTGATTTTGAACTTTTATACCCTGAAAACCACGCGAATCTTTTCAAAACGTGGCATGAATTTAAACATAAAATTGTACCTATTCTGCAGAAACAGTTAAAGGACCGGTCGGCTTTGCAGATGTTCAAAAGTCTATCAAATAATGAAGGTAAAATGTTCAATTAATACTTTATGAAGTGTATTAAAAATGCTTATTGCGTTAATCTTTCTTTTTTTACATATTTGCAACACACAATTATGTAAGCTGATGCATTATGTAATAAAACCGTCAGGTAAACATAAAATAAGCGATAAAATACGAAAATACGAATTTGCCTCTTCAAGAAAAATTAAACTTCAACCAGTCATTGTTTTCATAAATAACAACAGCCCACAGTTTTGTGTAGTATTCGACGACATATATTACAGCTTCGACCGTTTCTTAGTCGCCTTAAACGTATGTTTCAAAATTTTCTTTGTGTTTAGGCTATCGTATCCTAAACAATCAGAAAAATTTTGGCTATTCACACAAAAATATTTATACGACATATCGACAAATTATGATTACTTAACATCTGATATAATTGATACGATATCGGAGTTACATAAATAGCTATCTTGAAGGTTTTGTTTATACATATAACTATATACACTATGTTTGCCTGTTTTTTGTGTTCAGATTCATTTGAACAGATTCATTTTTTACTAAAACATTTTACGTACATACACCTTTTGCACCATCAGATGTTTTAAAATGTCATCAAGAAAATTGTAACCAGTTATTCACAAACCTAAATTCTTTCAAACGTCATCTGCAAAATAAACATTCAAGCAGTTTAACTGTCTATGCTAATTCAACTAAACAAAATAATAAGCTAGATTCAAATACTATACGCCGACTTCCAAATTTACTGAATTGAATGAACCTACAACAATTTCGTTAAAAAAAATTGAATTAAAGACTAATTTTAAGGATTTACTAAATAAATTACAAGATCAAGCGTTGAAGTTTGTTTTAGAATTATATGCAAAAACTAATATGACCATACTGTTTTAATAGATAGAATTTTAAAAAGTTTTCAAAGTGATATTTTACAATTTTTGATTGACATCCTAAAAGAAATGTTACCTACTATCTCTAGTTCGGAGTGTGATTTTAAGGAATTCCTCCATGTGATTGCAGCAACATTTGATAAAGTGAAAACAGAATACTTACTTAACGAAGAATTAAAAGAAAAAATTGCATTTGAAAGTCCAAAAAACTGTGTAATCCATACTGAAACACAACAAGTATTTAAGTCTGGTCAACCAATATTTAAAAATTTCAATTATTTGTGTGTGCTTTCGCCCATTATTTATCAAATAAAATATTTTTTCCAAAGGCCAAATGTACTTACTGAAACATTAAAGAATACAAATCAATTGCTCAGAACTAGAAATAACTTAGAAAATTTTGTACAGGGGAAATTGTGGACGGACAAATTGAATTTCTTTTCACCAGACGAAATAGTATTGCCTTATATATTGTATTACGATGATTTTGAGACTGGAAATGCTTTAGGCAGTCACGCAGGATCTCAATCGATTGCAGGGTTTTATTTTTATTTTCCATCTGTACCCTCCAGTTTAAAATTAAATAATATATTTGTAGCTCAATTAATGAAAACTAGTTACTTAAAAAAATTTGGAATTAACCAATCCCTCTCTCACCTTATTGAAAATTTAAAATTTATTGAAACAGAAGGCATTTTCTTAAATATAGACAATACTATAAAACGTGTCAAGTTTGTACTTGGTCTCATTATTGGTGATAATTTAGCATTAAATTCTATAATGGGTTATAGTACATCGTTTTCACATAACTTGTATTTTAGACACTGTAAAGATGAAAAAATAATCCTTCAACAATCAGTAACAGAAAATATCAATAAATTACGTAATGCGGCCGATCATGAGATGGATATTAAGAGAAACGATTTCAAATTTACTGGTTTTAAATTTAATTCATTATTCAACGACATTAAGACATTTCATGTCACTAGCAACTATTATTGCGATATAATGCATGATGTATTTGAGGGCATTATAAAAATTGGATTAGCTCATACCTTAAAAATATTTATTTATGAAAAATGTTATTTTACTTTAGAGCTACTTAATAATAAATTTAAATCATTTGATTATGGAGAGATAGAAGTTCAAAATCGTCCTAATTTGATCAAAGAAGATCATATAAAAAATTTAAACTTGCATATGTCTGCAAGAGAAAGTTACTGTTTTCTTAAATATTTTCCTATTTTCGTCGGTAACAAAGTTCCTAAACATGATTTATGTTGGAAATATGTGCTCTGCTTACATAATCTTGTCGAATTTTTATTAAAAGATTCTTTTAATAAAATTGGCATAGTTACTTTGCGAGAATTGATAAAACAGCATCACACCAAATACATAAATTGCTTTAAAACAACTTTGAAGCCAAAACATCATTTTATATGCCATTATCCTCGTTTAATTGAATATTCGGGTCCGTTGAAGCAATTAAGTTGTATGAGAATGGAGAGCAAAAACAAGCAAGTCAAAGAATACTCTAAAGTATGTTCCTCGCGAATTAACTTACCACTATCTCTTAGTAAAAAGTGCTGTTACAATTTTGCGTCTGATATTATAAGCAATCATCCATTCAAGAAAGATATTGAAATTATTAAAATTAAAACCATGAGAGCTGCAAGACTTAATAATGTTTATTATAGTAATTTAAACATGGAGCCGTTTATAAAAAATAATGTGGTTCAACTAATTTCGGCAGCCCGTTACAAAGGAACTTTGTTTAAACACGGATTTCACATATACGATTCATCAAAATTATATGTAATACAGGATATGTTAATGCTCGGAAGTAAGCTGATCCTAATTCTGTTAGAAATTGAAATTTTGTGTTATGAACCTAATTTAAAAATTTATAAAACAGGCAAACCGAAAGGTGAACATTTTTTTAAAGAAATTGATTCACTTGCTACTAAAAAACCTTTTGAATTGCATGCCCACAGTGATGGGACTAATTTTTTTTTTGCCTAGAAACTTTTAGGAAATATTAAAAAATATTTTTTTATTTTATTCTATGTTACTTGTATTTTAGTTACGATATGAACAAAAGCACGCATTTCTCTAAATTTTTAAAATAAGAGCAAATGATTTGTGTGTTTGTGTTATTATTTTGTTTTATTTTTATTAATATATGGATTAAATGATTATAAATGTTAATTCGTTAATTTATTGTTGTATAGGAATTAAGATGTATGATATTAAGATGTAGAAATTATCAAATAAAATTAACAATTTATACTTAAGAATAATTAATATATGCCTTTTAATTTATAATATTACTTCCTTTTACTGATGGATTGAGTTTAGAAGTGTCATGATTTGTGTTTAACAGAACATAATTAGTGATCGATTAATGCATCATACATGATTGATAATAAATAATTCATGTTTATCAAAGTTTAAGTAATACTTAATTTAGAATAAGTTATCTCATATTTGCGGAATAAATAAAACTTTGCATTACTCAACTTATCCTTTGCTAGAAGACGATTCATTAAAATTAGTGCTTAAATTATGATTATATTTTGCACGATTCATACATATATGAAATCACTCATCATTCCTAAAAGAAATAAGCTGTGCCTGTGCTTAATATAAATTGCATACATCATCCCTAATATGTTATTATTATTCCTTAGCTAGGTACGGTTGAAAATCGCACTTATTTTTTGTATAGATTATGCCTTATGGGAATATTTTATCCAATCATTTCTTTGGGTGTGTTATATCTAAATTTCTATGCACCTTCTTATAGAATTCGAGGTGAAAGATTATTTTTCCCCTTTTTTTCTAGAACTAATCTAGGTTTTGCAAATCCCTTATTGAGGCTGCAAATGAATCACAACCCAAGTATAACAAAGCTGAAAACATGAATTTTTTTTCAGCATATTGGTACAAAAAATCGGAAAATGATGAAATTGGGTTGGGTTTCCAAATTACAACTTTTAACACAGCAAAGATGTTGGCGTTGGTGTGTACTGTGTACTTTTTTATTTTGTGTTTACAAATACAAATTACAACTTTAGTTTTGTGAGAGACGCCATTATGGTTGTTGTGTTTTTGCGATTTCTTAAATTTAATTTTTATTTTTACTACGGCCGGGCCGGTGTTGTGCGATTAAATTTAATTCGTAAAATTTTTATTTTTGTGTTTGTGTGTGCGAATATTTATATTATTAAAATCAATTTATACATATGGATGTCCGATGTAGCGCGAATTGGGACTTTGGAGAAAATTATGTTTATAAAGCAAAATTCACGGCGGTATGATGGCGACGTCTTTTTGAGTTGGATTGTATCAGCTATTTGGCTTTAAATTCGATTTTTGTTATTATTAAATTAATTAAAAATTGTAATTATGTATAATATATTAATAAAAAAAAATTATTATGTTAACAAATTTTTAAAATGAAAAAAAAAAAAAATTTTTATTTAAGTATGTATGGATGTATGTTGCAAAGTGAAATTTCCCCGCCAAAATTTCTATTATAAGCCCCGCCCATTTTTTTGTGCGACATAACCTCACTTTTTTTGTCATCATTTTCCGATTTTTGTGGCCAACTTTCATAGTAAATCTTAGAATAAGTCGGACATTATTTCGGAAAAATGTCGGTGATGAAATCAGCAAAATGTCAGAAAAATACAAAATTTGTCGGATATAAAAATACTTGGGAATGAACATTTTGGTAATTATGACCTTTTTGAAGTTTATTTTAAGCGTTTTAGATCGGCTGTCTTCCAGGCATTTGGCTGAGGTTAAGCACTGAAATCTACATATCTTGTGATTTAATAGTAGATTTTCTTTACAATAGTATATTTCATTTTCTTAATTAAGTATTTACTTCATGTTTTTGTAGTTTATTTTATATTTTTTTTCTTATAGTTTATTATTGTTATATTTTTGGTTTTATTTTTATCTTATTACATATTAATATGTATTTCTTTATGTATTATGAAAAATGTATTAATTTTTTATATTGAGGCGACACGTAACTGGACTTGTTCTGTGTGTTGCCCTGTCTTGGAATGAATAAAAATAAAAAAAAAAATAAAAATAAAGGGCAAGAAACTTATTTTTGCTAAAACAAAAAATAAGAAACGTTGTACTAGATGTCGCTCGTCGATTTATTTCATGAGACGGGCATAAAGGAAAACGTTGAAACTGAAGTACTAGATCAATTTTTAGAAATTATATTGTAACAGAATGGTAGGTGTTTCTCTTTTTCTCTAAAAAAAAAATATTCTCGAGACAAAAATTTCGGAATTCTCGAATCAAACGCTCTATTTGTGAGTACAGGGTACGCCAATTATAATATACATCAATAGATAGTTCGTCATGTTATACAGAAATATCATTTCCAGTGTCATTTCGTTTCGGCTTTGATTAAGTAAAATTGTAAAAGAGACTTTATAAAAATCATATCGAAGCTGAACTTAATCATTCTAAACTCAGCAACAATGTTCAAGTAAAATATTAAAATATAGAACAGGTATTAAATAACAAATTGTTGATATTTTAAATACTAATAAATTTTTTTTAATATTTTCCGGAAACTTTACACCCTGGATTTTTACTATAGAAATTAGTGTTTTCTAAGATCACATAATTCGTATTTGCAGCATATTTTATATTATGGTTTTAACTTTATGTTGTCAATAAACTTTAATAGGTGATTTCATGAAAACATGTATGTTCTACATCAAAATTTTTCCATATAAAAAAGAATTTCTTTGTTTTGTTTTTATTAATTTTGTTCTAAATATTTAGTTATATCGTGTCCAAAATTTTCCAATTACGTGAATTTACGTCATCCCTCCAAAAACTATCATACAGGTGAATATTAACAAAAACTTGTACTTGTGTGTACGTATGTATAAATTAAATTAATTAATATTCATGTTTCAAAAAACTATAATAACATACAGCTCTATACATACTAACAAAACATTAAAAATTGTTGCAAAAGTTTTTAATGCAAAAAAATAAAAATATTGGGATAGTATGTATTACATAATACTGGTAATATGTATTGTACATATATGTGGGCATACACGATACAATGTTTTAAAATCGGTAAACTACCACTTTTTAATTATAATTTTAATATTAAATTAAAAATTGATATGAAACAAAAGTAATGCATATGTTGGTAAGTATTGTAAAATTATTTTTTTAAATTTATTCCAACTACAAAGTTGAACATTGTAGAAATATATGTAAAAAAAATCCTAAATATTTAATAATTTTTTTATGAGTTTACCATAAAATGTCCTCTTATGTTTCTGTATGGTGTTCTGGTCAGGATAATTTATCTTTTAGCCGTTGATAATTTTTATTTTATGTTTCGTAAGAAAAACTATAATATTTTTGCTTTGTATTGAACCACAATTTGAGATATTTTTTAGCAATATTGATAGCTCGATTTAGGGTAATAATATGATTTTCCAAATTTTCGCCTTGTGACCGTATAAGTGGTAACACATATGAATATCGTGGAAAGGAGATTTTTTTAAAGTGTTTATTTTAAAGTTCGATTGGAAAGTGGTAAAAAAAACAGAAAATTCTGGAGAATAATAAAATTCTCAAAATAAAAAGATATTATAAAATAAAAAAGTGCGTGGAAAAAATTAAGGAACTAAAAATTGAAACCAAGACAAAAAATTAAAATGGCGGCCCAAGCCGACCAAGCAAGTTAGACCAAGTAAAAATAACATCTGACCAGCGCTGCCGTTTAAAAAAAAACAGGCCGCTCCAATCAAATTTCTTTTCGGCTCCAGTCGGCTCCACAAGTAACATCAAAATATTTACACAAATAGTTTTAGTTTTGAAATTTAAACAAAATGGCAGCGATAAATAATAAAAGAAATGCTGCTGATTGGGAAAAAAAGTCTACTATATTTTACAAATATCTCGACCAATGGTTCAAAAGCGGTAGAATTGCCCCTAGAACCGATCCAATTTATAAAGAAATGGGTCTTATTTGGCATATATCTCCAAAAAATGCACATACATCATTAAAGCGTGTTACGCATATGCAAACAATTATTTTGCATAACGAAAATTATAAATTAGCGCCAGAAGCGAACGACGATAATACTTCACGAGAATCATATACTACCGAATCTAGTTATGATAGCGACATTCCAATGGAGCAATTCGAATTTATAAATTCCCCAAAACAGGTCTTATTTGAACCTGAGTTTAGATTCGTGAATGATGGAAATCGTAGAAGGATTAAACAAGTAGGGTTTTCAACCCGGGAAATCCCGGGATAGATTTCCCGGGAAAGGGGTGTTTTTTTATCCCGGGATTTTTTTTGTATTTCCCGGGAAATCCGGGAAATTATAATTATGCAAAACGAAATAATAATACTAAGCAAATATAATTTGCTGAATAACTAATTTGAACTGAATAATAATTTGCTGAATATACTTCAAAATATATTTTGCTTTATGTACATTGTACATCCTTGCAATTATTCCGCTATGGAGAACAGCATTGAACCAATGTTGGAAATACATATTCATTAAATTGAAAAAATGCATTTTAAATGCATTACAAGATTTGCAGTTTTCCAATTATTTTGATGAATGATTGCTACCACATACTGAATCACTTCTTAATGTTTTAAAGCGTATCAAATTAGCTATTGAGGCACTGTCACGGCGGGATACAAATTTGATTTTGGGCGAAGGCATTTTGAAATTCCTGTTTAAATCTCTTCGTGAGCAGAACACGCTGCAGAGTAGGGAATTTCAAAACTCGTTAGAAAAACGAATAATAGAAAGAAGGAATATTGAATTAATCTCACTAATGCAATTTTTGCAAAATCCTGAAGATTTTAAAATTCCAAATACAGCCGAGGATTATTTTGAAAAATCTTCTAAAACAGCGGTTATTAGATTAGCAAAACAAATAATGCCAAAAGTAGTAGTGGGAATATTGAGGATTTCGAGTCTGATGAGGATGACCATGAGTGTTTACTAAAATCCTCTACTTTAGAGTGTGCTTTGCAAAAACCATTGGAGGCTTTAAAATCTATTAGACCAACATCTACAGAGAGTAAAAGTTTTTCTTCATTGCTGGTAATTTATCAACGAAGCTTAGAGCAGAGATAAGCGATTATTCGCTCAATGTTTTGTGTTTTCTTAAAACATATTTTATAAAATATAAATAATTTTACAATCTTATTTTAAAAATCCACGAATTTTCAGGTTCTTTATATTTTAAAGCTTGGAAGTTTGTTCAGTTATTGAATTTCTTCGAAAAGGAAATTATATTTTTATTTAAATAAAATAATTTTGAAATAAAAAATAACTTGTGTTTCGTATTTTCATAATTTCCCGGGATCCCGGGATTTCCCGGGAAATGTCTTTCAAACTTTCCCGTATCCCGGGAAATAAAAAACACCCGGGAAATGAAAACCCTATAAACAAGTTCTACACCAATTGGATGAACTGATGAAATGTTTAATCTAATTCAATCGAAGATTAAATTAGGATGTAATTGGAGCTTTAAAGGTGGACTTGGTGCTGGTGGTGAAATAAAATGTTATATGCCTACTGTTCGCAATTGGGGTATTCCAATAGACTAAACATATTATAAAAAGGAACAATCGCCACTCAATAATATTTAATATTATTCATTTGAGTATGGAAGTTGGGCACTGTTCAAAAATAAAAATCACCGGAGAGAAAAGACGGAATGTTGAACTTGCGTTAAAACAACGAAAGCCTTACAACCTGCGGCAAGATATGATAAGAAGCCAATTGAAAGATGGAGATTTAGAACTTGCTAACATTCCAAAACTTCATACTCTTAGTCTTAACCAAATAAAATATTTGAATAAAAAGCAAAATCTTTTGCATAATGATCCACTGTGTGCCCTCATTTTATTGAAGGAGACAATTAGTTTTAAGAACACTATACAGGACATTGGTCTAGACCCATTTTTTGTTTTTTATGTAACAGAATTACAAATAAATTTATTCAAATCAGATTTAAAGAATTATTCTTCTATCAGCATTGATAGTACCGGGTCACTTACTAATCCTCCTCTTAGCAAAATTGATTTAACTAAAGCGTAACATATTTTTTTATATTCAATTTTTTCAAAATCTAGTGGCACAAGAGTAAGCGTCCCTGTATGCCAGAAGTTATCTCAGAAACATACGGCTTTGTTTATTTCTTATTGGCTCAAAACATGGTCCAACCAAGTCGGAGGAACGCCAAATGAAGTATGTGTAGATGTTTCTCCCGCATTGCTCTTGGCTATTATTATTTCATTCACATCATTTAATAATTTAAATCAATATTTAAAACAATGTTTCAAAATTTTTGGATAAAGCATCTGATAAAAAACCGGAAATTTTTATTCGGGTAGATCGATCCCATTTTGTTAAAATATTACATAGAGCTTCTTGTTTTACAAAAGTTAATATACGAGTTGCGCAGTTTTTTTTTAAAGATATTCGGTTTAATAATTAAATCCACCTGCTCCATTAAAATACAAAGAATTATAACCCTTATGTTCACTGTTCTTTTAAGCCGTTGCGACGGTCCAGATACGTCATGCGAAATAGCTCATGGTACTCTGTTAGATATGATTACAACATGTGGCAATGATACTGAAGACCTAATTAAACCGACAAACGTCAAATTTGAAAATAATGTTTAAGGCTTCCAAGAAATTGGTATGTTTCCATTCCTTAATGATTTGGAGGGTTCACTAGATTTAACGCACAATGGTAGAGATAACCTTAATTGCTAGTGATTTTAAAAAATTATTAAATACATTGCCGCTTTGGAGTGGAGTAATGGTACCCATTTTCAAATCACCTTATTTGTATACCACTTCTTCTGATGTAGAAAGCGGATTTAATATTTTAAAAAACATTGTATCAGAAAATATTAAAAAACCAATGCGTGTCGATGAATTTATTAATTTGCATTTAACGCGTCAAGTCAATTTGTAGAAGAAAATTGGCGTAATAAAAACAAAACCGGTAACGCAGAAGGTTGCATTAATGAAGAGCGAGACTCTAAAAATACATCTCGCAGAGGTAAAAATTCTATTTTAAGTACTAATATAAGAAAATTTGAAATAAAGTATAATGCTAAAGAAATTTTACCAAATACATTTAGCAACAACAGAAAATCACCATCCATTTATATGTATAATATGTGTGCGTTCAACAGCATTGCTCATTCAATTGGGGCGGCTGCTATCGATTATCCTATCATTAAAAAAATATTTAATGACAATGTAGCTAAACAATCAATGTTTTTTGAATTTTTAAAATATTTTAGTGAAAACGGCGCCACACAGCAAGCAAAACAAATGCGAGAAAAATTGTTACTAACACATTTCAAAGGAAAATCCATTGGAGATAATATGTCAGGAGTAGATTGCTTGTCCTCGCCTAGGGAAATAATGGGAAAGTATTATTAATATTATGATACCCAGATTAGTGGATATATAAAATATAAGTGTCGCAACTGTTTAAGAAAACAAAAAATTGTAACACTAAAAATAATACCCCTACTAATTAATAATATTGAATTTAATCTGGGTAACTTAGAAGAATCAATAAATATTAATGAACAAAAGCTTTGTTCTTGTCGATTTGATGTCGAGTCTCAAAAAAATTTAAGGGTTGACAATCTTGATGATATTCCAAAAAAAAATTCAAATAGCAGCAAAAACATTAAAAATCCTATCTTTAGTAGCCAGTACAATTGATTTCGCGCACTTTGTGGCCTATGTGCACAGGAAGGATGACACATTTCATTTGTACGACGATCAAAATAATGAACCGGCACCTGCTAAAAAATCTGAAACATTTAAAACAATAACACTGTTTTATATAGGAAATTAAATTCAGGAAACTATAAGTTTAGAAAACTAATAAAAAATAATAAAAAAAAAAAATAAAAAATTACAGAAAATTGTAAATCAAAGGGAAGTAAATTTGATCGCCTCCACATGGTGCTTCCTGGGGAAAGCTAAATGATCACAATAAAATATAAGAATCCTGTTTTATATCGTGCATATAAGTACAGGAAAACTTGATTTTGCTAATTTATATTTTGATAATACATTTTTTGACACTTACTATTTCATAAGCGAACAGATTTTGATTAATTAATTATTTGGTAATTAGCAGTGAATTAATTGTAGAATTTTTTAGCGAATTTCTGCTTTTAGTTTTTATATTGTCTAATTCTGAAAATGTTCGTTCGGTGGCTGCGCTACTATGTGGTAAACTTTATAAACCGCCTATAAATATTTTTTAAATCGGAAACATTGGTTTGTTTAACCCGTTTTTTAAATCAAATATCCTTGCCCAAAACTCCTCCAACTTGGTTGAATTATCCACTAATTTTTGATAACGGAGAGTTCGAAACTCTTTTTGATCTCTTCAAAATTTTCAATAATTTGCGGAAAGATGTTTAGCAAAGGTATTATACTTTCATCCAATTTTTGAGGATCTAAATGTTGTAATTGAACTATAGGTAGTATTTCATCTTTAAAATCAACACGCATCAAAATTTAAGTACACAACTTGATATAAAACTTCTTACATCGATTCTTTATTTCTAATATTGTACATATTCTTCAGGTAGAACATTTTTATTTAATTCATTTAAATTGGATTCTTCGACAAATTCCAATTTAACAAAACTGGGTCGGATTCTTTATTTAAATTATTTGTAATTTTAAGAATCTATGAGGCTACCATTGCTCTAAACTTCGATTGACAACTCCTTCAAGAGACAGCCATCTATTCCTGAAATGAAAGAAATTCATGTGCTAAAAAGAAGAAATAAAAAATGAAATTCATTTAAAAAAAATTAAAAATTAATTACTGCTTTGAAAGCTCCAATTGGAAAATTGATGGGCTCCTGGGCTCCCGAAATATTCTAGAGCTCCATTTTGTAGCCGAAGCTCCACTTTCGACAGCGCTGCATCCGACCCAGTTTTACAGGGGATATGATGAAAACGAAATAAAATACAAAAGAAAATTAAACAACGATAACAGTGAGAGTGAAATAAAAATGAAAATATCTAAAAGTGATAATAACAAAACATTTAATATTGAAAACAAGGGAAATCAAGAAGAAAAATGGAGTCAACAGCAACAACAACAACTACAGAAACAATTAAAATACTCATAGCAACAACACCAAAAATAAATAAGAAAATATATACAAAATATCTGATAAGTAGGGCCATACTATGTACTGGTTGACGCTAATACTCCAAAAACAATGATGTCGATAATTCTAGCGAACATTTTTAAAGCAAACAACATCAAAACTAAAAACATAATTGAAGTTAACAAAAAAATCGCTAGAGTTGGATTCGAATCATTTGACAAACCAATAAATGCATCCGGAAAGACGACCCTTTACATAAAATACTATCAGAAAGAGGTTATAGACGCTACATACCAAAAGCCTATACCCATGTAGAAAATGTAGTGCGAGGATATTAGGGGAGTTTGACATGAAAGAGATTAAAGAAAATATGACATGTGAGCAGGAGCAACCAATCACCAACTATGAAATAATAAAATCATGGGATACAAATATCTTAAAAATTGAAATTAGAGCGAGCACTTTACCCAGATATGTTCTACGCCATAAAAGTAACGAATGATATATACATTCCTAAACTAAAGTTCTGTTCGACATGCCTCAGCTATGGCTACATCAAAAAACATTGCCGCTCGAAAATCAAGAGATGTGCAAAATGTAACGAAACCCTGAATGCAAATTTTGCGAAGTCATGAAACACTACACAAACTCCAGATCCTGTCTAGAAAAGAAAAAAACAAAATAAAATCAAAATCCACATGATAAAAAATAAAACGACAAGTAACCCAAATACAAAATGCATAAAGAAACAGACCCACAAAACTTCCCGCCAATTAATAAAAACACAGAAGATAGTACCCCAAATGCCTGGATAGCACGAGCAAATAGAACTTTTGGAAACATCGCTCAACAAATTTATTCAACTAAGTAACAAAGCATACAAGACATCTCAATCAGATTTACTAACCATAGATCTCAAAGCGTTAGTAAATAACCTAAAACTAAAATAATATAACCAGCCATCTAAAAATAATACGATCCAACATCAGAAGCCTGAGAAGCAACATAGATCTATTACAAACCTCCATACAATCTCAAGAAATAGATATTGCAATTCTTAATGAAACATGAACTCACCAAAAAAATCAACCAAAAATAAAAAACTACAAACTAATCACAAAAAATCGAGACAATGGATACGGAGGAGTGGGGATTCTAATCAAAAATAATATAGGCGTCAAACCGATAGATTTGAACACCAATCCAAAGAACCAAAAATGAATGTGTCCCAACATTTAAATACCTTGGACCCACTATTGATAACTCTTTAAATTGGAAATGTCAGACTGAAAATCTCCATAATTATCTGGTATAGCTGTGGTACGTAAAATGTAAATTTTAAAATTAGTTTGTCCAATTGAGGTTTTGAAAAATGTGTATTTTGCACTTGTAAACTCAAAATTATCTTATGATATAGTTTGTACGTATGGGAGGTACGTATTAGGTTAGAATCCAGCCACTGGTTACTTTACAGCAGCATATATTGAGAATTATGAAGGCTAAGCCAAAATTAACTGAGTCTTGGCCACTATTTCAGCGTATAGAAATTTTTCTACTAAGACATTTATTCGTGTTTAAAGCATTGAAAGAATTTTATTTAAATACTAAGTAGTAATAATGCCGGTGTTAACAGTACAAATTATAAACTAAGAAATAAGCAACACATCCATCTACAAAAATTTACAAATAGCAGCTTCCAAAATTTATTTTTAATTTTGGCTCCAAAAATATGTATATAATAGTCTTCCAAATGATTTAAAAACATGTACAAAATTGAATAATGCTTTTTTTTTTGTAAAGACTTAATTTTTTTAATTTTTTTTTGTTAAATTATCTTGATATTGGCTCTTGTAAAATATGGGTTTGAAATTGAAAAACGTGTTTCAGAATGTTCATGAATTTTTTGAAGTCTCAATATTTTAAATTTGCCTTTCTAGAGCGTTTTCTTTTTGGCTGGGGCGAAAAATCACCCCAGTGTGGCCGCTAAGGGTTAATAAAAACGAACATAAACAGATTCACCCTCAAAGAAACCATCATATGGAAAAAAGTAACCCAGGAAATAACTAACATAAAGGACACAGACCGCAATGCAGCGAACATCGAAATCAGAATAGAAAAAATAATAGCAGCAAATACAAAGGTAATAAGAATAAACAACAAAAACGTATCGGAACCATGGTGGAACGAAAAACTCCAGAGGCTGTGTAATGTTAAAAGTAACAGACACAAATTTCACAACAGACACAAAAATCTATACACAGCACAAGAACTCATGAGATCAATAGCCATATTAAAACGAGAAATAAAAAAGGCGAAACGTAACTCCTGGGGTTCTGGGAACTATTCGTCAGCAGTATAAATTCTATCTTAAATACCAAACAACTCTAGAATAAAATAAATAACAAAAAAATAAAAAAGAAAAGGCTTCAACCTGTTGGAAGACTACGAAATGGCAAAAAATTCATGAATAAAAATTTTCCCGAGTCCAACGAGGAAACAACACTCGCATTTGAAATAACGCCAACAAACGAAAATAAATTCAACAATAAAATAAAATTTCCTATGAAACCATAAAATCAATAAGTGAAATAATATATTAGTCAACTACCTTCATAACAAATACAAAAACCAACAGTTCCCAAAAAAATGGGAAGTAATAAAAATAATAGCAATCCCAAAACAGCAAAACGATGTATACGCAACTGAGAGCTACAGACCGATGACCGATCTGTCTTCTAGACATATTTGCCAAATTTTACAATAAGGTCATACTGGAGGAAAGTAGTGTAAAAGCGTATGTCCTGGAACAGCCGAAATCGATTCCAGCCGAAAAAATTTTTACATGTAAATTACAACAACATAAACGATTACGTATGTTTTTACTATGGGCATACTACAGTGTAACCCCGGTAACTAAATCTCTATATAAAATGTAAACGTAAGTATATAATTTTATTAAAAATCCGTTGTTCAACTGTACATTAACTGTACAATATTTTTTTAAGACATTTTGTTAGATGGCAGCACAGTCATAAACTTTAAGCTTTGAACTTTTTAATATTAATTAATTTTTCGATAGATGGTGCACATTTCTTACAGTTTAATTATCAACCACGATAACTAAAACTCTATATAAATGTATCTAAAATCAGGTATTCAACTGTAAATTATTATTATTTTCCAACTTTATCTGTAGGTGTCACTTTAAAAGCTTATTTTATGTACATGGTTTGTAACTTGGTTCAATATACAGTTTTATTATCAACCACGATAACTAAAACTCTATATGAATTTATTCAAAATCATGTATTCAACTGTATATTGTTATTTTTTAAAACATTATCTATGTCACATTTCAAAGTTTATGTATATTCTGTAAACATGGTTTGTAACTTAAACGAATAATATTTATTTTTTAATTGAAATTGAAAGTTATAATAATAATATTTTATAATTTAACCTTGGCATTGAAAAAAAAACTAGTTCAACGTACAATAAATAAAAACTGTAAAATGTAATCAGCATAAAGTAAGAAAAGAAGATAAGAAAAAAAATTGCATCAAAATCATGTATTCAACTGTCTTTGAAAGTTTATTTTTTAGGCACTCAACTGTAATAAAGTAAAAAATATTGATTATGATTAATTTCTGTCTATGTAAGAGAAAAATATTCGAATTGAAGTGTATGCTACCTTTCAAAATTTGTATTATGTATATGGTTTATAACTTGGACGAATAATTTTTATCACATAATTGAAATCGGATAGTACAAAGTTATAATAATATTTTATAATTTAACCTTGGCATTTAAAAAGAAAACTAGTTCAATATACGTATATATAAAAACCGTAATATGTAATCAGCATAAAGTAAGAAAAGAAGATAAGAAAAAAAATTACATAATTGAAATCGGATAGGACGTTATATGTATTAATATTTTATAATTTATCCTTGGCATTGAAATCTTGATCATAATTTTTTTTTTTATTTTACCAACTTTATCTGTATATCATCTTTTAAACTACATTTGGCGAAAATAAAATGCTTCAATTAGAAATTTTTAAAGCTGCGAAAATAAACTTTGAATTGTTTGCACTTCATACAAAATTTAATTTAGAAGATGATTCCAACGTTAGTAAATTAACATCGTTTAATACTACGAATTATATAATAACTGAAGCTAGCGATTTTAATGCAATATTTTCCGAAATTGTTAATAATTTAAACATTAAAAGTGAAGATTTTCAAGAAAAAGAATCTGGCTGGGCTCTCGAAAAGATCATGTTTCTTGAACTTAATATCAACAAATATACTCCATTGCGAGGTTCTTCATATATTGATCTACCAGAAACTATTAAAAGAAAAAGAGCTATAATTAATATTCAAAATTCTGATCAGGCATGCTTTGCCTGGTCAATTATGGCATCTAGATATCCTAACGTAAAAAAACCTTATAGACATACATCATATCCACACTATTCTTCGGAATTGACTTTAGATGATATTAATTTGCCTATGCATCTAAAAGATATTTCAAAGTTTGAACAATTAAATAATATTAGTGTAAATGTATATGGTTTAGATGGTAATGAAATTGTGGGGTCATTATATTACACAAAATCTAAAAAACAGGAACATGTTAATTTGCTATTTTTAGAAGATGATGTAAATACTCACTATTGTTTGATCAAAAATTTTAGTGCGCTAGTGGGAAACCAGTTATCCAAAAGAGCAAATAAAAAATGGATTTGTGATGGATGTTTAACTTTTTTTAGAAATGAGGAAGGTTTAAATAATCATTTGCAATATGGTTGTAATAAAATTAAACGTATTCTTCCTAATGAAGAAAATTGTATACTAAAGTTTAAAAACATCCAAAACAAAGAGCGAGTACCATTTATTATCTATTGCGATTTTGAAGCTGTACTAGCACCAATTTTTACATGTTTACCAAACGATAAAACCTCATTTACAGAAAACATTACAAAACATGAACCATGCAGCTTCGCATATTACATTAAGTGTTCATACGACGATAAACTTTCTAAGTTTGAATTGTATAGGGGTAAAGATTGTTGTCAAATTTTTATTGAAAAATTAAAAATCGATTTACAAGTAATTTATGATAAATTACATACAAACATAAAAATGATAACACTAACAAACGAAGAAAAAGAACAATATGACAATTCATCTACTTGTTATATATGTAAAGAAAGTTTTATTGACTGTTTGAATTATAAAGTAAGAGACCATTGCCATCTTACTGGAAAGTTCAGCGGAGCCGCTCATAACAATTGTAATTTAAATTATGGTTTACCTGACTTTGTACCAATTGTTTGTCATAATTTGAGTGGATATGATTCTCATTTTATTATCAAAGAACTTGGATTTGATACAGAAACAATTAATTTAATCGCTCAAAATAAGGAGAGATATGTATCTTTTACAAAACATTTTAAACTTTTAGATAATAAAACAATTAAATTAAGATTCATAGATTCATTCAAATTTATGTCTTCAAGTATTGATAATTTAAGTAAAAATCTTGAAGAAAATCAATTTAATGAAATACATAAATATTTTCCAAAGCAAAATGAATTTAATTTGGTTAGGAAGAAAGGCGTATTTCCATATGATTTTATTGATAATCATGAAAAGTTTAATCATACATGTTTACCCCCTCAATCTAGTTTCTATAATAAATTGAATGATTCCAATATTACCGAAGATCAGTATAATCATGCAACTAAAGTGTGGAATGAGTTTAAATGTAAGAATTTGGGGGATTATTCCGATTTATATTTAAAAACGGACGTTCTTCTCTTAGCTGACATTTTTGAAAATTTTAGAAATGTCTGTTTAGCCACTTACGATTTAGATCCAGCACACTATTACACTTCCCCAGGTTTAAGTTGGGATGCCATGTTGAAATTTACAAAAATCGAAATGGAATTGCTCACAGATATTAACATGATCAATTTCATTAACAAAGGGGTTCGTGGTGGATTAGCACAATGTTCGAAAAGATATAGTAAGGCGAATAATAAGTATATGAAAAATTATAAAGAAGATAAGGATTCTTCATATCTTATTTATTTAGACGCTAATAATTTATACGGATATGCTATGAGTCAATATCTTCCATATGCGAACTTTAAATGGCTAAATGAAAGCGAAATTGATAAGTTTAATATACATTCAACAAGTGATGAGGCGGACCTTGGATATATTTTAGAAGTTGATTTGGAGTACCCAGAAAATCTTCACAAAACACATAATGATTTACCATTTTGTGTGGAAAATGCTAAACCTGGTTATGCATCATCCAAACAAAATAAGCTGTTGGCTAACCTTAATCATAAGTTTAATTATGTCATTCATCAAAAAAATTTAAAACAATGTCTAAGCGAAGGTTTGATTTTAAAGAAAATACACAGAGTATTAGAATTCAGTCAAAAACCTTGGCTTAAGACATATATTGATCTGAATACGAGGCTTCGGACCTTAGCTAAAAATTGTTTTGAAAGGGATTTCTTTAAACTGATGAATAACAGCGTTTTCGGTAAAACTCTCGAAGATGTTTTTAAACGGAAAGATATAAGGTTACTCACACATTGGGAAAATATCGCAAATAAATCGGGTGCTAGCCGTTTAATAAGTAAGCCAAATTTTCATTCATCATCCGTATTTACCGAAAATCTTGTGGCTGTTCAAATGAATAGACTAAAAATAACATTAAACAAACCTATTTATGTAGGATTTACAGTATTAGAATTATCAAAAACCCTTATGTATGATTTCCATTACAAATATTTTATACCTAAATATATAGAACGAGCTTCGTTGCTATACACTGACACTGACTCTCTAATTTACGAAATTCAAACTGACGACTTCTATAAAGACATTGAACAGGATATTGACAGTAGATTTGATACATCAGACTTTTCTCCACAAAACATTTTTGGAATACCATTAAAAAATAAAAAAGTGTTAGGTATGTTTAAAGATGAATGTAATGGAAAAATTATAACAGAATTTATAGGACTGAAAGCAAAAACATATTGTATACTTCTAGAAGATGATAATGAGTTAAGTAAAAAAATTAAGGGTATTAAAAAAAGTGTTGTTTCAAATAAAATATCATTTAATGACTATAAAAATTGTTTGAATAATGATGAAAAAATAATTAGGTCTCAATTAAATTTTAAAAGTATAAAACATGATTTGTACACCCAATTAGTTAATAAATTAGCATTGACAAATGATGATGATAAAAGATTCGTTATACCAAATTCTTTTAATACTTTGGCATGGGGTAACAAAGAACTCGAAAATTTTGATATTGAATAGTTTACAAATTTAATTAAAGTATAAGTTTATATAATTTAGAATAAAATAATATGTATGTTAATTTTAATAATATTATTTACTAAATAATACTAAATAATAATATTGTATCAGATTTTATTTTAAATAAATGTATAATAGTATAATAGTATTTTAAAGAATATCGTTTTTATTTATCCATGAGTTGTGTGATGAATCAAAACCAAGCCATTTGACATAAACCTTTGTTCCATTCCTCTTCAAGATTTTTTCTACAAGGTAAGTATCAGGATGATTTGTCTTTTGGAGCTCCTTTTCATAAAACCGACCTGATATTAGCTGACCCTTATAGTCCTCAAGTAAATACGTCACAGGAAATTTGTTGTTAATCCTGATAACTTTAAATATTTCAGTAGTCCAATTTGGTGTATAACCTTTTTCGAAAACGGTTTTAAATTTGCTAACTCGAACGAAATCTCCAACTTTAAATTTATTTTTCTGCATTAACTTAGGATATGTATACACACGTTTTAAAAACCAACTAACAATCTTAATGATTCATAATTTAAAGGAGTTAGAAATAGTTAAAATGTTAAAGTTTATTAAAATTTAAAGTTAAGACAAAAATAAATTTCTGATCACGATAACATTGATAAACCAACTAACAATCTTAATGATTCATAATTTAAAGGAGTTAGAAATAGTTAAAATGTTAAAGTTCAAAAGTTTATTAAAATTTAAAGTTAAGACAAAAAATAAATTTCTGTTCATGACAACATTGATAAACCAACTAACAATCTTAATGATTCATAATTTAAAGGAGTTAGAAATAGTTTTCTAATTATAATGAATTTAACCTTATAAAGACAAAAGGTGTTTCCCTTCCTATGATTATCTTGGTACTTTCAAAAAAGTTTAATGAATAAAAATATAGTTTGGTATGGTCAAAATTAAATGTAATGTCACTTTTAAAAGCTGATTTTATGCGCACGGTTTGTAACTTGGTTGAATATACAATCAACAATTAAAATTTAAAAAAATTGTGGGCCTGAGCCCGCCAATGCGGGCTCGCGGGTGACGCCCGCGAATCGTAATGAGAAAAGAATGATTAAATACTAAATTAATTATGGATGAAGATAATAAAAAACATTTTTCCATTTGTAAAAACAAAACGTAAAAAAAAAAAAAAAAATTAGAATGCAAAAACAAATTAAAATTCACACACGAATTTTGTTACCATTTTGTTACCATTTCGCTACCATTTATTTGCGCAAAGTTAAAGGTTTATTAAAAGATAATGCGGAACAAATAAACAATGAACAATTAAAATTTAAAAAATTGCGGGCCTTTCGCGGGCTTCTGTAGATGTCACTTGGCGGGCTTCCGTAGATGTGGCTTTGCCCGCGGGGTCCGCTTTGCGGACCAGGGGTCCGCGAATTATTTTTGTTTTTCACAGGCGAAGGAAATTACAACAGCATAAACGTTTATGTATGGCAAAATTTCTAGTTTTAATGAAAATGAGTCGCATTCAAATTTTAATTTTTGTTTTTGCGTTCTTCTAAAAAGGCCTACAATTGTTTAAATTTTAATTGTTTATTGTATATTGACCCAAGTTACAAACCATGTACATAAAATAAGCTTTTAAAAGTGACATCTACAGAAGCCCGCGAAAGGCCCGCAATTTTTTAAATTTTAATTGTTCATTGTTTATTTGTTCCGCATTATCTTTTAATAAACCTTTAACTTTGCGCAAATAAATGGTAGCGAAATGGTAACAAAATGGTAACAAAATTCGTGTGTGAATTTTAATTTGTTTTTGCATTCTAATTTTTTTTTTTTTTTTTACGTTTTGTTTTTACAAATGGAAAAATGTTTTTTATTATCTTCATCCATAATTAATTTAGTATTTAATCATTCTTTTCTCATTACGATTCGCGGGCGTCACCCGCGAGCCCGCATTGGCGGGCTCAGGCCCACAATTTTTTTAAATTTTAATTGTTGATTGTATATTCAACCAAGTTACAAACCGTGCGCATAAAATCAGCTTTTAAAAGTGACATTACATTTAATTTTGACCATACCAAACTATATTTTTATTCATTAAACTTTTTTGAAAGTACCAAGATAATCATAGGAAGGGAAACACCTTTTGTCTTTATAAGGTTAAATTCATTATAATTAGAAAACTATTTCTAACTCCTTTAAATTATGAATCATTAAGATTGTTAGTTGGTTTATCAATGTTGTTATGAACAGAAATTTATTTTTTGTCTTAACTTTAAATTTTAATAAACTTTTTGAACTTTAACATTTTAACTATTTCTAACTCCTTTAAATTATGAATCATTAAGATTGTTAGTTGGTTTATCAATGTTGTTATGATCAGAAATTTATTTTTTGTCTTAACTTTAAATTTTAATAAACTTTTAAACTTTAACATTTTAACTATTTCTAACTCCTTTAAATTATGAATCATTAAGATTGTTAGTTGGTTTATCAATGTTGACATGAACAGAAATTTATTTTTTGTCTTAACTTTAAATTTTAATAAACTTTTTGAACTTTAACATTTTAACTATTTCTAACTCCTTTAAATTATGAATCATTAAGATTGTTAGTTGGTTTATCAATGTTGTTATGATCAGAAATTTATTTTTTGTCTTAACTTTAAATTTTAATAAACTTTTAAACTTTAACATTTTAACTATTTCTAACTCCTTTAAATTATGAATCATTAAGATTGTTAGTTGGTTTATCAATGTTGTCATGAAAAGAAATTTATTTTTTGTCTTAACTTTAAATTTTAATAAACTTTTTGAACTTTAACATTTTAACTATTTCTAACTCCTTTAAATTATGAATCATTAAGATTGTTAGTTGGTTTATCAATGTTGTTATGATCAGAAATTTATTTTTTGTCTTAACTTTAAATTTTAATAAACTTTTGAACTTTAACATTTTAACTATTTCTAACTCCTTTAAATTATGAATCATTAAGATTGTTAGTTGGTTTATCAATGTTATCGTGATCAGAAATTTATTTTTGTCTTAACTTTAAATTTTAATAAACTTTAACATTTTAACTATTTCTAACTCCTTTAAATTATGAATCATTAAGATTGTTAGTTGGTTTTTAAAACGTGTGTATACATATCCTAAGTTAATGCAGAAAAATAAATTTAAAGTTGGAGATTTCGTTCGAGTTAGCAAATTTAAAACCGTTTTCGAAAAAGGTTATACACCAAATTGGACTACTGAAATATTTAAAGTTATCAGGATTAACAACAAATTTCCTGTGACGTATTTACTTGAGGACTATAAGGGTCAGCTAATATCAGGTCGGTTTTATGAAAAGGAGCTCCAAAAGACAAATCATCCTGATACTTACCTTGTAGAAAAAATCTTGAAGAGGAATGGAACAAAGGTTTATGTCAAATGGCTTGGTTTTGATTCATCACACAACTCATGGATAAATAAAAACGATATTCTTTAAAATACTATTATACTATTATACATTTATTTAAAATAAAATCTGATACAATATTATTATTTAGTATTATTTAGTAAATAATATTATTAAAATTAACATACATATTATTTTATTCTAAATTATATAAACTTATACTTTAATTAAATTTGTAAACTATTCAATATCAAAATTTTCGAGTTCTTTGTTACCCCATGCCAAAGTATTAAAAGAATTTGGTATAACGAATCTTTTATCATCATCATTTGTCAATGCTAATTTATTAACTAATTGGGTGTACAAATCATGTTTTATACTTTTAAAATTTAATTGAGACCTAATTATTTTTTCATCATTATTCAAACAATTTTTATAGTCATTAAATGATATTTTATTTGAAACAACACTTTTTTTAATACCCTTAATTTTTTTACTTAACTCATTATCATCTTCTAGAAGTATACAATATGTTTTTGCTTTCAGTCCTATAAATTCTGTTATAATTTTTCCATTACATTCATCTTTAAACATACCTAACACTTTTTTATTTTTTAATGGTATTCCAAAAATGTTTTGTGGAGAAAAGTCTGATGTATCAAATCTACTGTCAATATCCTGTTCAATGTCTTTATAGAAGTCGTCAGTTTGAATTTCGTAAATTAGAGAGTCAGTGTCAGTGTATAGCAACGAAGCTCGTTCTATATATTTAGGTATAAAATATTTGTAATGGAAATCATACATAAGGGTTTTTGATAATTCTAATACTGTAAATCCTACATAAATAGGTTTGTTTAATGTTATTTTTAGTCTATTCATTTGAACAGCCACAAGATTTTCGGTAAATACGGATGATGAATGAAAATTTGGCTTACTTATTAAACGGCTAGCACCCGATTTATTTGCGATATTTTCCCAATGTGTGAGTAACCTTATATCTTTCCGTTTAAAAACATCTTCGAGAGTTTTACCGAAAACGCTGTTATTCATCAGTTTAAAGAAATCCCTTTCAAAACAATTTTTAGCTAAGGTCCGAAGCCTCGTATTCAGATCAATATATGTCTTAAGCCAAGGTTTTTGACTGAATTCTAATACTCTGTGTATTTTCTTTAAAATCAAACCTTCGCTTAGACATTGTTTTAAATTTTTTTGATGAATGACATAATTAAACTTATGATTAAGGTTAGCCAACAGCTTATTTTGTTTGGATGATGCATAACCAGGTTTAGCATTTTCCACACAAAATGGTAAATCATTATGTGTTTTGTGAAGATTTTCTGGGTACTCCAAATCAACTTCTAAAATATATCCAAGGTCCGCCTCATCACTTGTTGAATGTATATTAAACTTATCAATTTCGCTTTCATTTAGCCATTTAAAGTTCGCATATGGAAGATATTGACTCATAGCATATCCGTATAAATTATTAGCGTCTAAATAAATAAGATATGAAGAATCCTTATCTTCTTTATAATTTTTCATATACTTATTATTCGCCTTACTATATCTTTTCGAACATTGTGCTAATCCACCACGAACCCCTTTGTTAATGAAATTGATCATGTTAATATCTGTGAGCAATTCCATTTCGATTTTTGTAAATTTCAACATGGCATCCCAACTTAAACCTGGGGAAGTGTAATAGTGTGCTGGATCTAAATCGTAAGTGGCTAAACAGACATTTCTAAAATTTTCAAAAATGTCAGCTAAGAGAAGAACGTCCGTTTTTAAATATAAATCGGAATAATCCCCCAAATTCTTACATTTAAACTCATTCCACACTTTAGTTGCATGATTATACTGATCTTCGGTAATATTGGAATCATTCAATTTATTATAGAAACTAGATTGAGGGGGTAAACATGTATGATTAAACTTTTCATGATTATCAATAAAATCATATGGAAATACGCCTTTCTTCCTAACCAAATTAAATTCATTTTGCTTTGGAAAATATTTATGTATTTCATTAAATTGATTTTCTTCAAGATTTTTACTTAAATTATCAATACTTGAAGACATAAATTTGAATGAATCTATGAATCTTAATTTAATTGTTTTATTATCTAAAAGTTTAAAATGTTTTGTAAAAGATACATATCTCTCCTTATTTTGAGCGATTAAATTAATTGTTTCTGTATCAAATCCAAGTTCTTTGATAATAAAATGAGAATCATATCCACTCAAATTATGACAAACAATTGGTACAAAGTCAGGTAAACCATAATTTAAATTACAATTGTTATGAGCGGCTCCGCTGAACTTTCCAGTAAGATGGCAATGGTCTCTTACTTTATAATTCAAACAGTCAATAAAACTTTCTTTACATATATAACAAGTAGATGAATTGTCATATTGTTCTTTTTCTTCGTTTGTTAGTGTTATCATTTTTATGTTTGTATGTAATTTATCATAAATTACTTGTAAATCGATTTTTAATTTTTCAATAAAAATTTGACAACAATCTTTACCCCTATACAATTCAAACTTAGAAAGTTTATCGTCGTATGAACACTTAATGTAATATGCGAAGCTGCATGGTTCATGTTTTGTAATGTTTTCTGTAAATGAGGTTTTATCGTTTGGTAAACATGTAAAAATTGGTGCTAGTACAGCTTCAAAATCGCAATAGATAATAAATGGTACTCGCTCTTTGTTTTGGATGTTTTTAAACTTTAGTATACAATTTTCTTCATTAGGAAGAATACGTTTAATTTTATTACAACCATATTGCAAATGATTATTTAAACCTTCCTCATTTCTAAAAAAAGTTAAACATCCATCACAAATCCATTTTTTATTTGCTCTTTTGGATAACTGGTTTCCCACTAGCGCACTAAAATTTTTGATCAAACAATAGTGAGTATTTACATCATCTTCTAAAAATAGCAAATTAACATGTTCCTGTTTTTTAGATTTTGTGTAATATAATGACCCCACAATTTCATTACCATCTAAACCATATACATTTACACTAATATTATTTAATTGTTCAAACTTTGAAATATCTTTTAGATGCATAGGCAAATTAATATCATCTAAAGTCAATTCCGAAGAATAGTGTGGATATGATGTATGTCTATAAGGTTTTTTTACGTTAGGATATCTAGATGCCATAATTGACCAGGCAAAGCATGCCTGATCAGAATTTTGAATATTAATTATAGCTCTTTTTCTTTTAATAGTTTCTGGTAGATCAATATATGAAGAACCTCGCAATGGAGTATATTTGTTGATATTAAGTTCAAGAAACATGATCTTTTCGAGAGCCCAGCCAGATTCTTTTTCTTGAAAATCTTCACTTTTAATGTTTAAATTATTAACAATTTCGGAAAATATTGCATTAAAATCGCTAGCTTCAGTTATTATATAATTCGTAGTATTAAACGATGTTAATTTACTAACGTTGGAATCATCTTCTAAATTAAATTTTGTATGAAGTGCAAACAATTCAAAGTTTATTTTCGCAGCTTTAAAAATTTCTAATTGAAGCATTTTATTTTCGCCAAATGTAGTTTAAAAGATGATATACAGATAAAGTTGGTAAAATAAAAAAAAAAATTATGATCAAGATTTCAATGCCAAGGATAAATTATAAAATATTAATACATATAACGTCCTATCCGATTTCAATTATGTAATTTTTTTTCTTATCTTCTTTTCTTACTTTATGCTGATTACATATTACGGTTTTTATATATACGTATATTGAACTAGTTTTCTTTTTAAATGCCAAGGTTAAATTATAAAATATTATTATAACTTTGTACTATCCGATTTCAATTATGTGATAAAAATTATTCGTCCAAGTTATAAACCATATACATAATACAAATTTTGAAAGGTAGCATACACTTCAATTCGAATATTTTTCTCTTACATAGACAGAAATTAATCATAATCAATATTTTTTACTTTATTACAGTTGAGTGCCTAAAAAATAAACTTTCAAAGACAGTTGAATACATGATTTTGATGCAATTTTTTTTCTTATCTTCTTTTCTTACTTTATGCTGATTACATTTTACAGTTTTTATTTATTGTACGTTGAACTAGTTTTTTTTTCAATGCCAAGGTTAAATTATAAAATATTATTATTATAACTTTCAATTTCAATTAAAAAATAAATATTATTCGTTTAAGTTACAAACCATGTTTACAGAATATACATAAACTTTGAAATGTGACATAGATAATGTTTTAAAAAATAACAATATACAGTTGAATACATGATTTTGAATAAATTCATATAGAGTTTTAGTTATCGTGGTTGATAATAAAACTGTATATTGAACCAAGTTACAAACCATGTACATAAAATAAGCTTTTAAAGTGACACCTACAGATAAAGTTGGAAAATAATAATAATTTACAGTTGAATACCTGATTTTAGATACATTTATATAGAGTTTTAGTTATCGTGGTTGATAATTAAACTGTAAGAAATGTGCACCATCTATCGAAAAATTAATTAATATTAAAAAGTTCAAAGCTTAAAGTTTATGACTGTGCTGCCATCTAACAAAATGTCTTAAAAAAATATTGTACAGTTAATGTACAGTTGAACAACGGATTTTTAATAAAATTATATACTTACGTTTACATTTTATATAGAGATTTAGTTACCGGGGTTACACTGTAGTATGCCCATAGTAAAAACATACGTAATCGTTTATGTTGTTGTAATTTACATGTAAAAATTTTTTCGGCTGGAATCGATTTCGGCTGTTCCAGGACATACGCTTTTACACTACTGAGGAATTAAACGAACATCTGGAATGAAAAAAATCCTGTCAAATAACTCATATGGATTTAGGAAAGAAATCAACATAATGGAATATTTCGTAAATCTATTTAGCGAAATTACAAAAGCGAGGAACAACTGGAAATCCCAAATTTTGATAACGACATATATATCAAAGGCATTCGACCATATTAATAAAAACAAGTTAATAAAGAAATTGATAAACATCAAAAGCACATCAAGAATAAAACAAACAATCATAAACCGCAATCTGAGAATATGCACCGGAATGCGGAAAGCTACACCTATCCTAACGCTCTTAGCGGAATCTGCCACAATGCCAGCGGATCTGGACAACAAAATAACCACACTTAAATTCATAGCCAAGAACATTAACAAATACAGTGACATTGGACATAACCGGGAAAATACAAAAGCTATACAATGAATATAATTTCCTCTCCAGCATGGCACAACCCAATAATAAAATAATAAAAAATGCACAAAATATAAAAATACATGAAGTAATCAACAGCCACGTGGGGAATACATAGAACTACTCAACAAATACAAAGCCTACCATGAAATTTATACAGATGGTTCACTTAACAGAAACCAAGGAGGCATAGGAATATACTTTAAAAACTTGAGAGCAGAATAAAAACTTAAATTAAAAAACAAAGCCACGATTAAAACAATAGAAATCATCGCCATCAAGGCAGCCATAGAAAAAGCAATAGCAATATGGGACTAGAGAAATAGTAATATTCACTGACTTCAGAAGCAGCTGTTTATCGCTCAAACAAGGCAAACATAAATTCAAATACCATGAGAAGGAAATAATACACATAGCTAGAGATAAGAACATTACAATAGGAATTAATTCTCGGTTTACAAAACTACATCACACAAAATGTATTATTTAAGACACGTTTTGACGGTTTTTAACCAATCACTCTAGAGAAGTCTAGACTCAACTATATTTTGAGTATATTACATTGCTATACGTATTTATTATTTCTCAGGCAATAGTGGCTCGGTTATATAATGCTGCTCTGCATCAAACGAGATTATTTAGAGGAACACCTCTACTGGGTAGTATAATGAAATATCCGATTATCATATGGCATGGCCAACAGTATGAAGCTATCAAAACTTATTATATAAAAATTACAATATTTGAAAATGTAGTATATGAAATAGCAACTAGAAAGAGAAATTTGTCTGTCTATTATAATCAATAAGATTCTTTCGGCTTTTTGTATACAAAATATATTAACAATATTGGCATTCACAACATTTTTCAACGTGTCAATCATTTATTAGAAATATCAAAATTCCCCCGTACTTTAACCCAAGAGTCATACAAAGTGTATCGACCCTGAAGAAAAAATGAGTAAACTCCTTGAGTTCTCTATGTGGTAGCTATGGCCAAACTACAACAATACAATTTTCACTTCATACATTAAGTATGAGGCAAAAACGTACTGACCTAGCCAATTATATTCACTAAATCAAAACTCAAGGAAAACCCTCATTTCGGTGTGTCTTATGCCCACACAAATAATAAAAAGAGAAGTTTGTCTGTGTATTAAAATCAATAAGATTCTTTCGGCTTTTTATAGACAAAATATACATATTAACAATAATGGCATTCATGCCGAAAGAATCTTATTGATTGAAATAGAAACTAAATTACAAATTTCAAATTTTCGAATGTGATCCCTATATTTCACTAATCACTCAACATTTTTTGGAATTTGATGTTTTATTTATTTTGCAATGATTTAACACTATCCATAAACTAAACAGTTTACTAATCAATAGGCAACATTCCAAATTGTAATGTAACGTAATTCAACAAGTAATACAATAATTCTTGCAAAATCTTCTTGTTTTTTAGATCCGCACATTTTACATCAATAATAAACAGACATACGGTGGGATATTAACAAAAAATCTCACTTTATTCATCATCATGTTCATCTCCCAAAATAACACAAATATGAATTTTTTGTATTCTAATTTATCGCTGTGTTGCTATATTTTACTTCCTTTGCAGATATCTCACCACCAAATGCGAGCTGTAGTAAAAAAAAAAAAATAAAAAATTCAAGTATTTCACGCGTAATCACTTGAGATGAGAAATAAAAACACATAACCAACAATAATCAAATATATAAAACAGAGTGGAATGTGTTTTTGAGATGAAGATGTACCAAAAATACAAATACGAATTCTTCAGCAGTAAAAACTGGTGAAAAATAACCTAAAATTTGTTTTATATACAATACATAATGTGTGTGTAACTCCTTACAGTGTGCCGCGTATTTAGTTGTTGCTTTCTTTCATAAAATTTGATTATTTTTATATTCATCCTTATTTATTTCGTTTTTTATCTAAACAACATTTACATTTTTTATTTTTATTTATTTGAATTTTTATTTCTGTTTTCTTTGAGCGTTCTCCAGCCGTTGTGTTGAAAAAGATTTCAGTTTTTCAAGTGATCAAATTGTCATTTCAAAACTGGGAAAATATTGTAAGCGTAAATGGGAAAACTGAGTAGGTGTAACAACAAAAAAAAAATTATGTTGGATGTACATATAATATACATACTCCTGCGGCACAAATGATGTGCACGAACATACCCGTAATGGTTTTTTGAATATTATCGAGAGAATAAATTGTGTAGAAAATGACATACATTTTATGATGTTCTATCAAAATTTCGAGATCTTCACTATATAGCACACAAAGACTTTAAAAACTCAGCGGCTGAACAATTTATTTGCAATGTTGGCGTTTATAGCTATTTGTTGAATAATTAAGATTTTTAAACTTTATGAGTATATTAAGGAACAGGATAATTACGTTAATTTAATGGTTTATGCTAGAAACACATAAACAGTAAATAGTTCGACTTTTTCAATTAAAATTATTATTATTTTTTTGGTATGGCGAACCCCAAATTGTGAAAATCTTTTTTACACATCAATATATAAATCATCATAAAATTAACGTTACGTTATGTTTTGGGAATAAAAATGTTTACCGAAAAATATGTAAATATTTACACAACATAAATCATAATATACTCGAACGTACGATTCCAATCAAATTACATTATTTTTGTTTATACAAATACTTTTAAAATAAATTGAATGTTTATCGTTTTTATAGAAGAAAGCACATGTGTGATGTATTTGTACTGTTTGTATATGGCATTCTAATTCGATGAACACAAACATTTCAAACGTACTGGCTGGATGGTTTTGGCGAGGGGAACATAATATAATTTATTTTAAAGCCATGTTACTTTTAAAAGCTTGGAATTTTATTAATTAATTCAGAAGAACAACAATTAAAATACGTACATATATATACAGTTGTGGCATTATAATTAAGCCACAAGTAGTAGAACACATATTTTAACCTTTAAAATTCTAAGTAAGGTTTTTATTCCAGTTTTTTTGTTTATTTTAAATATTTCATAGGTATATAGATTTCATAGGTTGACAATCACAGTTTGCCAAATAAAAACAAAAATAAAAAAGTACTTAGTAGGGATTTTGACTGGCATTTTAATTAAGCCACTTACTTAACAAAAATAAATAATTTAGAAAAAATTCTATATTTGGTTGGGAAACCCGTTTGCTTCAAGACTATACCGGTGTGAAGTTTTGGACACTTTTTTTGGACAACAATTTATGCGAGTGTACATTGTGAAGTTTTGGGACAAATTTGAGATTTTAGATAAATTAGTTTTTTGGACATACATTTATGCGCGTGTACTTTGTAACGTATCCTCGGTAATCCGAGTAAACCTTGAACCGGAATGAAAAAGAATCAATCCGTAAAATAAGGCTGATCGTTAACAGAAAATGTTTTAAAAATGTTCACTAATGACTTTTGATAGCGGTTTAGTTATTTCCAGCTATGACTCAGTGGATGGGGTGGGGTATTTTTCAAAAGCTTTTTAGTAACCCTTGCTTAACCGCCGGAGGGAAATGGAGAAGGAAAAACAAGTTTATGGATATTGATATAGGCAATGATATAGGCAATGATACCTACCCTAATTCCGTCACATTATACCTCTGAGAACTGCATCCTCCACTTGAGCGCGTCAAATTATCTCATTCTGAAATAAAATCACTCATAACAACGAAAATTTCACACGAACAACGACCTTTATTAGAATCTATCCGTATTTATTTGAAAATTAAATCTCATACCAATAATAATGAAAACAATTAGAAAAAAAAAAAAATAAATAAATAATGGAAAAGCTAATTCTAAATTATAATCATAATACAATCTGGGTTATTAGATTAGTTCGGGTTAGTATTCTAAAATTTACAAGAAATATAAGCCAAAAGAAAAATTATAAAAATTATACAATCTGGTTTAATGAATGAAAATATCCAACAACAATAACAATTATCAATAAATATATAATTAATTACGATGAACAGATAATCCTCTATAGTCTAACGTTTAGATCACATGCCTTGAAGGTATTTATTGACCGTTGAATGGCATTCCGCTTGGAACATTCGATAAATAAATTTCTTTTGTTTTAAAATAACGTTGATTTTGTGGTAGAGTTTATAATTTACTGCATCCAATAATTATTTAATAAATGTTAAATACACAGTACCTTCATATAATTATCATAAGTAATAATTTTGTCGTTCACTTTGTGGTACCAACCCGGTACGTAATGTAAAAACAAACGATACAGCACCTCTGTCCTTTTTATGATTTACGTTTTATTTATGTTCAATAATATTAATATTCACTCAACATTTCACTGGTCCATAACTTTTCATTCATGAATAATATTCAAATGTTACAAAATCAACTGTTGTTTTACTTATTGATTTGGAATATGAACCTTTTTTTTTTTTTTTTTTTAATTTTGTTTATGAATTCCAAATTTGTGAGATCTTAGTTACACTACACACACTTAGAATTTGTACGTTAGAATATACATAAATTAAATTATTAATCATTTCGACATTTTATAATAATTCGACAAGCACTGACTTATTACATGGACGATTATTAATTTGCACTATTACGAATGTTCATAGGATTAGGTGCTAGTTTAAGGCGTTGTACACTTTTCGTTTGAATTATTTAGATGTATTATTAACACTATTCACAATACATAATTTTATTTAAATGTTCGTTTTATAATTACTTCAACCACTAAAACTAATGTGACAATTTAATAGTAATTTTAATTTATCAAAATAATAAATACTTTTTTATGAAAAAACACAAAACCGACAATATTTAATTATTGTAATTTAATTTTCAAGAAATACAATCCTCACGAATTTAAAACCAATTACGTGAGGAAGGAAACAAAAAAAACTGACCGCGCACGGCAAAATGTTTGCCTTTTTATACGTTCACAACAGTCCGTTAATGCAAAATTTTCTTCGTCTTTCCCGTTTACATATGTAGCTACATCGTATCAAACCAATTATTTCACATTGTCTTCTTCATCGAAAAATCGAGAACCAATTTCATTAATAAGACTAGAAACAGTACAATAATTTGGTGATCCAGGGGTGATCAGCCTTTTCGCTCATTGGAACGAAAGTTCGTTACAACTTTTAACAGCGTATTTAAGAAAAGTAAAATTATTCAAGCCTAATTTTCTTTTCAATAAATCAAAGAACTAAGAGCTATTTTGATATGAGCCGTAGGACTCTTGTAAAAAAATTTAGAAAATTAACAAATCGACCAATTTCGAACCAAGTACGAATCTCAGAGATTGGCTCTAGTGACTATGTAGGTTGTAAAGGGTATAGGTACATTGCGGAATTGAAATCACTCAGTGCCATTTTGATATGAGCCGTAAGAATCTCCCAAAAAAATTTATTTTATTAATATTTTAAAATTAACAAACCATCGAATTTTACACCTCATTGGGCTTGCCAGTTTTTGGTCCGCCTCGAGTATTGAATTTTCCCGATACCCGCCATATCTGGCAGGCATTCCCCGATTCGCCACCTATGGTGAAACTAAAAAATCTTCATTATCAAATTTATTTTGTTCACCATTGGTTTGTGATTCGTTTACTATTTTTAGTTTTATGTTTACAAATATTTCATTATACCTTGTATAATATGGGCTGGCACGGAATAAGGGCTTGTTAAAAAACGTGTTTCTTTGAATATGTGTCCAATCTACTGAATTTGAAGCAGATATGTTTATACCGTTGAGATAGACAATCTGATTCAGTCGACTTTCCAGGAAATTAAAGCCGTTGCCCCACAACGGTGGCGTTACAATCAGTAATGTGGCCACCTGGACTATTAGTGAAAGAATTCGAGTTAAGACCACCTCGCCAACATTTTCGCAATTCGAGCCCGGCCAAAGCCCAACTTTAACCTTAACTATAAACCAACAGAACCTGCATCATGAGAACTCTACACCAATGCCCGAACCAAAAAAAAATCATAACCCACTCATTTTATTATCAAAATATTAATAGAATGTCTTCGAAAGCCGCTCAATTCCACAATTTTGTATTAAAAACGCTGTTTCCGATTTATATCATCTGTGAAACATCATTCAACAGTGGGATTCTGAGTTCTGAATTCTTTCCCAGCCAATATGTGGTTTATAGATGTAACCGTTCACCGCAAAGAAATACTAATAAATCTGGCGTAGGAGTACTCATTGCGGTTGATCCATCATTATCGAATGAGTTAGTTAAAATATCCAACCTGTCCATCGAGCAATTATATGTGTTAAAATTGCAATTAACAAAGGTCAATTTTCATATATGTTGTATATGTTCCGCCAGGCTCACCGATTTCAGCTTATGTGGCGATAAAATAATGGAAATCAACAATGCTGCTAATTTATCTGACACCATCTTAACCACGGGGGATTTTAATTTTCCAACTATTAGCTTGTCATATGACCAAGAAACGGGCGAAATTTTACCTTTAAACGTTAGTTCTCAAACAGAATGTATGTTCATCGATACTGTTTTTGACATAAATCTAAGCAAATTTTGCTATATAGTACAAGATTCAAATAAGTGATTGTTTGTATGTATGATTGTTATACAAATCTACATGCGTTGACCGATTTGATCTAAACTGCACACAATTATTGTTTAAGACCTTAAGACCGCCACTGTCGATATCTCACGTCTCAACCCCCTTCTAGTGGGGTGAAAATCAGGTCCAAAGTTACCATGGAGGAATTTCTAAAACATCACCAAATGAGCTGATTTTAGGATATATAGTGCAAAATCAAAAATAAATCGACACGTGTATCTTTTTTTTTTAACGGTGGTCGATGGTTGTGATGAGGATGGTGTTGAAGATGTTGATGGTGATGATGAAAACTAAAATGGTGATAGGGACTGTAATGACGATGGTGATTGTGATTGTGATGGTGATAATGATGATATATGATAGTACATATGTTGGTGTGATGGTAAGATGGTGTGATGGTATGATTGTGTGATGGTATGATCGCTTGATGATATATTGGTGATTGTGTGACTGTATGATAGTATGATGATATAATGGTATGATAGTAAGATGGTAAGATGGTTCGATGGTACGATGGTACAATATTACGATGATATGATGGTTTGATGTGATATTAGCATGAATCAATCCATCATAATAATAATGGTGTATAATGGTATGATGTTATGATGGTTTAATGGTATGATGGTATGATGGTATGAAGGTATGACGGTGAAATGGTATAATTGTATGGTGGTATGATCTAATAATTCTGTGATAGTTTTGATTGTTTAATGCAAGATAGTATGTATGGTGGTATGAATGTACAATGGTGGTACTACTTTATGATGGTATGAAGGTATGATGGTAACATGTTACAATACGTTGTGCTGGTTTGAAGGTATGTCGGTATGACGTTATTATTGTATGTGGTATGGTGTGTTGGAAAGACTGTATTATGGTATGGTGGTGTGACGGTACGATAGTCTGATGGTGTTATGGTTTAAGGGTACGATGGAATCTCTGACGGAATGTATGATTATTTTTGATAACAGTATCATTCTTAAAATCCACCTTTGGAAACATGTCAAACCAATTTCAATAACAATCCGGGAGGAGGAGTTCATATGAAAATCTGCCCCTAATCGAGAGAGATTTTACGCCATCTTCTTCCACAATATAGAGCGAGAAGAGAAATACAACAAAGAACTTGAAGGAAACCTTTTTTAAACATAGAACTCAATTATATGATAATTCTCTCTCACATGCTCATATACAATATTTATTTCTTGGACACCCAACCTCAAACAAATAAATTAACAATTAACACTGACAACGAAGCATTACGCAGTACTCTATTCAACAGATCGGCATAGTACTTTATCTTTCTTATTAGATCTTCTAAGTATGTAACTACGTAAAAGAAAATGCACCTTCATTAATAGAAATTCAGTGAATCCCACTAATACGCGTTCCAAGCTTTTGTAATTTTCAATGAAGGACAAGAGCAGCCCTTGGAAGTAAAGTTGGTAATAATTTGAAGAAAAGGTTGCATATCCAAGCGCTGATAATCTCTTTGCTTAAAATAGAAAAAACCGAAAATATTACGCAATATTCCGGGATTTGAAATTGTATGTCATGTTATATTATTTTTGTTTTTTCAAGATAAATTCTTACAAGAAGCGGGAAAATAAAATAACATAAAATAAATTTTATTTCACTGGAAAAGAGGCAATTCTCGGAATTATTGCATCATAAATCCAAGTTATATTATTTTATTTCCCGGTTTCCTATTAGAAATTGCATTGAAAAATCATCTTTTTCATTCATAAACTTCCAGCTGCTATAGTTGATATTTTGGTAATTCCACAAATAGCTAATAATATTTTCCCGGGTAACACCGGGTTTACCGGCAGTATAAATAAATATTGTACATATTTACTATAAAGAAAAAAAAATTTAAATTAAACTTCAACGAGAATTTTTTTAATGAATATTAATGTATATTTCGATAAGGGAAAAGTAATAAAAAAAAAATTTCGCCACAACGGAAAGAAAACCCGTTATAGTCGTGTAGACTCCAAAAAAGCCCAAACAAAAAAAGAGAGCAAACACAATTTTGGTGAGCTTTTTTGTATCATTTTTCTGCCGATTGACCAAAAAAAAACCAATTTTTTTCATCAATCAACCACGAAAAATTCCATGCTCACCCCTCCAATATTTAGTGTAAAAATTGCAAAAATTAGGTACGTTTTTGTTGCACGTGTATAACCACAATCATGAACTGCCCAAATTGCAAAAATATGTTTTCACGTTTTTCCGCCTGCGGTGGAATTCAATTTGGTCGACAATGACCTTGGTTGAATAAACTAAAAAAAAATAAAATTAAAACTAAACAAAACCAATGTTGTACACACACTCACTAAATTAGCATGTGCGATAAGAGAAAATTTTTTTTTACGTTTATTTAGTAAAACTTGAGCCCAAACAAATAAACGTAAATGAAAATACGAGTCAAATATCGGGACGCGCTATTGAAAATATTTCGATTTTACATTAATTTAGTTGTTGGTTCTTATGAATCTTGTTTAAGTGCATGTTTTAATATGTACAAACAAGATTGATCCAACATAGTTAACGTAACTGGAATGTCAACTGCACCCAGATATTGTCATATGCCTTTTTATATTTTAGAAGAAAATATTTTCAAAGGGAGGAATGCAGTTTACTGTGTGGTTTTTGCGGATTGGTTACAGAGTTCATTTCACATTTGCAGAATTTTAGTTAACATTCTCTAATAATATTTTGAAGCGAAATTTTTATCGATGAATCGGAACTTATAACTTTTATAAAATTAATAATTAAGAGCTGTTTGCTTGTTGTAATGTTAATAACCGAAATTCTGGTGTCGCTGCTTTTATTCACCGTAGCGTTAAATATTTGAGTGTTGAGACATTAAATTTTTCTAGTGCGGACACTTTAGAAATTGATTTATTCATTAATCATGATAAGTTTAGATTAGTTTGTTCATATAGGCTTGTAGTGGCTCACGCATTCAAATACATTCATTCGTTCACCACCACAAGCATGCTTATTTCAGAGCTCTCGTGTGCCTTGTATAACCGCACTACATAACCGTAACCGCTCAGCCAACATTTACCAACAAGCAACGCAACGTATAATTCATTATCATAATTTATACTACAGTGCATCGAAAACAGAACAAAATAATTTATTTTTAGTCATCCGCCTTAAAAATATATTCGCTGGTTTTCCGAATATTTTTTACTTCAAAAAACATATCGTTTTTGGCTCTCTTGAAGTTAAATAAATAATACCGTGGTGAATCGTTTTAAGTAAATTTCTTTTTCTTTTCGTGTACGTAACGCGATAGTATTCACGTGTTTGCAATCAATGCAGCCAATCATTCCGGGATGGCTGGTTTTATCAAAAAACCTCTGTTTGTATGTGGATTTTGCCCGTTCGTCTGGGAACTTTATGCATTTTTCGCAGATCGTTTCTTCTAAAGCTTGTGTGATCTCAGCTACGGATCTGGAAACAACTGATTGATCCATGCTGTGTAACGAGACATCATCGATAGTACGCTGGTACGACCCCGTCGCATGAAAATTCAACTTGGCCGCTAACCTCATCTTTACGGCGATTTTTGTGTTTCGCTCTGCCGTTCTACTCCGAGGCTTTATTTCAGTATTGAAATGTTTAAAAATATCTTTAGATACACGACTTGCAACAATCAACAAATAAGGCATTTTTATTAAGAACGAGAATAGTAACTTACTTTTGATTTGATAGTTCCATAAGATTATATCGATCCCTTAAAAATCTTCTTTCGAGATAATAATCAACGTTGTCTATCTCATCATCCGCAGGCTCGTTATCGACTCCACAAATAATTAAAGCCACAACATCACTTTTTCCGATACAACATCCCAGGGTTGGTGTTGTTCTTTTCACCTGACCAAAAAACGTTCGCACTACATTCGATTAGAAGTAACAATTGAGTGAGCAGTGTTTCAAAATGAAGAGAATACGCAACAAAGCAAATACCCGACTAAAAAAAATAGAATAAAATGGATCGACTCGAATAAATCATTTACTAATCTACTCGCGTAAAATTTTGCTGTTCAAACACATTTAGGTACTAAAATACTCGCTACTCGATTAAATTACTAACGTAGTCTGAACAAGGCTTTAGAGTGAAATCCGTTGTTGTATGCTATTTGTTTTATAGTATTCTGCGATAATTTTCTTGTGATAATGGAATATTATTGAGTCTGCAAATCATATGTTGATAAGCTTCGGCCTTGTGTTGAAATGGATGATATGATGTGTTGTTTATTGTGTGGTCGGTTTCTGTTATTTGTCTAAAAATATTGAATGTGTGAATAAGTCTCATAAATTTTAATTTATTTTACGGGCTATTTTGGTTTTGTCTATAATTCTGTGGTAACAAGGCAAAACATAATAACTCGAGTTCGAATTCATATCATATCAATTTTTTGTGATAATCCAGCTCCAGCAACCACAAACAACCGTAATGATCATTTAAAAAAGCAAGAATTCGAAAAAACCATATGATTTTGAGTATTAATCTATGATTTCTTTGAGTAGACAGTTGAAGAAGGTACTGATAAGTTGAAGAAGATACTGAGAACTGAGAAGTTTCTGCAGCATATTTTGATAAAACAAATCTGAATCAATTAATTCTTTTGCCACAAACAGATTTTGCAACAATTGCATTGAAACCTTCTACGGCATTTGAGTCGATATCGTACACAAGGCTTTTAGCGTGGAATTTTAATCGCTTAAATAATCCACTAAATGCTTTGAATAATTCATTTTCCATAAATCTTTGATATATTTCAGGTATTTCGTAACGTTGACGGTTACATAAATATGAGGCACATTTCCTGTGGTCTTGAAAAACGTGTACTGAAATATTTCCAATGTCAAGCGCAAGTTCCTTAATTATTTCTATGGAAGAGAGTTTTTAGAAAGTTTCCTTTTTTTAATTGCGCAGATTATGTCTTTGGAACATCGATTAATTTGAGTGAGTATTTGCGTTTGGTTTAGCCTCTAAAATTTTTACGTATACGCTGGCACCGCCATCTGCAATTATTTTGTTGTAGCGCATACCATACAGTTCTTCGCTTTTTCTGAAACCTTCTACTAAAGCATCCCGTTCAATTCCAGTTAATGGGCCAGCATAGTTCGGATTGCATTCATGATGTTCAGGTTTAGCTTTTTCCAATTCTGCTCTGCGACAAACGATGCACAATATTTATTGCGAACGGAACTCCATATCACCCACATTCTTTGTAGATTGAGCAATAATTGTTCCGACACCGGAAAATGAGGAATAATTACTATATTGTGTCCGTCGTATACAATCGAAATCTACGCATTTTTCTTCAGTTGCTATTTGTTTTGATTTTCCATCGCAGCTTTAAACATTTCTTGGTCGCAATCTTTTTGAATGTCACGTTGAACTTGTTTTTGTAATTTATTGAGTGTATTTAGTGCCAAATATAGTATGTCAATGACACCAAAAAATTCTTCTATTTGTCGATATCCAATACCGTTTGAAATGCCAGTTAAAACACTTTGATAATTTATTGAGTTTTGATGTGGTTTCTTTTCGTTGGGATCTTCAGATGAAATATTTTTAATTATATTGCACTTGTTACATTTAAAATAAAATTTGGGATTTAATCCGATTCTGCGCTCGCTTATAAACTTTAAATTCAGTAGGAAGCATCCGAAAGCCATATTGTGATTGCTAACTTTTATTAGTTCATTGAAAAAATATTGCATATCTAATATGCGTTTGTCATTTAATATATGTACGTTTTTCACTTGAACATTTTTTTCAGCTGTTTCAAATTCAATAATGAAATTTCCACCATTCAAATCAGTTTTTTTTTAGGAAAAGTTACAGATGTTGAATTTGCATCTGATAAATCATGGCATTCCTTTTTACTTGGATCAGATAAAACAAGCATATTCTGGTTTTCATCCAGTTCACTGCGTTGCGTTTTAAATTCAATTGGTTTGTTAGCAAATCGCCCACTGTAATAAGCCAAAAGAATGATGGTTTATGTGTTTAATTATTATTGGAATTTTCAGAAAATATAATTGGCGCATTCATTTTTAATTTTTATCGTGTTTCTTATGCAAAGAAATCGGACACATATTTGTATTTAAAGGTCGCTGCACGAGTATGGATATAAATCCGTACAATCTGAATCCGAACGAAGTTAGTAACTTATTTGACGTTTTGCTAAATAAATTCCCGTGAATTCGTCTATTTTACTTTTAGTTTCAATAATAACAAAATAACAAATTTTTTTAAAAATCGAAAAGTCAGAAATAAGCAAACAAAAAAAAATTGGGGAAAAATGGTTGGTTTTAAACGGTTGGTAAGAAAATCGCAAACAAAGTCCCGCATTATAAAATGTCGTATTTACAAAATCTCGCAATACAAAATCTTCCAATATAGGTTCTTGCGTATAAAGTAAAATAGTTTGCAACATAGTTCTTAGAGATCGGTAATTAGGTTAAATGCACAAAATTTATTAAAAACGATGTTACAAACTATTTCAATATATTACATTATGTAAGTATGAAATAAAGAACATAACATAATTTCACTTAGTCTGTTTAATTTATGGTATTAGAAATTTGCATTGCTAATTTTACTTATAATAATCTAGAATGAATTTAGCAAATCGCAATTCGCAAGTCGAAAAATATAATAACTATACCGGTTTTACCAAGAAAATTTTAATTTCAAATTTAATTTACTTTTCGACATTTCTGTAATACATTGTATTTTCTCCATATATACATGTAACAATTACAGTTTTTTAATTGAACCAAACATGCTGGCTGAACTAGGCCATATACATCCACAAAGGTATATTCACTGGCAAGTTTGAACCCCCTTCTAAATGGTGGTATATTTATTTAGCTGAAACACCTACTCTAAAGGATCAACGGCCAAACCACATTTGTAGGGGTTGGCCACATTATCTCTCATTATAACATCTATTTTACAAAGTTTTTTTTACAAAATCTCGCAATATAAAATCTTGCATTACAAAATTTCGCACTGCAAAATCTCGCATTACAAAATCTCGCATAAACTTTTTCTCTTAAATATATGAAATCGAGTGACTCCATTTACTTAGAAAAAACTCCTAATTGATTAATTTAGTATTTCTAAGGCCCTTCTAAAATAGTGTTAGCTGAAAAAATATCAGTTTTACAACAGAACCAGATCTATAGCACGTGACCACTAAAACTAAAAAAATTAAAATGGAAAAGCAGTTCCACCTTCAATGCCCTATAACAGAAAACCGAAGTCCAGTCTACCGATCTCAAATTGCACAAAAATTATAAAAACATAATAAAACATCGAAACACAATATAATTATTCACTTTCCAAAATTTTTTCATAAACGATCTAATTTTTTTTTTTGTATGTCTCGACTGTTTTACGAAAAATGTAGATTTAAAGATTTATTTATTTATGTTTCAAAACAACAAAAAGATATCTATTTTTGTTGTTGTAAATACAATAAAATTAATAAATATATAAACTGTGAGTTAGAAGAGTAAAATATACGTAGTATGTAATTGAAGTGAGCAAGAAGAGTAACACAACAATTATATTGGATAGACCAAAAAATGATTTAGCAAACCAAATATTGATTTTTCGTTAAAAAAAAAAACTGCCATCTAGTAACAGTTTAAAGAACTAAACAAAAAGAGATGAGGTGAAATTTTATCTTAGACGCAATTGTCATTAATAATCAAATTTAACGATTTTACTAATTTTTTGCAATTGTACATTTTCGTTGCCTAATTTGGCCAAAACTGATCATAATTAAAATAAAATAGCAGGAAAACTAAGCGGAAAATTCGGAAAAGCCACCGTGATTAACTAGATAAAACCTCAAAGAATATTTTAATACATGGTTTGCGCTGATAGGATCAGTAATTCTCTAGAAAAGATACACTTTCTTCAAGCATTTTTTACATTTTTCGTGTATTGGGCCGTTAAGTGTTTCAGTTACTGGGATGTTGGTATACATATTTTTTTTGTTTATTGATTTTATTTTATTCACTAGTTCAGCGTTGTTTTTAATTGAGAAACTATTTTCAAAGTTTTTAACGAATATCAACATAATAACAGAAAATCGTCCAAAACAGTGCGAAATTACTTTAATTTGTATCATAAACTTGAAAAGAATAAAATAATTTTCTATAGAAAATGTTACAGTAAGAAATTAATTCCAAAATATATCCATATTAAAATCAATAACAAACCAAAAACTGCCCAAAATATAAGACAAAAAGCAGAAAAGATGTGACTCAACCAGTCAATCAAACAACATATTAGGTATTAAAATAAACGGCCTCAATTTGAAATTATCCAGCTCACAACTCAACATGTTAAAATGTTTACGCCGTGTGGAATATGAACTAATGATACAATAGTTAATGATGATTCTTTACTTGCTTTTTCCATTGATTTAAATTTTTATAACATTTAATTAGCGGTCTTTCAAGGCTGACTGATTTTCTGATGAGGAAGGTTTTTTTTTACGATTCTACCTTGAGAGTCTTTAAGGAATTTGGTAGAGACGTGGCACAACTATAACACCACTATAACTTCGTTACAAGTACAACCTGTTGGTCTACATACCTCCAAATAAAAAAATGCTGAAACTATGGTTTAGTTTGCAACTATCGGTACAATAAAGTCGATAGTTGCAAAATAAATTTGTATACTTTTAATTAAAATTTTAAATAAGTGTGTTGTTAACTGAATGAATCAACATTTAATAAATAACATTTTTTCGGTCTACGATATCCTATCAAAACAACACCGGTCTTCTTCTAAAACATAAAAAAAAAATCTGTAGATTATTTCCTTCACAGGATATTTCATAAAAAAACAAAATTCAATTAAAACTTGTAGGATTTATTAATATTGTTTAAAAAAAAAAAATTCTTATTATAAAGATCTGCAAAAACAAAAACAAAAAGCTACATTTTCAATTTGTAAAGAAGGAGTCGACATCTAGAAAATAACAGCTTTCATATCGTTTTTTTTTTCATTATTCCTTCCATAAATAAAACGATTAACTGAAATAATAAATAAATCTATAAGTTTTTAAATTAATTTTTCGTTTACAGTTTAGACATTCAGACGGACGCCAATGTTTAAGAAAACTAAAAACTATTTTTTTTTTGTTTTGCACAGTATTTTGCTACATTCAACAGTTTTCTATTTTGAATAAAAAATTTAATGGAGTTTAACTGTCTGTATTTTGTTATTTTAAAACTTTGATAAATTTTGATAATTACTTAGACTATCAATTTTCATAATTTATAGAATATTTCGCTAATTCACAACATTTTACAGCTAAATAATCGACGAAAATTGAATCGATTTTACATTCGATTTGAATTTAAAAATGGAATTTGAATGTTTTTTTCAGGCTCGCATTTTTAAACTAAAGTATGGTTAGTGTAAGATTTGTGTTGGAATATTCGAGATATATTGGCTTTGCCACTGCATACATATTGAAAATATTGGAATACTGGTTTTGCCTGGCGGAGAACAAATTTTGGAAATATATTTTGGAAAGTTACTGATTCGCCAACATAGAATTTTGTGCTACCACACAATATACATTACATACATATTTTGTTGATTTCTCACCCCAAATTAATTGGAAAACTCAGCAAATAATAATAATTTTTAATATTATTGGCTAAATATGTATGTTTGTACGAGTATATGCAGAAAATACTAACTTAATCATATTTTCATCCAATATATCGTCCTCATGAATATTATTCATGAGCTGCTTACGATATTAGCCAAAAACAGCATAAATTTATTGATATACATATTTAGGTCTCTCGAAATATTATTGTCCAGTAGCATAATAAAATTATTGTACCAAGTAGTTTTATGAAATACATAATATGGAATATATAACACATACATAAATTATTAGCATATATGTACGTATATAGAGTTAATAAGTAAAGGCGATATACTATAACGAAGTAGCAATTTATAACATAAAAAAAATTATTTTATTATTTGCAATAATCGGATAATATTTTTTTATTGTAAGCTGTCTCATTTTTATATTTTATTGTATAACAACAGCAACAAAAAATACTTATACTTATAAACATATATTTATGTTCAAAGATTAATAAAAATACAGAAAAAACCAGTAACATTTGAGAATTAGTAGCATATTTATTATTTATTAAGGATAAGTATACTCATAGAAACATCTCTAGCATTCACTTAAATAAGTCTGTGGAACTAAACCAAAAACAGGATACCTGCAAAAACCAAAATTGAGTTGCATTTTTCCAAAATATTTTGAATTATCGTACACGTATCGCACAATGTTAAACTTTTTAATTACATAATAAATTTGATTATCTATTAAGCATCAAATGTATTAATTAAAACAAAAATAATAATCCAAAATATATACATAGTTTAATTTGATTAAATACTACAGTACCTAATTTTGCCTTTCGCCATATTGTTTCGAAAATAATGAAGATTTTGGAAAATTAATTAGATTATAAGGTATTGCTTCTGAGTCTGGAACGAGTAGTAGAAAAAACGTGATATTTTGTAGATATCGTGTTTTTATGTTGACTTCTATTCCAACGGATGATATTCGCAGTTATTTCTTTTCATTCAACTTTTCATCAAAATCGGATTATTTTTGCTTAGATGAAGACCAGAAAACAAAACCACTAGTGCGTGTTTTTTTTATTCTAGGTCTCTTATAGTCGCAGTATGTCAAGCCTAAATTTATCTAAATCGAATTTAATAAACTGCAGACTAGCAACGGGTTAGCCCCTTAATCTTGCATTACAAAATGTTGCATTACAAAATCTTGCATAACAATTTCCCGTACATTTATATAATCGCGCGCGCGATTCTATAAATGTACGGGAAATTGTTATGCAAGATAACAAATCGCACTGACAAAATTCTACTGTATAATGATAATTATACAGTAGAAATTTGCTTGAGATATCAAAAATCAAATGTCCAGGATTAAATATTCTTAACCAGAATATTATGTTGAGATATTCTGGAAAATGGAGATTTCCATTTTAATTTTAATGTTAAATCTTCATTAATCAGAAACGAAAATTTAAATTCTGGAAAATGAATATTAATTCTTCCTTATCCAGAATATTTTGTTGAAATATTTTGAAAAATTGAGATTCCCATTCTAATTCTAATATTAGCCGTATTTCTTGACGCATAGTTATCCGGATCGCTATCTGCACAATTTTTTTTTATTTTATTTTTTGTAATTATAATGCACTTTTATGAATACGCAATAAATATTATGTTAGATACTAAAGACATGTACAGATACTAAAACTGCAAAATTTTTTAAATGCAGGATATTGAATTTGCAAGATTTTCTATTTGCAAGATTCAGTACTTGCAAGATTTTGTAACTGCAAGATTTTGGGTTGGCAAGATTTTGATTTGCATGATTTTTAGAAAATGCAAGATTTTGTACTTGCAAGATTTTGTAATGCAAGATTTCTGGGCGCTCCCACTAGCAACGCTTTTATTAATATTACCGTCTGCGTTTTTTAAAAACCACTAAAGTAATAACATTAAGAACTAAACATGAAATAAATAATTTAATTTAGCAAACTTTTTAGTAAAATTAGAAGTGAGATAGTTTGAATCTGTCGGTAAAAAAATTTGTATATTCACTTAAGTAACATAAAATAAATCAGAAAACATGAATATTAATCAGATTTTTAGCCGATTTATATTCCGTAGTGAAATTCCGCATATTTATGGCAAAAGTGAATTTTTGATATTTTTACAGGAGGTGAAAATCTGAACGAATCTGCTTTTTGATACACTAAAAGAAACTAACCAAATTTAATAATTGTTCCGGTTTGAATTTTCTGCAAACACTAGTTTTTAAACCGATAAACCAATAAAACGAATTTGATTTATTTTGTAGATACACGGTAATATGCTTTTGCGACGATATAGAAAACTTCATGAAGAACTAAACCACCACAGAATATTACTGCAGCACAAGTATGGATTTGTCAGCCGGTCTGGAACAAGACGGCTTAAACCTAAAACCAAGCAGTTCAAACAATGCCGCCATGAGGCAACCACAATCGGCAGAAATAGTCACGACCAAAAAATCCAAGCCACCATCAGTGGTGTTGAAAAATTTCTCCAATGCAAATGTAGCCAACCTTAAAAATAATAAATCTGAAGCAATGCTGAAGGAACAGCTAAGAAGCGAAAAACACGAATTCTACACACATACTCCAAAGGAAGAGAAAGGGAGCAAATTGTCATGCGTGGCGTAAATTATGATACCCCCATCGAAGAGATCAGGGCAGATTTAGAATCCAACGGGGCCAAAATCAAAGGAGTCTACCCAATATATAACAACTCAATAGGCAAGAAAGAGCAACTATCATGCTTTTTCGTCAGTTACGAACAAACCAACAACACCGAGGTTATTATATCAATAAGAGGATGCTGCCACTGTCGTGTCTCATGGGAGCTAAGGAAGAAAAGGAACGGTTTCCGATGCAACAATTGCCAAGGGTTCGGGCGCTCGTTGTCAAATTGCTACATCAACTATAAATGCGTCAAATGCGGCGATGGATATTCACCAGGAGTGCGGGGATCACACAGCTAGCTACACCGAATGCAGCAAACGACAGGAGAATTTGGGTAAGTCCGAACCACTGTATATTGTACCAAAAACAGTCGTCTCAGCACCAATTGTTTTTAACTTTAAATACATACCAATTACGTGAGTTACGCCGAAGTGGTCAATCACACAGAAGAGCACGGCCCAGGTGCCACCAAGCAAACACATAACGTCAAGCAACCTACTTCCCCACTAGAAGGGCAAAACGACCTGCAAGAATTCTTTAACAAATCCAAGTATTTATCGGGCTACAAAAATGTTACACAATTCGCATGTACCTAACTTTTATCTTTCAATTTTCTAAATGAAGTTCGAGCTAGTTCACCTGCTCATAAAAACAAAGCCGGATATGGCATGCTTGAACGATACCAAGTTAACCACCATACACTTGCTGGCTATACCAAGCTACACAATATAGCGCACACACACAAATACAACTAGGTCCAGGGGCAAGGCGATTGCAATTAAAACGGCCATTCCAACCCTAGGATGCACACTAGGGAAAACGTCTCGAAATGAATACTCCTTCAACTCCCTAAGAAAGCCAGAACACTGACTAGACTACAAAAATGCAGATTGGCTTATGTTTAAACACCTGATTTACTAGAAGGTCAAACCGCTGATCAACAAAAAATCAGTACCTCAGCAGAGAGTGACGGCTTCACAACTGAGCTCATAAAGACCATTCATTAAATTTGCCTCCAGAGAAGCCATTCCACTTCAGGTCAGTAAGCCCAAAAATCTGCGAATAACAATTGTGCAACTAATTAAAATTCAAAATCAATTCTAAAATTTGAACAGGAAAATGCCACTTTTATACACCAAAACATTAATCAACAGACTCACTAGGAACATTCACAGCAAAATTAATGAACAACACCAGAACGATTTTAGAAACAAACTCAGGGATATCGCCCCATGCAAAGTCCTAGGCATCGCTTTGCTATAGCAAACTATGTATAGACTCAAATATGTATAATAGCAAGCGAACTAGGGGAACACTTCCGCAATACAAACAGTATATCCTCAATTTTAGAAACAGAAGTTGAAGAAGTAGTTGAAGCTTTCCTTTCATTACAATCAAAACAATACCATTCTTCTTAGTCATTAAATCTGCGCCTAAGAGGTCTTAGGGGTCAATACAAAATTAAAAAACAGGAAGTCACCGGAGGTAGACAGCACAGCAAACAAAGACATCAAAAATCTTCCCCATCTCAGGAGAAAACTTTCTATAGCAAAGATCATAAACGCCATACTAGAGCATGCGGTTACTTCCCGAAAGGATGGAAGTTATCTAGGGTAATAGCCATCTTAAAGCCCGGAAAGGTATACACTCTGAAAAACACCAGACCTATCAGTTTGCTAAGCTTTATAAGCAAGATTTCCGAACGGATAATCGCCACAAAGCTTTGAGAGTAGGTCGAGATCATTATTCCAGAGGAGTAATTCGGGTTTACCCCAACAATTTCAACCACTGGCGCTCTATCCGGTTTCCTTAACCACATCAGAAAATTAAAAACGTATCATTCAACATCGTTTGACACAAAGGATTCATATACAAACTGAGCAGGAACAAAATTCCATCGAACCTAATAGCCCTGATAAGCTCATACTTAGACAACCGGAAATTATACGTATCCCTAAGCACAATATATTCCAAAGTTTTCAACACGATGGCCGTGGTCCCCCAGGGCTCAGTCCTGGATCCTCTGCTTTACGTGCTGTTTATGGCGGATATCACCATCCATCTAGCTAGAGACGTCAAACTGCTGATTTATGCAGACGACACTACCAAATATAGCTCCAACCGCAGTGAATACCAGTGCATGCTCAAAATTCAACATTATCTAAACATACTATTACAATACTACTCGAAGTAGAAAATTAAAACCAATGCCTAAAGTATTCCAATATCTACAAAAAAGCCTCTCCAATCATAGTAAACGGCGTTCAACCCGAGACTGTGAAAAAAACAAATTACCTGGGAGTAACCCTCGCAAACAACCTTAGCTTCAACCCCCACATTCAGAATATCAGAAGAAAGACTTTTTTTGCCTTCAGCGTTTTATATTCTTTCCTGAACATAAACAGATGCCTCAGCCTTGAAAATAAATGACTACTCTATATGCTCTACATCAGACCGATCGTGACATACGCCGCCCCGATATGGTACAACTTGATCTCAAACACCCAAGAAATAATCCTACAACGCATACAAAACAGAGTTCTGCACCACATCTTCAACGTCTGGCCACGTCCTCTTGACTATCACTTCACACTATACTATATCTCCTGCACAATTGTGCGAAACTGTGCTCTCTGGATGAGGTTAATCGATAACTACAACAACGGGTCTCGCTGAAATTGCTTTGTGGATAAGAGTTAGAGGTCAGAGAATAAAAGGAAACGGAATAATACGCCCTCCCCATGATGTTTTAAATATTATCCAGGAGTAAAACCTTGATCCCAAGTCATCAGGGATATTTATGACCTCGAAACAATTAAGATCGTGTATCATGCCTACGTCAGATCTCAACTTAAATATGCGGTCAATGTATGGTGTCCATTTTACGACGAATTTATCCGCAACATTGAGAGTATCCACAAAAAGTTTATTACGACCCAAATTAAACCGTACTACGGTAACCTGAAGCGATTACCATCATATCTTAGTTAAGCCGATTATGTCAAATCTATTACTAGACAAAATTGGTAAATAGATGAGAGGTTTTAAAGTGTTCCTTTGTTGGAAATATTTTACTTGTTCAAATCAATGCACCATTTACCATACACTGGAATCAAATATAATGAAGGCACCGAGTAGGAATTTAAGTGACATTAAGTTCCGTAATGGAATGAATAAATACAGAACACACCTATCGTGACAATGAACTAGTAAACATGATGGGGAGGGGTTTCGATAAAATCGACCATCTGTATGACTTTTACTTAAGCAAAAACAGCTTTAAACGTAGGTTGAATCACATTAAAATATTAAAAAATCACTTGTCGCAATGATGATGATTCTATTATACAAACTATTGTTGGTTACAACAATTTTCACCACTCTAACAAATTCACCATATTTATGAAAACCAAATCAATATTGGAAATAAAATAAAAATGGCGAACGATATGAAAATTTTATACCAGTTCACTATACTAAAATTAAAATGTTATCCAGAAAATTGAAGATAAATCCTTTGGAAAATGATTGAAGAAGAAAACGATCAAAATATAAAACACAGAAGATGGTCTATAAATTTATTTTGTGATGATTGGCCAAATGGCTAGAATATTATAGCGCACAATAAGGACACGACATAACTGTATTTACGAGTGAAGTGAATTATATACATTCTTATATACAAACATATTACAATAATATAAATAAATAAAAGGATATCATGCTATTATACATAAAAATGTCCTCGCTGCAGAATACACATACATACATCCAGCAAATTTCGACTGAGGATTTCCTTTCATGTTGTTTTCCACAGTCACACAAGATTTATGATACAATTTGTCAATTGTTTTATTAAATTGATACTTCTGGGAATTGGAAACTTTTATTTTATTTATTTATGTTTTTCCTGCTGCCTGCATACACTACTGTTGTCATATTTTTGTTCTGTACGTTTTTTTCTTGTATCTTTTGTCTTTGGGTATACTAATGCTATATAGATTTATAGATTTTCAAGTTTTACGTTTGTGCACCAAGTGACCTGAATCTATATTGGATACGATTAAATTTAAGTAAATCATATTGGAGAAATGGTTTTCATCAATATTCTAGTTGTTTAATAGCGAGCGATTTGTTACGAAATTCGCACTGCTAAGGTGGTTGCTAACATTAAACAAATTATTAGTAAGTATGTAAACCTTTATAAAATATTTTGGGTTTGTGCCATTTGTAATTTTATACTGATTAGGAAGTTACAAAATCTTCGCTTTGTAGGATTAAATTGAGAGTATAAGATTCGGGCTGGATTGCTTCTCGTAGAAATGACATTCGGCGATCATGATGATTTTTTTGCCTGTTAAGTTGGAAAACTTTGGTACAACGGATCCCTTTTATAACTATTTGTTGCACCGAAATTTGGGGAAAATAATATAGCAACAGGCAATTTTTGAATCATAAATTGTCTTTTACATGAATAAATTTTGACAGTGTGAATTGTTTACCTTAACCTATAGGACCTAGAATTCGTGAAGTGCTCATACTTGCTAGCTTTATGATTTTTTCGATGTGACCCCCGAGGCAGCTCGCTGAGGAAGAAATAGTGTCAGTTGCTTGGGCAAGGAGTGCTGTTTGCTGTGAAATCTCAGATAGGGAACACGTGTCAATAAAGTAGGCTGACATAAAGCGTGCTAAGTGTCTAAACAAGGTGAAGTCGGGTTTCCCCAAAGAGAATAAGGCAAAGCTATTCAGCGATGTGATAAATGTTTACATTTCACTGTTGATCAGCGTCAGTATTTCGTAACTATGCCCAATTTATGTTACAATTGTCTTCGCTCCGATCACACAATTTCTTCGCAATTTGTTCTGTAATTCTCAGCACCATTCGCTGTTACATAAATTTGCCGTCGAACCTATTATCACACATGCGAAAGCTGAACCGCTGCCTACAAGCTAGAAGCCTCGAACACTATAAATTGCTAGGAATCGCAATACCAACACCGCAATAACTGCAATCAAATCAGCAGAATTAGCGCTTGCTGCTGCCAATTCCAAAATAATATCACCATCACCTGTGTACTTAGTCACGATACTAGTTAAAGTCCTTGATCATGTTGGACAGTCTGTAGTTGGGAGAGAACTTTTGGACTCCTGGTCACAACTAAATATTATGACCGAGTCGTGACAGTGCCACAAAAATACATGCGATTGGATCCAACGCCGCCACAAGTTTCACCTGCTTAACAATCTAATTGAGATCGACCACGATGTTTTTTTTTCACCACGTTATCCAAGTACTCCCAAAAATAACCAGCTATCAACCGAACACATCAATTTATAACATCGAGTTTTGGGCAATACCATTAAATCTGAAGCTAGTCGATCCAGAATTTTTTAAATTCCAAGGTATCGACTTGCTGCTAGGTGCGCAGATTTTCCAAGAACTACTGTCAATGATTCAAATCAAGCTGGCTGTTCATCTTCCTATAGGCTCCAGAATACCGTATTAGGTTGGGTTGTTTCTGGAAATCTGTCGTCTAAGACACAATCAAACCACACTTATCTTGTAGTTGTTGGACTTGAAGAAGTTGATTGTGAAAATCATTTCACTAAGTTCACTACGCGCGAGAGTGAGGGAAGTTTATAAAACTTCCATTCTCATCAGATCGGGTGTTTTTGGGCGATTCATAATTTTTGGATCACGAAGATTTTACAATGCGGAAAGACGACTGCACAAGTCACAAGAACTATTATCCAGCTATACAAAGTTTATTGATGACTAAAAGCAGAGCCTTCTAGAGTATAGAGCCATAATCATTATGACGTATTTTTTAGAAGCTTTTTTAGTGGTATAACTTTTCACTAATTTCCATAGGAATCCATAGTAAAAATGATGTTTTTTAGCTTCAAGTTTTTCATTGAAAAAAGCAAAAATGTTACAAAATTTTTATACAGAAGTGTTCTACATATCTTTAGCAGCAATATTCAAGAAGGATATATTGGTATTAAGTAAATATTAATTGCAGAAATATTAAAATTAAATTATTTCTAAAATATATTTTTCGAACTTTCATTTTGAAAAATACATCAAAGTTGGCTCTGACGAATTAAAATAATACTTGCTACATTTATCTTTACTTTTACTAGTGTACGTTAGATGTCTCAGATTTATACAGAAAAATACGAAAAAAAATTGTTTAATCACAAAATTATCACACGCTCTTAATACTTTGAGAATTTGTTTTGCTTTTCCTACAATTTTTGAACTTAAAATTTCCCCAGGTGGCAATTTTTGGTACAATTTTTAAAAAATTTGTACTGCCATCTATTTAATGTATATTGACTTAATGCACACAATTTGTAGTAAGCTTTTCTTTTTAATTTGACCAGAATGCTGTTGTTATGAACTTTTTTTAATATTTTGGTTTAAATAAATCAATTATTACAAGAAAATGAAAACAATTTACTTAAACGACATTTATATATGTTGAAATTGAAACATTTATGAAAATATTTCAGAAATCATAATTAAGAATTTGTAACGTTTTCATTGACAAATTTGTCTTAAGAAAAAAAGTGATTTCCCATATGTTTTATGTGTTTTACTATGGAAATTTTGATTTTTTCGTCGTTTCTAATTCCCTTAAAAAAGCTTCGTTTTTTAGATTATGGCTTGTATAATCAAGGTTGCTTTGCTAAAAGTCGCTAGGCTACATGAAACACTTCGATTCAAAATCAGTCACATCACCGAACTGTTTCTTTCCAAATCATTGCGTAATAAAGCCTGAAAGCTGCTCAACGAAATTACGTGTTGTGTTCGATTGATCCGCCAAAAGCTCGAGAGAAAAATAATTAAATTGAATCATGATGGTGGGCCCAGTTGTTCAAAACGATCCACTTTCAACATTGATTCGTTTTCAAACACACGCATATGCATTCAGCACCGATATTGCGAAGATGTTTCGGCTAATTCTAGTGCGTGAAGACGATCAAACGTTCCAACTAATTGTTGAAACCTCCTGTCGAACTACTTTCAACATTCAAGCTAAAAACTGTCACATATTAGATGTCTAAAGAAATTAGCTACAGACCACAAACATACATTCGCTGTTGCCATCGACTCTATTGATATGTTATGAATTTTCATACAAATTGACGAAAATGATTTGATCAACACATTAGGGATTTATTGGCATCCAGCGTCTGATAAATTTACAGTTGCTGTAAACATGAACGAAGGTTCAACCGTTCCCAAAAGAGTCATTTTATCACAAATTGCTCGAATTTACGATCCTTTTGGTCTATTGGCACCCGTATGGTCATATTGGGAAAATTTTCGATTCAGTTACTATGGAACTTACATCTATACTGGGATCAAGCACTTCCCCAAAATCAGCATTACATACTGGCAGACGTTTCAAAGGAGTCTATACCGTAATCATCGCCTATTTGATTCAAATCGTCCACCAAACATTTATATACATGGATTTGCCGGTTGTGTGTGAGTATGATGGTCTATGTCCGTTCATCCGTCAATCTCCTTTGTTCGAAATCTCGTGTTGCTCTAGTAAAAAAAAAAACAACTTTGCCGAGCAAAAAATATGTGCGGCTGTGCTGCTGGCAGAACTAAGGACCAAAATTCACAATATGTTGAATTTTAATGTGTATTTAAAACTTTCTAGTGGCCCGACTCGGCCATCATGCTGCACTGGATAAAATCGTGCCCATCAAAATGGAAGAGTTTTGTTTCACATCAAGTCACCGCAGTACAAAACGTCTCACAAAAGTAAAGCTGCCGAGACATGTGCCGATCGAATATAATCCAGCCGATCTGCTCTCACGAGGATTACTCCCAGAGAGGTTCATTAAATCTGATCTCTGGCTCCTTAAGCCTATATTTCTTAGACAAGAGACTTCTTTTTGGCCAACGCTACGTGAAAAGTAAGAGTTTCCATTACCAGAGAAAACGCCTCCAGAAATGAAGAAAGCTGCAACATGCAACATAGTATCATTCGATTCTCCTAATGTGGTAATAGGACAGTTTCTCGCGCGCATTTCTTCGCACTTTTCCCTCGCGGGAACAATCACCGCCTAAAGATTTCCTTGCGGGAACATTTCATCGCATGAAGCGATTTCCAGAATTTATAATTTTTAAACCCCATTTTCCCGAATTTATAGCAATTTTCAACCTCGATTTTCCAGAATTTATAGCGAGAAAATGTTTCGATTTACACCGGGGCCGATGGATTAGTTCGCGTTGCCATAGTGAAAACCGCGCATGGTATGTATAAATGAGTAAGTTCGAAAATATGCTGGCTGCCACAAAACCAAATTGAACTTTCTTAACGTAACACTTTTACACTTCGCCACAAAGAAAATGCATCAAGTCTGTGAATGTATATTTAAAACAACATGTTTACCACCTTTAGCCCTTATAAAAAAGGCCCGGAGATCGATTGGGCGTCAAACTTTTTTTGTTTTATTTGAGGATTGAAGAATATTTGGGAAATGTTAAATTAATACCAGTTCTTTCTGTTTTATGACGTCTACAACGTTTTCTTATTGGACTGTTAGCATGTTCAAGGACCCATATGTCCCAAGCACGTCCCGGAATTTAGAACATTTCTTTCGGAATTTTCTCTAATTCGCAGGTTTTTGTCATCTCCGAGAGTATTTCGTATAATTTAGTAATTGTCCATTAAATTACTATTAAACCAATTTTCCTTCTCTTTTTGTCCGAGGCAGTGATGCGTTTGAGTATTTCAAGACCTCTATCAATAGGCGTTGAGACCTGTAATTGTCATACAAACGTTCTACACGTTTCGTGGAAAATTAAATTTTTTTGAAAATCAACAGAACTCTAGCCTACAAATTCAGAGCTTTAAAAATCGAAAATCTGCAAATGTGCTTCGATTTCGATGATTGATACCTCTATCAATAGGCGTTGAGACCTGTAATTGTAATTCAAACGGCCATTTATATCGGTCGAATATTTCTACACGTTTCGTGAAAAATCAAATTTTTTTGAAAATCAACTGAACTATGTATAGCCCACAAAGTCAGAGCTTTAAAAATCGAAAATCTGCAAATGTGCTTCGATTTCGATGATTGATACCTCTATCAATAGGAGTTGAGACCTGTAATTGTCATACAAACGGTCATTTGGATCGGTCGAATATTTCTATACATTTACCCACAAATTCAGAGCCACAAAATTCGAAAATCTGCAAATGTGCTCCGATTTCGTTGATTGTTCAACCACTTTAAAGATCAGCATCACAAATTTCATAACATTTCTGTGCTACGCTGCTTTCTTTTTTTTCAGCGAAACTTCCCGGTACGTAGCAGCGCACCTCTCAAATTCTCAATATTTAGTAATTTTTAATTAGTTTAAAGAACTGAAATATATTACCTTAATTATAAATTTTTATGTTGAACTATAAAATAAAATTCAAATTTATTTTATAAAAACATGAATTCCTCTAAGCCGTGAAATGTTTACGGTCTTAAACGATTACGACGATAATCTTATCTCCTTTTATTGTACTTTCAATAATTTTAACATGCACTTAATATTGTCGGACTAGCCAAGTTTGAGGGTATCTTTTGTATTGCATTTCGCCTAGATGATGTGCAAATAGAAAAAAAGAGGAATGAGTATTCGTTTACTTTAAGCCAAATCGTCTTGTTATTTAAATATTCCTCTAATTTTCTTGTCGGAATATTTCTAAAGTGTTAACAATGAAACATGCAATAATAAGAATAATAATAACATGAAATTATTATTATAAAAATAATAATAATAATAATAATAATAAATATAAATTTTAAATGAAAAATATACAAGAAAGCAATGGAAATGATGTACATACATACAGAAAAATAAGAAAACGAAAGCTTCAACAATAAGATGTTTGTAAACGATAACATTTTTAATTCTATCAGTTTTTTTTTGCTGCTTCTATAGATACGAGTATATGTTGCACATAAATACATTACACATTACTGGTTGGTATCTATAAAACATGAATTTAAAATATTAGAGATCCTTTTGCTTGCTTAAACTTCTAACTATTGCTTACATACTACTTGTATAAGTAAGATGGATTACATTTTTAACGAAATAAGAAGAAAATTTATATGCAAGAATACAGTAGATTTTATTTTTATTTTTTGTACTCGTATAGGGAAGTATGAAGTATTTTATTATCATATTAAATGTTAGTACAATACATCCAGCATATGTAAATGGATTAATCTATTGTGGAAATATAATTTTTATTTTTTTTCTTATACTATAACTACTCTGCATATAAAAGATTAAGACGGAGAAGCAGCAGCATCAGCATTACAAAAACCATAAGTAGTATGGTTTATTGTTTCTTACATATTTCGAATTTTTTTTTGTTTTGCTTACATTATTCTTTTTTTATGGAAATGTCCAAGGATTTTTCAATTTATTACTACAAGTGTCTTTAAATATAAATTCTTATCTTTTTTTGTGGTTGTTTTTCCGGCCAGAGGTATAACGCTTGAAATCAATCATTTTGTGTACGAGCATGAAAAAGTAGCATGGTGTAACATTCTGTAAATGTGATTGGGGACTGTCATAATCGACAAGACTATTTTTGTATTCTAAATGGTGAAGTTTTAAAAATATTGAAACTACGAGGCCACATTGCTAATATACTTCAAATTTTTGTAAATCTTAAAATAATTTTAATTTTTCAAATTCTTGTACTTCTAAAAATTTTAAATTTCTTAAAAACATAAAAACTTTGAAATTCGTAAATTTTTCAGTTATGATTCGCTGAAGTATTTATTTTTTAAAATTCAACAATTTTTAAAATTCTTCAAATTCCTAGAAGTACTACAATTTTTATATTTCTAGGAATTCTTAAATACTAACAACACTTTGAAAGCTTAAAAGTCTTTAAATTCTTAGAATTTTAAAATTTCTTAAAAATCATTATTTTAAAATAAAATTATTAGAATCATTATAGATTTAAAATTCGTGTACTTCTTAAAATTTTAAATTTCCTTCAAATCTAAAAAAAATTTAAATTCTTTAATTTTTCAGTTTTGATTCTTTAAATTTGTTTAAGAATTTTGGATTTTTAGGATTTCGAAATTTTAAATATTTTAAATTTATTCAAATTCCTAAATTTTTACAATTCTAGAAATTCTTACATTTCTTAAATTATTTATGTACCTTTAGTGCTTAAAAATCTTTAAATTCCCAATATTTTCAAATTAATTAATTTAAATCATTACAGTTTTTAAAATTCTTGGACTTCTTTAAATTTTAAATTCCAATAAAATTAAATGTTTTTGTAATACTATAATTTTTCAGTTCTGATTTTTAAAATTTTAAAAATAATTTAGGTTTTGAGAACTCGCTAGAGTACTGAATTTTTTTAAAAATATTTTTAAAATTTAAAATTTTTTAACTTCTTTAAATTCTTGAAATGTTTGTAATTATCAAATATATTATAGCTTTTTAATTCAGGTACTTCCCAAAATTTTAATTTTCTTAAAAATCCAAAAAAATGTAAATTCTAAATTTTCAGTTCTAATTTAAAATATTTAATTTTTAGAATTTGCTGGAACACTTTATTTTTCAAAATTTAAATTTTTTTGAAATTCTTCAAATTTTTAAATTAAATTACTTAAATTAATTAAAGTACTTTGAATGCTTAAAAGTCTTGAAATTTTTAGAATTTTAAATTTCTTAAACATCCTAATATTTTAAAATAATTTAATTAAAATTATGGTTGTATTTAAAATTCTTGTGCTTCTTGAAATTGTATGTTCCTTAAAAATAAAAAAAAAATAAAAATTAATTCTTGAGTTTTTAATTTCCGATTTTTAAATTTTGTAAAGTATTACAAATTTTTCAATATATTAAAAATTATACACTTTCAAAAAATCTTTAAAATCTTAAAACTTTTGTAATTCTTAAAATCATAAGTTTTTAAAATTTGAGTACATATTCTTAAAATTTTAAATTTCCCTATAATCTACAAAAAATCTTTAGCTTAAATTTTACAGTTCTGATACTTACAATTTTGTAAGTATTACATATTTTTAGAATTTCCCTAAATACTTTTTAAATTTTAAATATTTTAGAATTTATAAAATTTTTAAATCTTTAATTTTTAATAATTATATAAATTCTTAAAATATTTAAGTACTTTGAACGCTTAAAAATCTGGAAATTATTAGAATTTTAATATTTCCTTAATATCCTAATATTTTGCAGCAAACTAAATTAAATCATTACAGTTTTTCAAATTTCTATACTTCTTAAAATTTTAAATACCTTAAAAACCAAAAACTTTGAAATTCGTAAATTTTTCAGATATGATTCTCCCTATTTTTACAGTTCCTTGGATTTCTAGAATTCGCTGAAGTATTTAATTTTCCAAAAATTCAACAATTTTTAAAATTCTTCAAATTCCTAGAAGTACTTCAATTTTTATATTTCTAGAAATTCTTAAATACTAAAGACACTTGGAAAGCTTTAAAGTCTTGTATTCCTAGAATTTTAAAATTTCTTAAAAATCAAAATATTTTAAAACAAAATTATTAGAATCGTTATATTATAAAATTTTTTAACTTCTTTAAATTTTGAATTTCTTTAAAATCTAAAACATGAATTTTTCTTCAGTTCTGACTCTTAAAAATTTTAAAGTATTTCGGTTTCTTTGAATTAGCTAAAGTATCTATTTTTTTTTAAAAATACTTTTAAAATTAATTTTTAAATTCTTAAAATTATTAAAAAAACACAAAGATATTTTTTATGTATAATTTCTATTAATTTTCGAAATAATATTTATTTTTTTGTATTAAATTTAAAACAATAAATTATACACGTTAAAAATCACTTTCATTATTGTGATAATAAAATTTTTAATTCGGAATACCGGTTTCGGACATTCGTCCTTCTTCAGTTCCTATTTGACTATTAACTTAATGTGTAAAAATCACGCGTTTTTATATGCGATCGTTAGCATTTTACAGTTTATCTATCTACTGTATAAAATCAAATCATAAATCTTATGCGCTTTGGTGTTTGTTTTGTCATTTAGTATTAAACTATTGTTCCTGTGTCTATATATTTGCAGTTCTTCTAATCTGTCCAGCATGTCACCTTTTCCCATTCGATGCATTATGTGTAAGTTTGTGTTGATATCAGTGAATGTATGGTTTTCATTGTGTAGATGTTGAGCATAATTTGATTTGAAAATTGTTTTGTTGTGTGGATGTTTTAATTCCTGTGTGTGTTCCTTAAATCTTATTTCAAATGTTCTCCCGGATTGTCCGATGTAAAATTTGGGGCAATTATTACACGTCAATTTATATACACCGCTGTCAACATTTTTATTTTGTTTTTCTTTTAATTTATTTTTGATTTTATGACTGGTTTTGTGTGCTATGGTGTATTTAAATTTCTTAAAAACCTTTTTTACTGTGTTACTCGTAGTTTTGTGATACTCTAGCGTTATGAATTTTGTGATTTCATCTTCTGTGCTGTACATAGTTGTTAAATGTTGTGATTTTATTTTACCTACGATTTTTCTGTTGAGTTTGTGAATGATATTTACATTGAATCCGTTCTGTTTAGCTATATGTGTAATAATGTGGAGTTCATCATCGTAATCCTGCTTATTCATCGGAATTTTGTTAAGCCTATTTAACTGTACTAAACTGTAAAATGCTAACGATCGCATATAAAAACGCGTGATTTTTACACATTAAGTTAATAGTCAAATAGGAACTGAAGAAGGACGAATGTCCGAAACCGGTATTCCGAATTAAAAATTATATTATCACAATAATGAAAGTGATTTTTAACGTGTATAATTTATTGTTTTAAATTTAATACAAAAAAATAAATATTATTTCGAAAATTAATAGAAATTATACATAAAAAATATCTTTGTGTTTTTTTAATAAAATCGTGATAAAAGCCACAGAAGGAGATGGAAGTATACCATTTATACAGTAATCTTAAAATTAGATTTAAAATTCGTGTACTCCTTAGAACTTTAAATTTCTTTCAAATCTTAAAAAAATTTAATTCTTTATATTTTCAGTGTGGATTCTTTAATTTTTTGTAAGTAATTTAGATATTTAGAATTTTGAAATTTTAAATATTTTAAATTTCTTAAAAGCCTCTAAATTTTTACAATTCTTGAAATTCTTAAATTAATTAAATTATAAATGTATCTTTAGTGCTTAAAAATCTTTAAATTACTAGAATTTTTAAATTTCTTAAATTTCCTAATATTTTCAAATTAAATGATTTAAATCACTATAGTTTTTAAAGTTCTTGTGTTAAATTTCTTAAAACTCAAAATTTTTTTTAATACTTTCATTTTTCGGTTCTAATTCTTAAAATTTGAAAAGTTAGATTTTGAGAATTCGCTAAAGTACTTAATTTAAAAAAAAATATTATAAAAATTTAAAATTTTTTAAATTCTTGAAATTTATATTATTTTCAAAACCATTAATTATAGTTTTATTTGTTAAAATTAAAAAAAAAATTAAATTCTAAATTTTCAGTTCTAATTACAAAAATTGTTAAACTATTTAATTTTTAGAATTTGCTGAAACACTTTATTTTTCAAAATCAAAATTTTTTGAAATTCTTCAAATTATTAAGTCTATTAACTTTTATATTTCTAGAAATCCTTAAAATTAAGTACTTGAATTAATTAAAGTACAATATTCAAAAGTCTTGAAATTCTTAGAAATTTTAAATTTCTTAAATATCAAAAAAAAATTAAATTCTTGAATTTTTAATTTCCGATGCTTAAATTTAATAAAGTATTTCATATTTTTAAATATTTTAAAAGTTTTAAACTTATTAAAAATCTTAAAAATTTTGAAACTTTTGTAATTCTTAAAATCATAATATTTTTTAAAATTCGATTACTTTTTAAAATTTTAAAAGTCCTTAAAATCTAAAAAAAAAATCTTTCTCTTAAATTTTACAGTTCTGATACTTACAATTTTGTAAGTATTATAGATTTCTATTATTTCTTCTATTATTATTTTAAATATTTTAAAAGTCTTTAACTTTTTATAATTATTTGAATTCTTAAATAATTTAAGTACCTTGAATGATTAAAAATCTTGAAATTCTTAGAATTTAAATTAAAATCTAAATATTTTGATACAAATTAAATTAAATCATTATGTTTTTTAAAATTCTTGTACTTTTTAAAATTTTAATTTTGTTAAAAACCTAAAAACTTTAAAATTCATGAACTTTTTAATTATGATTCTTACTATTTTTACAGTTCCTTAGATTTCTAGATTTCGCTATAGTATTTAATCTTGTAGAAATTCAACAATTTGTAAAATTCTTGAAATTCCTAGAAGTACTTTAATTTTTAGATTTCTTGAAATTCTTAAATATTAAAAACACTTTGAAAGCTTAAATATCTTGAAATTCTTAGAATTTTAAAATTTCCTAAAAATCAAAATATTTTAAAATTCTTGTACTTCTTTAAATTTTAAATTTTTTTTAAATCTAAAACTTGAATTTTTTTTCAGTTCCGACTCTTAAAATTTTTAAAGTACTTTCGTTTCTTTGAATTAATAGCTGAAGTACCTATTTTTTATTTCAAAATATTTTAAAAATTATTTTTGAATGGCTTAAAATTTCTGAAATTTTTATAATTTTTAAAATCATTATACTTTTTAAAATTCGTGTACTTCTTCAAATGTAAAAAAATTGAAATGCGTTAATTTTTCAGTTTTGATTCTTAAAATTTTTTTAAATATTTTAGATTTTTAGAACTTCGAAATTTTAAATATTTTAAATTTCTTCAAATTATTTAAAGTGTTTACAATTCTTAAATTATTTAAATAATTAATATACTTTAAGTGCTTAAAAATCTTTAAATTGCTGGAATTTTTAAATTTCTTAAATATACTAATATTTTCAAAATAATTAATTTAAATCATTATAGTTTTTAAAATTATTGTACTTCTTAAAATTTTAAATGTCTTAAAAATCTGAATTTTTTTAATACTTAATTTTTCGGTTCTGATTCTTAAAAGTTTTAAAGTAAATTAGATTTTGAGAATTCGCTAAAGTACTTAATTTTTAAATTTTTTTTTTTTAAATTTAAAATTTTTTATATTCAAGGAATTTTTGTAATTCTCAAAACCATTAAAGTTTTTTAATTCGGGTACTTCCCAAAATTTTAATTTTCTTAAAATTCCAGAATATTTGAAGTTCTAAATTTTCAGTTATAATTACAAAGATTGTTAAAATATTTAATTTTTAGAATTTGCTGAATTACTTTATTTTTAAAATTCAAATTTTTTTGAAATTCTTCAAATTCTTTAGCCTTTTAATTTTTATAATTCTAGAAACTCTTTAATGAAAGTATTTAAATTAATAAAAGTAATTTGAATGTTTAAAAGTCTTGAAGTTCTGAGAATTTTAAAATTTCTTAAAAATCCTAATATTTTAAAATAAATTTATTAAAATTATGATTGCTTCTAAAATTCTTGTGCTTCTTGAAATTGTATATTTCTTAAAAATCAAAAAAGAATTTAAATTCTTCAAATTTTCATTTCCGATTCTTAAATTTTATAAAGTACTATACTCCGCCTTGCTGGCCCTAAGTCCACCGACTTTATTTTGTACAGCTTGCATGATGGTATTTTTTCGCTCAGACGCACCGTTTTCGAGATATTTGCAATTTTTCGATTTTAGGGGTATTTGTTGTTGTTGTTTTACAAAGAGCGAGTTCATTTCAGGAAAAAAATCATAACTCGAGAATGGCTGGAGCGATTTTGGATTTCAAAATCAACTAACCATCATCACTCCTCCCTTCACCTTCCCTAAAAATGTTATGGCAATCGGTTAAGCCGTTCTCGAGTTATGGAGTGACAATCAAAATGTGCACTTCCTTTTATATACATATATAGATTTCAGATTCTTAAATATTTTAAAAGTTATACATTTTTTAAAAATCTTTAAAATTTTGAAACTTTTGTAATTCTTAAAATCATAACAATTTTTAAAATTCGAGTACTTTATAAAATTTTAAATTTCCTGAAAATCTAAAAAAAACTTTCTCTTAAATTTTACATTTCTGATACTTACAATTTTGTAAGTATTACATATTTTTAGAATTTCCCTAAATACTTTTTAAAATTTTAAATATTTAAGAATTAAAAAAATTCTCAATTCTTTAATTTTTTATAATTATATAAATTCTGAAATTATTTAAGTACTTTGAAAGCTTAAAAGTCTTGAAATTCTTAGAATTTTAAAATTTCTTTAAAAACCGAAATATTTTAAAATGAAATTATTACATTGATTATATTTTAAAATTCTTGTATTTCTATAAATTTTAAATTTCTCTAAAATTTAAAACTTGAATTTTTCTTCAGTTCTGATTCTTAATTTTTTTAAAGTATTCTAATTTCTTTGAATTAGCTGAAGTACCTAATTTTTTTAAGTTCTTAAAATTCTTGAAATTTTTGTAATTCTTAAAATCATTATAGTTTTTAAAATTCGGGTACTTCTTAAAACTTTAAACCTAAATAAATTGAAATTCGTTAATTTTTCAGTTTTGATTCTTTAAATTTAAGTGTTTTAGACTTTTAGAAGTTCGAAATTTTAAATATTTTAAATTTCTCCAAATTCTTAAAAGTCTTTAAATTTTTACAATTCTAGAAATTCTTAAATTTGTTTTTTTTTCGCTGGCGCTACATCCCATAGAGGAATTTGGCCGCTTCATTTGAAGTTTCGTAATTATTTTTTTGACGGATAATGAGTGATGAATTCATTGATCCAACATTAACCAGCCGTGATTTTTTCATCACCCGCCGGGAATCGAACCTGGGACCTCCGGAGCTTAAAGCAAACTTGCTAACCACTGTGCCACCGGGGCGGCAATTCTTAAATTACTTAAATTATTAATGTACCTTCTTAAGTGCTTAAAATTTTTAAATTCCTAGAATTTTTAAATTTCTTAAATATCCTAATATTTTCTAATTACTTAATTTAGATCATTATAGTTTTCAAAATTCTTATGGTTCCTAAATTTCTTATAAATCTAAATTATTTTAATGCTTCAATTTTTCGTAAAGTAATAAGGCTTTTGAGAACTCCCTAAAAATATTTCGAAAATTTTAAATTTTTTAGATTCTTGAAATTTTTGTGATTCACAAAACAATTAGTTTTTTTAATTCGGGTACTTCCCAAAATTTTAATTTTCTTGAAAATCCAAAAAAATTTAAATTCTAACTTCTCAGTTGAAATTTCAAAAATTATGATAGTAAAATATTTAATTTTTAGAATTTGCTGAAACACTTTATTTTTCAAAATTTAAATTTTTTGAAATTCTTCAAATTTTTAATTAAGTCTTTCAATTTTTATATTTCTAAAAATTCTTAAATTAAAGTACTAAAGTAATTAAAGTACTTTGAATGCTTAAAAGTCTTGAAAAATTTAGAAATTTTAAATTTCTTAAAAATCATAATATTTTTAAATACATTAATTAAAATTATGGTTGTTTTTAAAATTCTTGTGCTTGAAATTGTTTATTTTTTCAAAATCAAAAAAAAATTAAATTCTTGAATTTTTCATTTCCGCTTCCTAAATTTTGTTAAATATTTCAGATTTGTACATTTTTTAAAAATATTTAATATCTTCAAACTCTCGTAATTCTTAAAATCCTGTAAGCTTTTAAAATTCGAATTCTTTTTAAAATTTAAAATTTCCTTAAAATCTTAAAAAATTATTATCTTAAATTTTCCAGTTCTGATACTTAAAATTTTGTAAATATTGTAGATTTTTAAAATTTCCTTGAACACTTCAAAATTTCCCTAAATACTTTACATTTTAAAATTTAAATAATTTAGCATTTATAAACTTCTTAAAAACCTTTAACTTCTTATAATTATATAATTCTTAAATAATTTAAGTACTTCGAATGCTTAAAAGTCTTGAAATTCTTAGAATTTTAAAATTTCCTTAAAATCTTTATAGCTCGAAACAAATTAAATTAAATCATCACAATTTTTAAAATTCTTGTACTTCTTAAAATTTTAAATTTTAAAAAAATTTAAATTTTTTTAAATTCTTTAGTTTTAATTCAGATTCTTCAAATTTTTAAAATATTTTAAAGAATCCTCACATTTTAAAATAAATTAATTAAAGTCGTTAAATATTTTTGAAATTCTTCTGCCTACAAAATTAAAATACTTGTATTTTTTAAAAATCTTATTCTCTTGGAAATCTAGAAAAATTTAAATTCCAAAATTATTTAGTTTTGATTCCTAAAATTTTTAAAGTATATTATTCGCTTTTGAATTCGCTAAAGTATTTATTTTACAAAATTTTTAATAATCCTAAATTTTTAAATTTTTGTAATTTTAGAAATTAATAAAGAATGCCTAAAAGTTTTGAAATTCTTAGAATTTAGAACTTCCCTAGAAATTCTAATATTTTAAATTAAATGAATTATAAACATTAGTATTTTTAAATATTTCTAAATTGTAAATTTTTTGAAATTCTTTAATTTTTAAAAGCCTTTCAATTTTTAAATTTCTAGAAATTTCTAAATCATAACATTAGTTTACTTAAAATTATACTAGATTTTGAGTTTCTTGTAGTCTTTAAACATAATAAATTCTTACATTTTTCCGTTCTGATTCATAAAACTATTAAAGTATTTTAGATTTTACAATTCATTAAAGAACTTAATTTGTGAAAAAATTAATTTTTTAATTACTTCGGATTCTTAAAGGTTAAAAGTCTTAATATTCGTAGAATTTTAAAATTTCCTAAAAACGGTAATATTTTAAAATAATAGTGATTCAAATAATAATAGTTTTTTAAATTTCTTCTTAAGATTTTATATTTTTAAAAACTTCTAAAATTTTTTGAATTCTTAAGTTGTTTTAGAACTTTAAAGTTATTTAGACAATTCCTAATATTTTAAAATAAATGAATTAAAATCATTATATTTTTTAAAATTCTTGTAATGCTTGAAATTTTAAATACTTAAGTTTTTCAATTCTGATTCTTCTAAATTTAAAGTATGTATATAAGATTTTTCTTTTTTTTCGAATATTTCAAACAATTTAAATTCCTTAAAGCCTTAAAAAACTTTCAATTTTTGTATAGAAATTCCTAAATTATTAAACAACTTTGAATGCAGTTAAATTCTTAGAATTTTTAAATTGTTAAAAAATCCTAATATTTTAAAATAGGTTAAATCAAGTTTTTGAAATTTTTATACCTATAACTTTAAATTTTTCAAAATTCTTAAAAAAGTTTAATTTTTGAAATTTTAAAAATTGATTCTTAACATTTTTTAAAGTATTTTAGGTTATTGAAAATTGCTGAAGTATTTAATTTATTTCTTAAATATTTTTAAAATTGTTTTTTGATATTCTTCAAATTCATGAATTTTTTGAAATTCTTGAAATCATTATAGTTTTTAAAATTCTTCCACGTCTTCTATTTTCAAGAAATTTAAAATTTAAAATTTTCAAAAAAATGTAAAATATGTAAATTTTTATATTGTCGGTTCTGATTCTTAATGTTTTTATAGTACTCTGTTTGTAGAATTCGCTGAAGTACTTAATTTTTAAAAATTTTTAAATTTTCTAGATTTTTAAATTTCTTTCAATATTTATAATCCTAAAAATTCTTAAATAAATAAAGTAATTTGAATGCTTAAAAGTTTTGAAAGTCTTTGAATTTTCAAAATTCCTAGTAATCCTAATATTTTAAAATAAATGAATTACAATTATTATAGCTTTTAAAATTTTTGTATGTCCTAATATTTAGAATTAAAATTAAATAATTTATATTGTTTATTTATTTAGTTCAGGTCCTTCAAATTTTTTAAGTACATTAGATTCTTAAAATTCGCTCAAGTACTGAATATTTTTAAAATCCTTCAAAACATTAAAAGCCTATCAAATTTAAATTTTTAAAATTTCTTAAATTATTAAAAGTCTTAAAATTCTTTAAAAATTATAATATTTTAAAATAAATAAATTAAAATCATTATAGTTTTTGAAATTTTTTTGTACATAATAAAAAAAAATTTGTAGAATACATTATTTTCTCTCTTTCACTCTCTAGTTGACACTACTATATAAAAGTTACGGGTATATGTATTACGTTTGCGACCATATTTTCAGACCGGTAGAAGCTAGAAGAATATCTAAGAATAATTAGTTTTTATTAATTTTCTTCACTTTGGTGATTTTTTGAATCTGTATTTCTTAATATTGTAGCGGTTCATTCATTCGATCACACAAGTAATTCAATTCATTCATCACTACAAAGCGAACACAATCAAAATGTAATTCAAAATACATTTTCAATACATTTTTTCTGTTAAACATTTTCACTAGCGCCATCCAGCTACAAAACTGAGGAAACAAACTAAAACATTTTATTACAAGTTTCCTCACTAGGACAAGTGTATCGACTACGATACAGCAATCAATTAACTGTTCGCCGCGCACCACGCATGAAGACAATTTTTTTTTTCCGCTGGCGCTACATCCCATAGAGGGATTTGGCCGCTTAATTTTTTTTTTTTGAAGTTTCGTAATCATTTTTGTTAACGGATAATGAGTGATTAATTCATTGATCCTACCCTTAACCAGCCGTGATTTTTTCATCACCTGCCGGGAATCGAACCCGGGACCTCCGGAGCGTAAAGCAAGTATGCTAATCACTGTGCCAGCGAGGCGGCTAAAAAATGTTGACTATAATAAAAATCAATACTGCCAAAACTGTCACACCAACTTTATGGCACAAGTGAATGATATCCCCATTGAAGATACCAAAGACGGAAGTTTTAATAATCTCGTGAGGTTTCAGCCCTTTATAATTTCTATTTGTATTTCTATTAGTTTTTATATTTCTATGACAATGCAAGCAATAAAAAAAAGCAAAGACAATTTGCCAACACACGAAAAACAAATAAACTAAAATATACTCTGTATATATGTTTGTATGCATGTATGTGTGTATGCGGTGGGAGGGTCGAGATTTCGTTCCATCATTATGTTCCCAAGCGGTCACCAAAATTTGTACTAACCTAAGGAAATGTTGCTTGACATCGTTGTTGAAGTTGTTGCATCTCTTCTCTCTTGTCTACTACCCCCTGCAGATATAATTTACGAAAATAGATGATAACAAAATAATTAATTCTCTATTTATCTTTCATTAAACAACATCGGCCATTTTACAAGAGAGAAAGAAAGCTGAATTCTTAAATTTCATTACTATACTTTTATTACGGTGTTGAATTCACCAGGCAAACTGCTTCAAACCCCCATGCACAAAAAATTACTAGAAATATTTATTTAATTTAAATTTGACTCTTGGTTTTTGACGGTCATAACCTAGCTCTTAAAATGAGGTACTTAAACAATTTGAATGCCTTACTTTCATAAGTTTGGTGGACGCAATATTAATGATTGTGATATAGATATAAGTTATAGCCGCCTTTCAGGGTAAAAGCAGGTCACTAGGCAGTAAAAACTTCAAATTAGAACCAAACAAAAAAAAAGACTTTTGCAGGGACCAACAACACTAAACCTTGACCATTTTTTCCAAAATTTCTACATATTTAATGCAAAAATGAACACGTCAAACGAATTATGGAGAAACGCTACTGATTTACAGCACTATATCATAAAATCTAAGGGAACATAATAAATATATTCCCAGTTCTATAATCTCAGAATAAGGTCAGTCATCTATCATCCTCTTAATGTTTTGTCGAAATACTTTTTTTTGTCATATTTTCACCAAATTCATTAATGCAGTGGTCGTGGAAAGAATTTCCAGTGTTAGCTATCAATTTAAAGACGAATTTGATTTAAGTATGATGCTTAACTCAGTTTCGTCGCATTTTCGTTATTTAATTATTCAATTAATCTGTTCTGTAACGATCTTGCAATTTACTATAATAATTTTCAATTTATTTATTTTTAGGTAGGGGCAGGACCTGGTTCACTTTTCGAATTAAATTTTTTACCCTCCACTCTTAAAAGCCATTTCAGTTGGGAATAAGCAAGCCTTTTAAGAGAAGCTAATCTTGAGGTGGTGGAATTAATCAATTAAGGAATTTAAATTTTATCTTCTGCACAATTTTTTCTTTTTATACAAAAAATTAAATTTAATCAACTTAAATTTTCCGACAAAACTTTAATAAAACAAAACAAAAAATCTCTCATATTTCGCAATAACAAAACAAAAAAAATTATACAGACACCATATTTACCTACAATAAAAGCAAGTCGTCGACGAAACAGCGCACAAATTATTTTTTACGGTTTGATATACATAATTTATGTTAAACTTAATTGACGTATTTTTTCATTCCTTTAACAAAATATACAAAAAAAAAAAAAAAAAAATGAAAAAATCTTATTATTTGGTAATTATTTATTTTAGTAGAAAAAGTACATAATATAAACGTGGAATAGCTTTTAATTAAGAAGAGCGACAAACGACAAAAAATACTGTAATTGTTATAAAATTACTCCTCATTAGCATATTATTGTCATTAAATTTATTTTTACAAAAATATGTTTCAGTTCTAGGAACTTTCTTTAATTTTGTTGTTGTTGTTGTTTATAACAAGCTAGTATTTTTTTTTTTGTGCTTTTACTGTTTGAAAGTTCTGAAAAGGAAGTTTAAAATAAAAAAAATTTCCACAATTTATTTTAAAGTGATTTTAATAGTGTTGAATACCAACTTATTTTTTTTTCCATTTTATTTATGACATTTATTTGAGCACGTAATGTGTATACATTGTTACTAGGTATATTCATAATGTTTATAAATTGTTGACAGCTGACTCGTACATTATCGTGTACAGTATAAGGAAATTTTGAGTTTCCTCTATATATGAATATTAAAAAATTTATTTTCTTATGGCATGTTTATTATAATATGAGCATTTTAAATTTTAGAACGAAATTTTAAAGTAGACCGATAAAAAAACATACCGACAGACTAACCCGCAAATAGGTCGGCTTCAAAGATTTTGTTTTTTATTTACTCAGGACGAGTTTATTTGCCAACATTTTAAAACCAACAAAACATGAAATAATTATTATTATTTATAATTTTAATTTGACAAAGATGAATTTTGAGATTCAAGTTCATCATAAAGAAATTTTAAAATCATATATTAGCTGCATTTTGTGACGTTTGTTATGTGCCGGATCACTATGTTTCAATAAATGCGGCTAATATCAAAAAAATTAATTAAATATAATAAAGAGAGTTTAGAGATTCTTTTACCATCCAAAACACCTTTTCTATTCACTGAGAAAATTGAATACATTTTGAGAAAAAACTAGAAAATTCTCGAGATTTCTTAATCCCGGGCCCGGGAGTCGGGTTTATATACATTTACCTATGTATTTTTTCGGGAAATTTGTTGCAGTTATTTCCGGTAGCAACCCTTTAAAGCTGCGTCATAGCTTGTTACAGTTCTAGGATGCGGAATAAAATCTTTTTTCATTCTATGCATTCATTTTCCATGGCAAAAAAAATTTATCATTTGGATTTCGTTGCTTCAAAAATGTAACGGTATCGAATTTTTAAAAAATTAAGCCAAACAATATTTTTAAAAATTCCTGTAATTTCTTGATTAATGATCGAAAAGGTTAATTTTATCGATAGTTTTGAACACGTTTTTTATGTGCCCCTTAGTCGGAAAATCGTGCCATTTTCTACACTTTATGAAATTTTTTTTCTTATTTAAAGTTTTTGCTAGCGCCAATTTTTTTTCTAAACATTTTTTTAACAGCTCTACTCCAAAGTATCTTCTTAGTTATTGAAAAATATATTTTTTAAGTTGCAATTCTGTGTTCACCAATTTGAATTTATTATGTTTATACAATATTTTCAACCTTAGGAAGGCCTCACCAAAAATAATCTGGTCTTATACATTTAATTATTTAATGTGCTAAAACTCAATTTATTTTCGATCTCAATGAACTGGATTTCATTATTACTATTTTAACGGAAATAATTTAAAGAGAACAAATTGAAATTATCGAAATTTCTTTTCCAATTCTTGCAATTCTAAAGATTTTTAGAGTTAAACTTTCTATGATGCTAGCGAGTTTATTCTCTTATCCATCCAAAAATATTTTGACATGTCCATGTTAAATTGCATAATATTATATCAAAACTTTGATTCATTTTGCTGCCGGGAATTGTCGACGCATTGTCTACATTTTCGACATTGTCTGCATTGTCTACGACATATTTTCATGAATTGAGTACACGATTGATCAATTACTTCATGTAAAGTACAAGGCACAACACTGACTGCCGCCCCTTCACCCCTCTATGGCGATTTTTTGAAATTCCACTATTAATATAGAACATTTTTCAAAAGTTTGTTTATTTTAATAATTATTCGCCAACTACAATAGAGAACTTCCCTAAGCCGCTTAGCCTTGGAACCTTTGCAAAATTATGACAGGAAAACGTGGTGATTTTTTTTAAAAAAAATATTGATATTTATATTATTATTTACATTTTTGCTTCACATACACACAACTGAAAATTCTTCAAAGTTGCTTGGTATTGGTCCTCTCTATGCATGGATGACAAGAAATTATGTAGCATCCTTTTGTAATCAAATTGTATAGCTGATCGTATTTAACAAAAGTTTAATGGGATCTTGGCACTTCACCATGTGTTTTTTGGGATTTTTATTGTTAAGGATTCTTGGTACTCCCTTGGTATATAGCACTGTTTCGATGTGAATTAACGATTTTTGTGTGTATTATGTGTTACCTTTGTTCTTAGTGTTTTTGACTGCATTGATTGTCCAGAACAATTAAAAATAAAGAATTTTATTTTTTTTTTTTCGCTGGCGCTACATCCCATATAGGGATTTGGCCGCTTCATTTTGAAGTTTCGTAATCATTTTGTTAACGGATAATAAGTGATTAATTCATTGATCCTACCCTTAACCAGCCGTGCTTGTTTCATCACCCGCCGGGAATCGAACCCGGGACCTCCGGAGCGCAAAGCAAGTATGCTAACCACTGTGCCACCGGCACAAAATAAAGAATACATTTTTTAATTATGACGTAATGACGTTAATATTTTTCTGAAAAATTGAGAGCGAATTTAATCCAGTTTCGAACTGATGAGCCTATGATTATGAAAAATCAATCCTCTTATCAGGCCATGGCTACTGGACTGATTGTACGACAATTTTACATTATAGGATGTATTGTATAGGTACAGGTAGTATTAGCGAATTATACTAATACAGTTAAATTCCCTTACAATTCTTCTTTTTCACATTTATTTATCTATTTTTATTCAATCTGCGAATCGAAAGATCTAGAGGCGATTAAAAATATATTTACAATATCTACATTAATAATAACATAACAAATATTTACATCAATACTAACAAAAAAAAGTTTTAAAGTTACTTACTACGCTTGGAAATGCAACAAATCATCCACAGCTGAGGCTTCAAATAAAAATGATTTTAAAGCTGACTTTTAAAAGTATTTAATTTACGAGTTTTTTAATTCATCCGGTATATTCATTGAATATTTTAGGTGCCAATATTAGAAACGAATTTTGGAAATTTGTTGTAAATTTTTCAAGCCGAATATATTGCTTATATCTCAATTCGTAATTGATACTAACATTAGACTGACTGATTTTAATAGGAAAAAATGCTTTTAAAACTTTATAGACAAACAGATGTCTAATAGGAAAAATCTCCGACAACTCAAACAAAGGCCACAAAGCAGATAAGCTCTGTGCGTTTAGCATGATACGATTAATATGGTTTTGAGCTATAACAAGGACTATACAACTCATTGGAAAATAAACCAATCAGAAAGTTGAATTTTCCTTAGTTACGCTGTATAATATCGGTTATTTGCGTTGCTAAGTAGTGTTTCGCGAAACACCACTAGTGGTGTTTCGGCCGCAAACAAATAAATCATATCTTCCATGAATATATACAAACAATTAATATTTTTGATATTTGACATGGTTGATTCGTTGTATAGTCTTAACATATACAACTCGAGCTTCGAAAATCACCTGAATATACAGTTGCATACAGTTGCGGACTCGATATGTTACCTAAGAAACACAACTCCACCTGCGGTGTCGTTGTGTTTCCTATAGGCAACACAACTCGTCCTATAAACTGTATATTCGATTATTTTCGAACCTCTTGTTGTATAACTAGTGAATAAATTCTTGAATAATAAGTTCCTTCCCAGCAGGCTAATACATATGATAGCCTCGATTCGACAAGTGCAAAATAAATAATTCTTAAGACTGCGGGAGGACAGACTGAACGCAAAATATACAATTTTTGAATAAGAACACACATATAATTACGAAGGGAATCGATATGATCAAGCCATGTATCTACAATCAAACCAAGCGAATCCGTTCAACATGGTATATTTCAAAACGGAAGATTTCAAAATGGAATATGAAAATATGACATATGGTACACTACGACATATTTTAAATCGGCATATGATACGATACGGCATAAAGTACACTATGGCATATCTCAAAACGGCATATTTAAAAACGGCATATGGTACGCTATGGCATATGGCACACTATGGCATATTTCAAAACGGCATATTTTTAAACGGCATATGGTCCACTATGGTATAAGGTACACGATGTCATATTTTCATTTGGCATATGATATAATATGGCATTTTCTAAAATTTGGCTATTTCTTAGTCGAGTATGATGAAATTTGGCAAGTGCAATGAAAATTGAATACTAAACCGGATTTTAGACGAAGTTCTGTAATATGGCCAATTAGGGAGGAAGTTACCTATTAATTAATCGAATATGATGAAATTCAAAATATACGTTAGAAATGGTCTTCTTAAAAGAATTTTAGATGCATTTCTAGAACATGGCCATCATGATGGAACTTGGATATTTCTTAAACGATTATGATGAAATTCGACAAGTGTGATGGGAATGAGATCCTAAAATGAGTTTTAGTAGAAGTTCTGGAATATGGTTAATTTTTATAGAATTTGTCTATTTATTAGCCGATTATGATGAAATTTGGAAGGAGTGATGAAAATGGGATTGGTAAATGGTTTCTTGATAAAGTTCTGAGATATGGCAATTTTTATGCAACTTGGCTATTTCATAACTGATTACGATGAAATTCGACAAATATGATTCTTAAATGAATTTTAGATAAAGTTCTGGAATAAGGCCAATTCGACTGAAAATCGGCTATTTCTTAACCGATTATGATGAAACTAAACAATACGATGGAAATGGGATTCTAATATGGTTTTAATTATCAACTTATAAAGTTACCCTATACTTTCTAAAATTGCCCTTTACCTATTGGAATTTTTTTTCGCTTAATGCATTTTAATGAATTTTCCTTCACTTAATGCAATTAAATTTATTCTCCACACGGAAATAAAAATATTGGTAGTAAAGATATAATCGGGAAGTGCTTATTAATATCTATAATTTTTCATTTTTATTTAAATCTAATTTTAAAAGTAAAAATATGTATATTGTCCCTTCCGGTTTATTCTTATTTATTGAAATTATTTTTAAAGAAGGAACTAATTTTATACTTACATCAAAATTTAACAACATAATTGGATAACAGCGCATTTATTCTAGGATTTTTTATTATTTTAGTAGTGATTATTTCGAATCACTAGTATGAACTAGTTTATAAGGCGAAAATAGGGTTCTAAAATGGTTTTTAGATAAAACCACAGAGAATTTTCTTCTTAATTCTCTGTGATAAAACTCTAGATTGCTGTAAATTATGTTGAAGCGTGACTATTTTTAACCGATTATGCTGAAATCCATTCTCTTAATAGAATTTTCCTTCATTTAATGCATTTTCCTTTAAACCTTCACTTAACAGAATTTTCCTTCACCTATTAGAATTTTTCTTTAATAAAAAAAATTTTCTGTCGCTTAATAGAATTTCGTTGTAATTCAAATGGATACATTTTGATAAATACAGGTTTAGAAATTAAAAAAATATTAACGTTTTAAATTTAAAATTTATCAAATCATACATGCAGTACTGTACCTTATACCCTATTGTACTATATACCATTGAGATTGGGGTATTTGCCTGCAAGACAAAATCTTGTTTTGCCGTTCAATCTTGTTTTTTGAATTCTTACCGTATAAAAAATAGTTTACCAAAATTTTGTTGGACAACATCTTGTTTTTTAAAATTTTGTTTTCCGAAACAATTATTTTGATTATTTTATAGTGAAATAATGAATATTTAGTGAAATAGTTTTTCTGGGATCGATATAAAATATTACATTAACAAAATATTGTTTTTTTTATTAATCTTGCAACTACAAAATGTTGCAATTACAAAATGTTGCAACTACAAAATCATACAATTACACAATCTTGCATAACAAAATAGTGCAATTATTTTGGTTTTTAGTAGGGGCGGTCATTAATAGATTCTATATAATCCACTCCTACGTGCGGCACACAGTGCGACATGTTTGCTGTTCCCGGCTCCTACGTCCCCCGAAGTTCAAATTTAAAGCCCCTCGGAGGGCTAAGCGGGAAGGGGGGGGAGCGCAGTGACCTCAAGCGTGCCCGTGAGAGTTACCGAAACCGTTAGCCTCTACAATTCTAAGTTAATTTAGTCGATGTCATTTTTCTTCAATTTATTTTTGTATTGCAATATTTTTTAATTGCAACATTTTGTAATTGCAATATTTTGTAATGCAAAATTTTGTATGCGAAATTTTTTAATGCAAATGCAATATTTTGTAATGCAAGATTACATACCCAACCCAGTTTTTCTAAGTCCCTTATTTTAAGTTAATTTTTCACATGAGCAGGCATTTATGTACATTAAGATAAAGGTTCAGATTCAATTAATAAAAACCAAATTTTAATAATTAATTTGCATACACACAATTTATTTAAAATTATAATTTCACAAGTTAGTTTCTCTTCTTGATCTATGTTTGAAAAAATATAATAAAAATTAAACTAAATTTAATGGATTAGAGCTACAAATCAATAAAGAGCTTTATTATTTTCGATGCCTTTAAGGGAAGACGTTTCCTCTTTAGGCCGTCGATTTATCATGATATATTTCAGCTTTTTCTTGTTCTTTTTCTAGATATTTTATTTGGAAATAATTGTTCACCAGATCTCATTTTGTCGATTCGGTTTTTAATAAATATTTGTTCTTTGCCAAATTCATCTATTGATGATTCCCAAATAATTTGGGTAAAATGAAATAAACAACCCTTAAAAATTACATCCGGCACGAAATTTTTTAGTGGTATGGCTGAAGCTAGTTCGAAATATGAAATAATTCTTATAGGAAGTAAATTAATGGAATGGGAACAAGCAATTTCGAATAGATCATAAAAAACTGTTAATATGAATTTTTACTCGGCTATCGCCTCGTGGGACAAACTTATCCCTTGTAGATAATAAGTATCTCGTTTTGCTCACTAGTACCATAAATAACTATTATCCATATAAAAAAGTAAACAAGTTTTTGGTGATAAGATTTTGTAAAACAAGATTTTGGAGAAAAGAGTTTAGAAACAGTATATGTTGAAAAATAGTAAGACGTGGCCATTACGTGGCCGTTACGTACCATATGTCGCTTTGAAATATGCCGTTTTGAAATATGCCATAGTGTATCATATGTCGTAGTGTACCATATGCCGTATCGACCGGGACCCTCGTCAGTTTATTGAAAGAAAAAACAGATAGCAATCAAAAAGGATTGCATTTTGACAAATCCTGCTGCAAACCCAAAACCATGCAAGACAGAAAAAAAACAATTGTATCACCGCCTGACCCTCTGAACAAAATTCTGAAACAATAATTCACGAAGATACGTGGCAGAAACAAGTTTAAGAATATACATAGATCTCTAAAACACAATGGGCATAAGAGTATTACACAGGTATGCAAGAAAAGAATTGTTCGCTAAGGCAATATGTATATAAACGGACGAGTAACTTAAAGAAAATAAAGCCAGCAATTTCAAAAAATTAAAAAGTTTTAGATGTGGATCACAGTAGTTGTAGTTTATCAAAATTTATGAAAGATAAATGTTTATCATTATTTTCAAATGGGTACTATGAAGAGAGTCAGCTTTTCAGAAACATGTGCTTTCGATTCATTCACCCAAATTTTATATTCAGCAGGTATAGATATTAAACATTAAAAAAATTTGTTCGAGTCTTCAAACCAAAATACTTACTTCAGGTTCATCTCAAATTTAATTAGTGGTGGAATCAAACGGAACACCTATATTGCGCGATCCGAACTATTAATGGATCGTTCTTCAACTTTGGTATTAAACTCAAATACTGATACGTCACTTTCAATAGTTTCAAATATTCTTGAAATAGTTAAGCAACCCACAGATCCATCCATTAATGTAGAGTATAAATGCACTGATTCTTGCAGTATTGTATCCAAATCAATTCGCACAAATTGATAAAAGATTGAAATTTCCACATGCAACATTCAAAACTTGAAGACACTGTTTACCTTAAGGGTTTAGTAAACTATATTCACTCTTCGCAAAGTGGCGGAATGGGTCATTACACCGCATATGTCAGAAGACTGAATAATACGTGGGAATGCCACAATGACGATGATCTTCGTAAATTTATAGTTTTTATAAAATCAGATTTTTCTGTTAATCCCCCAGTTCCATAGTTTATACAAAAAATTAAAACTGATTATTTAAAAATATTAAATCTTTTAAAATAATTGATCATTACCGACGAATTGAACGGTTGAGTTAAGTCATTACCGATGACATTATTATATCAGTCAGAAATTACATATTTAAACAAATTTGAGTATTTGTGTGTTACACAAGCAAAAGAAAAAAAAAACAAAACTGAAAACAATCCGAAGGGGAATAAGAACCATTTGATTCACAACACATTAATCCGTTACGTCCCGTTAATGTGAAAAAAATGGCATGACATAAGAAGAAAATTCAACATGTGGCATTTACCACACCGTTGATAAATGGCATATAGTCCATGTGGTTCACAAGACATGACATGATGCTATTATTCACAATTAGAACAATCCTTGTGATATCTTTGTTATGGACCATAAAGTACTCAAACAGGTAAAAAAACTGGCATGACATAAGAAGAAAATTCAACATGTGGCATTCGCCACGCAACGGTGTGACACATGTATATTTCATTTGGTTCACAAGACACAAGGCTATTGTTCCCAGTTTATAGCATCTCAGAACAATCATTGCGATTTTCTTCATGCATCCTACATATGACTTATAGCTATTGTTTTCAGCTATTGCCTTTGTAGAACTATTCAGGAAATAAGTGTTCGTTTTCTAAAGGTTCACGTAAGCGTCTTGTTTGGTTTAACTGCAGAAGTGTCCAAATTTTCTCCGATTTTGAAATATTTCACTCAATAAATTATTTTTGTACAAACGCTTAATTCGTCGAAAAGATAGCAAGATATGCATGTATTATTAGAAAAAGGCATTTAATCTTATCTCTTTCTAATTTTATATGCCTGTCTCATTAAAATCGTTTCGTTTTAATGGTGTAACCACTAACACACATAAAAAATATCAAATTCCAATTGGATTCTTATTACAATTACAATTACAATTAGTGTTGTAGGGCCATGCGGGCGTTTGGCCACCTCGCACTGCGACCTAAAGGTTCTCTTGTGCTCCAAGCCCTGCTTAATTATCCGCCCAGTCAATATTCAGGCTTCCTCCTCTAGCTGCCTAATGGTTTCAGTTACCAGTGGTGCCGCGAGGAGGTAGTACGTACACTTGCGCTTACTGGAAGGTTACGGAGCTGGTAGATTAATTTGCCAACTTTAGTCCCCCACTCCAATAGACGCCAAACTACCAATTGGATTCTTATACGTAAACATGTTATTTTTTTTTGTTATAAACTTTACTATCGCGTAAATTCACCATATCGTCGCTACCATCCTAAACTATCGAATGTGAAAAAATTAATTTTTCATATTCGTTACTTAGCTCTTGAATTAGTAGCAAATCGTCAAATTTTTTAGCCTTAAAAGCGGCAAATATTATGCAAATTTTTCTCAATGTTACCAGAGCCTAGTATATAATAAGAGCCTCCACTATCGACTGTATTTTTTACTAAGCTTAAAATAAGGTATATACAATTTTTTTCTTTACTATGCAACTATTTGGGAAACGCTTATTTTAAAGTTTTAGTTTATTAGAAAGGCGAGCTTTTGTGTTATTTTTATGCGAAAATGTTCATGTTCATGAAACATGAATATTTATTTGATTGAAAATTCGATTCATGAAAATGTTTATTTCTTTGTGAAAATTGTTATTAAAAATAAGGTATTTTGTTGGTCGGTCGTTGACGTTCGAAGAGGAATGACGTGTTTTTGTCGTCCTCTTAGCAAATTTAATTTAATTTAAATTGTTTTAGTCATAAATAAAGTGTATTTCATTTTGTGTCTATTTAATTGATTAATTAGTGTGGTGCTGTTTGTCTTTGTGAAGAAGAAAGAAGTCAAATTTTTTGATCTCTCGCTTAATAATGCATAATTAAATGTTTCTGTGGTCCGTGCATAAAATTTAAATTTAAAAATGTCTAATAATTATGTAGATCTAATTAAAATTAAAATCGGGAAAATTGTATAAAAGCAGTTGAATTTCTGTTCATTTCATCAGAACCATCTTGATGTGAATAGAGCCGGCATGTGAAAAATGAACTTAAAATAAGAGATATAGAAACACTAAAAATTCATTTATTTTCATAGTGTTTGTATGAAAAAACGCGATCCAGATTGAAGATAAAACATGAATTAAAAGTTAAACCCAGTTAAATTTTTTTTTATAAAATCGCTAACAAACAACTCAATGTCTTACTCATTTGAAACACAGATTTTCAAATTTCCCTATTTTCCAGCAATAATCAAAAGAAAATAAGGGAAATTAAATTAAAAAACATTCTACAACAACAACAATGCGTATTAAAAAAGAGACAATTCTGTTTAATAACGTCATCATATGTCCACATCTAAAACCAATGGTAAGAACAAAGACAACACGTTTCCGCTCAACAATTAAAATAAAATAAATCAGAAAGAGCAAACAGAAAAAAATAAATCTATTGTATAGTACGAAGAAAACAAAAAATCAAAACAGTCTAGCATGCTTTGCAAATTCAAAATAACTATAAAAACATATTCAAATTCAAATTTGAATGGAGGCAATGAAAGAGATGATTATTGTACTGTTTATAAATTTCGAGTTATGTTGATGACGTATGTTACAAAAACAACAATATTTAAAATTTCAAAAGTACCTTATTTTTCATGGCAATTTTCACTAAGAAATAAACATTTTCATGACTTGATTTTTCAATCAAATAATATTACATGTTTCATGAACATTTTCATATAAAAAGAAAATGAAAGCTGACATTTATAATAAACTAAAACTTTAAATGGAAAATAACCGTTTCCCCATATAGTTTCATAGTAAAGGAAAAATTGTTTGTACCTTATTTTAAGCTTAGTAAAAAATACAGTCGATACTGGAGGCTCTTATTTATACAGTAGGCTCTGATTTCATGCACGGACGCGTCTTATTTTTATTTTTATTTTTTTTATTGTTACCAATACTTGCACGTATTGGCGTTTTATTTTGTGTATTGTATAATCATAGACAATCATAATAGATTTCTCATTTGACTAAAAACACAAAACAAAAATAAAAATTTTCCATTCAAATGTTATCGGTGTATTGCATATACCTACGTATTATATTTGCAACGCATTCTAAAATCATTGCATTATAAAATACACAACACAACGATAACATTGGAATTATCAGAAGTTTTGGTTTTTTCGTTTAGTCGTAATGAAATGAGAAATATAGTATGATTGTCTATGGTATAATCGACTAAAACCTTCTACAATTCTCTCTTGAGGGGCCTGACTGCGTTGTATAGCTCTCTTACACATATTTAAAAATATATACTGGCAAGTGTATTGGTCGCTACGAAAAAATATATAAAAAAAATTCAAATTTTTTCGTTTCTTACCACTACTATTTCCGGTTGAGATCAAAACCATATATATATACGATGTCTTAGGATACATTTGGTTGGGCTTTCTCAAGAGAGAGTTGTAGAAGGTTTTGTAATCGACACATATTTTTGAGTTTTCTTTTAATATGTACATATGTATATCTACATACAATATGTATAGTAATTTAATGGGTATAATTTCACATTCTCTGTATTCTATGTATTCATGAACGAGACAACTGTGGTGATTTTGCTTGCCGACATGAGGCATACCCATCTCTTTCTCGATCGTGTTTGGGTTTGTTATGTGTGAATGGGAAAGTTATATAGTATAGTTGGTCTTTCTCTTATCGTAAGAACGTGAACATCAAACATGTCATTTGGTTCTTATGATTTTTATATGCAAGGTGGATGTGCGTGTGTAGCTAACGGGGAAATTTCGTTTGGTATTGAGTGAACTATGGGCTATCTCATTTACGAAATACCTATTGGAATTTGGTATAAAGTAAAGAAGGAGAAAACCAAAATGGAAAGTACATAGTGACGATCGTTTTTTTCCGTCATGACAGTGTCGCGATAGTAATATACGATTTATGAATATTTTGTGTTGTCAAAATGTACATCAATTGTAAATTTTTATAGAAAATCACATAGTTTAATAATTAAAATAAATTTGAATTAAATTCATTTTAAAATCATCGATAAATTGATTTTAAAACGAAGACCTCGAGTTATATTTAGAAACCATATACCAGCGGCGTTCTCTAGTAATGTTTAATCGTGCGTCGAACGACTAAACAATTTTTGCTTTTTGACTGTATTCTAAAAAATCTAAAACTTTATTATGATATGCTTATAAAAAGTTTTTCATAATTATTATTAAAAATGTATTTGTATTGAATTTGTAATATGTAATTACAATAATGTGAAATAATTTTGATGATCAAAATCCAAAGCAGAACACCCAAAGCACGCAACCAGGAAATGCCACTGCAAGATTGGGTTTTGAATCGGACGTTTTCTACAATAGTATATAACTTTGGGTGAACTGGTAAATTGGATTATGACTTAGTTATTTAACAGGAGCTGAACCAGCACTAGATTTCCGGAAGTAGGAACCACGACCCTAAAATCAGCTGTGGAGAATACTTAACTGATTTGTTTCACTGAGATATTAATTTATACTTTATTTCAGTGCCCAAACTTGAATTTAAATTTTTCTAGTTCAGTTTATGGGGTTCGAGTTGCTTGGGAACAACTGATTAATCTGATTTTAATTTTCAGAGAAATTGAATTGAGAATAGATCTGAAGTAAATTTGTTAACCTAGTAACCTACAGATTGGTTCAGATTTTGAAAGTTTTAAACATTTCATTTTGAATTTTAAGTTGATAGTTCTGGAGTGCGGTAATTGGGTGGGAGGGGGGGGGGGGGTAATAATTCTCGATTTGATTTTCAGTAAGGCGCACAGAACCTGGCTCAATCTTCTGGAATCCTCAAGTATGGATGAGTGAAGCGAAAATTCAAAGAATCTCTATCATAAAATGGTCATGTGGTTAGAATTGCTGGGGGATGTTTTCATCGTGCACAGTGTGATTTTAATGTGATTTTCAGTGATATTAATGAACATGATGATGCATTTTATTGATTTTATTGTATTTGTTTTATCACAGTCTATTACACTTCCATCACGAGGTGGAGTTACGTAGCATTTGGAGATCATTAATGTAGATGGCCGATTCTAACGGAATTTATTAAATTAGATCGTCTCTGCTCTGAGCTACTGTACTATAAGTTTTGAAGGGAATTTTGACCTTGAATAAATGATTATTATTTTCTAAGAAATAACTTTAAATCTTATTAATGGAGTAGCAAATATGTAATGAGAAGGGGTTAATTTTGATTTTGTTTCAGAATTTCCCATGGAGTTTGATTCAGCTGCCAGAAATTTAAAGCATCCACCGAATATGTATGTAGTTTAAATTGTGTTGTCTAGATTTGGGTCTTTTAATTTATAGTACTTCAACGCGGACTTCATACCTTAGAAGCTAATTAGCGTCTTATAATTTTATTTTGGTTACTGGTAATATTAACAATAATTCATTACAGGACAGCGCCCATTACAGATCAAACTCCCAGAATTTTTGAGGCAGATTTAGCTGAAATTTTACAACTATTATAGTTTGAACAAAATTGTAGTTATAAGTAACGACAGGGACCAGTATATAAGAAATCATGTGAATAAACAGCTGATTTCGGTGATAGTTATTAGCTTTAAGTCAATTTTAAATTCATTATGATCATGATTTTCAGAAGGGCCCAGGAATCTGATCCAGCAAACTAATAAATGTATTTCAGAGTGTAGTTTTAATTTTAATTTAATTTTAATAAAACATAAAAGAGATCAATAATAATAATTTATGAAGGAAAGATTTGCAATGTTATTAATTTTCTTCTTCCAGATATGTGGAAACTGCCGATTAGGTTAGTTCTTGGGAGAAGTTATGTTATAATTTTAATTTTTTATATAGCAACTAGGTGTATAAGCGTCTTATAATTTTATTATTTTATTTTGGGTTACTGATAACATTAATTAGTGGCAGATTTTGCTGTATTATAGGTTGAACTAAATTGTAGTTATAAGTAGCGACAGGGACCAGGATTTATGATTATCAAATAATTTATGATTATTATACATTTGTATAGTGATTAATTATACTATATTTACTAATTATGATTATGATTTTCAGAAAAGCCCAGAAATCTGATGCAGCAAACTAATAAATGTTATTTTAGAGTACAATTTTAATTTAAATTCTAATAATCATATAAGTAGACTAGAAATGTGTTGTCATTGTGTTACTAACTATTGGCTATACTTAGGTGTCTGTAACCGGGTCAATTTCTATCTCACTAACTAGACCTATCCAAATCCTCTTTATGTTTTATGTAACAAGGTGTTCGGTGAGGACAGGCCATTATTAACCCCGGGAAATCTTGCTTAAAGCTTGGTCGAACACTTCAATCAATCAATCAATCAATTAAAAATGAGGTATTTTTGAAATTTACAATATTGTTGTTTTTGTAATACACGTTATAAACAAAACTCGAAATTTATAAACAATATAATAATCATCTCTTTCATTGCCTTCATTCAAATTTTAATTCGAATATGTTTCGATAGTAGATTGTTTTGATTTTTTGTTTTCTTTACACTCATTGTATTGATTTAATTTATTCTGTTTGGCTCTTTTTGATTTTTTTAAATTTTGATTGTTGAGCGGAGACGTGTTGTCTTTTTTCTTACCATAGGGTTTAGATGTGGACAAATGATGACGACATATTGTTATTATTGTCGAATGTTTTTTTATTTAATTTACCTTATTGTTTTGCTAATTTTTGGAATATAAGTTTAGAATCTGTGTTTTAATTTTAAATGAGTAAGACATTGAGTTATTTGTTAGCTATTTCGAAATCGCGTTTTTTCATACAAAAACTACGAAAATAAATGAATTTTTAGTGTTTCTATATCCCTTATTATTTTAAGTTCATTTTTCACATGTCGGCTCTATTTACACCAAGATGATTCTGATGTTACCAAGTGAAATTATCGAACATTTTTTGCCGTCCTGAAAAGAAAATTTTCACATTCGATAGTTTGAGATAGTAGCGACAATGACGCGCAAGTGATGATGTACATGTTTCCGCTACCAACAAAATCTCTTATCATACAAAAAAAAAAAAAAAAAAAAAAAAATCTGGTTAGAGATTCAATCTTCAAAAATATTTTAATCTGTCGAGTTGCTCTCAATCGTTACGAAATAAAAGAAAAACATTGATTTACATTTTTTTTCTGCCGTTTATTTTTAAGGATGTGCTTTTTATTATATATAGCTACCACTACACACACATAAAAATAAAGGAATACGAATATTTAATTTTATTTATAGATAAATACCAGTAAACAATTTCCAATTTGTTGAATTCATAAATTTTTGGAAAAATCGGAAAAATAACACAACATTAATCGAAAATAATAAAATAGAACATTTGTTCTTTTCCCAAATGTATTTCTACTGTGGTGTATGCACACTATACAGTATGTTGTTTTGTTGATTTAAAATCAACACAACACAAAATAACAAAAATCGGAGGAAAAAAAACTGAAGATTTTGTAAAATTTATGCATGAGTATTATGCTTTTTGGTAACGAAAACATATTTGTCTTGAATTTATTTTTTCGCTTGTTTTTCTTTTTTATGAAAACGGATTGAAATAAATAATAAAATCATATATAAGAGTACTATGTAGTAAAATATGCTTGAGGATGGATTTTGTGAGTATGTGCGGGGGTTAAAAATAATCCGATTGGATTTTTTTTTTTTTTTTTTTTTGAAATAGGATACACTTCAGAATCACAAAATTTCTTTCGGTTTAATAGAATATGGTGGAAACATTAAACAGTACAAAATAAGCACCTAAAAGCACAAAATGAGCCAGAAACAAACTACCAACATGTTTTTTTTTTAATATTAAAGTGTCTCTATAACTTTTAATAGAAATTTAATCCATTTAAAAAGAAATAAAAGTAACTTTGAAATGTTATTCGAGACGGAAGGAAGCAAAAAAAAAAAACAGAACTAAAATTGGATTTTTCATTTTTTCCTTATTTATTTCCTTTATTTCAGGTATTTCAAATAAAATATAATTTCAAACAGAAGCTGGAAAATAGAGGAGTTAACGTAAATAAATATTAAACTTTTTTTTTAGAATAGTTTTATAAATAGTTTGAAAAACTTTTGAGAACTATTTTCTGATTTTTTGTTCTATAAATATTATTTTTGTAATTTTTGTAGCCCAAACCTATTGAAAAACAGAAAATCTGTTCTTTAAATTTAAACATTTGTAAAATTAATTGAAAATCAGAAAACGAGTTTTTACATCATTTTTGTGTTGCTGCAGTTATTAAAAAGTACACCAAAGAATTTTAATGGTTGAATTGAAATGAATGACTTCAATATCCGATTTTTACGGAGAGATACCACGAATTATTTATTTTCGACAAATTTTACTACATCCAATATAGCATACATTAGTTGGTTATATTCATAACCATATTTGTTAAAAGTAAAATATTTTTATGTATTATAGCGAGAAATCTAATAAATAAAAACTAAATTAGACACAGATTTGGTCACGTCTGGATGTTATTATTAATTTGTTGATATATAGAAGATAGTAATGGCAATCGTAAAGGCAAACTACACTAAATCAGAGGATTAATCATTTATCCTCGTTCATAAAATCGGGCCTGGTCCGATAAATTAGTAGGATTGTTTTCTTTAGTTTTCATAGAAGAGTTTCCCAATCGATCATTAGAAACCCGGAGAAATTTTAAATTTCTCCGGGATTCTATATAAGCAATTTCTATATAAGCTATAAGCGAAATTTAATGAAACCTGGTTTATGTTAAATTTCAAAATTAGCATAAACCAGGTTTTATTAAATTTTGCTTATAGCAAAACTTAAAGGAGGCTTGGGTTATTTGGCCAAGTACTATATACTTATGAAACCCATGCCATCTTGTTACTTTGTGGTCTAAGAAATAATGATAAATAATAGTACAATATAATGATAGGATGGAGATTATATAACTATTAACAACACCACTTCCTAGGTGTACTAAGCGTGATTAATTGAGACATTTGATCAATTGATTCTTCTTTGGACTGTTGTGAGGTGCAGTTGATTGTTCGAATTTTAAATAAATATTTTAATTTAAATGTTTTAATTATTGTATTATAAAATAATAATAGATAACAATATAAAATCTAACTGTGTGTAATAATTTTTTATGTCTATGCATAATATTCAGACATTTTTATATAAAACAAACAATAACTTTGTTTATTCTAATTGAATTTTTAAGTTAGTTCTGTGCATAAAAATAAAAAAAAGTAAAACCCATTCAAATTATTTTTTACAAAATAGTTTTATCAAAACTGTGTTTACCGTGTTTACGTTGGTAGAGTGGTGCGCCTTTATTATTGCGTAAGCATATCGACGTCGACATGTATATACAGCATGTAACATAAAAATTAGCAGGAATGAAGGCAATTCTAATGTAATATGTAAAACTTGGCGTTTAGTCCATCATGGTAAATGTGTTAATTTGAACAATAATGAAGTCGAGAGTCTGGTAAAAGGAAAACAAATGATTGTGTTTTGCTTGTGTGCCAATAATAAATTAGTCTCATCATAATTATGATGTTGTTAACCTAAATGTACCATCTGCTGTTTTAAATACGGTAAATATACCGAGTCAAAATTCTAATGATATGTTACTCACAAGTATTGCTGATAATCATGTCATGATAGCCGACGAACATAATTATAAAGGTCATCTAACTTGGATGTTACCCTGAAATTTTTTTGCTAAAATAGCAAGCCTGTTAAATCAGTCTATTTTGAGTCATGTGTACGAAATAAACCAATCAAAATAACATTACACTGATAATTTCCCTAGGGATGTTATCAGTGTAATGTTATTTTGATTGGTATATTTTGTACACGTGACTCGAAATTGACCGATTCACTGATCTATAACTGATGGATACGGCATACCCAAAAAATTATGATATAATAAAGAAAACTAAAAATCATTCTTAGTGTGCGACAGAGAAAGTAAACATTTATCTTCCTTGTCTAGAATTTCGAATTTTCGGAAATCAAATTCAAATTTATTTAAAAACGCAGGCGAGCAATTATTGAGCAATGCAACTGTTTTTGAAGTTTTCAAATAAAATAAATTTTGAAATAATCAACTTTGTTTATTTATGTTTGACTGACATTGTAAATCGAATTTTTCGTTTGTTGTGTTTTTTTTAGTTCATAGTTCAGATGTGCACTTAATATTTCAAGGGGAAAATATGAAAATTTATTTAAATATTTTCTGAAAATACGCAGTAAAGTGGTTTATTTATTAAATTATGATTTTAAAAATGAAAGATTTTGAATATCTTTCTGTGTATCTTAAGTTTATTAGAAAAAAAAAAAAGATTTTGAATAATTTTCGGAAATAAAATTGACCCAGTGCGGCTCTTACTTTACATTTTCGGAAATACGATTTTAGAGTAAGAGGTATATACAATTCAAGTGAGTGAAATATATAAAAAAGTTGTACCATTGTTTGTTGTTGTTTTCTATGGTAATTTAGTTTTATGCCGTATCCATGAGTTATAGATCAGTGGACCGATTTAATAGGCTTGCTATTTTAGAAAAACATACTCTGGCTACTAGATGAAAATAATTTATTCTTTTATTTTACAATAAATACTGTTTTAAAATGACACTTTCATAGAACAATTTACAATCTAGCAGCCTTACTACTAGAATAAAATAAAATTGCAAAAAATTTTCTCGTCGAATACCCCTCGAGCATTGATAAATACCTCAAATTTTATTATATTTTCCTCAAGCACGTTGCTTTTAGGTAACAGCCCTCAGCCTACCGCTTCGGGCTGTTACCAAGCAACGTGCTTTCGAAAAATATAATAAAATTATTTCGGGAAATTATCAATGCTCTTGGGATATTACTGCTGAAAATCATTTACTTACATCTAAAAGACAGTACTCAAGAGATGAATCGTCGTTTTAACGCTATTGAAAAATTCATGAACGTCATATGATCAATAGTGTAGGAAAATAAGTTACTAAAAAGGAAAATCAATGATCTCGAGGTTCGTTTGGATCGGTTTGAACAACATCGGTTGATAAATAGCCTTGACATATATGGTGTACCTGTGGTTAAAGATGAATCAGTTGAGATTATGGTTACTAAACTATTTACTGAAGGCCTAACCATTCCGTTCAATAATCACGATATTGTCATCTATTATCGGCTGAAGCCGGGCTCATTCGGAAAATCTGAAAAAACTGTGGGCAATCTTAACAACATTTGAAAAAAAATTAATACTGGGTAAGATACGTGCTCTTAAATCTATTTCGTCATCAATTGTGGTCGATTCAATAAAATCAAAAATATATATAAATGAAAGTTTGACATTGATTATTATAAATTTGTTAAAGAAAACCAAAGAATTCAAAGTTGAAAAGCAATTTAAATATTTGTGAGTACGTGACGGTAAAATTATGTTAAAACAAATTAAAAAAAAGTGCAATTCATTACATTCAATTGAACGATGATGTGGAGGATAATTGTTTTGTTATATAGTACACCAAAACATTAGAAGTATGCGACGTAATTTAAATAATTTTCTATGTAATTTGCTGACTTTTGGTAAGAAGCTATTGATTATTTTTTTGACGGAACTTTGGATTAACTAAAGCTAAATCAATAATTATATAATCAATGATTATGACTGACAGAGAATAGGTCATTCACTATGGTAAGTGAGTTAACTTACTTGGTACTGAATCTTCTTGGGCTGATGTCTATGGCTCGCTGATGTTAATATTGCATATCATCGTTTCATAGTGACGTTACAAAGCCCTATCAAAGACTCAACATAAATATTAGTTAAATTTAAAAAGGTAAAGAAGCTGAAGAATTGGATGATTGATAAATTGCTTAGTGCAATTTCAGTTAAACATTTTAAATACCAGAAACTTCATCCATTAAACAAAACTCTATAGCAAAGAGATATTCGAGGCAGAAAAGAACGGTATCAGCATTTATTAAAAATGTAATGTATTATTATTATAAGCGGTTATTTAATAAAAATAAATAATCCCAAAAGCAATGGCAAATTGTTAATGCAATTTCAGGTAAGAATAGGCCGAAAGCAAAATCTATTAAATTAAAGGATTCACAGGGTGTGATTCAGGATGGCCAAACAGTAGTTTCTGATATATTTAACAATTATTTAATCTCTATTCCGAAAAAATTAAAAAAGGATCACATAGACACCATAGTGTGCAAGTCTGATGTTGTTAATAACTTAATGTATTCTAATTTTAGTGAGTCAGATAACTGTTTCTTCTCCCCCATTTTTCCTGACGAAATCCAAAGCATGATTTTAGGACTAAAAAATTTGGGTCTTCAGGTTATGATGACGTATATGCAATACCTTAGTTAAAAACATTGCTCCATTTATTTTAAATCCGCTAGTTCATATTTTTAACCTTAGTCTTAGTTCCTCTCTGTAAAAGTGGAGACCCATTTGATCTATCTAATTACAGACCTATTTCTCTGTTGCCTGTATTGTCAAAAATTTTTAGAGAAAGCTATTAAGTCTCGGACTGTTATATTTTTAATAAAACTAAATTTATTAGTGATCAACAATTTGGATATCTTGAAGGAGTTAGTACCGAGGATGCTCTCTTAAATTTTATGACACCTTTGTATGATGGCTTGAATACCGGCATCAAAATATAATGTATCCTTATTTATTGATATTTCAAAGGCTTTTGATACAGTTGATCACAGAATTTTGTGTGATAAACTTTATCTGTCTTCTCGGAAACAAATCGTTGTATTGGGTAATTTGTATAGTGCTGATTTGGGTATTAATGCTGAAGTTCCGCAAGGACCAATACTTGGAATTGTTTTATTTTCGACATACATCAATTCACTTCTAAAACTAAAATTTGTGGGAACATTATTTGAATAACAAATGTATTAAAATTAAAAGAGTTGATGTTTTCAAGTAATTGGGACTTCATATTGACAATAAATTAAAATTCACTGTACATTTTGAGCAAATTCGTAAGGAATTATACTCATCAATTTGTAAATTGTTTCTTTTGCGTGACTTTTGTCCTCGTTATGTTCTTAGATTGTTATATTTCTCTTTATTTAATTCTCGATTGAACTATGGTCTATCCTGCTGGGGTGGTACGATGCAAAAATTTGCGGTGTGTGTTATATATTTTAAGGGAGTTACCGAGCCTTCTTTCCCACTCTTTAAAGAAGCCCCAATACTTCCACTTCGCTATTTTTATGTTTAACAAGTTTTAAAAATTTTTTATTTGTGATGTGGCTATAGAAAAGTCAAATCGGTAAATAACTATAACCTTCGAATAAATAATAGATGCGTCGTTTGTTTTTCCAGAAAGGATACTGGCGCCTTTCTATAGTTTTATGGCTCCATACTTTTTAACTTATTACCAGATAACGTCAAGACGTGTTTGAACTGATTTTCTTATCTTAAGGAGCTTAAATAGTGGCTTTTTACTATAAATGATATTGAAATTTATTTCTAATTCACGCGCTTGTAAATTAAAAAATGGTATGTTTGTGTGAAGTGCCACAATCATTTTTTACAATCGTTATCAACTTGTTGTGCCTCATTATCATTTCGTATTCTTTGTTATGTACATCAATATTTTGGTTATATAAATCAAAATATCTAATTTTGAGAATTCCATCTTTAAGTTAGATCATTTAACTCGGTGCTAAGCTTAATTTAACACCAAGCTAAGCTCTAGTAATATAGTACAAATCGAATAATCTCGAAAAATAAAAAAATCTCGAAGAATCTCTATTACAGAATACATAATACTAAACAAATCTTAAATAAGCTTGAAAACCTCGAAAATTTCATAAATAACCGAGAATCCTGTTGCTGTAACAACACAACTCTCTGCGCTACTTTGCCTATTTAAAGGAATATCGAGAAACTTGAATTGATTCGAAAGATCTCGGGAAAGTAGAATAATCTCAAATCATATTAAAATTCTAAAATAAGCTCGATATTTTCAAAAAAAAAAACTCGATTACTGTCGAAAATCTCAAATAAAGTTAGAATCGTGCAGAATAATCTTCATAAATCTCAATGATATTAAAAACTATAGTTTTCCTAAAAATAACTGATTTACCTCAAATTATCTCGAAAATATTGAATAATGTTAATAATTTTGAATACAATTTTCATAAATGTGAAAAGCTCGGATTTCGAGAATTCCCTCACAGGTAGGTCCTAACTATACTTAATTTAATAATGGTATAAATATTCCAATAACACTAAACCCAAACACATCTCGAATGTGTCTAAAATATCGAGAAACCCGAAGTGCCTGTAGTACGGTTACATAAGAACTCTACTCAACGAGAATAATGCCTATTAAAGCATATCCATAATGTATAAAATTAACTTTGTTTTAGAAAATTACACAAAAACCACGAAATCCCAAAATTAGGATTGTCTGCAACCCTAAATTGGTAATGTATGAATTTCGAAAATTTTATGGAAATTTAGCAAATCATAAATATGTCCGATATTTCAAGTTCTGGTAATCTTACAAAATCACGTATTCTCGAAATGCAAGAAATATATAATTGCCATCCTGTGATAACCCCTAGCAGGTGAAATTGAATTCAATTTTTGTATAAGTTAAATGTATTAAACAAATTAATTTGATTTATTGATCGCGTGAACATTTAAATCAGCAGCCGCCACTGGCTATAATATATTTTTCCAAAAACCAATAGGGAGATTTGTACAAATTTGATGTGAAAGTGAATTTAATTGAATCTGAACTCGTTTGTAACGAAACCCTCCGGAGTAAAAGGTACGAGTTGGTAATCATAGAGGATACCTATTTCTGTTTAACGTATAATTTAATCAAATGAGAAAATACCCGAAGAAAATTATGTTTCACAATTATTACCTCCATGCGAGATAATACAACGTTACCAATAATTGAATTAATCCAATAAAAGCTAAAAAATTACGGGCATACGATGGAGTTTCCGCAGATACCAGTGATAAAATAAATAACTGTGTAAATAATTAAAATGCTTGCTGGGAAAAAGTGTACTTAGATCTAGGCGAAGATGAGAGTGACGATGGCAGTGATGAAGTGGGGGTCATAGATGACGGGTTACAATCAAGAGAAGCAACTGCGATGTCACCATTATCAAATCCAGAACTACACGGAGAACTATTATCGATGCATTAATTAAAACGTGGACTTGAAAACGACAAAAAACCATTAAATTTATTCAATGAATTGAGCAATGAGGATGACACATTTCTGACAAGAAATTCGAGATACGTGCCGACGAAACCTAGTGTGAATTTGCCCGTGCAAACGAGTACATAGAAATTGGTGAGAAGAAACCTGTCAAAACGGTGACCAAACAAGTAAATGGTGATGCTGCGATATTATTACAGTGACTGCAATTGAACCACCCGATTCGTCCAAAATGACAAAATTGTGACGATTATGGCTCACAAATCTGAACAACAACAGTGAATGTGAAAACCCTATAATAAAAACATAAACAGCGAAACTATTGAAATGCTAAGAAATACCCCTGAAGAGTAAGAAATATCAACAGACAAGAGATAGCGAAACTAAGTTAACAATATGCTTTGATTCACTTCAAGAAGGTATATAATTTATAATTATTTAATTTTAACAACCGATTTCGGATATTCTACATGTTGTTGTGGTTGTGGACTAACGTGTTGTGGTTGTTGAGCAACAGAGGATCTTATCGTCGTTTGTAGATCCCCAATTCTTCTATTTGGTTCATCATGTTCATTCGATGCTGAAAGGCCGAATGTCGGAAGGCCGAATGTTGAAAGGCCGAACGCCGAAAGGCGCAATGGGTCAGAAGGCCGAATGTCGAATGGCTAGATGTGTCAAAAGGCCGAATGTTGAAAAGCCGAATGGGTCGAAAGGCCAAATATGCCGAAAGGCCGAATGTCGAAGGGCCGAATGTGTCGATAGGCCGAATGCATCGAAAAGCCGAATGTGTCGAAAGGCCGAATGTCGAAATGCCAAATGTGTCGAAAGGCCGTATTTCGAAAGACCGAATTTTCATGAAATTTTCGTTCACTTAATTTATTGAAATGGGTATCACTACATTTATTAGAAAAAAAATCCAAAAATTTTAAAATCCAGTATAGTTGAAAAGTAAAAATCCAGAAAAATAAAATCCCGAAAAAAATCTATAAATTACCGGAAAATCAATCCAGAAAAAATATTTTGTTTAAAATAAATGAAAAAAAAAATCAAATTATTGGCATATTTAGACTTCCGACATCACTTGAAATATTTGTGGTACATCTATCAGTGGAAGCGATATGAGCGATACAATTCATTTGATCTGTGTCTGCAAGGTTGACGAAGCATTTACGAAGCATTAAAGGTATAGTGATAAAATCTGGCCAAATTAAAATATCGAATAAACAAAATATCGACCAAACTTTTTTATTCAGTTTCATAAATATCGAATTTTAGAATATTGCCGAAGAATTTCTTGAATGTTGTATTCTCGAAATGCAAAAGTTAAATTTATGTAGGAACAATTTATTTTATTTGTTTTAATTTAAAAAGATTTAACCCGTTGACTCGTACTGTACACAATTGCGTACATATACTTTAAACCTAATTTTTGGGATTTAATACACTAATAATGTTTTTTTAAGTCTTATTATGTTGGCTCTTAGTCTTAAGCTATCAAAAAAAGGATATTTAGCGCAAAGATATTATAAAATTTCAGAATTACTCAGATAGTTAAGCAAAATAACAGACTTTTTAAATTAATTGACGAATCATAGGGTTAATTAAATTAAATTTATAAATAAAAAAAATTGTTCTTTATTAATTTTAAAGATATTTATAATATTAAGAAATGGATTTGTAGCGGTTCACCCAAACACCACTTCAATAAATTTACACCACTCCACACTTGCCGCCATCTACAAAATCTATTGTACATTACAAACATTAACATTTGTATATAAAATGTTTCTGGTACATTGGGTATATTTCTCCTACACCTGCTGGACCAATCACGGCACGAGAACAGAGAAATATCAAAACAAACAACAAAACATACAAATACAACACAAACGAACATGAAATAAAATAAATCAATTATAATCAGTCTCGTCTCGGTTTTCAATTCAGAAACATGCTGCGCTCGATTTGGTGCCACTTTACCATGGCCACAAAATGTCCGCAAAATGTGTGGTGAAGAAAAAATAATTTGTGATTAATTTGTAAAATAAAATGAACGTAATAAATTAATTATAAATAAAATAACTCATTAATAAATAAATAACACTACCCTGCAAAATTTTGCCCCTGGACAATGAATAGTTGTTTCCGAAGTAATTTTTCACGCTGGATCCGAATCCGGGCTCAGAATTGCTCTATCACGTCAGGTTTTTGAGATATTCTAACCTAAAAGTGCAAAAAACACTGTTTTTTGACATATTTGACGTTATGTAGCAATGCAGTTTTTACTTTTTTATAAAATCCATGTATGGGATCTTATTGCACAAGTCTTCCTCTCTCAAATGCCGTTGAATTTGCTCAAATATCATTTTTTTTCGCCGATATATCGCATTTTCAAATTTGCATATTCGTGAATTTTTCTGTATAAAAACACTACCCTGCAAAATTTTAAAAATTTGGTACCACTTGACAATGAATAGTTGTTTCCGAAGTAATTTTTTACGCTGAATCCGAATCTGGGCTCAGAATTGCTCTATCACGTCAGGTTTATGAGATATTCTAACCTAAAAGTGCTTATACCGTAGGTATAAAAGGTAGTGTATTATACAGTAAACCGACAAATTCACGAACATGCAATTTTGAAAATGTGATATCTCGGCGAAAAAAAAACATATTTGAGCAAACTCAAAGGCATTTGAAAGAAGAAGACTTGTACTATAAGATCCCACACATGAACTTTTGAAGAAACAAAAGTCGCGGTGCTAGATAACCTCAAATACGTCAAACAGTGTTTTTTGCACTTTTAGGTTAGAATATCTCATAAACCTGACGTGATAGAGCAATTCTGAGCCCAGATTCGGATTCAGCGTGGAGTTGAATTATATGTGAACATTGCGTAGGGTAGCCAATAGTCCCAATTATAAGGATCTTTATCGGTGTATTCAGCAAGTGTCCGATGAGACCTTTCTAGAGCCCCGTTTGTTTGCGGATGATAAGCAGTGGATTGTAGTTTATTTATTTTTAACAATTTGCTGCACATATTTTGAAATAACTCGCTAACAAAATTAGTCCCTTGATCGGTAAGAATGCACAATGGAGCCTCAAATTTACATATAAAATTTTCGACTACAGCTTTAGCAATGGTTTCCGACAATTGGTTTACGATAGGTATAGCCAATGAGAACTTTGATAAGTCATCTTGTATTGTAAGTATATAACGATTGTAGTTATAGGATACGTTTAAAGGTCCAACGATGTCTAAAAATATTTTCTTAAAAGGAATCTTTGAAGTGGTTGTCAGTACCATAGGAAGTTTTGTTAATTTTGAAATTTTATTTTACTGACATGATTCACATTTTTTTATAAATTTTCGAATTTGGGTTAACTTTTTCGGGAAGAAATGATTTGATTCTTTTGAAGGCCCTTTGTATTCCTTGGTGTCCTCCTAACGGACAATTATGAAATTCTTTGATCACGTTAAGGATATCAACATCATTTTCTAAGACAGTGATCGGAATTTCCTGAATTTCGTGTGACGTTGGATTTGATGTTTTTTCCTTATTTACTTTAGTATCGTTTACGGTTTGGTCGATATTTAGTTCCGATTCCTTGACTTTACTTTTGACAATGTTAATTTTAGTAGTTTGATCGGCAGATTTTAATTCAATTCTACTCAAACTGTCCGCGTTAAGATTGTCCTTTCCTGGTTTAAAAATTATGTCAAAGTCGTATTCATCCAACTTAATTCTCCAGCGCATTAAACGTGATGATAAATTTTTGGCCTTATTTAACCAAAGCAATGGTTTATGGTCCGTAATATTAGTAAATTTGACGCCGTACAAGTAAGGACGAAAACGTTTTACAGCAAAAACCATATGGCAAGCAATTCCTTCTCCACAGTAGAATAGTTTCGCTCAGCTTTATTCAGTACCCTGCTTGCGTAAGCCACAGGTAAATCATCATCGCCTATTCTCTGCGAAAGAACCGTGCCAAGTGCTAAATCACTAGCATCCGTTGTAACATAAAAGTGTTTGTCGAATTTGGGATACTGTAATATAGGAGGTTTAATTAATTTATCTTTTAATTTTTTAAAACTTTCGAAACAGAACGCATCCCAATTGAATCGTGCATCTTTTTTAAGTAATGCATTCAATGGTTGTGCTATTTCCGAAAACTTATCTATAAATCTCCTATAGTAACCTATCAAACCTAGAAATGATTTAACCTCTTTTTGGGTTTTTGGAATGGGGTAATTTTGGATCGCGTCAATTTTCGATGGATCTGATTTGATTCCGTGGTTCGTTATAATGTGACCCAGATAACAAATCTCTTTTCGAAGAAAATGACACTTTTTTGGTTGTAATTTTAAATTGAATTTTCGAAAAGATTGAAATACTTGATTTAGTTTTTTGTTGTGATCGTTAAGGTTGTAGCCGTAAATAACTACATCGTCCAGATAAATATACGAAACATTTCAAGCCGTTTATTTGATTGATTTAAATTTTCTTCTTCTATCCCCTTGGAAATTGCATCTTCTAAATTCTCAAATCGGCATGCTTTAATTAAAATTTTGAGTGGGTCTCTTAAACCATCTTCGAAAGCACGGAAAGCTGTTTTTGAATTTATAACTCTGATATTTTTATCGAGCACTCCTACATCTGATGTTACGAAAACGCAGGATTTATTTAAGTCGGCTAAAAGATTTTCGATGCGAATCTCTTTTGGTGTTTTTGGCAACGGCCAGTCTACTATTTTTTGTACCTTATCCGAGTTGAGTTTCACCCCATTTTGGGTGATGATGTGTCCCAAAAATTCGGTTTCCCTTTTTAATCGATAGGATCGATATCCTCTCCCCAATATCACTAACATACTGGATAAGCTTGGTAAGTCAACATATTTTTCGACATTTGACTTAGCCTCCGGATTTCACCAAATTGAAATAAACCAATAAGGCATACCAAAAACGGCTTTCTCAGTTGAAGCTGGGCACTATGAGTTTACTCGCATGCCTTTTGGCCTGCGTAATGCTCTCAGTATGTCTTAGACGAAATTCAAGGACAAAATTCATTATGTTACATGGATGACCTAATCGTGTTAGGCAAAGACTTGCCAATATGTTACGCATCACGCACGTTGAATAAAAGCGAACAAAACTACAGCACAATTGAAAAGGAACTCTTATCAATCATATGGGCTACCAAATATTTCCGTCCATACCTTTATGGACGGAAATTCAACATTTTAACCGATCATAAACCCCTGGTATATGGTTATTTAATGTAAAGGATCCCACTTCAAAAAATCTTCGATGGCGACTATGTCTAGAAGAATACGATTACACAATTCTTTATAAAAAAGTGACTTCAAATACAAACGCGGACGCCTTATCACGGTTAGAAATTAATAATTATTTCAGCCAAGGGAAGTTAAACTACCCAAGAACAATTGACTCAATCAGAGAACGAAACTCTGAAAGTGCACGTATACATACAAAAGAACTGAATCTACACGAGGACGTTCAAAGTATCACATTTGATACTAGTGATGAGGAGTGGCTACTTCATCATTTTTTCAATATAGAACTGGAGGAAGACAGAATCACGGAGCTTGGAACTATATTAAAACGAATTCGCGATTCCAAAACGGTATTAAATGAATTCAAAAATCAGATAGTGATCGAGGTCGACATCAATCACACACTGATGAAAGTAATTTTCCTCATTAAGCATGGTAAGTTTAAACGACATATGATTCGTAAAGCATCCTTCACGGATGACGATATCACAAATATTTTAAAAATTATGCAAACACACGATCATTTTCGGCTATATACCATATACACCGATGATCAAACATTTGCTAAAATACAACAAGTTTTCCAAACCAGATTCCAAGACTCAGGACTAAAACTGGTTTGAACGAAAACTATACGCGAAGACATAAGTGACGTGATAAAGCAATCAGATATTATAAACGAAAATTACCTAAAGTTAAAACGTCAATACTACTTTCCTAATATGAAAGAGCTAATTACAACACATGTTAAACAATACAAAACATGCAATTTAACAAAATATGAAATAAATCCTGTTAACCTGAAATTCCAAATAACCAAATCACCACAAGGTCCAATGGAAATAATCCACTGTGACACGTTCGCTCTACGAAGCAAAATCTTCCTTACTTTGGTAGATAAATTTTCAAAATTCGCGACTATCCACGAATTAAAGGATAGAAAGTCGACTACAATAATATCCAAATTCAAAAAATTCTTCTCTAGAGAGGGAATACCGAAGGAAATAGTACTAGAAAGCGCAGCAGAATTTACATCTGAACTAGTCTCCAAATTCCTGGAAATGTACAACGTAAAATTAAACATTACCACGGCAAAATTTAGCACGGGTAACAGTCCAATCGAGCGATTGCACTCTACCTTAACCGATCTTTTCCAAAAATAAAAATATTACAATAACAGATCTTATGGACGAAGCGGTGCTAGCATATAATAGTTCAATACACGCTTCAACAAAATTAACTCCTTTTGAGTTACATAAGGGTCATATAACAATCTCAAATTTCCCTAAAACTATTACTCCACAATATGATATTTATTTAAACATCATTAGAGAAAGGTATGACGAGGTAAAAAAATTAGTCGCTGAGCAAAGCATGCAATTGAAAGAAAGGTCAATAGCAAAACTAAATCAAAATAAAAGTAACCCTAAACCTTTTCAACCGAGAGAAGCTATATTCGAAAAAAGTACAACTAGGGATAAACTAACCTCAAAATATATAAAATATACAGTTGTAGAGGATAACAGAGCTAACGTTACCACTAACAAACGTACTGTACACAAACAACGCATAAAAAACTGAACTTTTCGTTACAGGTATTTTCCAGTGTCATTCACTCAAAATATCGAAATATTCGGCCTATCTAACAAGAAGGGGATATTGCGAATAGACATGGGTAAAGCTAGGATAATCTCAGGATATTCTAAATTAATACATATTATTGAACCCTAACAGGAAATCTAGAAGCAATATGTAGAACGTAATATTCTAGAAGTAGAAACCGGCATCAGTAATAAAACACTGCCGAACTACAAATTAACTATTGCAGAAAGTAAATTTTCTAAACTAGAAAAAGATTTATTAAGTATTCTACCTAAGCAAAGAACTAAACGCGGTCTTTGACGATAACTTGTATCTACTACAACAACAAATCAATGACATACACGAAATTATCACATTCGCTAAACTACAAGTGATATCTAGACATCTTTTAGACGGAAACGAGCTTGATTATATTCATGAACATTTGAAAGTCAAAGACGATAAAATCGCATCTGACGATGAAATCTATACTCTTTTAAGATTAAAAGCAAACTATAACCGAACAAATATCGTGTTAGCCATTGAAATACCACAATTTTTAAAAGAACAACTAACTTTCTACAATATCAAACCAATCCCGATAAATAACACACAAATCATTAAACTAAATACCAATTCCTTAATCCTTGAAACCCATATATACATGGAGATTCACAAACCTTGCTACGTAATATAGAACACATTCATTACTGTCATCGCGAGCAAATTTATAATACTTCAAACCACTGTGTACCACAAATCTTATTAAATCAAAATGCACATTGCACAACAACGGAAACCGAAGACTTCGAGGATATCGATTACATCTCATCAACAAAAGGAATACAATTTTTATCAACTTGTCTCAACCAAACAGGAATTTTATAAGGAAAGAAATTGCTTAAATTCGAGAATTGTTCAATTTTTATTAAAAATCATCGGTATACGAATGAATACAAAACAACATACCACAAAAGGTATATAGTTCAACCCTTGGATGGATTAAACATTACCACCAGTGTGGAAGAAATCATCAGCCTACCACGTCTAGCTAACCAAACCATTACTAATACGGAAAGATTGAACACACATTACAACATACCAAGCCCACCAAAATTACAATTACAAAATGCGATGTAAGATTCTCAATAATCTTACATCAGCATTTTTATAAACTTAAACTGTAGCATATAGAAACTAAAATTCGAATTATATAAAATCAGTCTAGAATTAAACATCAACGCAGAGCTAGAACCTGGAATAAAGAAATTAATAATTAATTAGAAATGTTTTTATTGATTTCGGGACGTTTCCTCACAAATTCGTTATATCGCACGCAGCAACCATAACTATATCTGTACCAATAAATAATTTTTTTATTAAATTTATTTGTGTTGTAGTTCCTTAAGTGTTGTCCGGCAAAACCGAACAAATGCAAAATTGTCTTTCATTCAAATTTAATGTTTTAACCAGTTTATACGAAATTTTTTGTTACAATGACGTAAGATGGCTGCAAATATTAGCATGTTTAAGCGTAATTGGCTTACGCTATGGACTTTCCACCAACATATTTTCCAGTATAACAAAACCGCTTTATGACGTTTAAAAAATTTAGTATGAATATTTTACAAGTTTCTCGTTTCTTCGTCTTTGAGAATATATTTTATGAATAATTCAGCTATCTCCCAGAAAGGTTATAATTATAATAAATATAGAAAGACAACTTGTCTTGATTGCTTCTCAGTTTGCACAAGTAATTCAGTTTGATCAGAGTGTTTGGACGGATATTGCAGTATAGTGTAAAATAAAGTGTAACAATTTTCGTGAAGGTGTAGATATCAATTAGGGCTGTGTTTAAAATAAAATAATAATTGAAATTGTTTTAAATTTTAATTTAAGTAAAACTATGAAGTGTACAAATAAAATTTTAAGTATAACAGGATTTTTGCTGTTCATCTTTATTGATACGATACGTAAGTTACAACAACAAAATACTAAAGTGATGGGGTCATATGGCAATTAAGAAATGGACCGACGACTCCATAAGTAATGAAAACAAAGTGTTGGTAATTTATTAATTTTTTTTTTTGATTTTGTGTTGTAGTGTAAAACTACATTTAAGATGTATAAAGAAATTAACATACCAGTTTATAATTTTATAGTAACCTTCAAATTTTTATCACCTTACAGAGATCAATTTCAATGTATGAATATACATAAGTATAAATGTGCAATTCTGAAACGCAAAATATTGGAAGTGTTTCCGATTTCATTTTTTACATTTCAACGTAACGTGTATGACATAAAACTTTTTGATTGTAATCTCAAAACCTGCAGGGTTTAACGCAAAAATGATAACATTTTATTTCTTTTGTTTTACGGAACTAAGTATAGTAGACGAATATACATTAACTTAAATTTGTCAATCGCACTTAGAACATTAAAAAATTACACACCTTTTATTGAAAAATAGAATTAAACAGATCGAAAAAAATTGTTACAAATGTCAAATAAAAGACAAAATCTTGCTCTGTGTAGGACACCGTTAGAGATGTTTAAATAAATCTACATATATACATTTGGTTGCATCTACCCTAATAAAATTAACAAAAACAAGAAGAATTAATATTCCAAAATCAAACTGGTATCAATTTAAAGATGGGAAATATACATGTGAAGTAATCGTTTTCAAAATTCTTAAACTTATAGATGACTCACCGCATGCTTTTGTTTTGCAAACTAATGATTTAGCAAGTATAAGCACGGATAAGGATATTAGATAATTTATCCAAAGCACTGTTTGTAGTACCTTCAATCTGGAACCCAAAATGACGAGACATCTATAAATGAACAGCTAAACAAATTGTTTGCTGTTTTTATTATTTTCTGAAAGATTTTAGTAATTGAATAAAATTTCAAATTCATTGTAGTAAGATTTTCTATATTGTATTATAAATGCATTGGCAATGATTTGTTACTTTTTATGTGTTTCGCCACATTTGATTTTTATTTAGTTATTTTTCACCTGAGTATGTGTAAAAAAGAGTTAGATGTGTGATTTGTTAGCAAAAGATTCTTTATAAAAAAGAAAATTGTAAACTGACCTTCAATTTCTTCATTATTTATCGTTATTAACTGCTTTGAGTCTGTATGTTAAACTTCTGGCTATAATTGGTGAGGCAGTCAAAAGAAAAAGTAATTACACGAAAGAGTTGGTAATGCAAGCATTAACATATTGTGTATGTACTATATACTGTCATTCTAAACATGTTTTATAACCGCATAGAACGTGCGTTTTGAAAAAATTGATGTTAAAGTTTTGAAATTAGTGTATTCAATTTAGTTTTAATTAATTTTTTTAATTTTAATGATAAAGCTTGTTATTAGCTATGTAAAACATGCTTAACACGGTATAGTATATTCCGTTTATACCTTATTAATTACAACTGTTCAAATCCAATGTTCGATTTCGGTTTATTGAATGAGGTACACAGAAAGAAATAATCACATATAACAGATATAAAACAAGTGGATAGGGTTTATCGTTTTGGAGCCTAGTAAAAACATGAAAACTTTGCATATTTTACGGAAATAAAAAAAAAATGGATATTCTGCATTAGTTGCTAGAATTAAGCAATAATTGCTTTGGACTTTTAGCAATTTTTTCATATTTTAATGAAATATTAGCTTGAAATAACAAATGCATTATGGCAATAATTAAGAATATTTGGAATACAATAAGAATCACATGCTTGAAATTACCAAGTTAATTTGAATTGATTCAAATAATTTATGCGACAAAACTCACCCTGTTAAAGTTAGCCGAAAGTTTCCAGCCGAAAGTTAAAAGCCGATAATGCAGATTACCTTATTAACATTCCAGCCGAAAATAAAAAATTTTGTGGTTATCAGCCGAAAGTAAATAGGATACATGGCTCGTAATAAAAAATTGTGTAAAAAAGTATTACGTGGAAAATTTTGTTTAACCTAATCGAGGAAAACATTGGAAAATCAAAAGAATTCACAAAATTGGAATTAAATAAACCTTTAGAGTGTATATCTAAAGTTGAATTGTGTTTATTGGATTTGTCAATAGACATCGCAGGAAAAAAAATCAGTTCAAGTTTCCCGTGAGAAATCTCGGAAAATTCAATTTTCCAAAAATTATTAGAAAATTTGTATAAAATCAGCCTCTTAGAGTGTTATGTCTAGAGATGTATTTTAATGTTGTGACTTGTCAATAGCTATCGCCGGAAAAAAATTCAGTTCAAATTTCCCTTGGAAATTCTTAGAAAATTTGAAAAACGTTCCTGCCGAAAGTAGAAAGTAAATATCAGCCTCTAGAGTGTTATGTCTGGAAATGGATTACATTGAAGTGACTTGTCAATAGCCATCACAGGAAAAAAAGTCAGTTAAAGTTTTCCGTGAGAAATCTCGGAAAATTCGATTTTCCAAAAAACATTCGAAAATTTGTATAAAATCAGCCTCTAGAGCAGTAGTGGCCAACCCGTGGCCCGCGGACCGTGTGCGGACTGACTTGATTTTATGCGGCCCGCTGCATAATTCAGTATACATATTAAATTCAGTATAAATGTATTACAATAATGTTTAGTTTTGACGATTAAAAATAAAATTTACTAGAAAGCAATAACAAAATTTAGAAAAAAACGTTTTTTTTTTTTTCATTTCCTTTTGCTATTAGTCGCAGCGCAAGTTTTTTGTAGTAACAGCTAACAGGTTAACAAAAATATTGTTATAGTTTTACATCAAAATAAATACCCAAAATATATCCTGTGATTGAGTGTTTTACGATATTTATGTATTCATTGGTGTTAAATTTTGAGGAACCCCCTCTTTATATGTAAATTGGTCGATTTGTATCATACCTTCAGATTTTTGACAATTAGTTATTTTGAACGGGGTTCTAAGGTAAGTTTAAATGCTGCGTTTTTATTGATTTACAAATATTTATGCCCAGCATATGGTAAAATACTAAACTTAAATATTTTCAGATTTTCAATCGTTATTTAGAACATATTGAAAAAAATGAGTGGAAGTAAAAGAAAAGTTGAAGATGAGAAACGACAATACAACGATTCTTGGGAACTTAATTATTTTTTTGCCTTAGTGGAGTCAAAATTAACGTGTTTAATATGCAAAGATGTCATTTCAGTCACCAAAGAATATAATGTTAAACAACATTACAATAGGAAACATGCATCAACATTCAATGCAATTGAAGGCGAGTTAAGAAAACCTAAAATAAATACTTTGAAGACTTCATTAAAAGTTCAACAAAATTTATTTAAGAAAACTTTTATGTCATCACCCGATATTGTGAAAGCCAGCTATTCAATTTCAAATATCTTAGCAAGGAAAATGAAACCATTCTCTGATGGTGAATTAGTCAAATGTATGATGGCAGCAGTTGAAGAGATTTGCCCAGATAAAAAAAGAATTTTCTCCAGCATAAGTATATCACGTCAAACTGTTTGTCGCAGAATCAATGACATTGCCATGGAAATCACTTCTGTGTTAACGCTAAACATAAAGAGTTTTGAAGCCTTTTCAATGGCATTTGACGAAAGTACGGATATATCAGATACTGCACAACTTGCAATTTTTATTCGAGGAGTCGATAAAGAGTTTAATGTAACTGAAGAACTGCTTAATCTTTGCAATCTTAAAGGTACAACTAAAGGTGAAGACATATTCAATGCAGTAATGGATTCGGCAAAAAAAAATGTATCCAAATTTAGGAATATTAAGCGGCCTGACTTCTGACGCAGCTCCTGCAATGATTGGGAAAGAAAAGGGTACGATCAGTCTGATAACCAAAGAAGTGGGAAAACAGGGATATGATAATACAAATATATTTATTTTTCATTGCTTGATTCATCAAGGAAACCTTTGTGCGCAATGTGTAATACTAACAAACGTTATGCCGGTCGTTATAAAATGTGTGAACTATATTTGATCTCATGCACTGAAACACCATCAATTTCAACAGTATCTGTCTGAATTAGATTCAGAGTATGGTGACGTTGTGTATTTTTCGAACGTGTGATGGCTGAGTCGAGGAAACTGCCTAAAGAAGTTTTACGAATTACGCGAGAGGATCGGGATTTTTCTGAATGAGAATAATGTGAAGGTATCTGAACTAAATAATGAACAATGGGTTTTAGATCTGTGTTTTTTAGTAGATATAACCGATAAATTAAATATTCTGAATAAAGATCTACAGGGGGGAAACCAATTAGTATCACATTCATGCCAATTAATTAAGGCTTTTAAAGCAAAACTGTCATTTTGGGAATTCCAATTAAACGAAAAAAATGATATTCACTTCCCCTGGTTGAACGATTCTGCAGGTGAAAAAAAATATGCCAAATACGCAAAGGAAATAAAAAATTTACTGACGACATTTGATAAACGTTTCGCAGAAATAAAAACTTACGATAAATCATTCGAAATCTTCACTTCGCCATTTAATGTCGATATTAAAACGGTTCCAATGGAATTTCAAATGGAATTAATCGACCTACAATGCAATACTGAGTTGCACCATTTTTTTTTACAATACCAAAAATGGAATTTTATAATAAATATGTGACCGAAAGTAAATTCCCAAATTTGCGCAGACATGCCATAAAAATTGTTAGCATTTTCGGATCGACTTATTTGTGCGAATCCTTTTTGTCGAAAATGAAGTACAACAAAAATAACAATCGAAGTGCCCTTACGGATGTTAATTTGGAAAATCAATTAAGATGTGCTAAAACTAAAATTGAAGTAAATATAAAAAAGTTGAGTGACGTTAAAGAAAAACAAGGGTCTCATTAATTTTTGTAGTTATGTATGTTTTTATCATTTGACGTTTTACGTAATATGAATTGTTATATTATGTACATGAATTTTTAATAAATATGTTTATAAAATATTGAAGTGTCTTGTAAAAAAAAAATATGCGGCCCGCTCAAAATATAGAAATTTGAATTTGGCCCGTGGTGTAGTTTGGGTTGGCCGCCCCTGCTCTAGAGTGTTATTGTCTGGAGATATATTTTATTGATGTGACTTGTCAATCGTAGGAAAAAAATCGTAGGAAAAAAATTCAGTTCAAGTTTCCTGTGAGACTTTAACGGGAATCTTGAACAGAATTTTTTTCCAGCGATATGTATTGACAAGTCACATCAATAAAATACATCTTTAGACATAACACTCTAGAGGCGGTTTTTATACAAATTAAAATATTTTTTGGGTTCCTCGAGTTGTATACAATTTTCCACGAGGAACTGCAGCTAGGTTTGGTCATATATGAATATTAACAATGGTATTCATTGATAATCATTCATCCTTATATTCCTTAGTAGTTTTTAGGATAAACTCTACCGTTTTTACTTTCGGATGGAGTAGTACAATCTGCATTACCGACTTTCCACTTTCGGCTGGCATCTTTCGGCTAACTTTAACAGTATCAAAACTGAAGTAATATTTTCTTTATACAAGTTAATAAAACACACTAAATTTAATCTAATTTACTATGCAGGATATTTGTTCAAATTATGTTAGCTTTACTTAGATTAAACTGCGATTAATGTAGAGTATCATGATTTATGAAATATTACGCAAATTATTAGCAGAACCTAATATTTGAGTCTAGTGAACATTTGCATAGTTCAAGCCAGTTATGCACATTTCCTTTCAAACTTTCCAAGAATAAATAGGGGAGAGTCTCCGGTTGTGGGCACTCTCCGATTGTGGGCACCCCTGCATAACTTTATATAACAGTTATATGTATGTTGTGGTTTCGAGTGGTTAGGATTAAAATATAACTCATTTATTTGTTGTAAGTTCAAATGAAAAATATGACTTGTGTAGGTATACAATTACGGTTAAAGTATTGATCAATTTATTTTATGAAAAAACGGGTTTTATACCTGTTCGTTTTGCATGATACAATTTTACAATTTGCTTATGCTAGTTTTAGGCATCTCAACTCAAGCGAAGCGCTAGAGCGAGAGAGATTATTAAGTCGAAAAGTACTTATCCGATTTTCAAGAAACAAAGACAGACTTCTAGACCTTGATCAGATAAGAAAAAAGTGGTATGGCTAATATCTTTAGGTGGTCGGATTGCAAAGTTATAGACGCGTTAAGATTTCCTTTGCAATACATTCACGCAGAAAACAAAAATAATAATAAAAGTACATAATAGAATACTCAGAACCAACACTAATGTACTACAAGCCTGATTCAGTGATGACGTACACAGATACCCTCTTACATATGTATAATCGCTTATACTTGAAAGTGTTCGTGCGAATATTCGTTTGTTTTGTTTCATCTACAATTTGTATGTTTATTATATAGTAAATCAGTTCACTATAATACTTGCATGTACAAGCACAAAGTAATATTGGTAACAGTCAGGCTTGTACTACATTATTGTTGGTTTTGGGTAGTATACATGCAAGGCCACCTATTACGTAATATTGTTACTGAGGTCGAAGTGTTCTATCGTTTGACCTTGAGCCTCCAGGAGTATCCTGAAATAAGATGGTATGTATTTTTATTGATATGTTTGGTACATCTTCGATTTTTTGTTTTGTTTCGTAATTGAAGTTCAGTAAAATATTTTGAAACTTGTTGATATTTTTTACGAATTGCTTCTAGACATTTTTCAGATTGTTCCGGAAAATTTTCTGGAATATTTTTTATAATTATATGCCCCTTGTGTAATTCGAATGGTGTAAGATTTGTTGAACTATGGATTGAATTATTATATGCAAACGTAGCTTCATCCATTAGTTCGTAGATTGGCATATCTTTATTTTCGCTATGAATTATCCTTGTTAACTCCGTTAAGGTGTTATGAATTCGCTCTATAGGACTATTTCCTGTTGATGACTTAGCTGTAGTGGTATGCAATTTTATATTGTGTATATCCATAAATTTATTGAATATTTCTTAGTTGAATTCCGTAGCTGAATCTATTATGATTTGCTTTGGGATTCTTTCCCTAGAAATTTTTTTTCTTAGGTTAGGTAATTCGAAAATTAAGGGAAATTTGGAAAATTTATCCATAACCGTAAGGAATGTTTTAGATCTCAACACAAAGGTATCGCAATGGAGTATTTCCATCGGTCCGTTTGGTGTTGGCGAAATTTGAAATTTCAGATTAACAGGTTTGCGCTCATATTTGTTGAGTTTACAAACTTCGCAATTGTTCACAAATGTAGTGAATTTCTGCTTTAAATTATAGGGAAAAAATAAAGTTTCTTTATTTTTTCAAAATTCTCAATTATACCTCTATATGATATGGTATATGAGTAGCTTTGATTATTTCTTGTTGTCTATTATTATCTATGATATCTTCTAGTGATATCTTACATCTGATTAGTTTTAAATTTGGATTTTGTTTGAAATAATCGTTGAACATTTCAAATGTTCCATCGTCAGTTTTTATGGCTGAGATGGTATTACTTTTCATTCATCATTTCGAAATCCTCGTCGACTAGTATTTCTATTTGCCGTCTGAAATAATTTATTGGTGTTAGCGTCTCAGGGATATTTTTTGTTTTTTGCCTGGGTTCGCTTACATCCAAATTGTCAAAATTCTGCATGATTTCTATCATGTTGATTTCGTGTGTTGTGTTTTTATTGTCTTTGCTGACATGGGCACCTAGTGTATTTTCTACGGGTTTAGAATATTCTTTTGAAATAAATTTTTTTTTGTTGAATCTACTGTTTCGGGATATTTGAATTTTTTTTTTGCTGAACATTTATTGAGTTCGATTCGAGATAAGGCATCCGCGTTGGTATTGGATGTTTCCTTTTTATAGAGGATTTCATAATATTCCTCGAGTCGATGTCTCCATCTAACGATTTTGCTCGTCGGATCCTAGGCGTTAAAAAGCCCAGAGGTTTGTGATCTGTCATAATGCTAAATTTTCGTCCGTAGAGATACGGGCGAAAATATTTCATTGGCCAAACTATTACCAATAATTCTTTTTCGATTGTCGAATAGTTTGTTTCGGTTTTCGATAATGTGCGTGCTGCATATGCTATCGGTAAGTCTTTACCAATTTCACCTTGGCTAAGGATTGCTCCTATGGCGAAAATGTTTGCATCGGTTGTTAGGGTGAAAGGTAATTTGAAATCAAAATATCTTAAAATTGGTTCGTTCGTTAGTAGAGATTTACATAATTCGAAGCAATTCTTATAATTTTCATCAATTATAATTTTTGATTTTTTCGAAAGACAACTTGTTAATGGTTTGAAAACATGATTACCTTGAAGTTCTCCAAGGATGTTATCCATTAATCGTTGAAAAGTGCTCGGTGCATTTTTCAAACCAAAGGGCATCCTTACGAACTCATAATGTCCTGATTCGACACTAAACCCTGTTTTTAGTACATCGTCTCGGTGGATTTGAATTTAGTGGAAACCCGCCGCAAGATCGATGGTTGAAAAGTTGATATATATTTGAGATATTAGATAGTGGGTAGCGGTCGTCTATTGTTTGTTTATTAAGTTAAGTTTTTTGGGCTACTGCAAGGTGAGTATGAAGGACGTATTATACCATATTTTGTTAAAAGTTTGTTGATTTCATTTTTGATTTCACTTTTTTGATATTCAGGATGTCGATATTGATTGACATACACTGATTTTTCGTTATTCAGATCAATTTTATGTTTAACGCTATGTGTGAATGTTAGCTTATTTTCATCGTTATGAAAAATGTCTTTGAATTTATTACAAAGTTTTATTATTTCTTATTTTTCTCCCTCATTTAGATTAGATAGATTTATTTTAGATTCAATATTTGGTGTGGAACTTTGTTTTCTTGGGACGTATGAAAATTTATTTCATGACATTGGTTTAATTCTTCGACAATTATTGGAATTATTGATTATTTCTACATAAAGCCAATTTGGTGAGTAAGTTTTGTGTATTCCTTCTTGAACGTAAACTCCCTCTTGTATGTATTTGTGTTGGTTTTATATAGAATTCACCGTTTTTGATTGAAACCGGTACTTTGATTATTACTTTTTCTAGAGTAATCTAAGAAGAATGGTTTTATACATGATTGTACTCTGTCATGTAATATTAGGTAGAAATTTGGGCTTTTTAATTGCTTGGTTTTTAAAAGAACGTTTGCGTTAAGCTTTGTTAAATTTTCGTAGCCTATTAGCCCATCATAGAATTCATGGAATTTTAGTATAAATAATTCTATGGGGTGGTTAAATTCGTTGAATTTTATGATTATTTTCTCGTTAAGAGTGGTGGAGTTAAATAGACTGGTTATTTCTGGTCTGGGTAACGTCAATTTAAAATTCGTTAAACGAGTTTTCTCTTTCGTCTCAAAATATTTGTTACATATTTTTAATTTTATTCTCACATCCTCTTCCTATCCAGATCAGTGGAAGCTAAGTAAAATAATACCCATCCCAAAGATTAGTAATCCTTCAGAGCTGTCCCATTTGCGGCCAATTAGCATTTTAAGTTCTCTCTCTGGAGCTTTCGAAATAGTTGTTAAAACTTAAATTCAATCGCATCTAAATGGCAATAGTTTACTTAATTTCTTCCAATCTGGGTTTAGAAAATTTCATAGCACTTCTACTGCGTTATTAAATGTATGTGATGATATTAGGCGTAATATGAATAATAGGGAATTGACTTCTTTAACTTTGTTAGATTTTTCTAAGGCCTTTGATTCTATTAATCACTCCTCAGGGTTCAGTGCTGGGTCCTCTATTGTTTTCTATGTACATTAATGACATAGAATCCTCTATTCACCATTGTTCATTTCGATTTTCGCTGATGACGTCCAAATTTATAGAAATAGTCGTTTAGATCAGGATTCCATTAATAGGAATATTTCTCTGATAAATGAAGACTTAAGTAATATCGCTAGTTGGTCGGTCTCTAATAGGCTCGTTTTAAATCCGAATAAATCTCAGTCGATTACAATTTATAAAAAATCGGTAGACACCTCGTCCTTTCCTGGTATTTTTCTGCAGGGTTCGCTAATTAGGTATGCAAATACTGTTAGAGATTTAGGTTTAGTTATTAATAAAACTCTTTCTTGGGGTGACCATTTAGTTAGTATTAGTAAGAGGGTCTTTCGTATGCTTAGTTGTTTGTATAAAGTAGTAGCATTTTCTGATAGTCAGTTTAGGAATAAAATGTTTTTGTCTTATCTTCTTCCTCATTTTATTTACGGTGACATAGTTTTATTCGGTATGCTTCAGGAAAATATGAACGTTCTCCAAAGATGTTTCAATGCTTGTACTAGGTTTATTTTTGGTATTAGGAAATTCGATCATATTTCTACCTACTCTAGCCTTGTTTTAGGTAGATAACCTAAGAAGCCTTGTTATCTTTATAGGAAGTTACTGTTTAGCAGGTCTCATTCCTCAAACTTCCACCTGATTCCGGCCAAAAATTGTTGTAGGTCGCTAAACAAATCCTTTTACGTTAGGGGAGTTTCTCTTTGGAATTCAATTCCATTGGAAATTAAGAGTTTAGGATCGGCCAAATTATTTAAGTCAACATTTTTGGAGTGGCGTGATTGATGGGCAATACGTAGTTTTTTAAATTTATTTTTAATATTATTGTTAAAATTGTTAATTTTTAATATTATTTCACCTCTTGCTGTACATTGTATTGTAAATGAGCTATTGCTCAAAATAGAATGAGTATGCATGAGGTGGAAATTGTTTGAAAAAATTTAAAAGGTTTTTCTGCCTAAAATGGAAGCAGCTTCATTATTTTTTTTTGTTCTTTTGTTCCGTTTACTCTGTTTCCATCTGTGCTTTTCCTTTTAATACTAAATTATTGTTAAAGTACAATAATTAAATAAATTAGCAATTCTTAAGTTATGGAGTTACTAGGATTTTTGAGGTTAGGTTGAGGGGTTCTATGACTATGAAATTTAGGTTTAAGCTATGGGGCTTATTAGTTTATGTTACGGAGGTATTACATTTCGAAGGTATTGTTATTTGGGCTGTTCATTTTTAAAGCTTGCGTTAGAAGGTGTCTTAGGTTTTTCGAGGTTAGGTCAAGGAGCTATGTGCTTTTAAAACATCAGTTAACTATGGGGACTATGGGATATTGAAGCATATATGAGTCTAAATTCCGAATCAGCAACCTTGAGAACATGCGTAAGGGAATTGCTAGATGATATTATTCGATTAACCGGAGGTTTCGCTAGTTTTGGCGCCATTTTGAATCCGCCATCTTCAATTATCCAAAAGGCCAGTCAAATTTCGAAACCATATGCTTATAAGAGTAGTTTAAGCCCAGAACGATTTTTTTATGTTGCGCCAATTTTTGAACAGAGTGGTAGTCCAGTTGACGTGAAACGTCCCCTATACATTATTTATACGCACGCACTTCACAATTTTTTTTTTTTTTTTTTTTTTCGCTGGCGCTACATCCCATGGAGGGATTTGGCCGCTTCATTGTGAAGTTTCGTAATCATTTTTTTTTAACGGATAATGAATGATTAATTCATTGATCCTTACATTAACCAGCCGTGATTTTTTCATCACCCGCCGGGGATCGAACCCGGGACCTCCGGAGCTTGAAGCAAACATGCTAACAACTGTGCCACCGGGGCGGCGAACTTCACAATTAGTCATGTTTAAAAATGCTTAAAGGCCATTTCACTTAAAATGACGAACAAAACTATTTTATTTATTTATTTTATTTATTTATTTATTTTATTTAGTCTTGGATAAAGCAAAGCTTTTCTATACCAAATACATACATAATATCTACACAAAATTAAAATTTACTCTTAACAAATTCGAACAATAACACTTTAAATCTAGCAAAAGTTTTAACACTTCTTATCTCCATCGGAACCTGATTCCAACTTGTGAACAAATTAAACAATGGTGAGTTGTTGTAAACATTGGAATGGTTCACCGGCAGTATTATGTTGCTATTTCGAGCTGAACCAATTTTTATTTTATTGTATAAATAAACAGGAACTTGATTAATAACAACTTTATAGAGGAGTAATAATGATCTATAATAAAAAAATTGAGCCATTGTGCAACCAAATAATTCTCTAAACTTGGCAGAGATATGATCATATTTTCTCAATCCGTTGATGTATCTGGCTATGTTGTTCAAAGAAACTTGTAAAATCTCCCTCGAGTTACAATCACAGCTCAAGTAAAGAAATTCACAAGTAAAGAAATTTATCAACTGTTTACCTAAATTTTGTATTTTATTATTGCAGAGGGAGTATGTGTAACACCTAACAATGAAATTGGAGAATGTATTCTGCTGGAAAACTGTGATGTGTTATACAATCAAATTTTAGAATATCGCGAGCAATTGACAGCGAAACAACGAGAGCTAATTAGGAACAGTTCGTGCGCAATACCTGAAAACAATCAGGTAGGTTATTGGTATGGGATTATTGGGCTTAAACGTATTGATGTTGCCTTCTCGAACGACTAATATTTAGTTACCTAGTTTATTATGAAAAAATCCGTTTTTCACTAGATGAAAGGATTTAAGGTGCCACTAGTTAAAAACCCAGGTTGAGACTTACTAGTATAGCCTCCCGTTATATAACCTTGAATTTTGCGCTCGTCTTTAACAATAGACTTGTGAATAATTGGTTTGTAATTTTAACTATTATTTTATGTTTATATTTTTTTAGTACAAAGTTTGCTGCCCACAGGTGATAAAACGAAGAATATCCACACCGCCAATCACAGAAAATACGTTCACACCCACCGACTTCTCAAGCCATCCTAACTTACCGGTATTTGATTTCAAAACATGCGGCGGTGTACCTCAAGATAAAATTTTTAAGGGGAATAAAACGGACCCATTCCAATACCCGTGGATGGCAATCATTCAATATAAAAACTTAAGTATGACGGCATGAATAAGGAAATTGATGCAGATCTAAACTAACAGCCTTATTTTTTTTGTACTTTTCTAGAAAATGAAATCGAACAAAATTGTGGTGGTTCCATAATCACACTTCGCTTTATTTTAACCGCGGCCCATTGTATTAAGAATTTGGGCAATAAGATTAAACTGCATTCGGTTGTAGTCGGTGAACACAATACTAAAACTGAATTCGATTGCATTAAGGATGAATGTGCCCCACCAATTCAAACAATTTTAATTGACAGGGCTATACCACATCCGAAATATAATGAAAGATATTTCACCAATGATATTGGTGTATTGCGATTGCAATCGTTAATCCAGCAAAACTATGGTGCACTCCGAATTTGTATGCCAATAACACTAGAAATGCAAACACAAAATTTAACGGAGATAATAGTGACGGGATGGGGTAAAACAGAACACACTTTACCATCGGATGAATTGCTTCAAGCTCTATTACCAACGATACCGATGGAAGAATGTAATCGGCGATACAATGAATTTTATAAAGGAGTATACGAAATAAGTGAAATACATTTGTGCGCACTTGGGGAAGAAAGTGACACGTGTAGTGGTGATTCAGGTGGTCCAGCTTTTTACCCATCCGTGTCACCTATAGGAATACGTACTGTTCAATATGGTGTTGTATCGGCGGGTTCAAAGGAGTGTGGCATAAATCACAGAGTTCCTGGAATCTATGCACGTGTTGTTCCCTATGTGAAGTGGATATTGGACACATGTAATGAATAAATGATTTACAAGCGTAGACTCTTTTATGCATAATCTAATGAATAATAACAAAATATGTATTTCAAATTTGTAGTTATTGCGGCTCCTGCAAGCGAAACTGAATATTTTAATATTTCAATACATTATTAAATAAATATAAAATTTGTGGTTTTTTTTACCCGTGCACATGACAATAAAAAATATTTTAATTTTTTTCAAAAGCCTCGTTACAGGTCAACCTGAAGCTGACCCCGCCAACAGAATTACCCCAAAGTCACCACCTGCAGCATTTGCTTGCTCCGGCTATAGCGCAGTCTGTCGTGGGGTTGTGGTGGTGTCCATTCAGCGTCGAGTTAGCTGCCTACGTGAATTACTTACCACAATACACACACACCATTCACACTATTATGCACTAGCGCTCGATTAATAAATGGGTTAAATTTGTAACGACTTAATCGTTACATCGCGGGGACGTCCCACATCCCCTGAGATGTCTCCAAGCCGGCAATTGTATTCAGATTGAACTATGTTTAATCAAGATTTATGTCCGTATATCCCTTTGGTGATATATACCTAAAAGTTTACCACTTGGATCACTCAAGTTGGAAGCAATGATATTGGCCGGTACATATTTGGGTGCGAATTTTGCTGAAAATCGACGGGAGGCGTCACTCTGAACGTAAGTACGTACATAAACGGATTAACCAACAGTCAATATTCTCGGGGTTCTCCTCAAGTTGTAAATTCGAGTGTGTTTTTGGTGGGCTTGTTTAAGATGTTCTATCACTTGATCTCGAACCATATTTAGTTTAGTAGCTTTGAAAGAGGCTGAAATTTCATTATTCCCGCCCAGGCTCAATAAGTTCCGGAGTGCATAATCAGATCCGTGCATGATTAAATGTTGTCCAAACACTAGGTAATATGGTGAATATGAAGTGCTGGAATGGATAGTGTTACGAAGGGTAGCGGCTACTTCAGTCAAATTCCCATCCTACTCGGCATGCTGGTCTCCTACATATGTCCGTATGGCCGCCAATATGGACCGATTCACCCATTGGGGGCATGGAACGGCGTTTTTATGTGTTCGACTCCATACTTCGTTAAAAGAGTGCCGAAAAGCTGGGATTGAAATTGTCTACCGTTATCGGTCGGGACTGATTGAGGCACCGAAAACAGGTTAAATACCTCATTTTCCAAATATGAGCACAACAATGCGGCCGAAGCTTCTCGAAGTGGCTTTATCAACACGAAACGGGAATATTGATCTAGTACGACTAACATACATTTAAAACCGTGTCTGGAGCGGGGATAAGGCCCTAAAAAATCCAAATACAAACGTTGAAATGGACGCTGAATCTATATCAATTGTCCCATGTTAGATTGCATAGAGTAGTTGACTCCCTTAGTAGTTTTACAAATCTGATACCGATTAATATAATTCTTGACGTCCTTCCCCATACCCTTCCAGAAGAAATGCCTTTGGCGCATATATCCCCCTATGCGCCGAGGATGGTGGTAGATGCGCCTGCTCGACAAGCGATGTGGTCAAACTGTTCGGAACTACCAATTTACAGATAGGCAAGTCGGTGTCTTGGTTCCTATGGCCGTAGGAAGGACACATCAATAATTTCCCATCTCGGACTATAAGGTTGGATTCAACGGAAGGCATGGCTTGAACTCGTGCAATCCTAGCTAAGTAATCTGGTTCCGAAAATGCTGAAGAATTGAGATCTATATGCAAAGGATCTTCGTTTAAATGTGCTGAGTCCACGGGAGTCAATTCATCACAGAATATCCGCGATAAGGCATCTGGCACTATGTTTTGGCTTCCCTTGACAAGTCACTCTGAGTCATCAGCCAACGCAGACTCGCATGATCTGTGATGATTGTAAATTCAAACCCTTCCACGTAAGGTCTGAACTTTTTAACACATAACACGGCCGCATAGCATGGCACTGCTTTTCTGTTACTATTTTAGTTTGTAATATTTCTAAGGCGCGGCAGGCGTATTTTCAATAAAACGTATTTCGCATTCCACCTGAAGCTCATTTAGTTCTAATAATTGCATATCCATTTTATCCAATCCTACATATTGGTTACCAGTAACGGATTAACGAAAATTCGGACCCTAGGCAAGCTTCCGTTTCGGGACTCTCCTCGATACAATAGAAAAATCCGGGCCCTAAGCAAGCTTTTGTTTACGAATGCCAAATTTATTTTTCCTACAAAAAGCATGAAACATAGGTTTTTTCCAGATTTTGTTCCATGGCATTGAGTAACGTGACCACCATCTGATTTTAACGCAAGACAATTTTTTCGACTGAATACGGTGATCTCTGACTTCCTTCTTCAACATTTTTAATGTTGCGTGCGTTACGGCGTCAAAGATGTTTACGGTAAACAGCCCTGGTACATAACTCAATAAAGTGATATTTTTATTAGGATGTATTACGATTAGATTTAACATACATAAATATTCGAACAGTGTCCAATTTAAATAAACATTTCAACTCACGTTCAGGTATTGAAGGCAAACTGGGAACCGGTATCAAGGAAGCGAGGCGGGGGGGGGGGGGGGAGGGGGTGTCGGACTTATCAGGTTATTGAGCAAGCGAGTACAAATATGTAACAAACAAATTTCAACTTGAAAAGAAGAAAACCCCATTAAGGTCTATTCATATGCACCGCGATTTCTCTCGTACGATAAAATTTTGACAGCACTGTTTTAGCGATTTAGGGCGTTGCCCTACAACATGAGATGCGATTTATAGTAAAAAAAATTTACTTTAAAAATAATTATGTGTTTTTGTAGTCTATATAATATTAGAAATGTCTTGATCTGAGTCTATATAATAATTAAATGTCTTGGATTTGAGGTTAGAATATCAAGAATTGTAAAAATTGTGTTTAAATAAAAAGTTAAGGTAAATTATTGTGATATAAATATGACACGATATTCCCGAAAAAAAAATAATTTTGTATGTTGCAATACGAGTATGGATGAGGAATAGGCGTCGCCAACAACGAAAATATTGAGTTCATCCCATAAACCAAACAAGAAGTTATCAAGGAGAATTTTTCACGTTGATGGCTCTTCTGGAGCAGTATCCCTTGTATTATTTTAAATATTTGCGGATGTCAAAGCTGAAGTTCGAAGCAATCCTCTAAGGGAATAGAATTTTTATTGAAGCCCAATCCAAACAACTTCCGAAGTGATGTTATATCACCCAAAGAAAAGCCCGTAATTACTATTGTATCTTGAGGGTATGTATCTTTTATGGGATATTTTATGCGAATCACTTTCAACAGATGATTGGTGCGTGGCCATATAGAAGGGGGAACTGTCTGTATTCTCGATAAAAATTCACGCAAAAAAAATTTGATGTAGACAAGGGCAAAAACGATCCTTAAATATTTATTATTTATAACAACTCTTGATTCCCTGGGATATTGATGGATTTGTGTTTTTTAAATGGAAAACTTGGGAGAAGAAAGATTTTGCTACATCTGCCGCTATGTAAAGAGTTGGTCTGTCTCCGTTAGCATTGGTAGCTCCCTCATAGAACTAAAAGCGGCTGGAATCCAGACGTTAATTAACACATCCAGAGACCGTATGGACGATGATTTCCATGGTATTATCTCCAATACACGGGTAATAAATGTACATAAAACATGTTACAGAAAGTATACTCAACCGATTTATAAAAATGCTGCACAAAAAAGAAAAATCTCTGAGAAAGTTGCAGGAGAGGGGTCTTCTAAAAATATAAGAGTAGAGGTAGAAAGCAATAATGATGAATCCCAGTGGGCAAACAAATGTTTTATTTGTACCAATTCAATTTCTAAGAAAAAAAGCCCTAGGCACACATGGAGCAAGGCCATTTTTACCATGGGGCTATAAGCGCTGCAACCCTAGGGCGCCGCTTTATTAGGGCGCCACGAAATGTCCAAGATCTAGTCAATTTTAGACAACATCTTTTTATTTGAATTTCATTTTTCACTTCAAAGGAAATGCAATCGATTAGATCGACTCAAATGGCCGTTTGTATGACAATTACAGGTCTCAACGCCTATTGGTAGACGTATCAATCATCGAAATCGGAGCACATTTGCAGATTTTCGATTTTTGTGGCTCTGAATTTGTAGGCTATAGTTCAGTTGATTTTCAAAAAAATTGAATTTTCCACGGAACGTGTAGAAATATTCGACCGATCCAAATGGCCGTTTGTATGACAATTACAGGTCTCAACGCCTATTGATAGAGGTATCAATCATCGAAATCGGAGCAAATTTGCAGATTTTCGATTTTTGTAGCTCTGAATTTGTGGGCTATAGTTCAGTTGATTTTCAAAAAAATTGAATTTTCCACGGAACGTGTAGAAATATTCGACCGGCCCAAATGGCCGTTTGTATGACAATTACAGGACTCAACGCCTATTGATAGAGATATCAATCATCGAAATCGGAGCACATTTGCAGATTTTCGATTTTTGTGGCTCTGAATTTGTGGGCTATAGTTCAGTTGATTTCCAAAAAAATTGAATTTTCCATGAAACGTGTAGAAATATTCGACCGATCCAAATGGCCGTTTGTATGACAATTACAGGTCTCAACGCCTATTGATAGCGATATCAATCATCGAAATCGGAGCACATTTGCAGATTTTCGATTTTTGTGGCTCTGAATTTGTGGGCTATAGTTCAGTTGATTTTCAAAAAAATTGAATTTTCCACGGACCGTATAGAAATATTGGACCGACCCAAATGGCCGTTTGTATGACAATTACAGGTCTCAACGCCTATTGGTAGGCGTATCAATCATCGAAATCGGAGCACATTTGCAGATTTTCGATTTTTGTGGCTCTGAATTTGTGGGCTATAGTTCAGTTGATTTTCAAAAAAATTGAATTTTCCACGGAACGTGTAGAAATATTCGACCGGCCCAAATGGCCGTTTGTATGACAATTACAGGACTCAACGCCTATTGATAGAGATATCAATCATCGAAATCGGAGCACATTTGCAAATTTTCGATTTTTGTGGCTCTGAATTTGTGGGCTATAGTTCAGTTGATTTCCAAAAAAATTGAATTTTCCATGAAACGTGTAGAAATATTCGACCGATCCAAATGGCCGTTTGTATGACAATTACAGGTCTCATCGCCTATTGGTAGACGTATCAATCATCGAAATCGGAGCACATTTGCAGATTTTAGAATTTTGTGGCTCTGAATTTGTGGGCTATAGTTCAGTTGATTTTCAAAAAAATTGAATTTGCCATGAAACGTGTAGAAATATTCGACCGATCCAAATTTCCGTTTGTATGACAATTACAGGTCTCAACGCCTATTGGTAGACGTATCAATCATCGAAATCGGAGCACGTTTGCAGATTTTCGAATTTTGTGTCTCTGAATTTGTGGGCTATAGTTCAGGTGATTTTCAAATAGTTTGAATTTGCCACGGAACGTATAAAAATATTCGACCGATCCAAATGGCCGTTTGTATGACAATTACAAGTCTCAACGCCTATTGATAGAGGTATCAATCATCGAAATCGGAGCACATTTGCAGATTTTCGAATTTTGTGGCTCTGAATTTGTGGGCTGTAGTTCAGTTGATTTTCAAAAAAATTGAATTTGCCATGAAACGTGTAGAAATATTCGACCGATCCAAATGGCCGTTTGTATGACAATTACAGGTCTCAACGCCTATTGATAAAGATATCAATCATCGAAATCGGAGCACATTTGCAGATTTTCGATCTTTGTGGCTCTGAATTTGTGGGCTATAGTTCAGTTGATTTTCAAAAAAATTAAATTTTCCATGAAACGTGTAAAAATATTCAACCGATCCAAATGGCCGTTTGTATGACAATTACAGGTCTCAATGCCTATTGGTAGACGTATCAATCATCGAAATCGGAGCACATTTAGCAGATTTTCGATTTTTGTGGCTCTGAATTTGTAGTCTATAGTTCAGTTGATTTTCAAAAAAATTGAATTTTCCACGGAACGTGTAGAAATATTCGACCGATCCAAATGGCCGTTTGTATGACAATTACAGGTCTCAACGCCTATTGATAGAGGTATCAATCATCGAAATCGGAGCACATTTGCAGATTTTCGATTTTTGTGGCTCTGAATTTGTGGGCTATAGTTCAGTTGATTTTCAAAAAAATTTAATTTTCCACGAAACGTGTAGAAATATTCGACCGATCCAAATGGCCATTTGAATGACAATTACAGGTCTCAACGCCTATTGATAGAGGTATCAATCATCGAAATCGGAGCACATTTGCAGATTTTCGATTTTTGTGGCTCTGAATTTGTGGGCTATAGTTCAGTTTATTTTCCAAAAAATTGAATTTTCCACGAAACGTGTAGAAATATTCTACCGATCCGAATGGCCATTTGTATGACAATTACAGGTCTCAACGCCTATTGATAGAGGTATCAATCATCGAAACCGGAGCACATTTGCAGATTTTCGAATTTTGCGGCTCTGAATTTGTGGGCTATAGTTCAGTTGATTTTCAAAAAAATTGAATTTTCCACGAAACGTGAAGAAATATTCAACCGATCCAAATGGCCGTTTGTATGACAATTACAGGTCTCAACGCCTATTGGTAGACTTATCAATCATTGAAGTCGGAGCACATTTGCAGATTTTCGATTTTTGTGGCTCTGAATTTGTGGGCTATAGTTCAGTTGATTTTCAAAAAAATTAAATTTTCCATGAAACGTGTAAAAATATTCAACCGATCCAAATGGCCGTTTGTATGACAATTACAGGTCTCAATGCCTATTGGTAGACGTATCAATCATCGAAATCGGAGCACATTTGCAGATTTTCGAATTTTGTGGCTCTGAATTTGTGGGCTGTAGTTCAGTTGATTTTCAAAAAAATTGAATTTGCCATGAAACGTGTAGAAATATTCGACCGATCCAAATGGCCGTTTGTATGACAATTACAGGTCTCAACGCCTATTGATAAAGATATCAATCATCGAAATCGGAGCACATTTGCAGATTTTCGATCTTTGTGGCTCTGAATTTGTGGGCTATAGTTCAGTTGATTTTCAAAAAAATTAAATTTTCCATGAAACGTGTAAAAATATTCAACCGATCCAAATGGCCGTTTGTATGACAATTACAGGTCTCAATGCCTATTGGTAGACGTATCAATCATCGAAATCGGAGCACATTTAGCAGATTTTCGATTTTTGTGGCTCTGAATTTGTAGTCTATAGTTCAGTTGATTTTCAAAAAAATTGAATTTTCCACGGAACGTGTAGAAATATTCGACCGATCCAAATGGCCGTTTGTATGACAATTACAGGTCTCAACGCCTATTGATAGAGGTATCAATCATCGAAATCGGAGCACATTTGCAGATTTTCGATTTTTGTGGCTCTGAATTTGTGGGCTATAGTTCAGTTGATTTTCAAAAAAATTTAATTTTCCACGAAACGTGTAGAAATATTCGACCGATCCAAATGGCCATTTGAATGACAATTACAGGTCTCAACGCCTATTGATAGAGGTATCAATCATCGAAATCGGAGCACATTTGCAGATTTTCGATTTTTGTGGCTCTGAATTTGTGGGCTATAGTTCAGTTTATTTTCCAAAAAATTGAATTTTCCACGAAACGTGTAGAAATATTCTACCGATCCGAATGGCCATTTGTATGACAATTACAGGTCTCAACGCCTATTGATAGAGGTATCAATCATCGAAACCGGAGCACATTTGCAGATTTTCGAATTTTGCGGCTCTGAATTTGTGGGCTATAGTTCAGTTGATTTTCAAAAAAATTGAATTTTCCACGAAACGTGAAGAAATATTCAACCGATCCAAATGGCCGTTTGTATGACAATTACAGGTCTCAACGCCTATTGGTAGACTTATCAATCATTGAAGTCGGAGCACATTTGCAGATTTTCGATTTTTGTGGCTCTGAATTTGTGGGCTATAGTTCAGTTGATTTTCAAAAAAATTAAATTTTCCATGAAACGTGTAAAAATATTCAACCGATCCAAATGGCCGTTTGTATGACAATTACAGGTCTCAATGCCTATTGGTAGACGTATCAATCATCGAAATCGGAGCACATTTGCAGATTTTCGATTTTTGTGGCTCTGAATTTGTGGTCTATAGTTCAGTTGATTTTCAAAAAAATTGAATTTTCCACGGAACGTGTAGAAATATTCGACCGATCCAAATGGCCGTTTGTATGACAATTACAGGTCTCAACGCCTATTGATAGAGGTATCAATGATCGAAATCGGAGCACATTTACAGATTTTCGATTTTTGTGGCTCTGAATTTGTGGGCTATAGTTCAGTTTATTTTCCAAAAAATTGAATTTTCCACGAAACATGTAGAAATATTCGACCGATCCGAATGGCCATTTGTATGACAATTACAGGTCTCAACGCCTATTGATAGAGGTATCAATCATCGAAACCGGAGCACATTTGCAGATTTTCGAATTTTGCGGCTCTGAATTTGTGGGCTATAGTTCAGTTGATTTTCAAAAAAATTGAATTTTCCACGAAACGTGAAGAAATATTCGACCGATCCAAATGGCCGTTTGTATGACAATTACAGGTCTCAACGCCTATTGGTAGACTTATCAATCATTGAAGTCGGAGCACATTTGCAGATTTTCGATTTTTGTGGCTCTGAATTTGTGGGCTATAGTTCAGTTGATTTTCAAAAAAATTAAATTTTCCATGAAACGTGTAAAAATATTCAACCGATCCAAATGGCCGTTTGTATGACAATTACAGGTCTCAATGCCTATTGGTAGACGTATCAATCATCGAAATCGGAGCACATTTGCAGATTTTCGATTTTTGTGGCTCTGAATTTGTAGTCTATAGTTCAGTTGATTTTCAAAAAAATTGAATTTTCCACGGAACGTGTAGAAATATTCGACCGATCCAAATGGCCGTTTGTATGACAATTACAGGTCTCAACGCCTATTGATAGAGGTATCAATGATCGAAATCGGAGCACATTTACAGATTTTCGATTTTTGTGGCTCTGAATTTGTGGGCTATAGTTCAGTTTATTTTCCAAAAAATTGAATTTTCCACGAAACGTGTAGAAATATTCAACCGATCCAAATGGCCGTTTGTATGACAATTACAGGTCTCAATGCCTATTGGTAGACGTATCAATCATCGAAATCGGAGCACATTTGCAGATTTTCGATTTTTGTGGCTCTGAATTTGTGGGCTATAGTTCAGTTGATTTTCAAAAAAATTAAATTTTCCATGAAACGTGTAAAAATATTCAACCGATCCAAATGGCCGTTTGTATGACAATTACAGGTCTCAATGCCTATTGGTAGACGTATCAATCATCGAAATCGGAGCACATTTGCAGATTTTCGATTTTTGTGGCTCTGAATTTGTAGTCTATAGTTCAGTTGATTTTCAAAAAAATTGAATTTTCCACGAAACGTGTAGAAATATTCGACCGATCCAAATGGCCATTTGAATGACAATTACAGGTCTCAACGCCTATTGATAGAGGTATCAATCATCGAAATCGGAGCACATTTGAAGATTTTCGATTTTTGTGGCTCTGAATTTGTGGGCTATAGTTCAGTTGATTTTCAAAAAAATTGAATTTTCCACGAAACGTGTAGAAATATTCGACCGATCCAAATGGCCGTTTGTATGACAATTTCAGGTCTCAACGCCTATTGGTAGACGTATCAATCATCGAAATCGGAGCACATTTGCAGATTTTCGATTTTTGTGGCTCTGAATTTGTGGGCTATAGTTCAGTTTATTTTCCAAAAAATTGAATTTTCCACGAAACGTGTAGAAATATTCTACCGATCCGAATGGCCATTTGTATGACAATTACAGGTCTCAACGCCTATTGATAGAGATATCAATCATTGAAATCGGAGCACATTTGCAGATTTTCGAATTTTTTGGCTCTGAATTTGTGGGCTATAGTTCAGTTGATTTTCAAAAAAATTGAATTTTCCATAAAATGTGTAGAAATATTCGACCGATCCAAATGGCTGTTCGTATGACAATTACAGGTCTCAACGCCTCTTGGTAGACGTATCAATCATCGAAATCGGAGCACATTTGCAGATTTTCGATTTTTGTGGCTCTGAATTTGTGGGCTATAGTTCAGTTGATTTTCAAAAAAATTGAATTTTCCACGGAACGTGTAGAAATATTCGACCGATCCAAATGGCCGTTTGTATGACAATTACAGGTCTCAACGCCTATTGATAGAGATATCAATCATTGAAATCGGAGCACATTTGCAGATTTTCGAATTTTGTGGCTCTGAATTTGTGGGCTATAGTTCAGTTGATTTTCAAAAAAATTAAATTTTCCATGAAACGTGTAAAAATATTCAACCGATCCAAATGGCCGTTTGTATGACAATTACAGGTCTCAATGCCTATTGGTAGACGTATCAATCATCGAAATCGGAGCACATTTTGCAGATTTTCGATTTTTGTGGCTCTGAATTTGTAGTCTATAGTTCAGTTGATTTTCAAAAAAATTGAATTTTCCACGGAACGTGTAGAAATATTCGACCGATCCAAATGGCCGTTTGTATGACAATTACAGGTCTCAACGCCTATTGATAGAGGTATCAATCATCGAAATCGGAGCACATTTGCAGATTTTCGATTTTTGTGGCTCTTGTAACGAACGCACTAAATTTGGCACTGTAAAATGTATGTGATCCATTTGATTTATTTCTTTAACTACTTACTCTTCGTTCATAAATTTCATAATCATCAATTTCATATTTAACAAAATTATATTGTATAAACCAAAAAATTTCAGACTAACCTACTTCTTACCTATTTAGATTTACCTACCTACCTGTAATTTTTTCTTTATAATGCATTAACAAGATAGATCAGAATGTTTTTTTTTGCTTTCCAATGGACAAATGATTGTATTGGTGACGATTTTTTTTTTGGAACGATTGGAAATAGGGGAAAAAGCGCGGGAATATGAACATAGCGAGGTGACAAAAAAGAATCGGGCGGATGAAAAGGACATTCAAGTTGAGAATTGGGTACAAATAACATCAGACCCAAAAGTAATTATCTAAATGTTTTATTTTTGATTATTATTAAAAAGTAAATAAGTAAATATAAGAAAGTTATAAAGAGTTATTGTATACAGATAATAAAAATGTATTGAGACAAAATAAAAAGATTTTGAATAAAATTATATGAATGTACCAACATTTCAAAATTAATGTACATAGCTAATAAGCTTTTAGTGATTAATAATGTAATTCTAATAAATAAAATATAATTTAATAAACTTATTTGAACAATAATTGTTTTGAACGGTATGGTGTAAAATACTGTTGTTGGCAAAAGTATCTGTTAGTGTTAATTTTTTTTTGTTGTTGTGAATCAAAGAAATAAAAATTATAATCAAATATATAGTTCAATAAAAAAAAAAATAAAAAAAATAATAAATCATTAAAAGAAATAAACGAAAAGATTGCATGAAATTATCGATATTGACTTTCAATTTGTCTTGTTAAGACCAATGTTACACGAGTCAAATGCAGCCTATGCAATGTTAATGCTACGTCTGCTTTGTTGATGGCTGTTTAAAAAAAAATTACGGTGTTATCTACACATAACTCTGCGAAGTGGAAAACAAGATTCAATACCAAAACGACAACAAATATAGTCTCCAAGCTGTTGTTGTGTGCAATAGGAAAGGCGCTTCATCAATATTGTGCAGATACAAATTTTCACAGAGTGAACATTTGTCAGCTAATCCAATAACCGCTAAGCAACCAGTGGTAATAGACAAGGTCAAAGAAATCACGTGGTGTACCATCCGCATTGATTGGGCGATCATCATCAACTTTATTGCAGGGTCATTATCAGCTGTATTCATCATTCCTATTGTTAAGTATTGGAATGCAATTTTTTTTTTATTTTTATTTTGTTCATTTCTAATAATTTTCCATAAACAAAGTGTAGCAAATATTTTGGTAAATATTTTTGGGTTGTTTCAAGTTCGCTTCCCAAATTATTATTATTTTTTTATTTTTTCGGATTCACATGTTTCGTTACGAGGATTTTTTCTTGTCTTGAGTTGATACGTGAGTGAAATATGTGCTAAATAAGTCGGAAATTAGTGAGGGATAGTGATGTGCAGTGGGTGTGTTTAGTGCTTTTCATTATGAATTCTCTGGAGATCGCCAAACGATTTTTTTTTAGTTTTGTTTTTGCACACTTTAAAATGGAACTTTTTGTAACATGGCTGCTGATAGCGGTGGATAAAAGGACCTCCCTATCCGACGGAGAGATACCCGGTAATAGTGTGCGACCACCGTTTCAGCCGTTGACCAAGTCATGAGGTTACACTCTGAATTTGTGGGCTATAGTTCAGTTTATTTTCCAAAAAATTGAATTTTCCACGAAACGTGTAGAAATATTCTACCGATCCGAATGGCCATTTGTATGACAATTACAGGTCTCAACGCCTATTGATAGAGGTATCAATCATCGAAACCGGAGCACATTTGCAGATTTTCGAATTTTGCGGCTCTGAATTTGTGGGCTATAGTTCAGTTGATTTTCAAAAAAATTGAATTTTCCACGAAACGTGAAGAAATATTCGACCGATCCAAATGGCCGTTTGTATGACAATTACAGGTCTCAACGCCTATTGATAGAGGTATCAATGATCGAAATCGGAGCACATTTACAGATTTTCGATTTTTGTGGCTCTGAATTTGTGGGCTATAGTTCAGTTTATTTTCCAAAAAATTGAATTTTCCACGAAACGTGTAGAAATATTCTACCGATCCGAATGGCCATTTGTATGACAATTACAGGTCTCAACGCCTATTGATAGAGGTATCAATCATCGAAACCGGAGCACATTTGCAGATTTTCGAATTTTGCGGCTCTGAATTTGTGGGCTATAGTTCAGTTGATTTTCAAAAAAATTGAATTTTCCACGAAACGTGAAGAAATATTCGACCGATCCAAATGGCCGTTTGTATGACAATTACAGGTCTCAACGCCTATTGGTAGACTTATCAATCATTGAAGTCGGAGCACATTTGCAGATTTTCGATTTTTGTGGCTCTGAATTTGTGGGCTATAGTTCAGTTGATTTTTAAAAAAATTGAATTTTCCATGAAACGTGTAAAAATATTCAACCGATCCAAATGGCCGTTTGTATGACAATTACAGGTCTCAATGCCTATTGGTAGACGTATCAATCATCGAAATCGGAGCACATTTGCAGATTTTCGATTTTTGTGGCTCTGAATTTGTAGTCTATAGTTCAGTTGATTTTCAAAAAAATTGAATTTTCCACGGAACGTGTAGAAATATTCGACCGATCCAAATGGCCGTTTGTATGACAATTACAGGTCTCAACGCCTATTGATAGAGGTATCAATGATCGAAATCGGAGCACATTTACAGATTTTCGATTTTTGTGGCTCTGAATTTGTGGGCTATAGTTCAGTTTATTTTCCAAAAAATTGAATTTTCCACGAAACGTGTAGAAATATTCTACCGATCCGAATGGCCATTTGTATGACAATTACAGGTCTCAACGTCTATTGATAGAGGTATCAATCATCGAAACCGGAGCACATTTGCAGATTTTCGAATTTTGTGGCTCTGAATTTGTGGGCTATAGTTCAGTTGATTTTCAAAAAAATTGAATTTTCCACGAAACGTGAAGAAATATTCGACCGATCCAAATGGCCGTTTGTATGACAATTACAGGTCTCAACGCCTATTGGTAGACTTATCAATCATTGAAGTCGGAGCACATTTGCAGATTTTCGATTTTTGTGGCTCTGAATTTGTGGGCTATAGTTCAGTTGATTTTCAAAAAAATTAAATTTTCCATGAAACGTGTAAAAATATTCAACCGATCCAAATGGCCGTTTGTATGACAATTACAGGTCTCAATGCCTATTGGTAGACGTATCAATCATCGAAATCGGAGCACATTTGCAGATTTTCGATTTTTGTGGCTCTGAATTTGTAGTCTATAGTTCAGTTGATTTTCAAAAAAATTGAATTTTCCACGGAACGTGTAGAAATATTCGACCGATCCAAATGGCCGTTTGTATGACAATTACAGGTCTCAACGCCTATTGATAGAGGTATCAATGATCGAAATCGGAGCACATTTACAGATTTTCGATTTTTGTGGCTCTGAATTTGTGGGCTATAGTTCAGTTTATTTTCCAAAAAATTGAATTTTCCACGAAACGTGTAGAAATATTCTACCGATCCGAATGGCCATTTGTATGACAATTACAGGTCTCAACGTCTATTGATAGAGGTATCAATCATCGAAACCGGAGCACATTTGCAGATTTTCGAATTTTGTGGCTCTGAATTTGTGGGCTATAGTTCAGTTGATTTTCAAAAAAATTGAATTTTCCACGAAACGTGAAGAAATATTCGACCGATCCAAATGGCCATTTGTATGACAATTACAGGTCTCAACGCCTATTGGTACTTATCAATCATTGAAGTCGGAGCACATTTGCAGATTTTCGATTTTTGTGGCTCTGAATTTATGGGCTATAGTTCAGTTGATTTTCAAAAAAATTAAATTTTCCATGAAACGTGTAAAAATATTCAACCGATCCAAATGGCCGTTTGTATGACAATTACAGGTCTCAATGCCTATTGGTAGACGTATCAATCATCGAAATCGGAGCACATTTGCAGATTTTCGATTTTTGTGGCTCTGAATTTGTAGTCTATAGTTCAGTTGATTTTCAAAAAAATTGAATTTTCCACGGAACGTGTAGAAATATTCGACCGATCCAAATGGCCGTTTGTATGACAATTACAGGTCTCAACGCCTATTGATAGAGGTATCAATGATCGAAATCGGAGCACATTTACAGATTTTCGATTTTTGTGGCTCTGAATTTGTGGGCTATAGTTCAGTTTATTTTCCAAAAAATTGAATTTTCCACGAAACGTGTAGAAATATTCTACCGATCCGAATGGCCATTTGTATGACAATTACAGGTCTCAACGCCTATTGATAGAGGTATCAATCATCGAAACCGGAGCACATTTGCAGATTTTCGAATTTTGCGGCTCTGAATTTGTGGGCTATAGTTCAGTTGATTTTCAAAAAAATTGAATTTTCCACGAAACGTGAAGAAATATTCGACCGATCCAAATGGCCGTTTGTATGACAATTACAGGTCTTAACGCCTATTGGTAGACTTATCAATCATTGAAGTCGGAGCACATTTGCAGATTTTCGATTTTTGTGGCTCTGAATTTGTGGGCTATAGTTCAGTTGATTTTCAAAAAAATTAAATTTTCCATGAAACGTGTAAAAATATTCAACCGATCCAAATGGCCGTTTGTATGACAATTACAGGTCTCAATGCCTATTGGTAGACGTATCAATCATCGAAATCGGAGCACATTTGCAGATTTTCGATTTTTGTGGCTCTGAATTTGTAGTCTATAGTTCAGTTGATTTTCAAAAAAATTGAATTTTCCACGGAACGTGTAGAAATATTCGACCGATCCAAATGGCCGTTTGTATGACAATTACAGGTCTCAACGCCTATTGATAGAGGTATCAATGATCGAAATCGGAGCACATTTACAGATTTTCGATTTTTGTGGCTCTGAATTTGTGGGCTATAGTTCAGTTTATTTCCCAAAAAATTGAATTTTCCACGAAACGTGTAGAAATATTCTACCGATCCGAATGGCCATTTGTATGACAATTACAGGTCTCAACGTCTATTGATAGAGGTATCAATCATCGAAACCGGAGCACATTTGCAGATTTTCGAATTTTGTGGCTCTGAATTTGTGGGCTATAGTTCAGTTGATTTTCAAAAAAATTGAATTTTCCACGAAACGTGAAGAAATATTCGACCGATCCAAATGGCCGTTTGTATGACAATTACAGGTCTCAACGCCTATTGGTAGACTTATCAATCATTGAAGTCGGAGCACATTTGCAGATTTTCGATTTTTGTGGCTCTGAATTTGTGGGCTATAGTTCAGTTGATTTTCAAAAAAATTAAATTTTCCATGAAACGTGTAAAAATATTCAACCGATCCAAATGGCCGTTTGTATGACAATTACAGGTCTCAATGCCTATTGGTAGACGTATCAATCATCGAAATCGGAGCACATTTGCAGATTTTCGATTTTTGTGGCTCTGAATTTGTAGTCTATAGTTCAGTTGATTTTCAAAAAAATTGAATTTTCCACGAAACGTGTAGAAATATTCTACCGATCCGAATGGCCATTTGTATGACAATTACAGGTCTCAACGCCTATTGATAGAGGTATCAATCATCGAAACCGGAGCACATTTGCAGATTTTCGAATTTTGCGGCTCTGAATTTGTGGGCTATAGTTCAGTTGATTTTCAAAAAAATTGAATTTTCCACGAAACGTGAAGAAATATTCGACCGATCCAAATGGCCGTTTGTATGACAATTACAGGTCTCAACGCCTATTGGTAGACTTATCAATCATTGAAGTCGGAGCACATTTGCAGATTTTCGATTTTTGTGGCTCTGAATTTGTGGGCTATAGTTCAGTTGATTTTCAAAAAAATTAAATTTTCCATGAAACGTGTAAAAATATTCAACCGATCCAAATGGCCGTTTGTATGACAATTACAGGTCTCAATGCCTATTGGTAGACGTATCAATCATCGAAATCGGAGCACATTTGCAGATTTTCGATTTTTGTGGCTCTGAATTTGTAGTCTATAGTTCAGTTGATTTTCAAAAAAATTGAATTTTCCACGGAACGTGTAGAAATATTCGACCGATCCAAATGGCCGTTTGTATGACAATTACAGGTCTCAACGCCTATTGATAGAGGTATCAATCATCGAAATCGGAGCACATTTGCAGATTTTCGATTTTTGTGGCTCTGAATTTGTGGGCTATAGTTCAGTTGATTTTCAAAAAAATTGAATTTTCCACGAAACGTGTAGAAATATTCGACCGATCCAAATGGCCATTTGAATGACAATTACAGGTCTCAACGCCTATTGATAGAGGTATCAATCATCGAAATCGGAGCACATTTGCAGATTTTCGATTTTTGTGGCTCTGAATTTGTGGGCTATAGTTCAGTTTATTTTCCAAAAAATTGAATTTTCCACGAAACGTGTAGAAATATTCGACCGATCCAAATGGCCATTTGAATGACAATTACAGGTCTCAACGCCTATTGATAGAGGTATCAATCATCGAAACCGGAGCACATTTGCAGATTTTCGAATTTTGTGGCTCTGAATTTATGGGCTATAGTTCAGTTGATTTTCAAAAAAATTGAATTTTCCACGAAACGTGAAGAAATATTCGACCGATCCAAATGGCCGTTTGTATGACAATTACAGGTCTCAACGCCTATTGGTAGACTTATCAATCATTGAAGTCGGAGCACATTTGCAGATTTTCGATTTTTGTGGCTCTGAATTTGTGGGCTATAGTTCAGTTGATTTTCAAAAAAATTAAATTTTCCATGAAACGTGTAAAAATATTCAACCGATCCAAATGGCCGTTTGTATGACAATTACAGGTCTCAATGCCTATTGGTAGACGTATCAATCATCGAAATCGGAGCACATTTGCAGATTTTCGATTTTTGTGGCTCTGAATTTGTAGTCTATAGTTCAGTTGATTTTCAAAAAAATTGAATTTTCCACGAAACGTGTAGAAATATTCGACCGATCCAAATGGCCATTTGAATGACAATTACAGGTCTCAACGCCTATTGATAGAGGTATCAATCATCGAAATCGGAGCACATTTGAAGATTTTCGATTTTTGTGGCTCTGAATTTGTGGGCTATAGTTCAGTTTATTTTCCAAAAAATTGAATTTTCCACGAAACGTGTAGAAATATTCTACCGATCCGAATGGCCATTTGTATGACAATTACAGGTCTCAACGCCTATTGATAGAGGTATCAATCATCGAAACCGGAGCACATTTGCAGATTTTCGAATTTTGTGGCTCTGAATTTGTGGGCTATAGTTCAGTTGATTTTCAAAAAAATTGAATTTTCCACGAAACGTGAAGAAATATTCGACCGATCCAAATGGCCGTTTGTATGACAATTACAGGTCTCAACGCCTATTGGTAGACGTATCAATCATTGAAATCGGAGCACATTTGCAGATTTTCGATTTTTGTGGCTCTGAATTTGTGGGCTATAGTTCAGTTGATTTTCAAAAAAATTGAATTTTCCACGGACCGTGTAGAAATATTCGACCGATCCAAATTGCCGTTTGTATGACAATTACAGGTATCAACGCCTATTGATAGAGATATCAATCATCGAAATCGGAGCACATTTGCAGATTTTCGATTTTTGTGGCTCTGAATTTGTGGGCTATAGTTCAGTTGATTTTCAAAAAAATTGAATTTTCCACGGAACGTGTAGAAATATTCGACCGGCCCAAATGGCCGTTTGTATGACAATTACAGGTCTCAACGCCTATTGGTAGACGTATCAATCATCGAAATCGGAGCACATTTGCAGATTTTCGATTTTTGTGGCTCTGAATTTGTGGGCTATAGTTCAGTTGATTTTCAAAAAAATTGAATTTTCCACGGACCGTGTAGAAATATTCGACCGATCCAAATGGCCGTTTGTATGACAATTACAGGTATCAACGCCTATTGATAGAGATATCAATCATCGAAATCGGAGCACATTTGCAGATTTTCGATTTTTGTGGCTCTGAATTTGTGGGCTATAGTTCAGTTGATTTTCAAAAAAATTGAATTTTCTACGAAATGTGTAGAAATATTCTACCGATCCAAATGGCCGTTTGTATGACAATTACAGGTCTCAACGCCTATTGGTAGAGATATCAATCATCGAAATCGGAGCACATTTGCAGATTTTCGAATTTTGTGGCTCTGAATTTGTGGGCTATAGTTCAGTTGATTTTCAAAAAAATTGAATTTTCCACGAAACGTGTAGAAATATTCGACCGATCCAAATGGCCGTTTGTATGACAATTATAGGTCTCAACGCCTATTGGTAGAGATATCAATCATCGAAATCGGAGCACATTTGCAGATTTTCGATTTTTGTGGCTCTGAATTTGTGGGCTATAGTTCAGTTGATTTTCAAAAAAATTGAATTTTCCACGAAATGTGTAGAAATATTCTACCGATCCAAATGGCCGTTTGTATGACAATTACAGGTCTCAACGCCTATTGGTAGAGATATCAATCATCGAAATCGGAGCACATTTGCAGATTTTCGATTTTTGTGGCTCTGAATTTGTGGGCTATAGTTCAGTTGATTTTCAAAAAAATTGAATTTTCCACGGACCGTGTAGAAATATTCGACCGATCCAAATTGCCGTTTGTATGACAATTACAGGTATCAACGCCTATTGATAGAGATATCAATCATCGAAATCGGAGCACATTTGCAGATTTTCGAATTTTGTGGCTCTGAATTTGTGGGCTATAGTTCAGTTGATTTTCCAAAAAATTGAATTTTCCACGAAACGTGTAGAAATATTCGACCGATCCAAATGGCCGTTTGTATGACAATTACAGGTCTCAACGCCTATTGGTAGACGTATCAATCATCGAAATCGGAGCACATTTGAAGATTTTCGATTTTTGTGGCTCTGAATTTGTGGGCTATAGTTCAGTTGATTTTCAAAAAAATTGAATTTTCCACGAAACGTGTAGAAATATTCGAAAGATCCAAATGGCCGTTTGTATGACAATTACAGGTCTCAACGCCTATTGATAGAGATATCAATCATCGAAATCGGAGCACATTTGCAGATTTTCGATTTTTGTGGCTCTGAATTTGTGGGCTATAGTTCAGTTGATTTTCAAAAAAATTGAATTTTCCACGAAATGTGTAGAAATATTCTACCGATCCAAATGGCCGTTTGTATGACAATTACAGGTCTCAACGCCTATTGGTAGAGATATCAATCATCGAAATCGGAGCACATTTGCAGATTTTCGATTTTTGTGGCTCTGAATTTGTGGGCTATAGTTCAGTTGATTTTCAAAAAAATTGAATTTTCCACGGACCGTGTAGAAATATTCGACCGATCCAAATTGCCGTTTGTATGACAATTACAGGTATCAACGCCTATTGATAGAGATATCAATCATCGAAATCGGAGCACATTTGCAGATTTTCGATTTTTGTGGCTCTGAATTTGTGGGCTATAGTTCAGTTGATTTTCAAAAAAATTGAATTTTCCACGGAACGTGTAGAAATATTCGACCGGCCCAAATGGCCGTTTGTATGACAATTACAGGTCTCAACGCCTATTGGTAGACGTATCAATCATCGAAATCGGAGCACATTTGCAGATTTTCGATTTTTGTGGCTCTGAATTTGTGGGCTATAGTTCAGTTGATTTTCAAAAAAATTGAATTTTCCGCGGACCGTGTAGAAATATTCGACCGATCCAAATGGCCGTTTGTATGACAATTACAGGTATCAACGCCTATTGATAGAGATATCAATCATCGAAATCGGAGCACATTTGCAGATTTTCGATTTTTGTGGCTCTGAATTTGTGGGCTATAGTTCAGTTGATTTTCAAAAAAATTGAATTTTCCACGAAATGTGTAGAAATATTCTACCGATCCAAATGGCCGTTTGTATGACAATTACAGGTCTCAACGCCTATTGGTAGAGATATCAATCATCGAAATCGGAGCACATTTGCAGATTTTCGAATTTTGTGGCTCTGAATTTGTGGGCTATAGTTCAGTTGATTTTCAAAAAAATTGAATTTTCCACGAAACGTGTAGAAATATTCGACCGATCCAAATGGCCGTTTGTATGACAATTATAGGTCTCAACGCCTATTGGTAGAGATATCAATCATCGAAATCGGAGCACATTTGCAGATTTTCGATTTTTGTGGCTCTGAATTTGTGGGCTATAGTTCAGTTGATTTTCAAAAAAATTGAATTTTCCACGAAATGTGTAGAAATATTCTACCGATCCAAATAGCCGTTTGTATGACAATTACAGGTCTCAACGCCTATTGATAGAGATATCAATCATCGAAATCGGAGCACATTTGCAGATTTTCGATTTTTGTGGCTCTGAATTTGTGGGCTATAGTTCAGTTGATTTTCAAAAAAATTGAATTTTCCACGGAATGTGTAGAAATATTCGACCGGCCCAAATGGCCGTTTGTATGACAATTACAGGTCTCAACGCCTATTGGTAGACGTATCAATCATCGAAATCGGAGCACATTTGCAGATTTTCGATTTTTGTGGCTCTGAATTTGTGGGCTATAGTTCAGTTGATTTTCAAAAAAATTGAATTTTCCACGAAACGTGTAGAATTATTCGAAAGATCCAAATGGCCGTTTGTATTACAATTACAGGTCTCAACGCCTATTGGTAGACGTATCAATCATCGAAATCGGAGCACATTTGCAGATTTTCGATTTTTGTGGCTCTGAATTTGTGGGCTATAGTTCAGTTGATTTTCAAAAAAATTGAATTTTCCACGGAACGTGTAGAAATATTCTACCGATCCGAATGGCCATTTGTATGACAATTACAGGTCTCAACGCCTATTGATAGAGATATCAATTATCGAAATCGGAGCACATTTGCAGATTTTCGAATTTTGTGGCTCTGAATTTGTGGGCTATAGTTCAGTTGATTTTCAAAAAAATTGAATTTTCCACGAAACGTGTAGAAATATTCGACCGATCCAAATGGCCGTTTGTATGACAATTACAGGTCTCAACGCCTATTGGTAGACGTATCAATCATCGAAATCGGAGCACATTTGCAGATTTTCGATTTTTGTGGCTCTGAATTTGTGGGCTATAGTTCAGTTGATTTTCAAAAAAATTGAATTTTCCACGAAATGTGTAGAAATATTCTACCGATCCAAATAGCCGTTTGTATGACAATTACAGGTCTCAACGCCTATTGATAGAGATATCAATCATCGAAATCGGAGCACATTTGCAGATTTTCGATTTTTGTGGCTCTGAATTTGTGGGCTATAGTTCAGTTGATTTTCAAAAAAATTGAATTTTCCACGGAATGTGTAGAAATATTCGACCGGCCCAAATGGCCGTTTGTATGACAATTACAGGTCTCAACGCCTATTGGTAGACGTATCAATCATCGAAATCGGAGCACATTTGCAGATTTTCGATTTTTGTGGCTCTGAATTTGTGGGCTATAGTTCAGTTGATTTTCAAAAAAATTGAATTTTCCACGAAACGTGCAGAATTATTCGAAAGATCCAAATGGCCGTTTGTATTACAATTACAGGTCTCAACGCCTATTGGTAGGCGTATCAATCATCGAAATCGGAGCACATTTGCAGATTTTCGATTTTTGTGGCTCTGAATTTGTGGGCTATAGTTCAGTTGATTTTCAAAAAAATTGAATTTTCCACGGAACGTGTAGAATTATTCGAAAGATCCAAATGGCCGTTTGTATTACAATTACAGGTCTCAACGCCTATTGGTAGACGTATCAATCATCGAAATCGGAGCACATTTGCAGATTTTCGATTTTTGTGGCTCTGAATTTGTGGGCTATAGATCAGTTGATTTTCAAAAAATTGAATTTTCCACGGAACGTGTGGAAATATTCGACCGGCCCAAATGGCCGTTTGTATGACAATTACAGGTCTCAACGCCTATTGATAGAGATATCAATCATCGAAATCGGAGCACATTTGAAGATTTTCGATTTTTGTGGCTCTGAATTTGTGGGCTATAGTTCAGTTGATTTTCAAAAAAATTGAATTTTCCACGAAACGTGTAGAATTATTCGACCGATCCAAATGGCCGTTTGTATTACAATTACAGGTCTCAACGCCTATTGGTAGACGTATCAATCATCGAAATCGGAGCACATTTGCAGATTTTCGATTTTTGTGGCTCTGAATTTGTGGGCTATAGTTCAGTTGATTTTCAAAAAAATTGAATTTTCCACGGAACGTGTGGAAATATTCGACCGGCCCAAATGGCCGTTTGTATGACAATTACAGGTCTCAACGCCTATTGATAGAGATATCAATCATCGAAATCGGAGCACATTTGCAGATTTTCGATTTTTGTGGCTCTGAATTTGTGGGCTATAGTTCAGTTGATTTTCAAAAAAATTGAATTTTCCACGAAACGTGTAGAAATATTCGACCGATCCAAATGGCCGTTTGTATGACAATTACAGGTCTCAACGCCTATTGGTAGACGTATCAATCATCGAAATCGGAGCACATTTGCAGATTTTCGATTTTTGTGGCTCTGAATTTGTGGGCTATAGTTCAGTTGATTTTCAAAAAAATTGAATTTTCCACGGAACGTGTGGAAATATTCGACCGGCCCAAATTGCCGTTTGTATGACAATTACAGGTCTCAACGCCTATTGGTAGACGTATCAATCATCGAAATCGGAGCACATTTGCAAATTTTCGATTTTTGTGGCTCTGAATTTGTGGGCTATAGATCAGTTGATTTTCAAAAAAATTGAATTTTCCACGGAACGTGTGGAAATATTCGACCGGCCCAAATGGCCGTTTGTATGACAATTACAGGTCTCAACGCCTATTGATAGAGATATCAATCATCGAAATCGGAGCACATTTGCAGATTTTCGATTTTTGTGGCTCTGAATTTGTGGGCTATAGTTCAGTTGATTTTCAAAAAAATTGAATTTTCCACGAAACGTGTAGAAATATTCGACCGATCCAAATGGCCGTTTGTATGACAATTACAGGTCTCAACGCCTATTGGTAGACGTATCAATCATCGAAATCGGAGCACATTTGCAGATTTTCGATTTTTGTGGCTCTGAATTTGTGGGCTATAGTTCAGTTGATTTTCAAAAAAATTGAATTTTCCACGGAACGTGTGGAAATATTCGACCGGCCCAAATGGCCGTTTGTATGACAATTACAGGTCTCAACGCCTATTGATAGAGATATCAATCATCGAAATCGGAGCACATTTGCAGATTTTCGATTTTTGTGGCTCTGAATTTGTGGGCTATAGTTCAGTTGATTTTCCAAAAAATTGAATTTTCCACGAAACGTGTAGAAATATTCGACCGATCCAAATGGCCGTTTGTATGACAATTACAGGTCTCAACGCCTATTGGTAGACGTATCTATCATCGAAATCGGAGCACATTTGCAGATTTTCGATTTTTGTGGCTCTGAATTTGTGGGCTATAGTTCAGTTGATTTTCAAAAAAATTGAATTTTCCACGGAACGTGTGGAAATATTCGACCGGCCCAAATGGCCGGTTGTATGACAATTACAGGTCTCAACGCCTATTGGTAGACGTATCAATCATCGAAATCGGAGCACATTTGCAGATTTTCGATTTTTGTGGCTCTGAATTTGTGGGCTATAGATCAGTTGATTTTCAAAAAAATTGAATTTTCCACGGAACGTGTGGAAATATTCGACCGGCCCAAATGGCCGTTTGTATGACAATTACAGGTCTCAACGCCTATTGATAGAGATATCAATCATCGAAATCGGAGCACATTTGCAGATTTTCGATTTTTGTGGCTCTGAATTTGTGGGCTATAGTTCAGTTGATTTTCAAAAAAATTGAATTTTCCATGAAACGTGTAGAAATATTCGACCGATCCAAATGGCCGTTTGTATGACAATTACAGGTCTCAACGCCTATTGATAGAGATATCAATCATCGAAATCGGAGCACATTTGCAGATTTTCGATTTTTGTGGCTCTGAATTTGTGGGCTATAGTTCAGTTGATTTTCAAAAAAATTGAATTTTCCATGAAACATGTAGAAATATTCGACCGATCCAAATGGCCGTTTGTATGACAATTACAGGTCTCAACGCCTATTGATAGAGATATCAATTATCGAAATCGGAGCACATTTGCAGATTTTCGAATTTTGTGGCTCTGAATTTGTGGGCTATAGTTCAGTTGATTTTCCAAAAAATTGAATTTTCCACGAAACGTGTAGAAATATTCGACCGATCCAAATGGCCGTTTGTATTACAATTACAGGTCTCAACGCCTATTGGTAGACGTATCAATCATCGTAATCGGAGCACATTTGCAGATTTTCGATTTTTGTGGCTCTGAATTTGTGGGCTATAGTTCAGTTAATTTTCAAAAAAATTGAATTTTCCATGAAACGTGTAGAAATATTCGACCGATCCAAATGGCCGTTTGTATGACAATTACAGGTCTCAACGCCTATTGGTAGACGTATCTATCATCGAAATCGGAGCACATTTGCAGATTTTCGATTTTTGTGGCTCTGAATTTGTGGGCTATAGTTCAGTTGATTTTCAAAAAAATTGAATTTTCCATGAAACGTGTAGAAATATTCGACCGATCCAAATGGCCTTTTGTATGACAATTACAGGTCTCAACGCCTATTGATAGAGATATCAATCATCGAAATCGGAGCACATTAGCAGATTTTCGAATTTTGTGGCTCTGAATTTGTGGGCTATAGTTCAGTTGATTTTCAAAAAAATTGAATTTTCCACGGAACGTGTAGAAATATTCTACCGATCCAAATGGCCGATTTTATGACAATTACAGGTCTCAACGCCTATTGATACAGGTATCAATCATCGAAATCGGAGCACATTTGCAGATTTTCGATTTTTGTGGCTCTGAATTTGTGGGCTATAGTTCAGTTGATTTTCAAAAAAATTGAATTTTCCATGAAACGTGTAGAAATATTCGACCGATCCAAATGGCCGTTTGTATGACAATTACAGGTCTCAACGCCTATTGGTAGACGTATCTATCATCGAAATCGGAGCACATTTGCAGATTTTCGATTTTTGTGGCTCTGAATTTGTGGGCTATAGTTCAGTTAATTTTCAAAAAAATTGAATTTTCCACGAAACGTGTAGAAATATTCGAAAGATCCAAATGGCCGTTTGTATGACAATTACAGGTCTCAACGCCTATTGGTAGACGTATCTATCACCGAAATCGGAGCACATTTGCAGATTTTCGATTTTTGTGGCTCTGAATTTGTGGGCTATAGTTCAGTTAATTTTCAAAAAAATTGAATTTTCCACGAAACGTGTAGAATTATTCGAAAGATCCAAATGGCCGTTTGTATTACAATTACAGGTCTCAACGCCTATTGGTAGACGTATCAATCATCGAAATCGGAGCACATTTGCAGATTTTCGATTTTTGTGGCTCTGAATTTGTGGGCTATAGATCAGTTGATTTTCAAAAAATTGAATTTTCCACGGAACGTGTGGAAATATTCGACCGGCCCAAATGGCCGTTTGTATGACAATTACAGGTCTCAACGCCTATTGATAGAGATATCAATCATCGAAATCGGAGCACATTTGAAGATTTTCGATTTTTGTGGCTCTGAATTTGTGGGCTATAGTTCAGTTGATTTTCAAAAAAATTGAATTTTCCACGAAACGTGTAGAATTATTCGACCGATCCAAATGGCCGTTTGTATTACAATTACAGGTCTCAACGCCTATTGGTAGACGTATCAATCATCGAAATCGGAGCACATTTGCAGATTTTCGATTTTTGTGGCTCTGAATTTGTGGGCTATAGTTCAGTTGATTTTCAAAAAAATTGAATTTTCCACGGAACGTGTGGAAATATTCGACCGGCCCAAATGGCCGTTTGTATGACAATTACAGGTCTCAACGCCTATTGATAGAGATATCAATCATCGAAATCGGAGCACATTTGCAGATTTTCGATTTTTGTGGCTCTGAATTTGTGGGCTATAGTTCAGTTGATTTTCAAAAAAATTGAATTTTCCACGAAACGTGTAGAAATATTCGACCGATCCAAATGGCCGTTTGTATGACAATTACAGGTCTCAACGCCTATTGGTAGACGTATCAATCATCGAAATCGGAGCACATTTGCAGATTTTCGATTTTTGTGGCTCTGAATTTGTGGGCTATAGTTCAGTTGATTTTCAAAAAAATTGAATTTTCCACGGAACGTGTGGAAATATTCGACCGGCCCAAATTGCCGTTTGTATGACAATTACAGGTCTCAACGCCTATTGGTAGACGTATCAATCATCGAAATCGGAGCACATTTGCAAATTTTCGATTTTTGTGGCTCTGAATTTGTGGGCTATAGATCAGTTGATTTTCAAAAAAATTGAATTTTCCACGGAACGTGTGGAAATATTCGACCGGCCCAAATGGCCGTTTGTATGACAATTACAGGTCTCAACGCCTATTGATAGAGATATCAATCATCGAAATCGGAGCACATTTGCAGATTTTCGATTTTTGTGGCTCTGAATTTGTGGGCTATAGTTCAGTTGATTTTCAAAAAAATTGAATTTTCCACGAAACGTGTAGAAATATTCGACCGATCCAAATGGCCGTTTGTATGACAATTACAGGTCTCAACGCCTATTGGTAGACGTATCAATCATCGAAATCGGAGCACATTTGCAGATTTTCGATTTTTGTGGCTCTGAATTTGTGGGCTATAGTTCAGTTGATTTTCAAAAAAATTGAATTTTCCACGGAACGTGTGGAAATATTCGACCGGCCCAAATGGCCGTTTGTATGACAATTACAGGTCTCAACGCCTATTGATAGAGATATCAATCATCGAAATCGGAGCACATTTGCAGATTTTCGATTTTTGTGGCTCTGAATTTGTGGGCTATAGTTCAGTTGATTTTCCAAAAAATTGAATTTTCCACGAAACGTGTAGAAATATTCGACCGATCCAAATGGCCGTTTGTATGACAATTACAGGTCTCAACGCCTATTGGTAGACGTATCTATCATCGAAATCGGAGCACATTTGCAGATTTTCGATTTTTGTGGCTCTGAATTTGTGGGCTATAGTTCAGTTGATTTTCAAAAAAATTGAATTTTCCACGGAACGTGTGGAAATATTCGACCGGCCCAAATGGCCGGTTGTATGACAATTACAGGTCTCAACGCCTATTGGTAGACGTATCAATCATCGAAATCGGAGCACATTTGCAGATTTTCGATTTTTGTGGCTCTGAATTTGTGGGCTATAGATCAGTTGATTTTCAAAAAAATTGAATTTTCCACGGAACGTGTGGAAATATTCGACCGGCCCAAATGGCCGTTTGTATGACAATTACAGGTCTCAACGCCTATTGATAGAGATATCAATCATCGAAATCGGAGCACATTTGCAGATTTTCGATTTTTGTGGCTCTGAATTTGTGGGCTATAGTTCAGTTGATTTTCAAAAAAATTGAATTTTCCATGAAACGTGTAGAAATATTCGACCGATCCAAATGGCCGTTTGTATGACAATTACAGGTCTCAACGCCTATTGATAGAGATATCAATCATCGAAATCGGAGCACATTTGCAGATTTTCGATTTTTGTGGCTCTGAATTTGTGGGCTATAGTTCAGTTGATTTTCAAAAAAATTGAATTTTCCATGAAACATGTAGAAATATTCGACCGATCCAAATGGCCGTTTGTATGACAATTACAGGTCTCAACGCCTATTGATAGAGATATCAATTATCGAAATCGGAGCACATTTGCAGATTTTCGAATTTTGTGGCTCTGAATTTGTGGGCTATAGTTCAGTTGATTTTCCAAAAAATTGAATTTTCCACGAAACGTGTAGAAATATTCGACCGATCCAAATGGCCGTTTGTATGACAATTACAGGTCTCAACGCCTATTGGTAGACGTATCAATCATCGTAATCGGAGCACATTTGCAGATTTTCGATTTTTGTGGCTCTGAATTTGTGGGCTATAGTTCAGTTGATTTTCCAAAAAATTGAATTTTCCACGAAACGTGTAGAAATATTCGACCGATCCAAATGGCCGTTTGTATGACAATTACAGGTCTCAACGCCTATTGGTAGACGTATCTATCATCGAAATCGGAGCACATTTGCAGATTTTCGATTTTTGTGGCTCTGAATTTGTGGGCTATAGTTCAGTTGATTTTCAAAAAAATTGAATTTTCCATGAAACGTGTAGAAATATTCGACCGATCCAAATGGCCTTTTGTATGACAATTACAGGTCTCAACGCCTATTGATAGAGATATCAATCATCGAAATCGGAGCACATTAGCAGATTTTCGAATTTTGTGGCTCTGAATTTGTGGGCTATAGTTCAGTTGATTTTCAAAAAAATTGAATTTTCCACGGAACGTGTAGAAATATTCTACCGATCCAAATGGCCGATTTTATGACAATTACAGGTCTCAACGCCTATTGATACAGGTATCAATCATCGAAATCGGAGCACATTTGCAGATTTTCGATTTTTGTGGCTCTGAATTTGTGGGCTATAGTTCAGTTGATTTTCAAAAAAATTGAATTTTCCATGAAACGTGTAGAAATATTCGACCGATCCAAATGGCCGTTTGTATGACAATTACAGGTCTCAACGCCTATTGGTAGACGTATCTATCATCGAAATCGGAGCACATTTGCAGATTTTCGATTTTTGTGGCTCTGAATTTGTGGGCTATAGTTCAGTTAATTTTCAAAAAAATTGAATTTTCCACGAAACGTGTAGAAATATTCGAAAGATCCAAATGGCCGTTTGTATGACAATTACAGGTCTCAACGCCTATTGATAGAGATATCAATCATCGAAATCGGAGCACATTTGCAGATTTTCGATTTTTGTGGCTCTGAATTTGTGGGCTATAGTTCAGTTGATTTTCAAAAAAATTGAATTTTCCATGAAACGTGTAGAAATATTCGACCGATCCAAATGGCCGTTTGTATGACAATTACAGGTCTCAACGCCTATTGGTAGACGTATCTATCATCGAAATCGGAGCACATTTGCAGATTTTCGATTTTTGTGGCTCTGAATTTGTGGGCTATAGTTCAGTTGATTTTCAAAAAAATTGAATTTTCCATGAAACGTGTAGAAATATTCGACCGATCCAAATGGCCTTTTGTATGACAATTACAGGTCTCAACGCCTATTGATAGAGATATCAATCATCGAAATCGGAGCACATTAGCAGATTTTCGAATTTTGTGGCTCTGAATTTGTGGGCTATAGTTCAGTTGATTTTCAAAAAAATTGAATTTTCCACGGAACGTGTAGAAATATTCTACCGATCCAAATGGCCGATTTTATGACAATTACAGGTCTCAACGCCTATTGATACAGGTATCAATCATCGAAATCGGAGCACATTTGCAGATTTTCGAATTTTGTGGCACTGAATTTGTGGGCTATAGTTCAGTTGATTTTCAAAAAAATTGAATTTTCCACGAAACGTGTAGAAATATTCGACCGATCCAAATGGCCGTTTGTATTACAATTACAGGTCTCAACGCTAGTAAGCATTTTTAGAATCATCCGGTGATCTCATTTTATTCATTGTATCGGCTCCGACCGTCGAATTCACTAACGTTTTTTCGTTTCTGGAATTAATTGCCTCTCTTTCTAAATGCTGTTTGAATTTCATGTGTTGTATTTTCTCTAGAATTTCATGGTGTAGAATGTACTGGTTTTAAAACAGAAGATGATTCTACACTGGGAAAATTTTTTTTTGCGTCTACAAGGGCGCCTAATATTTTTAGCCCAGGGCGCCTAAATATATAAGAACGGCCCTGACATGGAGAGAAGTCAAAAGTCGTGATGTCAAGGAATCGATTTTTGAAGATTTATTACACCCTGATTGTCAATATGATGAGCTTAGAAAACAAGCGACTCTAGAGCGAATAGAAAATATATCTAATTTCGATACCATAGGTGCTATGTATCACTAAAAATGTTATAATGAAATTTGTAACCCTCTTAAAAGTCCTTATCATTCTGCTGACCTCACGGCCAACATAGACCGGGCGTTTGATTTAATTGTAGAGTATATTGAGGTATATTCTGGTGGTTTGGCGTCTATTGGAAGGGGCTCCGTAACCTTCCAGTAGGCGCAAGTGCACGTACTGCCTCCTCGTGGCAACCACCGGTAACTGTAACCATTAGGCTGAATGTGGCTTTTTGTGACAGGCTAAAGTACGGCGCTAAAGGAGAAAACCTTGACAAAAAATCCCTAATCTAAGGTGGAACAGCATATGCCGATGGATGAATGGCTGATAGGTTAATCAGTCTATATATGCGGACTCTGGACACCAGGCACCCTCCAGTTTTATTTAGCCTTCCTGTAGTAAACCTGGGTGACCTACAGGCGACTTTTTTATTCCCAGCAACTCGCAAGAGTCATATCCAAACGGTAGACGAGGCACGGGAAGGAATACGCGGGAGTGGGTCCGTCCTCTCAAAGTCCTTGAGTCCCAATGCTACCGCTTTTCTAGCAGAAGTAAATGTTATTACATCTAGGAGGGAGAGCAATGAGCCCAGATAGTATGTAATGCGTGTAGAAGTAGGTACTTCCTTCAGTAAACATCTAGGAGGGAGAGCAATGAGCCCAGATAGTATGTATCGCGTGTAGAAGTACTTACAACAGTAAACATCTAGGAGGGAGAGCAATGAGCCCAGATAGTATGTCCCAGCAACTCGCAAGAGTAAAATCAAAACGGTAGACGAGGCCCGGATAGGAATATACGGGAGTGGGTCTGCCCTCTCGAAGTCCTTGAGTCCCAATGCTACCGCTCTTCTAGCAGAAGTAAATGTTATTTCATCTAGGAGGGAAAGCAATGAGCCCAGATAGTTTGTATCACGTACCGGTCGGCAGTATTATCAGGTTCATTAAGAGCCTGAATATTGGCTGGACGGATAATTAAAACATCTAGGAGGGAGAGCAATGAGCCCAGATAGTATGTATCACGTACCGTTAGGCAGTATTATCAGGTTCATTAAGAGCCTGAATATTGACTGGACGGATAATTAAGTAGGGCTTCATGCACAAAAGATCTTTTAGGTCGCAGTGCGGGGTGGCTTGAGCCCCCACATGGCCCTCAAGTAATAATAATAATAATAATATTGAGGATCGTGAACACACTCAATTTACTTTGAGAGAATTAGTCCAACAGGTACCAGATGATGTTTATAAGCCTTCAGAACGCACCATTTTGGGTCGGTTGAAGACCTATTAAGGGGATCAGAACCTCGTAATAATAGGGAAGCAAAGATCTTCCACTCTTATTTGTGTTTCCTCTAAAGGACTAAATGATGCGCTAAATGAAAGCTGGCAGAGAAAAAACCCAAATGAAGATCCCGATATAGAGCATTTAAAAAAGCTGCTTAAATTTTTTTTGGGCCTCTAATTTTAAATAGACGCAGAAAGAAAGCAAAAAGCGATAATTATGAGCAAATTATTGAATCCAGGCATATGGAAATTTCTTTAAAGCCAGGGACGTTCATCCAATTCATGTGGGACAATTGTGACAACAACATCAAAACTATACTTGGGGGCGATTTTCATGTTGCAGGTGAAATTGCTGTAATAATTACACCTTCATCAAGTGCACTACCTCGAAATCCGATACGAAGAGTTCAAAATATTTCCGCCTAAGAAATGGAAATGCTTGATAATATAAAAATACTTCCTTATACATTAAAACCAACTTATGGATTGGCAAACATTAAAATACAACCTCAAAATCTTGATGTAAATTTAAAATTTACAGCGGCCACAAAAATCACAGCATTCTGGATTTTACAAAAAATATTTGAACCCAGACATGCGCCTAGGGTGGAACGGTTTTATAGAAGAGTTGACTGCCGAAGAAGATTATGAAGTTTCATTAATCCAATTTTTGCCGTTTATCAATGCCAAACCTAATGATTATGACACCTTATTTACGACAATTATGGAAAGTGTTGCTCAAGCTGATAAACATGAAATGAAAACTTGTATTATAACCTTCGATCAACAGTTATACTGGAAAGCCCACGATATTGTGGCGGCAAAGCTTATTTACTCAATTTACTTCAATCTATGGAGATACTATTGTCAAAAAAACATTAGTTGTTAAGCAATACTCTTCATACTCTAACGTTAGCTGCAATTGTTAAAAAAATATTTGATGTTGCCAAGGTAAATGACGATTTCAAGTCGGCACTTGAAGACCTGAGAAATGAATTTTATGAAATGCCAGGAAGCATGGACGATTTAGTGAAATCTGACGAACTTAAAAACTCAGTAAACACAATTTAAAACATTTTTGAAAAAAACGAAAAATAATAATAGTACTTGTAAATTGTGGATAACCTATTGTCGGATGGTATTTCTGTTTAAAGATTTTATAATCGCTGAAAAAAGTGGAAACGGGGATTTGCATGTCAGTACCTTAGAAAAAATTATTCCCTTTTTCTACTCAACGGGCCACTTCAATTATGCCAAATCAGGCCAAAATTATATCCAAGATTGTAAGGATTTGCCAAAATGCATGGCTCCGGATGAGTATAAATTATTCACCAAACAGGGGTACTGGACATGCCGACGAGTCAAAAAATTATTTTCCGGAATCTTTACAGACCAGACCATCGAACAGACACTAATGAAAAGGCCTTCATATATTACTTCTTCACGATTTCACGGGATGCGACACAACCTCAGCATTTTTCTATCGGGGGAACGTAAAATTCTGTGATATTTTTGAGAAATCCGATGATTTACATGGATTAGCAGAAATATTGAAGCAAAATCATGTATCCATCGATAGTTTAATAGATCAAGGGCTTCGGTTAGCTTTGGCTCTTTACGGGGCACCCAAAGAGTTCCGCACGAGCGATAAACCTGCGATTGAACTCGTTCAAAGCTATCGAGCAAAAATGTATGCTGAAGCCAGCAATTCTAGAAAAGTCGATCTTGCACGCATAATCCCGACTGCCAATGCATTGACCGAGCATATCAAGCGTGTCTATTTTCAAGTACAGGCTTGGTATATTTCACAAGGTCATGACGAGACCTTAAATCCATTAGAATGGGGGTGGGAATTGGAGGATGGAGAGCTCAGTCCTGTCAGCATGACCCAGGAAGCGGGTCCCGAGGAAATTTTAAGCAGCATCTCTTGTTCCTGTGAAACCGACTGTGGCACAAGGTGCGGGTGCCGACGAAGTGGGTTGGAGTGCTCACTTGCATGCTAGCGTTGCGATGACAATTGCTCAAATCAAAAAGGTACTTCCAACCAGGCCGAGGACAGTGACGAGGAAGAAGATGAAGAAGGGGAAGAGGAAGAAGAGTTTGAAAAAGATGTTTAGTATTTAATTCGTATTTAGTATTGTTCGGGTGTATGAAATTTTTGAAGTTGATATCAGTGTATTCAAACAGGTCGAGACAGCAATTTTGGTAAAATACTTCTAGGAGGCCTAGCGGCCCGAAAAGTAGTCAGCTTTATTCGTTATCGTCTCATCTATTCCGAACAAGTACCGTTTTGCCCATACGAGCTATACTTCTGATTTATAGACATTTTCGCACATCGCTTCTCGTTAAGTCTTCTCCATAGCAGTATCCCATGGTAGAAACTCGAAAATGGAGGTTTGAATTTTTTATGCAACTTTTGCTTTCCCAATCGATTTCTAAGGCCATTCTATGGATATGCACGAAGTTTCAATTAAATCGGACATGTAATGTCGATTTTAGCATTTTTCATGGTGTATCATTGGGCAACTGTAATCAACTTCAATAATTTATTACATCCGCGGCGGGAGCTCTATGACCTTGAAACTTCATCAGGTAGTACTCAATATTACTCAAAAACTAGTTTCATAATTTTTTTTTAATTTATTATTTTTTGTATTGAAGTACCGTTACAATGATGTAAAAAGATTAAACTCGTTGTACATAATATACGATATATGATTATGAAAAGTTTTGGAGGTGTATGTAGACTTTAGCGAGAGACTGTATATTGGGGGATAATTGGTTCGACAAGTATGAAAAAGGCCTAAAGATTTAGAAAATATTTCTCTCACGCAATTAAGTTATACTTATTTTATATAGATAAAGAAAATTAACGCAAGCGATTTAAACATAAAAGTTTGTTAAATTACCTAAAACTTACATGCTGAATCAGTTGCTTATTACATTATAGTTTCGTTTTTGAGTTGCGGATTCATTGGTCTAGTCTATAGTATATTGTCTGAAATTGGTGTTTGTATACGAAAATTTTAATTTTTTATTTCTTTATTTTATTAACATATTACCAACTGTATAATCTTGGACTTTTCCGTACCCATCGACGGAAAAGGACAAACCTTGGTGATTGGCCTTTTTATATTGTCCCCTTGAGTTTTTAGAGTTACCACCCTAACCAATTTATCACTACCCGGATGAACTTCTAACACACGTCCCATTTTCCACCTTAGAGGAGGCAAATTGTCTTCCTTGATGAGGACGAATTCCCCGACAGCAATGTTCCTCGATGATGATGACCTCGATGCAATGTTCCTCGATGAGTTAGTCCAACGCGACCAGAAATGCTGATGTAATTGTTGAACATGGCGCCACCTTTTTAAATACGGCACCTTTTCGTTTTCAATATTTGGCTCTAAGATTGCCGTTAGAGGGCGTCCGACCAGGAAATGCCCGAGAGTAATTGCCTCAAGATCGTTCGGGTCCGAAGATAGTGGGGTTAACGGTCGTGAATTTAATACAGCTTCCACTTGCTTAAATGCTGTATTCATCTCTTCATACGTTAATGCTGTATTTATCTCTTCATACGTACTTGATGAGTTTATTGCCAGACATACGAATATGGCCAAATATCCTTTTGTAGGCCCCTTGCCTCGAATTTTGTGGTGTATAAAAAAAGGACCTACGAAGTCGACTCCAACATTGTAAAACGGTGGCGCATATGTAACCCGTTCGGTTGGAAAATCCCCCATCTTCTGCTGACTGGTTTTTGCTCGAAACCGGAAACAGAGGATGCAATTGTGGCACACCTTTTTGACTAACCTTTGTCCGTTAATTGGCCAGTATTCTTGCCGCACAGCTGCCAATAATGCCTGTGGACCTGCGTGAAAAAGTTTTTTATGAAAATAAGACAGGATTGACAAGGTAATTGGATGTGTGGATGGCAATAAAATCGGATATTTCGTAGAATATGAGAGGGACGAATGTTTCAGTCGACCACCAACCCGAAGGATTCCGCTATTATCTAGGAAAGGAGACAAAGGAATTAATGGGTCTTTGGGACTGAGTGGTCGTTTGGCCCTTAATGATACCATCTGGTCTTTGAAACCAGTGGACTGGATTGTCTTTATTTTAAATTTAATCCATTTTGAATATCACATTGCTTGATGTCGCCATATACCTTATCACTTTCTTGCTTTGACCGATAATTGTGAATAAAGCGATGAACATAAGCCATAATTCTTTGTAAAGACCGAAAATCTCGTGATTGGAATCTCTGCAGTAAGTCCGCGTCCTCCACCGCAGACGAGCATACCAAGGCGGCCTTAGTTACCCGACGTTCCGGAACATCATCTAACACCGGTATATGTGATGTAGGCCATTGGTCAGGTGAGGTTTGCAAAAATGTTGTGAACATCCTCTCGACAATAGATCCGCTGAGTTAAATTTAGTGCTGATATGTCGCCAATTAGATATTGTTGTTAATCTTTGAATTTTTGCCACTCGATTCCCGACAAATGTTGTTAATGTGGTTGATTCCGAATTTAGCCAGGATAATGCGACGGCTGAATCAGACCAGTAATAGGTTTCATGAATGTTGATATTTAAGACTGGAATAACCTTTCTTACCAGCTCAGCTAACAATAGAGCCGCACAAAGTTCAAGACGTGGTATGGTAGTTTTGCTGAGAGGTGCCACTCGAGACTTTGCGCAAATTAATTGAACGTTAACTGAACACCCGCCTTGACTCCTTAAGTATATAGCTGCTCCAAATGCCTTTTCGCTGGCGTCAGCAAACCCGTGAAGCTCGTATATAACCCCACTTGATGTTAATGTGATCCGCCGATTAACTTGAAGATCGTTCAATAATATGAGTTGATTTCGAAAATCTTGCCAAGCAGTAAATAGGTCTTGTGGAAGCGACTGATCCCAATCATGCTTAAGCATCCATATTTTCTGTAGATAAATTTTGGCTCGTGTAATGACTGGCGAAGTGAGCCCGAGCGGATCGAATATGCGATCTATGTCCGACAAAACTGTTCTTCTCGTAACTCGTCCTCCATTGCCTTTGACCTGGACATTAAAACAAAAAACGTCCGATGATGGCTGCCAATACATCCCAAGCGTCTTGATGAAATCGCCATTTTCGAGCTGGAGTAGCTTTTCGCGATGTTCTTGAGGTGTGCCCTCCAAAATATCTTGTGAGTTGGCGCACCATTTCCGGAGCTCCATTCCCGCCGTGCTTAGAATTTTCGTGATTTGGGTTTTTATGGTCTTAGCCTCCTCCAAATTGTTTGTGCCAGTCAGTATATCATCGATGTATACGTCACGCTTTATAACTTGTGATGCTAACGGATAATGTTCCCGATGAATTTCAGCTAACTTTTGAACACATTTGGTTGCTGGATACGAAGCACTGGCTGTTCCGAAGGTTTAGGTGAGCAGTCTAAACATTTCTAGAGGTTCTGATGATGTTTTTCTCCAGAATATATGCTGTAGTTGAGCATCATCGTCAGTAACTAGTGTCTGGCGATACATTTTACAGATATCCGCACTGAACACGTACTCATAGGTCCTGAACCTCGTCAATATAGAAAACAAGTCTTGTTGCAATACAGGCCCCACCATAAGGATGTCGTTTAAAGCCTTTCCGGAATCAGTCTTTGCCGAGGCGTCAAAAACTATCCTCATTTTGGTCGTGGAGCTGTCCGGTTTTAACACGCAGTGATGTGGTAAGAAGAAATTTGTTGCGGAGACCTCTTCTGCTGTTACTTTCTTCATATGGCCCAACTCCAAATATTCTTCAATGGTTTCTTTATAAACCCTTTCTAGATTATCATTTTTGGCAAGCCGATGTTCCAGGCCATTAAACCTTCGACGAGCCATATCTTGCGAGTTACCTAAAATCGAGGCTGGTTGAGACATTGGAAGCTTCACAATAAATTTACCTGTCGCAGTACGTCCATGATGTTTCTCAAAATGATCCTCCACGTACTGTTCTTGCTTGGACATCGCTGGATATTCGGCGTTGAGATGTTCAATTTCGAAAAAATTTCGGAGTTGCTCATTCAGACTGGTTTCTTCTATTGACAGCGTGTTGCATACATGATAGTTTTGTGGTGATGAACAATAATTTGCAGTTTTGCCCACTACGACCCAACCCAGCAACGTATTTTGTAAGATAGGCATATCCGGACCCAGCTGAATTTGTCCGACCGCTTGTAGAGAATAGTAAAGATCTGCCCCAATCAAAAGATCTATGTGTTGCGGTGTTGAAAACTCTGGATCGGCCAGCCTTATGTTTTGCGGAATCGTCCATTGATTTGTATTTACGCCAATTGTAGGTTGTAATCCCGAAATCTTTGGCAATAGATGAACGTCAATTTGGGCCGTATATGTATTAATTCGTGATTGAATCGTTATGGTTAACATGGAATGGCATGATAGTGTTGAAGCTCCGATTCCAGTTATAGCAGTGTTGATGTTTCTGCGCCTTAGACCAAGCCGAGCTGCAAATTTTTCAGTCATAAGACTGAGTTGCGAGCCACTATCGAGAAGTGCTCTGGCGATAATTGGTGTCCCGGTATGATCCAAAACGATTACAAGAGCGGTAGCTAAAAATACATAAGCATTAGAAGAACGTATATGTAAGATATTTTGATGTTCTTTAATGGTTGAATAAAATACTGCATTTTTACTCAGCTCATTTTGCTTGGTGCTATCAGATGTGGCCACAGAGTGATTGTTGATCTCTGTGTCGGTTGGCTTATTTAATTGATTTGGCTTGGATTGGGGCTGAGCGATATCCAGGTGCAGTAGTGAGAGATGACGAATTGAACAATTGGGCTTATTGCAATGAAATGGCGATGTACAGTTGTTTATTTGATGATCATTTCGCAAACAATTGATACAAATTCGAAGTTTATTAATTTCCTGACGTCGGTTTGGAATCGATAAACTAAGAAACCTTCTGCACTGATTGATTCGATGCCCCGGTATTTGACAAAAACCGCAAGCAAATAATGGTTTTACGAAGGAGGCCACGGTAGCTGAATGTGAAGAACGTGACGGCTTAGGATGAGATCCAGTACTTTGAGAACCTGATGTTGCTGTGATGTTGTGTAGTGTTCTTCCTTCTAATGAATGAAGACGTTTACTAAGGAAAGCCAGGAATTCTGCAAGAGTAGGCAGTGTATTTACCGGTTTTACCGGTTCTTCATCCTCCCATTTCGTTACAGTATCTGGATCAATCTTAGGTAGTATAATTTCTACCAATAAATCATCCCAATGCTGTGTAGGGCGGCCCAATGATTTTAGGGAACGCAAATTTGAATTTAATTGATTTATTAACTCCGACAATTTCTCAGCAGATGGCTTGATTATACGCTGGATACCAAAAATTTTCCGCATATGATCACGACATATTAACTCCGCATTAACAATTTATTTGATCTTTTTTCTTCAATATTCGCTATGCAAGTGATTTTATTTTAAGTTGACAAAAAATAGAAAAAATGGACCGAATAGTTACGTCATGGATATAATGCAAAAAACCAAAAAATCAGACGATCCATTGGTATGAACGGTATATAAACAAGAATATAAAATTATGTATGTACAAATGTTAATGAGGGTGACCAATAAGTTATAAATGCAAGATGCAATAATAAAAATAAAAATAAATGATTTTGAAATTAACAATAATGAAATATAATACAAGTTGAGTTACGAAGATTATTCAACCAACAATTGTGAATAACGTAAGAAACACAAAAAAATGCTGATAATATTTCTCGAACAGATTTAAAGATTTTATCAAATGCAAAATGATAAATTGCCGCCCCGGTGGCACAGTTGTTAGCATGCTAGCTTTAAGCTCCGGAGGTCCCGGGTTCGATTCCCGGCGGGTGATGAAAAAATCACGGCTGGTTAATGTAAAGATCAATGAACTAATCACTCATTATCCGTTGTACAAATGATTACGAAACTTCACTATGAAGCGGCCAAACACCTCCATGGGATGTAGCGCCAGCGAAAAAAAAAAAACGATAAATTGGAAATCTGAAGTTGCATGAATAATCAAATCATGAAAAACATGAAAATTTACAAAAATTTTACACTTACACATAGATGAATGTGTACAAATCCATTCATACGAGAACAATATGTAATATGTTTTTGTTGCTTTCTGTCTTACAATCATCTTATAAAAATATGAATAAGTTTTCATATATGTACATAAAACGTAACAAATAAATCGATTTGTTTGTTGCTGTAGATTGCTCAATAAACACTTGTGCGACATTCAATAATAAATGTTTGGGAAAATTGTTTAAGATATTTTCTTCATTTTAAGTAAATTAACAATTTTTTGTATGTGAATGTGCTTCATTTGCTGAATATACGGATATGTGAAACCAATTTAATTTTATTTTGGTACATATAGCAATGAAGAACATGACGTCGACAACTAAGAAGAAGAAGAATGTTGTTTTTGTTGCCGTTTTTCATCAGATGAAAGGAATAATATAAAAGGGATATTTACTCGATCGATTCTCAAAAAGTGTAGCAAAATTTTTGATTGTATGTGTTTGAGTATGTCTGTGCTTTTGTGTTATAGAGGTAGGACATTTGAAATGAAATTTAATACATATGTATATAGATTCGTTTATGATTATTGGTATTGAAATGTTGTCACATGTGAAAAGTTTTTTGTAACCAATTTTTTTTTTCGATTTCATTTCATTTTTGTTATGTGTTATAATGGGCGCTTTCCCTTTTTTAAGTTTTTCAATTGTGAATTTATAAAAAAAATAATAAAAAGAATTGAGAGGCAAATCATTGAAATATTTAAAACGTGATAAATTAGAGTTAAATTGGTTGTGAATTGTGATATTTTGTATTTTTATTTATGGAAGCGGTCAATGAGCTTGAAGTTTTTATGTTAGGCACTTAAATTTTTGACCTATCGACCCACGAATCACTTACAATTTATTTTAACAGCAAAACTTTTGCGTGTAAATCACACGCCAATAAAATTTTAAAATCGGGCTAAATAATTTTAACAAGCGAACTCTCATTAGGGCTTTCTCTAAATTTTGAAAATTAGAAACTTTAACAATATATGAATGATAATCTCGTATATCATGAAATTTAATTGGGGACTTACAACAATAAAAGATCAGATGCATATAAAATTAGTTCTTTGGTCCACTGGTGCCATATTTGGTACATTTGGAAACATACAATTTATGATTTTCTTAAGTAAGTCTGTATCTTAGGATTTTCCATATTTATCACGAATGCCACTATGATTTTTTGGTAGGCCTATTCTCAGAATACAAGCATGCTTAACAAACATAGGTGGAAAAATAAGAAAAATAAGGGGTCTCAAGAATCATATAATTCAGATATTTTTAATCTAAATAATCAAGACTCTAGTAGAGGAATTAAGCGAAATTCATGTCTCAGTATTTTGATGTAAGTAATCCCAGTCTGCTCCCATGTATTGTACATGATTTGTATGAAAGCATTATCCCTTATGATATTTGTTTAGCTTTTCATTACTTTGTTAGTAATAATTGGTTTATGTACGAATATTTAAATTTAACATGTGCGCGGTTACAGAAATTAGTGAAGTACAATGTTAGTTTTCCTATAGTAAATAAAAATTGCTAAACATTTTCTGGGCATGCGATACAGAATTTTTACCTATTTATTCACTTTATTACCTTTAGTACTTCACAAAAAAATAAAAAATCCATATGACAATGTATTAGAAATGGTTGTATTACTTTTTGAGATAGCTCAAATTGTATTATCACATACAGTAATCCATTCCCAAATTTTTTTGTGTAACAGGTTTGATAGATATAGATGTCTTCAGCTGCAAGTTATGCTGTTTCCAAATGTCAAGCTGTGACCAAAACATCATTATTTGCAACATTACTCACAATTACTAGCATATTGTTTGGACCATTAGTTAAATTTTTAAAGTCGTGAATGTTAATTCAGATGATATTTTAGTTACCCATTGCATTCTTGCCTCACCTTTTTTTTTTCAGTCTATGCGAGCTACACTACAGTCAATAATTCCTTAATTTTGGTAAAGAATAAATTATATCTGTAATGCCCGGTTTCAGAACAAAACATCAATTCGCCAGTTAAATAATATTTCCTCTCTTCCTTCTTATATGAAATTACAGTTTGTTTCATAATTCAAAATCAATGCCTACCTGATTATATTTCTTTTCTACACGAGCATTTTAAAGGGTGAATTAAATATTTATTTAAGCGATATTGAAAAGTCAAATATTTAATTCTACCGTTAAAATGTTCATGTAAAAATAATCAGGTAGGCATTGATTTTGAATTATGAAACAAACTGCAATTTCATATTTAACTGGCGAATTGCTGTTTTGTTCTGAAATCGGGCATAAGTGCAGTAAACCACAAGATCTACTATTCCATGTCAACTTTGATCGCGAAAATTTGGGACTCTAATTGCATCCACAAAGAAAGCTTTATGTATGACGGTGATATTGGTAAAATTATCCAAAATATAATATATTAACTAAAGATAATATTTTAGAATAATTATTTTGGCGCACCAAACTAAAATTTTAATAATAAGTATTGAAAAATTAAAAATTAATAATTTGTTTGTTACCATTATATCAAATTCAACTAGCATTTCGGGAACTAAGTAAGTTTTAGAAACGGACGGAACAAAAATTGACGACAGCGATGTGCTTGATATTATTACGCAAGCAACCATACATTTTTGTTATTAGCTGAAAATCAGGTTTGGCTTCCAGTATCTAGTACATACACCACCTTTTTACGTAATATTGAATCGTATGCGCTATCAATTATAGAAGTCAGCAATAACACTTAGGCAATAAGTTGGTTTCATGCAAATGATATTGTTTTAAAAACAAATATGTCCGACACGGAACATTCTAAATCTCATGTACCCTCGGCATCAACGATTTATCTTTCTAGCGGTCGAATTACATCGATAGGGTCAGATAATTCCGATTTTATTGGGTTAAAACAAGCTGAAAAGCTTTTTGCCGATTTTAAAATTCCATTTAATAAAATGCCTGAAACTGTTTCGGACTTATTAAACGGTGAAAAACCCTTAGGAACATTTTTATCTAAATTTGTTCACAGTATTGTTTGTATTATGCATCGTATTTCCTAATATATTTCATAGCCGATTTTTCGTAAAGTTGAATCACAGCTTTAAATTCTTTTCCAAAAAGCGTGGGAGTAGTTAACAATAATGGAAATTTAATTTGTAGTGAAGCTGTGTCATTCTCATTACTTACAAAACTGGTAAATCACAACAATATTATTTAAATAACATACAAACAATCTATAAGAAATATCGCAGTTTCGCTTGGAATTCAAAATTTTGAAAAAAGTAAAGCTGAGCAATTCTCAGATGAGGAGGGGAAAAACGGTTAAAAACAGCAAATTCAGTACGACTTACACCAGATTTGGTCTCATTTATTAAAATGCCATTTTTTAAAACATCACTTTCTGCATTTAATGGATTTAGGTCCTACATCATAAAACTCAAAATCATAGATTTTGCACGTAATTCTAAACAATTTGATAAAAAAATGGACAGCGGAGAAAGTGAAGACCTCAAAATTATAAGGATCGTAGCCGAACATTTTAGTGAAAATGCACAATTGATGCTAAACGTATTTCCGGTAAGAATTTAATTCGTGATTTATCTCAAATAAGTGAAATTGCAAACTTATAATTTTCGTTTCGTCCTTTATATTTAGATCGGTACGACACAAAATCAGATACCTAGTACCAATTTCCACACCGTTGTTTGGCGTCGTATATAGGTAAACTCAATGATGATTGATAAAAATATTCCAGAAACCAATTATTTATTTTTAATTTTCATAGATCTCGAGGATGACAAATTACGAGGAACATTTTACTTTTATATTGAAAGTGAAAAGATTAACACTTTCTGCAACTCGGATAATCGTGCGATTTTTACAATTATTGCCAGTTATTTTGTTTTTAACTATATCTAAGAACTTAGAGCAGTGATCACAAATACGTGGCACGCGTGCCAAACTTGGCACGTTTAACATTTTTTTCCGGCACGTCAAAATTTTTTTGAATTTTTAAAAATCAATCTTTTTTGCAGTTATTCTTACAAAGAAATGGAAAAGACGTTTCTATTAGGTTGTTCAGAAATTAATGCAGGTTTTATGATTTTATTTGTTTCAACATTTTTTTAACAATAAAGAATTACGCAAAGGGTTTAACATTATACGTCGTTTTAAAGCTTATTTTATGCTCTTTCTTACCACATAACCCATTTTTAATCTAAATTGTAGTTTTGTCTATTTTTAGACCTTTGAAGTTAAGATGTCAAAACAAGAATTTCGCCACATTTACTTGTATTAATTTAAACTCGGCCGCAGTGCAGCACAAACGGCTCGAAACATCAATGAAGTTTGGGGCCAAGGAAGTGTTAGCGAATGCACAAAACAACGTTGGTTTCAAAAATTTCGTCATGGTGAATTCAATCTTGAAGATGAGAAAGGTCGTGGACGTCCCTCTGCCATTGACGATGATGAATGGCTTTGGAGGAAGCAAATCCACGCACGACTATTCTAGAGCTTGCAGGGGACCTAGGCGTAGGTATTGGATTAATTTCGGAACATTTGAGCCGAATTGAAAAGTCGAAAAAGGTTGACAAATGGGTGCAACACGAATTGAACGAAAACTGAAAAAATCGGCGTTATGAAGTTTGCTCTTCACTTCTTCTGCGCAACAAAAACGAACCATTTCTCGATCGCTTTGAGACGTGCGATGAAAAGTGGATTCTATACGATAACCGATGATGTTCAGCGCAGTGGTTGGACCTAGGCAACGCACCTAAACACTTCTCCAAACCTGAGCTGCATCAAAAAAAGACTATGATGACTGTTTGGTGGTCGCCAGCCGGAATTATCCACTACAGCTTCTTGAATCCTGGCGAAACTATCACAGCAGACAAATATTGTCAACAAATTGACAGCATGCATAAATAACTGAAACGTCTGCGTCCAGCATTAGTCAATAGAAAGGGCCCAATTCTTCTGTATGATAATGCTCGACCACATGTTGCACAGCCGACGCTGCAGAAGTTGAACTAACTTGGCTACGAAGCTCTGCCTCATCCACCATACTCACCAGACCTCTCGCCAACCGACTACCACTTTTTCAAGCATCTCAGCTACTTCTGGCAAGGAAAAGTTTTCAACGACCAAACAGCCGCAAAAAATGCCTTCGATAAATTCGTCGCTTCCAGAACTTCAGAATTATATGCTACTGGAATTAATAAACTTGCATCTTGTTGGCAGCAATGTGTAGATTCTAATGGTTCTTATATCGATTAATAAAATTTATTATAAACTGAGATATGTCGTTTTAAATAAAATGGTTGAAAACCTGCATTAATTTCTGAACAACCTAATAGAATTTTGATAACGCCCAAATATGTATGGAATGGGAACACGCGAAATCAATTTGGTCATATAACCACGAAAGAAAATTACTTGGTGATAACTGATAAAACACATGGCTGGATCGATACCTTAAAGCACACAAGTGCAATGTCCATTTTTACAATTTGTGGTAAATACAAATTTAGGCTTTCAGAAAGCATATTCATTATCATTTATGGTTCTGTTATTTGGTACTATAATCATTTATAGCACTATTTCCACGGCATTGAATGAAAATTCCAAATCTTTTCGAATTTAGAGAAGTTTTTGTGGACATTCAAATTATGGACATAGCACTTGTGTGCTCTAAGGTATCGACAAATAAAACCGTTACTATCAAAAATCTCGATAAGACTCAAATAATCTGGTAACCTCGAAAAGTCTTAAAAGTTCTGGAAAATTTCACCCGGTTAGAAAAACTTTAACATATAGTAAACTAAAGTCAAGCAACCCAAAGCAATATTAATAAATGTTCAACCTTTATTGGCTATCCCTAAAATAAGGGTTCAAAAAAATCTAAATACCGATTAATTTTCAAAATATGAAAATAATTAAGTATGATTACAAATCACTGACCCTTAAAATCCATCGAAGCTCAATGTACGTTAACATTTCTACCATTATAACTATTATGTATGTGTCGACAAAACCACATCGAAACACTTTTGGAGACATAGGGCGATAAATTGAGTGAACTTTTTCCTTAGAATTTCGAATAAAAATCAAACATTAATAATCTCTGCAATGTGCCTAAACTGCGAGATAAATGGTTACAGTAAGGGTGAAGGGAATAAATTCTGTGCCACTACCACTAACCTAACCCCTAAAGATTTACAGAATTTATTGAATTTATAAAATTTATAAAAATAAATTTTTTTTTAGAAAATTAGATTTTTTTCAAGTTACAGAACTGACAGACTTGAATAATTTATAAAACCCATAGAATTATACCATTTAAAGGATTTATAAAATTTATAGAATTTATAGGTTTTAAAAACATATTAGAATTTATAATATTTACAGTAGTGGTGAAAATGTATCGTTAGTACCTTAGACCATATAATATAATGGACCGCCACCAATGTCTTTTAATTGTCTCCAACATCTGCAGTGCAAAGTAGCCTTGTGACCGATAGGGTAACTATAGCAAGTATAATCAAAATTAGTACCGACAGATGTCGCTGCAACTTCATCCATCGTAAATCTTACAAATCTAAATAATAAATCTTATGTTAGAACAAAGCTAAATAAAACTATCCATAATTTTTTTGAATTATCGTTTTTAATTTTATTTATATGTAAATTTAAATGTGCAGTGACTTCTGTTGGAACTAAATGTATCTACTGAATTTTGTAGTGACATCTGTGGGTACTAATTTTGATTTTACTTGTTATAGTTACCCTATCGGTCACAAGGCTACTTTGCGCTGCAGAAATTGGAGTCCTTTAATTCTAAAAATTGTGTATATCCTAATCGTAACAGCGATTGAGTACATAAACACGTACATATTAGCAATAATTATAAAAATATCTAATATTTTAAACGAAATAAAATAAATTTGTTGTTTTTTTGTAAAATTTTGATTTTTAATTTTTTTTAATATATTATTTAAATAAAATAAATTTCGGAATTCCGGAATCGAGAAGATTTCAATTCGAAAATTCCGAAATTACTTTTTGGCCAAAAATTGGATCACCGTGTTGATCAATGATCGCTCGTCTATAAATTTCAATTTCTTCACAAACTTTTGACTAAACTTTTAGTTATCCTGTTCGTGCGCAAGTCTGCATAAAAGCCGCTTAGAATTGTCACTCACTCGACAAGTATTGCCTCTGTCCTTTCTTGTGCTACAAATAATAATCCATTTATTTCTGATGAAATAGTTGGAAGAACCCCAACCTCGATTTAATTAACCTCGCCGTCACTAAAGCACAAGAGTTTAAAGTACAAGTTGAGAGCAATTGGACTTCCTGGTAGTTTGGTTTCTTAGATTTTTTTTTTTGCCACAGCATCCAAGTGGTGTGGTGGATGGCGTGACTTCTTTTCCTCATACATTAAATGTTGGTGGTGCTGCCACATTTGGAGTCAAGGATTGAAAGCAGTAAAAAAGTAATTTTAAAAAAAAGTGTATCGTCCTAATCATTAACTAAACTACTAACTATTGATCGCCAAGGTGTTTGTAGCCGGGTCGATTTCAATCCTATCTTAATAAGTAGGGTTTGCGAAAAGTTCCGTTTGGGGTAGGAATGGAGTTCATTAAATCAAACAAGGCCAGAATTTGACAAATACTCCAACACATTGCTAATAATATACTTTGATCCATAAATACAAGCCATAAATCAACAAACAAAAATTGCTAAAGAGAAATATATTTTTTAAATACATGACCAATCCATTGCTTTTTAAAAATTTCAGCGCCAAATGGAATATACACGTTTGTCAATAAATTTTAGTGAAATTTTATATTACGTTATTAAGCCGATTCTGTAAGTAGTTCCTCGGATTTCTTCACCTCGACTGATATTATGGTACCATTAATCAAAAATTGTTTCACCAATATTTTTTACATGAACAAGCTAATTTAGGACCGAACTATAGGTGGCAAGTTTTTGGATGTATTTTAATAAAATTTTACATCTGAGATTATAATATGTAAAATCGATTCTTTAAGTAGTTCCTAATATAAAATTAAAAAAATTCCGGCTCTGGAATCATCATGCTTTAGTCGATATTTTAAATCAAAAATTATATTCGGCAAATTTATTTTTACATGCTGAGCCAATACAGACTATGTATCTTCCTAACTCTAGCATCAAATGGAACAAGCTCATTTGTTCATGGATTTTAGTGAAATTTTATGTCTGAAATATTTTGTTGTTATTAAAAATAGTTCCAAACCTATTGTCACATGGCCTGAAGGGTTTTCCCGGCCCTAAGCTTGGGCTGAGATCAAAATTAGTAAATTAAAACATGGCCCATAGGCAAAAAATATTTTACTGAACTTTACTGAGTTTTCAAGACAATATAAGACATTTTCCTGGACTCCCGCAAAAGTTTCAAAAACCAAAACATGTCCGGAGAAGCCAGGATGTCTGGCCACCCGTAATTGTCACTCCTATAAAATGATAGAAATGTATTCATTTGAATAATTTGCATATCAATTTATTGAAGAAGCGTTGAACCAAAAGTTCTAAACAAAAGACCAGAGAAATACGATTAGTAGAAAGGTTAACTCACATATTGTATATAAAAAAAAGGATTTTATGGAATTAGTTTGGCACGCAAAGAAAAAACAATTTTTAAAGATATAATTGTATTGGCACGCCAATAACCAACTACTTGCGAACACTGCCTTAGAGACATTCAACGGGAGTTTTTTTTTAAATGACATACGCTACAATCCATGCAACTCGAGGAGGAATACTACCAACTGCACTCGTCACAGAGGCGTGTATGCAGATAAACATCAAACGTAAAAATGCCAGAATTTTGGTTAAAGGTTTAGGCGAAACTGGAGTGGGAACAGCCAAGGATTCAGTTGATCTGATAATCGCAGCGAACGACAGTAAAACTACATTGACTACTCAAGCGTTCATCATAACTAAGGTGTCGGGTACATTCAGCGATTGCACATTAGCAGAGGAAGATCTATACGAATGCTGAATGGATTACTTTTGGCTGATCCAACATATAACAAACGCGGTCACATTGATATACTACTAGGCGTAGATATCTTTTTTAAGGCAATACAAAAGGAAAACTTACAACTGCCAAGCGGCCTACGAGCATTACGGAATATTTTCGGGTGGATAGTGGCTGGCAAAACGGAATCAGCGCAATATCAATCCAATAGCGAGGTAAAGAACTTTAATATATTATTAGATATCGATAAATCACATCGTAGGTTTTGGGAAATAGAAGAAGTTCCCAAATGCATAAAACAAACCCTAGAAGAGCAAAAATACGAAGATTTGTTTCTTGTTCTATCTGTTTTTGCAAGACAATAAATTTGAAGTAAAATTGCCATTCAAACAATCAGCTAGCATGCTTGGAACAACTTACAACTGGTTTAAACTACTGCTTTCAACCGTCTAAAAGCCATGAAACGAAAGTTTGAACGAGACATGGAATTCGGCAAAATGTATAAAACATTCATGGAAGAGTATGAGTAATTAGGCCACATGGTACGAATACAAAGGTGCGAGTAAGAAAATAAATACTATCTACCACACCACGGAGTACTGAAAGCAATCACTTTAACCACGAAGCTTCGTGTGGTATTTGATGCTTCCACCAAGTCATCTACAGGCTTATCGTTGAATGATATTCTAATGGTGGGCCCCACTGTACAAACTACGCTTATCAATATTCTTGTTCGGTTTCGGCAACATGAGTTTGTGGTATGTGGGGACGTGGAGAAAATGTACCGACAAGTGTGGGTGTCGCCAGAGGATCGTAAATATCAGAATATTTTATGGCGAATCAGTCCAAATCATCAGCCAGATACATATGAACTGAAAACGTTAACTTATGGTACCGCGCCTGCAGACTTATTAGCAACCCGAACTTTAACAGCCATAGGTATGCAACTACAGACAACTCAGCCAGAAGCAGCAGAAGCCATACTTCATGACATGTATGTGGACGACATAATGACCGGAGCAAGTTCAATCTCATGTGCCAAAAAATTAATAGAGCAAGTAACAAACGCGCTAGGAGTTCATGGTTTCAAACAAAGAAAGTTTCTCACAAACAACAACGAACTCCGATTATTTATTCACAACACAACGGAGAAAGATGTTAAGGAGATCGGAGAACATAGGGATTCATCAAAGGTATTAGGTCTTCAATGGAATCCTTTTGAAGACGTATTCCAGTCCTAGGTTGACATTCCGAATCGCAATCTACACACGAAGCGTATATTATTATCAGACGCGAGTCGCATTTATGATCCGCTTAATCGATAGTCCACAATTGTATTAGCTGTATCAAACAAAGTCTTAAAACAGAAAATCAATTAATGGGGAACCTACCGAAGGAAAGAGTGCAATATGTATTGTACATCCATTCTATAAAGTGGGTGTAGGCTACTGTGGACCGTTCAAAGTGCAGCCAACCAGAAGGAGAGGTCAGGTAGGTACCCATGAAAGTGTACATATGCATATTTGTTTGCTTGAGTACGAGGGCTGTACATATAGAGACTCACAAGTGTAATCTCACAACCGACAGCTTCCTAGGAGCACTAAGTCGGTTTATATCCAGAAGAGGAAGTTGTCATACATTGTATTCCGACAACGGTACAAACTTCGTAGGAGCAAACAACCATTTGCGGGAGTTATATCAACTTTTGAAATCCAAGACATCTGACATCGCAGCGGCACTATTACAACATAAAATTGAGTGGAAATTTATCCCACCTGGTTCACCTCATATGGGTGGAATATGGGAGGCGGCGCTCAAGCAGGCTAAAATTCATCTAGGGAGGGTTCTTGGTGATACAATACTTACTCTAGAGGAATTTACAACTTTAGTCCCGGTACAACTTGAAGCCCGGTTAGTCCGTAGATCCACTCGGTCCATGTGGTCGCTGAATGGCTCAAAGTATCGGCTATCGGCGAGCCGTCGTACGGCGGCGGACTAAACGCGCCCAAATAAACTCTAAGCGCGCACAATAAAACACTACCTCTTTATTTTATATGTCTATATTAATATAACGTCTTTTTTTTATATAATATTTATTCATACGTACATTCGAAATTGTATCTTTTATTAACTACCGGCCCTAATGTAGCGCTAGGCTTTTGGTGAGGCTCTTCTCGGAAGTTGGTTAATCGGGGATTCCATGTTAATTATCAAGTTCATCGTTCCGTCGTTCGGTTTGAGCTGTAATTCACGATAAGGTCATCAATTTGTTTCTGGTACATCTCGTTGTGTACTTTAATATCCTCATCTTTATCTTATTCCAATCGGTAAAGACTTAAAAAATTAATACCCATCAATAGTTTCTTGACCACATACGATTGTCGCCAATGATGATACCACTTCATTGTAATAGATCTGTACCAATTATGCAGCTTACTTTAATTGATTGCTTTGAAACTACATGAATTTTGACACTCAATTCTTTACAGTCGATAAAAACCTTAGCCACGAAGTAACTACATAGGTAGGTTGCTTCCAGTGTCAATTAGTGCTTCTGTGATTTTCCGAATGTTTTTGTTTGTTTCACCGTTAATGGGTGTTTGCTGCTTTAACGTTTTAATCTGTGAGGTTTTCACTGCTGTGGTCGATCTTTACAATCCTGCGCTTTATGATCAAATTTTAAACGTCGGAAGCATTTTGGATCTTCGCTCTGCATTCGGCACCTCTATGTTTATGAATTTGATCTTGATTAATAGAACTTGACTTAAATTCGTCTAAAGTGTTGGCTACATACAGTAACTGTTTATTAGATTCCACATTACTTATACCGTTTATCACTTACTAAAAATCGCTTTTCCCTTCATCTTTCCCAGTGCCTAATCTCCCCCATAGCCAGAAATTATCCTTCATCACTTTTACCTTTCTTCATTCGTCCTATTTGGAGCTGTTGGTGAACATGATCACTTAAAATTTCTTAGGGTGTGGTGAATCCACATGATTTTGAGCAAAAATTGATTATTTTTCAAATTTCGACCAAAAATCAGCACCAAGATGCCAATTGGTGAAAAATATTGTTGCCCGTTCAAACACCGCTTCTATTTGCCCCCAAAAAAATTGAAAACTGTCGGTCGAAACACTCAACATGAATACTGAATTTGGCGGCTCATAACTGTATACTAAAAGGGCAAATCATTATTAATTTTGCACCTGGAGTAAGCCTCAAATAAGTATGAATGTCGTGTAAAAATTGTATGTTGTTTGCGAATTATGTTAGTCCAAATTTTATACAAACCGCATATTAAATGAAACTCATTAATTTTGCATAAAATTATTTAAAAATTTATTTTTATTTTTTAATTATAAAAGTACAGTTATAATTTAAATGTAACTACATATTCGTTCTACATTGGTAAGTAGTATTATTACTAATTGCTTATTTAATCCACTAGCTCTAACGATTTACTTTTTGTTTTAAGCGTTCGGTAGAATTTCGGATGCCATACAAAAAGTAAATAGCATATCCAACAACCACCCAACAACAAAGTCGCACCCATGTGCTCGAATCCAATTGAAACATTAAAAATATATTCATTAAAATGCTAAGGGATGGTATCACAGGTACCAATGGTGTTTTAAAGGTGAGTTTTGTGTCCTCGACCGGCTGACGGCCAATGATAAGGGTGCATATTAAAAGTCCAGCCACTAGTACAACGATAATTGTTATATAAAGTACTGAGTAGGTTTCGACTATTTTCAAAATTAAGCATAGCCCTATAGAGAGCAAACTGAAAATTGTTACGGTGACCACGGTTATACGAGACGTGAGTTCGTTTGGTTTTTGAACCAAATTTAAATTGATCAGTTGTTTTATGACCGTAGAATCGGTAACACCTAATTCACTATTTATCGCATGAGGGTTACGATACCTTAGTATTAATACTGATACAGCAACAATTGTGTAGGCAAGCAGCGTTCCAATTGACATCATACCGATTAGTTGATCGAGATTAAATAGCAAAGCCATAATGGCTGCGAATAAGCCACAAAATACTGTTGCTGGAATTGGTGTTTGTGTACCTGAATGAACTTTGGAAAAATATTTAAAAACAACACCATCTCTAGCCATTGAATAGACTACGCGAGGATTTGGATAAAGTGAACCATACAACGAATTCGCCAATGCAAACAATGCTCCAATCGTAACTACCCATTTGATTTCAATCCATCCGATTTGTTCGAAAGCATGTGGAAATGGTGCTTCAGGATTTATTAGGTAATATGGCCACATCATTGTGAGTACGGTCGATAAACCGAAATATGCAAGAAATATTATAATCAACGATATCACAATGGATAAAGGTATATTTCGTTCTGGTCGTTTGGCCTCTTCGCCAGTGGTTGCTATACAATCAAAACCAACGAAACCGTAAAAACATTTTGCAGCTCCAGCCATTACTCCCGCCCAACCATACGGCATGAAACCACCTTCAACACCCGATTTTTTATACTCCATTGGGATATCTACCTTTTTGATCGCCCAATTACCAGCGTCCAATTTTATTGCTCCTGCAATTAAAACCGTCAGTAGCGTACACATGTTTATCATGGTAAATACATTATTGAGCATAGATGATTCTTTAACCCCAGCAATGAGCAACATTGACACCAGTATTATTAAAAGAAACGAGAAAATGTCCGGATATTTTCCCAGAAAATCTGAATCAATGGGCATTGTTTCTCTTAACCATCTGGTAATTTTTCTATCAATCAAAGCATCAATATATCCCGTCATACCACTAGCTACACTTGATGCACCTAAAATAAAAATATAGATATGATTTAAGTCAACGAAATTATTTAGTATATTTTACCGATTGCATATTCCAACAGCATATTCCATCCAATAGTAAACGCTGCAAATTCTCCAATTGTTACATAACTATAAATGTATGCGGAACCAGCTTTAGGGACACGTGCCGCAAATTCAGCATAGCATAATCCAGCAAATGTCGATGCAATGGCTGCAATGAGAAACGACAAAAGAACTGCGGGCCCAGCAATATTATAGGCGACCGAACCAGCTAATACATAAACACCAAGTCCTAATGTTGATCCAACGCCTAGCGCTATTAAATCAAAAAGCGTTAATACTCGCGCCAATTTTGATTCACCGTCATCAATGGAAAATGTTTTTTTACGTGTGAGTGCGTTAAAAAATGAATTCATTATGGTTCTCGGATAGCTGAAAAATTAGAAAAATTATTTTGAATATATTTTGTGTGCGCTTAAATGCTTACGAAGATTGTTGTATGGATTCTTGCTATCTTTTTATAATTTACATGAGATGACAATATATTCAATTAGGTTTACTTACAAAAATTAAGAATTTCTTGAGGCAAGGTCAATAAACGTGAATAAGATAAATTATTATTTGTTTATTTGAATTTGAGATTGATAACGAGAGGTATTAGCATATCTTGGAAACTATTTTTAAGGTAAAATGATTTTATTGTGTCTGATAAAGAAAAGACGAAATTTATTTCAACTATAAACGATTTTCAAATGAGATTTACTATAAATTGCGTTGGCAGTTCAATTTGAAAATAAAGTTTTTGGATTAATAAAAGATTTCAGTGCAGTTAACCCTAAAGATACCTATAGTTGTGAATAATTGTGATGATTTCCAGTACTTGACAGTAAATTCTGGATTGCGATTTTAAACATACAAACTATTATGCTCCCTAAATTTATTCAAAAGTTAACAATCACCAAAATTTACCGCGCAAATTTATTAGTTATCGGAATCTCGTATTTGCTGTTACAAAAGTGACTTCTTAAACAAAAGCTCCTTTTGACACTCAATTTTTATTTTCACGATCTATTTATTATATCAATAAATAATAAAAAATTAAAATAACTAATTTATTTGTGTCTGCACCACTTTTTAAAAGTAAATTAAATTTAGCACTTAGATTCAACTTTGTAGTTTTTCATTTAACAAAACTGGAATAAAATAAATTTGTGAAATTCTCAAATATGTAGCTACAAATTTTTATTTTTCAAGTTCAACACAATCAGATAAAATAAATGTTTGCTATTTATATATTCACAAAAAGATTTTAATCACCACTCATATTCATCACATTTCATAATTCTAGACGCTAATGATAAGGCCAGTTTGTATTAATTCGCCTAAATGTGTACAAGTTTATTCAAAGTTCAAACCGTCACCTACAAGTTATTCTTTACCTTGGTCGTTTAGAAACAACTAAAAATTTGGCTATAGTTCATACATAAGTTTGTTAATCTAAATTGCTATTGATTGATTCATGCGCCCAAGCGCTCGTGCTCTTTCCAAAGTTTGAAAAAATATGAATTTGTTCTTCAAAGATATTGTAAAATTCGTCAGTCGGTGCCTTAAGTTTTCCAATGTCACCCTCCTCGCAATAATTTCTGTTACTTATTTATTAAACATTCAGATGGTGATTCCAATATTTCATCAGTTTGAATAAAACAAAATTCGCATCTGGAGCATTAAATTATCTTGTAATTTTACATGAAACATATCCGATAAAATATCGCATGCGGAGGCTTTCTCAAGCGGAAGGATTCGTGCTCCAAATCATTATTTTTCGAAATCAAAGTTTCCAAAGTTACGTATTCAGCATCGTGCCCAATCATATATGTATGTTGATTGTAGCAAACTTATGTAAATCAAAATCCTCTTCACAATTCGATGCGCTAGAATTATTGCTTAGAACTTTAATTGTCGTTATTTTTGCTACATTGTTGTTAAATTGATGAACCGATGGGTTTCGGTTATTTCCATTTGCTGCTCTAATTTACGAAAAAAGGTTTTCGATTGGGTCTTGATTGAATCTAGACGTTAACAAATATTGAATACCAATATTTCTCGATATTATAATTTTAGCAACTTTCTTAATACCGTTCAAAATTAGAAGACAACTTTTGAAACAATAAACGGATTTTTTACAATATTAACCAGTGAAATATTTGAAATATATTCTATCATAAAAGTTATAAATTTATCTACTTGGTTATCAACTGTATAAGACGATTAACAAGTACATATTCTTATTCAATTTAGTTTTTAAATTCAAACAATCGAAAAATTTGTCAAACTTTTCAATAAATTACTTCGGTCTAAAAAGACCAAAGTATTGTCCTGTCAGAAATGACGAAAAATTTGGTTGGACCAAAACCACCTTTTGAAAGTTCCTGAGTCTGTAAAAGCAAAAAAAAAGTCCGTCCGTCTGTCTGGATGTCTGTACTCATAATATCTCGAGAACGGCTTGTTCGATTTGGAATTTTTTTTCGCCAATCTGTTTCGATGGTCAAGGCGGAGATTTGAAAGGCTTCTGGAGACTGTATGTCAAGAGGCTAGAGTACCTGCCATACGAATTGACCCAAAATACCTAGTTTTATAAATATTTACGATTTTTTATATATGCTGGTTTGGTTATAGAATTGGGTATTGAATTTTGAATTGATTTGAAGGTTAAGTTAGGGATCAATTTGCGGGTTGAGTTGAATTTGAGTTGGAGTTTTGTTGGAGTTGAGTTGGGGTTGGATTAGGATGTAGTGAGTAGTTAACCAATTTTTTATATGATGGAACTTGCCGATTTATGAACCGATTATTATGAAATTTGACATATTTGACATATGCGATAGAAATGGGAATCTAAAATGAGTTTTGGATGAAGTTCCGGAATATGGCCAAGAGACTAATTTTATTTTTCTGCTTTTATTCATCTTCTATGAGAATGTATTAGTTCTGAATAAGTTTTAAATGGAAATGGTAAGCACACTATGTTTATAAATAATATTTAGTGGTTGTATCAGTTTGTATTTGTTTGTATATATTATGTACGTTCTTGATTTTTAACTTTAATAAAAATGGTGTTGTTATCTCTAAAAAATCTAGATATGAAAACAAGTGCATCGGAAATGATTTTTGGCCAATTAAGATGAATCGTTTGCCAGCACTATAGGCTGGCATGAAGCAAATCAATGTGCAGGTGGTTTATACAAAACGGGTCTATAGCCGTATGTCCTCGATTTATCAAATACTGCGTAAAGTAGTAGGGTAAAAGTTAACTGCGAAAGAGTTGGGAGTGCCTTGAGCCCCAGAAAAGATTGCATAGAATAAAAACGAAAAAAAAAAAAAGATGAATCGTTGCCATTTCTTCTTCGATTTTAATGAAAATAATTTTTATTCCACAGAAATGGGATTCTAAAATAATTTTTAGATGGAGTTCTAAAATATGCCAAAGTAAGATGGAACCTGGGTATTTTTGAAATGATTTTGATGAAATTCAATATGTTCCACGGAAATGGGATTCTAAATGATTTTCAGATAAAATTTTGATATATGGCTAATTAGTATGGATCTAGGCTATTTTTTAACACATACAACACGTTCCACGGAAAAGAGATTCTAAATATTTTGTAGATGTAGTTCTGGAATATGGCTAAGGAATGGCTATTTCTTAAACGATTATGAAAATTCAAACTATAAGTTTGCCTGTGGTCGTTAATCCAACAGAATATAACTTTGAAAACCACTAATCAATCATCAATGGTAGGTATATTGGTAAGACGTTTTCGTAAGTTCGGGATTTACTACCGTCCAAAAGTTAACTTGAATGCAAATAGCAGCAACTCGAAACAAGATATATAACCAATCTTCATATTCAGGCTTTTCACTTGTAAACCGAGTGCATTCTTCAACAGTTATTTTTTTTATATTTTTTGATTCAGGCCGCTCGTTAAATATCTTTCCAAATATATAAATTTGTGGCTTAGAAATTTCCAATAATAATTCAGAAGGCGAACTTAATGATTCAAAATTTTCAATATTTATTAAATTTTTCATAAACATGAAATACTCTGAATTAATTAATAAATTTTCTTTATTATTTTGTATCCATTTCTCTTTACAACTCTGGTGATTTTGTTTTAAAAATTAAAAAGAAATGAAAATAAGGATAAGGGTCGGTATATCCTCGAAGCATGCAGGCCCGCAATCGAACTCAAATGGAATTATAACCTTTTTCCGCCCGTAGGATGCAGTTATTTCAATCTATTTAGTGGGATCCCACGAGTAATTGACAAAATCACATACCTCCGAATCATCTGGCGATGCTCCTCGTCTTTGTCTCCTACCTAATTACTTGGTGTTAGATTGATCAGAAAAGATATTGGCCAACATTATGGTTTGAATATTTTTTAATTTTTCATTAAGATCAGCGCAAAAATTGACGTAAATAGAAAATGTTTGCTTTTTATAATCTTTAACAGCTTCAATTCTGATCAAGTGAGTTAACATTTGTTCGGCTCTATAGGCTGCTCCTAAATCTAAAAACGTTATTTCACACCATCCCTCTCTCATATTGGGTTTGGCAAATTGGTCTGGAGCTGGTAGTTGTTGAGCAATCCATTTTTGATTAGTAGAATTATCTGGTGTTATTGCTGAATCTATTTTCTTAGCAAAAGCTCTTGTGTTAATATTGAAAGCAATTGGTCTTGGTATTTGAATTCGTTTGCTTCTTGAAGTTCCTGCACCTGTATAAAGTACCGCAGTAGATTGCTCTTCAGATGAAGTAAATTTTGGTGGATCTTCAGATCGTTCTACGGCTTCTCTTTGTTTTATTTAAACGGTTTCAATAGCGGCTTCTTTTAAAAATACTTTTAAAGATTTGCCTGCTGAAATTTTCAAGTTAGCAGGAAACTGATTAAAATGTTTTGCCACCGGACCATTGCTTTTGCAAGTAGATTGAAAATTGAATAGTTATCTTGCATAGCAGAGATTTAATGTTTCACTTTCATATTTCGGTTGAGATGAGATATCAATAGGTTAGTTCTCTTCAATATTACTTAAGTTACCAGCTGAAGCATCGGTAGTAACATATTAGTAATTCATCAGCATCCTCGTCGCAATTCGTAGAAGTTGAATTTTTAAAAAATGTTATACATAGACATAATTTGTCTTAACAAATCATTAAATCAATTTACTGTTGGATTTCAGCGATTACCTACACCGCATCTTTGACGAATAAGGCCAAATCAATTTTCAATAGGATCTTGATTACGCCTAACTGTCAATAGGAAAAATATTTGTTGATCATTTATCATTAAACCATTTAGTAGCTGCGTAACGCCGCCATTTGTTGGTTGAAACGCTTGTATGAAAGAAACCATTTGGATTAAATTTGAATAAACATAATTAGTTTTCTGTAAAGAGCTGTAATTTTAATTTTAATTTATTCAAATTAGTACGTATCGATTTGATCAAGTATGGAACGTCGTATAACGCAAATATCTTTTTCTCATTAACATAAAAGAAAGAATTTTCTTTATTAACGTCTAATGTTCTGAATGTAAGCCGATTATTTGCTCCCTGATCACAGACAATACCATCTACGTTAAAACCAATTTCGAAAAAGAATTGAGATAGCTATTTCATCAACAGCCGAGTCCTAATCAAGTCTTTGACGTATCTTTACGCCGTAAAGATCCACCATGTTCAACACTTTCCAGCGACTAAAATACATTTCCATACATTTCCATAGCAAATTGCAATTCGCAAGTGCAAAAATATGACAACTAGCCTGGTTTTACCAAGCAAATTTAAATTTTAAATTTTATTTTTTTCTAAATTCAATTCCTTAAGTCCGCAAAATAAAATGAGCAACCAAGACAATGAATATTATCAATAGAAAATGGTTCGCAAATATTTTGTTTCTTTTATATGAAATTTGCTTGCTTGCTAATCAATCGTGTATATCTACCCCATTATACAGGGTGAGGAAAATGTATGGCCAACCCCTAAAAATCTCGCGGGGTTCGGTAAAAAAAAAAACTGAGCAAGGTTTATTCTTGGGTTATTTTCAACAAGGAATTTAATGGTTGTGACCTTGACCTTGACCTTCAAGGTCATTTGGAGGTCAAAGTCATTTTTCGAAATTAGAACCCGTATTTTTGATGGCAGAATCGAAAAGAGCGATCAATTTTACGTCCGAATATGTATTTTCCCCGACCTCCCAAGATCATCTAAAGGAATTTACATTGCGAGGTTAAAGTATGGAAACACCTAGAAATCTCGCGGAGTATGTCAAAAAAAACAAAGCAAGGAATTTAATATGTTGAGCTTGGTTATGACCTTGACCTTCATCTTCAAGGTCATATTGAGGTCAAGGTAATTTTTTATAGGGAAAGTCCTGTTTTTGACATCGGATTCGAAAAGAGCCATCAATTGTACGTCCGAATATGTATTTTCCATGACCTCCCAAGGTTACCTGAAGGAATATATTTTAGTTATAATGCTTATGATTTACTACGAAAATTGAAAAAAAAAATCATAAATAACAGAACATTGTAATAATGCTTGTGTTGTTATGTAAATTACAAAAAAATTAAAAAATATAAATTTTTTTAATTTTTATTTTTTTTAAATTTTCGTGGCAAATCATAAGCATTATAACTAAAATATATTACTTCAGGTGACCTTGGGAGGTCATGGAAAATACATATTCGGACGCACAATTGATCGCTCTTTTCGAATCCGATGTCAAAAACTGGGGTTTCCCTACAAAAAAAAGAACTTGACTTCAAAATAACCTTTAAGATGAAGGTCAAGGTCACAACCAACCTCACCATTAAATTCCTTGTTGAAAATTACCTAAGACTAGACCTTGGTCATTTTCTTTTTACATACTCCGCGAGATTTCTAGGGGTTTCCAATACTTTGTAAATACCATGTAAATTCCTTCAGATGATCTTGGGAGGTCATGGAAAATACATAGTCGGATGTAAAATTGATCGCTCTTTTCGTTTCTGTCATCAAAATAGGGGTTCTAATTTAAAAAATGACTTTGACCTCTAAATGACCTTGAAGATGAAGGTAAAGGTCACAACCAAGCTCACCATTAAATTCCTTGTTGAAAATTACCTAAGAATAAACCTTGCTCGATTTTTTTTTTTGACCGAACTCCGTGAGATTTTTAGGGGTTTCCGTACTTTTTTCTCACCCTGTATAATCTAATTGCACACAATTGAAATACGCTACGATTTACAATATATTGCGCTATCTCCTCATTGCACCCCATGCTCATCTCAAAAAATGTGATTTTGTTTCAAACAATTGGATTTAATTAGCAGGATTGTTTTTCTTTCTACTAAATTTGATCAGAAATTACGCCAAGTACCATTTTTATGTGTCTGCAAAATTAACTTTTAATCTATATCCATTTTCCGCTATAATTATTATTTTTTAAATAAAGTTTCCCAAAATTATAATTTTTGCACCTTACTTCTATTCTCACAATTTATCATTGCATTATTATGTGAAAATCTTAAACTATCATTTCAGACAAGGTTGTAATGACCTCGCAAGCTCGGAGACCATGTTTGCACAGTGAAAGAATTAACTACATTAGTAGTACAAATCGAGAGTTGCCTTAACTCGAGGCCAATCACTCCAATGTCTGAGGATCCTCAGATTTTACAGCATTGACGCCTGGTCATTTTTTGATCGGAGGGCCAATAAATTCAATTCCAGAACCCTCTATATTTCACTTAACTTTTAGTCGTCTGTCGAGATATCAAAAAATGCAATATTGTATGCAGAAATTTTGGAATCGATGGTCTAATGATTGTTTGGCAGAATTGCACCCAGCTACAACAATGGTTTAATGGCATGTCTAATATTGAGGTTAGAACTCTGGTTATTTTGAAAGAAGATAATGTGCCGCCTACTAAATGGATTATGGGTAGGATGGTGCAGACAGATCCGGGTTCGGATAATTTAGTATGAGTAGTTACAGTTAAGCCACAACACAGTGAATACAGTGTGGGCTAAAAGTCACGCCTGCTGTAAATTAATTTTTTTTATTTTTATTTTCAGATTTTATTCATCGAACCTTGTTACACCAACATGCAAAATTACACGAACGAGGAACGGACGAAAGTGGTAGAATTTGACTTTTCCAATGTGCATTTAATTTTACTGACGCAACGAGCCTATCGAAATTATTTCAACACCAGAAATGCACCTAGCCAAACCGCAATTAATCATTTAATAAAGACATGCCCAGCTATACAGAACGTCTTCGTGTTGATGTTTCCGGATATTCTTCAACACTGTTCCGTACACGATCAATGTTCACTTGCCTCTGCACTATTCTCGGTCTTCCTGTTCGTGGGAAGTCTGACACTGAACCTTGTTGTCGGAACCGTGTAATTAAACGATTAATTGTAATTTGGCTAGGTTAAAAAAGTTATTCAATTTTATACGCATTCATAACTTTTGGCCCACCCTGTATAAACGAGCTATTTCCAGGATTTGTATCTTGCCTTTGGATAAATCATTACAAACTTATTATAACATTTTTTGATTGAAATAATTGTTAAATTTAAAATTTAAAATGTATAGGTATATCAATTGAAATTATTTTGTTAATCATTACAAGCAACAACAAATTTTGAATCGAATTGTTCAAGTTGCTCTTTATGTTAAATAGCAGTATTATGTGACATATGTGAGAAAGTACTAACTTTAATCTATTACAATTTTTATTCAGATAGTCGGCCGTCCAATCAAAACGCTTGTTTGATGCTTATTATTATTTTTTCCTTTGTTCTTAGAAGTATTGTAAAAATTCTCATGCGCATCAGTCGCTCTAAAATTTAGTTTTAGAATAAAATAAAAAAAATACACTTGTTAATTACGAGTTTTATTCATTCAATTTAAAATAATAAATCTAAGAATACAGCCCACTAAACACGAAGAAACACAGGCAACAACATCATTGATAAACAATAAAAACAGCAATGGGCCCAAAGACTGCCTTGAGGAACTACAGACGTTGGTTTAGACTCGCTTGAAAGACAATCATTAAATTTTACAAACAGTCTACGGTCACAGAGGTAAGATTTTAACCACAACAACAAGTATGAGTGAACACCGACTTTCTGCAATTTCGATGACATAACCTCGTGAGAGATTCCATCAAATGCCTTTTTAAAGTCTGTGAAAACTACATACATCAACTTGCGAGCCAATCTCAGTCGAGTTTATCACAAAATGTATAAATTCAACGGATTAATAGCAGTTGACCAATCTGGGAAAAAACCATGTTGTTGTGGTATAATAATTTTACCCAACTCATTAAACATAATGCCATGAACCATACATTCAAAAACTTTTGAGGGCAGCAGAAAACCCAGAAATAGGTCTGTAATTATCAAATAAAGAACGATTACCGCTTTTAAAAACCCGGATGACATATTATGAAGTTTTCCAAGAATCAGGAAAGTAACCTACATACAGTGGTCTATTGTACATTAGTTCCAGAGGGAATACTAATGAATGAGCATACTTGCATAATACAATTGCAGGAACTAAATCTGAACCTGGATTTTGGTTTAGCTTTAAATTAGAGATATATTTAAAAATTAATTCAGTATCCAAAGAAATAGTAAAAATATATTGTAGTTATATAATATAATATGTTCATAGAGTTATCCTTTTGTAAAAACAGTAATTTTATATAATTTTTTTAATTCGAATAAATATAAATTGTTACGGGAAGAAACATATAGAAAAATGTATTTTGGATAAGGATGGTCAGCCGAGAGTTGAGAGTCGAGATACAAAGAATGAATATTCCACAATATGGTATGCGCAAGTAAGATTTTCTTCCAAAAAAACAAAAAAAGAAACGTAAAAGAATTAATTTAGATAATTTTTTAACAGCAAATAGTAATTAAAAATGTCAATACAAAGGGTCTTGTTTCATTTTAAATTACATTGTAAATACGAGAAATACACAAAGTTCCAACGATACACATAAAATCCATAATGACATACAAGTTTAATCGTATACAGGGAAAAAAACGCTTACCATTTGAAATTTTCCTTGTTTTGCCTTCTAGAAATTAGAAACGTCAGTTCGTATTTTCTAATAACAGTATAAAAGAGTTGTCTGAACAAAAGAAAAGTTTGTTGTCACATTAAATTTTTATTATGTAAAAAAAGTATCCTCGCAAATATTGTATTCTTAGTAAATGGATTCGTAGAATTTGAATAAATTATGCCAAGTTGTGCATGTGGTCATGTACGATTGTGATAGGGTAGATCAAAAATTATCTAGACAAATTTCAAATTTTATTTATTCAGTCGCACGCTTTTCAAGAGCAAATATATTTAATTTAATTTTCATTTAACAACAACAAGCTTACAGATTTATAACACTTGTAGTTACAAGCACAAATTTTTCAGACGATTTTTCATTCATAAGATTTTGCTATTTGCAATTTGTTTTATTATTTTAGTAGTATACTTAGTACTATTATTACTGTTTGTACTTTATTCCAGTGAAAAATGACACCATAAAGAGAGAAGAAAATTTAAATAATTTTCGTTAATTTGTATCTCGAGAAAATCTCTAGATCTCTAGTGTAAAAGAAAAAAAATATTAATTAAATCTTATTTGTAAATAAATACTTTCTATACTATTTACACAACATGATGAAGAATAAAAAATGTTAAATTACATTTTCAGCTGTTTGTGCATCTGTTGAATGTGATTAGATACACGTATTAAAATAGTGAAATACGATGAAAAAATACCTGTTTTAATATTGTTGTGAAGCGTGAACGGTATATTGAATGGATTAATACAAGGTCGTATTCGGATTGTATCAAAAACCGTTCATGGTACGATTTCGAAACATTTCGGTAATAAGTTTTACAGAAAAATAGACAATTTTTTATCCCGAATGTAACTTCTTTGTATTTATTGGTTATTAGTGATTTACATTTAATTCGTCGTAGAATATTTGAAAGTGTTAGGATTATTTCTTACCACGCCGCAATCCTGAGCTCGATTCTCTCCTCTAACGAAAAATTGATTTACAATAGCGTTCGTTAGGCTAACCACATGCAACCTTCATCTAAACGTTATAATTATGGTTAGAAAGGCATCAGTAGAGCCACCATATAATAATGAACCCTGGACAGAATTAATATAATACCGAGACCGGCAACCATTCGAGTGCGACAAAAGTTACAATCACTTAACAAATTTAACTTTTGATTTGTAAAATTGTTTTGCACCCTGGGATTGTCTAAAAACAAAGACAAACCTTGTAAAAAGAATAGGTTATTTTATGGGTTTTGAATTGATTTGAATACCACATACTAAAATAATATCGAAAAATTGCAAACCAAAGTTAGCTTTGCTTGTTACAAGTTTTCACGTGTACAGTTTATTTTAGTTGACAAATAATTACGGTGCTGTATTGCCTTATTAAAGCGCAAACCCAAAAGAAAAAATAAAACTGTTTAATTTTTTTGCAACGATTTTGTGCCATACAATATATTTTTAATTTAAAATAGTGATTACTTGGAAAATTAAAATTTTATTTTATCTGTACTATACATTTTTATTTTAACAGAAAAAAATTAATTACAATCTCTTCTAAGCTTCTAATTCCAAAATTGTTTAATGGATCATTTGGTTGAATGGTTCCAAAGGTTTTAAAATAAGGTAAAACTTTGGGAGTTATTTTGGATTGTGGTTTCCTGTATGTTTAGCGACTATAAGCCAGAATAAGCATAGCCAAATACACGAAAGCATGTGGTCGATGTCAGACTGTTTAGTTTGAATTGTGATAGAATTTGTCAAAATTAGGCAGCTCTAAGAAACTATGAATGAAATAAACCAAAATATGTAGGAGAGTAAACTGAATTTATTGACGGGAGCTTTTGTTTTATCTAATTTGAAATATGTACAATAAATAACACTGTAAAAATTATAAAAAACAAGTAAAACTGAGCCATTTGTTTTTAAATTGAAAGTGAGATGGAAGGTGTCTGAAAACTTATTGTAATTTTTTGTTTTTGTACCTAGTGCTTTCGTATATTTGGCGCTTAATACTTTCGCTGCCACTGATGCACATCATGAATATTTCCCTCCTTGCAAACCATGATAAACCGGGACATCATACATTTTTTAATTATTTTATTTTAAAGATTATTTTGAATCCGAATTAATTCAAGACTCACCACACCAAAACCAATTTTTTGTTGGTTTATCATTAACCTGTTAAGATAGCGACCAGATAATAAATTTTCCTAAGCTACTAAATAAATCGAATTCGAAAAAAAAAATCTGGGGTATTTATGCACAAAACAAGTTATCATAAAAAATTAATTTACAAGAGAAATTCAACTCTTAAAATAATGTTTAAATACCTAAATGTGGTAACAAGAAACCAAATAATTAAATACTGCAATTTTACCGTGTTAACGATTCATATACACATCCGTCCAAGTGTTGTTGTGATATTGCAGCCTTGCCCTTGTATAATTCTGCCGTTGTTGTTAGTATAATTAAATTCTTTTTTATTATTGAAATAGCAGGTGTATTCAGGAATTACCTTTCAACTGATGAGGTAGCTTTCTCAAATTAATTTAGTTAATGCTATTGATTGAGATTGCATTTATTTTATGTAAATTCGAATTTCGAATTTCTTAGTATACATGTATATGCTTAAACTACAATTTGACAAAAGTTTTGTTCACGTTCATTTACATATCTTTTGGTACTCTACTTTGAGCAAGAGCTCATTATTAATAGAAGTAACCAAGAGAGGTGAATTCGACATCATAATAATAATACAATAATTTATAAAACCAGCATATTAATACAGCCAAAAAAAAGCACAACTATCCGGTAAAGTAATCTCTTCATTTAGGTTATTTTATTCTACCAAAAGGATCATGAATAGTTCAATGGTTGGAAATTAGTTTACCAATTTATTCCTTTTGTCACATGTTGTTTACTTTACTCGTGCAAATGTCTTGTAGAACTTACTCGTAGAACAATTACAAGCCCACAGTTTTTAGCGGTTAAAATAAATGCGTTTATTTAATATATCTTAAAACAGTTTTATTTTATTTTAGGCTAATCAAATTTATTAATCTCGTTTTTATTTTTTTTATTGTAAAATTTACGAACAGTTAGAACATGCATTTACATCACAATCCTTAAATTTAACAATTTTGGTCACATCTTACTATTCAAGTTTAGATTTTATTAGTACGTTATAAAATAGAGTGATCAATGATCACACTCACAACAATCAATACAGAAAAAAATTATGAAGTATCCTTTTATGGTTATAGGTTTACCCTATGTTTTTAATACAAAATAATTAATAATTTTAGTGGGTTGCTTGTAGGGAATCCAAATTACTCGAAATTTGGATTTTTCGAGTAATCGAGTATTTTTGTAACAATTACCCGGGTACTCGAAATACCCGGGTATTATCAGAGCCTTCTAGAGTATAGAGCCATAATCATTATGACGTATTTTTTAGAAGCTTTTTTAGTGGTATAACTTTTCACTAATTTCCATAGGAATCCATAGTAAAAATGGTGTTTTTTAGCTTCAAGTTTTTCATTGAAAAAAGCAAAAATGTTACAAAATTTTTATACAAAAGTGTTCTACATATCTTGAGCAGCAATATACAAGAAGGGTATATTGGTATTAAGCAAATATTAATTGCAGAAATAGAAAAATTAAATTATTTCTAAAATATATTTTCCGAACTTTCATTTTGAAAAATACATCAAAGTTGGCTCTGACGAATTAAAATATTACTTGCTACATTTATCTTTAGTTCTACTAGTGTACGTTAGATGTCTCAGATTTATACAGAAAAATACGAAAAAGATTGTTTAATCTCAAAATTATGGCACGTTCTTAATATTTTGAGAATTTGTTTTGCTTTTCCTACAATTTTTGAACTTAAATTTCCCCAAGTGGCGATTTTTGGTACGGTTTTTCAAAATGTTTACTGCCCACTGCCATCTATGTATATTGGCTTAATGCACACGATTTGTAGTAAGCTTTTCTTGTTAATTTGACCAGAATGCTGTTGTTATGAACTTTTTTTTATATTTTGGTTTAAATAAACCAATTATTACAAGAAAATGAAAATGATTTACTTAAACGAGATTTATATATGTTGAAATTCAAACATTTATGAAAATATTTCAGAAATCATAATTAAGAATTTGCAACGTTTTCATTTACAAATTTGTCTTCGGAAAAAAAGTGATTTCCCATATGTTTTATGTGTTTTACTATGGAAATTTTGGTTTTTCCGTCGTTTCTAATTCCCTTATAAAAGCTTCGTTTTTTAGATTATGGCTTGTATAATCAAGGTTGCTTTGATACTTTGCAAAAATAACAAAAGAGAAACTACAGTTTTTTGCCTATGTTCAATATAAATATTCTTTAACGCCTCCAGCATCTCAATCATAACATTGTAGTTCTGTAGTTCTTTTTTCTCTTGGACTTTGAAATGTGTTTTTGAAGTAAATTGTTTCTAACCGAAGATTTCCTAAAAAAATTGATGATTTTTCGGGTGCTATTTAAAGCCTTACTAATCTGTGGTTGTGAAATAGTTTTTGGCGCTTCATTAAATGGTTCGAAATTTATGTTACCATCAATAAAAAAATTACTTTCGATGTTTTTATTATCATCATCTTTAATTTCGCTCTCGTCATTAAAACCGTCTTCATTATCTAAGTCTTCATCATTGACTGAGAAAACTTGACTTTTATTGGAACTGGTCTTATACAAAGCATCAACAATAGTTAGATGAACTCCATGGTTCAAGCAAAGTAGACTGATAGCTTCGATTTTCTGTCCATACTGCTCTATCGTGTATAGAGGCTGCAACGTCGACATCTAAATCAATAGAAAATTCGTGTTGTTTTCCTTTAATCAGCCGTAAAGTTTTCTCCGCATCACAACTTCCCACAACAGAAACCAATCCAAGAACATGTTGGGCTATGTCGGAATGAAGTGTTACATTCATAAACCGCTTCACACTAATATCTGTCCAGTCATCGGCTGTTATAGGAATTTTTTTTTACGTTCAACCTTATTGGTAATATCGTCAGCCGAATATTAGTTTGGTCCATACGCCATTTTTGTGTTTTTTGACCTGAAAATGTAGAATATGGTTGTAAAACCCGCTCTTTCAGAATCAACTGTCAGTTTATTATTAAATCATAAAGCTGCTGAGATATTTCGTATTCTGTTTGTTCCATGTCCTCTTTTTTAATAATTAATAATTTCAGTTTGGGCCATCTCCAGATTTTTGGCGCATGGAGCAAAAATCTAATGTATTTTGCAAAATAAAAATTGTTACGATTAGCTTGGTACAAAAGCAAATTAAATATACCTGGAACAATTATTTATTTAATTTTTTTCAAATCTAGTTTATTCCATGATTTTTAATCAGAACTTGGAACTACACTGTTCCATATCCAAATCAATTTGGTCCATATCCTACAAAGGAAGAAAATTAGTGCTGAAAGGGTGGATATGGACCAAACTTTAAAATTTCTATATTTAGGAAAACTTTAATTGCTCATAAAATATTGGCCAAATTTTTATAAAAGTTTGAATAGAAACTCCTAAATGTCTAATAACTCTATTCTAAAAACATCGAACAATTTTATCGGCTACTTTTAACTTTAAACAAAGATGTCCATTTTCTCGAGTTTCAGGTAAATGGTTGATGGACCAAACTAATATTTGGGTGACGATATCCTGTTTTAATTCTCTAATTTTTTATTATGAAATTCTATTACACATTTCTGCATTGTGGTTGTACTTCTGGGCCATTATAATTGCCACACATTACGAAACCTCTAATAGCCTCATATTGAGCAATTGATTTAAATAAAAACCCGTCTTTAGAGGCACATTTGGCTAATATCTCATTGAAACTGAATATTTTAAGTAAAATAAAACTGATATGTTTTAAAATCTTAAATAACCTTTTAATCGAATTACTCGATTCAAAATTTCCGAGTATTCGATTACTCGAAAATGGGGAAAAATTATCGGGTACTCGATTACTCGAGTACTCGGGTGGATTCCCTAGTTGCTTGTTTGCAAAAACACTTTGTTTTTCTCTGAGTATAACCAACGTTTGCAGGCTGTAATACACGTAGGGCCAGATACTCGATACTCTAGCAATTCGCTAATATGATCAATAAATATTTCCACAAACATTTACGTATGTGCATACTTTAAAACGCTCGCAAAATTTCTACGATTTGCTTGCTTGCTAACCAAGAAAAAATGTCGTGTGTACCATTTTTTGTGATATTCAGCAACAAATTGGGTTGCTAAATAATCGTGTATAACATTTCTAGTAAATTTGCAAAAAATAACTGCTTATCTGAGTATCGAGTATCTAGCCCGTAAACAAATACATAAAACGGGTGTCTTCCTAAGTAAGTGTAATAATACTAACCCGTAACTGTTGCTAAAATATTTGAGGTTTCCGTGTAAAATCAGGTACTTGGAATTTTACTACAACTTAAAAAATATTACTCTTACATTTCTCACTTATTCTTGTTCCTTCGTTTGAAAAACAAATGAGCTGGCTTTTATTTCAAAAATTTAAGAGAAATGGTTTTTGAGTTGTAAGTGAAATTGAAAGTACCGAATTTTCTGTAACGCCTCGATCTCGATAACAGATAAAGAAAACTTATGTAAATCACATACATTTTTGTTCAGTTTAATGCTGTCTATCACATAGTGATATTGTCCTCAAACTATTGTATTTACTTTTAATAGAATACCGTAAGATACCCTGTATTTGCACTGTATTCGCACTCCCTCCCAACAAATTCAATCAAACTCAAACAATGTCATTCCTGATCCGATTGTCGGTGAAATTAATGGAATAAGCGATAATGGCCAGTTGAACGTTCAACAAGATTATCCAGTTACATCTTCTGGTGATAATTATAAACGTATACCAATATACTGCTTGTAATGTACTTATATATAAGGTACAATCTTTAAGCGTACTGGCCTTTATTGTCAAAGGAAATTACAAGTATTGATTTTGAAAAAGCCAGTAACAATCTTCAAAAATTCGTCATACATTTTGGGCAACTATATGGTCAAAATGCACATGCCCTACAATATCCACTTATTAACACATAATTTCAAATAACGTTCGACATTGTGGTCCTCTATGGGCACACTCAAATTTTTGTTTTGAGAACAACAATGGTATTTTAATAAAATATGTAAAAGGAATCACTGACGTTCTAAAATAAATCGTCTCAAAATATATGTATGTTAAAACAATCGGTTGATATTTGTGATGAAATTACTGACCCAATCTATGTAAAATACCATAATCTAATTCATAACACAACTACTATAAAGAAAATTGCCACTAGTGTTTTGAGCCATTTAGGAAGACCTCATAACCCCAATTTTTCAGTGGACGAAAGAAAATTGTTTCCGAAACATTTATTGTTCGAGAATGTATTAGTTTACGATAGGATTGTTTATAAAAATACCATCTATCATACCAGCAAATATGACGAAACTTTAAAAACGAATGATTCAACTGTGGAACTTGTTGATGGCTTCATTGGGACTACAAACCAATTCTTAATATATGATTGTCGCACTTATATAATAATTAATTTTGAATTTGAGCAAGATTGCAGACATAGGCTAAATAGAGTATGCAAATATTTGATTGTCAAAAAAAAAATGCACCTCAACTGAAAATAATTAGTATTGAACCGATAAAAGAAAAATTATTCTTAATAAACGCAATAAAACATTTTGGAATTTCAAAATTTCCAAATATGTTAGAATATGACTAATTAAATGTTATTGCATCTTTTCTCTTCTTAGTAATAGCAAGTAGAAATAGATAATCCAAGATGAAACGAGCCAACGCTAAAAAAACTAAAGAAATTATAGATCAAACAGACAAAAAGGAGTAGTCGTTTGGTAAATAGTCAATATATTTTATCTGACATCGAAAAAACCTCAAAGGACGATGAAGCAAATTTTGAAACACAATTGTCATCGGACTTGTGTTTCTTTGGGATTAACATAGCTACACCGGCGGAAATAACCAACCCAAAAACAGGTAGTGTTGCATCACCAATCAAAAAGGAATATTCAATTTTAAAACCAGTAACACCAGGTAAAAGAAAAAAATATTTAATTGCCTAATGGTTCTCAATTACTTAATAATTTTTGTTTCGTTTTCCTGATTTTAGTGCTTGATGATTCCGATGTTGCAGTCGTAACAATTCCTGCATCATTACCAAACCAAATATTGAGGAATTTTTGCGCAACTTCTTTGAAGGTACAAATGTCGAAACTACTATAGAGTATCACCAATAAAAACCACAGCGATAAATCAACCTACACCACAATTAGCAACCGTACCTTCTCCAAACTCGTTACCGCAATTATTATCACCATCGTCCTCGTTATCATCATCACAGTCGTCGTCATCGTCATCCTCATCACCGTCATCATCTTCATCTAAAGGTTCGAGTTCGGCATTGTCCCGTTTATCAAATATGTCATTGTCAACTGCCAAAGTAAGACTCAACATAAATCTCTAACGAAATAGATTATAAACTTTGTTTGAATTTTTTAAACAGGATAAACTAAAGCTGTATCACTACAGGTATTTAAAAGCCCAGGAAAAAAAATCGATGTTTAAAAAAAAAATTGAAGTTACTAAAGGATGACGAAACAAAATATAAAGTTGATGACTCTGGTGATTTAATATATCCCAACGGAATAAGAATCTCAATAACGCAAGATATATATATGAGAAGTGTTCCTAACAATGAGAAGGGAGACCGAAAATTTATTAACACGCTGTTGCAAATTGTTTTCGGAACTGAAACGCTAGCAACATGCAGCCGATCCGGTCGTTTGCGAACTGGAATAAAAAAAACGCGTTGGATCCCATCAAAAACGAATTCGTGCTGAAAATGTTTTGGGAAAGGATTAAAAATTTTAAAAACTCGAAGCAGCGGTTCAGTATCTACAACCAATGTGTAAACCGGAAGATACAAAACGTTAAACTTTCAACAAGAAGAGCAGAAATTTTAAAGTGTAAAGAAACCACGTTAACTATAAATCCAGAAAAAAAATAAAGAAACATAAACATAAAGACACTGATAAATTAAAATAATTTTTAATAATTTTCAATTTTTGTAAATTTTTTTGCTATCTGAAATAAAAACCTAATCATTTTGAATTACATATTTCGTCGTTTTATTAAAATGATCTTATTTCTGAGAAAAATATGCTAAATACATTCTGGTTCCCATGCCAAATACGCCACCGATTTTTTTATTTTCTAGTTATAATAAAAAATGTATTAAACAATTGTTCGAATGTAGGAAATCCATCATGATATTAAAAAGTTTGTTAAAATTATAAAGTTTTTGATAAGGAAAATGCATTTTGATTCGTTTTTCGGCCGACATGTCGAAATTCAGTCGATAAAACATAAAAAGAGATTTTCATTAATGCAAATTTAGTTCCACTAGGGTAAGCCTCAAATACAACATATAAAAAGTTTGGCGCACAAATTTTGCTCAGACCGGTAGTTAAATAGTTATAAAAACATTGTGACTTAAATGATCCCAAAACAATATCTGTTGAGTATAGTAATTCATTTCTATCCCACCTGATTAGCATTTGAACCATTTTATATTTTTTTTTGTTTGTACAATCACCTTGGATTTTAAATTATATAATGACACCAATTTTTACACCCAATTATTTGTCAAAACAAGACTACAGTATATCGAGTTTTTATTCGACCTCGAGGGATATTTTTTATAATTCCCTTTATGAAATTCTAATTTATTTATTGTAAATATCAAATACGAAAGTGGGTGAAGTTTCAGCAACTTGTAACAAGTAAAATTATCAGCACAAATATTGCTTTGACCGCCGCTCTGCTCCTCTTTTTACATCAAATACCATTTATAGTTTAGTTATATTTTAGACTAATAATGACGCCAGACACAAAATAAATCTCAGATTTAATTTTCTTATCTTCCATGAGCAAATTTGCTGCCACGAAAACTAATATATACATTCGATTAAATGTCATAACTGTCAAACTAAATGAACAAAATGCATAAAAATTGTACATAAATCAATATCATAAATTTTCAATATCCATGCTGAAGCATAAATTTCGTGCAAAATCACATAAAATCGCCTTGTTATTTGACATTGGTACATCAAATAATACATAAGATGTTTTTATATGAAAAAGATACTGATACGTATTTTAATTCAATTCATCCATATATGTACATATAAATATTTTATTGTTATGACATATATTTAGCTCATTTAAAAAAATTAAGTTCCATATTATAACGAATTATGATGTTTTTTTGTTATGTTAAAAGCAGACCAATGTTTTCGTCGAACGAATGGATTTATTAAATAAAAATATTTATTATTTTATTTGCAAGACGAAAAATGTTTTAGACAAGACAAGAAATTGAATAAAATCGAACGACCAGTAAAATTTCAGTGCGATCTCAGATACAAGGCATGGTACTCGGTGCTTATACAGAAGATGAATTGTGTATATCAACTATATAAGAACCAACAAACAGAGACATAAAAAAAATATTTTTTTTTTGTGTTAGGTTTGGTTAGGATATTTCTGTTATCACAAACAATTTATCTTTATCATGTAATGTTATTTTGGTATGTACATAATACAAAAAGTACATAATATACGAGTTTATGGATATATGGTATTTTGTTGGCAGGAAATGTCTAAACGAATACGGATATGTCCCAGATTGATTTTATATCAAATCCCAAAAGGACTTTAATATTAGACGGAAGCATAGCTCAGTATGTGTATGTGTATGTTTATGGTACATATAGATGTACAGGACACATACATATTTCAGTTATATGGTGATATTTTAGAACTTTACATAATAAAAGCCGAATAACAAACCACCAGATATACATTCAATAATATTTTGTATTTTTTTTTTAATACTTTTTGTGATTTCCAATTTTTTTTCGAGCAAATAATATTACGTCGGCAATACAAAAAAACGAATTTCTAGCAAAAAATATGTACAACACACTTGAATATATATTTTTATGTTATTTTGTTGCAAATTGAGATAAAAAAATAAATTTAATTGAATTTCGTATATAAACATACAATTTTTATATACCCAGCTTCTCTAGATCTGTAAATGTATAACATAATTTGTATTACTTGGTGTGGCGTTCCTTTTATTTCGTTCGTTCAATTATATCGTTTTTGATGAAATACAGAGTCCTTTTTTAATCATAACTGCGGAACTTTTTTTTGCTTCTTTCAAATTAAGTCGCTGTATTAAGAAATTAGATTATTTTAATGAGAGTGGATATTTTTTAAAAATATAAATAAATTAAAATGAATTGTATTGATAGTCATTTTTGGTGCGGAGTAATATAGCTTATGGTATTTTAGATTAGATGTCGACATTTTACTTGCACTTTTTTTTTTTAACTGAAAGTAAATTCTTGTTTCCCGCATTTGAGCCAACCCAGTCAGTCTCTATAATCAATTAGCGCTCGTTCGACTTCTATAGTTTCTCATTTAGCGGATCTTTTGATTACCACAAAATAGTAAATAAAAATGAAATTTACCGGTTTATTTTGAAAAACTACTTTAAATATAAGGAAAATAGTGATGGTGTTTTTCTTTTGGTTGTTTTTGGTGTGGTTTTCCTGATTTTGGAAATTCTCGGTTCCCAATTTCATATCCGCTTGTCTCAGGTATATGGAAATGAAATGCGTGATGTTTGAGTCTTAATTGGTGATTCAGTGTTATGAAACAGTCGAGAATTTTAGAGCCTATTCGAAGAAGATCTACATTTAAAAAATTACCCCATGGTCCTATTCTTATTGTACATCAGTTAGTTGAGCGTGGCCTTAACTAGCTTAGAATAGTAACATTAAGTTATTTGACAAATAATTTCATATTTACCCGAATTTTCTGAATTTACAAATTTTTGTAGGTTTTCTAGATTTTTACAGTCCTTCCGATACTATTCATTAATATCCAGATTTTTCGGTATTATTGAAATTGTTCGAGATTAATCGACATTCACATAATATAGAGATTTTTCAAATTTTTCTGGGGTAATCGAAATTGTTCCGCGGTTTATTCTAGATGTTCTCCCATTTCCTGTAGGTTATTCGAAATTTTTCAAAAATTTCCAGGTTATTCATGTAGTATAGGATTTCCTTTGATTTTACATACTTAAGGATAATTTGATATTTGAGAACTTTCAAGAATGTTCAAGATACTTTGAAAATTCGACATTTTTGAGATTACATACATATATTAGAAATTTTTGATGTTTATCGATATATTTAGAACTCGCCATAGCATAAAGTTGCAAGACGTTTCGTTTTATTTGAGTCCATTCAAATGAATCACGTTCTGTTTCATCTACTTTTGACCGGTGACCAAATATGTCCACAAAATTAAATCTTCAATTGGTTTTCTAACACATAGATTGCTCCAAAATGGAAAAATATTTTGAATGAAGGATATTTACATTGAGAACAATTAATATTCATTTTTCCCAAAAAAAAACCTTTGTAATATCAAATTTCTGAGTAAGACGATTTAAGTTGAAAAACTTCGATAAGTGAAAGGTCTTAAAACTAAAAGTTCTTGACATTTATTGCAAATACATGATTTATATAAAACATTTTAACGAAAGATAGAATTTATGGAAAGGCACAAAAATTACCGAGAAAGTATAAATAAATCATCAACCTTAACGCTCATTGAAAACAAAAATTCTAAATTAATCCCAAAATACAACCTTCCTTTGTAGTATCGGACTTAAAAGTCAAATGATTCGGTTTGAAAAGATCTAAATACTAAAAGCTCTTAATAATTTATATTGAGCACAAGTATTCTAAATCCTACTCAAAATTCCGGCATCCGTTGTTATATCAAATTTCGAAGTAAAATGTTTTTTTTAAGAGATTCAATAAATGAAAGCTCTTAAAACTGGAGCTCATGAAAATTTTTTCAAATGCATAAATTATGCTCATAAAACATTTTATAAGTTAAGTTAGAACCCAATAAGTAAGAACTAATTGTCAAAGTTATTGAAAACAAATACTCTAAATAAAAATTATTATATGCTTGAGCCGCCGTGGTTTCCAGTGTAAGTTAATTACTAAAAATTATTAATTAAAGGTTACAGTGCCTTATTGAAACCACAAAACAAATAAACGAAAAATTAAAATTTAAAAAATAATTCAAATTTTGCCTAATTTTGTTCAAAATTTATCTTAAGCACCTTTCTCGAATGATGAGTTAAAATTGTTGAATAGAGGCTTTAAGTTTGCACCCACACCATCACGAGTGCCAATAGATGAGATTGTTGTAGATTTAGAGAGCGGTATATCAAAATTGAGTATCGATGAGAAATTATCAATTCGGTTTCAAACTCAAAAAAATTTGCTGCACAATAACGTGATCACACAGAGAAAAACCAAAAATTATAAGAAAGATTGCACCAAATTATTAAAATCAAAAAATGACATTTACACCAAGGCAGACAAAGGCAACTCTCTTGTTATATTGGACAAAATAGATTACGAGAACAGATAATTGAAAATGCTAAACGAAGGCCCATATAAGGAATTCAAATATAAAAATGGGAATGGTAAGGATCCATTATCTTGTATGATAAAGTCCGCAAAAGAATTGGCAAAGTTTTTAGAAACGTCGTTACATATATCTAATTTTCACTTTAAAATGAACATGCCAAATCCAAGAGTTCCTTACCTTTATGCTCTACCCAAAATTCATAAACAAGGAAATATGATGAGACCAATAGTATCTAACACATGCACTCCTACGGAAAAGCTATCAATGTGGCTTATAAATGAGCTAAACGGAATGGTGCAACCATCCGTTATGTATGTTAAGAACAGCCTCGAATTCATGAATAAAGTGGAAAATACATACGAGATTGGAGAACGCTGAAATAATTGTCTCCTTTGATGTTACGGCACTATACCCGAATGTTCCAGTTGATATTGCTATTCAGTGTTTGATAGATCACGCTACCGAGCAAAACGTAAACCATAGTGCAAATCGAAATGTACAGAAAAGTAGCGGAAACTTGTATGGCACAGAGCTTTTTCCAGTTTTGAGGAAAGATGTACAAATAAACATTTGGAATATGTATGAGCAGTAAAATAGCACCATACCTGAGTTACATCTTTATGTGCATGTTTGAGCAAAATATCTGCAATTCCACTTGGTTCCCTAGAATATGGTTTCGATATGTGGATGATATTTTCGCCGTATTGAAGAAAGCAGATTTAAACAGAACGTTGGACAGCCAATATCCAACAATAAAGTTGACCTCTGAAGTAGAAATAGACGGTATCCTTCCTTTTTTGGACATGAAAGTTATAAGGAAGGACAATAAATGGGAATTTGAAATTTACCGAAAACCCACAAACACGATGCGTTTTATCACTTCGAACTCACACCATAATGAGGCGCACTTGAAAGCAGCATTTTATGCACTGGCATATTTTAGAATCGGCTAAAATCAATGGATATGGTGATAGTTTCAGAAAATCGATATTAAATAAACACAAACGCAAACATGAAATATCAGCGCTCACGAGTTTAACATCTGCGCAGGAACCAGAGAAAATCGCATCTGTGTACCTTTTTATCCGGCAATAACAAATAAGATAGGAAATTTGCTGAAACAGTTCGACATACATTTGGTCACTAAAAGTACCAATTTAGGATCAATGATTTGTAACTATAAGGATGTTCCACCTCCAGCGTCAAAATCAGGAATTTATAAAGTCAGCTGTACGAATTGCGATATGATGTATATTTGACAGACCAAGAGCTTTCAATAAAAGATTGCTGTAGCACGCATTAGCAGTGAGAAACCGCGATGAACTCTGATCAAGTGTAGCTGAACATATGATACATAATCAAGGCCACCAAATAGATTTATTGAATTCGAAAATTATAAAACCAATCAACGAAATTTGGAAATTGGATGCACACGAATCACTTTTGATGGAAAAACACAAGGATAAGCTAATGAATAATGAGATGAGTCCAATTTGTTCTAATCTTTTCAATGTAGCCAATGCAATTTTGAACTAATTAATTTCTGTTAAGTATTTTTTTATATTTATGTACATGGTGTATCATTAGTTAAATTTTATTTATTTTGTTTGTTGACATTTCGTTGACATTTAGAATCTAGCACTCTAGTATATGTACTTGCTTATATACAGAATACTATTAATTACAGTATGTCAACTCCTGATGATGGCCTAAAGGGCTAACCAGTGGGAAATTATAAACTTAAAAAAAATTAAGAATTTCAACGAATCCAATTTTTTTTTAAGTTTTTTTGACATTTCAGCCATAGAGAAATTAAAAATTCTTTAAGAAAATGACAGCGATTTTCGTATTTATAATTTTTATTTTAGTGTATTTGTATTTTTGGAGGTATTCCATGAGACGTTCGTGTAACTTTTATGAAATAGTATGTCTATAGAAATAGCATTTTAGTTTTTAGTAGGATCAATTTATGCTTCAATCATTTTTGTAGGTCACAAATGTTGCCAAATTAAAAATAAAATAAAAGACTTCAGTGAGAATATGAAATTTAAAAGACAAATTTAGAATTTCCACTTTTGCACAAAGGAAAACAATGTTTTTGACGTCTTGTTTTAATTTCTTTTAAGTTTGGACGGAAAATTTCGCATTCATAAGTTTTTTAAGTGACAGATAAAATTTGACGAAGCTTCGTTGGAATTTTTAAGTTAATTTAAGTTTTCCATGGGTGAATACATATAAATGCCGTTTACCGTATTCTTAATTTTTCTTAATTTAAGTTTATAAGTTTTTATAATTTATCTATGGTTACCACTTTATAAGCCGAAAAATGTAATTTAAATTTTCAATAAAATATTTTAGTTGCAAGATATAGCTATCTGATGATGATCACACAGGGTGATCGAAAACGTTTATATTTTTAAATAAAAACAAAATATTTGAAAAAATTTGATTTATTTTTTGATTTTAATTTTTCGTTTATTTGTTTTGTAGTTTCAATAAGGTACTGTAACCATTAATTAATAATTCTTCGTAATTAAAATACTCTAAATGTATTCCAAAATCCCATCTTCCCTTAGACTATCGAATTTCAGAATAAAGGTAATGAATTGGGTTAAAAACCTTCGATATGTGAAAGCTCATACCACTGAAAGGTCGACATTTTTTGAAAATAAAAAATAAAACATTTTAACTAAAACCTCAAAATATGAAAAGGCTTAAAATTGTTAATTTCAAATCCCAAAAAGTATAAATTAGTTACTCTCTTAAAACTAAAAGCGCTTGGAACTTTTTGCAAACACATATTTTTGCACATAGAACATTGTAACAAAAACTTGAAAATATTAAAAGGCTCAGAAATGTTAAGTTTAAACCCAAATAGTATAAATTAGTTATCAAGCATAAAGCTCATTGTTAAAAATTAAATATTTTAATATTTATCCCAAAATTCCGTCACCCTTTTTAATACCAAATTTCGGAGTAAGATTATTTTATTCACAAATCTTCGATAAATAAAAGCTTATATTTTTTTACCAAGTTTCCTAGTAAAATTGGTTTGACTAAAAGCTCTTGATAATTTATATTGAGAACCAATATACTAAATTATGAATTTCTAAGTAACATGTTCTGGTTGAAAGCTCTTAAAACTAAAAGTTCTTCACGTTTCTTGCAAAACATAATTTTTTCTCATTAAACATTTAAACACAAACCTGAAATTTTGAAAAGGCTCACAAATGTTAGATTAAAACCCAAAACGTATAAATTAATTAAAAAGCTTAAAGCTCATTGAACACAAATATTCTAAATTTATTCTACATACCACCTTCCTTTATAATATCAAATTTTATAGTTAAATGGTTTGGTTTGAAAACCACTTAAAACTAAAAGTTTTTGATGATTGATGATTAACTATGAGATCAAAAATTTTAAATTTTAGCCAAAATTCCGCTACCATTTGTAAAATCATATTTCTGAGTAAAATGGTTTGGTTAGAAAAGCTTTAATAATTGAAAGCTTATAAAATTGAAAGTTGTTGATTTTTTGCAAATACATAAAACATTTTAGCAAAAACCTAAAAGTATGAAAACGGCTCAACGATTACAATTAAGTTAAATCTCGAACTTGTTTAAATTAATTAACAAACTTAAAATTAATTGACAATTTTTGCAAATTCATATTTTATGCTTATACCATTTTTTTACAAAACTTACGGATTTTTGATTGATTGATTGATACGGAAGTACGACCAAGCCTCAGCAAGATTCCGGGATACGCCGGATCCACCGTACACCACCTTACTTGTAACAAGACCGAAGGATAGGAAAGGAATGTTAGCATTATATAATCGACCCGGTTACAGCCACCTATGCAGTCGATAGTTAGTAGATTTTTTTTTTTTCTTTCTGACAAGTTGTTTGTCACAAGACAACACAATCTCCTAATCAGCGTTCCCCATTAGTGCTGCAGGTTTTTCTGAAAAGCTGTAAGAAATTTCTACTATTATTTCCATCGACGGTTGTGAGAGGGGCCGAGATTTCGTTCCATCAATACGTTCCCATGCGGTCACCCAAATTTGTACTAACAATAGCTTGACGTTGTTGTTGAAGTAGTTGCGCCTCTGCTGACTCTCCTACTCGCCCCCCATTACTTAAGGATAATTCGATAATTGAGAACTCTCAAGAATATTCAAGATACTTTGAAAATTCGACATTTTATTTTTGATCCGAAATTTGTGATGCTTTAAGAGCATTGAGTTGCAAGATGTTTCGTGTCATCTACTCTCGAAATCAGCACAAATGCGACACTAGACAATAGGAAGAAATAAATTGTTTACTTAAAGCTTTACTTGTTCATAGATAAAAGAAGCATTAGGAGCCCAAAACAAATGTTGCGGGTGCCTGTAATTTGTAGTTACGCTACTGCGCCTAGTAAATAATAAGTGTATTAAATAAGTTTTACTTAAATATAAATAATTACTTTAATTGTTTATTATTTTGAGAGTTGCCTTAGACATTCTAGTCGACGCACGAATTCCCCCCTGAAAAATAAAAATATAATTTTAAAATTGTTTTAACAAACCACCAGAAAATTAAAAACCCGACGCTCGTGAAGCGCTATATACAGAATGGATAAAGAGATCCCAAACAAAGACAAATGTTAGTGAGCTAAATTGACGAAAGGCCGAAAAGAACATTAATTAAAGCATAAACATAAAAATACCGAAATATTGTGGTGTGAAAGTGAGCAGTATTAAAATAAAGTCGGAGAACGCCAATTCAGGAAATAGCGGAACGATGCCGAAAACAAAGTCGTCAAAAACATCGTCTGTAGATGATAAACTCATCAGCTATACATAAACAATTAAATCAACACAGCGTTGAGTAAATTCAGTCGGCAGCTCCAAAGTAATGTGGCGCATAGTAATGCATAGCAAAATACCGAAAAATTCAAGAAATAGCAATCTTGCTAAACGAGCTAAACAGGTTGAAGAGAGCACCGAGTCCGACATTCAACGAGAAGCAAAAAAAGATGCTTGAGGGAAACAAAGACTATTCTTCGGATTCCGAAATGGACAATGATGAATTCCCAGAGCTTCAATAATTTAATACCAGTGGGAGGTGTACTCCGCTAACAGTGAATGCGACATGGATCGAGATCTTAAAACCTGCCGTATTTATTAAAGTAAATTTGACTTGCGTTGTGTATTTTCTATGTATGTATTGCATTGTACAAAATTATTGTATTCTTAAATTTTTATTAGAAAAATCAATCGTTGAGTAGCCGCTGTCAAAACTACATATTTGTATTGTTTCAAAAGTATAGTCCAAATAGTGAAAATAAATTAAAACTAAAAAAATTTCGTTCAAATTATTCGAAAACTCGAGCCGGATGGCAGCAGTTACCCAATTACTCAACTTTAGAAGGCACAGCTACGAATAGAAATTTTTTGTGCTGTGATATTGTGCAAGCTGTTGTTTTATTAAAGTAACACAATAAATTTTCAAGCGAGATTTATCGTCCGGTTGGCGTCTATTGGAAAGGGGGAGGACCAAAGATTATCTACCAGCTCCGTAACCTTCCAGTAGGCGCAAGTGTACATACTGCCTCCTCGCGGCAACCACCGTTAACTTTAACTATTAAGCAGAATCTGGCCTTTTGTGGCAGGCTAAAGTACGGCGCTAAAGGAGAAAACCTTGACAAAAAATCCCTAATATAAGGTGGAACAGCATCTGCCAAAGGATGAATGGCTGATTGGTTAATCAGTCCATATATGCGGACTCTGGATACCAGGCACCCTCCAGTATTATTTAGCCTTCCTGTAGTAAAGCTGGGTGACCTACATACTTTTAATCTCAGCAACTCGCAAAAGTAAAATCAAAACGGTAGACGAGGCACGGGTAGGAATACACGGGAGTGGGTCTGCCCTCTCGAAGTCCTTGAGTCTCAATGCTACCGCAGATAGTATGTATCACGTACCGTTCGGCAGTATTATCAGGTTCATTAAGAGCCTGAATATTGACTGGACGGATAATTAAGTAGGCCTTGATGCACAAAAGATCTTTTAGGTCGCAGTGCGAGGGGCTTGAACATACACATGGCCCTCAAGTAATAATAATAATAATAATAATCGTCCGGTTGGTTTCCTTGGTCGATTTGTAAGTTCTGTCGACATAAAATTTTCACGTGGTATCATCAATCATCACCAAAATGGCTGAAGCTAAATAACTACTAAAGACACTAGAAAGCGTGCACCAAATAATTGTTAATATTAAGGAATTTACTGAGTTAAATGTTTCGAAACCAGATATCAATTCTGAAGATGTTTACCAAATAATTGAACGCTTGGAAAGCATGCTAATCAAATATTTGGAAATGGAAAACAAATTATTTCAGTAGAACTCGTCTCAACCGTAAAAATATCATGAAACGGAAGAATTGTATTATTCAGCAATGTGTTGTCTTAACAAAATGGTGCCAAATCGTCGCTAGTCTGTACAATTGCATACCACTAACAACGCATTTGATAGTTCAGGTTTCCACAATGTTGTCATGTCGCAACGGGGCCAACCATATGTGAAATTAAATTACAAAAAATTATAGTGCCACAATTTTCAGGCAATTACACCGTGTGGCAATCATCCATCGAATTATTTAATAAACTAATCGATGAACGAGAAGGTCTATCGGGCGCACGAAGGCGCTAATACCTTAACTGTTATTCGAAGGTTTTTGTAACGCATTCATTCACACATTCATGAATCAACCGAGATAAACAAAAATGCAGCCAATAAGTCTAGTGTAACCGTTTCAAATTCTGTCAATATGCATGTGACAACGAGTTCCAAAGTAGTTTCAAATAAATCAAATTTTCTAAGTGTTGCACGTCAAACTCCTATTGCAATGGTTGTTCATATGAGTGCAATCCCTTGTTCATATGAGTTTGATCGGTGAGTCGAATCCACAAAATTATTACATGCCATATCATGGAGTCATAAGGGAGAGTACAACTACTAAATTATGTGTGGTGTTTGATGCCAGTGCTAAATCTACATCTAATCTATCATTTTTGTTAGTGGTTGGACCAAATTTTATGACGAACAGAATCTACAAAGACACCAAAAGAATATCGTCTGAATACCGTGATATATGGAACTACCTCAGCGGCATAGTGGCCAAAATACTATTAAAGGACGTTTATGTAGATGATGTAATGACCGGTTCATCAATTATTAATGATTTAATTAATATGAAGAACGAAATAATCTTAAATTTCTTTGGCTTCAATCTACGCAAATTGCGTTCAAATGACGTGTAATCGTTTCAAATCGAATCAGTGGCTGAAACAATTGAAGAAAATAAGGTTCTTGGTATGATGTGGGACTCTGCAACATACATGTTCAGCTACCAATTTTATCTCAATGATTTGTCGGTGCATACCAAGAGAAGTCTACTTTCAGAAACCAGCAAAGTTTCCGATCCGTTAGGTTTGCTCATCACCAATAACTATCAAAATCAAGATTTTGTGTCAAAAACTTTGGCTTTTTCCAATGAAGAGGATCAACTGCAAGATGATGTTAAATCAGAATGGCTGAAAATCAGAAATATCTTCAATAACATAAATTCAATTAATATTCCGAGATGGTTGAATACCAAAAGTTAGTGCACATAACACGGGTTTATGCATCTATGCGGTAACAGACGAGGAAGGCGTTATAGTATAGAGATTGATTGTAGCCAAGGCACGGGTTTCCATTATATAAGTAAGCTTACCACGCTTGGAACTACAAGCAGCATTGTTGTTGGCTAAACTAATGTCATGGTTTTAGTGCGCGTTAACGATCAATGTAAAGAAAGTCTGATTATGGACAGACAACCACGTTAGATCTGAGCATAACCCAGCATATTACGCATCGAGAGGAATTTTCTTGGATCAACTGAAAAATCATCATTTGTAGTGGTCCACACTGGATAACGTCAGGAGAAATACATTAGATGGAAAAAACTTAACTCTAAAAAGTCCACCTCAAGAAGAAGAAGAACCCATAACAAATTTAACATGTGCAGCAGTCTGGGATCTTCTAAAATCGTTAATCGAAAGGCATTCCAGTTTCTAAAGAGCATGCAATTAAATATATCGAAAAATTAAAGGCAAGAATTCATCAAGAACTGATTCACCAATACAATCTAAAGATTCTACCAAGAGACATTTGAATGGCTGGAGTAGCTTTGTGTAAATATATCTAAAGAATCGAATTTGCTGAAGAGTTGAAGAAAAATCAATTAGTCCCAAACCGAAGTCTTTTATTCATCAAGACGGGCTAATGAGAGTTAGTGGTCGAATCGAGCAGTCACTCTCAAACTTCACAGTAAAACATCCAATCATTCTGCCAATATTGCAATTATCTAAACCAATAGTGTTAGATTATCATCGTTCATTCAGTCACGCTGGGATTATGTTGGGTTTAACAATGGTTAGGCGGAAATTTTGGGTTATAAATTGCAAGGATGCGTACATGGTTATAATCAGGAAATGTAAAAACTGTATAAGAATGTATCCAAAATGTGGGCAACAATTGATGTGTACGCTATCAACAATCAGAGTGTAGTATGAGTACTCGTCTGCGAATATGGGAATACTAGATTACTGCGGTGCGTTCAAAATACACTTAGTAAGAAGACGAGGTTCATTACCACACAAAGGATATCTTTGCCTCTTCGTTATCGATCTAACCATAGAGAGTTTCCTGGGCGGTCTACATAGATTTATCGGTCGTCGTGGTCTGTGTAAATCAATTTATAGTGATAACGGAATGAGTTTCGTCTTCGCCAAACTTCATTTATATGAAATCTATCAATTTTTACAAACTTCATGGAAACAAATAAGTTGGCATACAGAAGGCGCACCGCATATTAAGCTTCTCAAAACTAATTTATTTAAAGTATTGGCCCAGATTCTTACAGGTGTAAACAATTTTTCAACCTCGGACAGTGTCATTAACCACGGAATTTGACCTCGTAATATGTTGTTATTTTACTCTCAGAAGTGGGTTCTGCCTTGGTCCATGTCTTACGACTCTTCTGTGTTGGTTTTATTAAAGGGTGAACTGTGACGAAGCTATACGTATTTAAAAGAAGGTTTACTACAGCAGGATCGCTTCCTGAGGCAAGGTCAACTAAACGCCGGGCTAGAGGCTTTGTGTTGGCTCATTGTTGTTGATTGAACCTAAGACCTATAGTTTTCTAGAAAACGCTAAATAACCACTTCGAAAATTTGCGATTTTGATATATTTCGGAGGTTGTATGGTCGAATCTGCCTAAATCTTAGTATAGAAAAACGTCAATCCTCTATTTTACTCTGAAAGAAATTGTGGCGTTAAAAATACTGAAAGGCAAGTTATCGTCAGCACAAACATATACTGCGTCCTATAGGTGGAACGTATTTTTGTTTTTTTTATGTTTGTCATTAATTGCTTTATATGAACTCCTTAGAGTAAAGCATACAGAAAAAACCACATATTCGTACATCTTTTGATTTAAAATGTTAAACTCGTCCATTGTATATTATTATATACATTTGGGTTTATCATAATTGCTTCTGAAAATGTATTATTATGTTTCAAAATTTCAACAACAAATTAAATAAAACAATGGGTTATGTGAACATAATAAAATAATATGTAACATGTTTACTTCTCGCTAACCTATACATAAGTTTAGAATCCTTACATATTTTTCGTAATCTCTATGAAATACAATAGAAAACTTGGACTCGTACAAAAACTCAAGTGACTCAACATTTTGATTTTGTTTGAATTAAGGCACATATTAAAATACATAAAATACCAAAATATTTTTTTTTGTTGTGCTTATTTAACAGAATTATTCAGCATCCAGTTGGATACATCCACAATAATAATTTTTCATAGAAAAATATCCACAAGCTTAGGGAATATAAAAACAACAACAATAATGAAACTAAATTTTCCTTATATGCGATTCCTTAAATAATAGTTTTTATTATTATTGTTGGGAGAATGATAAAAATTATGATATTGTTTGCTATACATACATACATATATACATACATAAACATTTTTTGCAATTTCATCATGATTGTACATACAATTTGGTCTATGCATAATATTTGAATCTTTTCGTTTCCTTTTTGGGCTAAAAAAACAAATTTTAGATGATGAAAGATGAACATTCAGATGAGAATTGTTGGGGATATACTCGTAACATATTTTTTAAACCAACAAACATTCAACCTAGTTTTACGTATGTAGTATGATATTTTTTTTTTGTTTTTTTTCGAAACATACCAGGGATTTCAAATTAATCCATATTTCGAAATGTTGAAATATTAAAAAAAAAAAATAAAAATAAAAATTGAATTTCAGATACCATCATGCTTGTACATTTATCATTTGCACTACAGTAGATTTTAATGGGAAAGAAATGTATACGGACGGATTATTTGTGGGTATATACATTAGACTATAATTTACATATTTATTCATTTTTCTTTTTGTTAAATGAAATAAATAAATAAATTATTTATATAAACCATGTTGTGCGCAAACAAATTAATTAAACATAAATAATAGAAATAATAATAGGAGTGCGGTGTTATAGTTACTATACAAAAGATGCAATGGAATGAAGTGGTTGCATTTTTTTTTTTTTGTAGTGTTCGAGACAAAATTTTTGTCGTTCCTTATAAATGTGTTCTCTGTGAGAAGATGCAATTTAAAATATTTTTCTAATTATTTATATTTAATTGGAAATTTTTTATGAATAATATAAAAAAATTAAAATAAAACGGGTACATGAATTGTTTGGAAAATACATATACATTGTGGATAGGATCAGATGGTGGAAATTATTGCAATTTGAATTTATGTATTGGTTTTAAAAATAACGCAAGTAGTTTAGGCGAGAAGCATGTTTTAATAAACCAAATCTTTTTCAATTTTTTCAGTACAGAATGTTCTCTTAAATGTTAAACCTGGCTAAGCGAAAAATTTAGTCGCCATTCGGCCCACGCTAAAGTAAGGCGTTAAAAAAGTAATCTTTGACAAAAACCCCTAACCAGACTCTGGATACCGAGCACCGTCCAGTTATATTTAGCCTTCCTGTAGTAAAGCTAGGTGCCCTAAAGGCAACTTTCCTTTCCCATCTACTCGTTGGAATAACATATAGTATCTCTTTCATTAATACAAATAAGGATTGAGACGCTTCTAAAGCGTCGCACCAGCGAAATTCCGCTATGGAGTTCTCGATGAGTGGCCCATTGGATAGGGAGCCTAGACACCTCGGTCGAGAGATGAGGCTTTGGGTCTGGACAAGTGAGGGATCTCTTCTGTGGAAGCAGGGGATTATAAACCTTGGTGAGGACGGGAAGGGGATGTCAATGTTATCCACACTAGTCGGGGATCCTCGCATGAAGATGTGTGGAGATGTGCAGAAACGGTATAAGAGGCTCCTTGTTAAGGGTAAAACGCTTGGCAGTGAGGCAGATCTTCTGGCAATTCAGCCACAGAAGGATACTGGTGTGCTGTTCCTGAGGTTCCAACGCCTAAGAAAGTCCGTTCGTTCTGCAACTTGGCCCGGCGTTACTTTCAACCAGGTTGCTAAGTCGGAGACCATTAATAGAAACCCTAATCTCTGGCTTTTCTGAGGTTGTCATGACGGTGGATTACCTGAAGGCTGTCCAGGAGTGCATCCTTGAGAAAGTCTTGGTGCAGGAGGCCAAGGAGCTTAAACCTAAGTTCCTTGGAAACCAGCTTCGGCTAGGATGGCTGATGATGACCCGTGCCAATCAAGCCACTGTACGGTGGCTCAGGGAGATGAATGAGATGCAAACGCGCACCACAGGGTGTAGGGCAACACAGATATCAATAATAGGGGTGAGTACCTATTTGAATTTTTAATTACAAATATTGTAGTCATTGTCAATAGAGAAAAGAAAACTTACTTTTACAAATGAGATTAAGCAAAAAGTTCTAGATTTGGCACTTGTTAGAGGGATTGGAGTTCCGCTCAAATCAGCTGCATAACTCTAAATATTTGGTTTTCGAAAACAGCTGCCCGGCTAAGCGAATAGAGTGCACTACGACGGCCTCTTGGGGGGAAACTGAGGAAGAATTCGTGTAGGTTATTCAATAAGGCTAAGCGCACCGGTTTGGGCGACTATATGATGGCCTTGATAGAATATAATCTCGAATTAAGAATATCCAAAAGGGCAACCTGGATTAATTTCTGTGGTGAAGGTCTTTTCCAGGAATTACTCAAATGGTTTAGGACTACTTCAGAAGGTAAATGCGAGGTTCACTGAGAATCGGAATGAACTCTAAGAGTACTAGATACTTACTTTCCAGATTCAATGGTGGAAGGAGCCCAAGAGGACCCGATATGCACCACACAATAGGATCTGAGGTCTCTCTGGGAAAATTTTCAAACCCAGTATGGTGAAATGGGCTGTTGTCTCTTAAACCTTTAAAATCTGCTGGAGGAGATGGCATATTGGCGGTCAAAGCTAAAATCGACCGCTCGCAGAGGAGCAGTATTACGAATAAATTTATTGTATGAATAAAAGGTTTGTAGAAGTTGCAATTGGTCCGTAGTGTTGATGATGTGCACGTATATTCGCGTCTCTTCCGTTTTATTTAAATCTTTGAGTTGCATGCAGCTTTGAATTGGTTGTTGCTGCAATAATATAGGATTTTATTTTCTATAATATTTCGTGATTTTGTGAGTTTTTGTGTTACTATTCATTAGGTTCTTTTACCGTAGAATAGTTTGTATATATAAAATAAAAAATAAAAATAAAATTCTCGCCCGAAGTTTTGGCTTTTGTTGCACTGTCGGCTGAATTTAGTTCAGAGGTGATATGACGCTATTTAGTATCAAGAATTACCTTTTGTATACGGCTCTTGCGATTAGTTACAAATTTCTCCTAACGTTCCGAATCGGTCCAAGCACCATCTGTTGGCTTTTGAGTAAATTTTAGATTCCGAATGAAATGATCTACTAAGTTGGCTAATAATACTGCACGCATTAATTCAAGTCCTGATATGGATGAGGGTTAATGGGATCGCTTTTCGATTTTGATTTTAGCAGGTGGCAATTAAGATTTTACTACTCAAGTTTCCTTTAGTTTGATGTACCCGTAACTGCTATCCAACATGAAATTTTAATCTGCAATAAATATTTTAAAACATGGACGTATTGATATCATTTTTATTATAAATTATCTGAAATCACATAGTCCCAATCCAAGTCTTTAATCCACAATATTGCATGATCAATTTCGCTGGCAGTATTACCCAATAGAGTGACAAAATCAAGAGGGTCGTTCGTTTAATTGAGCTACTGTTGCTAAAATATTACGTTTTGTTTACCCTGTTGAAGTTAGCCGAAAGTTTCCAGCCGAAAATAAAAAACTCGATAATTCAGATTACGTTATTAAAATTCCACACGAAAATAAAACATTTTGTGGTTCTTAGCCGAAAGTAAATCAGATACATGGATTACAATAAAAGCTTTTGTATATTATAGTCTTATGTGGAAAAATTTGTTCCACCTAATGGTGAAAAATATCGGAATTTCAGAAAAATTCATAAAATTTGAATACAATCAGCCTCTAACGTGACGTAAATTCTAAGAATCACATAAAAACGATTTATATAGCTTTCGCTGGAAAAATATCAATTCAAGTTTGTCGTAGGAGATCTGTGAAAATTCGATTTTCCAAAAATCAGTAGAAAATTTGTATAAAATCAGCCTCTAGAGTATTATGTCTGGATATGGATTGCTTATTTCATAAATTTTCGAATGATTTTTGAAAAATCAAATTTTCCGAGATTTTCCACTGGAAGCTTGAATTGAATGTTTTTCCTGCGATAGCTATTGACAGGCTAAATCATTGCAATCCATCTCCAGATATAACACCATAGCGGCTGATTTTACACAAATTTCTAATTATTTGTGGAAAATCAAATTTTCCGAGATTTCCCACGTCAAAATTGAACTGAATTTTTTGTTCCTGCGATAGCTATTCACAAGTCACCTCAATGCAATCCATCTAAAGCCGTAGCACTCTAGAGGCTGATTTTATTCCAATTTTAAATATTTTTTTGGATTTCGCGAATTTTTCACAACTTTTCACGAGGAACTGGAGAAAGATTTGGCCACATAAGGATATTGACAAAGGTCTTTAATGCTATCCATGCATACACACTAATTGGTCGGCTGAATACTTTCGATTGATAACGATTTTATTTTTCATTTACCGTTGGGATAACACAATCTGCATTACCGATTTTTCACTTTCGACTAACTTGTTGTTTTTTTTTGTTGTTTGTTGATGTTTTGTTGCAAGTGTAGTCTGAATACAGACGTATTTTCAGACGGTTTCCAATAAATTAAGGTGTTTCAATTGACTCATCTGAATTTATTGCTAAAGGTATATATGTATCTCACGATCTTCTAACGATCAATTGATTTTGTATCTAGCGAATGTTAGACAACATTTGATCCAGCGAAATAGAATTTATTAGAACAGGTTATGTGCCAACCGAGATTTAATTCGAAAATCATGAGCCAGCTGTTGAATAGTACGAATTGCTAAGTATGGGCAACTAGTTATTCCGAAGGTGGCTGTTGTAAAAAATATGCCCAAATTGCCTCTGTAGACTAATTTCTTTAGACTACACGTTGAAACTGAGCATCATCAGAATAAATCACAATCTGTCGAAACATTTGTTTTAAATTTACGCTGAATGCTATTTCATGTAATCTTCAACTTGTTATCACGGAGAGTAAATCATTCTGCAATGCTAGACCTGGACGAATAATGCCATTCTGATATTTGTCATTCAGATGTGTGAATTCATAATAGTAGTTTTTCGATATGCATGGAGCACTATCCTCATCTTGGTAGTGGTACCCGATTAATTCGTAACAGCATAATGAGGATGGCAATAACTATTGACTTTTAATTTGCCATTAGCTATGCTTATATTCTCATCGTGGGATGTGGGAACCTGTTCCGTTTCAGCGAATGTTTAAACTCTGATAAATCGTCGCTCCAATTGATTAAACTATTTAATTGCAATATGACGAGATATTCCCTCTGCTGTCAATTATTTCTTGAAAGGTGAACGAACTCCATACCGACTCGATGATTCACAAAATGAGTTTCGTTACAAATCCCATATAATTTCCGAAAAGCGTAATAAATTTGTACCTTCGTAATTAAAGCACTAATTTTCAGTTTGCTTTTGTTTGATTTGTTGATGGCTCCAAATAAATTCCAGGCAAGTTTGTTGTTCTGGGCTGTAGGAAGACCTTGATTTTTCCTTAATCTAGCAATAATTAAATCAGCATAAACTTCACATCTCAAAATAAACTAGTTTAATATTTATTGAATTTAGAACACACCGTTTAATGCATGATTTGGTAGTAAAAATCCTCAATGTCACCAATTCTACAAGATAATTGTTTTAATAGGTTCCTTTGGTAGATTCAATAACTTTGAGGTAATAATAAGAGTGCTTCACTAACTTATTCTATTAAAGCAAGAAATTTGCTTTCAGCAATCGTTTCTAAAGTTTTAATACGGGTATTCAAAAAATGTGGTAACAGTTGAACAACTGTTTCAGCAGGCCATTTTTAGACGATAAAATACAATAAACTAAAATTGGATCGTAGTGTTTCAATTCTAAATTAAAATTGTACGGTTGGGATGAAAACCTTGGATAACTGTTTATCTGTATGAACTAAAAATCCAAACATGTCTCGATAATGCAGCAATTCAATAAATCATTCAGTAAAAAGGGAACTGGAATTTATCGGAATCTAGAATGTGTACACTGATAAGACTGAAAATGAAATGCAACGGTTGACCAAAAAATTTCTACAAAGAGCCCAAAAATATTCGATTCAACTACAACCATAAAATCTATTATTTATGAACATTTTTTAAAATTTACTTTAGAATTAATTCAGAAGAATAACATTACAAGTTACAGCAAACGATGTATTAACAATTCATAGAAGCATATAAATGGATTTAATACATCCAATATTAATAGAATTAGAAAATTTGATCGACAATTTACCGCTAGAAACCAGCCTAGAACTCAAAAATTGTATTCAGGCGTGCAAAACATCCTTTCATTACTGCAACACAGAATACCGAATGTTGCAATATTTAAAAGGCAAAGATTTTTTGAAATCCTTCAAGCAATTTACAATAAATAGTGAAATCGCAAATATTTATGATTGTGGAGAGTTAGTATTAGACTAGCTTAAATTTTCGGGGCTATTAATTCCTTGATGCTGAGTTTATGACATAGGAACATAGGAACATAGGAAGATAGGGAGTGTGACACGACCAACCAAATTATTTAAAATATCACAAGCCCCGCCTATTACTTCTATGCTCTAGTTGAAAAATTTCTTACTTTTGATCAAAGTAGGCTTGTAGGCGGGGCTGGTGACATTTAAAATAATTTGGTTGGTCGTGTCACACTCCCTATCTTCCTATGTTCCTATGTCATAAACACAGCATTATGCTGAGTTTATGACATAGGAACATAGGAACATAGGAAGATAGGGAGTGTGACACGACCAACCAAATTATTTAAAATATCACAAGCCCCGCCTATTACTTCTATGCTCTAGTTGAAAAATTTCTTACTTTTGATCAAAGTAGGCTTGTAGGCGGGGCTGGTGACATTTAAAATAATTTGGTTGGTCGTGTCAAACTCCCTATCTTCCTATGTTCCTATGTCATAAACACAGCATTATGCTGAGTTTATGACATAGGAACATAGGAACATAGGAAGATAGGGAGTGTGACACGACCAACCAAATTATTTAAAATATCACAAGCCCCGCCTATTACTTCTATGCTCTAGTTGAAAAATTTCTTACTTTTGATCAAAGTAGGCTAGTAGGCGGGGCTGGTGACATTTAAAATAATTTGGTTGGTCGTGTCACACTCCCTATCTTCCTATGTTCCTATGTCATAAACACAGCATTATGCTGAGTTTATGACATAGGAACATAGGAACATAGGAAGATAGGGAGTGTGACACGACCAACCAAATTATTTAAAATATCACAAGCCCCGCCTATTACTTCTATGCTATAGTTGAAAAATTTCTTACTTTTTATCAAAGTAGGCTAGTAGGCGGGGCTGGTGACATTTAAAATAATTTGGTTGGTCGTGTCACACTCCCTATCTTCCTATGTTCCTATGTCATAAACTCAGCATTATGCTGAGTCTATGACATAGGAACATAGGAACATAGGAAGTTAGGGAGTGTGACACGACCAATCAAATTATTTAAATTATCACAAGCCCCACCTTTTAGTTCCATGCTCTGGTTGTAAAATTTCTTACTTTGGATCAAAGTAGGCTAGTAGGCGGGGCTGGTGACATTTTAAATAATTTGATTGGTCGTGTCACACTCCCTATCTTCCTATGTTCCTATGTCATAAACACAGCATTATGCTGAGTTTATGACATAGGAACATAGGAACATAGGAACATAGGAAGATAGGGAGTGTAACACGACCAACCAAATTATTTAAAATATCACAAGCCCCGCCTATTACTTCTATGCTATAGTTGAAAAATTTCTTACTTTTAATCAAAGTAGGCTAGTAGGCGGGGCTGGTGACATTTAAAATAATTTGGTTGGTCGTGTCACACTCCCTATCTTCCTATGTTCCTATGTCATAAACACAGCATTATGCTGAGTTTATGACATAGGAACATAGGAACATAGGAAGATAGGGAGTGTGACACGACCAACCAAATTATTTAAAATATCACAAGCCCCGCCTATTACTTCTATGCTATAGTTGAAAAATTTCTTACTTTTGATCAAAGTAGGCTAGTAGGCGGGGCTGGTGACATTTAAAATAATTTGGTTGGTCGTGTCACACTCCCTATCTTCCTATGTTCCTATGTCATAAACACAGCATTATGCTGAGTTTATGACATAGGAACATAGGAACATAGGAACATAGGAAGATAGGGAGTGTGACACGACCAACCAAATTATTTAAAATATCACAAGCCCCGCCTATTACTTCCATGCTCTAGTTGAAAAATTTCTTACTTTTGATCAAAGTAGGCTAGTAGGCGGGGCTGGTAAAATTTTAAATAATTTGGTTGGTCGTGTCACACTCCCTATCTTCCTATGTTCCTATGTCATAAACACAGCATTAAGGTTTCATTTTAAGAAGGTGTTTGAAAAAGATAACAATTTGACATTTTTGAAATTTGGCAAGCTAGAAAACAAATCTTTTGTGATAAAGAAATTTTAATTCCACATTTCTGATATGTTGAAGATTTGGAAATAAATAATCCACTCGGTCCTTGTGGAAATATCGCGCAAATTATAGTAAAATGTATACTATAGAATACAACAAATATTTTAACTTCAGTATTACTACCACGTTTATGTAAAAATTATTAAATTTATTATATATGTTTAATAATTCGATGAACATTAAGACATACTAAAATTATTTATTGCAAAAAATACACCAATTTTGTGTTCTTTGATTGTTTATTTTGTACTTAATTCTACACAAATATTGTCTTAAATACATATACATAAAATATGTACATATCTGTTTTAGTATATTATTAAACGATCAAGAAAGTTCTTCTCAAAATTAGTTTTAAATTTAAATTGTTTATTTATCTTGTAGAAAAATAAATGTTTTAACAATTTAAAAAACAAATATTGTTTTTGATCGTTTAATAATAAAACAGTGATAAAAGCCACAGCGTACCAAAATAAAAATGGATTTTTGCCATCTTTATAACAATGTTTTAGTATAGTTAATGAATATTAAAACATTCTTCTTCTTTAAAAAAATTCAAGTTTTACTGATTCTATCATTAGCTGCATTTCTTGATGCATAGTGATCCGGATAAGATCAAAATTTATATTTGAAGCAATAACAACATTTGAACCAACAATGATTTTGGATCACAAATGGTGATCTAAAAATTAGTTCAGCTATTAAAAAATAGTTGAACAATATTTTGTAAAGCGAAAAAGAATAAGATGAATACAGTACGAGTATGAAAAGGAAGATTCAAAACAAAACGAGACAGAAAATTGAAATTTGCTGTTTGTTTGTTTTACGCATTTTGGTGTCATTTCATGAGATATCAATCAGATCAATCGTCAAGAAATGCGGGTACTATTTGAAAAATTGCTTATTAATAATATTTTCAGTATTATTTTACCTAGAACAAATATAATACGAAATGATTAAAAATATACCAATTTTTAGTATACAGTCCCTGGACAAATTATTAGACGCACATCAATTCTGTTGGGAAATGTTGACTTCTGGCGATTTATGTATTTCACTAAGCATTTTTATAGCCTAGCCATACGAAACTATTTTGTGTTAAGGTGCATTCAAAATACAAAGTTTTATTTTGTACTAAATAATATTTGTACTAAAAGTTGAAATACATTTTGGATCTAAATTAGAAAAAAATAAAAAAAAAAATATTTCTAGCTGACCTAGCTCAAAATATTTAGTGGATGCATGTTCCGCATTATTGACTCTACATTCCTTTCATTTGGCGTTTTGTGCTATCTAGGCTTGGAATAGCTCTCAGGGCATTAAATAAATGTAGATTAATATGAATAAAATTAGTACTTATTACAGCAAGTAATTTTAGCCTTTATAATTTTTAATACACAAATAAAAATGACATTTTCCAATTAAAAAAATAACATTTGTTCGTTTACTAAATACGGTAAGTACTAATTAGTACATATACCAACAAGTAATAATTTTAAATATTATTATCTAAATTGATGATGCACTGAGAGCGAGAGCTATTTCTAGCCTAAATAGACAAAACGCCAAATGAAAGAAATGTAGAGTCAATAATGCGGAACATGCATCTACTAAATATTCTGAGCTAAATTTTTTTCTAATTTAGATGAAAAATGTATTTCTACTTTTAGTACAAATATTATTTAGTACACAGTAAGACATTGTATTTTGAATGCACCTTAACACATAATAGTTTTGTATGGCTAGGCTATAAAAATGTTTAGTGAAATATATAAATCGCCAGAAGTCAACATTTCCCAACAGAATTGATGTGCGTCTAATAATTTGGCCAGGGACTGTATTACACATTTTCTTTTTGTTGTTCTCTCTCTCCATCATAATAAAATGAGATCCATCCGATACCAAGTAGCACTTACATAGTTCTATAAACCAGTATTATTCTCAGTATAAATCGATATTTTGGAGGAATAGGTTCAAGTGAATAAATTTTGTGTTTTTTATGAATCAAAGGAAAAAGTTTTTGAAGCCGGACCCGTTTGAGAAAATTCCATTCAACACGTTGAAGGTAAGAATAACATGTATTTTGTTAAGTGGGTATATGTTTATAAACAGTAAACTAAAGTAAAACAATAAACTAATATATTAGTAATTGCGCGTTACAGTTTTAGTTTGTTGTTTACATTATTTTTTTTGACCACATATTGATCCGCAAATGTTGATTATAGTAGAAACTTAAAGCTTGTGTTATATGTATGTCGAAAATTTTTAATATTTACAGTAAAATCCTGTTTATATGAAGGTGTATTTTGGATAATTGAATGTTTTGTTAAAATAATTTTTTTTTGCGACATAATTGCCGTCTTACTTTGGTAAAAGTTATTCCTATCCGGATAGGAATGAAATTTTGCCCAAAGTAAGAGCAATTCTTATTCAGAATAATTTTTTGTTTTACTTTCAACAGTTGGTACCAAGCTCTAAAATATAATTTATTATTTAGAATTTTAACAAATATAAAATATTGATATCAAATTATTGAATAAGGTATAATTATTCCAAATGATAATTAATAAAATTTAATATTCTGATTTATCGAAAAATTGAAAAATGTTATTTACTACCAACTCATAAAACTAAATATATCTAATATATGTACTCTAGTGGTAAACATTACAACTAGGAGAAGAAGAGAATTTTGCTATTCCTTCTTCTCAGCGGAATGAATCTCTTCATTCCGGAATGAAAATACACGGCATTGTTGTTGTAAAATTGCCAAAGTAAGACTACAAATACGTTCAATTGATAACTATAAAGGAAAATACATTTTTTGTGAATCCCCAAATAAAAAAAATGTAAAAGGTTGTTAATTCTCTTTACCGTGGATTTATTTAAAGCAAAAAACACGTGTACAATGAAATTTATATAGTTTTTGTAAGTCATTCATGATTTATAAAGTAAAAAATTCTTAAAAAAATAAATGCTAATTGAATGTTCAGGTTAATTGAATACCGCAGATAAACAGATTTTACTATAATTCGTTTATTGTTATAGTTACTATGCAGTCCTTAACCAAATTAATTGTGTAACTTGTTGTGATAGCGAAAATGTTAATAAAATTACCTACTGTGATTATACATTATTATTCATAATTATTTGTGCCATTTGGAAAAAAATGAATAAACTCTTTTCTATACACTTGGTCATTTTTATTGCGCCTGTTTGATATTTCACAAGTGGCCCAAAAATGTGTTGATAAGATCACTTAGAATCTTATATCACACGTTTTTTTTAGTACCCCAATGTTTATATATATTTCCAAATGGCACAAACAATTAAGAATTTAAATTTGTGTGGACAAAGTTTAGTTAAAAACTAATTCATCTGTGACTGAACTAGAATTAATTTAAACATTTGTTTGATTGGAAATTGATTTCTTAAATTCATTTTCAATTTTCAGAGAGCATTCTTCAAATGGAAATTCAAATAAACAACCAAGTTTTAAATTTGGCTGTTTTTCCACTTATTTGCTCTGTCAACACGGTTGCAACACAAGATAAGATACAAAACAGTTTAATAGATATTTCGGTTGTAGTTATTGTCTTCACCCAGGTAAATCTGTTGCTGTTTCGAAAAATTCAAAACAAAACCGATATCCAAATCTCCCTAATGCCAAATTAAGAAACCACATTGACACAGTAATGCATATGAAAGAAGCATTAATTAGCAATAACGTCGTACGAGGTATTAAAGGCTTATGCCCTTTATTAGTACACACAAATTTTGGCGTAATAAATCGTTTTTGCATTGACTATTATGCACTGTGTTTTGATAGGAGTCACGAAAAAATGCTGAATCTCTGGCTTTCATCTATAAACCACCGCGAGCAGTATTATATTGGACTTACTCACAACATAATCAAAATAGACAATAGACTACTTCATATTAACCCACCAAAAATCATAACCAGGCGATCAAGGACAGTCAATGATCCTCATTTCTGGAAAGCTAACCAATATCGAAGTTGGCTACTTTTCTATGGTGTCTATTGTGTCTTGAAATTCTGCCTGAAGAATATTTAAACCATTTCGCACTTTTGTCTGAAGCAATTTATATTTTATTTAAAAAGAGGTTATGAAATAGCTTGCGATAATTTACTTCAGTTTGTCAAACCTTTAGACCAGTTACATATGTGGCGAGATGCATATGACGTACAATGCACATTTAATTAGTCGCATCTCTCAAAACATTCGTTATTGTGGCCCTCTTTGGGCTCATTCCAATTTTTGGTTCGAGAATAATAACGGCATTTTAATTAAATATGTTAAAGGGACAACGGATGTTCTAAAACAAATTGTATCAAAATACATACTAGCACAATCTACGAATCTTAGCGAAATAAATACTGCTTCGACAAAACGTAACATCTTTGAAAAAAACAGTAAACCAGAGACAAGTATTTTAAAATATTTAGGAAAACCTCAAAATCACAAATTTTCAATAAACGAAAGAAAATTATTTCCAAAAGGTAGCTATTTTCTATAAAATGTGTTAGTTTATGAATGACTCTAAATGGACTCGACCCGGCGATCTTTAGGTTGATAACATTTGGCGGCACCCACCTTAATCACTCGGCCACCAAATGTTATATTTGTGTGGGGTACGATTCGTAACCGTATGATTAATGTTATAATTGAAAAGAGGAACCAATGCTGTAATTGTAATGCAGGCAATGCATGTAATGCTAGTTTCTATTAATAAAAATTCAATCTATTTACATGTGTTTTTACATAATTGAATTGACTATGATGTGTGCAACTTATTTATAAACGAATAATTTTACGTATGTAGATTTGTTGTGACATATGGTTATATGATAGAAATTTTATAACGGCTGAATGATTCATTATAAATATCGAATGTTTTGAGCACCATCTATGAAGTACTAGGCAATGTTCAATGAAATACTGTTTACAAAATAGTTTGTTCATGTGTTCAAAAATTTCGGAAACCTCTTTTGGAAGCTGGTACTTCCGGTGGACCAATTTTCATCAAACTTTACAAAAACACTCCTCACGACCCATAGAACGTTTTTATCAAAATCGATGCAGTAGTTCTTGAGTTTATCGCTTACGAACCAACACGTATAGAGATTCGTCCAACTAGTGTTGAGAGTCTGAAAGGGCATTTTCCGCAGCAGGCATATTTTGTATGAAAATAAAACCGAACTTGAGTAATAAGAGCCTGTTATATTTTGGTATTTTTACGGTTTTATTTTAATAATATTGAGAAGCTAAAGAAAATTATTTAAAACATTTATTTATTATCAAATATCTTTTTTTAATTAACTTCTTTTTTTAAAAAACGTTTATGAACTAGCTAAATCTTAGAAAGATTTTTTTATTCTAGTAGAATAATGTCCATTTTTTACAAAATATAAACCATTTTCTGAATTTCAGCTAGTCAGGATTTTTTTGTTCTAATTTTGCCCATCGGCGGTTGTTAGGAGGAGGGGGGGGGGCATTTCGTTACATCATCATGTTCCCATCCGGTCACCCAAATTGGTACTAATTGTAGCAAGTGGTGCTTGATGTTATTGTTGAAGTTGTTACGTCTCTTCTTTTTCGTCTACTCGCCCTTAATGCTAACTTATTAACAATCTTTAATGTGACAAAAAAATCGTTCTCTGTCAACATACTATTTATATGTTCCAAAGAAATAATAACTTCCTTAACCCTAGGTTTTTGAATCATTTTTTGATTTTAAATTAATCTTTTAACGTAACGTTAATGAATTATTTGTCGGCTCCATATAAACAATGCCTTCATTAAATGAACACCCGAATTCTGTAACTTTATGCAGTTTTTTTCAGTGGATACTTATTTTCTGTGTTGTTCTAAAAATACACATTAAAAGAAGAATGATCCCTTTCCTCATTTTCAACTCGGTTTGGGATTACCGGATATAATTCTTCACGTTCGCCTTTGATTTTTGAAATGCTTTTAATTAATAAAAAATCAGCGGATTTACACAATTTATTCATGATTAAGGACATGATCATTTTCTCGAAATTCATATTATATATGTTCCTGTTTTTTATTCGCTCACGGAAATATACTTCTGTTTCTCGCACTTAAGCATGCTTTTTAGAACTACTTAACGTACAATTATTTAATCGACATAATCCAATTGGAAAAGTCTGTCGATTGAATCACACTTGCACTAACATTAAACCGAACAAACAAATTAAATCTAATTTACCAAGAAGTGCTGCAATAGATCATCGACAAATCGGATTATGCAGTATTTCGGCACCAATGTTTAGTTGTAAATCGCCCGTCGTTTTTGAGTTTTTTTTTCCTCTTTTTGATACGATTGTTGAAGTCTGCCATTCGCTTTTTATACTACCCAAAACAACTTTATTTTGGGCAGTTTCGTATATTGAATTAAATCGTAAATACAATATTAGCAGTACACAGGACGAATGCAAAAAGGTTCGACACCTAGACTTATTTTTATATTGTGCTCTGACTGAACTAACTCTGTTATATTATATGTTTGATTCAAGCCATTAACGATTCAAACATACCGATTCTTTAGCTCAAAAATAGCAAAAGGTCGGTTATAGTTACCTGCCATCGTGCGAATTTAAAAAGATCATGTTAAAGATAACCCAACAAAAACAGCATTTTATCCACTTTATTAGATTTACTTGCAAATATTGACATCTCTTAATACTTTTCTCATACAAATAATTCGGCAAAATCTCAGTTCGTAAATGTATATACACACAATCACAGAATGTAGCATTATACCGTACGTATAGTCATCTAAAATTCATGCCGAAATAACTTTAATCTAAACAATATTTATTCAAACAAAACTCAACAAGTATACGTATAATTCTGTATTCAGGTATTCATTTTAATGGGAATAAACACAACCCAACTAAAAGAAACAAGAAAAAAAAGATTCACCACCCCATCCCTATTCATAAAAAGTATCTGGATAAATCGGTGTATAAATTAAAACGAAATAGGAAAAAAGTACTAATTCAAATTCAACTTATGTGATTCAACTAAAACGCATTTGACAGTTCGTCCCATTTTTATACCATTCACAATGTGAGCAGGGAAATTTATTTTCTCCTTGTGCAAGTAATGCGCCGAATCGTCATTTATAATCTATAGCACACTAACCCAGTATTTTTCCGAATTTATTTAGATACATGCGGCCTTGTTCGTAAACGAAATTTTCCATTTTCAACTACAGTAGTTTTCATCGTATCATTGAGTATGGAATGAATTTTTTTTTGATTTTTGATTTTTGTTATTGTAACACTTGTGCTTTTGATTTGGTTATTTATTTATTCGGATTTATGAAACAAAGTAGTTTTCGAGACAAAATCTTTAAAAATTCGGTTATAGATTTAATTAAAGATAAACGGTAAAAAAATGTATTTCACTATTATTGTATTGCACGAAACAAAAGTTGAAATCTTTAAAACTTTTGATCTGTTATACCTCGTTTTATGCGTACTTAAGTTTATGAGAAGTAAAAGCTTTATGTGTACATATTGTTGTGGTTTATTTATTTTCATACTTTTTTTTTTTAAGTTTCACTAGAACTCTTTGAGAGCTTTATACCGTACAAAGTAGCTTTGTAGTATATTTAAATATTCCGGAAATTCATAAGTCTTTTATTTCTTTTGAATACACACACACTCATGGAAGGAATATTAATTGATGTTTAGAAAATTTGTAAATTAGTAATGAATGGAAAACGGTTCTCGTAATATTCAGAATTTATTCTTCTGATGTACGAGTACCGAACTGAGTACGTAATTATTTATTCAAATCCGATTAATCATTTTTATGTATAAAAGCACATTAAATATGGTATATTAAGGGTATATAGTATATACGAGATTTATGGCTTGGTATGTGTGTGTATACAAAAAAAAAATAATGTTTGGTACATATACCAAGAACTATGTATTACTTAAAATTAAAACATTAATGATAGTCCCAAGGTTTCCAAAGTCATGAAGCATAAAATGACATAAACATACATTTCCAGTGTACATTTACCCCACTATAAACACATAAATATACCGAGTTTATATATTTTATGTCTAATTTTCATGATAAATGACTGAAATTTTTTCATGACGTTTTTCCTCGTGTTGCTTTTGTTGTTGCTGTATAAATGAACTGTCACGAATTCGTTTCGATTTGATAAGATAAGAGGAAAATTTTTATTTCGTTTTAAATTTGTAGCAATTCAATCAAATTTTTTTTTTTTTTTTTGTGTATTTATGTAATAATCATAATAATAATCAGTAATTTAACGTTTATGTTCTTGATTAGGGGATGATGTTTTGTTCGGGTGGTATAATAATTTTATTTATGGATTAATTAGTAGAGAGTATTTTATGTAGTATTTTGTTTTTTACATTTACATATTTGTATTAGCAGTATGGCGAATTTAAGGGGTGTGGTAAATAGGTGATCTTTGATAATAATTTACAAAAGTTTAGTGTAAACTTGGGTGATCAGACAACAATATTATTAGAAACAAAACCCATTTAACAGTTTGAAGATTAATCGAATGGCGCCCCAAAAATATGATAAATTTTAAGGGTTTCTGAAGATGATCGGAGCTCCGGAATATCGAACAAAACCACAGTAACTTTCAAAAGAAGAAACGTTACAATACTCCAGAAATTCAGGGGACGGAAAGCAACTCCACGATTAGAACAATCATTTTTGAATTTCTAAAAATAGTTTCCTTTACCTCCATCTTCTGAATTGGATTTTTTTGTCGAAAGAATTTTAGTGGAATTCAACCATAAGAATTTTGACAAACCATCTACAATACAAAATATGTGGCGGTACTATTTCTTTATAGGCACTAAACTCCCGATAATTCCAGTCAATAGATAAATTCCTGTTATTGTTTTATGTTCAGGGAAATAAAAATTAAATATAAACTTCAGTCGTGGTTTTATTTTTTTTTCTTTCAATAACAAATTGATTTTAACCTTCTTCGTTTTGCAGTAAAATATATTCTGATGTTTTATAAAAGAAAATAAGTTGGCATAATTATCTTTTATACTTATATCAACGTTTTTCATTACAATGTAGAAATTATGAGTCTTGTGTTTCCTGTGCTGATCCGATTACTTATTTTATTTAAGACCGGCTGCGGATTGTGCAATAATGGGACACAAGCCATTATGTTACTGCTCCCCCCAAAGAGAAATACTGTCCTCAGTATTTGTGGAATTGTTACTGGGTAGCTGATGATTTGATGAAATTTTTAAATTCGAGTTCCAGTGGCCCGAGTATCAGTGGCTCGTAAGTTGTTACGTTAATTGTATATGTAGAAATTTTGTATAGTCTTGAATAATTATAGCGTTGCCTAATTGTATTGGTATGATACCGTTGTTATTGGAGTAGTCAGTTACCTCTATTAGTTGGCTGTTAGTTGTTGTGATGGCCCTGGAATGATTCGTTTTATTTTATTCTTATGGGTTCTTTATTTTGATCATTGGTGATGGTTGTTTTATTGTTTTTCGTGTTTATCGATTTTGGAGGTACCCTATTTTTGTTTATTCTTTGTATGACTTTTACCTTGTTGTCTTGCGTTCGTTTGGTAATTTCTTCGCAAAGTTCTTTATATAAGTTGTTATGTTCTTCTAATATATTGTCTTGGTTAGTTCTAGGAAATATTGTTAATTTTGAATAATGTCCGTTTTTTAGTTCTAAGGGAGTCATTTTCATAGTGGAATGTATTGTACTTCGTCAATATCTGTGTTTGGGTTCGTGCAAGTATTCTTTGTAATTCTGTAGATTTCTATTAGAGTTGAGTGGAATCTCTCCACAGACGAGTTTCCAGTTGAATTACCTGCGGTTGGTTGTAAAATGTAGTTCGATATCTTTGCTTGAACAATAGGACTTACAATTATTTGACATAAATTCACTTCTGTTGTCGGTTACAATTTTTCGAGCTATGCCATTTAGTTATATATACTTTTTCAGTTCTTTGAAAGTACTTTCACTTGTTCCGTCCGTTATAAGCAATACGCTTGTCCGTATTTTGAGAATTTATCTAATATTGTGAAAAATTTCCTTCCTTCAATATGAAATGTGTCCATATGAAGTATGTCTAATGGTTTGGTTGAAGTTTCTGTTATTTATAGTTGGATTTCCTTATTTAGTATGTCATATTTGTTTGCTAGGCAGGTATGGCATTTGTTAACGTATTGTTGTATAATTCTTTTCGCGTTGGGGAAATATATTGTACGTCGTAATTGGAGATGGTTTTCTTCGGAACCGCAGTGTTGCCCTGCTAGGTGAATTTTATGTATCTGTATTTGTTGCTGTTCTAGATCTTCTATGTCCGTTAACAAAATATTAGTTCGCAGAATCTTACATTTCGTTGGGGTGAAAGGAGAAAGTTTAAATTTGGATTGGAAGTTTTCAAGAAATTCATCATCACATGCTATCGCGATGATGCCTGTCGGAGAAGTATGGGCTTTAATTATATGGTCTATAATAGTGTCCATAAAGGTTTTTGATATGATTATAGTAGTTCTTTGTTTATTTTTGAAAATAATTTTATGGAACTTAATGATTAATTGATTCTTGAATTCGTTTAAGTGGGTTTCTGTTGCTTGAATGGTTATTTCAGGATTTTTGGGTATTGGTGTTTCTAGTTTGTCATTTTTTTGGGCCCAGGTTGTTCCTATTTGTTCTAAAGATTCAGTTGTGAATTCACAGGGTTTGGTACTTAATTCCCTGTCGTGGTTGTCTTCAGGGAATCCTAAAAATCAATTGATTTCGTTGTTGATTCCTTATCGGAGTCGCCTCCTGGGAATCTTCAAATTCACTTTGATCGGATGATGTGGTGGTTACATTGATTTCTGGGCTTATTCTAGATAATGCGTCTGTATTACTGTTTAATATGCATTTTTTGTAAATTACTTCATAGTCATATTCTTCTAATTTTAGCCTCCATCTGACCAATTTGGAGTTTGGTTCTTTTAGATTCATTAGCCTTTGAAGTAGTTTGTGGTCTGTTACAATTTTCAAGCGTTTACCGTAAAGGTATGGTCTGAACTGTTTAACGGCCCAAACTATTGCCAGATGTTCTTTTTCTGTTGCACTATAATTTGTTTCGGAAGTATTCAGTGTTCTTGAAGAATAGCAGATGGGCAGATCTTTCTCTATTTCTCCTTGGAACAGTACAGCATCCAAAGCAAAATTGCTACCATCTGTGGTGACTATGAATTCTTTTTCAAAGTCTGGATATTGGAATTGGATTATTACATAAAGTTTCTTTGCACATATTAAAGCAGTTGATGTATTCTTCGTTTAACATTATCTAGAGTAACCCTATAAGAAGGATTTTATTTGCTTTTCTGTTTTAGGCAATGGAAATTTTTTTACTGATTTTATTTTCTCTTGGTTTGGTTTAATACAATCCTCAGATATGATATGGCCCAAAAATGCTAATTTTTTATGCAAGAATTCGCTTTTGTTCAATTGCACTTTCAGATTTACATTTTTTAATCTCAAGAACACTTGTTTTAAGTTTGTGATGTGTTCTTGAAGGCATGGGCTAAAGATGACTATGTCATCCATGTAACAGAGGCAAGAGTTTCCTTGAAGTCCTTGCAGAACATTATCCATAACCCTTTGAAAAGTTGATGGAGCGTTTTTAAGGCCAAAAGGCATCCTTACAAAGCCATGGTGTCCAAAATCCACTGTGAAAGCAGTTAGGGGGAAACCAGATGCTAAATCTAGCGTAGTGAAGTAATTGCATCGCCCTAGTTTATCCAAAATCTCATTGATGTTTGGCAAAGGATACTTGTCGTCAATGGTCTGGTCATTTAATTTGCGATAGTTCACGACTAAGCGCCACTTTACTTTGCCAGAAGCGTCACTCTTCTTTGACACAATCCATATTGGGGAGGACCATGGGGAAAATGATCGCCGAATTATCCCGTCTTGAAGCATTTTAGAGATTTGTTTTTCTACTTTCTCCTTATGTTTGTAAGGATAGCGATAGGATTTAGTAAAAATAGATTTTCTTGTTTAAGATCAATAGACTGTTTTACCGCAGTGGTAAATGTTAAATCCTGACCTTTCTTTTGAAAAATACTCTCGAAATCTTCACATAATTTTTCAATTGATGCTTTTCTTCGGAGTTCAGGTGACTAGTTTCTAATTAGGTTCCTGATATCTATTTATTTCAGAGTGGGAATTTATATATCCGATTGGTTTTCTGAGGCAACTTGCTGAAAACCTGTTCGTCGGATCCTTCGGGGCTAACTTCTGGATTAGTTTCTTCATTAGGTGGTTGGTACCTATCCAAGTCTGGAAGATATTTTGCTTGTTCCTCGAACTGTTCGTAATAATGGATATTTTCGTCTTCATATTGTTCTGCGTTAAATAGTTCACTGGATTGGAATCTTGGGTGTCATATTTGTTGGAAATTAAATTTTTGAGAAGTATTCGGTTGGAAGCTAGTTCTCTGTCTAAATTGGTTGACAGAGCTCTGTCTAAGGGTTTTGTATGTGGTTGTCTAAAATTTTGGCGAAATGGTGGTGAACTGAATAAAAGTTGACCTTGAGGCCTAAAAGGAAATGGTTTGTGATTGTAGTAAGTATTTTGATTCAAGGGCTTAGGGTATAGTAATGGTCTCTGAAAATATTTTGTTTGAACGAAATGTGTGTTACAGGGCACGTTTCTGTAATTCCTAATATAGTACAAATTTTATTCTCGTAGGCGTAAATTGAATGCGTCCGAAATTTTCATCGAATTTCTGGATCGTATACTTGATCCTAAGGCGTCTTTTAATCCCGCGAGAAATATCGATAAGCACATTTCTCTGTATAAACTTTCTTCGTTGTTTTGACTATTGCCTCTGAATTGGACAATCTTACGCAATTTATAATTGCAGATTGAATTTCCATAACTTTTGCGTAGAAAATTTCGATAGTATCCCCTCCCTAATATATTGTATGTAGGTCCTTTATTAGTGAAGTCTCATTCCTCTTGTCACTGTAATGTGATATGAGGTTAGCCTTCATTTCCGCCCAATTTACGTTGGTCCCATACGTGGTTAAGACACCTGCTTGTTACATTTATAACACTAAGGACCGTCTGATTTTCATCAACAATCTTTTCCTGCATGGTACATTTCAACACAACCAAAACATCTTAATCCAAATTGACATTGATTTGACTTTTGTGACAAAAAATTTTCGCAAGGTTTTGAACCCACAGCCTTGAAACTGGTATGGGATCGATTGTGCTGGCTAGTTCTTCGTATTGCCCTAGTTTCTTCTTAAAATCATACATATTTGATGCACCATACAAAACGGCCTTGTTAGGTTCGTAATCAATAACTTCGCCGGTACAATATTGAATTATAGCCTCACCTGAAACATTACCACTAGCACCAATTTCGCGCATCGACATAAGGCAGCTCTTAAAACTTTCGTTACCCTATCTTTTTCTTTCAATCAGCTTTTTATGCATGAGCGTTTTATTTACGTTTCTCCAAATGTATCTTCAAGAAATTCGGCAAATTTTTCCCAAGATTCAATGTGCCTTGTCATCCTCAAATTCTCTTCTGCCGTTTTGTCGCATCTGATTGTTACGGATGATGAAAAGTGTATTCATGAAGACAACTCAAAGCATAAGAGATCATAAGTTTAAAGCTAATGCTCTGTACTCTGTATTTCGTAGGGCCAGCTGGGTGTTATTTATTATGAGCTGCTCAAACTCAATGAAATCATGACCGAGAAATGCTACCCTAAGGTAGTTCTTCTGCATGACAATGCTCTTCCCCATGTTGAGGGACCAGTGAAAATTTACTTGGAATAGCTGAAATGGGAAATCCTATCCCACCATGCCGAACTCTACATACATCGCTCCATCTGATTACCACTTGTTTCGGGCATTGATGACATGTTCAGTTTTTTTTTAAATTTAATTTTCATTTTCACAATTTTTATTTTTTTTTAAATTTTTTATGTATTATTTTATGGTTGTTTTTATAGTTTTTTTATTAAAGCCTTTTATGTTTAATTTTTTTTCTTTTGCTATTTTTATTTGGGTTCATTTTCATTGTTTAATTTATTCTTTTTTGTTTTTATTTTTTTTTTTTTTGGTATTTTTTTTTGTTATTATTGAATTTTATTATTTATTATTATTATTTGCATTTCTTTATTATCTGTTAATTTTTTTTATTATTTCTTTGTGTATTTTGTAATTGTGTAATTTTTTTATATTTAGTTTTTTTATTTTTACACTTTTTATTTTAATTTTTTTAATAGTAATGTTTTTTTATTTTTATTATTTTTTATATATTTTAATATTTTTTACGTACTTTTTTAAGGTTTTTTTATATGTATCTTATTTTATTTTAGTTTTAATTTTTTTAATTTTTGTATATTCTATTTTTTGTTGTGTTCTGTTTTTAATTACAATATATTCGCGTCGATTATAGAATTCGCGGGAGCCAATCAATCGCGGATCAAAAATTGCATATAAAAAAATAGGAAACAATTGGTGTAAATTTAAGTATCCTGGAAAACTTTTATTGACTTACTTGTGATTTAACTTTTTGATTCCCCGTACAAACGCAATAATTTTTGTCCACGACTAACTTATAATCTGCCCATTATACGTTTGTTTCATCAATTATAATGATATCCAATATTCACTGCTAGTTTATCTAGTAGTTTCTTGCCATTTTCATTATTATTAAACTGTGACGTCAAAAGTCGATGAAAATTATTTTAGGAATATTTAAAGTATTTGATTTTAAAATACAATGTTATTTGTCGGTCGTGGACTAAGTTTCATATTCTACTCACGCATAATGGATGTTTTCGTTTATTCATTCCGGATATTCTGGACATTCCGAAAGTGACGTAAATCGTTCTTTTATTTATTCCCTTCCTGCTATTCCTTTTTTGGTCAAATCTTTTATTTATTCGGAATATTTGGAACGCATTCTTTTCGTACACATCGAAAGGTGGAATAGAAATAATATTCTTCTGTCAGATTTTGTGAAAGGTATTGCGAATAGTAAGTAAATATAATTAATAACTAATTAAACATAATTTTAATCATGAATTTAAATTCAAATAAAGAAAATAACTTTAATGAAAGTTAGTATTTATTTGTTTTTTATTTAATTTTGGTGAAATGAGTAACTTATATAAATATTTCTAAAAAAAATGTGTAGAGTATATTTTTAAGTTATAATTTGTAATTTCAGCCAAGGACTGCTTTAAATGGAGTCCAAGGGATATTTTGTGCTTAATACATAATTATTCCTTAAACATCACCAATTTCGATAGATTCCCGAAAAATAAAATTTTGAACGATATTGCCATTAAATTTTTATTAATTGTTGTTTTTAAATAAATAACTAATAAAAAATCAATATGTCGCTAATTAAAAAAAATAAATAAAAATTTCTTGTTTTAATTTGTTATTATTTCAATTTTTTTTATTTTTACTTTAAATAATTTTAATTTCTTTAATTTTTTATTTTATATACATATAGTACATATTTTAATATTGTTTTTTGGCGTTTTTTTTATTATATTTTTAAATATTATTTTTTTTTAACTATATTTTTAATTATTACTAATTTTTTTAATTTTTAACGTTGTTTTTTTAACGTAACTTTTATAATTTTAATTTTAAATTTAATTTTAATTTTTTTTTTATTTTATTATTTGTTATATACAAATGTATGTATTTTAATATTTTTATATATTTTTGTAAGGTTTTTTTAACTAAAACATTTTAATTTTTTAAATTTTATTTTTGTTTTAATTTTTATTTTTTCATGTTTTATTTATATTACTTATTAATGCATTTCTTAATATTTTGTGATTTTTTTTTAATATTTCTTGTTTTAATTTGTTATTATTTTAAATTGTTTATTTGTCTTTAAATAATTTTAATCTTTTTAATTTTTTATTTTATATATAGTACATAATATTTTAATATTTTTTTTGGCGTTTGTTTTATTATATTTTTAATTATTATTATTTTTTTTAACTATATTTTTTATTATTATTAATTTTTTTAATTTTTGTTTTTATTTTTTATTAATGTTTTTAAATTTTTATTTTTATAATTTTTATTTTAAATTTAATTTAATTTTTTTTTTTAATTTTATTATTAGTTATATATGTATTTTAATATTTTAATTTATTTTTATGAGTTTTTTTTTTATATATTTTATTTTTTTTTGTTTGTTTTATTTTTTGTTTTAATTTCTTTATTTCCTTTTTTCATTTTTTATCAATTTTTTCTTGATATTTTTAATATTATTTTCTTTGTTTTAATATTTTTGAATATTTTTATTAATTTTATTTATGTTGTTTATTATTTATTTTATAATTTTTTGGTATATTTTTGGTATATGTATATCATATGTGTGTATTTTTTGGTATATGTATATCATTCATATGTATGTAATATTATTATGGTTTTTTTATAATATTTTAATTTGTTTATTAAGGACTTTTGTTATTACTTTTTTTATTTTATTTTTAATATTTTTTTTTTTTTAAAAATAAATAACTAATAAAAAATAAATATGTAATTAAAAAAAATAAGTAAAAATATTGAAATTTTATTTAATTTATTTTTAAGTGCTTTTTTTGTGTTCGGGTTTTATTTATATTACTTATTTATGCATTTCTTTATTTTTTGTGATTTTTTATTATTATTTCTTGTTTTAATTTGTTATAATTTTAATTTTTTCATTTTTACTTTAAATAATTTTAATTTTTTAAATTTTTTATTTAGTATATAGTACATATTTTAATATTTTCTTTTTTAAATTTCATTATTAGTTATACGGGTGTCCGGGTTTGGGATGCTGATGCATCAACGGGTGATTCCTTGGTTCATTCTAAGAAAAAACCGTGTTTGGAGGGGGTCCATTTTGATATCCTTTGAGATACAGGGTGTTTAAAAAATTTGGTTCAGAAAACAAGTGCATCCATATATTAAACTGTAACTTCCAAAATATTTATCGGATAGCAACCAACTTAGTCTCAATTGAATGGCAATTGTATACGCTATTATTAAGATTTAAGTAGTCATCTTGCATCTGCATCTGCATCCGTTTGAGAGCTATGATGCTTTAAAGTAAAAAAAAATATTTTTTTTTTTTAAATTGAGTTTACAATCCCCAATACATTATTTGTACCCACGTGCCATAGTTTTCTTCGTATTCCGTTTATTCTTAATCTAATTAAGAGATGTTATAGATTAACACCATTTTTTTTATTCCAATACCAATTTTTTTTTTATTTGTAAAACAGTAGGCGATGATTATCAACGCATTTGTTTAAATGTTGAAAAAACAAAAACAAAATATTTTCAGATTCATTCATTAGTTTCGAGTTATTATCTAGTGTTGTATCATTGTTGTGAATCAAAATTCTAATTAATTTTATAAAATTAATAATACCATGGCACAGTTCTCAGGTGAGGAGTACATTGATATCCATTTTGTTTACGGATTTTGCGATGGTAGATTTCCAACACATCGCATTCCTGACGCAAGAGTATTTATAAATATTCATAGGAGACCGAAATATCGTAACAACATCGAATACCCGGGCGGAGCTCCATCCAGTCTCACCAAACCATTTGGATCTCGACGAAGATATAATTCGTAATGTAAAAGCAAATCCTTACATTAGCATAAGGAGTCTCGCTTTACAATTGAACACCTCTCGCTATCGAATTCATCAAGTATTGCACAAGGAGAATCTTCATCCATACCATACAACACCCGTTCAATCTACACACGTGGGCTGCTGAAAAGCCTCATTCATAAAACAAACATCAATTCTGCACCGATTCAGTTTAAATGTATGGGCTGGTGTAATTAGCAATAAGTTAATTGGACCATTCATTGGCCTGTAAGATCCCCCTATCTTACGATATTGGATTTTTGTGTATGGGGAACGATGAAGGCGCTTGTATACTCCAAAGAAATTGATACAAAAGAAGAACGTATACCAACCAAAGGCATACTTAAACGAATTTTAGTCTTTATTCAATCACGAGGAGGGTATTTTGAGTTCCTTTTATAACTCCTCGACCCAAACTTTGTATTGAGGGATTATAGAGGAGGCCCTGGGGAATTAAAATAAAATATAAAAAAAATTATAACGGTTTTCTTTGAAAAAAACTCAATTTTATAAATTTTTATTTTTTTTAATTTAAAGCATCATAGCTCTCAAACGGATGCAGATGCAAGATAACAACTTTAATAATAATAGTAGCCTATAAAATTACTAGTCAAATAAGACTAAGTTGGTTGCTCTCCGATAAATATTTTGGAAGTTACAGTTTAATATATGGATGTACTTTTTTTCTGAACCAAATTTTTTAAACACCCTGTTGCTCAAAGGATATCAAAAATGGACCCCCCCTCCCAATAGGATTTACTTCTCAGAATGAACCAAGGAATCACCCTTTGACGGATCAGCATTCCAAACCCGGACACCCTGTGTAGTACATATTTTAATATTTTTTTTTTTAATTTAATTATTAGTTATATATGTTTATTAATATTTTTATTTATTTTTGTGAGTTTTTTTTATATATTTTATTTTTATTTCTTTTTTTGTTTTATTTTAAGTTTCAATTTTTTTTAATTTCTTTATTTCCTTTTTTCATTTCTTCCAATTTTTTTTGATGTTTTTAATGTTATTTTCTATTTTTGTAATTTTTGAATATTTTTATTTATGTTGTTTTTTATTTGTTTTATAATTATTTTTGTATTATTGCTATATGTCATTTAATTATGTAGGTATTATTATGTTTTATAATATTTTAATTTGTTTATTATGGTCTTTTATTATTACTTTTTTTTATTTTATTTTTAATATTTTTTATTTTTAAAAAATAAATAACTATAAAAAATAAATATGTAATTAAAAAAAATAAGTAAAAATATTGAAATTTTAGTTAATTATTTTTTTTTGTGCTTTTTTTGTAATCGTGTTTTATTTATATTACTTATTAATGCATTTCTTTATTTTTTGTGATTTTTTTTTTTATTATTTCTTGTTTTAATTTGATAGTATCTTAATTTTTTTATTTTTACTTTAAATAATTTTAATTTTTTAATTTTTTATTTAGTATAGTACATATTTTAATATCGTTTTTTTTTAAATTTTATTATTAGGTATATATGAATCGTTTATTCGAGAAAGGGCTCATGTCCACTTTTTCAAATTATTCAGGAAATAAAAAAAACTATATATTGTCAACAAAAATAAGTTTAGGAGGGAATTTGAGTTCGTTGATGAAAATGTGAGTCGTTATGAAGTGTTAAGCTGAATTTCAAGGTTATTTGTCAATTATTTCAGTTTTTATGCTCATTTTTAAAGCATGGACATGAGCCCTTTCTAGAATAAACGAATCGTTTATTCTTGAAAGGGCTCATGTCCACTTTTTCAAATTTGTAATTTAGGGCTTTTTGCAAGTCACATATTTTTTTAAATATTTATTACGTTTACAGTATCAAATGCTCTTTGAGAAGGTTCTGGAATATGGCCATGAAGTTCTGGAATATGGCCATGTATGATGGAACTTGGCTATTTATCAACCGATTAGGATGAAACTCGAAAGGTACAATGAAAATGGGATTCTAAAATGATTTTTAGATGAAGTTCTGGAATATGGCCAAGTAGGATGGAACTTGGCTATTTATCAACCGATTAGGATGAAATTCGACAGGTGCAATGAAAATGGGATTCTAAAATGATTATTAGACGAAGTTCTGGAATATGGCCATGTATGATGGAACTTGGCTATTTATCAATTGATTAGGATGAAACTCGAGAGGTACAATGAAAATGGGATTCTAAAATGATTTTTAGACGAAGTTCTGGAATATGGCCAAGTAGGATGGAACTTCGTTATTTCTCAACCGATTAGGATGAAATTTGAAAGGTACAAGGGGATTGAGATTTAAAAATGATTTATAGATGTAGGTCTGGAATATGGTCAAGTTTCATAATATTTGACCATATTCCAGAACTTCACCTAAAAATCATTTTAGAATCCCATTTCCATTGTGCATGCTCAATTTCATCAAAATTGGATAAGAAATGGGCAAGTTCCTTTCTAATTGGCCATATTCCAGAACTTCCTCTAAAAATCATTTAAGAATCCCATTTCCATCGTACATCCTCAATTTAATCAAAACCGGTTAATAAATGGCTAAGTTCATTCCTAATTGGCCATATACCAGAACCTCCTCTAAAAATCATTTACGAGTCCCATTTCCATTGTGCATGCTCAATTTCATCAAAATCGGATAAAAAATGGCCAAGTTCCTTCCTAATTGGCAATATTCCAGAACTTTATCTAAAAACCATTTTAGAAACCCATTTCCACCACCCACGTCAAATTTCATCAAAATCGGTCAAGAAACAGGTAAGTTCCACTTTAATTGGCCACTTTTTAATCTTGTATCACAATCATAGTTTTATAATAATAAATATTGAACAGAAGTTCTCATCTTACCAATAACAGGAAAAAAAAATGTTTTTAACAGACCCGTTATGCCAGTATAATTTGTAGCTCTTATCAATTTTTTTGAGTAGTGATGTTTTTCTTATTGATATTTTGGATAAATATCAATAAATGGAGTCGATTATTGATAAGTTAAAACTTTTGGTGCAACAGAACTACGAAAAACTTATCAAAAACCTCAAACTTATCGCTTATCAAAATATTACTTATCATTTATCATTTCGCGAATTGGTGCAACATAATTTTGATAAGTGAGTGCTTATTACTTAATATAACTCAATAAAATACTTATCAAATTTAAATTTAGTGCAACAGAAACTTATCAAAAATTATGATAAGTTGATAAGTAATAAGTGATAAGTAGTTGTTGCAATAGAGCCCAGGGCATTACTCTTAAAAAAACCGATATGCATTATGGCACTAAATAGAATAATTAGCGAAACTGAGTTTACTCAAAACTAACACAAATGTCTATACAAGCCTTGCTGTCTCTACACATAGGATATATTGCGGTAGATTAGTTTAGTGATTTGTCGCTATATACTACTGTGGCCAAAACGTAAAGCCAGTTTGTATTTATTTCAAAAAATATTTATTTATTCTTCTGTATTTCGTCGCTTTCAAAGTAATCCCCTCCCGACACAATACACTTATGCTCACGTATTTTCGAATTTTCGAAACAAGAATTAAAGTCGCCTTCCGGGGTAGCCTTCAAAGCGCGTAGCGATTCACGTTTTATATCTTCTATCGTCTCAAAATGATTTCCCGCAGTAGTCGTTGTCGTCGGTAGAGTTTCGGGAATAGCCAGAAGTCACACGGTGCTAAATCAGACAAATACGGAGGTTGTGGAACGATATGGATCGAATTTTTGGCGAAAAAGTCACAAGAACGAGCGTAGTGTGAGAAGGTGCAATATCGTGGTGCAAATACCAAGAATTGTCTGCTCACAATTCTGACCTCTTCTTGCGAATAGCGTAACGCAAACGACGCATAACATTCACATAATACTATCATTGTTGATGGTTTGGCCGGGTGGAAGGAATTCTGAATGGACAACACCACGATAATCGATGAAAACTGTCAACATGGCCTTAAACACTTTCACGGCCTTCTTTGAACTGCTTATACCACTTGTAAACATTCCTTTCCGACAAATCATGGTCCCCGAGGGCTTTCTGCAACATCCTTAACGTTTCTGCACCCGAAATTTCATTTCGCAAACAAAATTTAATGCAACTTTTCTTTGCTCATTATAATTAGAAATTGTAAAAATCCGAATGCACTTTTAGCGTCGTACAAAACCAAGCGTAAAACAAAAACTGATGAATGTTTTGAAATAAAATTTGTCACAGATGTATATCACAATACTGCACAGTAGTATAAGCATGTTATAAAATAAACGAAAAAGTAAAAACACAACAATATTTTAATTTTTAAATATTAGTTTAGTATTTAAAGAGCACATGTCCTGGACATGAGCCCTTTCTAGAATAAATGACTTTTTTTTTTGTAAGGTAGGTGCTGTTCCATTAACCATATGGTAATGTCGTCTTGCCATAAAACGTATATGCTGGTTCTGTGATACAAAACCGTCATAATACTAATTTTGACAAAAAGTGGACATGAGCCCTTTCTCGAATAAACGATTCATATGTATTTTAATATTTTTATTTATTTTTGTGAGTTTTTTTTTATATATGTGTTATTTTTACTTTTAATTTTTTTTTAGTTTTTCATTTTTTTTCAATTTTTTTTGTTTTTTTAATGTTATTTCTTCGGTTTTGTTATTTATGAATATTTTGATTATTTTTATTGTTGATGGTTTTTATTTATTTTATAATTTTATAATTTTTGTATATCATATGTATGTAGGTATTATTATGTTTTTTTTTATAATATTTTAATTTGTTTACGATAAGTACCACAAGCGAACTCCTAGATTTGGTTCACACCGAAGTAGTGCGAATATACATGTTATTAAATTTGTTTTCATACGAGTATTATTTGCAATATGACGATTATAAAAAAAAATGAAACTAGAAAAATTAAACTTTTCGGTTTTGCCTATATTTTTTTAACTAAAAATTCTTCTAAAAGAAGATTTTGGGTGCATCCGTATTTACAAAATAACGTTAGTTAATCGTTCAAATCTAGGTACCAAACTTCCCATATTATCACAATTTTCGATCGCTTGCAATATTTGGTGACCGACTACGTCATTTTCACTTTTTCTTTTTTTTGCTGATATTTTGACAGGATTCTCTTTTTCTACGTTAATTTTAGTTTCCATGGTGTAGTTTGATAATGTACTGAAATTGAACGTAATTAAATTTTATAATATTCAGACGCAAAAACAAAAACAACATACGATGGGGTATCTAAACACGGTAACAAAAATTGTAATGCATTGTGGTGCACCCATTTTATTTGTTTTCCTTCTTTTGCCCCACTGCCACTTGGAGTATTTTTTTCTGCCCTGATATTATGGAAAAATGTGTCTTTTAAATTCTTCCATTTCGTTTTACAATCGAGAACTGTAAATAAAAATTGTTATCATAATAAAATACATAATTATTTTCGTGCAATTATATTATTATTTTACCTGTATATTCGAGTAAATTAGGTATATCTGCCCAAGTCACATTTCGCTTATTTCTGTTGGAATAATCTTTGTTTTTTCTGTCATACAAATGTGGATACGCGCTGACCTGATTTATGAGCTTTTCTTCAAAATCGTTCTTCATTTGAGATTTCGACATAATAAGATTTTAATTATTCAATAAATATTAATATTACCATCTTAATAAAACGTAAATTTAATTTATAATTTATATACAGCGCAACACTAAAACCGGCAAATTAATTTTATTTCTTTATTCTCCAAGCACGATCACGTTAAAATTGTAATGAAAATTTAAGGTTAGGTTACATTTATTAGTACGAGCGCTACCATTCGTACTAATAAATAGTTGTGGAACGCGAGTGGAACATGTTCATTTTTGTGCAATTTTCTACGAAATGTCAAGGTTTATATGAATTTAATAAATTTTCTTGTTTTAAAGGAAAATTGTGTATACATTTTTAATTAAATTCCTAATAAAAGTGATTGTTGATAATATATAGGAATTTAATTAATTGTGAGTACTAATTTTTAAAAATAAGTTTTCTCGCAGTTCGCTATTCGCGTTGGATGTGAACACCGCTTTAAGGTCTTTTATTGTTACATTTTTTATTTTATTTTTAATACTTTTTATTTTTAAAAAATAAAAAACTAATAAAAAAAAAGAATAAAAATAAGTAAAAATATTGAAATTTTATTTAATTTTTTTTTTTTTTTTGTATTCGTGTTTTATTTATATTCGTGTTATACTTGATTTTTAATTATATTATTTATTATTATCAATTTTTTTAATTTTTTATAATTATTGTTGAGTTTTTTTCAACGCAGTTTCCTTTATTTTATTATTTTTATCAAAAATTGTATTTGAATATTGTCTGTTTTTAATTATGTTTTATTTTTATTTATTTCTGCTTTTTATAGACAATTGGCCATTAAACATTAATTAATTATAACATATTTATAGTTATTGTTTTTCTTAATATTTCGACTTGTTAGTCATATTCATAGCAAACAAAATGACTTACAAACTGGAAAACAAAAATTTAATTAAAGCTAACTTTAAAAACATCTTTAAAACAAGTTAAAATTATTTAATTATATCGTTTAAATAAATTTTAATTTTAACTTGTTTTTAAAGATGTTTTTAAAGTTAGTTTTAATTAAGTTTTCCTTTTCAAGTTTGTTAGTTGTTTTGTTTCCCATGAATATGACTAACAAGTTGAAATATTAAGAGAAACAATAATTATAACTATGTTATAATTAATTAATTTTTAATGGGAAATTGTCTGTAAAAAGCTGAAATAAATAAAAATAAAAAATAATATTTTTATGTATTATTTTATTATTAAGATCTTTTATATTTATTTGCTTTATTTTGTTTTTGTATTTCATTTTTATTTTGTGTTTCTTTTTTGAAATTATATTATAAATTATTACATAAATGTATTTATTTGGTTTTTGTATTCATTTTTTTTATCGTTTTGTTACTAAAGTTTTTAATTTTCAATTTTTATTTTTATAATTTATATTTTAATATTTTTATATATTTTTTTGAGGTTTTTTTTTATTTTTTTAATTTTATTTTTAGTTTTAATTTTTTTTTTTTAAATTTTTAATTTCCTTTTCTCATTTTTATTTTTTATTTTTTTTGAGTTTTTTAATGTTATTTCATTTGTTTTGTTATTTTTGAATATTGTTTATTTTGTAATCTTTTCAATTGTACATTTTTATTATTTTGATTTTTGTTGTTCCTTATTTATTTTATGTTTTTTTTTTATTTGTTTGATAGTTTTATTTGCTTTATTATTTTTTTTTTTTTAAATTTTTAGTGTAATATTTTTTTGTAGTTAATTTTTTTTTAATAATTTTATTATTTTGTGTCTTTTTTTTTAATTATATTACTAATTACATAAATGGTATTTATTTCTCTATTTTTTTAATTATTTTTTTTTAATTTTGTTAATAATGTTTTAAATTTTTATTTATAAAATTTCTACTTTAAATTTTTTTATTTTAGTTTTTTTGATACATATACTTATGTATTTCAATAATTTTATGTATTTTTTGAGGTTTTTATAATTTTTTTTATTAATTTATTAGTTTTTTAATGTTATTTCCTTTATTTTGCTATTTTTGTAATATTTTTTATTTTTTATTTTTATACATTTTTTTTAATCGTTTTAATTTTTAATTTATTTCTGTTTAATTTTTGTTTTTTTTATTCATTTTATTATTTTTGATGTATTATTTTATTGTTTTATATAATTATTTTTTTGATTGTTTTTAAAGACCCCTACTTTTGTTTTGATTTGCTTTATTTTGTTATTTTCTTTAAATTTTTGATCTTTTTAACTAATTTTAATTAGGTTTTGTAGTCTTTTTAGAATTTAGATATATGTATTACTTTTTATTTTATGTGCATTTTATTAGTTTTTATTGTTTTTTTGATTATTTCTTGTTAATCCTTTTTTATTTAATTTCTCTATTATTTTTTATTTGTTATTTTTAATTTTTTATTTTTAAATGTTTTTATTATTTTTAAATTTTTACTAAGTCTTTTATTTTTTTTATTATGTCATGTTTAATTTTTTTAATTTAAATTTAAATTTTTAATTTTTTAATTTATTTTTTATTTTGTTTTTTTATTTTTTTCTGTATCTTTTTGTGTGTGTTATTTTTTGAATTATATTATTTATTATTATATTCCTTTAATTTTTTTGAACTCTTTTTATAATTTTTTTATTTTTATTTCTTCAACAGTTTATTTAAAATTTCTACTTCATTTTTATTTCAAAATAATTGTTATTTTTTTTATTATTTTTTTTTATTTTCCTTTATTTCTTTATTATTTTTGTGTTCTTTTTAAGAATAATTATATTATATAATATGGTTTTTTAAAATTTTTTTATTATTACTTTTTTCATGTTAAGTTTTTTTTAATTTTGCTTATTTGTGTATTTTTTAGAACTAATAGTGTTCTGATCTAAAATCATCTACGATAATTCGGTTCAATTCAATTTACCAGACCGTATGGAACGCCAATGGGAAGAAGCTATAGATTAATATAAATTAATAAATTAAGTTAGAAGCAAAGTTTTCATTAGTCCATGAGACTACCTCGGGTGCATTCAGCTCTGCCAGCAGTTGGCAATGTGTTGAGTAAAATTAGCGCGATGAGTTTTGAATGCTCATGATACATTAAAAAATGCATGACAATGTGATAGCCAAGATGTACTTATTCTACCAGTAGATTTCCGCTGCCAACATTTTGGGAGATCAAGAATGCACCAATTGTAATCAAATAAAATTTATTTAAATATAAAAATAAATAAAATAAAAAATTGTATTTCCGTCTGATTCGTTTAGTATGTATTACGAAATGTGCCATACCTTATTTCGAGTATCTAGTGCCATACGAAGATATAAATAAAAGATGTTTATTAATTAAAAATATTTGACAATAAAACGCAGCTTGTTACAATTTTGGTTCTTTTATTACTATATTAACGATAATATATTTGTGCAGTTGTAATGGGCTACATCAATCTTTTTTGAAGCCACACGAACGAGAAAGTATCAACAAAACAGAACAAATGACCGAGTTAGTACGTCACTTGAGTACAGTATATACGTAATACCTTTGCATTTACTACTTAATGCCACAGAGAATACCACAGTAGCATGCCCACATTTTTTGGCGGCAAAAAAAAACACAACATCAATTTGATGCTAAAAAAAATCCTGTTCAAAATCAGGATTAAGGCAAATTCCAGCTTACAGATTATGAAATTTTCGAGAAAGTCCTAACAAGGCAACATACATCTGGATCAGCTGCCTTTGGTCTTCGAGGTAATGCCGTTTAACTTCAGCTACCCACCCCAAATCGTTTTATCTGCATAGGGTTACGATATTAAGTAATTTTTAAAGTTTTACAAATGTGGGGTGATACCAGGCGTATTAAAAAAACCTTCCAGAATTTCAACTTTGATCTGTCGTTTGACAAATAAATTTCAGAACCTAAAATAACCATTCTCAAATCAGTATTTTCTAAATTTAAACACTCTTGCGTTTTAGGAAATTTCTGTGGTGGACGAAACGTAAGCTTTATTTGGGGCACAATATTTTTTACTGGAAAAGTATAAGCGATGAATGCATTAAAGGCTAACTGCCGATTGAAATCCAGCTTAAAAAACATATTCACTATTCCTTGATGTTTATTCGTACTTTGAAGTACTTTTTATTTCAATTCGTGACTTGCTGCTTCCGAAAATAAAATTGGTGAGAAAAAATATTCGCAATCAAAATTTGGCAGAATGTGGCAGAACCTTTTTTAAGATTGGTTAGAAAAATTTAAAAATCACTGGACCAAGTATTTATTTACCTCACAAGAACTTATCACGTTAAGAATCATTTTTTTTTGTGTTGAACTATACTCTCTTGGGATAAAATATTGTAAACAACGTACCTCTTATTTTGCACACTTCACTATTTCAAACTGTGCTAATTTTGCAAGTCTCGTAACAAGTTTAACCAGCCAACCTTTCTTAAGGGCATTCAAAATCTAAAATTGTTTCATTTGAAAATCTAAAATTGTTGCGTGAAAGTTGTGGTCAAAACAGATAAAATTCAGCACACAACTGAGTTTAAAAAGAGTAAAAAAAAACCGGAGCTGCAGCTGTAGCGTAGCATCCAAAGATGTCTCTATTCTCGTGCCACACATTTACTTTACATATTCTTCAAACAATTTTTTATCCCTAGAATTTCTACAATCATATAATTTTTGGGACAATTAAATGTTTTTGTCACATAAATCATTTGCCAAACGATTTATCATTTGTATTTTCTACGTATTCTGAATCAAGCGTATATAATTTAATTTTCCCTGGGGTGTAGTTATGACGCGAAAACTCAACCAAAGGAAAATTAAAATTGCGAACAATACCAAACATAATGTAATTTTTAATATTTACAAAAACAAAATTTTTTGTTAAATATTCCGCTGGATTTCCCAAGCCACTGTTGCGCAAAAATAATCCTTTTATTTATTTCTAAACCGCAATTATTAAAAAAAAAGAACGAATTTTTTTTTTAAATCAGAACAGCATGAATGAAAACATAAAATAATCTCAAGTTTGAAAACTATTATTCCGGATATTAAAGCTTTCAAGAGTACTAATATATCTAGAAGTATTATATAGTAGGTATTATGAGTATACATAAAAAGCTTTTATAGTATTGAAAACAACTTTTTTTTATGTGCTCTCTTTGAAGTTAAGGCATGTGTGTGCTTACATACAGAAATAATGGGTTTTCCCATAAATAAAAGGAAAATTACTGTGTTTAAAGCCGTTACGTATGTGTACATCATACAAAGCTTGACATTTTTTTTTTGTATTTTGGTAGCTAACCCGTAACAAAGCATTTACATTATTCGTTTTTTTTTTGATGGCCATTTCGTTAAAAATTTAAACGAAAATTTTTGTAATTAAAAATTTCAGTGTATACCAACAAAATATTTTTTTCATTTTTCATCATAATGATTTCCTTCATCGTTGAATGATGTTTATTTGACAATACGAGTACATATTTGTAATATTTCAGATTATTTCAATGTTTTATGTACTGAAATGTATCTAAAAGAACTTTGGTTTCCTTTATTTTTTACTTTATTTTTTGTGTGTACCATCTTTCGCGATATAAGAAATCAGATGGAAAGATATTGTAATTAATGGAAGGAAATTGAAACTTTTTTTTATTTAATTTGTGTTTTTTTGTTGGCTTTGATTCATCTTTTGGTTGGCAACAATTTTATTTCTTGTATTATGTATTTTTTGCGATTTTTTGGTTGTTGACGGACGCTGGTGTAAATTGAAAAGCGGAAAAATAACAATATAAATGGAGATTAATGAAATTCGAAGATGTTTATGCAGATTGTTTTTCCTTGTGGTACATTTTGAGGAAGAAACTTTTACAAAGCTTTTGTTCAGCTGTCCTTGTAATATAGATTGCTCAGATACATGCGAATGAAAATAATTAGTTTGCTTGATATTGATAAATGAGACTAAATGATCCGTAATATATTAACTAAATACTCCTATAACATAATTTTGGTATAATTTTATGTAGATACTATAAAATTCTTATAATTGGCTTATAAACAGTGAATATTTTCTATGTTTTAGTCGCTAAATGTTTGTTGAATGGTATCCTACTAGGTTAACTTAATCCATTCAAAACATCAGAGGTAAATATTTAGAGATTTAGAGCTTATTCTGTGGTTACTCTAAAATACCTCAGAAATTAAATAGACTCGGAATTAATCCAAAAAATAAATAGCCCAGTTATTCATTGTTCTCAACATAACGATAAAGGTATTTATTTATTTATATATTTGCAACAAATTAAGTTCTTTTTTTTTTTTCAGATTCAAGGAACATTATTATTTTAAAGGCCTTCCACGAATTACTTGTTCCAACTGATCAGGCCAAAAATATACTAACAAAAAAAAATTGAAAGTTCAGTATTACTGACTCACAAAGCTCTTCCTTAGAGTAAACATTAAAGATATTTTGCAGCCGCGTCGCGAAAAATATTTGGAAGACGGAATTTTGTAACAGCCATCAGTTTTTATCATCGAAGACCTGGAAAGTAGCTATTACTATACAATATATGATGGAAATTGTGTACAAATTTGATAATTTGATTGCTTCTGGGAAGCTGTTTCAGGTTCTTCAAAAATTTCGTAAATTTAAAATCTGTGTTAATCCTTTATAATAACTATTATAAAATTAATTAAGTACAGATTAAATTCTCTGAAATACATTATAAAATATTCTTTATGTACTACAAATAAATGAACATAAATAGTTTGTATAACCATAATTAAACCATCTACTACCATGCCCGTCGCGATGTCGCCTCAGCCAATGCTAGCTTGGTCGAGTTTCTCAGGTGATTCTAAATTAAAATCATTTTGACGATTATTTATTAATCCTAATATAAATACCAATATCAACGTAATTACCAATACCAATACTAATAATAAAACTAACAATACTAATACCAATTTCACACCGATACCAATACCAACATCAATACTAACATTAATACATTAATGCTTCGAATAATTCAACTTAATTTTAACAAAAATTAATTTAATTTTATTAAATTCGAATTTTTTTTCACCATTAATTCTTTAATTAAAATCAGCCCTTAATACCCTTAAATAAATTAAATTCAATTCGACATCTAAATTAAAAAGACAGCCAATTAATCACTAACCTGAAATTCGAGATGCATAGAAAATTTTAATTCTAAATTATTATAATTAAAAAAAAAGATATTAGTAAATACCTTTTTTAAATATTCTAAACTAAAATTCTAAAATCAGTAACTAAAAATCTGAAACCAAAAAATTTAATCTCCAAATCTATAGCTAGCTTGGCTCTAGACTTACTAGACTAACTTACCTTCACCTTCAAAATCAAAGTTAAAATAAATAATTTCTTATGGCTATTCTGCTTAAAATCCCACTGCGATATAATTTAAATTAGATTTGGAACTCATTAAATAATAATAGCTTTAAGTTGTCCTTACTAAATAAAATAAAATAATTAGAGTATCCACATTAGCGTATTCTCTCATTTAAATTCAAAATTTCAAATCCTAAATACCAATTTCCAAATCACAAAACTAAAATTTCAAATTCCAAATTCCAAAGTTTAAATTAAAATTTCAAATTTCAAACATTAAATTTTAAATTTCAAACTTCAATATCCAAATTATAAATTTCAAACTTCAAATTTCAAATTGTAAATTTCAAATTATAAATTTTAAATTTCAAATTTTAAATTTTTAATTTCAAATCCAAAATAAAATTTCAAATTTCAAATCCTAAATACCAAATTCCAAAATTGAAATTTCAAATTTCAAATTCCAGGGTTTAAATTCCATATTTCAAATTCAAAATTTCAAATTTCAACCTTCAAATTTTAAATTTCAAACTTCAATATCCAAATTATAAATTTCAAACTTCATATTTCAAATTGTAAATTCCAAATTTCAAATTTTAAATTTCAAATTTTAAATTTCAAATTTTTAATTTCAAATTCTCAACTTTAAATTACAAATTTCAAATCCTAAATACCAAATTCCAAATTCCAAAACTAAATTTTCAAATTCCAAATTCCAAAGTTAAAATTCCCAATTTCAAATTCAAAATTTCAAACTTCAAATTTTATATTTCAAACTTCAATATCAAAATTATAAATTTCAAACTTCAAATTTCAAATTGTAAATTCCAAATTCCAAATTCCAGAACTAAAATTTCAAATTCCAAATTTCAAATTTCAAATCCTAAATAAAAATTTCCAAATTCCAAAACTAAAATTTCAAATTCCAAATTAAAAAGTTTAAATTCCAAATTTCAAATTCAAAATTTCAAACTTCAAACTTCAAGTTTTAAATTTCAAACTTCAATATCCAAATTATAAATTTCAAATTTCAAATTGTAAATTCCAAATTCCAGAACTAAAATTTCAAATTCCAAATTTCAAATCCTAAATAAAAATTTCCAAATTCCAAAACTAAAATTTCAAATTCCATAGTTTAAATTCCAAATTTCAAATTTCCAACTTTAAATTTGAAATTTCAAACGTACAACGCTGAACGTACAATGGTTTGGACGTAGTTGGATAACACCCACCCCAGAAAGACAAACCATATTCCAATTTGGCCATAACCAAAGCATGAAACGTAATTTTCAACACCGAAACCGGACATAAATTACGGAGGAGGTAAAAAATACGCGAGGCAGATGCCATGTAACATTTTAACTTGGACACATGCGTTTTCCAACTAAGGTTAGTGTCCAAATGTATGCCAAGATACTTAAAAGAGCTGACTAGCTCAAAAGAAAGATTAAAAACATGAGCAAGAATAGGGCTGATAACTCTAGAACTGGCTTTCAAAATGTTATTGCTAATACCTTCACTATCGAACGACTCTTTCGGCTCCAACAAATCAATAATATCTAAAATCTCACCATTAGAAACCGAAGTCAAAAAGGATGTTTCCGAACAGTAATCATACGGAAGGTCATGGTTTATAGTTGTGATATTCGAGAAAAATTTTGTTCTAAGCTTATCAGCAACGCTAGTAAAATAACAGTTGAATACATTGGAAATATCTACTTCATTAGTAAGCGAATGCTGCTATCAGATAAAATATTTCCAATAGAAGGTGCTTTAGGCGTTTTTGTTAAAATTTCATTTACAAGGCTCCAATTTTTTTTAACGTTACCTCCATTAATTGAGAAACGATTCATGTAATACCGTTCTTTCTCACTCTTCACATCAACATTAATTTGTTTACAAATACAATCGTATATTTCACGCAGACACGTATCATTTGGATGTTTTTTTAGTTTTTTTCGAAATTGGTTCCTATTTTTGATTCGACTGGCCAGATTAAGTGAGATCCATGGCTGTAAAAGCCTGATATTTTTGACCAAAGAATAAAAATAACACTGCTTCAAAATGTTAGTAAAAATGCAATAAAATTTATCAAGAGCTAGAGACGTATCAACTAGATTCAGAACAGGAGTCCAGTCAGCCTGTTCGACGAGTTCATTTAATAACAATAGTAATATTAACTATTTTTTTCCGACCACAATAAAAATTAGTACAGGCTGTCAAAACTGTATCAAATTTGAATAATATCTCAATGAAGTGATGATCAGAAATCTTAAGGTCGATTGCAGATGACTTGAGGCATGAAAGATCATTTGATCGAAGACGAGCAAAGAAGTGATCAATGCAAGTGAATGATGATGCTGTCACTCGAGTAGGCACATTAATCAACGGTTCAAGGCCAAAAGAAGACATAAGAAACATATAATCTTCGCAATGTGGTGGAAAATTAAGGAAATCAATATTAATGTCACCGACAATAAAGAGATTCCACAATTTAATATTGCTAATAAAATCCGAAATTTCAGGCAGAAATACATTAACTGGAGTGTCGTGTAATCTATCATATAAATACATAAAATTACAAAAATTTCATCAGACATGTTCCAATCCACCCTTACAATATCAGCCGAAGATAAATTAAATGCAAACAATTCCAACAATTCCAAATTCCAGAACTAAAATTTAAAATTCCAAATTTCAAATTTTAAATTTCAAATTTCAAATTTTTTATTTCAAATTCCTAACTTTAAATTTCAAATCTTAAATACCAAATTCCAAATTCCTAAACAAAAATTTCAAATTTCAAATTCCAAAGTTTAAATTCCAAATATCAAATTCAAAATTTCAAATTTCAATCTTCAAATTTTAAATTTCATACTTCAATATCCAAATTATAAATTTCAAACTTCAAATTTCAAATTGTAAATTCCAAATTCCAAATTCCAGAACTAAAATTTCAAATTACAAATTTCAAATCCTAAATAAAAATTTCCAAATTCTAAAACATAAATATCAAATTCCATAGTTTAAATTACAAATTTCAAACATTAAATTTGAAATTTCAAACTTCAATATTCCAATTATAAATTTCAAACCTCAAATTTCAAATTGTAAATACCAAATTTCAAATTTTAAATTCCAAATTTCAAATTTTAAATTTCAATTTTTAAATTTCAAATTATAAATTTCAAACTTCAATATCCAAATTATAAATTTCAAACTTCAAATTTCAAATTGTAAATTCTAAATTCCAGAACTAAAATTTCAAATTCCATAGTTTAAATTCCAAATTTCAAACTTTAAATTTGAAATTTCAAACTTAAATATTCAAATTATAAATTTCAAACCTCAAATTTCATATTGTAAATTCCAAATTTAAAATTTTAAATTCCAAATTTCAAATCCAAAATAAAAATGTCCAAATTCCAAAACAATTTCAAATTCCATAGTTTAAATTTCAAATTTCAAATTCCAAATTTCAACTTTAAATTTGAAATTTCAAACTTCAATATTCCAATTATAAATTTCAAACCTCAAATTTCAAATTGTAAATACCAAATATCAAATTTTAAATTTCAAATCCTAAATTCTAAATTCCAAAATTAAAATTTCAAATGTCAAATTCCAAAGTTTAAATTCCAAAGTTTAAATTCCAAATTTCAAATTCAAAATTTCAAATTTCAAATTTCAAATTTTAAATTTCAAACTTTAATATCCAAATTGTAAATTTCAAACTTCAAATTTCAAATTGTAAATTCCAAATTCAAGAACTAAAATTTCAAATCCTAAATAAAAATTTCCAAATTCCAAAACTAAAATTTCAAATTCCATAGTTTATATTCCAAATTTCAAATTCCATAGTTTAAATTCCAAATTTAAAATTTAAAATTTCAAACTTTAAATTTGAAATTTAAACTTCAATATTCCAAATAAAAATTTCAAAACTTCAATATTCCAATTATAAATTTCAAAGTAAATACCAAATTTCAAATTCCAAATGGTATATTTTTAACTTCAAATTCCCAACTTTAAGTTTCAAATTACAAATCCTAAATTCCAAATTTCAAATTCCAAAATTAAAATTTCAAATTCCAAAGTTTAAATTCTAAATTTCAAATTCAAAATTTCAAATTTCAAACCTCAAATTTAAAATTTCAAACTTCAAATTTCAAATTGTAAATTCCAAATTTCAAAATTTAGATTTCAAATTTTAAATTTCAAATTCCAAATTTCAAATTTTTAATTTCAAATTCCAAATTTCAAATTTTTAATTTCAAATTCCTAACTTCAAATTTCAAATCTTAAATACCAAATTCCAAATTCCTTATCTTAAATTTCAAATTCCAAAGCTTAAATTCAAAATTTCAAATTTCAAACCTCAAATTTAAAATTTCAAACTTGAAATTTCAAATTGTAAATTTCAAACTTCAAATTTCATATTGTAAATTCCAAATTTCAAATTTTAAATTTCAAATTTTAAATTTCTAATTCCAAATTTCAAATTTTTAATTTCAAATTCCTAACTTCAAGTTTCAAATCTTAAATAACAAATTCCAAATTCCTAAACTAAAATTTCAAATTTAAAATTCCAAAGTTTAAATTACAAATTTCAAATTCAAAATTTCAAATTTCAAACTCCAAATTATAAATTTCAAACTTCAAATTACAAATTGTAAATTCCAAATTCCAAATTTTTAATTTCAAATTCCTAACTTTAAATTTCAAAACTTAAATACCAAATTCCAAATTCCAGAACTAAAATGTTAAATTCCAAATTTCAAAGTTTAAATTTCAAATTTGAAATTCAAAATTCCAAATTCCAAATTTAAAATTTTAAATTTCAAATTCCAAATTCCTAAAATAAAATTTCAAATTCCAAAGTTTAAATTCCAAATTTCAAATTCAAAATTTCAAATTTCAAGTTTCAAATTATAAATGTTTCAAATTACAAACCCTAAATTCCAAATTCCAAATTCCAAAATTAAAATTTCAAATTTCAAAATTTAAATTCCAAATTTCAAATTCAAAATTTCAAATTTTCAAATTTCAAACTTCAAATTTCAAATTGTAAATTCCAAATTTCAAATTTTAAATTTCAAATTTTAAATTTCAAATATTCAATTTCAAATTTTAAATTTCAAATTTTAAATTTCAAATTTTAAATTTCAAATTCCAAATTACAAATTTTTAATTTTAAATTCCTAACTTTAAATTTCAAAACTAAAATACCAAATTCCAAATTCCAGAACTAAAATGTCAAATTCCAAATTTCAAAGTTTAAATTTCAAATTTGAAATTCAAAATTACAAATTTCAAATTTTAAATTTCAAATTCCAAATTCCTAAACTAAAATTTCAAATTTCAAAGTTTAAATTCCAAATTTCAAATTAAAAATTTCAAATTTCAAATTATAAATGTTTCAAATTACAAACCCTAACTTCCAAATTCCAAAATTAAAATTTCAAATTCCAAAGTTTAAATTCCAAATTTCAAATTCAAAATTTCAAATTTTCAAATTTCAAACTTCAAATTTCAAATTGTAAATTCCAAATTTCAAATTTTAAATTTCAAATTTTAAATTTCAAATATTCAATTCCAAAATATTGAACTTTCAAAAGAAACAATTACTTATCGCAGTAGCAAGAAGTTAAAGCCCTGGATGAATTATTATCTTTTGTGTAAAATTAATAAACTTAAAAAATTTTCTAAAAAATTAAGAAGGTATCCAAATAACACTCGGTTAGAAAATTATGTAAGAAAACTCTCTAAGCATGTAAATATGACTGTTAAACGGGTCAAAAGAGTATATTACAAAGATAAATTTGGTTTAATAGGGAATAATCCTAAGCTTATGTGGAAGGAAATTGATGATATTTTGGGTAGAAATACGTCCCAAAACAAAAACCAAATAACACAAATTTATGAATATCAATCAAATGTTCTTCTTACTGATGATCAGAATATATGTAATGAATTTAATAAATTTTTTATAAATGTTTCATCCGATATAACTTCCAATATTTTTCCTAATAGTACTAACAGTGGAGAGCAGAAACAATTTATTTTTGGAAACCGAGATAGTTACTGTACTTCTTGTTATTTCGATGAAATTAATTCTTTGGAGATTATTTCTGAAATTCTGAAGTTAAAAAACAAACATTCTAAAGGATTTGATGGAGTAGATAATATCATTGTTAAAAATTGTGCCTGGTATTTGGTTGATGTATTAAAATTTTTATTTAATTTAAGTCTAAAGAGCGGAATTTTTCCAGACGCCTTAAAAATAGCTGTTGTTATTCCAGTTTTTAAAAAGGGTGATGCTCTGCAATTAAACAATTACCGACCGATCTCACTATTGAGTACTTTTTCCAAATTATTTGAGAAATTAATTAAACGACGATTAGTCTCTTACCTTGGTAAAATAAAATTTTTTAGTGATCACCAATTTGGATTCATAGAAGGAAAATCTACGGAAGAAGCTCTTTTAAATTTTCTGAGCAATATTTATTTAGCAATTAACAACTCTCAGAAATGCTCAGCAGTATTTTTGGACATTTCAAAAGCATTTGATACTGTTAACCATGACATACTCATAATGAAATTGTCAAGTATTGGTGTTAGAGGCAAAATATTAGATTGGTTTATAAGTTACCTTCGTAAGCGTAGTCAAATTGTAAAAATTAATAATGTGAATAGTCCTCCAGGTCTTCTAAAATGTGGTGTTCCTCAGGGCTCAGTTTTGGGGCCCTTATTGTTTTTAATTTATTTCAATTCTATCTTTGAAATTAATCTTAGAGGGTGTGCTACAGCGTTTGCAGATGATTTGGCTTTGACATATGCGTCTAATGATTACGTTGATATTCAACGGTTTATCTATATTGATTTATGCACTCTAAGTAAATGGTTTTTTTATCATCGGCTTGTTGCTAGTGAAAAATCTAGAATTATGCATTTTAGACGGCCCGACATAACAGTTTATCAAAACTTTTTCAAGTATCACGTATACCCGTGTGATAAGAATCCATGTTTTGGGCAATGTTTTGATTTGCCCTGCGTAAATGAGTTTAAATACTTAGGTGTAACAATTGACTCACAGCTAAATTGGACCTCCCACCTAACTAATATCAGGAAAATTGTTATTACTGCAGTGCATAAATTTTATAATCTTCGACCTTTGTGCCCTTCTTTTATTTTAAGAAGGTTATATCATGCTCTTGTTGAATCTATCTTAATGTATGGTATAACTAGTTGGGGTGGAATTTACTTTGCTAATATTGCAGATCTTTTTGTAGCGCAAAAAAGAATTATCAAATTAATTTATGCTTGTCCAAGGAATACACCCACTATTCCGCTTTTTCGCGAGTTAAACTTGTTGCCTCTAAGGTATTTGTATGTTTTTAAAGTATTGAAAATGTTTTTTGTTCGTAGCAATAGTTATCATAGTCGAATATACCACGTGTATAATATGAGAAATCCAAACAATTTTGTCGGTCTTCGTTGTAATAGTGAAAGGTTTAGAAGATTTTATTTATATATGGCACCTTATTGGTTCCATCTTTTACCTAAAAATGTCAAAATGCTTCCATCTGCGCAGAAACATAAATTTAACAGGGAAATTCGGACTTGGTTACTTGACATCGATGATATCGAGCAATATTTTTAGTATAAATGTTAAATTATCATACATTATGTTCTAATGTGCCGTCGTGTAGTTAAATATATCTATTTTAATAACTGAGCTTGTATTTTGTTGAAGATTATTGTTAATTATGTAAACAAAGAATATTATATAAATTTTAATTAAAATTTGTTTTAAATTGCTCCACTACAGACATAATGTCTATAGGAGCTGTACTTTATTTCATATTTTATAATGTTGTTTCAACTAGATTTTAATTTTGTATTTATTTTATTGAAATAAAGATAGTAATAATAATAATAATAATAATAAAAATTTCAAATTCAAAATTTCAAACTTCAAATTTCAAATTTTAAATTCCAAATTTCAAATTTTTAATTTTAAATTCCTAACTTTAAATTTCAAAACTTAAATACCAAATTCCTAATTCCAGAACTAAAATGTCAAATTCCAAATTTCAAAGTTAAAATTTCAAATTTGAAATTCAAAATTTCAAATTTCAAGTTTCAAATTAAAAATGTTTCAAATTACAAACCCTAAATTCCAAATTACAAATTCCAAAATTAAAATTTCATATTTCAAAGTTTAAATTCCAAATTTCAAATTCAAAATTTCAATTTTTCAAATTTCAAACTTCGAATTTCAAATTGTAAATTCCAAATTTCAAATTTTAAATTTCAAATTTTAAATTTCAAATATTCAATTCCAAATTTCAAATTCAAAATTTCAAACTTCAAATTTCAAATTTTAAATTCCAAATTTCAAATTTTTAATTTTAAATTCCTAACTTTAAATTTCAAAACTTAAATACCAAATTCCTAATTCCAGAACTAAAATGTCAAATTCCAAATTTCAAAGTTAAAATTTCAAATTTGAAATTCAAAATTTCAAATTTCAAGTTTCAAATTAAAAATGTTTCAAATTACAAACCCTAAATTCCAAATTACAAATTCCAAAATTAAAATTTCATATTTCAAAGTTTAAATTCCAAATTTCAAATTCAAAATTTCAATTTTTCAAATTTCAAACTTCGAATTTCAAATTGTAAATTCCAAATTTCAAATTTTAAATTTCAAATTTTAAATTTCAAATATTAAATTTCAAATTTTAAATTTCAAATTTTAAATTTCAAATTTTAAATTTCAAATTCCAAATTAAATTTTTAATTTTAAATTCCTAACTTTAAATTTCAAAACTAAAATACCAAATTCCAAATTTCAGAACTAAAATGTCAAATTCCAAATTTCAAAGTTTAAATTTCAAATTTGAAATTCAAAATTACAAATTCCAAATTTCAAATTTTAAATTTCAAATTCCAAATTCCTAAACTAAAATTTCAAATTTCAAAGTTTAAATTCCAAATTTCAAATTAAAAATTTCAAATTTCAAATTATAAATGTTTCAAATTACAAACCCTAACTTCCAAATTCCAAATTCCAAAATTAAAATTTCAAATTCCAAAGTTTAAATTCCAAATTTCAAATTCAAAATTTCAAATTTCAAACTTCAAATTTCAAATTGTAAATTCCAAATTTCAAATTTTTAATTTCAAATTCCTAACTTTAAATTTCAAAACTTAAATACCAAATTCCTAATTCCAGAACTAAAATGTCAAATTCCAAATTTCAAAGTTAAAATTTCAAATTTGAAATTCAAAATTTCAAATTTCAAGTTTCAAATTAAAAATGTTTCAAATTACAAACCCTAAATTCCAAATTACAAATTCCAAAATTAAAATTTCATATTTCAAAGTTTAAATTCCAAATTTCAAATTCAAAATTTCAATTTTTCAAATTTCAAACTTCAAATTTCAAATTGTAAATTCCAAATTTCAAATTTTAAATTTCAAATTTTAAATTTCAAATATTAAATTTCAAATTTTAAATTTCAAATTTTAAATTTCAAATTTTAAATTTCAAATTACAAATTTTTAATTTTAAATTCCTAACTTTAAATTTCAAAACTAAAATACCAAATTCCAAATTCCAGAACTAAAATGTCAAATTCCAAATTTCAAAGTTTAAATTTCAAATTTGAAATTCAAAATTACAAATTCCAAATTTCAAATTTTAAATTTCAAATTTCAAATTCCTAAACTAAAATTTCAAATTTCAAAGTTTAAATTCCAAATTTCAAATTAAAAATTTCAAATTTCAAATTATAAATGTTTTAAATTACAAACCCTAACTTCCAAATTCCAAATTTCAAAGTTAAAATTTCAAATTTGAAATTCAAAATTTCAAATTTCAAGTTTCAAATTATAAATGTTTCAAATTACAAACCCTAAATTCCAAATTACAAATTCCAAAATTAAAATTTCATATTTCAAAGTTTAAATTCCAAATTTCAAATTCAAAATTTCAAATTTTCAAATTTCAAACTTCAAATTTCAAATTGTAAATTCCAAATTTCAAATTTTAAATTTCAAATTTTAAATTTCAAATATTAAATTTGAAATTTTAAATTTCAAATTTTAAATTTCAAATTTTAAATTTCAAATTTTAAATTTCAAATTCCAAATTACAAATTTTTAATTTTAAATTCCTAACTTTAAATTTCAAAACTAAAATACCAAATTCCAAATTCCAGAACTAAAATGTCAAATTCCAAATTTCAAAGTTTAAATTTCAAATTTGAAATTCAAAATTACAAATTCCAAATTTCAAATTTTAAATTTCAAATTCCAAATTCCTAAACTAAAATTTCAAATTTCAAAGTTTAAATTCCAAATTTCAAACTTTAAATTTGAAATTTCAAACTTAAATATTCAAATTATAAATTTCAAACCTCAAATTTCATATTGTAAATTCCAAATTTAAAATTTTAAATTCCAAATTTCAAATCCAAAATAAAAATGTCCAAATTCCAAAACAATTTCAAATTCCATAGTTTAAATTTCAAATTTCAAATTCCAAATTTCAACTTTAAATTTGAAATTTCAAACTTCAATATTCCAATTATAAATTTCAAACCTCAAATTTCAAATTGTAAATACCAAATATCAAATTTTAAATTTCAAATCCTAAATTCTAAATTCCAAAATTAAAATTTCAAATGTCAAATTCCAAAGTTTAAATTCCAAAGTTTAAATTCCAAATTTCAAATTCAAAATTTCAAATTTCAAATTTCAAATTTTAAATTTCAAACTTTAATATCCAAATTGTAAATTTCAAACTTCAAATTTCAAATTGTAAATTCCAAATTCAAGAACTAAAATTTCAAATCCTAAATAAAAATTTCCAAATTCCAAAACTAAAATTTCAAATTCCATAGTTTATATTCCAAATTTCAAATTCCATAGTTTAAATTCCAAATTTAAAATTTAAAATTTCAAACTTTAAATTTGAAATTTAAACTTCAATATTCCAAATAAAAATTTCAAAACTTCAATATTCCAATTATAAATTTCAAAGTAAATACCAAATTTCAAATTCCAAATGGTATATTTTTAACTTCAAATTCCCAACTTTAAGTTTCAAATTACAAATCCTAAATTCCAAATTTCAAATTCCAAAATTAAAATTTCAAATTCCAAAGTTTAAATTCTAAATTTCAAATTCAAAATTTCAAATTTCAAACCTCAAATTTAAAATTTCAAACTTCAAATTTCAAATTGTAAATTCCAAATTTCAAAATTTAGATTTCAAATTTTAAATTTCAAATTCCAAATTTCAAATTTTTAATTTCAAATTCCAAATTTCAAATTTTTAATTTTAATGTCTATAGGAGCTGTACTTTAAAAATTTCAAAACTTCAATATTCCAATTATAAATTTCAAAGTAAATACCAAATTTCAAATTCCAAATGGTATATTTTTAACTTCAAATTCCCAACTTTAAGTTTCAAATTACAAATCCTAAATTCCAAATTTCAAATTCCAAAATTAAAATTTCAAATTCCAAAGTTTAAATTCTAAATTTCAAATTCAAAATTTCAAATTTCAAACCTCAAATTTAAAATTTCAAACTTCAAATTTCAAATTGTAAATTCCAAATTTCAAAATTTAGATTTCAAATTTTAAATTTCAAATTCCAAATTTCAAATTTTTAATTTCAAATTCCAAATTTCAAATTTTTAATTTTAATGTCTATAGGAGCTGTACTTTATTTCATATTTTATAATGTTGTTTCAACTAGATTTTAATTTTGTATTTATTTTATTGAAATAAAGATAGTAATAATAATAATAATAATAATAATAAAAATTCCTAACTTCAAATTTCAAATCTTAAATACCAAATTCCAAATTCCTTATCTTAAATTTCAAATTCCAAAGCTTAAATTCAAAATTTCAAATTTCAAACCTCAAATTTAAAATTTCAAACTTGAAATTTCAAATTGTAAATTTCAAACTTCAAATTTCATATTGTAAATTCCAAATTTCAAATTTTAAATTTCAAATTTTAAATTTCTAATTCCAAATTTCAAATTTTTAATTTCAAATTCCTAACTTCAAGTTTCAAATCTTAAATAACAAATTCCAAATTCCTAAACTAAAATTTCAAATTTAAAATTCCAAAGTTTAAATTACAAATTTCAAATTCAAAATTTCAAATTTCAAACTCCAAATTATAAATTTCAAACTTCAAATTACAAATTGTAAATTCCAAATTCCAAATTTTTAATTTCAAATTCCTAACTTTAAATTTCAAAACTTAAATACCAAATTCCAAATTCCAGAACTAAAATGTTAAATTCCAAATTTCAAAGTTTAAATTTCAAATTTGAAATTCAAAATTCCAAATTCCAAATTTAAAATTTTAAATTTCAAATTCCAAATTCCTAAAATAAAATTTCAAATTCCAAAGTTTAAATTCCAAATTTCAAATTCAAAATTTCAAATTTCAAGTTTCAAATTATAAATGTTTCAAATTACAAACCCTAAATTCCAAATTCCAAAATTAAAATTTCAAATTTCAAAATTTAAATTCCAAATTTCAAATTCAAAATTTCAAATTTTCAAATTTCAAACTTCAAATTTCAAATTGTAAATTCCAAATTTCAAATTTTAAATTTCAAATTTTAAATTTCAAATATTCAATTTCAAATTTTAAATTTCAAATTTTAAATTTCAAATTTTAAATTTCAAATTCCAAATTACAAATTTTTAATTTTAAATTCCTAACTTTAAATTTCAAAACTAAAATACCAAATTCCAAATTCCAGAACTAAAATGTCAAATTCCAAATTTCAAAGTTTAAATTTCAAATTTGAAATTCAAAATTACAAATTCCAAATTTCAAATTTTAAATTTCAAATTCCAAATTCCTAAACTAAAATTTCAAATTTCAAAGTTTAAATTCCAAATTTCAAATTAAAAATTTCAAATTTCAAATTATAAATGTTTCAAATTACAAACCCTAACTTCCAAATTCCAAAATTAAAATTTCAAATTCCAAAGTTTAAATTCCAAATTTCAAATTCAAAATTTCAAACTTCAAATTTCAAATTTTAAATTCCAAATTTCAAATTTTTAATTTTAAATTCCTAACTTTAAATTTCAAAACTTAAATACCAAATTCCTAATTCCAGAACTAAAATGTCAAATTCCAAATTTCAAAGTTAAAATTTCAAATTTGAAATTCAAAATTTCAAATTTCAAGTTTCAAATTAAAAATGTTTCAAATTACAAACCCTAAATTCCAAATTACAAATTCCAAAATTAAAATTTCATATTTCAAAGTTTAAATTCCAAATTTCAAATTCAAAATTTCAATTTTTCAAATTTCAAACTTCAAATTTCAAATTGTAAATTCCAAATTTCAAATTTTAAATTTCAAATTTTAAATTTCAAATATTAAATTTCAAATTTTAAATTTCAAATTTTAAATTTCAAATTTTAAATTTCAAATTCCAAATTAAATTTTTAATTTTAAATTCCTAACTTTAAATTTCAAAACTAAAATACCAAATTCCAAATTTCAGAACTAAAATGTCAAATTCCAAATTTCAAAGTTTAAATTTCAAATTTGAAATTCAAAATTACAAATTCCAAATTTCAAATTTTAAATTTCAAATTCCAAATTCCTAAACTAAAATTTCAAATTTCAAAGTTTAAATTCCAAATTTCAAATTAAAAATTTCAAATTTCAAATTATAAATGTTTCAAATTACAAACCCTAACTTCCAAATTCCAAATTCCAAAATTAAAATTTCAAATTCCAAAGTTTAAATTCCAAATTTCAAATTCAAAATTTCAAATTTCAAACTTCAAATTTCAAATTGTAAATTCCAAATTTCAAATTTTTAATTTCAAATTCCTAACTTTAAATTTCAAAACTTAAATACCAAATTCCTAATTCCAGAACTAAAATGTCAAATTCCAAATTTCAAAGTTAAAATTTCAAATTTGAAATTCAAAATTTCAAATTTCAAGTTTCAAATTAAAAATGTTTCAAATTACAAACCCTAAATTTCAAATTACAAATTCCAAAATTAAAATTTCATATTTCAAAGTTTAAATTCCAAATTTCAAATTCAAAATTTCAATTTTTCAAATTTCAAACTTCAAATTTCAAATTGTAAATTCCAAATTTCAAATTTTAAATTTCAAATTTTAAATTTCAAATATTAAATTTCAAATTTTAAATTTCAAATTTTAAATTTCAAATTTTAAATTTCAAATTACAAATTTTTAATTTTAAATTCCTAACTTTAAATTTCAAAACTAAAATACCAAATTCCAAATTCCAGAACTAAAATGTCAAATTCCAAATTTCAAAGTTTAAATTTCAAATTTGAAATTCAAAATTACAAATTCCAAATTTCAAATTTTAAATTTCAAATTTCAAATTCCTAAACTAAAATTTCAAATTTCAAAGTTTAAATTCCAAATTTCAAATTAAAAATTTCAAATTTCAAATTATAAATGTTTTAAATTACAAACCCTAACTTCCAAATTCCAAATTTCAAAGTTAAAATTTCAAATTTGAAATTCAAAATTTCAAATTTCAAGTTTCAAATTATAAATGTTTCAAATTACAAACCCTAAATTCCAAATTACAAATTCCAAAATTAAAATTTCATATTTCAAAGTTTAAATTCCAAATTTCAAATTCAAAATTTCAAATTTTCAAATTTCAAACTTCAAATTTCAAATTGTAAATTCCAAATTTCAAATTTTAAATTTCAAATTTTAAATTTCAAATATTAAATTTGAAATTTTAAATTTCAAATTTTAAATTTCAAATTTTAAATTTCAAATTCCAAATTACAAATTTTTAATTTTAAATTCCTAACTTTAAATTTCAAAACTAAAATACCAAATTCCAAATTCCAGAACTAAAATGTCAAATTCCAAATTTCAAAGTTTAAATTTCAAATTTGAAATTCAAAATTACAAATTCCAAATTTCAAATTTTAAATTTCAAATTCCAAATTCCTAAACTAAAATTTCAAATTTCAAAGTTTAAATTCCAAATTTCAAATTAAAAATTTCAAATTTCAAATTATAAATGTTTCAAATTACAAACCCTAACTTCCAAATTCCAAAATTAAAATTTCAAATTCCAAAGTTTAAATTCCAAATTTCAAATTCAAAATTTCAAACTTCAAATTTCAAATTTTAAATTCCAAATTTCAAATTTTTAATTTTAAATTCCTAACTTTAAATTTCAAAACTTAAATACCAAATTCCTAATTCCAGAACTAAAATGTCAAATTCCAAATTTCAAAGTTAAAATTTCAAATTTGAAATTCAAAATTTCAAATTTCAAGTTTCAAATTAAAAATGTTTCAAATTACAAACCCTAAATTCCAAATTACAAATTCCAAAATTAAAATTTCATATTTCAAAGTTTAAATTCCAAATTTCAAATTCAAAATTTCAATTTTTCAAATTTCAAACTTCAAATTTCAAATTGTAAATTCCAAATTTCAAATTTTAAATTTCAAATTTTAAATTTCAAATATTAAATTTCAAATTTTAAATTTCAAATTTTAAATTTCAAATTTTAAATTTCAAATTCCAAATTACAAATTTTTAATTTTAAATTCCTAACTTTAAATTTCAAAACTAAAATACCAAATTCCAAATTCCAGAACTAAAATGTCAAATTCCAAATTTCAAAGTTTAAATTTCAAATTTGAAATTCAAAATTACAAATTCCAAATTTCAAATTTTAAATTTCAAATTCCAAATTCCTAAACTAAAATTTCAAATTTCAAAGTTTAAATTCCAAATTTCAAATTAAAAATTTCAAATTTCAAATTATAAATGTTTCAAATTACAAACCCTAACTTTCAAATTCCAAAATTAAAATTTCAAATTCCAAAGTTTAAATTCCAAATTTCAAATTCAAAATTTCAAACTTCAAATTTCAAATTTTAAATTCCAAATTTCAAATTTTTAATTTTAAATTCCTAACTTTAAATTTCAAAACTTAAATACCAAATTCCTAATTCCAGAACTAAAATGTCAAATTCCAAATTTCAAAGTTAAAATTTCAAATTTGAAATTCAAAATTTCAAATTTCAAGTTTCAAATTAAAAATGTTTCAAATTACAAACCCTAAATTCCAAATTACAAATTCCAAAATTAAAATTTCATATTTCAAAGTTTAAATTCCAAATTTCAAATTCAAAATTTCAATTTTTCAAATTTCAAACTTCAAATTTCAAATTGTAAATTCCAAATTTCAAATTTTAAATTTCAAATTTTAAATTTCAAATATTAAATTTCAAATTTTAAATTTCAAATTTTAAATTTCAAATTTTAAATTTCAAATTACAAATTTTTAATTTTAAATTCCTAACTTTAAATTTCAAAACTAAAATACCAAATTCCAAATTCCAGAACTAAAATGTCAAATTCCAAATTTCAAAGTTTAAATTTCAAATTTGAAATTCAAAATTACAAATTCCAAATTTCAAATTTTAAATTTCAAATTTCAAATTCCTAAACTAAAATTTCAAATTTCAAAGTTTAAATTCCAAATTTCAAATTAAAAATTTCAAATTTCAAATTATAAATGTTTCAAATTACAAACCCTAACTTCCAAATTCCAAATTTCAAAGTTAAAATTTCAAATTTGAAATTCAAAATTTCAAATTTCAAGTTTCAAATTATAAATGTTTCAAATTACAAACCCTAAATTCCAAATTACAAATTCCAAAATTAAAATTTCATATTTCAAAGTTTAAATTCCAAATTTCAAATTCAAAATTTCAAATTTTCAAATTTCAAACTTCAAATTTCAAATTGTAAATTCCAAATTTCAAATTTTAAATTTCAAATTTTAAATTTCAAATATTAAATTTGAAATTTTAAATTTCAAATTTTAAATTTCAAATTTTAAATTTCAAATTCCAAATTACAAATTTTTAATTTTAAATTCCTAACTTTAAATTTCAAAACTAAAATACCAAATTCCAAATTCCAGAACTAAAATGTCAAATTCCAAATTTCAAAGTTTAAATTTCAAATTTGAAATTCAAAATTACAAATTCCAAATTTCAAATTTTAAATTTCAAATTCCAAATTCCTAAACTAAAATTTCAAATTTCAAAGTTTAAATTCCAAATTTCAAATTAAAAATTTCAAATTTCAAATTATAAATGTTTCAAATTACAAACCCTAACTTTCAAATTCCAAATTCCAAAGTTTAAATTTCAAATTTGAAATTCAAAATTTCAAATTTCATATTTCAAATTTTAAATTTCAAACTTCAATATCCAAATTATAAATTTCAAACTTAAAATTTCATATTGTAAATTTCAAATTTTAAATTTCAAATTATAAATTTTAAATTCCAAATTTCAAATTTTAAATTTCAAATTTCAAATTTCAAATTTTTAATTCCAAATTCCTAACTTCAAATTTCAAATCTTAAATACCAAATACCAAATTCCTAAATTAAAATTTCAAATTCCAAAGTTTAAATTCAAATTTCAAATTCAAAATTTCAAATTCCTAACTTTAAATTTCAAATCTTAAATACCAAATTCCAAATTCCAGAACTAAAATGTCAAATTCCAAATTTCAAAGTTTAAATTTCAAATTTGAAATTCAAAATTACAAATTCCAAATTTCAAATTTTAAATTTCAAATTCCAAATTCCTAAACTAAAATTTCAAATTTCAAAGTTTAAATTCCAAATTTCAAATTAAAAATTTCAAATTTCAAATTATAAATGTTTCAAATTACAAACCCTAACTTCCAAATTCCAAATTCCAAAGTTTAAATTTCAAATTTGAAATTCAAAATTTCAAATTTCATATTTCAAATTTTAAATTTCAAACTTCAATATCCAAATTATAAATTTCAAACTTAAAATTTCATATTGTAAATTTCAAATTTTAAATTTCAAATTATAAATTTTAAATTCCAAATTTCAAATTTTAAATTTCAAATTTCAAATTTCAAATTTCAAATTTCAAATTTTTAATTCCAAATTCCTAACTTCAAATTTCAAATCTTAAATACCAAATACCAAATTCCTAAATTAAAATTTCAAATTCCAAAGTTTAAATTCAAATTTCAAATTCAAAATTTCAAATTCCTAACTTTAAATTTCAAATCTTAAATACCAAATTCCAAATTCCAGAACTAAAATGTCAAATTCCAAATTTCAAAGTTTAAATTTCAAATTTGAAATTCAAAATTACAAATTCCAAATTTCAAATTTTAAATTTCAAATTCCAAATTCCTAAACTAAAATTTCAAATTTCAAAGTTTAAATTCCAAATTTCAAATTAAAAATTTCAAATTTCAAATTATAAATGTTTCAAATTACAAACCCTAACTTCCAAATTCCAAATTCCAAAGTTTAAATTTCAAATTTGAAATTCAAAATTTCAAATTTCATATTTCAAATTTTAAATTTCAAACTTCAATATCCAAATTATAAATTTCAAACTTAAAATTTCATATTGTAAATTTCAAATTTTAAATTTCAAATTATAAATTTTAAATTCCAAATTTCAAATTTTAAATTTCAAATTTCAAATTTCAAATTTCAAATTTCAAATTTTTAATTCCAAATTCCTAACTTCAAATTTCAAATCTTAAATACCAAATTCCAAATTCCTAAATTAAAATTTCAAATTCCAAAGTTTAAATTCCAAATTTCAAATTCAAAATTTCAAATTCCTAACTTTAAATTTCAAATCTTAAATACCAAATTCCAAATTCCAGAACTAAAATATCAAATTCCAGATTCCAAAATTTAAATTGCAAATTTGAAATTCAAAATTTCAAATTCCAAATTTCAAATGTTAAATTTCAAACTTCAATATCCAAATTATAAATTTCAAACTTAAAATTTCATATTGTAAATTTCAAATTTTAAATTGCAAATTCAAAATTTTTAATTTCAAATTGGTATTTAGGCCAATTTCCAATTTCCAAATTCCAAAACAAAAATTTCAAATCCCAAAGTTTAAATTCCAAATTTCAAATTCAAAATTTCAAATTTCAAAATTCAAATTTAAAGTTTCAAACTTCAATATTATTATTATTATTATTATTATTACTATCTTTATTTCAATAAAATAAATACAAAATTAAAATCTAGTTGAAACAACATTATAAAATATGAAATAAAGTACAGCTCCTATAGACATTATGTCTGTAGTGGAGCAATTTAAAACAAATTTTAATTAAAATTTATATAATATTCTTTGTTTACATAATTAACAATAATCTTCAACAAAATACAAGCTCAGTTATTAAAATAGATATATTTAACTACACGACGGCACATTAGAACATAATGTATGATAATTTAACATTTATACTAAAAATATTGCTCGATATCATCGATGTCAAGTAACCAAGTCCGAATTTCCCTGTTAAATTTATGTTTCTGCGCAGATGGAAGCATTTTGACATTTTTAGGTAAAAGATGGAACCAATAAGGTGCCATATATAAATAAAATCTTCTAAACCTTTCACTATTACAACGAAGACCGACAAAATTGTTTGGATTTCTCATATTATACAATATACAAATTATAAATTCGAAATTATTTTAAATTTTAAATGATAAATTTCAAATTTAAAATTCCAAATTTAAAATTTTAAATTTCAAATTCCAAATTAAATTTTTAATTTTAAATTCCTAACTTTAAATTTCAAAACTAAAATACCAAATTCCAAATTTCAGAACTAAAATGTCAAATTCCAAATTTCAAAGTTTAAATTTCAAATTTGAAATTCAAAATTACAAATTCCAAATTTCAAATTTTAAATTTCAAATTTGAAATTCCTAAACTAAAATTTCAAATTTCAAAGTTTAAATTCCAAATTTCAAATTAAAAATTTCAAATTTCAAATTATAAATGTTTCAAATTACAAACCCTAACTTCCAAATTCCAAATTCCAAAATTAAAATTTCAAATTCCATAGTTTAAATTCCAAATTTCTAATTTCAATATTCCCATTATAAATTTCAAACTTCAAATTTCAAATTGTAAATTCCAAATTTCAAATTTTAAACTTCAAATTCCAAATGTCAAATTTTTAATTTTAAATGCCCAACTTTAAATTTCAAATTTCAAATCCTAAACACCAAATTCCAAATTCTAAAATTAAAATTTCAAATTTCGAATTCCAAAGTTTAAATTCCAAATTTTAAATTCAAAATTTAAATTTCAAACTTCAATATCCAAATTATAAATTACAAACTTCATATTTCAAATTGTAAATTCGAAATTATTTTAAATTTTAAATGATAAATTTCAAATTTAAAATTCCAAATTTCAAATTTTTAATTACAAATTCCAAATTTCTAATTTCAAATTCCAAATATAAAATTCCAAACTTGAAACTTCAAATTCCAAATTGTAAATTCGAAATTATTTTAAATTTTAAATGATAAATTTCAAATTTAAAATTCCAAATTTCAAATTTTTAATTACAAATTCCAAATTTCTAATTTCAAATTCCAAATATAAAATTCCAAACTTGAAACTTCAAATTTCAAATTTTAAATTCCAAATTTCAAATTGTAAATTTCAAACTTCATATTCCAAATAACAAACTTGAAATTTCAAATCCTAAATGATTAGATAAATAAATAATATTAAATTCTCGAAGTGGACGACAAAAACACGTCTTTCCTCTTCGATCGTCAACGACCGACCTTTTTTCTTTGTAAAGTTGTAATAATTGACAATTCAGTGATAACAAATAGTTTCTAATTAACATTTAATATTATCCTAATTAACGTTTAGTTTAAAATTCATAATTAATTTAATTTCTTAAAGATATTGAATTAAAAGTTATTCTAACGTGAACAAGTTAAGTTGATCTCATCAAAAAATATTTTAACATATAATTTTCTAATTTGTTTGTTCTTAGGTACCAAACAGACTCCAGTAAATGGTGATAAATTGCGGGGATTCTATGACCGATTACTGCTAAAGTGCATACTAATGCACAAACACGAATATTAGCCAGTATATAAACTACATTTTAATAAATATGATGAAAGGTCTCTGTTTTAATTAGTTTTAATTTTATGGCAAATTGTAAAAAATGTATTAAAAATTATTAAATAACCAAAATAACTGATGAAATTACCCAAATTTTAAAAAATAAACAAATAAAATCGAAACATCTTAATAATGATCAATACATTTTTAAAATATAACCCAAATTTAAGTTTTATACAAAATATGAATATTGATTTGTGAAATTACCTTGTCATTATGTTAATTCAATTATTGCTTCCCAAGGCTAAAAATATCTATTTATGAATTAAATAAAAAGTTCACACTCCGGTTGGATGTAAAATTTATTTTAAATATTAAGTATATTGTCATCTAAATTGATTAGTGAATGTTTTTAACAACTCAAGTTATTTTCTGACCATTGCAATTGAAGTACTCAATTTGATAAATGATAATTAAATAGCTAAAAATTAAAATTGTTTTGATAAATTACCACTATAACCAACCAAACAAAAAAAAAAACATTTCGATGTCACATTCCATCTCTACTAGGTACATAAAACGAACAAATGTACAGAAACAATAAATTTTAATACCTATGAGGATACATAGGAAAATATGTAATGCTGTCAAAATACCAAAACTGTATAAATATATATTTTTTATCCAGTTTATTTTATCGATAACACAAAACTTAAAACCACTGAAATGAATACATGGGAAAAACATTGGGTTTAATAGAAATGAAAATTAAATTTTCATATAGAAAACCGCACATACATAAAACAGTATCATGTACGGCAGAAATTATATTGTTCACCAATTTCGGCAAAAATTTTTAATATGAGAAGAACATTTTATGGATCTATGAATATATAAATGTATAGGTATGAAAATACGAACGTATGTAAATAAATACCATATACATAAAAAGTGATATTTTATTGGCAATTAACAAACTTGCTATAAATACTCGGACAATATGGCTAATTTGACTTTTATTTGGTTTTCGTTATATATTATGCCTTATTACAAAACAACTTACTTTTCAATTGGTATCTAATGAAATAACCACAGCCAAATATAGTTTTCACATAATATTGATCAATGGTCATTGTTCAGTTGCCGGAAATATTTCCATTGTATTTTAAGGGAAAATACATGGATGCACATTATACCAGAGTACATAATGTATAAACAACCAAACAGACATTATGCTCTTGAAATGCATAAATTTCCATTTAGAAAAATTATCAAAAATAAATTGTAAATTTTATTTGTATATACGGTATAGCTGAGGGTAAATGCATTTTTACTAATGCAATGACATGTATTTATTATTATTCAACTGTGCATTACTGATAACAGCAAATGGTAATAATTTTTGCTGACTAAATATAAAAAAAAATAGTTTTGTGTGAAAATCATGTATAAAAGTATGTGTATTGTGTATATATTCCAATTACGATTTTCTTTTAAGTTGGGCAACACTAAAATTTTGTTGATAATTTACATACAATGCTAGAGACTTTGCCACTTTTAAATGAATTTATATTACTGAGATTTATTATACAGACAAAATCTTCCAAATTAATTTAGCCACTTTAGTGCACACAATGAAATGTAGCTAATATGTTTTATTATAAACAAAATTTAAAACAAATATTTTTGCTAAATTTCGTGGTGAATAAAATTTTTTTGCAATACAGTAAGACCTGCACGAGTTACGTTTTGCACTTGTGGTCGTTGGTTTTATTAAAACAACACTTTGTATTAAATTTTATATTTTTATGTTTTTAAACGTAATAAATTTATTTGATACTTTAGATGTTGCTTTCAGATTGAAGTGATACTAATAAATAGTTCTGATTTATGAATTTTGATTTTATATAATGAAAAGAGGGAATGGGAAATGATTATAAATGGTATACAAATAAATATGTGCTTTGGATGCACAAGTGTTCAAAATATAAAATAATAATATTATTGGAAGAGTGATATTATTGTTTTAAATTTGTTGGCCGTTATATTGTTGTGTTGCTACGTACAAGTAATCTGGTTGTGCATAGTTGATCCCTGGCTCAAATTGTTGTTTAGTAAAATTACATATTGTAGGTTTATTTAATATGATGTTTGGTATACAGCTCTCTGCTACTGGTTATATTTTATTTTTGTCGCAGTACTGGAGCGGAAATATGAAATCTGGACGGTACATTTTTGGCAGTAGTAAATAATTCTTTGAAAAATTTAGAATAAATTCAAAAAATGGTCAAAGTCAACAAAGTTATTTTGTATCAAATCTCAATCAAATTTCTTCTGTACAGGGGGAGTTATATTGCTATTTTAATATTTCTTGACTAGAATATAATTTGTCAATTGCGTTTTCAATTTCCATAAATCATCGTGATTACTCTTCCTAGTCCGTCAATGAGTCCTCGTTTTGGTTTGTATTTGGGTGATCTAAATTTTTTGTCAGTTCGTTATATTTCTATGAAAGTACTTCAGTTCGTGTTCCGATTCCGTTGATTGATATCTCTATCAATAGGCGTTGAGACCTGCAATCGTCATGCCAGCGGCCATTTGGATCGCTCGCACATTTCTACACATTTCGCATAAAATTCAATTTTATTGAAAATCAACTGTACTATAGCCCACAAATTCAGAGCCAGAAAAATCGAAAATCTGCAATTGTGCTCCGATTTCGTTGATTGTTACCTCTATCAATATGCGTTGAGACCTGTAATCGTCATGTCAACGGCTGTTTGGATCGTTTGCACATTTCTACACATTTCGCAGAAAATTCAATTTTATTGAAAATCAACTGTACTATAGCCCACAAATTCAAGGCCAGAAAAATCGAAAATCTGCAATTGTGCTCCGATTTCGTTGATTGATACCTCTATCAATAGGCGTTGAGATCTGTAATTGTCATAAAAACGGCTATTTGGATCGCTCGTACAATTCTACAGATTTCGCGGAAAAATCATTTTTATTGAAAATCAGCTTTACTATAGCCCACAAATTCAGGGCCAGAAAAATCGAAAATCTGCAATTGTGCTCCGATTTCGTTGATTGATACCTCTATCAATAGGCGTTGAGACCTGTAATTGTCATAAAAACGGCTATTTGGATCGCTCGTACAATTCTACAGATTTCGCAGAAAAATCATTTTTATTGAAAATCAACTTTACTATAGCCCACAAATTCAGGGCCAGAAAAATCGAAAATCTGCAATTGTGCTCCGATTTCGTTGATTGATACCTCTATCAATAGGCGTTGAGATCTGTAATTGTCATAAAAACGGCTATTTGGATCGCTCGTACAATTCTACAGATTTCGCGGAAAAATCATTTTTATTGAAAATCAACTTTACTATAGCCCACAAATTCAGGGCCAGAAAAATCGAAAATCTGCAATTGTGCTCCGATTTCGTTGATTGATACCTCTATCAATAGGCGTTGAGACCTGTAATTGTCATAAAAACGGCCATTTGGATCGCTCGCGCAATTCTACAGACTTCGCAGAAAAATCATTTTTATTGAAAATCAACTTTACTATAGCCCACAAATTCAGGGCCAGAAAAATCGAAAATCTGCAATTGTGCTCCGATTTCGTTGATTGATACCTCTATCAATAGGCGTTGAGACCTGTAATTGTCATAAGAACGGCTATTTGGATCGCTCGTACAATTCTACTGATTTCGCAGAAAAATCATTTTTATTGAAAATCAACTTTACTATAGCCCACAAATTCAGGGCCAGAAAAATCGAAAATCTGCAATTGTGCTCCGATTTCGTTGATTGATACCTCTATCAATAGGCGTTGAGACCTGTAATTGTCATAAAAACGGCTATTTGGATCGCTCGTACAATTCTACAGATTTCGCAGAAAAATCATTTTTATTGAAAATCAACTTTACTATAGCCCACAAATTCAGAGCCAGAAAAATCGAAAATCTGCAATTGTGCTCCGATTTCGTTGATTGATACCTCTATCAATAGGCGTTGAGATCTGTAATTGTCATAAAAACGGCTATTTGGATCGCTCGTACAATTCTACAGATTTCGCGGAAAAATCATTTTTATTGAAAATCAACTTTACTACAGCCCACAAATTCAGGGCCAGAAAAATCGAAAATCTGCAATTGTGCTCCGATTTCGTTGATTGATACCTCTATCAATAGGCGTTGAGACCTGTAATTGTCATAAAAACGGCCATTTGGATCGCTCGCGTAATTCTACAGACTTCGCAGAAAAATCATTTTTATTGAAAATCAACTTTACTATAGCCCACAAATTCAGGGCCAGAAAAATCGAAAATCTGCAATTGTGCTCCGATTTCGTTGATTGATACCTCTATCAATAGGCGTTGAGACCTGTAATTGTCATAAAAACGGCTATTTGGATCGCTCGTACAATTCTACAGATTTCGCAGAAAAATCATTTTTATTGAAAATCAACTTTACTATAGCCCACAAATTCAGGGCCAGAAAAATCGAAAATCTGCAATTGTGCTCCGATTTCGTTGATTGATACCTCTATCAATAGGCGTTGAGATCTGTAATTGTCATAAAAACGGCTATTTGGATCGCTCGTACAATTCTACAGATTTCGCGGAAAAATCATTTTTATTGAAAATCAACTTTACTATAGCCCACAAATTCAGGGCCAGAAAAATCGAAAATCTGCAATTGTGCTCCGATTTCGTTGATTGATACCTCTATCAATAGGCGTTGAGACCTGTAATTGTCATAAAAACGGCCATTTGGATCGCTCGCGCAATTCTACAGACTTCGCAGAAAAATCATTTTTATTGAAAATCAACTTTACTATAGCCCACAAATTCAGGGCCAGAAAAATCGAAAATCTGCAATTGTGCTCCGATTTCGTTGATTGATACCTCTATCAATAGGCGTTGAGATCTGTAATTGTCATAAAAACGGCTATTTGGATCGCTCGTACAATTCTACAGATTTCGCGGAAAAATCATTTTTATTGAAAATCAACTTTACTATAGCCCACAAATTCAGGGCCAGAAAAATCGAAAATCTGCAATTGTGCTCCGATTTCGTTGATTGATACCTCTATCAATAGGCGTTGAGACCTGTAATTGTCATAAAAACGGCCATTTGGATCGCTCGCGCAATTCTACAGACTTCGCGGAAAAATCATTTTTATTGAAAATCAACTTTACTATAGCCCACAAATTCAGGGCCAGAAAAATCGAAAATCTGCAATTGTGCTCCGATTTCGTTGATTGATACCTCTATCAATAGGCGTTGAGATCTGAAATTGTCATAAAAACGGCCATTTGGATCGCTCGCGCAATTCTACAGACTTCGCAGAAAAATCATTTTTATTGAAAATCAACTGTACTATAGCCCGCAAACTCAGGGCCAGAAAAATCGAACATCTGCAATTGTGCTCCGATTTCGTTGATTGATATCTCTATCAACAGGCGTTGAGACCTATATACGTCATGCCAACGGCCATTTGGATCGCTCGTACATTTCTACACATTTCGCAGAAAAATTCAATTTTATTGAAAATCAACTGTACTATAGCCCACAAATTCAGGGCCAGAAAAATCGAAAATCTGCAATTGTGCTCCGATTTCGTTGATTGATACCTCTATCAATAGGCGTTGAGATCTGTAATTGTCATAAAAACGGCTATTTGGATCGCTCGTACAATTCTACAGATTTCGCGGAAAAATCATTTTTATTGAAAATCAACTTTACTATAGCCCACAAATTCAGGGCCAGAAAAATCGAAAATCTGCAATTGTGCTCCGATTTCGTTGATTGATACCTCTATCAATAGGCGTTGAGACCTGTAATTGTCATAAAAAGGGCCATTTGGATCGCTCGCGCAATTCTACAGACTTCGCGGAAAAATCATTTTTATTGAAAATCAACTTTACTATAGCCCACAAATTCAAGGCCAGAAAAATCGAAAATCTGCAATTGTGCTCCGATTTCGTTGATTGATACCTCTATCAATAGGCGTTGAGATCTGAAATTGTCATAAAAACGGCCATTTGGATCGCTCGCGCAATTCTACAGACTTCGCAGAAAAATCATTTTTATTGAAAATCAACTGTACTATAGCCCGCAAACTCAGGGCCAGAAAAATCGAACATCTGCAATTGTGCTCCGATTTCGTTGATTGATATCTCTATCAACAGGCGTTGAGACCTATATACGTCATGCCAACGGCCATTTGGATCGCTCGTACATTTCTACACATTTCGCAGAAAAATTCAATTTTATTGAAAATCAACTTTACTATAGCCCACAAATTCAGGGCCAGAAAAATCGAAAATCTGCAATTGTGCTCCGATTTCGTTGATTGATACCTCTATCAATAGGCGTTGAGACCTGTAATTGTCATAAAAACGGCCATTTGGATCGCTCGCGCAATTCTACAGACTTCGCGGAAAAATCATTTTTATTGAAAATCAACTTTACTATAGCCCACAAATTCAGGGCCAGAAAAATCGAAAATCTGCAATTGTGCTCCGATTTCGTTGATTGATACCTCTATCAATAGGCGTTGAGACCTGTAATTGTCATAAAAACGGCCATTTGGATCGCTCGCGCAATTCTACAGACTTCGCAGAAAAATCATTTTTATTGAAAATCAACTGTACTATAGCCCGCAAACTCAGGGCCAGAAAAATCGAACATCTGCAATTGTGCTCCGATTTCGTTGATTGATATCTCTATCAACAGGCGTTGAGACCTATATACGTCATGCCAACGGCCATTTGGATCGCTCGTACATTTCTACACATTTCGCAGAAAATTGAATTTTATTGAAAATCATCTGTACTATAGCCCACAAATTCAGAGCCAGAAAAATCGAAAATCTGCAATTGGGCTCCGATTTCGTTGATTGATACCTCTATCAATAGGCGTTGATACCTGTAATCATCATGCCAACGGCCATTTGGATCGCTCGCACATTTCTACACATTTCGCAGAAAATTTAATTTTATTGAAAATCATCTGTACTATAGCCCACAAATTCAGAGCCAGAAAAATCGAAAATCTGCAATTGGGCTCCGATTTCGTTGATTGATACCTCTATCAATAGGCGTTGAGACCTGTAATCCTCATGCCAACGGCTATTTGGATCGCTCGCACATTTCCACACATTTCGCAGAAAATTCAATTTTATTGAAAATCAACTGTGCTATAGCCCACAAATTCAGAGCCTGAAAAATCGAAAATCTGCAGTTGTGCCCCGATTTCGTTGATTGATACCTCTATCAATAGGCGTTGAGACCTGTAAATGTCATGCCATTGGCCATTTGGATCGCTCGCACATTTCTACATATTTCGCAGAATATTCAGGTTTACTGAAAATCAACTGTACTATAGCCCACAAATTCAGATCCAGAAAAATCGAAAATCTGCAATTTGGCTCCGATTTCGTTGATTGATACCTCTATCAATAGGCGTTGAGACCTGTAATCGTTATGCCAACGGCCACTTGGAATGCTCGCACATTTCTACACATTTCGCAGAATATTCAGGTTTACTGAAAATCAACTGTACTATAGCCCACAAATTCAGATCCAGAAAAATCGAAAATCTGCAATTTGGCTCCGATTTCGTTGATTGATACCTTTATCAATAGGCGTTAAGACCTTTAATCGGCATGCAAACGGCCATTTGGATCGCTCGCACATTTCTACACATTTCGCAGAAAATTCAATTTTATTGAAAATCAACTGTACTATAGCCCACAAATTCAGATCCAGAAAAATCGAAAATCTGCAATTTGGCTCCGATTTCGTTGATTGATACCTTTATCAATAGGCGTTAAGACCTTTAATCGGCATGCAAACGGCCATTTGGATCGCTCGCACATTTCTACACATTTCGCAGAAAATTCAATTTTATTGAAAATCAACTGTACTATAGCCCACAAATTCAGAGCCAGAAAAATCGAAAATCTGCAATTGTGCTCCGATTTCGTTGATTGATATCTCTATCAATAGGCGTTGAGACCTGTAATCGTCATGCCAACGGCTATTTGGATCGCTCGCACATTTCTACACATTTCGCAGAAAAATCAATTTTATTGAAAATCAACTGTACTATAGCCCACAAATTCAGAGCCAGAAAAATCGAAAATCTGCATTTGTGCTCCGATTTCGTTGATTGGCACCTCTATCAATAGGCGTTGAGACCTGTAATCGTCATGCCAACGACCATTTGGATCGCTCGCACATTTCTACACATTTCGCAGAAAAATCAATTTTATTGAAAATCAACTGTACTATAGCCCACAAATTCAGAGCCAGAAAAATCGAAAATCTGCAATTGTGCTCCGATTTCGTTGATTGATATCTCTATCAATAGGCGTTGAGACCTGTAATCGTCATGCCAACGGCTATTTGGATCGCTCGCACATTTCTACACATTTCGCAGAAAAATCAATTTTATTGAAAATCAACTGTACTATAGCCCACAAATTCAGAGCCAGAAAAATCGAAAATCTGCAATTGTGCTCCGATTTCGTTGATTGATATCTCTATCAATAGGCGTTGAGACCTGTAATCGTCATGCCAACGGCTATTTGGATCGCTCGCACATTTCTACACATTTCGCGGAAAAATCAATTTTATTGAAAATCAACTGTACTATAGCCCACAAATTCAGAGCCAGAAAAATCGAAAATCTGCATTTGTGCTCCGATTTCGTTGATTGATATCTCTATCAATAGGCGTTGAGACCTGTAATCCTCATGCCAATGGCTATTTGGATCGCTCGCACATTTCTACACATTTCGCAGAAAAATCAATTTTATTGAAAATCAACTGTACTATAGCCCACAAATTCAGAGCCAGAAAAATCGAAAATCTGCAATTGTGCTCCGATTTCGTTGATTGATACCTCTATCAATAGGCGTTGAGACCTGTAAATGTCATGCCAACGGCCATTTGGATCGCTTGCACATTTCTACACATTTCGTATCAAATTCAATTTTATTGAAAATCAACTGTACTATAGCCCACAAGTTCAGAGCCAGAAAAATCGAAAATCTGCAATTGTGCTCCGATTTCGTTGATTATGATACCTCTATCAATAGGCGTTGAGACCTGTAATCGTCATGCCAACGGCCATTTGGATCGCTCGCACATTTCTACACATTTCGCAGAAAATTCAATTTTATTGAAAATCAACTGTACTATAGCCCACAAGTTCAGAGCCAGAAAAATCGAAAATCTGCAATTGTGCTCCGATTTCGTTGATTGGCACCTCTATCAATAGACGTTGAGACCTGTAATCGTCATGCCAACGACCATTTGGATCGCTCGCACATTTCTACACATTTCGCAGAAAAATCAATTTGATTGAAAATCAACTGTACTATAGCCCACAAATTCAGAGCCAGAAAAATCGAAAATCTGCAATTGTCCTCCGAATTCGTTGATTGATATCTCTATCAATAGGCGTTGAGACCTGTAATCGTCATGCCAACGGCTATTTGGATCGCTCGCACATTTCTACACATTTCGCAGAAAAATCAATTTTATTGAAAATCAACTGTACTATAGCCCACAAATTCAGAGCCAGAAAAATCGAATATCTGCAATTGTGCTCCGATTTCGTTGATTGATATCTCTATCAATAGGCGTTGAGACCTGTAATCCTCATGCCAACGGCTATTTGGATCGCTCGCACATTTCTACACATTTCGCAGAAAAATCAATTTTATTGAAAATCAACTGTACTATAGCCCACAAATTCAGAGCCAGAAAAATCGAAAATCTGCAATTGTGCTCCGATTTCGTTGATTGATATCTCGATCAATAGGCGTTGAGACCTGTAATCGTCATGCCAACGGCCATTTGGATCGCTCGCACATTTCCACAACTGTGCTATAGCCCACAAATTCAGAGCCTGAAAAATCGAAAATCTGCAGTTGTGCCCCGATTTCGTTGATTGATACCTCTATCAATAGGCGTTGAGACCTGTAAATGTCATGCCATTGGCCATTTGGATCGCTCGCACATTTCTACATATTTCGCAGGAAAATCAATTTTATTGAAAATCAACTGTACTATAGCCCACAAATTCAGAGCCAGAAAAATCGAAAATCTGCAATTTGGCTCCGATTTCGTTGATTGATACCTCTATCAATAGGCGTTGAGACCTGTAATCGTTATGCCAACGGCCATTTGGAACGCTCGCACATTTCTACACATTTCGCAGAATATTCAGGTTTATTGAAAATCAACTGTACCATAGCCCACAAATTCAGATCCAGAAAAATCGAAAATCTGCAATTGTGCTCCGATTTCGTTGATTGATACCTCTATCAATAGGCGTTCAGACCTGTAATCGTCATGCCAACGGCCATTTTGATCGCTCGCACATTTCTACACGTTTCGGAGAAAAATCACTTTTATTGAAAATCAACTGTACTATAGCCCACAAATTCAGAGCCAGAAAAAACGAAAATTAGCAATTGGGCTCCGATCTAGTTGATTCATACCTCTAACAATATGCGTTGAGACCTGTAATCATCATGCCAACGGCCATTTGTATCGCTCGCACATTTCTACACATTTCGCAGAAAATTCAGTTTTATTGAAAATTAACTGTACTATAGCCCACAAATTCAGGGCCACAAAATTCGAAAATCTGCAAATGTGCTCCGATTTCGATTATTGGTATTTCTATCAATAGGCGTTGAGACCTCTAATTGTCATACAAACGGCCATTTGGATCGGTCAAATATTTCTACACGTTCCGTGGAAAATTCAATTTTTGTGAAAATCAACTGAACTATAGCCCACAAATTCAGAGCCAGAAAAATCGAAAATCTGCAAATGTGCTCCGATTTCGATGATTGATACCTCTATCAATAGGCGTTGAGACCTGTAATTGTCATAACAACGGCCATTTGGGTCGGTCGAATATTTCTACACGTTCCTTGCATATTTTTTTTCGACACCTTCTATTTTAAAAGTCATAAAAATTAAATAAAGTAAAACGGATTCCAGTATCGGAAAGAAGATAAAATTTCCTTCAACTAGAAACAAAATTCATTTCACCAAGATTCAAGCGTTGAAATCTGGGTATTTTTTAGAAGAAAAGTTCTGTTCCGTTTTTTTAATTGGCGCAGTGTACATTAGCAGCAGAGACTGAAAATCAAAGGTGAGAAGTTATCTATTGGACAAATTTAAAATGGTTCGTATTATCAAAAGTTTACCGTCAAGATTTAATAATTTTAAAACGGTTTGGTATAATAGAAAATAAATTCGTTCAATTGATATTTTGATATCTTCGTTACAATTGGAAGAAGCTGTGAAAGCAGACGCAAACATTAAATCATAAGGACGCCAAAAACATCGATGAAAGAAAAAGGAGAACAAAGTGCCATCTCTTTAATCAAGTTGAACATTGGGCACGTAAATTTAATTTAAATAAAGAATCATGGAAGTCAAATAAAATAGGAAAACCGAACGATGAAGCAGGGTTCCATGCAAATGATTGTTCGAAAAACAACAATAACATGGATTATTGGATTGCTGACTAAGGTGCTTCGAGTCATGACGTTTTATCGTGAATGGTTCACCGATTATCGCCAATTTAAAGAAAGTGGATTAGTTAAAATTGCAAATGGTACAAAATTACGATTGAATGAGTTGGTACAATTTTAATTGATTTCAGAGTTGACGGAGAGTGGGAGCCACGCCGTGTAGAAAATGCATTGTACAATTTTGCAGAAAATTTGTTTTCAACAAGATTAGTGACCAAGTAAGGCTACATCACGGTACAATTATATGGTATTGTGAAAGTTGTTGATGCATTAAATGTTGTTATGGCAATGAGACTAGAAGATGACAAGAAACAAATGAGAATGGATTTTCGTTAGCATACAATTGAACATGCAAATACAGCAACTGATTCTCTTCAACAATAGCAACGACGCCTAGGTCATATTAATGTCGATATAATGAAGAAATGTGCAACGAAAATGCAATTGATGGGGTCAATCTATCTAATAGCGATACATTTTTCTGTGAAGATTGTCAATTTGAAAAGAGCATCACGTAAAACGGAATCAGTTCGACCAGCTAAGAAAGGTGAATTTATGCATGCAGATTTATGTGGTCCAATGGAAATGGAAGGAATAGGAAGTATTCGATATTTTATGTTGATCAAGGATGAAGCCACCTGCTTCAAACATATATACTTCTTAAAGTTGAAGGATGAATTATACAGTAAATTATATGGTTTGAGACCGACGTTTCCATTTTTAAATTGTTATTTAATACTATACTTTAAATCATTTCTAGCAAAGGCACAACGTTGTAAAATTCGTCATTGGTCATACTTTCAGTGCCATCGTCTTTCTGCGAGTGCTCCGTTCTCCAACCGCTCGGTTGGTCTTTATTATTCTGAAATATTTTTAATGACAATTGGTTACCAAATTATAGAGACGCCTAACGTAACTTAATATAAATAAAACCTCAAACAAAAAAACACTCATTTCCATATCATAACCCAAAAATAAGAACAAAACCACAAAATGTTAAGAACTCATATTACATTTTGTCTTAATGTAAATATGATAGAATATTAAAAGGCCAGCTTATATTTTTACCGCAAAATAAAACACAAAGACCGCACAATGTTATATGACAACAAAAAATCATGAAATACCCTAACCAAATTAAAATATAACGTCAACTGTTTTTTCATTTGAATTTGAAAGCATTTTCCTTTTTTTGTTATCCTCAATCGTTTTCCTTTTTTCTATTTTTGCGCGTTTAAATTTAAAGATCTAAAAATAAAAAGTGTTTCGACACCTTCTACCCTATTCCACCCTACAGTCCTACATATATAGTGTAATATTATATTTACCACCAGTGAAATAACAACAACAATAAAAATTGTACTCCTAATAATTTATACTTGAATAATGTTGGGCAATTTGGTGCTGATGCGACCGAATAATAAAAACGCCTGCGGTTAACATTTTTTACTGTACCGTATTTATTCTAGTCACAGTCACCGTATATCGCTCTTCTGTATAGAGAAAACCGCGCACGTTTATTTTTCTCGCAAGACGAACGAAGGAAGAGTAGAACCGGGATTTTTACTTTTTTTTTATACGTGATTTCAATTATTTGAAAGTTATTCAAATTAATTCTAGTTGATTGAAGGTACCACAAAAAAAACTGTGTAACGAAGGATATTTAATTGCATTTTGATTTTTTTTTTTATTGTTCATAACGCTAATTAATTATGGTACAAGGATATAGCGTATATTTATAGACGATCAGGATTTAGGTGTATGTGAATCAGAAAGTGATTAAACAACACTGCCAAAAAAAAAAATAAAATTAATTTTCGCTCGATTCAACATACCAATGTAATTTTCCAGACGATTTAGTGTGGAAAAACACTTTTCGATGATTGTGGTGCGAATAAATCGGTCGCTGTGTGTCTTTATAGGTTGTAGAAAAAATATCGGATTCGAAATGATTCACGCAATATTAAAGTGTTCTATAAATACTCTATAAATTTAACAAAGATATGATATTTTTTTAGCCAACATCGTTATCGTCATCTAAATAGCTGGAAATTGATTTTTTATACTTGAAATAATTTTATTTATTTCGTTCAATGGGCATATAAATCAATCGTAAAATAAATTGTTGGGGCGCGATAATTTCAGTTTTTTCTTGATTTAATTTCTAGTTTAATAAATTTGAAATTAATGTTTTTAATGGTTAGTAGGGCCTAAATCTAAGGTAATTAAATTATAAACAGCACGTGGTCTTTATTAATTTTTTTTATTTATGACGGTGAACATTTATTACATCCAATTATAAATTCTGCGACTTCTTGAATAATTCTCTTACAATAATTGCATTTTTATGTTGATTTTATGTTTTATGTACTTTTCGTACGCACCATTCTTTACTAATTATGTAGTCTTTTGGACCGGGCTGACAGATTTTGGTATGTTTTTACCGCTATGATGTGAGGTATCAGCTAGACTAAAAAAAGAAAGAATAAATATAAGCTTAAAACACGGACGATAGTGCTTTGTTCTGTTTGGACGTTTTTAAATTTAGTGCATTGTCTCATTGGATCTCGGTCCTAAAGGCCCATATGAAATATTCAAATTTGTACAAATTTATCCTTAAAAGCGTCAGATCTCGAAATTGGTTCAATTACAGTGCATCACCAATGGTTATCCCTAACACAAATAAAAAATTACATTCAGGATAAGAATGTACAAATTTTAGTTTACTCTAAATTTTCCATTGCGACCCAATAAATAATATGCAGACCATAAACGGCACTTAACACAAATTACCACAAAAATAAACTCGCAATTGGTTTTCGCAATTAAAAACACAATTGGTTTTCGCAATTAATATATTACATGCAGGAAGAGAGTGCATACATTTTAATTTACTCTAAAACTTCTATTGCGACTCAATAAAAATTATGCATACTTGTTATTGATCATAAATAACACTTAACACGATTTACCACAACGATAAATTCGCCAATTATTGTTTATTGAGCTTAGAAAAGCACAATTGGAAACCATTATACATTTATTACATGCAGGAAGAGAATGTAAAAATTTTAGTTTACTCTAAAACTTCCACCGCGACTCAATAAAAATTATGCAGACTAGTTATTGCTCATTAACGGTACTTAACACGATTCAAGGCAGCGATAAATTCGCCAAATATAGTTTATTGAGCTTAGAAAAGCACAATTGGAAACCACTATTAATTTATTACATGCAGGAAGAGAATGTAAAAATTTTAATTTACTCTAAAACTTACACCCGACTCAATAAAACTTATGCAGGCTAGTTATTGATCATTAATGGCACTTAACACGACTTACCACAACGATAAATTCGCAAAATATAGTTTATTGAGCTTAGGAAAGCACAGATGGAAACCACTATTAATTTATTACATGCAGGAAGAGAATGTAAAGATTTTAGTTTACTCTAAAACTTCCACCGCGACTCAATAAAAATTATGCAGGCTAGTTATTGATCATAAATAACACTTAACACGATTTACCACAACGTTAAATTCGCAAAATATAGTTTATTGAGCTTAGAAAAGCACAATTGGGAATAACTATTAATTAGTTACATGCAGGAAGAGAATGTAAAAATTTTAGTTTACTCTCAAACTTCTATTGCGACTCAATAAAAATTATGCATACTTGTTATTGATCATAAATAACACTTAACACGATTTACCACAACGATAAATTCGCCAATTATTGTTTATTGAGCTTAGAAAAGCACAATTGGAAACCATTATACATTTATTACATGCAGGAAGAGAATGTAAAAATTTTAGTTTACTCTAAAACTTCCACCGCGACTCAATAAAAATTATGCAGACTAGTTATTGCTCATTAACGGTACTTAACACGATTCAAGGCAGCGATAAATTCGCCAAATATAGTTTATTGAGCTTAGAAAAGCACAATTGGAAACCACTATTAATTTATTACATGCAGGAAGAGAATGTAAAAATTTTAATTTACTCTAAAACTTACACCCGACTCAATAAAACTTATGCAGGCTAGTTATTGATCATTAATGGCACTTAACACGACTTACCACAACGATAAATTCGCAAAATATAGTTTATTGAGCTTAGGAAAGCACAGATGGAAACCACTATTAATTTATTACATGCAGGAAGAGAATGTAAAGATTTTAGTTTACTCTAAAACTTCCACCGCGACTCAATAAAAATTATGCAGGCTAGTTATTGATCATAAATAACACTTAACACGATTTACCACAACGTTAAATTCGCAAAATATAGTTTATTGAGCTTAGAAAAGCACAATTGGGAATAACTATTAATTAGTTACATGCAGGAAGAGAATGTAAAAATTTTAGTTTACTCTCAAACTTCTATTGCGACTCAATAAAAATTATGCATACTTGTTATTGATCATAAATAACACTTAACACGATTTACCACAACGATAAATTCGCCAATTATTGTTTATTTAGCTTGGAAAAGCACAATTGGAAAACACTATTAATTTATTACATGCAGGAAGAGAATGTAAAAATTTTAGCTTACCCTAAAAGTTCCATAGCGACACAATAAAAGTTATGCAGACTTGTTATTGATCATTAATGGCATTTAACACGATTAAAGACAGCGATAAATAAGTAAAATACAGTTTATTGAGCTTAGAAAAGCACAATTGTAAACCACTATTAATTTATTACATGCAGGAAGAGAATGTAAAAATTTTAGCTTACCCTAAAACTTCCATAGCGACTCAATAAAAATTATGCAGACTTGTTATTGATCATTAGTTGCACTTAACACGATTTAAGACAGCGATAAATTCGCAAAATATAGTTTATTGAGCTTAGAAAAGCACAATTGGAAACCACTATTAATTTATTACATGCAGGAAGAGAATGCATAAATTTTAGTTTATTCTAAAACTTCCACCGCGGCTCAAATAAAATTATGCAGACTAGTTATTGATCATAAATAACACTTAACACGATTTAAGGCAGCGATAAATTCGCAAAATATAGTTTATTGAGCTTAGAAAAGCACAATTGGAAACCACTATTAATTTATTACATGCAGGAAGAGAATGTAAAAATGTCAGTTTACTCTAAAACTTCCACCGCGACTCAATTAAAATTATGCAGACTAGTTATTGATCATAAATAACACATTACACGATTTACTACAACGATAAATTCGCAAAATATAGTTCAATGAGCTTTGAAAAGCACAATTGGAAACCACTATTAATTTATTACATGCAGGAAGAGAATGTAAAAATGTCAGTTTACTCTAAAACTTCCACCGCGACTCAATTAAAATTATGCAGACTAGTTATTGATCATAAATAACACTTAACACGATTTACTACAACGATAAATTCGCAAAATATAGTTTATTGAGCTTTGAAAAGCACAATTGGAAACCACTATTAATTTATTACATGCAGGAAGAGAATGTAAAAATTTTAGTTTACTCTAAAATGTCCACCGCGACTCAATTAAAATTATGCACACTAGTTATTGATCATAAATAACACTTAACACGATTTACCACAACGATAAATTCGCAAAACATAGTTTAATGAGCTTTGAAAAGCACAATTGGAAACCACTATTAATTTATTACATGCAGGAAGAGAATGTAAAAATTTTATTTTACTCTAAAACTTTCACCGCGACTCAATAAAACTTATGCAGGCTAGTTATTGATCATTAATGGCACTTAACACGATTTAAGACAGCGATAAATTCGCCACACCACTATTCGCCAAACCACTATTAATAGCACGATTTACCACAACGATAAATTCGCAAAATATAGTTTATTGAGCTTAGAAAAGCACAATTGGAAACCACTATTAATTTATTACATGCAGGAAGAGAATGCATACATTTTAGTTTACTCTAAAACTTCCACCGCGACTCAATAAAAATTATGCAGGCTAGTTATTGATCATTAATGGCACTTAACACGATTTAAGACAGTGATAAATTCGCCACACCACTATTCGCCAAACCACTATTAATAGCACGATTTACCACAACGATAAATTCGCAAAATATAGTTTATTGAGCTTAGAAAAGCACAATTGGAAACCACTATTAATTTATTACATGCAGGAAGAGAATGTAAAAATTTTAGTTTACTCTCAAACTTCTATTGCGACTCAATAAAAATTATGCAGGCTAGTTATTGATCATAAATAACACTTAACACGATTTACCACAACGTTAAATTCGCAAAATATAGTTTATTTAGCTTGGAAAAGCACAATTGGAAAACACTATTAATTTATTAGATGCAGGAAGAGAATGTAAAAATTTTAGCTTACCCTAAAAGTTCCAAAGCGACTCAATAAAAATTATGCAGACTTGTTATTGATCATTAATGGCACTTAACACGATTAAAGGCAGCGATAAATTAGTAAAATATAGTTTATTGAGCTTAGAAAACCACAATTGTAAACCACTATTAATTTATTACATGCAGGAAGAGAATGTAAAAATTTTAGTTTACTCTAAAACTTCCACCGCGACTCAATAAAAATTATGCAGCCTAGTTATTGATCATAAATATACTTAACACGATTTAAACAACGATAAATTCGCAAAATATAGTTTATTGAGCTTAGAAAAGCACAATTGGGAACCACTATTAATTTATTACATGCAGGAAGAGAATGTAAAAATTTTAGTTTACTCTAAAACTTCACCGCGACCCAATAAAAATTATGCAGGCTAGTCATTGTTCATAAATAACACTTAACACGATTTACCACAACGATAAATTCGCAAAATATAGTTTATTGAGCTTAGAAAAGCACAATTGGGAACCACTATTAATTTATTACATGCAGGAAGAGAATGTAAAAATTTTAGTTTACTCTTAAACTTCCACCGCGACTCAATTAAAATTATGCAGACTAGTTATTGATCATAAATAACACTTAACACGATTTACAACAACGATAAATTCGCAAAATATAGTTTATTGAGCTTAAAAAGGCACAATTGGAAACAACTATTAATTTATTACATGCAGGAAGAGAATGATTAAATTTTAATTTACTCTCAAACTTCCATCGCGACTCAATAAAAATTATGCAGACTAGTTATTGATCATAAATAACACATAACACGATTTACCTCAAAGATAAATTCGTAATTGGTGTTCTTTTTAGAGAAGAGATTAATATATTACATGCAGGAAGAGAATGTAAAAATTTTAATTTACTCTCAAACTTCCACCGCGACTCAATTAAAATTATGCAGACTAGTTATTGATCATAAATACACTTAACACGATTTACACCAACGATAAATTCGCAAAATATAGTTTATTGAGCTTAGAAAAGCACAATTGGAAACCACTATTAATTTATTACATGCAGGAAGAGAATGCATAAATTTTAATTTACTCTCAAACTTCTACCGCCACTCAATAAGAATTATGCAGACTAGTTATTGATCATAAATAACACTTAACACGATTTACCACAACTATAAATTCGCAAAATATTGTTTATTGAGCTTAGGAAAGCTCAATTGGAAACCACTATTAATTTATTACATGCAGGAAGAAAATTAATAAAGTTTACCTTACTTCAAAACTTCCATCGCGGCCCAATAAAAATTATGCACACTATTCATTGTTAACACAAAACAGATTTGAAGTGCGGAATTATGAAGCATGTAACTGGGTGCCCAACTTTTTCAATTAGAAAAACAAATGCGATCTGATGTATTCTTACTTAACGAGACTGCTTAGAAATAGCCAGAACCCTTGACAATTATTAAGTTATTTCACCTGATAATATAGACTCGACTAGAGGAATAGCAACCAAAACATTTATTTGATATATAAATTATACAACAATCATGACAATTTATTTTATTTTATGTCCAAAATTAATCTAAAGAAAACTATGATATATTTTTTGGACTATAACGGCAATCCATCCTCAAAGGTCTTAGATTAAAGTGAACTTTATTAACTGTAAACTTTGTTCTTTAAACAAATCTGTGTGCTGTGCTGGCCACACCTTCATAATTTTACTGTTTTTAAAAGTTTTATTTATTCGTAAAAGTTAAATTAAAATGGGGAAAATGACAAACACTAAAACCTGTATAAATTGCTTAGTTTAAATAAACTGAAAGTTTTAACAACAACAAAGTCATAAAACAAAAACTTCCCTATTAGACAAATAAAATGCAATGTGACAGTTTCCTAATGAATTAAAAACTAGAACTATAAAAATAATTTCATTGCTCAGTTCTGTTTTGTCGTTTTGTTGCAACGGAAAATTGAAAACAATGTGATAAGACAAAGAGAACTCTAAAAATCTAGCAACTACCTATAAAGAAGAATTTTATATTTTCAGTCTCCCATTTTTCTTTTTCATTCTTGACAATTTCCGTTTTGATTCACTTTTTCAAAACAAAACTTTATTTATATTTCCGTTCATTTCTTATTCAATTTTCATTATAATATTTTCAATGTTTGTCTATAGTTTGTCTTAGCAATATTATTATTATTATTATTATTATTATTGCCATTACTATCATTATTTTATTCTTCAAGGAAATAAAAACAAAAATTGAGATAAAATTAATAACAAAAAAAAAGGAGGAAAAATTATTTAAAAGAAAAGAACAATGTGATATTTAAATAATACAAAATTGTATCAAACAGCAACAACAAAATTCTCTTTTCATTGAATTTTTTTTGTATATTTCCAAGGAGGCAAAAATGGTTCAGGTTTTTCACTGCTTTCATCTTTTTTACGACGATTTTGTTCGATGATAATGAAATTTCTTGCGAAACAATACAGTAGCACAACATTCGTTCGTCCATTCATTGTGTTTTGTCTAGAGATATGTACATATGTGTACGTACACAAATATACGCGGGTGAAAAATGTATATTATTATCGGGTGGAATGCAGAATGTTTTAATTTTCCTTTGGGAAAATGAAATACGAAAATAAAAACGTTTTTTTTTCTAGATTCTGGCGTTATCGCGTATATAATATAGATGTACGTTCAAAACAGAACAATCGACTAATTGTGTAGGCGCACAGTTTTCTGTAGGTTATTTAAAAAAATAAAAATGAAACACTGATCCTGACGTGATTTTCTTATAATTTTCCGCGTCGTTCAACATGGAAATTTATTTGAAAACTTTTGCGACTGTATCTATATTATCCTTGTATAGTTTCAGATAAAAATATGGAGAATGCATTGTTCAAAACTATATCAAACTTTATTTAGGATATTCTTGATATTTTTGGATAATTTTAAAACTATCTAAAGATCTACAGTTGAAAAATTAAGTTTTTTTAAATACTTTTATTATCCAACCAGATCGGCTGTTGCTTAAATTGATAATAAATTCTAATTCAGGAGAGGAAAAATTGGCATGACGATTACAGGTCTCAATGCTTATTGTTAGAGGTATCAATCAACGAAATCGGAGCCCAATTGCAGATTTTCGATTTTTCTGGCTCTGAATTTGTGGGCTATAGTACAGTTGATTTTCAATGAAATTAAATTTTCTGCGAAATCTGTAGAAATGTGCGAGCGATCCAAATGGCCGTTGGCATGATGATTACAGGTATCAACGCCTATTGATAGAGGTATCAATCAACGAAATCGGAGCCAAATTGCAGATTTTCGATTTTTCTTGCTCTGAATTTGTGGGCTAAAGTACATATGATTTTCAATAAAATTCAATTTTCTGCGAAATGTGTAGAAATGTGCGAGCGATCCAAATGGCCGTTGGCATGATGATTACTGGTCTCAACGCCTATTGATAGAGGTATCAATCAACGAAATCGGAGCCCAATTGCAGATTTTCGATTTTTCTGGCTCTGAATTTGTGGGCTATAGTACAGATGATTTTCAATAAAACTGAATTTTCTGCGAAATGTGTAGAAATGTGCGAGCGATCCAAATGGCCATTGGCATGATGATTACAGGTATCAACGCCTATTGATAGAGGTATCAATCAACGAAATCGGAGCCCAATTGCAGATTTTCGATTTTTCTGGCTCTGAATTTGTGGGCTATAGTACAGTTGATTTTCAATAAAATTGAATTTTCTGCGAAATGTGTAGAAATGTGCGAGCGATCCAAATGGCCGTTGGCATGATGATTACTGGTCTCAACGCCTATTGATAGAGGTATCAATCAACGAAATCGGAGCCCAATTGCAGATTTTCGATTTTTCTGGCTCTGAATTTGTGGGCAATAGTACAGTTGATTTTCAATAAAATTGAATTTTCTGCGAAATGTGTAGAAATGTGCGAGCGATCCAAATGGCCGTTGGCATGATGATTACAGGTATCAACGCCTATTGATAGAGGTATCAATCAACGAAATCGGAGCCCAATTGCTGTTTTCGATTTTTCTGGCTCTGAATTTGTGGGCTATAGTACAGTTGATTTTCAATAAAATTGAATTTTCTGCGAAATGTGTAGAAATGTGCGAGCGATCCAAATGGCCGTTGGCATGATGATTACTGGTCTCAACGCCTATTGATAGAGGTATCAATCAACGAAATCGGAGCACAATTGCAGATTTTCGATTTTTCTGGCTCTGAATTTGTGGGCTATAGTACCTACAGTTGATTTTCAATAAAATTGAATTTTCTGCGAAATGTGTAGAAATGTGCGAGCGATCCAAATGGCCGTTGGCATGATGATTACAGGTATCAACGCCTATTGATAGAGGTATCAATCAACGAAATCGGAGCCCAATTGCAGATTTTCGATTTTTCTGGCTCTGAATTTGTGGGCTATAGTACAGATGATTTTCAATAAAACTGAATTTTCTGCGAAATGTGTAGAAATGTGCGAGCGATCCAAATGGCCATTGGCATGATGATTACAGGTATCAACGCCTATTGATAGAGGTATCAATCAACGAAATCGGAGCCCAATTGCAGATTTTCGATTTTTCTGGCTCTGAATTTGTGGGCTATAGTACAGATGATTTTCAATAAAATTCAATTTTCTGCGAAATGTGTAGAAATGTGCGAGCGATCCAAATGGCCGTTGGCATGATGATTACTGGTCTCAACGCCTATTGATAGAGGTATCAATCAACGAAATCGGAGCCCAATTGCAGATTTTCGATTTTTCTGGCTCTGAATTTGTGGGCTATAGTACAGTTGATTTTCAATGAAATTAAATTTTCTGCGAAATCTGTAGAAATGTGCGAGCGATCCAAATGGCCGTTGGCATGATGATTACAGGTATCAACGCCTATTGATAGAGGTATCAATCAACGAAATCGGAGCCAAATTGCAGATTTTCGATTTTTCTTGCTCTGAATTTGTGGGCTAAAGTACATATGATTTTCAATAAAATTCAATTTTCTGCGAAATGTGTAGAAATGTGCGAGCGATCCAAATGGCCGTTGGCATGATGATTACTGGTCTCAACGCCTATTGATAGAGGTATCAATCAACGAAATCGGAGCCCAATTGCAGATTTTCGATTTTTCTGGCTCTGAATTTGTGGGCTATAGTACAGATGATTTTCAATAAAACTGAATTTTCTGCGAAATGTGTAGAAATGTGCGAGCGATCCAAATGGCCATTGGCATGATGATTACAGGTATCAACGCCTATTGATAGAGGTATCAATCAACGAAATCGGAGCCCAATTGCAGATTTTCGATTTTTCTGGCTCTGAATTTGTGGGCTATAGTACAGTTGATTTTCAATAAAACTGAATTTTCTGCGAAATGTGTAGAAATGTGCGAGCGATCCAAATGGCCGTTGGCATGATGATTACTGGTCTCAACGCCTATTGATAGAGGTATCAATCAACGAAATCGGAGCCCAATTGCAGATTTTCGATTTTTCTGGCTCTGAATTTGTGGGCAATAGTACAGTTGATTTTCAATAAAATTGAATTTTCTGCGAAATGTGTAGAAATGTGCGAGCGATCCAAATGGCCGTTGGCATGATGATTACAGGTATCAACGCCTATTGATAGAGGTATCAATCAACGAAATCGGAGCCCAATTGCTGTTTTCGATTTTTCTGGCTCTGAATTTGTGGGCTATAGTACAGTTGATTTTCAATAAAATTGAATTTTCTGCGAAATGTGTAGAAATGTACGAGCGATCCAAATGGCCGTTGGCATGATGATTACTGGTCTCAACGCCTATTGATAGAGGTATCAATCAACGAAATCGGAGCACAATTGCAGATTTTCGATTTTTCTGGCTCTGAATTTGTGGGCTATAGTACCTACAGTTGATTTTCAATAAAATTGAATTTTCTGCGAAATGTGTAGAAATGTGCGAGCGATCCAAATGGCCGTTGGCATGATGATTACAGGTATCAACGCCTATTGATAGAGGTATCAATCAACGAAATCGGAGCCCAATTGCAGATTTTCGATTTTTCTGGCTCTGAATTTGTGGGCTATAGTACAGATGATTTTCAATAAAACTGAATTTTCTGCGAAATGTGTAGAAATGTGCGAGCGATCCAAATGGCCATTGGCATGATGATTACAGGTATCAACGCCTATTGATAGAGGTATCAATCAACGAAATCGGAGCCCAATTGCAGATTTTCGATTTTTCTGGCTCTGAATTTGTGGGCTATAGTACAGATGATTTTCAATAAAATTAAATTTTCTGCGAAATGTGTAGAAATGTGCGAGCGATCCAAATGGCCGTTGGCATGATGATTACAGGTATCAACGCCTATTGATAGAGGTATCAATCAACGAAATCGGAGCCCAATTGCAGATTTTCGATTTTTCTGGCTCTGAATTTGTGGGCTATAGTACAGATGATTTTCAATAAAATTCAATTTTCTGCGAAATGTGTAGAAATGTGCGAGCGATCCAAATGGCCGTTGGCATGATGATTACTGGTCTCAACGCCTATTGATAGAGGTATCAATCAACGAAATCGGAGCCCAATTGCAGATTTTCGATTTTTCTGGCTCTGAATTTGTGGGCTATAGTACAGTTGATTTACAATAAAACTGAATTTTCTGCGAAATGTGTAGAAATGTACGAGCGATCCAAATGTCCGTTGGCATGATGATTACTGGTCTCAACGCCTATTGATAGAGGTATCAATCAACGAAATCGGAGCCCAATTGCTGATTTTCGATTTTTCTGGCTCTGAATTTGTGGGCTATAGTACAGTTGATTTTCAATAAAATTGAATTTTCTGCGAAATGTGTAGAAATGTGCGAGCGATCCAAATGGCCGTTGGCATGATGATTACAGGTCTCAACGCCTATTGATAGAGGTATCAATCAACGAAATCGGAGCCCAATTGCTGATTTTCGATTTTTCTGGCTCTGAATTTGTGGGCTATAGTACAGTTGATTTTCAATAAAATTGAATTTTCTGCGAAATGTGTAGAAATGTGCGAGCGATCCAAATGGCCGTTGGCATGATGATTACTGGTCTCAACGCCTATTGATAGAGGTATCAATCAACGAAATCGGAGCCCAATTACTGATTTTCGATTTTTCTGGCTCTGAATTTGTGGGCTATAGTACAGTTGATTTTCAATAAAATTGAATTTTCTGCGAAATGTGTAGAAATGTGCGAGCGATCCAAATGGCCGTTGGCATGATGATTACTGGTCTCAACGCCTATTGATAGAGGTATCAATCAACGAAATCGGAGCCCAATTGCTGATTTTCGATTTTTCTGGCTCTGAATTTGTGGGCTATAGTACAGTTGATTTTCAATAAAATTGAATTTTCTGTGAAATGTGTAGAAATGTGCGAGCGATCCAAATGGCCGTTGGCATGATGATTACTGGTCTCAACGCCTATTGATAGAGGTATCAATCAACGAAATCGGAGCACAATTGCAGATTTTCGATTTTTCTGGCTCTGAATTTGTGGGCTATAGTACAGTTGATTTTCAATAAAATTGAATTTTCTGCGAAATGTGTAGAAATGTGCGAGCGATCCAAATGGCCGTTGGCATGATGATTACTGGTCTCAACGCCTATTGATAGAGGTATCAATCAACGAAATCGGAGCCCAATTGCTGATTTTCGATTTTTCTGGCTCTGAATTTGTGGGCTATAGTACAGTTGATTTTCAATAAAATTGAATTTTCTGCGAAATGTGTAGAAATGTGCGAGCGATCCAAATGGCCGTTGGCATGATGATTACTGGTCTCAACGCCTATTGATAGAGGTATCAATCAACGAAATCGGAGCCCAATTGCTGATTTTCGATTTTTCTGGCTCTGAATTTGTGGGCTATAGTACAGTTGATTTTCAATAAAATTGAATTTTCTGCGAAATGTGTAGAAATGTGCGAGCGATCCAAATGGCCGTTGGCATGATGATTACTGGTCTCAACGCCTATTGATAGAGGTATCAATCAACGAAATCGGAGCCCAATTGCTGATTTTCGATTTTTCTGGCTCTGAATTTGTGGGCTATAGTACAGTTGATTTTCAATAAAAGTGAATTTTCTGCGAAATGTGTAGAAATGTGCGAGCGATCCAAATGGCCGTTGGCATGATGATTACTGATCTCAACGCCTATTGATAGAGGTATCAATCAACGAAATCGGAGCCCAATTGCTGATTTTCGATTTTTCTGGCTCTGAATTTGTGGGCTATAGTACAGTTGATTTTCAATAAAATTGAATTTTCTGCGAAATGTGTAGAAATGTGCGAGCGATCCAAATGGCCGTTGGCATGATGATTACAGGTCTCAACGCCTATTGATAGAGGTATCAATCAACGAAATCGGAGCCCAATTGCTGATTTTCGATTTTTCTGGCTCTGAATTTGTGGGCTATAGTACAGTTGATTTTCAATAAAATTGAATTTTCTGTGAAATGTGTAGAAATGTGCGAGCGATCCAAATGGCCGTTGGCATGATGATTACTGGTCTCAACGCCTATTGATAGAGGTATCGATCAACGAAATCGGAGCACAATTGCAGATTTTCGATTTTTCTGGCTCTGAATTTGTGGGCTATAGTACAGTTGATTTTCAATAAAATTGAATTTTCTGCGAAATGTGTAGAAATGTGCGAGCGATCCAAATGGCCGTTGGCATGATGATTACAGGTATCAACGCCTATTGATAGAGGTATCAATCAACGAAATCGGAGCCCAATTGCAGATTTTCGATTTTTCTGGCTCTGAATTTGTGGGCTATAGTACAGATGATTTTCAATAAAACTGAATTTTCTGCGAAATGTGTAGAAATGTGCGAGCGATCCAAATGGCCATTGGCATGATGATTACTGGTATCAACGCCTATTGATAGAGGTATCAATCAACGAAATCGGAGCCCAATTGCTGATTTTCGATTTTTCTGGCTCTGAATTTGTGGGCTATAGTACAGTTGATTTTCAATAAAATTGAATTTTCTGCGAAATGTGTAGAAATGTGCGAGCGATCCAAATGGCCGTTGGCATGATGATTACTGGTCTCAACGCCTATTGATAGAGGTATCAATCAACGAAATCGGAGCCCAATTGCTGATTTTCGATTTTTCTGGCTCTGAATTTGTGGGCTATAGTACAGTTGATTTTCAATAAAATTGAATTTTCTGCGAAATGTGTAGAAATGTGCGAGCGATCCAAATGGCCATTGGCATGATGATTACTGGTCTCAACGCCTATTGATAGAGGTATCAATCAACGAAATCGGAGCCCAATTGCTGATTTTCGATTTTTCTGGCTCTGAATTTGTGGGCTATAGTACAGTTGATTTTCAATAAAATTGAATTTTCTGTGAAATGTGTAGAAATGTGCGAGCGATCCAAATGGCCGTTGGCATGATGATTACTGGTCTCAACGCCTATTGATAGAGGTATCGATCAACGAAATCGGAGCACAATTGCAGATTTTCGATTTTTCTGGCTCTGAATTTGTGGGCTATAGTACAGTTGATTTTCAATAAAATTGAATTTTCTGCGAAATGTGTAGAAATGTGCGAGCGATCCAAATGGCCGTTGGCATGATGATTACTGGTCTCAACGCCTATTGATAGAGGTATCAATCAACGAAATCGGAGCCCAATTGCTGATTTTCGATTTTTCTGGCTCTGAATTTGTGGGCTATAGTACAGTTGATTTTCAATAAAATTGAATTTTCTGCGAAATGTGTAGAAATGTGCGAGCGATCCAAATGGCCGTTGGCATGATGATTACAGGTATCAACGCCTATTGATAGAGGTATCAATCAACGAAATCGGAGCCCAATTGCAGATTTTCGATTTTTCTGGCTCTGAATTTGTGGGCTATAGTACAGATGATTTTCAATAAAACTGAATTTTCTGCGAAATGTGTAGAAATGTGCGAGCGATCCAAATGGCCATTGGCATGATGATTACAGGTATCAACGCCTATTGATAGAGGTATCAATCAACGAAATCGGAGCCCAATTGCTGATTTTCGATTTTTCTGGCTCTGAATTTGTGGGCTATAGTACAGTTGATTTTCAATAAAATTGAATTTTCTGCGAAATGTGTAGAAATGTGCGAGCGATCCAAATGGCCATTGGCATGATGATTACTCGTCTCAACGCCTATTGATAGAGGTATCAATCAACGAAATCGGAGCCCAATTGCAGATTTTCGATTTTTCTGGCTCTGAATTTGTGGACTATAGTACAGATGATTTTCAATAAAATTCAATTTTCTGCGAAATGTGTAGAAATGTGCCAGCGATCCAAATGGCCGTTGGCATGATGATTACAGGTATCAACGCCTATTGATAGAGGTATCAATCAACGAAATCGGAGCCCAATTGCAGATTTTCGATTTTTCTGGCTCTGAATTTGTGGGCTATAGTACAGATGATTTTCAATAAAATTCAATTTTCTGCGAAATGTGTAGAAATGTGCGAGCGATCCAAATGGCCGTTGGCATGATGATTACTGATCTCAACGCCTATTGATAGAGGTATCAATCAACGAAATCGGAGCCCAATTGCTGATTTTCGATTTTTCTGGCTCTGAATTTGTGGGCTATAGTACAGTTGATTTTCAATAAAATTGAATTTTCTGCGAAATGTGTAGAAATGTGCGAGCGATCCAAATGGCCATTGGCATGATGATTACTGGTCTCAACGCCTATTGATAGAGGTATCAATCAACGAAATCGGAGCCCAATTGCTGATTTTCGATTTTTCTGGCTCTGAATTTGTGGGCTATAGTACAGTTGATTTTCAATAAAATTGAATTTTCTGTGAAATGTGTAGAAATGTGCGAGCGATCCAAATGGCCGTTGGCATGATGATTACTGGTCTCAACGCCTATTGATAGAGGTATCAATCAACGAAATCGGAGCACAATTGCAGATTTTCGATTTTTCTGGCTCTGAATTTGTTGGCTATAGTACAGTTGATTTTCAATAAAACTGAATTTTCTGCGAAATGTGTAGAAATATGCGAGCGATCCAAATGGCCATTGACATGATGATTACAGGTATCAACGCCTATTGATAGAGGTATCAATCAACGAAATCGGAGCCCAATTGCAGATTTTCGATTTTTCTGGCTCTGAATTTGTGGGCAATAGTACAGTTGATTTTCAATAAAATTGAATTTTCTGCGAAATGTGTAGAAATGTGCGAGCGATCCAAATGGCCGTTGGCATGATGATTACAGGTCTCAACGCCTATTGATAGAGGTATCAATCAACGAAATCGGAGCCCAATTGCTGTTTTCGATTTTTCTGGCTCTGAATTTGTGGGCTATAGTACAGTTGATTTTCAATAAAATTGAATTTTCTGCGAAATCTGTAGAAATGTGCGAGCGATCCAAATGGCCGTTGGCATGATGATTACTGGTCTCAACGCCTATTGATAGAGGTATCAATCAACGAAATCGGAGCCCAATTGCAGATTTTCGATTTTTCTGGCTCTGAATTTGTGGGCTATAGTACAGTTGATTTTCAATAAAATTGAATTTTCTGCGAAATGTGTAGAAATGTGCGAGCGATCCAAATGGCCATTGGCATGATGATTACAGGTATCAACGCCTATTGATAGAGGTATCAATCAACGAAATCGGAGCCCAATTGCAGATTTTCGATTTTTCTGGCTCTGAATTTGTGGGCTATAGTACAGATGATTTTCAATAAAACTGAATTTTCTGCGAAATGTGTAGAAATGTGCGAGCGATCCAAATGGCCGTTGGCATGATGATTACTGGTCTCAACGCCTATTGATAGAGGTATCAATCAACGAAATCGGAGCCCAATTGCAGATTTTCGATTTTTCTGGCTCTGAATTTGTGGGCAATAGTACAGTTGATTTTCAATAAAATTGAATTTTCTGCGAAATGTGTAGAAATGTGCGAGCGATCCAAATGGCCGTTGGCATGATGATTACAGGTATCAACGCCTATTGATAGAGGTATCAATCAACGAAATCGGAGCCCAATTGCAGATTTTCGATTTTTCTGGCTCTGAATTTGTGGGCTATAGTACAGATGATTTTCAATAAAACTGAATTTTCTGCGAAATGTGTAGAAATGTGCGAGCGATCCAAATGGCCATTGGCATGATGATTACAGGTATCAACGCCTATTGATAGAGGTATCAATCAACGAAATCGGAGCCCAATTGCAGATTTTCGATTTTTCTGGCTCTGAATTTGTGGGCTATAGTACAGATGATTTTCAATAAAACTGAATTTTCTGCGAAATGTGTAGAAATGTGCGAGCGATCCAAATGGCCGTTGGCATGATGATTACTGGTCTCAACGCCTATTGATAGAGGTATCAATCAACGAAATCGGAGCCCAATTGCAGATTTTCGATTTTTCTGGCTCTGAATTTGTGGGCAATAGTACAGTTGATTTTCAATAAAATTGAATTTTCTGCGAAATGTGTAGAAATGTGCGAGCGATCCAAATGGCCGTTGGCATGATGATTACTGGTCTCAACGCCTATTGATAGAGGTATCAATCAACGAAATCGGAGCACAATTGCAGATTTTCGATTTTTCTGGCTCTGAATTTATGGGCTATAGTACAGTTGATTTTCAATAAAATTGAATTTTCTGCGAAATGTGTAGAAATGTGCGAGCGATCCAAATGGCCGTTGGCATGATGATTACAGGTATCAACGCCTATTGATAGAGGTATCAATCAACGAAATCGGAGCCCAATTGCAGATTTTCGATTTTTCTGGCTCTGAATTTGTGGGCTATAGTACAGATGATTTTCAATAAAACTGAATTTTCTGCGAAATGTGTAGAAATGTGCGAGCGATCCAAATGGCCATTGGCATGATGATTACAGGTATCAACGCCTATTGATAGAGGTATCAATCAACGAAATCGGAGCCCAATTGCAGATTTTCGATTTTTCTGGCTCTGAATTTGTGGGCTATAGTACAGATGATTTTCAATAAAACTGAATTTTCTGCGAAATGTGTAGAAATGTGCGAGCGATCCAAATGGCCATTGGCATGATGATTACAGGTATCAACGCCTATTGATAGAGGTATCAATCAACGAAATCGGAGCCCAATTGCAGATTTTCGATTTTTCTGGCTCTGAATTTGTGGGCTATAGTACAGATGATTTTCAATAAAACTGAATTTTCTGCGAAATGTGTAGAAATGTGCGAGCGATCCAAATGGCCGTTGGCATGATGATTACAGGTCTCAACGCCTATTGATAGAGGTATCAATCAACGAAATCGGAGCCCAATTGCAGATTTTCGATTTTTCTGGCTCTGAATTTGTGGGCAATAGTACAGTTGATTTTCAATAAAATTGAATTTTCTGCGAAATGTGTAGAAATGTGCGAGCGATCCAAATGGCCGTTGGCATGATGATTACAGGTCTCAACGCCTATTGATAGAGGTATCAATCAACGAAATCGGAGCCCAATTGCAGATTTTCGATTTTTCTGGCTCTGAATTTGTGGGCAATAGTACAGTTGATTTTCAATAAAATTGAATTTTCTGCGAAATGTGTAGAAATGTGCGAGCGATCCAAATGGCCGTTGGCATGATGATTACTGGTCTCAACGCCTATTGATAGAGGTATCAATCAACGAAATCGGAGCCCAATTGCAGATTTTCGATTTTTCTGGCTCTGAATTTGTGGGCAATAGTACAGTTGATTTTCAATAAAATTGAATTTTCTGCGAAATGTGTAGAAATGTGCGAGCGATCCAAATGGCCGTTGGCATGATGATTACAGGTATCAACGCCTATTGATAGAGGTATCAATCAACGAAATCGGAGCCCAATTGCAGATTTTCGATTTTTCTGGCTCTGAATTTGTGGGCTATAGTACAGATGATTTTCAATAAAACTGAATTTTCTGCGAAATGTGTAGAAATGTGCGAGCGATCCAAATGGCCATTGGCATGATGATTACAGGTATCAACGCCTATTGATAGAGGTATCAATCAACGAAATCGGAGCCCAATTGCAGACTTTCGATTTTTCTGGCTCTGAATTTGTGGGCTATAGTACAGATGATTTTCAATAAAACTGAATTTTCTGCGAAATGTGTAGAAATGTGCGAGCGATCCAAATGGCCGTTGGCATGATGATTACAGGTCTCAACGCCTATTGATAGAGGTATCAATCAACGAAATCGGAGCACAATTGCAGATTTTCGATTTTTCTGGCTCTGAATTTGTGGGCTATAGTACAGTTGATTTTCAATAAAATTGAATTTTCTGCGAAATGTGTAGAAATGTGCGAGCGATCCAAATGGCCGTTGGCATGATGATTACTGGTCTCAACGCCTATTGATAGAGGTATCAATCAACGAAATCGGAGCACAATTGCAGATTTTCGATTTTTCTGGCTCTGAATTTGTGGGCTATAGTACAGTTGATTTTCAATAAAATTGAATTTTCTGCGAAATGTGTAGAAATGTGCGAGCGATCCAAATGGCCGTTGGCATGATGATTACAGGTATCAACGCCTATTGATAGAGGTATCAATCAACGAAATCGGAGCCCAATTGCAGATTTTCGATTTTTCTGGCTCTGAATTTGTGGGCTATAGTACAGATGATTTTCAATAAAACTGAATTTTCTGCGAAATGTGTAGAAATGTGCGAGCGATCCAAATGGCCATTGGCATGATGATTACAGGTATCAACGCCTATTGATAGAGGTATCAATCAACGAAATCGGAGCCCAATTGCAGATTTTCGATTTTTCTGGCTCTGAATTTGTGGGCTATAGTACAGATGATTTTCAATAAAATTCAATTTTCTGCGAAATGTGTAGAAATGTGCGAGCGATCCAAATGGCCGTTGGCATGATGATTACAGGTATCAACGCCTATTGATAGAGGTATCAATCAACGAAATCGGAGCCCAATTGCAGATTTTCGATTTTTCTGGCTCTGAATTTGTGGGCTATAGTACAGATGATTTTCAATAAAATTCAATTTTCTGCGAAATGTGTAGAAATGTGCGAGCGATCCAAATGGCCGTTGGCATGATGATTACTGGTCTCAACGCCTATTGATAGAGGTATCAATCAACGAAATCGGAGCCCAATTGCAGATTTTCGATTTTTCTGGCTCTGAATTTGTGGGCTATAGTACAGTTGATTTTCAATAAAACTGAATTTTCTGCGAAATGTGTAGAAATGTACGAGCGATCCAAATGGCCGTTGGCATGATGATTACTGGTCTCAACGCCTATTGATAGAGGTATCAATCAACGAAATCGGAGCCCAATTGCTGATTTTCGATTTTTCTGGCTCTGAATTTGTGGGCTATAGTACAGTTGATTTTCAATAAAATTGAATTTTCTGCGAAATGTGTAGAAATGTGCGAGCGATCCAAATGGCCGTTGGCATGATGATTACAGGTCTCAACGCCTATTGATAGAGGTATCAATCAACGAAATCGGAGCCCAATTGCTGATTTTCGATTTTTCTGGCTCTGAATTTGTGGGCTATAGTACAGTTGATTTTCAATAAAATTGAAATTTCTGTGAAATGTGTAGAAATGTGCGAGCGATCCAAATGGCCGTTGGCATGATGATTACTGGTCTCAACGCCTATTGATAGAGGTATCGATCAACGAAATCGGAGCACAATTGCAGATTTTCGATTTTTCTGGCTCTGAATTTGTGGGCTATAGTACAGTTGATTTTCAATAAAATTGAATTTTCTGCGAAATGTGTAGAAATGTGCGAGCGATCCAAATGGCCGTTGGCATGATGATTACAGGTATCAACGCCTATTGATAGAGGTATCAATCAACGAAATCGGAGCCCAATTGCAGATTTTCGATTTTTCTGGCTCTGAATTTGTGGGCTATAGTACAGATGATTTTCAATAAAACTGAATTTTCTGCGAAATGTGTAGAAATGTGCGAGCGATCCAAATGGCCATTGGCATGATGATTACAGGTATCAACGCCTATTGATAGAGGTATCAATCAACGAAATCGGAGCCCAATTGCTGATTTTCGATTTTTCTGGCTCTGAATTTGTGGGCTATAGTACAGTTGATTTTCAATAAAATTGAATTTTCTGCGAAATGTGTAGAAATGTGCGAGCGATCCAAATGGCCGTTGGCATGATGATTACTGGTCTCAACGCCTATTGATAGAGGTATCAATCAACGAAATCGGAGCCCAATTGCTGATTTTCGATTTTTCTGGCTCTGAATTTGTGGGCTATAGTACAGTTTATTTTCAATAAAATTGAATTTTCTGCGAAATGTGTAGAAATGTGCGAGCGATCCAAATGGCCGTTGGCATGATGATTACAGGTCTCAACGCCTATTGATAGAGGTATCAATCAACGAAATCGGAGCCTAATTGCTGATTTTCGATTTTTCTGGCTCTGAATTTGTGGGCTATAGTACAGTTGATTTTCAATAAAATTGAATTTTTTGCGAAATGTGTAGAAATGTGCGAGCGATCCAAATGGCCGTTGGCATGATGATTACTGGTCTCAACGCCTATTGATAGAGGTATCAATCAACGAAATCGGAGCCCAATTGCTGATTTTCGATTTTTCTGGCTCTGAATTTGTGGGCTATAGTACAGTTGATTTTCAATAAAAGTGAATTTTCTGCGAAATGTGTAGAAATGTGCGAGCGATCCAAATGGCCGTTGGCATGATGATTACTGATCTCAACGCCTATTGATAGAGGTATCAATCAACGAAATCGGAGCCCAATTGCTGATTTTCGATTTTTCTGGCTCTGAATTTGTGGGCTATAGTACAGTTGATTTTCAATAAAATTGAATTTTCTGCGAAATGTGTAGAAATGTGCGAGCGATCCAAATGGCCGTTGGCATGATGATTACAGGTCTCAACGCCTATTGATAGAGGTATCAATCAACGAAATCGGAGCCCAATTGCTGATTTTCGATTTTTCTGGCTCTGAATTTGTGGGCTATAGTACAGTTGATTTTCAATAAAATTGAATTTTCTGCGAAATGTGTAGAAATGTGCGAGCGATCCAAATGGCCGTTGGCATGATGATTACAGGTATCAACGCCTATTGATAGAGGTATCAATCAACGAAATCGGAGCCCAATTGCAGATTTTCGATTTTTCTGGCTCTGAATTTGTGGGCTATAGTACAGTTGATTTTCAATAAAACTGAATTTTCTGCGAAATGTGTAGAAATGTGCGAGCGATCCAAATGGCCATTGGCATGATGATTACAGGTATCAACGCCTATTTATAGAGGTATCAATCAACGAAATCGGAGCCCAATTGCAGATTTTCGATTTTTCTGGCTCTGAATTTGTGGGCTATAGTACAGATGATTTTCAATAAAATTCAATTTTCTGCGAAATGTGTAGAAATGTGCCAGCGATCCAAATGGCCGTTGGCATGATGATTACAGGTATCAACGCCTATTGATAGAGGTATCAATCAACGAAATCGGAGCCCAATTGCAGATTTTCGATTTTTCTGGCTCTGAATTTGTGGGCTATAGTACAGATGATTTTCAATAAAATTCAATTTTCTGCGAAATGTGTAGAAATGTGCGAGCGACCCAAATGGCCGTTGGCATGATGATTACTGGTCTCAACGCCTATTGATAGAGGTATCAATCAACGAAATCGGAGCCCAATTGCAGATTTTCGATTTTTCTGGCTCTGAATTTGTGGGCTATAGTACAGTTGATTTTCAATAAAATTGAATTTTCTGCGAAATGTGTAGAAATGTGCGAGCGATCCAAATGGCCGTTGGCATGATGATTACTGGTCTCAACGCCTATTGATAGAGGTATCAATCAACGAAATCGGAGCCCAATTGCTGATTTTCGATTTTTCTGGCTCTGAATTTGTGGGCTATAGTACAGTTGATTTTCAATAAAATTGAATTTTCTGCGAAATGTGTAGAAATGTGCGAGCGATCCAAATGGCCGTTGGCATGATGATTACAGGTCTCAACGCCTATTGATAGAGGTATCAATCAACGAAATCGGAGCCCAATTGCAGATTTTCGATTTTTCTGGCTCTGAATTTGTGGGCTATAGTACAGTTGATTTTCAATAAAATTGAATTTTCTGCGAAATGTGTAGAAATGTGCGAGCGATCCAAATGGCCGTTGGCATGATGATTACTGGTCTCAACGCCTATTGATAGAGGTATCAATCAACGAAATCGGAGCCCAATTGCTGATTTTCGATTTTTCTGGCTCTGAATTTGTGGGCTATAGTACAGTTGATTTTCAATAAAATTGAATTTTCTGCGAAATGTGTAGAAATGTGCGAGCGATCCAAATGGCCGTTGGCATGATGATTACAGGTATCAACGCCTATTGATAGAGGTATCAATCAACGAAATCGGAGCCCAATTGCAGATTTTCGATTTTTCTGGCTCTGAATTTGTTGGCTATAGTACAGTTGATTTTCAATAAAACTGAATTTTCTGCGAAATGTGTAGAAATATGCGAGCGATCCAAATGGCCATTGACATGATGATTACAGGTATCAACGCCTATTTATAGAGGTATCAATCAACGAAATCGGAGCCCAATTGCAGATTTTCGATTTTTCTGGCTCTGAATTTGTGGGCTATAGTACAGATGATTTTCAATAAAACTGAATTTTCTGCGAAATGTGTAGAAATGTGCGAGCGATCCAAATGGCCGTTGGCATGATGATTACAGGTATCAACGCCTATTGATAGAGGTATCAATCAACGAAATCGGAGCCCAATTGCAGATTTTCGATTTTTCTGGCTCTGAATTTGTGGGCTATAGTACAGATGATTTTCAATAAAATTCAATTTTCTGCGAAATGTGTAGAAATGTGCGAGCGATCCAAATGGCCGTTGGCATGATGATTACTGGTCTCAACGCCTATTGATAGAGGTATCAATCAACGAAATCGGAGCCCAATTGCAGATTTTCGATTTTTCTGGCTCTGAATTTGTGGGCTATAGTACAGTTGATTTTCAATAAAACTGAATTTTCTGCGAAATGTGTAGAAATGTACGAGCGATCCAAATGGCCGTTGGCATGATGATTACTGGTCTCAACGCCTATTGATAGAGGTATCAATCAACGAAATCGGAGCCCAATTGCTGATTTTCGATTTTTCTGGCTCTGAATTTGTGGGCTATAGTACAGTTGATTTTCAATAAAATTGAATTTTCTGCGAAATGTGTAGAAATGTGCGAGCGATCCAAATGGCCGTTGGCATGATGATTACAGGTCTCAACGCCTATTGATAGAGGTATCAATCAACGAAATCGGAGCCTAATTGCTGATTTTCGATTTTTCTGGCTCTGAATTTGTGGGCTATAGTACAGTTGATTTTCAATAAAATTGAATTTTCTGCGAAATGTGTAGAAATGTGCGAGCGATCCAAATGGCCGTTGGCATGATGATTACTGGTCTCAACGCCTATTGATAGAGGTATCAATCAACGAAATCGGAGCCCAATTGCTGATTTTCGATTTTTCTGGCTCTGAATTTGTGGGCTATAGTACAGTTGATTTTCAATAAAAGTGAATTTTCTGCGAAATGTGTAGAAATGTGCGAGCGATCCAAATGGCCGTTGGCATGATGATTACTGATCTCAACGCCTATTGATAGAGGTATCAATCAACGAAATCGGAGCCCAATTGCTGATTTTCGATTTTTCTGGCTCTGAATTTGTGGGCTATAGTACAGTTGATTTTCAATAAAATTGAATTTTCTGCGAAATGTGTAGAAATGTGCGAGCGATCCAAATGGCCGTTGGCATGATGATTACAGGTCTCAACGCCTATTGATAGAGGTATCAATCAACGAAATCGGAGCCCAATTGCTGATTTTCGATTTTTCTGGCTCTGAATTTGTGGGCTATAGTACAGTTGATTTTCAATAAAATTGAATTTTCTGTGAAATGTGTAGAAATGTGCGAGCGATCCAAATGGCCGTTGGCATGATGATTACTGGTCTCAACGCCTATTAATAGAGGTATCGATCAACGAAATCGGAGTACAATTGCTGATTTTCGATTTTTCTGGCTCTGAATTTGTGGGCTATAGTACAGTTGATTTTCAATAAAATTGAATTTTCTGCGAAATGTGTAGAAATGTGCGAGCGATCCAAATGGCCGTTGGCATGATGATTACAGGTATCAACGCCTATTGATAGAGGCATCAATCAACGAAATCGGAGCCCAATTGCAGATTTTCGATTTTCTGGCTCTGAATTTGTGGGCTATAGTACAGATGATTTTCAATAAAACTGAATTTTCTGCGAAATGTGTAGAAATGTGCGAGCGATCCAAATGGCCATTGGCATGATGATTACAGGTATCAACGCCTATTGATAGAGGTATCAATCAACGAAATCGGAGCCCAATTGCTGATTTTCGATTTTTCTGGCTCTGAATTTGTGGGCTATAGTACAGTTGATTTTCAATAAAATTGAATTTTCTGCGAAATGTGTAGAAATGTGCGAGCGATCCAAATGGCCGTTGGCATGATGATTACAGGTATCAACGCCTATTTATAGAGGTATCAATCAACGAAATCGGAGCCCAATTGCAGATTTTCGATTTTTCTGGCTCTGAATTTGTGGGCTATAGTACAGATGATTTTCAATAAAATTCAATTTTCTGCGAAATGTGTAGAAATGTGCCAGCGATCCAAATGGCCGTTGGCATGATGATTACAGGTATCAACGCCTATTGATAGAGGTATCAATCAACGAAATCGGAGCCCAATTGCAGATTTTCGATTTTTCTGGCTCTGAATTTGTGGGCTATAGTACAGATGATTTTCAATAAAATTCAATTTTCTGCGAAATGTGTAGAAATGTGCGAGCGATCCAAATGGCCGTTGGCATGATGATTACAGGTCTCAACGCCTATTGATAGAGGTATCAATCAACGAAATCGGAGCCCAATTGCAGATTTTCGATTTTTCTGGCTCTGAATTTGTGGGCTATAGTACAGATGATTTTCAATAAAATTCAATTTTCTGCGAAATGTGTAGAAATGTGCGAGCGATCCAAATGGCCGTTGGCATGATGATTACTGGTCTCAACGCCTATTGATAGAGGTATCAATCAACGAAATCGGAGCACAATTGCAGATTTTCGATTTTTCTGGCTCTGAATTTGTGGGCTATAGTACAGTTGATTTTCAATAAAACTGAATTTTCTGCGAAATGTGTAGAAATATGCGAGCGATCCAAATGGCCATTGACATGATGATTACAGGTATCAACGCCTATTGATAGAGGTATCAATCAACGAAATCGGAGCCCAATTGCAGATTTTCGATTTTTCTGGCTCTGAATTTGTGGGCAATAGTACAGTTGATTTTCAATAAAATTGAATTTTCTGCGAAATGTGTAGAAATGTGCGAGCGATCCAAATGGCCGTTGGCATGATGATTACAGGTCTCAACGCCTATTGATAGAGGTATCAATCAACGAAATCGGAGCCCAATTGCTGTTTTCGATTTTTCTGGCTCTGAATTTGTGGGCTATAGTACAGTTGATTTTCAATAAAATTGAATTTTCTGCGAAATGTGTAGAAATGTGCGATCGATCCAAATGGCCGTTGGCATGATAATTACTGGTCTCAACGCCTATTGATAGAGGTATCAATCAACGAAATCGGAGCACAGTTGCAGATTTTCGATTTTTCTGGCTCTGAATTTGTGGGCTATAGTACAGTTGATTTTCAATAAAATTGAATTTTCTGCGAAATGTGTAGAAATGTGCGAGCGATCCAAATGGCCGTTGGCATGATGATTACAGGTATCAACGCCTATTGATAGAGGTATCAATCAACGAAATCGGAGCCCAATTGCAGATTTTCGATTTTTCTGGCTCTGAATTTGTGGGCTATAGTACAGATGATTTTCAATAAAACTGAATTTTCTGCGAAATGTGTAGAAATGTGCGAGCGATCCAAATGGCCATTGGCATGATGATTACAGGTATCAACGCCTATTGATAGAGGTATCAATCAACGAAATCGGAGCCCAATTGCAGATTTTCGATTTTTCTGGCTCTGAATTTGTGGGCTATAGTACAGATGATTTTCAATAAAATTGAATTTTCTGCGAAATGTGTAGAAATGTGCGAGCGATCCAAATGGCCGTTGGCATGATGATTACAGGTATCAACGCCTATTGATAGAGGTATCAATCAACGAAATCGGAGCCCAATTGCAGATTTTCGATTTTTCTGGCTCTGAATTTGTGGGCTATAGTACAGTTGATTTTCAATAAAACTGAATTTTCTGCGAAATGTGTAGAAATGTACGAGCGATCCAAATGGCCGTTGGCATGATGATTACTGGTCTCAACGCCTATTGATAGAGGTATCAATCAACGAAATCGGAGCCCAATTGCTGATTTTCGATTTTTCTGGCTCTGAATTTGTGGGCTATAGTACAGATGATTTTCAATAAAATTGAATTTTCTGCGAAATGTGTAGAAATGTGCGAGCGATCCAAATGGCCGTTGGCATGATGATTACTGGTCTCAATGCCTATTGATAGAGGTATCAATCAACGAAATCGGAGCCCAATTGCAGATTTTCGATTTTTCTGGCTCTGAATTTGTGGGCTATAGTACAGTTGATTTTCAATAAAACTGAATTTTCTGCGAAATGTGTAGAAATGTACGAGCGATCCAAATGGCCGTTGGCATGATGATTACTGGTCTCAACGCCTATTGATAGAGGTATCAATCAACGAAATCGGAGCCCAATTGCTGATTTTCGATTTTTCTGGCTCTGAATTTGTGGGCTATAGTACAGTTGATTTTCAATAAAATTGAATTTTCTGCGAAATGTGTAGAAATGTGCGAGCGATCCAAATGGCCGTTGGCATGATGATTACTGGTCTCAACGCCTATTGATAGAGGTATCAATCAACGAAATCGGAGCCCAATTGCTGATTTTCGATTTTTCTGGCTCTGAATTTGTGGGCTATAGTACAGTTGATTTTCAATAAAAGTGAATTTTCTGCGAAATGTGTAGAAATGTGCGAGCGATCCAAATGGCCGTTGGCATGATGATTACTGATCTCAACGCCTATTGATAGAGGTATCAATCAACGAAATCGGAGCCCAATTGCTGATTTTCGATTTTTCTGGCTCTGAATTTGTGGGCTATAGTACAGTTGATTTTCAATAAAACTGAATTTTCTGCGAAATGTGTAGAAATGTGCGAGCGATCCAAATGGCCATTGGCATGATTATTACTGGTCTCAACGACTATTGATAGAGGTATCAATCAACGAAATCGGAGCCCAATTGCAGATTTTCGATTTTTCTGGCTCTGAATTTGTTGGCTATAGTACAGTTTATTTTCAATAAAATTGAATTTTCTGCGAAATGTGTAGAAATGTGCGAGCGATCCAAATGGCCGTTGGCATGATGATTACAGGTATCAACGCCTATTGATAGAGGTATCAATCAACGAAATCGGAGCCCAATTGCAGATTTTCGATTTTTCTGGCTCTGAATTTGTGGGCTATAGTACAGATGATTTTCACTAAAACTGAATTTTCTGCGAAATGTGTAGAAATATGCGAGCGATCCAAATGGCCATTGACATGATGATTACAGGTATCAACGCCTATTGATAGAGGTATCAATCAACGAAATCGGAGCCCAATTGCAGATTTTCGATTTTTCTGGCTCTGAATTTGTGGGCTATAGTACAGTTGATTTTCAATAAAATTGAATTTTCTGCGAAATGTGTAGAAATGTGCCAGCGATCCAAATGGCCGTTGGCATGATGATTACAGGTATCAACGCCTATTGATAGAGGTATCAATCAACGAAATCGGAGCCCAATTGCAGATTTTCGATTTTTCTGGCTCTGAATTTGTTGGCTATAGTACAGTTTATTTTCAATAAAATTGAATTTTCTGCGAAATGTGTAGAAATGTGCGAGCGATCCAAATGGCCGTTGGCATGATGATTACAGGTATCAACGCCTATTGATAGAGGTATCAATCAACGAAATCGGAGCCAAATTGCAGATTTTCGATTTTTCTTGCTCTGAATTTGTGGGCTAAAGTACATATGATTTTCAATAAAATTAAATTTTCTGCGAAATGTGTAGAAATGTGCGAGCGATCCAAATGGCCGTTGGCATGATGATTACAGGTATCAACGCCTATTGATAGAGGTATCAATCAACGAAATCGGAGCCCAATTGCAGATTTTCGATTTTTCTGGCTCTGAATTTGTGGGCTATAGTACAGTTGATTTTAATGAAATTAAATTTTCTGCGAAATGTGTAGAAATGTGCGAGCGATCCAAATGGCCGTTGGCATGATGATTACTGGTCTCAACGCCTATTGATAGAGGTATCAATCAACGAAATCGGAGCCCAATTGCAGATTTTCGATTTTTCTGGCTCTGAATTTGTGGGCTATAGTACAGATGATTTTCAATAAAACTGAATTTTCTGCGAAATGTGTAGAAATGTGCGAGCGATCCAAATGGCCGTTGGCATGATGATTACTGGTCTCAACGACTATTGATAGAGGTATCAATCAACGAAATCGGAGCCCAATTGCAGATTTTCGATTTTTCTGGCTCTGAATTTGTTGGCTATAGTACAGTTTATTTTCAATAAAATTGAATTTTCTGCGAAATGTGTAGAAATGTGCGAGCGATCCAAATGGCCGTTGGCATGATGATTACAGGTATCAACGCCTATTGATAGAGGTATCAATCAACGAAATCGGAGCCAAATTGCAGATTTTCGATTTTTCTTGCTCTGAATTTGTGGGCTAAAGTACATATGATTTTCAATAAAATTAAATTTTCTGCGAAATGTGTAGAAATGTGCGAGCGATCCAAATGGCCGTTGGCATGATGATTACAGGTATCAACGCCTATTGATAGAGGTATCAATCAACGAAATCGGAGCCCAATTGCAGATTTTCGATTTTTCTGGCTCTGAATTTGTGGGCTATAGTACAGTTGATTTTAATGAAATTAAATTTTCTGCGAAATGTGTAGAAATGTGCGAGCGATCCAAATGGCCGTTGGCATGATGATTACTGGTCTCAACGCCTATTGATAGAGGTATCAATCAACGAAATCGGAGCCCAATTGCAGATTTTCGATTTTTCTGGCTCTGAATTTGTGGGCTATAGTACAGATGATTTTCAATAAAACTGAATTTTCTGCGAAATGTGTAGAAATGTGCGAGCGATCCAAATGGCCATTGGCATGATTATTACTGGTCTCAACGCCTATTGATAGAGGTATCAATCAACGAAATCGGAGCCCAATTGCAGATTTTCGATTTTTTTGGCTCTGAATTTGTGGGCTATAGGTAGTACAGATGATTTTCAATAAAATTCAATTTTCCGCGAAATGTGTAGAAATGTGCGAGCGATCCAAATGGCCGTTGGCATGATTATTACTGGTCTCAACGCCTATTGATAGAGGTATCAATCAACGAAATCGGAGCCCAATTGCAGATTTTCGATTTTTCTGGCTCTGAATTTGTGGGCTATAGTACAGTTGATTTTCAATAAAACTGAATTTTCTGCGAAATGTGTAGAAATGTGCGAGCGATCCAAATGGCCGTTGGCATGATGATTACTGGTCTCAACGCCTATTGATAGAGGTATCAATCAACGAAATCGGAGCCCAATTGCAGATTTTCGATTTTTCTGGCTCTGAATTTGTGGGCTATAGTACAGTTGATTTTCAATAAAATTGAATTTTCTGCGAAATGTGTAGAAATGTGCGAGCGATCCAAATGGCCGTTGGCATGATGATTACAGTTCTCAACGCCTATTGATAGAGGTATCAATCAACGAAATCGGAGAATTTGTGGGCTATAGTACAGTTGATTTTCAATAAAATTGAATTTTCTGCGAAATGTGTAGAAATGTGCGAGCGATCCAAATGGCCGTTGGCATGATGATTACTGGTCTCAACGCCTATTGATAGAGGTATCAATCAACGAAATCGGAGCCCAATTGCAGATTTTCGATTTTTCTGGCTCTGAATTTGTGGGCTATAGTACAGATGATTTTCAATAAAACTGAATTTTCTGCGAAATGTGTAGAAATGTGCGAGCGATCCAAATGGCCATTGGCATGATGATTACTGGTCTCAACGCCTATTGATAGAGGTATCAATCAACGAAATCGGAGCCCAATTGCAGATTTTCGATTTTTCTGGCTCTGAATTTGTGGGCTATAGTACAGTTTATTTTCAATAAAATTGAATTTTCTGCGAAATGTGTAGAAATGTGCGAGCGATCCAAATGGCCGTTGGCATGATGATTACAGGTCTCAACGCCTATTGATAGAGGTATCAATCAACGAAATCGGAGCCCAATTGCAGGTTTTCGATTTTTCTGGCTCTGAATTTGTGGGCTATAGTACAGTTGATTTTCAATAAAATTGAATTTTCTGCGAAATGTGTAGAAATGTGCGAGCGATCCAAATGGCCGTTGGCATGATGATTACTGGTCTCAACGCCTATTGATAGAGGTATCAATCAACGAAATCGGAGCACAATTGCAGATTTTCGATTTTTCTGGCTCTGAATTTGTGGGCTATAGTACAGTTGATTTTCAATAAAATTGAATTTTCTGCGAAATGTGTAGAAATGTGCGAGCGATCCAAATGGCCGTTGGCATGATGATTACAGGTATCAACGCCTATTGATAGAGGTATCAATCAACGAAATCGGAGCCCAATTGCAGATTTTCGATTTTTCTGGCTCTGAATTTGTGGGCTATAGTACAGATGATTTTCAATAAAACTGAATTTTCTGCGAAATGTGTAGAAATGTGCGAGCGATCCAAATGGCCGTTGGCATGATGATTACTGGTCTCAACGCCTATTGATAGAGGTATAAATCAACGAAATCGGAGCACAATTGCAGATTTTCGATTTTTCTGGCTCTGAATTTGTGGGCTATAGTACAGTTGATTTTCAATAAAATTGAATTTTCTGCGAAATGTGTAGAAATGTGCGAGCGATCCAAATGGCCGTTGGCATGATGATTACAGGAATCAACGCCTATTGATAGAGGTATCAATCAACGAAATCGGAGCCCAATTGCAGATTTTCGATTTTTCTGGCTCTGAATTTGTGGGCTATAGTACAGATGATTTTCAATAAAACTGAATTTTCTGCGAAATGTGTAGAAATGTGCGAGCGATCCAAATGGCCGTTGGCATGATGATTACAGGTATCAACGCCTATTGATAGAGGTATCAATCAACGAAATCGGAGCCCAATTGCAGATTTTCGATTTTTCTGGCTCTGAATTTGTGGGCTATAGTACAGATGATTTTCAATAAAACTGAATTTTCTGCGAAATGTGTAGAAATGTGCGAGCGATCCAAATGGCCGTTGGCATGATGATTACTGGTCTCAACGCCTATTGATAGAGGTATCAATCAACGAAATCGGAGCCCAATTGCTGATTTTCGATTTTTCTGGCTCTGAATTTGTGGGCTATAGTACAGTTGATTTTCAATAAAATTGAATTTTCTGCGAAATGTGTAGAAATGTGCGAGCGATCCAAATGGCCATTGGCATGATGATTACAGGTCTCAACGCCTATTGATAGAGGTATCAATCAACGAAATCGGAGCCCAATTGCAGATTTTCGATTTTTCTGGCTCTGAATTTGTGGGCTATAGTACAGATGATTTTCAATAAAATTGAATTTTCTGCGAAATGTGTAGAAATGTGCGAGCGATCCAAATGGCCGTTGGCATGATGATTACTGGTCTCAACGCCTATTGATAGAGGTATCAATCAACGAAATCGGAGCCCAATTGCAGATTTTCGATTTTTCTGGCTATGAATTTGTGGGCTATAGTACAGATGATTTTCAATAAAATTGAATTTTCTGCGAAATGTGTAGAAATGTGCGAGCGATCCAAATGGCCGTTGGCATGATGATTACAGGTCTCAACGCCTATTGATAGAGGTATCAATCAACGAAATCGGAGCACAATTGCAGATTTTCGATTTTTCTGGCTCTGAATTTGTTGGCTATAGTACAGTTGATTTTCAATAAAACTGAATTTTCTGCGAAATGTGTAGAAATATGCGAGCGATCCAAATGGCCATTGACATGATGATTACAGGTATCAACGCCTATTGATAGAGGTATCAATCAATGAAATCGGAGCCCAATTGCAGATTTTCGATTTTTCTGGCTCTGAATTTGTGGGCTATAGTACAGATGATTTTCAATAAAATTCAATTTTCTGCGAAATGTGTAGAAATGTGCGAGCGATCCAAATGGCCGTTGGCATGATGATTACAGGTATCAACGCCTATTGATAGAGGTATCAATCAACGAAATCGGAGCCCAATTGCAGATTTTCGATTTTTCTGGCTCTGAATTTGTGGGCTATAGTACAGATGATTTTCAATAAAACTGAATTTTCTGCGAAATGTGTAGAAATGTGCGAGCGATCCAAATGGCCATTGGCATGATGATTACAGGTATCAACGCCTATTGATAGAGGTATCAATCAACGAAATCGGAGCCCAATTGCAGATTTTCGATTTTTCTGGCTCTGAATTTGTGGGCTATAGTACAGATGATTTTCAATAAAATTGAATTTTCTGCGAAATGTGTAGAAATGTGCGAGCGATCCAAATGGCCGTTGGCATGATTATTACTGGTCTCAACGCCTATTGATAGAGGTATCAATCAACGAAATCGGAGCCCAATTGCAGATTTTCGATTTTTCTGGCTCTGAATTTGTGGGCTATAGTACAGTTGATTTTCAATAAAACTGAATTTTCTGCGAAATGTGTAGAAATGTGCAAGCGATCCAAATGGCCGTTGGCATGATGATTACAGGTATCAACGCCTATTGATAGAGGTATCAATCAACGAAATCGGAGCCAAATTGCAGATTTTCGATTTTTCTTGCTCTGAATTTGTGGGCTAAAGTACATATGATTTTCAATAAAATTAAATTTTCTGCGAAATGTGTAGAAATGTGCGAGCGATCCAAATGGCCGTTGGCATGATGATTACAGGTATCAACGCCTATTGATAGAGGTATCAATCAACGAAATCGGAGCCCAATTGCAGATTTTCGATTTTTCTGGCTCTGAATTTGTGGGCTATAGTACAGTTGATTTTCAATGAAATTAAATTTTCTGCTAAATGTGTAGAAATGTGCGAGCGATCCAAATGGCCGTTGGCATGATAATTACAGGTATCAACGCCTATTGATAGAGGTATCAATCAACGAAATCGGAGCCCAATTGCAGATTTTCGATTCTTCTGGCTCTGAATTTGTGGGCTATAGTACAGATGATTTTCAATAAAATTGAATTTTCTGCGAAATGTGTAGAAATGTGCGAGCGATCCAAATGGCCGTTGGCATGATGATTACAGGTATCAACGCCTATTGATAGAGGTATCAATCAACGAAATCGGAACCCAATTGCAGATTTTCGATTTTTCTGGCTCTGAATTTGTGGGCTATAGTACAGTTGATTTTCAATAAAATTAAATTTTCTGCGAAATGTGTAGAAATGTGCAAGCGATCCAAATGGCCGTTGGCATGATGATTACAGGTATCAACGCCTATTGATAGAGGTATCAATCAACGAAATCGGAGCCCAATTGCAGATTTTCGATTTTTCTGGCTCTGAATTTGTGGGCTATAGTACAGTTGATTTTCAATAGAATTCAATTTTCTGCGAAATGTGTAGAAATGTGCAAGCGATCCAAATGGCCGTTGGCATGATGATTACTGGTCTCAACGACTATTGATAGAGGTATCAATCAACGAAATCGGAGCCCAATTGCAGATTTTCGATTTTCCTGGCTCTGAATTTGTGGGCTATAGTACAGTTTATTTTCAATAAAATTGAATTTTCTGCGAAATGTGTAGAAATGTGCAAGCGATCCAAATGGCCGTTGGCATGATGATTACAGGTATCAACGCCTATTGATAGAGGTATCAATCAACGAAATCGGAGCCCAATTGCAGATTTTCGATTTTTCTGGCTCTGAATTTGTGGGCTATAGTACAGTTGATTTTCAATGAAATTAAATTTTCTGCGAAATGTGTAGAAATGTGCGAGCGATCCAAATGGCCGTTGGCATGATGATTACAGGTATCAACGCCTATTGATAGAGGTATCAATCAACGAAATCGGAGCCCAATTGCAGATTTTCGATTTTTCTGGCTCTGAATTTGTGGGCTATAGTGTAACAACCGCTTGTGGTTGTTATGATCTGTTTAATTTAAATCTGTAATTACGGTTGAAAATCCCAACAAGGTTGCATGTTTATCCACTGCGCTGCATAAAATCTCTTCCACTACACGTCATTCTTTCTTTGGCTTAATTTGTAATAGAAAATATTTTTTTTTTTGGTAGAGTGTACCATTTAGCATTTTATACTTCTCCGTATTTTGGTCGGTTACTCGATTCGTTTTATCATTTTTTGTTTGATGGTGTGTAATGACGTGTAGTGGTTGGTGTGTTGCTTCATCTGTTTTGTTTTGGTTAGCGCGTGGATTTTCCATGTAAATGGAATGTTCCAGTGATTAAATTAAATAGTATTGGTGTGTGCGAGTCGATTTTTGGGTGCGGTTGTATGTATGTACGCCACCCGAAATTTATCGGTCGGGTTAATGTTTTCTTTAGTAAATAATTTTTGGGTGGGGGAATAAATTTTTATTTTGTACGCGTCGGGAATTTTATTTGGGGAGTCTCGTTTTGAATATTGAATGAAGAAAAAGTCAAGTTGGAAAAAAATAAAAAAATAAAAATAAGAAAAGTTTATTGTTTTTTTTTTGTATAAAAATAAAAAAAAAAAATTTTTAATTTTGGACAGAAGTCCAGTAATAATAAAAAAAAAAAAACGTTTATGTATATAGTTTGGAATTAAGTAGTGAATTTTTGGTAGAGTGTTAGATTTATCCAAGACAGTTCTGTTTTTTTTTGTCTATTTGAAAAATAAAAAAATAAAATAAAGCGTTGATCTTAATTAATTATATCATATATTTTTTTTTTGTATCCAAAGTGGTGGAACTTTCTTGTATTGGAAAATTATAAGTCTGTTAAATTAAAACTTAATAAAAAAAAATAAAAAAATAAAATATATTTATCAATCTACCATAAAGTAACTTTTGTGTGTTATTCATTGAATCCTGAAATACGTGGTGTTTTTTTTGTGTGTTGCTGAAACTAGTGCGCCTGGTGCAATTTTCCCTGGGAAATATTACAATAATCCACTAAGACACTGTTGTCACGAGTATTGTGCTCCGTTAATGTCACTACAACTGGAATACATGAGTAAATACCAGTAATGCATAGCTATTTGAAATCGGGTGTGGTTAAATGATTATCTTCTGTGGGTTACCTTCGATAATTTTTGAGTAATGCAAAACCAACCCACGTGTTAATCTGCTGTTCAACGTGAATTCCTTGTGAATGGTCAAAAATCTATCTTGGTGGTGTGATTTTTGTGTGAAAATACTGTAAACGATTTGATATTGTGGCAGCTAACCTTGCGGTGGGTTGAGGACGGTGCGAGGGGGCTGCTGGGACGGTATCCTGCGTCGGCGCTGTGGTAGCTGTTTTGTGGTCGGACGGGCCAGAATTTTTATTATTATTCAGGTAAGGTGTGTGAGGCCAAAATAGATAAAGAACGCCGCTCACACCGTGTGGTTTTTTTTCATTAAATTTTGTGAACCAAACTTGGGTTTTTTTTTTTTTGTTTTATTATTATATTTTTTTTTTATTATATATTTAAATTTTTTAACGGGTTTTACAGGTTCCGGGTGGCGTCATATGCGACACCCCAAATCGATTCGCACCACGTTTTCTTTTGTGATTTTTTTTGATTTTTGGCTAACGTTTTCTTTCAAAATTTTTCTTTCATTTCATTTTCTCCGTTGCTTTTCTTACCGTTCGATTTCCATCCGTAATTACAGTTTTTTCTTTTATCATTTTTTAATTTTTTAGTGATGTGTAACTAATTAGTTCTTTGTGATCGCGTGAGGATGGGCGGCCTTGTGCTGACCTAGGCCTTGAGCAGGGTCGCCGGAGTGGCACCGGCGTCCTTGTCGAACGCTCCCATTTATGATTATCTACCACTGTGGTCGTGGCACGGTAGGATAATTTTCTTGTCCCCTTCGTTTTATCTCTATGCGGTTTTCAAGCATAGTAATATGTCTGGTAACCCCCACGCCTAGCGGCGAGCTTCAGCCAGCGCAATACCGCAACCAGACCTCTATTGCTATGTTCTGTTCAACAAAATCCCTTTTGGGGGATTTTGTTACAGTGGCGCCCAACCCTTCGGCTAATTTTGTTTTGCTTTTCGTCTTTAATTTCACAATTTTTTTTTTCAGCTTGCTTGTTGTGAGTACCACGTGCAAAGTCCAACGCTTGCGTTGTTTGAGCTTGCACGGGTGCTCACATCAACGTTTTCTGCCCGATCAACATTCAAATCTGCATTGCAACCAGCGTAAGCTGTTTGATTGCATGCAGATGAGAATGTTGATCCCTATTCTCAGCTCGTCTGATGAATGGGCTTACCATTTCTGCCATGTGGCATTGATTGTGGTTAAGCTCATTCTTCTTTCGTTCTGAGTTTAGTCTTATTAAATTTTTAGAGTCTTCGTACCTTTTAATTAACGTAATTTTCTATTTCAGTCCGACTACCTACATGGGGAGGGATCACAGCATGTTCTAACCTTTGGTTATTTGATCTTGCTGGATCGCTCGTCATGTTGGTTCCATGTGTCATGGGTGTTGGGATCGCGAACTTGTTGTTTCCACCAATGTGGTGTTGATTGGACAGTTCGTGATCGCAGTACTCATTGGCACATCTTTAGTCAACTTCTACTTTCAGGTAAAATTTTATTTTTCAAATTTTTTTGTTCAATTCTAATTAAACTACTGGGACCACAGTGGTAATTTTTATTTTTTTTATTATTATAGCGTTCACGCCTAGCTCAGCATGGGGTCGTGATCATCTCTCACGTGATCACATTTTTTTGTTATTTTTTGATACAAGTAATACATTTTACTTATTTTTCCTTTTGCTTTTTCATTTTTGTGAAATTTTGTTTTTTGATTATTGGTTGTTTTTCAGTTGGTTAATGGAGCAGCTAAAATACTGTTAATAATTTTGGTTAGTTCATTTTTTATATTGTAGTAATTCTATTTCGGTATTTTGATTTTTTTTTGTTTTTGTTTTGGGTTTATATTTGCTTGCGAATGAATTCCGGCAATAATAATCTACCGTGGGATAGACCGGCAAGTGCGGTTGTTCATACAGTGTTTGAGTCGAGTGAAAGTAGTGCTTTACCGCGGATAAGTCCTTGGGATAACCATAGTAATTTTCCAGCTCCTCAATCCTTCCGACTTGTTGATATCTACGTGATTATTATAGTTATAATTTAAAAAGTTCATTCTAATTTTCATTATTTTGTCAAATTATTTTCATTAATTTTTTTTTCGGTTTTGGGATATTGATATTTAAATTAATTTTTTTTTTCGGTAATTTTTTTGTGTATATACATATATATATATATATATATAAATATAATTCATTTTCTTTATTTTATTTTTTTTGTCTCTCACATTCAGTTCAATAGTAAACTCAGTAAACATAAATTCTTTTGTCCTTTAAATTATATTGAGGTATTAAGCAACACTTTAGATTCCAACACATTACCTTGGGATAGACTGGCGAGTACGGATGAGAAAAAGGTTTTGAGTTGAGCGCTAGTTCAGTATTGACGCGAGTGGTCCAGTGGATAGTAATTTGTGCTCGCAGCTCCTCAAACAGCCCGGCTTGTGGATATCTACTTGGTCATAGTGAGTCTAATTTGAGATTGGTGCTTCAATATATGTTTTCAATAAATTTCTTTAAATAATTAATTAATAATTTAAAAATTTTTTTTTTCTGCTTTAAATTAAGTAATTCTATCTTGTTTTTTCATATATATATATATATATATTCAAATATTTTTATAGTTAATTTTTTTTTGATGGGTAAAATTTATTTTTTTTCAGTAATTGCTTCAATTAAATAATTTGTTTGATTTTTTTTTTGTGGAATTGCCAGTATCGCTGGTCTTCATTTGGTATTCAGTTGTAGCTTTAAATTTTACTAACTTTTGGTTTAGGTAACTTTAATTATAACTATAATTTATTCAGTTTTCTATAAAGTAAATATAAGTTAGAAATTTTTTAAAATAATATTGTTAATTTACATTTGTCGAAAATTAACTCTCATTACGTTTAAAATCACGTTTAAATTCAATTTTGGTTAAATTTTTTTTGTAGCTTTAAATTTTTTTTTTTTTCTCTTCTCTGTTTCACTCAATCTTTTCATAATGGACGAATTAATTAAGGCATTTAATGTGGATCCTAATTCAATTGATCAGGCGGAAATGATGAGAGTATTGACGGCTCAAGTTCAACTGCTGACCAACGAAGTGAGAATACAGCTGGATGCGGAACAAGCAGCCGGTGTGCATAGTCAGTTAAATCCAATGTTAAAAATTCCTGTTCCGGAGGTGTCTTTTGGGCCACCTCCTCACCCTGATTTTGCTGGTCCTGCAAGAGATCCACTTGTTTCCACGGCGATAAACCCGCAGGACAATAATTTGCCTGAATTAACTCATTCTTTCATGGAACCTGTCTCTAAAGAGCGTTCATCTCCGGAGCAGGCTACCCAACGTTCCAATTTTCAGTCAGCACCAGATGCTAGAGATCTTCATAATAGTATTTTGAATCCCGTGCCTTCAGCAATTCATAATCCACCTGTTCAGTTCAACTCCGATTTCAATAGACGTTCCTTATCTCGATGTGGGATTTCCTACACAGGTTCACCTTCTGGCATAACTGTGGACATGTTCCTTTTTCAGCTGGACTCTGTAGTGAAATCCAACAATCTATCACCTTCCTCTGTACTTCTGGATCTGCATCTTGTCCTGAAAGATGTGGCACTGCAGTGGTACTGGACCTACCGCAGGTATAATCCTTCAGCACCTTGGGATAGCCTCCGATTAGCCTTCCAAGAAAGATTTAAAGATAGGCGTACTCCCTACGAAATTCGTCGTATGGTTGAGTCTCGTAAACAGTTACCTAACGAATCATTCTTGGAGTTTTATCATCACATGTGGAATTTGGCCCTGCAGTGTCATACCCCTTACAGCGACGATGAATTCATACAACTACTGATGAACAATATGAAGCCTGTCCTTCAGTATCAACTTACTGATCGACACTTCTCACATATCAATGAGCTCATCAAAAGTTGTACTTCATGGGAAGATTCGCTAAAACGTTTTCGTTCTCCACCTGATTACTCGATGCACCCTCGTCGTAGTATCAATGAACTCGGTGTTGAGAGTATGTATGATTCAGAACCAGTCGTTCCAACTTCTAATCCGTCAGTTTTATCCGCAGATACGTCAGGAACCGCATATCGCGTGCCATCTGGTGTTTTTGTTCCGACGTCCGAATCTGTGCAACATATTTCTGCGATTAGCCCAAGTCACTCTTACCGTGTCCCAATGGGAACATCGGCTACAACTTCTACGTCATTTAAATTCCCTTCTACTTCAACTACACCTAATGTAAACAATACCTCCAGATCTGGCCGCAATTACATTTGCTATAATTGTTCTGATATAGGGCATGGTTTTCGAGACTGTCCTCGTCCTCACTTGGGTGCCTTTTGCTATCGTTGTGGTCTCAAAGGCACCATTTCAACAAATTGTGTTCGTTGTGCGGGAAACCAGATCAGTGGTTCATGGAGATCGGGGAACCAGGAACCACAGACCATCTCAACCCCAACCATAATTACCAAAGTAGATGCAGTCAGCAATACCGACCCAGAGTTTCGGAAGAGACTGATGCCAGATGGAAAGAATCAGTCGAACCAGTGAAAGTTCGCGTTGAGTCCTTTGACTCCGCAATCTCTTCTGGATCTGGTTCAGCTGGCTCCGACCTAATGGTATCGGACTCTTGCTTGCCTGTTTCTCCACCTGAATGTCGAGTAAATTCCTTTTCCAAATTGGAACACTCCATTCCTTCAACTTCTTCATTTAACAATAGTTCTAATTTTTCTGATTCCGTTCCGTCTCTCCCCAACACTTTTGGGAAACTCATCTCAGCTCAGTTACTTCGCTCAAAAAAATACTGGGAGCAACGTCGGATTTTGCGATCCTTTGTTGTTTCTTCAGTACTCGGTTCTGAGACAAGCGATAAACGGCCTTATGCTGATATTCTTGTCAATGATGTTCCATACCGAGGTCTATTAGATAGTGGAGCGAGTGTAAGTGTGTTGGGTTGTGGTTCTGAAAAGTTGTTGGCGGACAATAATCTTCATATTCATAATTTTCCTACTTCTATTCAGACTGCGAGTGGTCAATCTCAGAACGTCATTGGTTACATAAATGTTCAGGTTAGCTTTAATTCCCAATCTCATTACATGCGATTCTTTTTAGTACCTTCTCTAAAGCAATCTCTTTATTTAGGGATTGACTTTTGGAATAAATTCGGCATTACTTTGCAACTACCTGCGTTGAGTGAATTATCGGACTCCGCAGAAATATCTTGTTCTCCTAAATTCCATTCTCTCTCTCCAGATGATAACTTAAAGCTCTCTACAATAGTTAAAAAATTTCCGTCAAGTGCTAAAATGGGTCTTGGACGAACTACATTAATCTCTCATGAGATTGATGTTGGTGAATCCAAGCCTGTTAAGCAACGTTTTTACTCTGTTTCTCCTGCTAAGCAAAAACTAATGTACGATGAGCTAAATAGGATGTTATCACTGGATGTGATTGAAGAAAGCCACAGTTCATGGTGTTCTCCTGTCACCATGGTGCATAAGGCTAATGGCCAAGTACGCTTGTGTTTGGATGCCCGTGAGGTGAACAAGGTGACGGTCAGGGATGCGTATCCGCTTCCACTTATCAACGGATTGTTGGGTCGTTCGGATCAAACTCGCTATATATCAACTATTGATCTAAAAGATGCCTTTTGGCAGATCCCTCTTGACCCGCAATCCCGAGATAAGACGGCGTTTACTGTCCCTGGTCGTCCCTTGTACCACTTCAAGGTCATGCCCTTTGGGTTGTGCAACGCTCCCCAAACCCTGTGTCGCCTTATGCATCGGGTGATTCCTTATCAACTGCACGACAAAGTATTCGTCTACCTTGATGATTTATTGGTTACTTCGTCCACTTTTGATGAACACTTGGAACTTTTGGAAGTTGTGGCTTCGTTGCTAGTAAAGGCTGGTTTAACCATAAATTTAGAAAAGAGTCAGTTTGTTTTGAAGGAGGTTAAATACCTGGGTTATTTAGTGGGTGATGGTTGCCTTCGCACCAACCCAGAAAAATGTAAGGCAATTAGAGAATTTCCTCGACCAAAAACAACTAAACAAATACGTAGTTTCTTGGGTTTATGTGGGTGGTATAGGCGTTTTATTAAAAACTTCGCGTCTTTAGCTGCTCCACTAACCGATCTGACAGGGAAAAAATCTAAGTCTAAATGGAATCTTCACGCTGAGGAATCCTTCCAATCTCTTAAAGTATCTTTATCGTCTGCTCCTGTTTTAGCTAATCCTGACTATGGGCGCCCTTTCTTTATCCAATGCGACGCAAGTGCTGTTGGCGTGGGTAGTGTACTTTTTCAGCTTGATCCTGATGGCGCTGAACACCCCATTGAATTCTTTTCGCACAAACTTAATGCCGCTCAGAGGAATTATTCTGTAACTGAGTTGGAGTGCTACGCAGCAGTACTTAGCGTCCAAAAGTTTCGGCCCTATATCGAGGGATACTCGTTCACGATTTATACCGATCACGCTAGTCTCCGCTGGTTGATGTCCCAAAAAGATCTATCTGGTAGACTCGCCCGCTGGAGTTTAAAACTGCAAGCGTACAAATTTGATATCGGATATCGTAAAGGAACGGTGAATGTTGTACCTGATGCCCTCTCCAGAGCTTTTTATAGTGAGCCCACAGACGATGTAAGTAATGATCAACCTTTTCCTCCTGTTGAAACTACTTTGAATGATGATTCCTCCTTACCTTGTAATTCTCCTGTGATACAAGAAAATGTGTCCAGTTTAAATTCTTCAAGTGACAATTCGGTTCTACATATTGATCTTAACTCTTCAGCTTTTCAGGACGATGAATATGTACAACAGATCAATCGAGTACAACAATTAAAAGATTGTAATCATAACTTCAAAATCCGTGATAATAAACTCTTGATCTTACCTTCCTACGCTTCTCGTTATACGTCCACTGATTTGTCTGAATGGAAGTTAGTAGTTCCGTTGTCCTTGACTGCAAACTTAATTGAACTGGCTCATTCTTCTCCTACTTCTGCTCATATGGGTATTAAAAAAACTGTAGAACGACTTCAACGGCAATTTTTCTGGTTTGGTATGACTAAACAAATCAAACTTTTCATCTCTAATTGTTTACAATGCAAGATGAATAAGCCTGTAAATTTTAGCACTCAACCTTTGATGGGTTCTCAAACTGAGTCTACCAGACCTTTTGAAAAATTGTTCGTTGATTTCCTTGGACCTTATCCTCGCTCCAAACGAGGTAATACCTGTATCGCTATAGTGTTGGATCATTATTCAAAGTTTGTTCTAGTCAAACCATTGCGTGAAGCTTCCGCCTCTTCTCTGTGTAGCTTTTTGGAAAATGAGGTGTTTTTACTTTTCTCTGTGCCTGCAGTGATTACTTCTGATAATGGTAAACAATTCATATCTAACTTATTTAAAGATCTCTTGAAAAAATATAATGTTGATCATATACGTACTCCTATTTACTCTCCTCAAAGCAACGCTTCTGAGAGAGTTAATCGGACGTTACTGTCTAGTATTCGGTCTTATCTTGATGATCATGCACATAATGAATGGGATTGCCATCTTTCTGAAATCACTGCAGCATTGCGAAATGTTAAACACGACGTCACGAATTTTTCTCCTCACTATTTGGTCTTCGGTCAACACATGTCATTAAACGGTTCAGATTATGCTTTACGTAAACTTTTATCTCCTCAGGATGATAACGAAATACATGTGTTGTCCAAGTCTAATAGATTAAATCTTATTCGTGATCAAATAACTCATTACCTGAAAGTTGCACATGAGAAATCCGCTGCTCGTTATAATTTACGAAGTACCAATAGGAATTTCCTGCCTGATCAACCTGTGTTTGTCCGATCCTTCGCACAAAGTAGTGCTCCTGATAGATTTTCTGCAAAGTTAGCTGCTAAGTTTATTCCTGCTTTTATCACTGATAAAATCGGAACAGTCTCTTATAATATCAGAAATCTTGATGGAAAACCTTTGGGAGTTTATCATGCCAAGGATATACGATTGTGACAAATTATTAGTGAAATTTTTTTTCTCCTTCCCTCTTACTTTCATGCCTGGCTTTGAGATCTTTTCTCGGGTGTGAGTCGTCCCCACGCTGTAACAACCGCTTGTGGTTGTTATGATCTGTTTAATTTAAATCTGTAATTACGGTTGAAAATCCCAACAAGGTTGCATGTTTATCCACTGCGCTGCATAAAATCTCTTCCACTACACGTCATTCTTTCTTTGGCTTAATTTGTAATAGAAAATATTTTTTTTTTTGGTAGAGTGTACCATTTAGCATTTTATACTTCTCCGTATTTTGGTCGGTTACTCGATTCGTTTTATCATTTTTTGTTTGATGGTGTGTAATGACGTGTAGTGGTTGGTGTGTTGCTTCATCTGTTTTGTTTTGGTTAGCGCGTGGATTTTCCATGTAAATGGAATGTTCCAGTGATTAAATTAAATAGTATTGGTGTGTGCGAGTCGATTTTTGGGTGCGGTTGTATGTATGTACGCCACCCGAAATTTATCGGTCGGGTTAATGTTTTCTTTAGTAAATAATTTTTGGGTGGGGGAATAAATTTTTATTTTGTACGCGTCGGGAATTTTATTTGGGGAGTCTCGTTTTGAATATTGAATGAAGAAAAAGTCAAGTTGGAAAAAAATAAAAAAATAAAAATAAGAAAAGTTTATTGTTTTTTTTTTGTATAAAAATAAAAAAAAAAAATTTTTAATTTTGGACAGAAGTCCAGTAATAATAAAAAAAAAAAAACGTTTATGTATATAGTTTGGAATTAAGTAGTGAATTTTTGGTAGAGTGTTAGATTTATCCAAGACAGTTCTGTTTTTTTTTGTCTATTTGAAAAATAAAAAAATAAAATAAAGCGTTGATCTTAATTAATTATATCATATATTTTTTTTTTGTATCCAAAGTGGTGGAACTTTCTTGTATTGGAAAATTATAAGTCTGTTAAATTAAAACTTAATAAAAAAAAATAAAAAAATAAAATATATTTATCAATCTACCATAAAGTAACTTTTGTGTGTTATTCATTGAATCCTGAAATACGTGGTGTTTTTTTTGTGTGTTGCTGAAACTAGTGCGCCTGGTGCAATTTTCCCTGGGAAATATTACAATAATCCACCAAGACACTGTTGTCACGAGTATTGTGCTCCGTTAATGTCACTACAACTGGAATACATGAGTAAATACCAGTAATGCATAGCTATTTGAAATCGGGTGTGGTTAAATGATTATCTTCTGTGGGTTACCTTCGATAATTTTTGAGTAATGCAAAACCAACCCACGTGTTAATCTGCTGTTCAACGTGAATTCCTTGTGAATGGTCAAAAATCTATCTTGGTGGTGTGATTTTTGTGTGAAAATACTGTAAACGATTTGATATTGTGGCAGCTAACCTTGCGGTGGGTTGAGGACGGTGCGAGGGGGCTGCTGGGACGGTATCCTGCGTCGGCGCTGTGGTAGCTGTTTTGTGGTCGGACGGGCCAGAATTTTTATTATTATTCAGGTAAGGTGTGTGAGGCCAAAATAGATAAAGAACGCCGCTCACACCGTGTGGTTTTTTTTCATTAAATTTTGTGAACCAAACTTGGGTTTTTTTTTTTTGTTTTATTATTATATTTTTTTTTTATTATATATTTAAATTTTTTAACGGGTTTTACAGGTTCCGGGTGGCGTCATATGCGACACCCCAAATCGATTCGCACCACGTTTTCTTTTGTGATTTTTTTTGATTTTTGGCTAACGTTTTCTTTCAAAATTTTTCTTTCATTTCATTTTCTCCGTTGCTTTTCTTACCGTTCGATTTCCATCCGTAATTACAGTTTTTTCTTTTATCATTTTTTAATTTTTTAGTGATGTGTAACTAATTAGTTCTTTGTGATCGCGTGAGGATGGGCGGCCTTGTGCTGACCTAGGCCTTGAGCAGGGTCGCCGGAGTGGCACCGGCGTCCTTGTCGAACGCTCCCATTTATGATTATCTACCACTGTGGTCGTGGCACGGTAGGATAATTTTCTTGTCCCCTTCGTTTTATCTCTATGCGGTTTTCAAGCATAGTAATATGTCTGGTAACCCCCACGCCTAGCGGCGAGCTTCAGCCAGCGCAATACCGCAACCAGACCTCTATTGCTATGTTCTGTTCAACAAAATCCCTTTTGGGGGATTTTGTTACAATAGTACAGATGATTTTCAATAAAACTGAATTTTCTGCGAAATGTGTAGAAATATGCGAGCGATCCAAATGGCCATTGACATGATGATTACAGGTATCAACGCCTATTGATAGAGGTATCAATCAACGAAATCGGAGCCCAATTGCAGATTTTCGATTTTTCTGGCTCTGAATTTGTGGGCTATAGTACAGATGATTTTCAATAAAATTCAATTTTCTGCGAAATGTGTAGAAATGTGCGAGCGATCCAAATGGCCGTTGGCATGATGATTACAGATATCAACGCCTATTGATAGAGGTATCAATCAACGAAATCGGAGCCCAATTGCAGATTTTCGATTTTTCTGGCTCTGAATTTGTGGGCTATAGTACAGATGATTTTCAATAAAACTGAATTTTCTGCGAAATGTGTAGAAATGTGCGAGCGATCCAAATGGCCGTTGGCATGATGATTACTGGTCTCAACGACTATTGATAGAGGTATCAATCAACGAAATCGGAGCCCAATTGCAGATTTTCGATTTTTCTGGCTCTGAATTTGTGGGCTATAGTACAGTTTATTTTCAATAAAATTGAATTTTCTGCGAAATGTGTAGAAATGTGCGAGCGATCCAAATGGCCGTTGGCATGATGATTACAGGTATCAACGCCTATTGATAGAGGTATCAATCAACGAAATCGGAGCCAAATTGCAGATTTTCGATTTTTCTTGCTCTGAATTTGTGGGCTAAAGTACAGTTGATTTTCAATGAAATTAAATTTTCTGCGAAATGTGTAGAAATGTGCGAGCGATCCAAATGGCCGTTGGCATGATGATTACAGGTATCAACGCCTATTGATAGAGGTATCAATCAACGAAATCGGAGCCCAATTGCAGATTTTCGATTTTTCTGGCTCTGAATTTGTGGGCTATAGTACAGATGATTTTCAATAAAATTGAATTTTCTGCGAAATGTGTAGAAATGTGCGAGCGATCCAAATGGCCGTTGGCATGATGATTACAGGTATCAACGCCTATTGATAGAGGTATCAATCAACGAAATCGGAGCCCAATTGCAGATTTTCGATTTTTCTGGCTCTGAATTTGTGGGCTATAGTACAGTTGATTTTCAATGAAATTAAATTTTCTGCGAAATCTGTAGAAATGTGCGAGCGATCCAAATGGCCGTTGGCATGATGATTACAGGTATCAACGCCTATTGATAGAGGTATCAATCAACGAAATCGGAGCCCAATTGCAGATTTTCGATTTTTCTGGCTCTGAATTTGTGGGCTATAGTACAGATGATTTTCAATAAAATTGAATTTTCTGCGAAATGTGTAGAAATGTGCGAGCGATCCAAATGGCCGTTGGCATGATGATTACTGGTCTCAACGACTATTGATAGAGGTATCAATCAACGAAATCGGAGCCCAATTGCAGATTTTCGATTTTTCTGGCTCTGAATTTGTGGGCTATAGTACAGATGATTTTCAATAAAATTGAATTTTCTGCGAAATGTGTAGAAATGTGCGAGCGATCCAAATGGCCGTTGGCATGATTATTACTGGTCTCAACGCCTATTGATAGAGGTATCAATCAACGAAATCGGAGCCCAATTGCAGATTTTCGATTTTTCTGGCTCTGAATTTGTGGGCTATAGTACAGTTGATTTTAAATAAAACTGAATTTTCTGCGAAATGTGTAGAAATGTGCGAGCGATCCAAATGGCCGTTGGCATGATGATTACTGGTCTCAACGACTATTGATAGAGGTATCAATCAACGAAATCGGAGCCCAATTGCAGATTTTCGATTTTCCTGGCTCTGAATTTGTGGGCTATAGTACAGTTTATTTTCAATACAATTGAATTTTCTGCGAAATGTGTAGAAATGTGCAAGCGATCCAAATGGCCGTTGGCATGATGATTACAGGTATCAACGCCTATTGATAGAGGTATCAATCAACGAAATCGGAGCCAAATTGCAGATTTTCGATTTTTCTTGCTCTGAATTTGTGGGCTAAAGTACATATGATTTTCAATAAAATTAAATTTTCTGCGAAATGTGTAGAAATGTGCGAGCGATCCAAATGGCCGTTGGCATGATGATTACAGGTATCAACGCCTATTGATAGAGGTATCAATCAACGAAATCGGAGCCCAATTGCAGATTTTCGATTTTTCTGGCTCTGAATTTGTGGGCTATAGTACAGTTGATTTTCAATAAAACTGAATTTTCTGCGAAATGTGTAGAAATGTGCGAGCGATCCAAATGGCCATTGGCATGATGATTACAGGTCTCAACGCCTATTGATAGAGGTATCAATCAACGAAATCGGAGCCCAATTGCAGATTTTCGATTTTTCTGGCTCTGAATTTGTGGGCTATAGTACAGATGATTTTCAATAAAATTCAATTTTCTGCGAAATGTGTAGAAATGTGCGAGCGATCCAAATGGCCGTTGGCATGATGATTACTGGTCTCAACGCCTATTGATAGAGGTATCAATCAACGAAATCGGAGCCCAATTGCAGATTTTCGATTTTTCTGGCTCTGAATTTGTGGGCTATAGTACAGTTGATTTTCAATAAAACTGAATTTTCTGCGAAATGTGTAGAAATGTACGAGCGATCCAAATGGCCGTTGGCATGATGATTACTGGTCTCAACGCCTATTGATAGAGGTATCAATCAACGAAATCGGAGCCCAATTGCTGATTTTCGATTTTTCTGGCTCTGAATTTGTGGGCTATAGTACAGTTGATTTTCAATAAAATTGAATTTTCTGCGAAATGTGTAGAAATGTGCGAGCGATCCAAATGGCCGTTGGCATGATGATTACTGGTCTCAACGCCTATTGATAGAGGTATCAATCAAAGAAATCGGAGCCCAATTGCTGATTTTCGATTTTTCTGGCTCTGAATTTGTGGGCTATAGTACAGTTGATTTTCAATAAAATTGAATTTTCTGCGAAATGTGTACAAAATGTGCGAGCGATCCAAATGGCCGTTGGCATGATGATTACAGGTATCAACGCCTATTGATAGAGGTATCAATCAACGAAATCGGAGCCCAATTGTAGATTTTCGATTTTTCTGGCTCTGAATTTGTGGGCTATAGTACATATGATTTTCAATAAAATTCAATTTACTGCGAAATGTGTAGAAATGTGCGAGCGATCCAAATGGCCGTTGGCATGATGATTACTGGTCTCAACGCCTATTGATAGAGGTATCAATCAAAGAAATCGGAGCCCAATTGCTGATTTTCGATTTTTCTGGCTCTGAATTTGTGGGCTATAGTACAGTTGATTTTCAATAAAATTGAATTTTCTGCGAAATGTGTACAAAATGTGCGAGCGATCCAAATGGCCGTTGGCATGATGATTACAGGTATCAACGCCTATTGATAGAGGTATCAATCAACGAAATCGGAGCCCAATTGCAGATTTTCGATTTTTCTGGCTCTGAATTTGTGGGCTATAGTACAGATGATTTTCAATAAAATTCAATTTTCTGCGAAATGTGTAGAAATGTGCGAGCGATCCAAATGGCCGTTGGCATGATGATTACTGGTCTCAACGCCTATTGATAGAGGTATCAATCAACGAAATCGGAGCCCAATTGCAGATTTTCGATTTTTCTGGCTCTGAATTTGTGGGCTATAGTACAGTTGATTTTCAATAAAACTGAATTTTCTGCGAAATGTGTAGAAATGTACGAGCGATCCAAATGGCCGTTGGCATGATGATTACTGGTCTCAACGCCTATTGATAGAGGTATCAATCAACGAAATCGGAGCCCAATTGCTGATTTTCGATTTTTCTGGCTCTGAATTTGTGGGCTATAGTACAGTTGATTTTCAATAAAAGTGGATTTTCTGCGAAATGTGTAGAAATGTGCGAGCGATCCAAATGGCCGTTGGCATGATGATTACTGGTCTCAACGCCTATTGATAGAGGTATCAATCAACGAAATCGGAGCCCAATTGCTGATTTTCGATTTTTCTGGCTCTGAATTTGTGGGCTATAGTACAGTTGATTTTCAATAAAATTGAATTTTCTGCGAAATGTGTACAAAATGTGCGAGCGATCCAAATGGCCGTTGGCATGATGATTACTGGTCTCAACGCCTATTGATAGAGGTATCAATCAACGAAATCGGAGCCCAATTGCTGATTTTCGATTTTTCTGGCTCTGAATTTGTGGACTATAGTACAGTTTATTTTCAATAAAAGTGAATTTTCTGCGAAATGTGTAGAAATGTGCGAGCGATCCAAATGGCCGTTGGCATGATGATTACTGGTCTCAACGCCTATTGATATAGGTATCAATCAACGAAATCGGAGCCCAATTTCAGATTTTCGATTTTTCTGGCTCTGAATTTGTGGGCTATAGTACAGTTGATTTTCAATAAAACTGAATTTTCTGCGAAATGTGTAGAAATGTGCGAGCGATCCAAATGGCCATTGGCATGATGATTACAGGTATCAACGCCTATTGATAGAGGTATCAATCAACGAAATCGGAGCCCAATTGCAGATTTTCGATTTTTCTGGCTCTGAATTTGTGGGCTATAGTACAGTTGATTTTCAATAAAATTGAATTTTCTGCGAAATGTGTAGAAATGTGCGAGCGATCCAAATGGCCGTTGGCATGATGATTACAGGTATCAACGCCTATTGATAGAGGTATCAATCAACGAAATCGGAGCCCAATTGCAGATTTTCGATTTTTCTGGCTCTGAATTTGTGGGCTATAGTACAGATGATTTTCAATAAAACTGAATTTTCTGCGAAATGTGCAGAAATGTGCGAGCGATCCAAATGGCCATTGGCATGATGATTACAGGTATCAATCAACGAAATCGGAGCCCAATTGCAGATTTTCGATTTTTCTGGCTCTGAATTTGTGGGCTATAGTACAGATGATTTTCAATAAAATTCAATTTTCTGCGAAATGTGTAGAAATGTGCGAGCGATCCAAATGGCCGTTGGCATGATGATTACTGGTCTCAACGCCTATTGATAGAGGTATCAATCAACGAAATCGGAGCCCAATTGCTTAGTTTCGATTTTTCTGGCTCTGAATTTGTGGACTATAGTACAGTTGATTTTCAATAAAATTGAATTTTCTGCGAAATGTGTAGAAATGTGCGAGCGATCCAAATGGCCGTTGGCATGATGATTACAGGTATCAACGCCTATTGATAGAGGTATCAATCAACGAAATCGGAGCCCAATTGCTGATTTTCGATTTTTCTGGCTCTGAATTTGTGGGCTATAGTGCAGTTGATTTTCAATAAAATTGAATTTTCTGCGAAATGTGTAGAAATGTGCGAGCGATCCAAATGGCCGTTGGCATGATGATTACAGGTCTCAACGCCTATTGATAGAGGTATCAATCAACGAAATCGGAGCCCAATTGCTGATTTTCGATTTTTCTGGCTCTGAATTTGTGGGCTATAGTACAGTTGATTTTCAATAAAATTGAATTTTCTGCGAAATGTGTAGAAATGTGCGAGCGATCCAAATGGCCGTTGGCATGATGATTACAGGTATCAACGCCTATTGATAGAGGTATCAATCAACGAAATCGGAGCCCAATTGCAGATTTTCGATTTTTCTGGCTCTGAATTTGTGGGCTATAGTACAGATGATTTTCAATAAAATTGAATTTTCTGCGAAATGTGTAGAAATTTGCGAGCGATCCAAATGGCCGTTGGCATGATGATTACAGGTCTCAACGCTTATTGATAGAGGTATCAATCAAAGAAATCGGAGCCCAATTGCTGATTTTCGATTTTTCTGGCTCTGAATTTGTGGGCTATAGTACAGTTGATTTTCAATAAAATTGAATTTTCTGCGAAATGTGTAGAAATGTGCGAGCGATCCAAATGGCCGTTGGCATGATGATTACAGGTCTCAACGCCTATTGATAGAGGTATCAATCAACGAAATCGGAGCCCAATTGCTGATTTTCGATTTTTCTGGCTCTGAATTTGTGGGCTATATTACAGTTGATTTTCAATAAAATTGAATTTTCTGCGAAATGTGTAGAAATGTGCGAGCGATCCAAATGGCCGTTGGCATGATGATTACTGGTCTCAACGCCTATTGATAGAGGTATCAATCAACGAAATCGGAGCCCAATTGCTGATTTTCGATTTTTCTGGCTCTGAATTTGTGGACTATAGTACAGTTGATTTTCAATAAAAGTGAATTTTCTGCGAAATGTGTAGAAATGTGCGAGCGATCCAAATGGCCGTTGGCATGATGATTACTGGTCTCAACGCCTATTGATAGAGGTATCAATCAACGAAATCGGAGCCCAATTGCTGATTTTCGATTTTTCTGGCTCTGAATTTGTGGGCTATAGTACAGATGATTTTCAATAAAACTGAATTTTCTGCGAAATGTGTAGAAATGTGCGAGCGATCCAAATGGCCATTGGCATGATGATTACAGGTATCAACGCCTATTGATAGAGGTATCAATCAACCAAATCGGAGCCCAATTGCTGTTTTCGATTTTTCTGGCTCTGAATTTGTGGGCTATAGTACAGTTGATTTTCAATAAAATTGAATTTTGTGCGAAATGTGTAGAAATGTGCGAGCGATCCAAATGGTTGTTGGCATGATGATTACTGGTCTCAACGCCTATTGATAGAGATATCTTTTCTGGCTCTGAATTTGTGGGCTATAGTACAGTTGATTTTCAATAAAATTCAATTGTCTGCGAAATGTGTAGAAATGTGCGAGCGATCCAAATGGCCGTTGGCATGATGATTACAGGTCTCAACGCCTATTGATAGAGGTATCAATCAACGAAATCGGAGCCCAATTGCAGATTTTCGATTTTTCAGGCTCTGAATTTGTGGGCTATAGTACAGTTGATTTTCAATAAAACTGAACTTTCTGCGAAATGTGTAGAAATGTGCGAGCGATCCAAATGGCCATTGGCATGATGATTACAGGTATCAACGCCTATTGATAGAGGTATCAATCAACGAAATCGGAGCCCAATTGCAGATTTTCGATTTTTCTGGCTCTGAATTTGTGGGCTACAGTACAGTTGATTTTCAATAAAACTGAATTTTCTGCGAAATGTGTAGAAATGTGCGAGCGATCCAAATGGCCATTGGCATGATGATTACAGGTATCAACGCCTATTGATAGAGGTATCAATCAACGAAATCGGAGCCCAATTGCAGTTTTTCGATTTTTCTGGCTCTGAATTTGTGGGCTATAGTACAGATGATTTTCAATAAAAGTGAATTTTCTGCGAAATGTGTAGAAATGTGCGAGCGATCCAAATCGCCGTTGGCATGATGATTACTGGTCTCGACGCCTATTGATAGAGGTATCAATCAACGAAATCGGAGCCCAATTGCAGATTTTCGATTTTTCTGGCTCTGAATTTGTGGGCTATAGTACAGTTGATTTTCAATAAAACTGAATTTTCTGCGAAATGTGTAGAAATGTGCGAGCGATCCAAATGGCCATTGGCATGATGATTACAGGTATCAACGCCTATTGATAGAGGTATCAATCAACGAAATCGGAGCCCAATTGCAGATTTTCGATTTTTCTGGCTCTGAATTTGTGGGCTACAGTACAGTTGATTTTCAATAAAACTGAATTTTCTGCGAAATGTGTAGAAATGTGCGAGCGATCCAAATGGCCATTGGCATGATGATTACAGGTCTCAACGCCTATTGATAGAGGTATCAATCAACGAAATCGGAGCCCAATTGCAGATTTTCGATTTTTCTGGCTCTGAATTTGTGGGCTATAGTACAGATGATTTTCAATAAAATTCAATTTTCTGCGAAATGTGTAGAAATGTGCGAGCGATCCAAATGGCCGTTGGCATGATTATTACTGGTCTCAACGCCTATTGATAGAGGTATCAATCAACGAAATCGGAGCCTAATTGCAGATTTTCGATTTTTCTGGCTCTGAATTTGTGGGCTATAGTACAGATGATTTTCAATAAAATTGAATTTTCTGCGAAATGTGTAGAAATGTGCGAGCGATCCAAATGGCCGTTGGAATGATTATTACAGTTCTCAACGCTTATTGATAGAGGTATCAATCAACGAAATCGGAGCCCAATTGCTGATTTTCGATTTTTCTGGCTCTGAATTTGTGGGCTATAGTACAGATGATTTTCAATAAAATTCAATTTTCTGCGAAATGTGTAGAAATGTGCGAGCGATCCAAATGGCCGTTGGCATGATGATTACAGGTCTCAACACCTATTGATAGAGGTATCAATCAACGAAATCGGAGCCCAATTGCAGATTTTCGATTTTTCTGGCTCTGAATTTGTGGGCTATAGTACAGATGATTTTCAATAAAATTCAATTTTCTGCGAAATGTGTAGAAATGTGCGAGCGATCCAAATGGCCGTTGGCATGATTATTACTGGTCTCAACGCCTATTGATAGAGGTATCAATCAACGAAATCGGAGCCCAATTGCTGATTTTCGATTTTTCTGGCTCTGAATTTGTGGGCTATAGTACAGATGATTTTCAATAAAATTGAATTTTCTGCGAAATGTGTAGAAATGTGCGAGCGATCCAAATGGCCGTTGGCATGATGATTACAGGTCTCAACGCCTATTGATAGAGGTATCAATCAACGAAATCGGAGCCCAATTGCAGATTTTCGATTTTTCTGGCTATGAATTTGTGGGCTATAGTACAGTTGATTTTCAATAAAATTGAATTTTCTGCGAAATGTGTAGAAATGTGCGAGCGATCCAAATGGCCGTTGGCATGATGATTACTGGTCTCAACGCCTATTGATAGAGGTATCAATCAACGAAATCGGAGCCCAATTGCAGATTTTCGATTTTTCTGGCTCTGAATTTGTGGGCTATAGTACAGTTGATTTTCAATAAAACTGAATTTTCTGCGAAATGTGTAGAAATGTGCGAGCGATCCAAATGGCCGTTGGCATGATGATTACTGGTCTCAACGCCTATTGATAGAGGTATCAATCAACGAAATCGGAGCCCAATTGCAGATTTTCGATTTTTCTGGCTCTGAATTTGTGGGCTATAGTACAGTTGATTTTCAATAAAATTGAATTTTCTGCGAAATGTGTAGAAATGTGCGAGCGATCCAAATGGCCGTTGGCATGATGATTACAGATCTCAACGCCTATTGATAGAGGTATCAATCAACGAAATCGGAGCTTAATTGCTGTTTTCGATTTTTCTGGCTCTGAATTTGTGGGCTATAGTACAGTTGATTTTCAATAAAATTGAATTTTCTGCGAAATGTGTAGAAATGTGCGAGCGATCCAAATGGCCGTTGGCATGATGATTACAGGTCTCAACGCTTATTGATAGAGGTATCAATCAAAGAAATCGGAGCCCAATTGCTGATTTTCGATTTTTCTGGCTCTGAATTTGGGGCTATAGTACAGTTGATTTTCAATAAAACTGAATTTTCTGCGAAATGTGTAGAAATGTGCGAGCGATCCAAATGGCCATTGGCATGATGATTACAGGTATCAACGCCTATTGATAGAGGTATCAATCAACGAAATCGGAGCCCAATTGCAGATTTTCGATTTTTCTGGCTCTGAATTTGTGGGCTATAGTACAGTTGATTTTCAATAAAATTCAATTTTCTGCGAAATGTGTAGAAATGTGCGAGCGATCCAAATGGCCGTTGGCATGATGATTACTGGTCTCAACGCCTATTGATAGAGGTATCAATCAACGAAATCGGAGCCCAATTGCAGATTTTCGATTTTCTGGCTCTGAATTTGTGGGCAACAGTACAGTTGATTTTCAATAAAACTGAATTTTCTGCGAAATGTGGCCATTGGCATGATGATTACAGGTATCAACGCCTATTGATAGAGGTATCAATCAACGAAATCGGAGCCCAATTGCAGATTTTCGATTTTTCTGGCTCTGAATTTGTGGGCTATAGTACAGTTGATTTTCAATAAAACTGAATTTTCTGCGAAATGTGCGAGCGATCCAAATGGCCGTTGGCATGATGATTACTGGTCTCAACGCCTATTGATAGAGGTATCAATCAACGAAATCGGAGCCCAATTGCTGAGTTTCGATTTTTCTGGCTCTGAATTTGTGGGCTATAGTACAGTTGATTTTCAATAAAATTGAATTTTCTGCGAAATGTGTAGAAATGTGCGAGCGATCCAAATGGCCGTTGGCATGATGATTACAGATCTCAACGCCTATTGATAGAGGTATCAATCAACGAAATCGGAGCTTAATTGCTGTTTTCGATTTTTCTGGCTCTGAATTTGTGGGCTATAGTACAGTTGATTTTCAATAAAATTGAATTTTCTGCGAAATGTGTAGAAATGTGCGAGCGATCCAAATGGCCGTTGGCATGATGATTACAGGTCTCAACGCCTATTGATAGAGGTATCAATCAACGAAATCGGAGCCCAATTGCAGATTTTCGATTTTTCTGGCTCTGAATTTGTGGGCTATAGTGCAGTTGATTTTCAATAAAATTGAATTTTCTGCGAAATGTGTAGAAATGTGCGAGCGATCCAAATGGCCGTTGGCATGATGATTACAGGTATCAACGCCTATTGATAGAGGTATCAATCAACGAAATCGGAGCCCAATTGCTGATTTTCGATTTTTCTGGCTCTGAATTTGTGGGCTATAGTACAGTTGATTTTCAATAAAATTGAATTTTCTGCGAAATGTGTAGAAATGTGCGAGCGATCCAAATGGCCGTTGGCATGATGATTACAGGTCTCAACGCCTATTGATAGAGGTATCAATCAACGAAATCGGAGCCCAATTGCAGATTTTCGATTTTTCTGGCTCTGAATTTGTTGGCTATAGTACAGCTGATTTTCAATAAAACTGAATTTTCTGCGAAATGTGTAGAAATGTGCGAGCGATCCAAATGGCCGTTGGCATGATGATTACTGGTCTCAACGCCTATTGATAGAGGTATCAATCAACGAAATCGGAGCCCAATTGCTGATTTTCGATTTTTCTGGCTCTGAATTTGTGGGCTATAGTACAGTTGATTTTCAATAAAATTGAATTTTCTGCGAAATGTGTAGAAATCTGCGAGCGATCCAAATGGCCGTTGGCATGATGATTACAGGTCTCAACGCCTATTGATAGAGGTATCAATCAAGCTCAATTGCTGTTTTCGATTTTTCTGGCTCTGAATTTGTTGGCTATAGTACAGCTGATTTTCAATAAAATTGAATTTTCTGCGAAATGTGTAGAAATGTGCGAGCGATCCAAATGGCCGTTGGCATGATGATTACTGGTCTCAACGACTATTGATAGAGGTATCAATCAACGAAATCGGAGCCCAATTGCAGATTTTCGATTTTTCTGGCTCTGAATTTGTGGGCTATAGTACAGTTTATTTTCAATAAAATTGAATTTTCTGCGAAATGTGTAGAAATGTGCGAGCGATCCAAATGGCCGTTGGCATGATGATTACAGGTCTCAACGCCTATTGATAGAGGTATCAATCAACGAAATCGGAGCTCAATTGCTGTTTTCGATTTTTCTGGCTCTGAATTTGTTGGCTATAGTACAGTTGATTTTCAATAAAATTGAATTTTCTGCGAAATGTGTAGAAATGTGCGAGCGATCCAAATGGCCGTTGGCATGATGATTACAGGTCTCAACGCTTATTGATAGAGGTATCAATCAAAGAAATCGGAGCCCAATTGCTGATTTTCGATTTTTCTGGCTCTGAATTTGTGGGCTATAGTACAGTTGATTTTCAATAAAATTAAATTTTCTGCGAAATGTGTAGAAATGTGCGAGCGATCCAAATGGCCGTTGGCATGATGATTACAGGTATCAACGCCTATTGATAGAGGTATCAATCAACGAAATCGGAGCCCAATTGCAGATTTTCGATTTTTCTGGCTCTGAATTTGTTGGCTATAGTACAGCTGATTTTCAATAAAACTGAATTTTCTGCGAAATGTGTAGAAATGTGCGAGCGATCCAAATGGCCGTTGGCATGATGATTACTGGTCTCAACGCCTATTGATAGAGGTATCAATCAACGAAATCGGAGCCCAATTGCAGATTTTCGATTTTTCTGGCTCTGAATTTGTTGGCTATAGTACAGCTGATTTTCAATAAAACTGAATTTTCTGCGAAATGTGTAGAAATGTGCGAGCGATCCAAATGGCCGTTGGCATGATGATTACTGGTCTCAACGCCTATTGATAGAGGTATCAATCAACGAAATCGGAGCCCAATTGCTGATTTTCGATTTTTCTGGCTCTGAATTTGTGGGCTATAGTACAGTTGATTTTCAATAAAATTGAATTTTCTGCGAAATGTGTAGAAATCTGCGAGCGATCCAAATGGCCGTTGGCATGATGATTACAGGTCTCAACGCCTATTGATAGAGGTATCAATCAAGCTCAATTGCTGTTTTCGATTTTTCTGGCTCTGAATTTGTTGGCTATAGTACAGCTGATTTTCAATAAAATTGAATTTTCTGCGAAATGTGTAGAAATGTGCGAGCGATCCAAATGGCCGTTGGCATGATGATTACTGGTCTCAACGACTATTGATAGAGGTATCAATCAACGAAATCGGAGCCCAATTGCAGATTTTCGATTTTTCTGGCTCTGAATTTGTGGGCTATAGTACAGTTTATTTTCAATAAAATTGAATTTTCTGCGAAATGTGTAGAAATGTGCGAGCGATCCAAATGGCCGTTGGCATGATGATTACAGGTATCAACGCCTATTGATAGAGGTATCAATCAACGAAATCGGAGCCCAATTGCTGATTTTCGATTTTTCTGGCTCTGAATTTGTGGGCTATAGTACAGTTGATTTTCAATAAAATTGAATTTTCTGCGAAATGTGTAGAAATGTGCGAGCGATCCAAATGGCCGTTGGCATGATGATTACAGGTCTCAACGCCTATTGATAGAGGTATCAATCAAAGAAATCGGAGCCCAATTGCTGATTTTCGATTTTTCTGGCTCTGAATTTGTGGGCTATAGTACAGTTGATTTTCAATAAAATTGAATTTTCTGCGAAATGTGTAGAAATGTGCGAGCGATCCAAATGGCCGTTGGCATGATGATTACAGGTCTCAACGCTTATTGATAGAGGTATCAATCAAAGAAATCGGAGCCCAATTGCTGATTTTCGATTTTTCTGGCTCTGAATTTGTGGGCTATAGTACAGTTGAATTCAATAAAATTGAATTTTCTGCGAAATGTGTAGAAATGTGCGAGCGATCCAAATGGCCGTTGGCATGATGATTACAGGTCTCAACGCTTATTGATAGAGGTATCAATCAACGAAATCGGAGCCCAATTGCAGATTTTCGATTTTTCTGGCTCTGAATTTGTTGGCTATAGTACAGCTGATTTTCAATAAAACTGAATTTTCTGCGAAATTTGTAGAAATGTGCGAGCGATCCAAATGGCCGTTGGCATGATGATTACTGGTCTCAACGCCTATTGATAGAGGTATCAATCAACGAAATCGGAGCCCAATTGCTGATTTTCGATTTTTCTGGCTCTGAATTTGTGGGCTATAGTACAGTTGATTTTCAATAAAATTGAATTTTCTGCGAAATGTGTAGAAATGTGCGAGCGATCCAAATGGTCATTGGCATGATGATTACATGTATCAACGCCTATTGATAGGTATCAATCAACGAAATCGGAGCCCAATTGCAGATTTTCGATTTTTCTGGCTCTGAATTTGTGGGCTATAGTACAGTTGATTTTCAATAAAACTGAATTTTCTGCGAAATGTGCGAGCGATCCAAATGGCCGTTGGCATGATGATTACTGGTCTCAACGCCTATTGATAGAGGTATCAATCAACGAAATCGGAGCCCAATTGCTTAGTTTCGATTTTTCTGGCTCTGAATTTGTGGACTATAGTACAGTTGATTTTCAATAAAATTGAATTTTCTGCGAAATGTGTAGAAATGTGCGAGCGATCCAAATGGCCGTTGGCATGATGATTACAGGTCTCAACGCTTATTGATAGAGGTATCAATCAAAGAAATCGGAGCCCAATTGCTGATTTTCGATTTTTCTGGCTCTGAATTTGTGGGCTATAGTACAGTTGATTTTCAATAAAATTGAATTTTCTGCGAAATGTGTAGAAATGTGCGAGCGATCCAAATGGCCGTTGGCATGATGATTACAGGTCTCAACGCTTATTGATAGAGGTATCAATCAAAGAAATCGGAGCCCAATTGCTGATTTTCGATTTTTCTGGCTCTGAATTTGTGGGCTATAGTACAGTTGATTTTCAATAAAATTAAATTTTCTGCGAAATGTGTAGAAATGTGCGAGCGATCCAAATGGCCGTTGGCATGATGATTACAGGTATCAACGCCTATTGATAGAGGTATCAATCAACGAAATCGGAGCCCAATTGCAGATTTTCGATTTTTCTGGCTCTGAATTTGTTGGCTATAGTACAGCTGATTTTCAATAAAACTGAATTTTCTGCGAAATGTGTAGAAATGTGCGAGCGATCCAAATGGCCGTTGGCATGATGATTACTGGTCTCAACGCCTATTGATAGAGGTATCAATCAACGAAATCGGAGCCCAATTGCTGATTTTCGATTTTTCTGGCTCTGAATTTGTGGGCTATAGTACAGTTGATTTTCAATAAAATTGAATTTTCTGCGAAATGTGTAGAAATGTGCGAGCGATCCAAATGGCCGTTGGCATGATGATTACAGGTCTCAACGCTTATTGATAGAGGTATCAATCAAAGAAATCGGAGCCCAATTGCTGATTTTCGATTTTTCTGGCTCTGAATTTGTGGGCTATAGTACAGTTGATTTTCAATAAAATTAAATTTTCTGCGAAATGTGTAGAAATGTGCGAGCGATCCAAATGGCCGTTGGCATGATGATTACAGGTATCAACGCCTATTGATAGAGGTATCAATCAACGAAATCGGAGCCCAATTGCAGATTTTCGATTTTTCTGGCTCTGAATTTGTTGGCTATAGTACAGCTGATTTTCAATAAAACTGAATTTTCTGCGAAATGTGTAGAAATGTGCGAGCGATCCAAATGGCCGTTGGCATGATGATTACTGGTCTCAACGCCTATTGATAGAGGTATCAATCAACGAAATCGGAGCCCAATTGCTGATTTTCGATTTTTCTGGCTCTGAATTTGTGGGCTATAGTACAGTTGATTTTCAATAAAATTGAATTTTCTGCGAAATGTGTAGAAATGTGCGAGCGATCCAAATGGCCGTTGGCATGATGATTACAGGTCTCAACGCTTATTGATAGAGGTATCAATCAAAGAAATCGGAGCCCAATTGCTGATTTTCGATTTTTCTGGCTCTGAATTTGTGGGCTATAGTACAGTTGATTTTCAATAAAATTAAATTTTCTGCGAAATGTGTAGAAATGTGCGAGCGATCCAAATGGCCGTTGGCATGATGATTACAGGTATCAACGCCTATTGATAGAGGTATCAATCAACGAAATCGGAGCCCAATTGCAGATTTTCGATTTTTCTGGCTCTGAATTTGTTGGCTATAGTACAGCTGATTTTCAATAAAACTGAATTTTCTGCGAAATGTGTAGAAATGTGCGAGCGATCCAAATGGCCGTTGGCATGATGATTACTGGTCTCAACGCCTATTGATAGAGGTATCAATCAACGAAATCGGAGCCCAATTGCAGATTTTCGATTTTTCTGGCTCTGAATTTGTTGGCTATAGTACAGCTGATTTTCAATAAAACTGAATTTTCTGCGAAATGTGTAGAAATGTGCGAGCGATCCAAATGGCCGTTGGCATGATGATTACTGGTCTCAACGCCTATTGATAGAGGTATCAATCAACGAAATCGGAGCCCAATTGCTGATTTTCGATTTTTCTGGCTCTGAATTTGTGGGCTATAGTACAGTTGATTTTCAATAAAATTGAATTTTCTGCGAAATGTGTAGAAATCTGCGAGCGATCCAAATGGCCGTTGGCATGATGATTACAGGTCTCAACGCCTATTGATAGAGGTATCAATCAAGCTCAATTGCTGTTTTCGATTTTTCTGGCTCTGAATTTGTTGGCTATAGTACAGCTGATTTTCAATAAAATTGAATTTTCTGCGAAATGTGTAGAAATGTGCGAGCGATCCAAATGGCCGTTGGCATGATGATTACTGGTCTCAACGACTATTGATAGAGGTATCAATCAACGAAATCGGAGCCCAATTGCAGATTTTCGATTTTTCTGGCTCTGAATTTGTGGGCTATAGTACAGTTTATTTTCAATAAAATTGAATTTTCTGCGAAATGTGTAGAAATGTGCGAGCGATCCAAATGGCCGTTGGCATGATGATTACAGGTCTCAACGCCTATTGATAGAGGTATCAATCAACGAAATCGGAGCTCAATTGCTGTTTTCGATTTTTCTGGCTCTGAATTTGTTGGCTATAGTACAGTTGATTTTCAATAAAATTGAATTTTCTGCGAAATGTGTAGAAATGTGCGAGCGATCCAAATGGCCGTTGGCATGATGATTACAGGTCTCAACGCTTATTGATAGAGGTATCAATCAAAGAAATCGGAGCCCAATTGCTGATTTTCGATTTTTCTGGCTCTGAATTTGTGGGCTATAGTACAGTTGATTTTCAATAAAATTAAATTTTCTGCGAAATGTGTAGAAATGTGCGAGCGATCCAAATGGCCGTTGGCATGATGATTACAGGTATCAACGCCTATTGATAGAGGTATCAATCAACGAAATCGGAGCCCAATTGCAGATTTTCGATTTTTCTGGCTCTGAATTTGTTGGCTATAGTACAGCTGATTTTCAATAAAACTGAATTTTCTGCGAAATGTGTAGAAATGTGCGAGCGATCCAAATGGCCGTTGGCATGATGATTACTGGTCTCAACGCCTATTGATAGAGGTATCAATCAACGAAATCGGAGCCCAATTGCAGATTTTCGATTTTTCTGGCTCTGAATTTGTTGGCTATAGTACAGCTGATTTTCAATAAAACTGAATTTTCTGCGAAATGTGTAGAAATGTGCGAGCGATCCAAATGGCCGTTGGCATGATGATTACTGGTCTCAACGCCTATTGATAGAGGTATCAATCAACGAAATCGGAGCCCAATTGCTGATTTTCGATTTTTCTGGCTCTGAATTTGTGGGCTATAGTACAGTTGATTTTCAATAAAATTGAATTTTCTGCGAAATGTGTAGAAATCTGCGAGCGATCCAAATGGCCGTTGGCATGATGATTACAGGTCTCAACGCCTATTGATAGAGGTATCAATCAAGCTCAATTGCTGTTTTCGATTTTTCTGGCTCTGAATTTGTTGGCTATAGTACAGCTGATTTTCAATAAAATTGAATTTTCTGCGAAATGTGTAGAAATGTGCGAGCGATCCAAATGGCCGTTGGCATGATGATTACTGGTCTCAACGACTATTGATAGAGGTATCAATCAACGAAATCGGAGCCCAATTGCAGATTTTCGATTTTTCTGGCTCTGAATTTGTGGGCTATAGTACAGTTTATTTTCAATAAAATTGAATTTTCTGCGAAATGTGTAGAAATGTGCGAGCGATCCAAATGGCCGTTGGCATGATGATTACAGGTCTCAACGCCTATTGATAGAGGTATCAATCAACGAAATCGGAGCTCAATTGCTGTTTTCGATTTTTCTGGCTCTGAATTTGTTGGCTATAGTACAGTTGATTTTCAATAAAATTGAATTTTCTGCGAAATGTGTAGAAATGTGCGAGCGATCCAAATGGCCGTTGGCATGATGATTACAGGTATCAACGCCTATTGATAGAGGTATCAATCAACGAAATCGGAGCCCAATTGCTGATTTTCGATTTTTCTGGCTCTGAATTTGTGGGCTATAGTACAGTTGATTTTCAATAAAATTGAATTTTCTGCGAAATGTGTAGAAATGTGCGAGCGATCCAAATGACCGTTGGCATGACGATTACCGATCTTAACGCCTATTGATAGAGGTATCAATCAACAAAATCGAAGCCCAATTGCAGATTTTCGATTTTTCTGGCTCTGAATTTGTGGGCTATAGTACAGTTGATTTTCAATAAAATTGAATTTTCTGCGAAATGTGTAGAAATGTGCGAGCGATCCAAATGGCCGTTGGCATGATGATTACAGGTCTCAACGCCTATTGATAGAGGTATCAATCAACGAAATCCGAGCCCAATTGCAGATTTTCGATTTTTCTGGCTCTGAATTTGTGGGCTATAGTACAGTTGATTTTCAAGAAAATTGAATTTTCTGCGAAATGTGTAGAAATTTGCTAGCGATCCAAATGGCCGTTGGCATGATGATTACAGGTATCAATTCCTATTGATAGAGGTATCAATCAACGAAATCTGAGCCCAATTGCTGATTTTCGATTTTTCTGGCTCTGAATTTGTGGGCTATAATACAGATGATTTTCAATAAAATTCAATTTTCTGCGAAATGTGTAGAAATGTGCGAGCGATCCAAATGGCCGTTGGCATGATGATTACAGGTCTCAACGCCTATTGATAGAGGTATCAATCAACGAAATCGGAGCCCAATTGCTGATTTTCGATTTTTCTGGCTCTGAATTTGTGGGCTACAGTACAGTTGATTTTCAATAAAACTGAATTTTCTGCGAAATGTGCGAGCGATCCAAATGGCCGTTGGCATGATGATTACAGGTCTCAACGCCTATTGATAGAGGTATCAATCAACGAAATCGGAGCCCAATTGCTGATTTTCGAGTTTTCTGGCTCTGAATTTGTGGGCTATAGTGCAGTTGATTTTCAATAAAATTGAATTTTCTGCGAAATGTGTAGAAATGTGCGAGCGATCCAAATGGCCGTTGGCATGATGATTACAGGTCTCAACGCCTATTGATAGAGGTATCAATCAACGAAATCGGAGCCCAATTGCTGATTTTCGATTTTTCTGGCTCTGAATTTGTGGGCTAAAGTGCAGTTGATTTTCAATAAAATTGAATTTTCTGCGAAATGTGTAGAAATGTGCGAGCGATCCAAATGGCCGTTGGCATGATGATTACAGGTCTCAACGCCTATTGATAGAGGTATCAATCAAAGAAATCGGAGCCCAATTGCTGATTTTCGATTTTTCTGGCTCTGAATTTGTGGGCTATAGTAAAGTTGATTTTCAATAAAATTGAATTTTCTGCGAAATGTGTAGAAATGTGCGAGCGATCCAAATGGCCGTTGGCATGATGATTACAGGTCTCAACGCTTATTGATAGAGGTATCAATCAAAGAAATCGGAGCCCAATTGCTGATTTTCGATTTTTCTGGCTCTGAATTTGTGGGCTATAGTACAGTTGATTTTCAATAAAATTAAATTTTCTGCGAAATGTGTAGAAATGTGCGAGCGATCCAAATGGCCGTTGGCATGATGATTACAGGTATCAACGCCTATTGATAGAGGTATCAATCAACGAAATCGGAGCCCAATTGCAGATTTTCGATTTTTCTGGCTCTGAATTTGTTGGCTATAGTACAGCTGATTTTCAATAAAACTGAATTTTCTGCGAAATGTGTAGAAATGTGCGAGCGATCCAAATGGCCGTTGGCATGATGATTACTGGTCTCAACGCCTATTGATAGAGGTATCAATCAACGAAATCGGAGCCCAATTGCTGATTTTCGATTTTTCTGGCTCTGAATTTGTGGGCTATAGTACAGTTGATTTTCAATAAAATTGAATTTTCTGCGAAATGTGTAGAAATGTGCGAGCGATCCAAATGGCCGTTGGCATGATGATTACAGGTCTCAACGCTTATTGATAGAGGTATCAATCAAAGAAATCGGAGCCCAATTGCTGATTTTCGATTTTTCTGGCTCTGAATTTGTGGGCTATAGTACAGTTGATTTTCAATAAAATTAAATTTTCTGCGAAATGTGTAGAAATGTGCGAGCGATCCAAATGGCCGTTGGCATGATGATTACAGGTATCAACGCCTATTGATAGAGGTATCAATCAACGAAATCGGAGCCCAATTGCAGATTTTCGATTTTTCTGGCTCTGAATTTGTTGGCTATAGTACAGCTGATTTTCAATAAAACTGAATTTTCTGCGAAATGTGTAGAAATGTGCGAGCGATCCAAATGGCCGTTGGCATGATGATTACTGGTCTCAACGCCTATTGATAGAGGTATCAATCAACGAAATCGGAGCCCAATTGCAGATTTTCGATTTTTCTGGCTCTGAATTTGTTGGCTATAGTACAGCTGATTTTCAATAAAACTGAATTTTCTGCGAAATGTGTAGAAATGTGCGAGCGATCCAAATGGCCGTTGGCATGATGATTACAGGTCTCAACGCCTATTGATAGAGGTATCAATCAACGAAATCGGAGCCCAATTGCTGATTTTCGATTTTTCTGGCTCTGAATTTGTGGGCTATAGTACAGTTGATTTTCAATAAAATTGAATTTTCTGCGAAATGTGTAGAAATCTGCGAGCGATCCAAATGGCCGTTGGCATGATGATTACAGGTCTCAACGCCTATTGATAGAGGTATCAATCAAGCTCAATTGCTGTTTTCGATTTTTCTGGCTCTGAATTTGTTGGCTATAGTACAGCTGATTTTCAATAAAATTGAATTTTCTGCGAAATGTGTAGAAATGTGCGAGCGATCCAAATGGCCGTTGGCATGATGATTACTGGTCTCAACGACTATTGATAGAGGTATCAATCAACGAAATCGGAGCCCAATTGCAGATTTTCGATTTTTCTGGCTCTGAATTTGTGGGCTATAGTACAGTTTATTTTCAATAAAATTGAATTTTCTGCGAAATGTGTAGAAATGTGCGAGCGATCCAAATGGCCGTTGGCATGATGATTACAGGTCTCAACGCCTATTGATAGAGGTATCAATCAACGAAATCGGAGCTCAATTGCTGTTTTCGATTTTTCTGGCTCTGAATTTGTTGGCTATAGTACAGTTGATTTTCAATAAAATTGAATTTTCTGCGAAATGTGTAGAAATGTGCGAGCGATCCAAATGGCCGTTGGCATGATGATTACAGGTATCAACGCCTATTGATAGAGGTATCAATCAACGAAATCGGAGCCCAATTGCTGATTTTCGATTTTTCTGGCTCTGAATTTGTGGGCTATAGTACAGTTGATTTTCAATAAAATTGAATTTTCTGCGAAATGTGTAGAAATGTGCGAGCGATCCAAATGACCGTTGGCATGACGATTACCGATCTTAACGCCTATTGATAGAGGTATCAATCAACAAAATCGAAGCCCAATTGCAGATTTTCGATTTTTCTGGCTCTGAATTTGTGGGCTATAGTACAGTTGATTTTCAATAAAATTGAATTTTCTGCGAAATGTGTAGAAATGTGCGAGCGATCCAAATGGCCGTTGGCATGATGATTACAGGTCTCAACGCCTATTGATAGAGGTATCAATCAACGAAATCCGAGCCCAATTGCAGATTTTCGATTTTTCTGGCTCTGAATTTGTGGGCTATAGTACAGTTGATTTTCAAGAAAATTGAATTTTCTGCGAAATGTGTAGAAATTTGCTAGCGATCCAAATGGCCGTTGGCATGATGATTACAGGTATCAATTCCTATTGATAGAGGTATCAATCAACGAAATCTGAGCCCAATTGCTGATTTTCGATTTTTCTGGCTCTGAATTTGTGGGCTATAATACAGATGATTTTCAATAAAATTCAATTTTCTGCGAAATGTGTAGAAATGTGCGAGCGATCCAAATGGCCGTTGGCATGATGATTACAGGTCTCAACGCCTATTGATAGAGGTATCAATCAACGAAATCGGAGCCCAATTGCTGATTTTCGATTTTTCTGGCTCTGAATTTGTGGGCTATAGTGTAGTTGATTTTCAATAAAATTGAATTTTCTGCGAAATGTGTAGAAATGTGCGAGCGATCCAAATGGCCGTTGGCATGATGATTACAGGTCTCAACGCCTATTGATAGAGGTATCAATCAACGAAATCGGAGCCCAATTGCTGATTTTCGATTTTTCTGGCTCTGAATTTGTGGGCTATAGTACAGTTGATTTTCAATAAAATTGAATTTTCTGCGAAATGTGTAGAAATCTGCGAGCGATCCAAATGGCCGTTGGCATGATGATTACAGGTCTCAACGCCTATTGATAGAGGTATCAATCAAGCTCAATTGCTGTTTTCGATTTTTCTGGCTCTGAATTTGTTGGCTATAGTACAGCTGATTTTCAATAAAATTGAATTTTCTGCGAAATGTGTAGAAATGTGCGAGCGATCCAAATGGCCGTTGGCATGATGATTACTGGTCTCAACGACTATTGATAGAGGTATCAATCAACGAAATCGGAGCCCAATTGCAGATTTTCGATTTTTCTGGCTCTGAATTTGTGGGCTATAGTACAGTTTATTTTCAATAAAATTGAATTTTCTGCGAAATGTGTAGAAATGTGCGAGCGATCCAAATGGCCGTTGGCATGATGATTACAGGTCTCAACGCCTATTGATAGAGGTATCAATCAACGAAATCGGAGCTCAATTGCTGTTTTCGATTTTTCTGGCTCTGAATTTGTTGGCTATAGTACAGTTGATTTTCAATAAAATTGAATTTTCTGCGAAATGTGTAGAAATGTGCGAGCGATCCAAATGGCCGTTGGCATGATGATTACAGGTATCAACGCCTATTGATAGAGGTATCAATCAACGAAATCGGAGCCCAATTGCTGATTTTCGATTTTTCTGGCTCTGAATTTGTGGGCTATAGTACAGTTGATTTTCAATAAAATTGAATTTTCTGCGAAATGTGTAGAAATGTGCGAGCGATCCAAATGACCGTTGGCATGACGATTACCGATCTTAACGCCTATTGATAGAGGTATCAATCAACAAAATCGAAGCCCAATTGCAGATTTTCGATTTTTCTGGCTCTGAATTTGTGGGCTATAGTACAGTTGATTTTCAATAAAATTGAATTTTCTGCGAAATGTGTAGAAATGTGCGAGCGATCCAAATGGCCGTTGGCATGATGATTACAGGTCTCAACGCCTATTGATAGAGGTATCAATCAACGAAATCCGAGCCCAATTGCAGATTTTCGATTTTTCTGGCTCTGAATTTGTGGGCTATAGTACAGTTGATTTTCAAGAAAATTGAATTTTCTGCGAAATGTGTAGAAATTTGCTAGCGATCCAAATGGCCGTTGGCATGATGATTACAGGTATCAATTCCTATTGATAGAGGTATCAATCAACGAAATCTGAGCCCAATTGCTGATTTTCGATTTTTCTGGCTCTGAATTTGTGGGCTATAATACAGATGATTTTCAATAAAATTCAATTTTCTGCGAAATGTGTAGAAATGTGCGAGCGATCCAAATGGCCGTTGGCATGATGATTACAGGTCTCAACGCCTATTGATAGAGGTATCAATCAACGAAATCGGAGCCCAATTGCTGATTTTCGATTTTTCTGGCTCTGAATTTGTGGGCTACAGTACAGTTGATTTTCAATAAAACTGAATTTTCTGCGAAATGTGCGAGCGATCCAAATGGCCGTTGGCATGATGATTACAGGTCTCAACGCCTATTGATAGAGGTATCAATCAACGAAATCGGAGCCCAATTGCTGATTTTCGAGTTTTCTGGCTCTGAATTTGTGGGCTATAGTGCAGTTGATTTTCAATAAAATTGAATTTTCTGCGAAATGTGTAGAAATGTGCGAGCGATCCAAATGGCCGTTGGCATGATGATTACAGGTCTCAACGCCTATTGATAGAGGTATCAATCAACGAAATCGGAGCCCAATTGCTGATTTTCGATTTTTCTGGCTCTGAATTTGTGGGCTAAAGTGCAGTTGATTTTCAATAAAATTGAATTTTCTGCGAAATGTGTAGAAATGTGCGAGCGATCCAAATGGCCGTTGGCATGATGATTACAGGTCTCAACGCCTATTGATAGAGGTATCAATCAACGAAATCGGAGCCCAATTGCTGATTCTCGATTTTTCTGGCTCTGAATTTGTGGGCTATAGTACAGTTGATTTTCAATAAAATTGAATTTTCTGCGAAATGTGTAGAAATGTGCGAGCGATCCAAATGGCCGTTGGCATGATGATTACAGGTCTCAACGCTTATTGATAGAGGTATCAATCAAAGAAATCGGAGCCCAATTGCTGATTTTCGATTTTTCTGGCTCTGAATTTGTGGGCTATAGTACAGTTGATTTTCAATAAAATTGAATTTTCTGCGAAATGTGTAGAAATGTGCGAGCGATCCAAATGGCCGTTGGCATGATGATTACCGGTCTCAACGCCTATTGATAGAGGTATCAATCAAAGAAATCGGAGCCCAATTGCTGATTTTCGATTTTTCTGGCTCTGAATTTGTGGGCTATAGTACAGTTGATTTTCAATAAAATTCAATTTTCTGCGAAATGTGTAGAAATGTGCGAGCGATCCAAATGGCCGTTGGCATGATGATTACTGGTCTCAACGCCTATTGATAGAGGTATCAATCAACGAAATCGGAGCCCAATTGCAGATTTTCGATTTTTCTGGCTCTGAATTTGTGGGCTATAGTACAGTTGATTTTCAATAAAACTGAATTTTCTGCGAAATGTGCGAGCGATCCAAATAGCCGTTGGCATGATGATTACTGGTCTCAACGCCTATTGATAGAGGTATCAATCAACGAAATCGGAGCCCAATTGTTGAGTTTCGATTTTTCTGGCTCTGAATTTGTGGGCTATAGTACAGTTGATTTTCAATAAAACTGAATTTTCTGCGAAATGTGTAGAAATATGCGAGCGATCCAAATGGCCATTGACATGATGATTACAGGTATCAACGCCTATTTATAGAGGTATCAATCAACGAAATCGGAGCCCAATTGCTGATTTTCGATTTTTCTGGCTCTGAATTTGTGAGCAGTTTGTCTGAGTTTGTGCAGTTGATTTTCAATAAATTTGAATTTTCTGCGAAATGTGTAGAAATGTGCGAGCGATCCAAATGGCCGTTGGCATGATGATTACAGGTCTCAACGCCTATTGATAGAGGTATCAATCAACGAAATCGGAGCCCAATTGCAGATTTTCGATTTTTCTGGCTCTGAATTTGTGGGCTATAGTACAGTTGATTTTCAATAAAATTGAATTTTCTGCGAAATGTGTAGAAATGTGCGAGCGATCCAAATGGCCGTTGGCATGACGATTACAGGTCTCAACGCCTATTGATAGAGGTATCAATCAACGAAATCGGAGCCCAATTGCAGATTTTCGATTTTTCTGGCTCTGAATTTGTTGGCTATACTACAGCTGATTTTCAATAAAACTGAATTTTCTGCGAAATGTGTAGAAATGTGCGAGCGATCCAAATGGCCGTTGGCATGATGATTACTGGTCTCAACGCCTATTGATAGAGGTATCAATCAACGAAATCGGAGCCCAATTGCTGATTTTCGATTTTTCTGGCTCTGAATTTGTGGGCTATAGTACAGTTGATTTTCAATAAAATTGAATTTTCTGCGAAATGTGTAGAAATGTGCGAGCGATCCAAATGGCCGTTGGCATGATGATTACAGGTCTCAACGCCTATTGATAGAGGTATCAATCAACGAAATCGGAGCTCAATTGCTGTTTTCGATTTTTCTGGCTCTGAATTTGTGGGCTAAAGTACAGATGATTTTCAATAAAATTCAATTTTCTGCGAAATGTGTAGAAATGTGCGAGCGATCCAAATGGCCGTTGGCATGATGATTACTGGTATCAACGCCTATTGATAGAGGTATCAATCAACGAAATCGAAGCCCAATTGCAGATTTTCGATTTGTCTGGCTCTGAATTTGTGGGCTATAGTACAGTTGATTTTCAATAAAATTGAATTTTCTGCGAAATGTGTAGAAATGTGCGAGCGATCCAAATGGCCGTTGGCATGATGATTACAGGTCTCAACGCCTATTGATAGAGGTATCAATCAACGAAATCGGAGCCCAATTGCAGATTTTCGATTTTTCTGGCTCTGAATTTGTGGGCTATAGTACAGTTGATTTTCAATAAAATTGAATTTTCTGCGAAATGTGTAGAAATGTGCGAGCGATCCAAATGGCCGTTGGCATGATGATTACAGGTCTCAACGCCTATTGATAGAGGTATCAATCAACGAAATCGGAGCCCAATTGCAGATTTTCGATTTTTCTGGCTCTGAATTTGTGCGTGGGCTATAGTACAGATGATTTTCAATAAAACTGAATTTTCTGCGAAATGTGTAGAAATGTGCGAGTGATCCAAATGGCCGTTGGCATGATGATTACTGGTCTCAACGCCTATTGATAGAGGTATCAATCAACGAAATCGGAGCCCAATTGCTGATTTTCGATTTTTCTGGCTCTGAATTTGTGGGCTATAGTACAGTTGATTTTCAATAAAATTGAATTTTCTGCGAAATGTGTAGAAATGTGCGAGCGATCCAAATGGCCGTTGGCATGATGATTACAGGTCTCAACGCCTATTGATAGAGGTATCAATCAACGAAATCGGAGCCCAATTGCTGATTTTCGATTTTTCTGGCTCTGAATTTGTGGGCTATAGTACAGTTGATTTTCAATAAAATTAAATTTTCTGCGAAATGTGTAGAAATGTGCGAGCGATCCAAATGGCCGTTGGCATGATGATTACAGGTCTCAACGCCTATTGATAGAGGTATCAATCAACGAAATCGGAGCCCAATTGCAGATTTTCGATTTTTCTGGCTCTGAATTTGTGGGCTAAAGTACAGTTGATTTTCAATAAAATTGAATTTTCTGCGAAATGTGTAGAAATGTGCGAGCGATCCAAATGGCTGTTGGCATGATGATTACAGGTCTCAACGCCTATTGATAGAGCTATCAATCAACGAAATCGGAGCCCAATTGCTGATTTTCGATTTTTGTGGCTCTGAATTTGTGGGCTATAGTACAGTTGATTTTCAATAAAATTGAATTTTCTGTGAAATGTGTAAAATGTGCGAGTGATCCAAATGGCCATTGGCATGATGATTACAGGTCTCAACGCCTATTGATAGAGGTATCAATCAACGAAATCGGAGCCCAATTGCAGATTTTCGATTTTTCTGGCTCTGAATTTGTGGGCTATAGTACAGTTGATTTTCAATAAAATTGAATTTTCTGCAAAATGTGTAGAAATGTGCAAGCGATCCAAATGGCCGTTGGCATGATGATTACAGGTCTCAACGCCTATTGATAGAGGTATCAATCAACGAAATCGGAGCCCAATTGCAGATTTTCGATTTTTCTGGCTCTGAATTTGTGGGCTATAGTACAGTTGATTTTCAATAAAATTGAATTTTCTGCGAAATGTGTAGAAATGTGCGAGCGATCCAAATGGCTGTTGGCATGATGATTACAGGTCTCAACGCCTATTGATAGAGCTATCAATCAACGAAATCGGAGCCCAATTGCTGATTTTCGATTTTTGTGGCTCTGAATTTGTGGGCTATAGTACAGTTGATTTTCAATAAAATTGAATTTTCTGTGAAATGTGTAGAAATGTGCGAGTGATCCAAATGGCCATTGGCATGATGATTACAGGTCTCAACGCCTATTGATAGAGGTATCAATCAACGAAATCGGAGCCCAATTGCAGATTTTCGATTTTTCTGGCTCTGAATTTGTGGGCTATAGTACAGTTGATTTTCAATAAAATTGAATTTTCTGCGAAATGTGTAGAAATGGTCGCGCGATCCAAATGGCCTTTGGCATGACGATTACAGGTCTCAACTCCTATTGATAGAGATATTAATCAACGAAATCGGAGCACAATTGCAGATTTTCGATTTTTCTGGCTCTGAATTTGTGGGCTATAGTACAGTTGATTTTCAATAAAATTTAATTTTCTGCGAAATGTGTAGAAATGTGCAAGCGATCCAAATGGCCGTTGGCATGATGATTACAGGTCTCAACGCCTATTGATAGAGGTATCAATCAACGAAATCGGAGCCCAATTGCAGATTTTCGATTTTTCTGGCTCTGAATTTGTGGGCTATAGTACAGTTGATTTTCAATAAAATTGAATTTTCTGCGAAATGTGTAGAAATGTGCGAGCGATCCAAATGGCCGTTGGCATGATGATTACAGGTCTTAACGCCCATTGTTAGAGGTATCAATCATCGAAATCGGAGCACAATTGCAGATTTTCGATTTTTCTGGCTCTGAATTTGTGGGCTATAGTACAGTTGATTTTCAATAAAATTGAATTTTCTGCGAAATGTGTAGGAATGTGCGAGCGATCCAAATGGCCGTTGGCATGACGATTACAGGTCTTAACGCCTATTGATAAAGGTATCAATCAACGAAATCGGAGCCCAATTGCTGATTATCGATTTTTCTGGCTCTGAATTTGTGGGCTATAGTACAGTTGATTTTCAATAAAATTGAATTTTCTGCGAAATGTGTAGAAATGTGCGAGCGATCCAAATGGCCGTTGGCATGACGATTACAGGTCTCAACGCTTATGGATTGAGATGTGAATTTGTGGGCTATAGTACAGTTGATTTTCAATAAAACGGATTTTTCTGCGAAATGTGTAGAAATGTGTGAGCGATCCAAATGGCCGTTGGCATAATGCTTACCGGTCTTAACGCCTATTGATAAAGGTATCAATCAACGAAATCGGAGCCCAATTGCTGATTATCGATTTTTCTGGCTTTGAATTTGTGGGCTATAGTACAGTTGATTTTCAATAAAACGGATTTTTCTGCGAAATGTGTAGAAATGTGTGAGCGATCCAAATGGCCGTTGGCATAATGCTTACAGGTCTTAACGCCTATTGATAGAGGTATCAATCAACGAAATCGAAGCCCAATTGCAGATTTTCGATTTTTCTGGCTCTGAATTTGTGGGCTATAGTACAGTTGATTTTCAATAAAACTGATTTTTCTGCGAAATGTGTAGAAATGTGCGAGCGACCCAAATGGCCGTTGGCATGACGATTACAGGTCTCAATGCCTATTGATAGAGGTATCAATCAACAAAATCGAAGCCTAATTGGAGTTTTTCGATTTTTCTGGCTCTGAATTTGTGGGCTATAGTACAGTTGATTTTCAATAAAACTGAATATTCTGCGAAATGTGTAGAAATGGTCGCGCGATCCAAATGGCCTTTGGCATGACGATTACAGGTCTCAACTCCTATTGATAGAGATATTAATCAACGAAATCGGAGCACAATTGCAGATTTTCGATTTTTCTGGCTCTGAATTTGTGGGCTATAGTACAGTTGATTTTCAATAAAATTGAATTTTCTGCGAAATGTGTAGAAATGTGCAAGCGATCCAAATGGCTGTTGGCATGATGATTACAGGTCTCAACGCCTATTGTTAGACGTATCAATCAACGAAATCGGAGCACAATTGCAGATTTTCGATTTTTCTGGCTCTGAATTTGTGGGCTATAGTACAGTTGATTTTCAATAAAATTTAATTTTCTGCGAAATGTGTAGAAATGTGCAAGCGATCCAAATGGCCGTTGGCATGATGATTACAGGTCTCAACGCCTATTGATAGTGGTATCAATCAACGAAATCGGAGCCCAATTGCTGATTTTCGATTTTTCTGGCTCTGAATTTGTGGGCTATAGTACAGTTGATTTTCAATAAAATTGAATTTTCTGCGAAATGTGTAGAAATGTGCGAGCGATCCAAATGGCCGTTGGCATGATGATTACAGGTCTTAACGCCCATTGTTAGAGGTATCAATCATCGAAATCGGAGCACAATTGCAGATTTTCGATTTTTCTGGCTCTGAATTTGTGGGCTATAGTACAGTTGATTTTCAATAAAATTGAATTTTCTGCGAAATGTGTAGGAATGTGCGAGCGATCCAAATGGCCGTTGGCATGACGATTACAGGTCTTAACGCCTATTGATAAAGGTATCAATCAACGAAATCGGAGCCCAATTGCTGATTATCGATTTTTCTGGCTCTGAATTTGTGGGCTATAGTACAGTTGATTTTCAATAAAATTGAATTTTCTGCGAAATGTGTAGGAATGTGCGAGCGATCCAAATGGCCGTTGGCATGACGATTACAGGTCTTAACGCCTATTGATAAAGGTATCAATCAACGAAATCGGAGCCCAATTGCTGATTATCGATTTTTCTGGCTCTGAATTTGTGGGCTATAGTACAGTTGATTTTCAATAAAATTGAATTTTCTGCGAAATGTGTAGAAATGTGCGAGCGATCCAAATGGCCGTTGGCATGATGATTACAGGTCTCAACGCTTATGGATTGAGATGTGAATTTGTGGGCTATAGTACAGTTGATTTTCAATAAAACGGATTTTTCTGCGAAATGTGTAGAAATGTGTGAGCGATCCAAATGGCCGTTGGCATAATGCTTACAGGTCTTAACGCTTATTGATAAAGGTATCAATCAACGAAATCGGAGCCCAATTGCTGATTATCGATTTTTCTGGCTCTGAATTTGTGGGCTATAGTACAGTTGATTTTCAATAAAACGGATTTTTCTGCGAAATGTGTAGAAATGTGTGAGCGATCCAAATGGCCGTTGGCATAATGCTTACAGGTCTTAACGCCTATTGATAGAGGTATCAATCAACGAAATCGAAGCCGAATTGCAGATTTTCGATTTTTCTGGCTCTGAATTTGTGGGCTATAGTACAGTTCATTTTCAATAAAACTAATTTTTCTTGGAAATGTGTAGAAATGTGTGAGCGGTCCAAATGGCCGTTGGCATAATGATTACAGGTCTCAACGCCTATTGATAGAGGTATCAATCAACAAAATCGAAGCCCAATTGCAGATTTTCCATTTTTCTGGCTCTGAATTTGTGGGCTATAGTACAGTTGATTTTCAATAAAATCGAATTTTCTGCGAAATGTGTAGAAATGTGCGAGCGATCCAAATGGCCGTTGGCATGATGATTACAGGTCTCAACGCTTATGGATTGAGATGTGAATTTGTGGGCTATAGTACAGTTGATTTTCAATAAAATTGAATTTTCTGCGAAATGTGTAGGAATGTGCGAGCGATCCAAATGGCCGTTGGCATGACGATTACAGGTCTTAACGCCTATTGATAAAGGTATCAATCAACGAAATCGGAGCCCAATTGCTGATTATCGATTTTTCTGGCTCTGAATTTGTGGGCTATAGTACAGTTGATTTTCAATAAAATTGAATTTTCTGCGAAATGTGTAGAAATGTGCGAGCGATCCAAATGGCCGTTGGCATGACGATTACAGGTCTCAACGCCTATTGATAGAGGTATCAATCAACGAAATCGGAGCCCAATTGCAGATTTTCGATTTTTCTGGCTCTGAATTTGTGGGCTATAGTACAGTTGATTTTCAATAAAATTGAATTTTCTGCGAAATGTGTAGAAATGTGCGAGCGATCCAAATGGCCGTTGGCATGATGATTACAGGTCTCAACGCCTATTGATAGAGGTATCAATCAACGAAATCGGAGCCCAATTGCTGATTTTCGATTTTTCTGGCTCTGAATTTGTGGGCTATAGTACAGTTGATTTTCAATAAAACTGATTTTTCTGCGAAATGTGTAGAAATGTGTGAGCGATCCAAATGGCCGTTGGTATAATGCTTACAGGTCTCAACGCCTATTGATAGAGGTATCAATCAACGAAATCGGAGCACAATTGCAGATTTTCGATTTTTCTGGCTCTGAATTTGTGGGCTATAGTACAGTTGATTTTCAATAAAATCGAATTTTCTGCGAAATGTGTAGAAATGTGCGATCGATCCAAATGGCCGTTGGCATGATGATTACAGGTCTTAGCGCCTATTGATAGAGGTATCAATCAACAAAATCGGAGCCCAATTGCAGATTTTCGATTTTTTTGGCTCTGAATTTTTGGGCTATAGTACAGTTGATTTTCAATAAAACTGATTTTTCTGCGAAATGTGTAGAAATGTGCAAGGGATCCAAGTGGCCGTTGGCATGATGATTACAGGTCTCAACGCCTATTGTTAGAGGTATCAGTCAACGAAATCGGAGCACAATTGCAGATTTTCGATTTTTCTGGCTCTGAATTTGTGGGCTATAGTACAGTTGATTTTCAATAAAATTGAATTTTCTGCGAAATGTGTAGAAATGTGCGAGCGATCCAAATGGCCGTTGGCATGATGATTACAGGTCTTAACGCATATTGTTAGAGGTATCAATCAACGAAATCGGAGCAAAATTGCTGATTTTCGATTTTTCTGGCTCTGAATTTGTGGGCTATAGTACAGTTGATTTTCAATAAAATTGAATTTTCTGCGAAATGTGTAGAAATGTGCAAGCGATCCAAATGGCCGTTGGCATGATGATTACAGGTCTCAACGCCTATTGATAGAGGTATCAATTGCAGATATCCGATTTTTCTGGCTCTGAATTTGTGGGCTATAGTACAGTTGATTTTCAATAAAATTGAATTTTCTGCGAAATGTGTAGAAATGTGCAAGCGATCCAAATGGCCGTTGGCATGATGATTACAGGTCTCAACGCCTATTGATAGAGGTATCAATCAACGAAATCGGAGCACAATTGCAGATTTTCGATTTTTCTGGCTCTGAATTTGTGGGCTATAGTACAGTTGATTTTCAATAAAATTGAATTTTCTGCGAAATGTGTAGAAATGTGCAAGGGATCCAAATGGCCGTTGGCATGATGATTACAGGTCTCAACGCCTATTGTTAGAGGTATCAGTCAACGAAATCGGAGCACAATTGCAGATTTTCGATTTTTCTGGCTCTGAATTTGTGGGCTATAGTACAGTTGATTTTCAATAAAATTGAATTTTCTGCGAAATGTGTAGAAATGTGCGAGCGATCCAAATGGCCGTTGGCATGATGATTACAGGTCTTAACGCATATTGTTAGAGGTATCAATCAACGAAATCGGAGCAAAATTGCAGATTTTCGATTTTTCTGGCTCTGAATTTGTGGGCTATAGTACAGTTGATTTTCAATAAAATTGAATTTTCTGCGAAATGTGTAGAAATGTGCAAGGGATCCAAATGGCCGTTGGCATGATGATTACAGGTCTCAACGCCTATTGTTAGAGGTATCAGTCAACGAAATCGGAGCACAATTGCAGATTTTCGATTTTTCTGGCTCTGAATTTGTGGGCTATAGTACAGTTGATTTTCAATAAAATTGAATTTTCTGCGAAATGTGTAGAAATGTGCGAGCGATCCAAATGGCCGTTGGCATGATGATTACAGGTCTTAACGCATATTGTTAGAGGTATCAATCAACGAAATCGGAGCAAAATTGCAGATTTTCGATTTTTCTGGCTCTGAATTTGTGGGCTATAGTACAGTTGATTTTCAATAAAATTGAATTTTCTGCGAAATGTGTAGAAATGTGCAAGGGATCCAAATGGCCGTTGGCATGATGATTACAGGTCTCAACGCCTATTGTTAGAGGTATCAGTCAACGAAATCGGAGCACAATTGCAGATTTTCGATTTTTCTGGCTCTGAATTTGTGGGCTATAGTACAGTGTTGATTTTCAATAAAACAGAATTTTCTGCGAAATGTGTAGAAATGTGCGAGCGATCCAAATGGCCATTGGCATGACGATTACAGGTCTCAGCGCCTATTGATAGAGGTATCAATAAACGAAATCGGAGCACAATTGCAGATTTTCGATTTTTTTGGCTCTGAATTTGTGGGCTATAATACAGTTGATTTTCAATAAAATTGAATTTTCTGCGAAATGTGTAGAAATGTGCGAGCGATCCAAATGGCCGTTGGCATGACGATTATTGGCCTATAGGCCATATTATAGGCTATTATCCAAAAAATGGAAGCCTGTTAAATTTCGGTTTTCAGAAATATGGAAAACATAATTTTTTACAACTTAGAGCAGGAAATGTTAATTTCGGGCCCGATGTAGGTACGTTATACAATTTTTTTTATGCACAATTATCACATGATTGATGTCAGTTGGAAATTACTTGTAAATACCATTCCAAAAAAAATTAACTTTGTCTTTCTATACTTTTTAGTTTAAACATTTTCAATATTCTTACCCTACCGTAAAATAAATTCGAAATCCTTATTTTTCGTTTTACATTAAAACTTATTTTTAGTATTTGAGTTAAAAAACCATAACTAACATGCAAACACATAGAGTACAAAGTGATCTCTGACCTCAATTTAAAATAAGTTTAGTAATGTTATGGGAAATTCAAATAATTTTTGTTATTTTTTTTCTATATACACTATACGTCTTCTAATTTATTTATTATCTCTATGTAGCACTAAAAGAACATATTGGCCAAATCTTCTTTCTCATCATAGAAATAACTCATTCAAAAGGGTAAAGATTAGGTACGTATATGTACATTGAAATTTAATAATTTTCATTTTGGTTTTGTTGTGAAAAATTTTTCGTTTTAAACCTTTCTGGACATAAAACTAAAAATGAAACATGTCCATTACAGAAATTATGTGTATTCTTACATAAGTATAAACTATTGTACGTACAGTTTTTTTTTTTGTATCGGATATGTATAAGTTGTATACATCATATATACATTAATTGCTAACTTTAAGAAATTTAAAGTTTCTAAACTCGTCCATGTTATAAATTTTTCCGTATATATACAACATTGTTGTTTAATGCACCTTTAATCACCTTTTTGACGTTGATTTAGAGAACATTGTGTTTTGTTAACAATATCATAATTGTGCAACCTAATTACATGTGGCTAAATTTCAAACAATAATAATAATTTATGTTCATTGTGTGCAAAGTTGGTTTCCTTTTAGATTTATTGTAAATTATAGGTTTTCCTTTAATGTTCTCTGCTATATAATTTTTCATTTCAATTCGTCTATATAGCTATGTATTGTGGTGTTAGAAGTACACCCCTATATAACTGGCTGTTACGTAACTATGTTTTACGTATATACATAAAGTTATTGTCGAATAATTAATGTTTTCCTTCGTGAAGGTATTCGATGAATGAACCAAGATTGTTGATGTAGGTACGTCACATTAATCACATTTAATATTTTATAGTTGTGGAAATTGTTGAAACGATATATAGTAAACATAAAGTGTTGTAATGATTTTTTTAATACATAAATTCGTCATTTTTGCTAATTTTGGTTTATTTTTGATTGACAACTTTATTGGAGTTATTCGTGTTATTGTAAACCTGGGCGCAAGGACATATAGAAGTATAAGTTAGCATCACCTACAGTGGTATAGAACATTTCCAATATTTTTTGTTACGAAGAGCTGTTTTACAAAATCCCATACAATCAAACTGGTAAACCAGTTAGGCCCTTAATGAACGGTGGAGGTAGTACTGAGAGAGGACAACCAATATTTGCGCAAAATTGATTGTTATTTTCCTAGAAAATCCTCGGGGGAAATAAATGCAAGATTTCATAGAAAAGGTCAATGATTTTTCTTAAAATTAAAAATATTTTCTATATGACAGACTAAATATAAAGGTGCTTTAAATGTACTAATCATAAATTTCAAATCTTAACAATAATAAAAAGGTAAATAAAATATTTGCTGTAATTTAAATTAATCCTAATAGTTGATGCTTGTTTATTTTAGTTCGTAATGAAAATATACCTACATTTAGCGGCCGCGCCGCCCAAAAGAGTGACAGAATGAAATTTTTCCGAAGGTGGTAAATGGATAATTTCAAAGCAGGTCGCCTTAATGTGCCAGATGCAATCTGTACAGTGACCACTCGGATGATATTGTTTTGTCCTTGATGAGGTAAGTTCATTTCGTCAAACAATACTGTGTCGCTTAGTTTTATTGTATTGGTTGAATCTACCTGCCACTTTTTTTTTTTTTGTGATGTTGTTAAGTACGTTCTGTGCCACTTTCGCCAAAATTCCTGTAGTAATCGTTGCAAATATTGCCATCATAATAAGTGATTTAATTTTAGATGGCACAAGTGCTGATCAGGTAGATATGTGCAAGGGTCGCCGATCAAAAAAATGTGCCAGTGTCAACGGATTTATATCGTCTTTCGAAATTACACAAAGTGGCCTGGAGTTTAGTATAGCCTCGATCTGCTTAAGAGTTAAGTATATCCGATTCCTGCTAATGTTCGCCTCAGGCGATATTTAATCGACTTTACCGCAGCTTTATACAAGCCTCCAAAGTGTGATCCGGTTGATGGGTTGAATGTCCAACTAACTTGTTTTTGAAAGAGAAAATTGGCAATTTTAGTATCACTGTCAATATTGAACAGATCTTTGCGTAATTTTTGCCCCCAATAAAATTAGATCCAGACCACGACGTGATATTAATCGACGGAAAGCCGCAATAAACGGATCTGTTGACAAATTTACAGCATACACGACAGCAGCATAATCATTTAGTGAAGCATCTGAAAAACCGTGTAAGCTTATTTGCTCGTAGCTAAATTTGAGCCATTTTGGTATGGTAATTGATTCGATTAATTTTAGCTCAATACATAATTTGCACCAATCATCCAAATTGTCTTGAGATAAATGGACGTCCCAATCTAAAAACTTTGCTCATATTCTATGAAATACAATATTATTTTTAAGTAGATAGTTATTGTAGCTAGCCAGCCATGAGAGTCGAACAGGCTTGATGATTCTGATAGTATGTCTCGTTTGGTGAGTGTTGGGGCTCCGTTTAGCGAAACTCTGTAAGTAGAAAGATCAGAAATCGTATCTATGAAAACAGCGGTTCTCTATCGATTTCAATTATTGTTTTCGTGTCGGTTGAAACGTCTTCGTCAGGTAGACAATTGGACAGCCATTTACGGAGATTAAATCCTGACGCCTTCAATATTGATAGTATTTCTTGTTTTAGCTTCATGAGTTAATCCAATGTATCTGTACTCGCCATCAGATCGTTGACATAAAAATCAATCTCGATAATAGTCGCCGCCCTTGGGAAGGTGTGTCGGTTTTCAACAGTGATCTGCTTTAACACACGGGTAGACAAAAATGGTGCTAGAGCGGTGCTATATGTAACGGAGAGCAGTCGATATTCTCGAGTAGAATCAGTCGGTTCTTCTCTGTAAGTCCGTATGGAGTGTTTATTCGCTGTAAGTCCGTATGGAGTGGTTTAACTAAAATACCATCAAAGACCACGCTCAACTTATTTGTGGTGCTGGTATCTTTATAGGAAAACGATGCGGTAAGTAGTAAGACTGGTTCCATAGTACATAAGTCTATTTGGGCATCCGGTATACATCCATGTGAGCAAATTTATGGTATTCTCTCATAAATTCAACGTATTTTGATTTAAGAACTGGATTTCTGGCTAGCCTGCGTTCGATGGAGTGGAGTTGTTTGTATGCCTGTGTTTTGGATTCTCTAAGCGGTGTATCCTAAGGGTGAAATGACAAAGCTACCATGAACAGGCCATCGGATATTCTTTTGAAACTATCTATATAATTATTTTCAAAATAAATTTCTTTTCGGGGTTCGAGGGGTGGTTGTTTTAATGTCCTCGATTTCCCCAAATTGAGTGAGTGTTTGGTCAATATTGATGGACAGTTTCCCGTGCTATCAGATTGATTTTGTTGCTTCGGATGTGGCCTGCTAAAATTAGTGACAGGTAATGGTCACAACCAAACAACATATCGATATCGCCAGGCTTGTTGAAGGTCGGATCTGCTAGTTCCAGGTGATTGAATTCTTCCCAATGCTGGAAACCTGTGGTTGTTTGTGGTTGTTGTGACGTAATTGACGGTAGAATAAGACCTTCTAAATAGAACGATAGTTCTGGTCGAGTTCGCGAAAATACCTCAAAACTCACCTTTCCTGCTGTTGTTCCTACCTTCGCTGATGATAGAATAGAACCTCTACTAATATTCGTTGGTTGGTACGACTAAGCCCTAACTTCTGTACACATGCTTCTGAAATAAAAGACGCTAAACTTCCGGCATCCAGAAACGCCCTGCTAGTAAACAACTGGTTATTTGCTCCATGAATGTTAACTAGAGCCGTTTGTAGTAAACCTTATTAAAAGTTTTCGCTTGGTTTGATTGCAATGTTTCACCGGACTTGATCACTAAAATATTCATCCCCGTGGCATTATCATCTGGAGCATTTACAACGTTTTCTTTGGCTTTATCTGGCATCAGGCCGAGATGAAGTAAGTTGTGGTGACACGATCTTTTGAACCTGCATTTGGACACTATATGCGAATCACACAGACAATTGTAACACCGATTTGCCCCTTGCATGAATTCGCTTCTTACTGTAACGTGTATTTGGTTGAACTTTTGACATTCATATATACTTTCCGGGCACAGAATTTTCTGGTAAACAAAACTGATTATATTGGGTTCTTCCTGATCCCTCTCCTTCTTCGTATACCAGTCTGAAAAAGAAAATTTAACAGAATAAGACGTAATTCAAAATTTAATTTAGTTTAATTCTTTTTTAATTTCTCTCAGCAAATACAATATTTTTCCGTTATTTTCTAGCCATTTCTTGAATAAATTATCATCTGACACGCTGTGAAATTTTATTTAAATATTGCTACTGTCTGTAGAGTGTAATAATATGGGGAAACGATCTAAATATTTCGCCATGTTACAATCAGGATTAACTTTGAAGATTGCAGATCGTGCTTCAGTAGTTTGCCACCAACATTCCTTAACTTAATGAATTGGTTCCAAATATGCTTCTAGAAATTATAATTTTTGAAGGATTTCTTGGAAGTTGATTTGGGGTTCAATTGGTGATAAAGTTGAGGCTTGAAGGTTGAGTTCTATATGTAGAGGTGAAAGTTGAACATATGATTGAGCTAAGAGGTTAAGTTAGGGATTAGATTGTGGGTTGAGTTAATTTTCAGGGCCAAAGCTCTGATCCCTCGTTCATTAATTAGTACAGTCTAAAAGGATCAAAGTATTGAAATCCTGTCTAAATTCTCCATTGTTCCAAAACCACCTTTGTTGGTTCAAAAATATTTTTCTCGACGTTTTGAAAGTGTCAGAGTCCGAAAATGCAATAAAAATATGACCGACTGTCTTTCTAGGTGTCTGGAAATTTGAATGTCTGAATGCCTATCTGTACTAATATTATCTCGAAAAAGACCTGTTTTAAATTTTTTTTTTGTGGACAATTTGTGCCCATCATTAAGGCGGAGAATTGAAAAGCTTTTCGAAGCTGTATGTCAATAGGGTTGTTCCCCCCTTAATCTTCTTAAAACTTAAATCTTTAAAATATACAAAATCTTTAATTTTATTTAATTATTTTTATTTATTTGGTTATACTTTAAAATTTACACATTTTTTTTGTCACACTCCATTTTGAGCTTATGCTCATTCTCAACAGAGTGTACCAAAATAGTTGAATTTCTTAACGCAATAAGAAAAGGGTTAGTTTATAATGGTCGGGATAATTCGTCCGGATCTTCATTTGTATCACTTGTAGGGGCATTGGACAGAGCAGGAATGGACATTGGCCGGAGATCTCCATTTAAAATAATTTAAATTTTCATTTCGTTATTTCCTTAATTTTAGGATGAGGCGCCCATATGATTTCCAATCCTTACTGCCTCTTTCCCTTTTCGCCATGCAATTAGGTAATTTTGTACCTTGCACGATTTACTCGTTTAATTATTGATTGAAGAAATTAAATTAATTTAGAAAAAAAAATATTTAACAGAAAAAAAACCGACGTGAAAGCCAAAGCTTCCTAACATTCTAAACTCTTTAAAATCTTTTAACTTTTTAAAATCTTTAAACTCTTTAAACCTTTTCGAACATTTGAAATCTTTAAAAATTCTTTAATCCCTTTAAAATCCTTAAATCTTTAAAAAATTCAAAATATTTAAATTCTTTAAAATATTCAATATCTTTAAAATTTTTAAACACTTTAAAATCTTTAAAATTTTTAAAATATTCAAAATGTTTAAAAGCGTCAAACTCTTTAAAATCTAAAAATTTCAAAATCTTTAAAATCTTTCAAATTTTTTAAATCTTTAAACTCTTAAAATTTTTAAAATCTTCAAAAATTGTAAAATCTTTAAAATTTTCGAAATCTTTAATCTTTTTAAGATCTTTAAACATTTTAAAATATTTAAAATCTTTAAATCTTTAGAATATTTGAAATTTATAAAATTTTTAAAAATTTCAAAATATTTAAAATATTCAAAATCTTTAAAATCTAAACTTTTTGGAACATTTAAAATTTTTAACAATTCTAGAAACTTTTTAAAATCCTTAAATCTTAAAATATTCAAAATATTTAAAATCTTCAAAATCATTAAGATCTTTAAACTCTTTAAACTTCTTGGAATAATTAAAACCTTTAAACTCTTAAAATCTTTAAAATTCTCAAAATCTTGAAATATTCAAAATGTTTAAATTCTTTGAAATATTCAATATCTTTAAAATTTATAAAATATTCATAATGTTTAAAAGCGTTAAACTCTTTAAAATCTCTAGAATATTTAAAATCTTTAAAATCTTCAAAAATTTCAAAATCTTTAAAATCTTTTTCAAATTTCTTTAAATCTTTAAACTCTTAAAATCTTTAAAAATTGCGCAATCTTTAAAATATTCAAAATCTCTCATAATTGTTTTAGAAATCTTTTAAAATATTTAAATATTTATTTACTAAAAATCTTAAAATCTTTAGAATATTTAAAATCTTTAAAATTTTTAAAAATTTCAAAATATTTAAAATATTCAAAATCTTTAAAATCTTTAAAAATTTCAGAATATTTAAAACATTTAAAATTTTAAAATTTTTTAAAATCTTTAAGATCTTTGAATTCTTTAAACTTTTTGGAATATGTGAAACCTTTAAAATCTTAAAATCTTTAAAATTTTCAAAATCTTTAAAATATTCAAAATGTTTAAACTCTTTAAAATATTCAATATCTTTAAAATTGTTAAACACTTTAAAATCTTTAAAATTTTTTAAATTTTCAAAATGCTTATTAAAAGCGTTAAACTCTTTAAAATCTTTAGAATATTTAAAAACTTTAAAATCTTTCAAATTTCTTTAAATCTTTAAACTCTTATAATCTTTAAAATATTCAAAAATTGTAAAATCTTTAAAATATTCAAAATCTTTAAAATCTTTAATATCTTTAACTTTTTAAAATATTTAAAATCTTTAAATTTTTAGAATATTTGAAATCTTTAAAATTGTTAAAAATTTCAAAATATTTAAAATCTTTAAAATCGCAAAACCTTTAAGATCTTAAAATTCTTTAAAGTTTTTGGAATATTTAAAACCTTTAAAATCTTAAAATCTTTAAAATTTTCAAAATCTTTAAAATATTCAAAATGTTTAAATTTTTTAAAATATTCAATATCTTTAAAACTTTTAAAATATTCAAAATGTTTAAAAGCGTTAAACTCTTTAAAATCTTTAGAATATTTAAAATCTATAAAATCTTCAAAAAATTTCAAAATCTTTAAAATCTTTCAAATTTCTTTAAATCTTTAAACTCTTAAAATCTTCAAAAATTGTAAAATCTTTAAAATATCCAAAATCTTTAAAATCTTTAAAATTTTCTAACTTTTTAAAATATTTAAAATCTTTAAATATTTAGAATATTTGAAATCTTTAAAATTTTTAAAAATTTCAATATATTTAAATTATTCAAAATCTTTGAAATCTCAAAAGCTCAAAGATCTTTAAATTCTTTAAACTTTTTGGAATATTTAAAACCTTTAAACTCTTAAAATCTTTAAAATTTTGAAAATCTTTAAAATATTCAATATCTTTAAAATTGTTAAACACTCTAAAATCTTTAAACTCTTTAAAATCTTTAAACTTTTGAGAAGATTTAAAATCTGAAAAATCTTAAAACTATTTAAAATATTTAAAATTTTTAAAGTCTTTAAAAACTCTTTCAAATTCTTGAAATCTTTAAACTATTAAAATCTTTAGAATATTTAAAATCTTCAAAAATTTTAAAATCTTTTAAATCTTTAGAATATTTAAAATATTTAAAATCTTCAAAAAATTTCAAAATCTTTAAAATCTTTCAAATTTCTTTAAATCTTTAAACTTTTAAAATCTTCAAAAATTGTTAAACTTTAAAATATTCAAAATCTTTAAAATCTTTAAGATCTTTAAACTTTTTAATATATTTAAAATCTTTAAATTTTTAGAATATTTGAAATCTTTAAAATTTTTAAAAATTTCAAAATATTTAAAATATTCAAAATCTTTGAAATCTCAAAATCTTTCAGATCTTTAAATTATTTAAAATTTTTGGAATATTCAAAACCTTTAAACTCTTAAAATCTTAAAAATTTCAAAATCTTTAAAATCTTTCAAATTTTTTAAATCTTTAAACTCTTAAAATTTTTAAAATCTTCAAAAATTTTAAAATCTTTAAAATTTTCGAAATGTTTAATCTTTTTAAGATCTTTAAACATTTTAAAATATTTAAAATCTTTAAATCTTTAAAACATTTGAAATTTATAAAATTTTTAAAAATTTCAAAATATTTGAAATATTCAAAATCTTTAAAATCTAAACTTTTTGGAACATTTAAAATTTTTAACAATTCTTTAAACTTTTTAAAATCCTTAAATCTTAAAATATTCAAAATGTTTAAAATCTTCAAAATCATTAAGATCGTTAAACTCTTTAAACTTTTTGGAATATTTAAACCTTTAAACTCTTAAAATCTTTAAAATTTTCAAAATCTTTAAAATATTTAAAATCTTCAAAAATTTCAAAATTTTTAAAATCTGTTTCAATTTGTTTTAAATCTTTAAACTCTTCAAAAATTGTAAAATTTTTAAAATATTCAAAATCTTTAAGATCTTTGAACTTTTTAAAATATTTAAAATCGTTAAATCTTTAGAATATTTAAAATCTTTAAAATTTTTATAAATTTCAAAATATTTAAAATATTCAAAATCTCTAAAATCTCAAAATTTTTAAGATCTCAAAATTCTTTAAACTTTTTGGAATATTTAAAACCTTTAGACTCTTAAAATCTTTAAAATTCTCAAAATCTTGAAATATTCAAAATGTTTAAATTCTTTGAAATATTCAATATCTTTAAAATTTTTAAACACTTTAAAATCTTTAAAATTTTTAAAATATTCAAAATGTTTAAAAGCGTCAAACTCTTTAAAATCTTAAAAATTTCAAAATCTTTAAAATCTTTCAAATTTTTTAAATCTTTAAACTCTTAAAATTTTTAAAATCTTCAAAAATTTTAAAATCTTCAAAATTTTCGAAATGTTTAATCTTTTTAAGATCTTTAAACATTTTAAAATATTTAAAATCTTTAAATCTTTAAAACATTTGAAATTTATAAAATTTTTAAAAATTTCAAAATATTTAAAATATTCAAAATCTTTAAAATCTAAACTTTTTGGAACATTTAAAATTTTTAACAATTCTTTAAACTTTTTAAAATCCTTAAATCTTAAAATATTCAAAATGTTTAAAATCTTCAAAATCATTAATATCGTTAAACTCTTTAAACTTTTTGGAATATTTAAACCTTTAAACTCTTAAAATCTTTAAAATTTTCAAAATCTTTAAAATATTCAAAATGTTTAAATTCTTTAAGGTATTAAAAATTTTTAAATTTTTTAAACACTTTAAAATTTTAAAAATATTCAAAAAGTTTAAAATCGTTTAACTTCTTTCAAAATTTTTAAAATCTGTTTCAATTTGTTTTAAATCTTTAAACTCTTCAAAAATTGTAAATTTTTTAAAATATTCAAAATCTTTAAAATCTTTAAGATCTTTGAACTTTTTAAAATATTTAAAATCATTAAATCTTTAGAATATTTAAAATCTTTAAAATTTTTAAAAATTTCAAAATATTTAAAATATTCAAAATCTCTAAAATCTCAAAATTTTTAAGATCTCAAAATTCTTTAAACTGTTTGGAATATTTGAAACCTTTAAACTCTTAAAATCTTTAAAATTTTCAAAAAATTTTATATATTCAAAATGTTTAAAAGCGTTAAACTCCTTAAAATCTTTGAAATATTCAATATCTTCAAAATAGTCAAAATTAAAGATTTTCAAATTTCAAAATTTTTAAAAATTTCAATATATTTAAAATATTCAAAATCTTTAAAATTCTCAAAATCTTGAAATATTCAAAATATTTAAATTCTTTCAAATATTCAATATCTTTAAAATTTTTAAAATATTCATAATGTTTAAAAGCATTAAACTCTTTAAAATCTCTAGAATATTTAAAATCTTTAAAATCTGTTTCAAATTTCTTTAAATCTTTAAACTCTTAAAATCTTTAAAATCTTTAAAAATTGCAAAATCTTAAAAATATTCAAAATCTCTATTAAATGTTTTAGAAATCTTTTAAAATATTTAAATATTTAATTAATAAAAATCTTAAAATCTTTAGAATATTTGAAATCTTTAAAATCTTTAAAAATTTCAGAATATTTAAAACATTTAAAATCTTTCAAATTTTAAAATTTTTTAAAATCTTTAAGATCTTTAAATTCATTAAACTTTTTGGAATATTTTAAACCTTTAAACTCTTAAAATCTTTAAAATTTTCAAACGCTTTAAAATTTTTAAAATATTCAAAATGTTTAAAAGCGTTAAACTCTTTAAAATCTTTTGAATATTTAAAATCTTTAAAAACTTCAAAATCTTTAAAATCTTTAAGATCTTAAGACTTTTTGGAACATTTAAAATCTTTAAAAATTCTTTAAACTCTTTAAAATCCTTGTATCTTTAAAATATTCAAAATGTTTAAAATCTTCAAAATCTTTAAGATCTTTAAACTCTTTAAACTTTTTGGAATATTTAAAACCTTTAAACTCTTAAAGTCAAACTCTTTAAAATCTTTAAACCCTTTAAAATATTAAAATCTATAAAATTTTGGGAATATTTGAAATCTCAAAATGATAATGAGTTTAAAATCAGAAAATGATAATGGGCTAGATACTCGATAATCAGATAAGGAGATAAGCAGTTATTTTTTGCGAATTTGCTAGAAATGTTATACACGATAATTTAGCAATCCAACTTTTTTCTGAATTTCAGAAAATAGGATACTTTAACGCACTTTAACCTTTGTGCTGAATACAAAAATATATTTTACTTTGCTAAAATAATCGAGTAGTTTACGCAATCAAATTTTCGATTAGCAAATCCGCCATATTTGCAGAATTGCAAATTGCTAAAGTATCGAGTATCTGGCCCAATGAGTTGTTTGAAATTGATGAAACGTTTGAAAAAATAGAGTAGTGGTATTGATCTGGAAGAAGTAACAGCAAAACCGGAGTCTACTGTTTCGCTTACGTTAAAGGAAAAGCTTCACGAATTGATTAAACAATTTTGGAGTTTAGATGGGCGTGAGTTTGTGGTTAATTTAAACCCTGCTTTGCAGGTTGGGTTAGGACTGAGTGTGGTGTTGAGGGTGTAGTTGGAAGTTAGCTTGAGTTATGTAAGTTCATATACAAATGTAGTTTTAAAAGTCGCAATGATTTGAGTATTGAGTTGGACATTTAGTTTGGAGTTAAGTTAAGAGTTGAATTGGAGGTTGACTTGCGGTTGAGTTGAGGTTTAATGAGGGGTTTGGTTGAATATTTATTTGGGGAGAGTTTTGTGTTAAGTTGGAAGTTAGCCTGAGTTTACGTACATAAACGTATGTATTTTTTGCGAACTGTGTTATTTTGGATATTGAGTAGGGCACTGAGTTTGGTGTGGAGGTTAAAGCTGAATTTGAAGTCGAGCTGAGGTTGTCTAACAAATACATACATTGCAAATAATCATGGACCATAAAGAACTTGTTCTTTTATTAGTTTTAAATCAAGCGACACATTAAGGTATATACATTATATATTATACTGTATCGTTAATAAAATGTAGATCACATGGTCTATGTAGAGCCAATTGGCGATTAATCTGTCTAATATCTGCACTAAAAACTATTGAGGGCTGTGTAAAATAAGAAATGATTCCCGCAATACGTTTTCATTAGTACGTAATCAGAAAAATACAGAGGCAAATTGTCTATAATAAAGCCGAAAAATCAGTTTTCATTATTAAATAACGAAAGCTAGTAGTTCGAATGCGATCAGATAAGTATGCCATCAAACAAAAGATATTTTACCATGTCCGAACATAAATAAGTAAGACGAATCTCTAGATGGTGGTGCATGGCTATTAATTTACCATTCTAGAATTTCTATAAATTTACATAAGAAAGGTGGCGGATGACATTCGAGAGGAGATCACACTTATGCTATTTGGGCTGAAACACGATGATGATGGCACATACCAGGTTCTGTATAATACATTATGTAGATCAGGAATTTAATGTAAACTCATGATTTTGAGCATAAAATTAAACAACAGCAAGTAAACGAATAGTGCGGCGATTTCTGCAAGACGTACCTTTTCAGAGGCGCATATGCCACTGTCGATTACGACTGACTGTGTAGGAAAATAGGAAAAGGTATCTTGTGTTCGGAATATATGGGACCAAATTGTTAACGCAGTTAGGGCCAACAATGGCCAGCAACAACTATTTATCATTATTATTAATTAAAAGGAAATACAAATTGTGCACAGAAAATAGTTTTTATCCTTTTGAAAACAAAGCCAAGAGAACATCTTAAACATAAATCAAAAAACCACAACAACATGAAGTGAATATTTAAAGTGAAGATAGATATTCTAAAGCGCAAAGATGAAACATGATGAAAATAGAAAATACCAAATGAAAGATGATAAACAAATAAAACTTCAATAAAGGAAAAGGAAAATTATGAACTGTACAAGTGGAAAAATTAAGAATTTATCTTTTGTTTAAAATTCTTAAGATGTACACATAATAAATATACAAACAAATCTTATTTCTTCTTACATACTTAAATAAATAGCATGGATTTGTATTTTTTTTCATAATTAATAAACATATTTTGTACATAAGTGTGTGTAAAATACTCATATTTTTATAAATTAAAACTAGATACAGAACAAAATTACAAACACAGAACATGAATATGATTTTTATATTATGTTTATGTTATTAAATTAGAAATGGTAAATTATGCTATTTATTCCTAGTAAGATCTTTTTTTTTTTCTTCTAAATATACAGACATTTCATTAATACTCTGTGTATGGTACATATGTGTACGTATATGCAATATAAAGGATAGATAACAGATGGCATTTATAAGGATATTTAGTTCTAGGAATAAAATTTTGTATAAATAAATTGCTCTCAATTATGTGTTTGTATAATATAATAGGATATTGTATGTATATGGAAGAGATTAAAATAAATGTTCAAAACTATGCACATATTTAGGTATGGAAATCTTTTAAGTAATTGGGCAATTGTCACCCAAATAAAATTGTGAGCTTTTGAAACTGCATTGTGGTTCAGTTGATATTTTGGAAGCCTATTTTATTACGGTAACTTATATTCAAAATATTATTTTCAAATTAAACATCAATTTACTTTCATGTATTCATATACATAACACATTTAACTGTATATTGTATAGCAGAGAGTCGTGAGTCGTGTTTAACGAATTGCATTCAAGGTTCGTGGTGGAATTTTAGAGTGAATATAAACTTAAACATTCCCTTCCTGCATGTAATATATTAACTGTTATACCCAATGGGTGGTTTTGCGTCTATTGGAGGGGCTCCGTAACCTTCCAGTAGGCGCAAGTGTACGTACTGCCTCCTAGCAGCACCAGTGGTAACTGTAATCAGGCAGAATGTGGCCTTTTGTGACAGGCTAAAGTACGGCGCTAAAAGAGAAAATCTTGACAAAAAATCCCTAATCTAAGGTGGAACAGCATATGCCGATGAATGAATGGCTGATAGGTTAATCAGTCTATATATGCGGACTCTGGATACCAGGCACCCTCCAGTTTTATTTAGCCTTCCTGTAGTAAACCTGGGTGACCTACAGGCGACTTATTTTTTATTCCCAGGAACTCGCAAGAGTTAAATCAAAACGGTAGACGAGGCACGGGTAGGAATACACGGGAGTGGGTCTGCCCTCTCGAAGTCCTTCAGTCCCAATGCTACCGCTTTTTTAGCAGAAGTAAATGTTATTACATCTAGGAAGGAGAGCAATGAGCCCAGATAGTATGTAACACGTGTAGAAGTATTTCCTACAGTAGAAATCTAGGAGGGAGAGCAATAAGCCCAGATAGTATGTATCACGTATCGGTCGGCAGTATTATCAGGTTCATTAAGAGCCTGAATATTGGCTGGACGGATAATTAAGTAGGGCTTGATGCACAAAAGATCTTTTAGGTCGCAGTGCGAGGTGGCTTAACGCCCACATGGCCCTCAAGTAATAATAATAATAATACCCAATCGTACTTTTCTAAGCTCTGATAGCTATTGCACTGATTCCGTGTAAATTGTTATTTTATCATAAATTTTACTACATTTAATATTTAAATGGTAAACAATGAAAAAACCAAATCAAAAATTTTACCAAGAATTTTGTTTTGTTTAAACCACAACGTATACTTGCAATGTATTTGATTATTGGGAAGTAGTTAGTTCTGCTAAAAATTAGTGTATCGTAAATAACTAACACACAAGCACACAAAACTTATTTAGAATTTTACGATATTGAATAAGGAGTCTAATAAAAAATAGTTTCTGTTGTAAAGTTTGAGTATAAAATAAAAAATAAATAAATATAGATTTTATTAGTTTCCAATAAGTCAAGATTGAAAACAAACAAAAAATGCCTTCCGTCTATCGTTGAAAAAAGTTTTTATTTGGAATATAATCTGGACGTTATAGTACTTGTTTCCGGGGTATAAATTGAAAATAAATTTATAATTGTACAAAAACCAAAATTTTACTTTATATCGATTTGGTAAGTTGTGGAAATAATATTGTACAATAATAAAAATGCTAGCGGCACAAGAGTGTTGCAAAAAAAAAAAAAAACAAAAAAAATACAAAACAAGAAATGGCAAAAATAGAGCAATAAATTTTCTTGAAAATTGGTCAACTGCATCAAAAACAAATTTTTATTAGAAGCTCTATGTGCAAATAGATAGACTATGACTGGTTGGTTATAAAACTAATATCTTGTTTGAACTAATATTTACTCTTATTTAGGGGCTACATTATTTGTTAGAAAACGATAAATAGCTTACGATTTATGAAGGAAGGTGTACTGGTAGGATGTTCTTTATTTTGTTCTACTTCCAACGTCCAAGAAACCCCAACTAAGCAAATCTTTTAGCATTCATTTGGCTCCTCTTACAATAAATTAAACCGCAACACACTTCACAATGCTATCCCAATTCCAAACACATCATAGACAAACACCCACCAGAATTTACCCAGTCCGAGGTTGATTGGTGTCGAGAAATTGCGACGTTAGGCAAAATTACGCCATACAAATAATTAAGAAATAGCTCATCCCTTATATAGTCAGTTCAGAATATTTAGTTAACACAACTTAAGCTAAACAAACTTGAAATCAGTTTGAGACTAACCGTGCAATCTGGCGTAAGAGTATAACAGCTAAGAAAAATGGCAAGAGTTATATTTTAAGAGAATTTCTTAAGTGGTATTCTGTTGGTAGTACTTTTAAAATATTTCTTAAGAACTTTTCAAATATTTTGGAAAAAATAATGGGCTAAAACATCACAAAGTGATTAGAATTTCGGTTTGGAAAATTGCATGCGTATGTTAGCTCACTTCTAGTCAACTGGTTCTAACCTCCAACCCAACTTACAAATTAATCCCTAACTTAGCAATTAATCTGTTACTGAACCCATTACAACGTTGAACTCAATTCCTAACTCAACCTTTAAATCAACCTCAAACTTAACTCTCAACACAATCCATCAAGCTAAATTCGTAAAGCCCCAATGAACTTTTGCTCAATTTATAACTTAACAATTAACTCAATTCCAAACTCAACGCTCAACTTAATTTATAAATGAACTCGGTTCGAGAATGGCCCGCATTCATGAATTAAACACAATCCTAACTCAATCTCCAACTCGACTCCAAATCACTAAACTGAACGCCCATCTCAATCCTCAAATCAAAATCAACTCAACTCAAAACAACTCTAGTTTACTACTAACTCAAACCTCATTGCAATCCCAAACAAATCAAACCAGTATTTATGGACGTGGATAGAAAATCCCACGGTAATACTACGAGTTATGTAATAACCTTGTGCAGTTTTGGAGTTATTTGTATAACGTGCGTCCGGCACATGTTAGCTAATTTATTATATATATATCGGGAGCGTTCATCATACGATAAGTTAGCGGCCATTAGCCTTATAAAAAAAAAAAAAAATTGGGCCTATCCAATTCCTCGTACGACACTTTTCCCCGAAAGCATCTGTTAAAGATCGCCAAACCAACCATTTATATTTTACAAACATTTTGCGTTATTATGGGTAGGCAAGGTCCTTAAAATATGTCACGGCTTTTATTATATTTGGAGGCCTTTTCCCCAATATCACAATTAGTCATGATAATATAAATGTTCTACTATCATACAGTCAAAACACAGACTCACAAATAATGTTAGATTATTTAGAACTGAGACGTATTGAGCAGCAAACTTCGACCTTTAACAATTAGATCCAGTTGTACATCTCTATAGTATATAGTTGTAAATCTTAAAGAATTACTCCATTCAGAGAGTATCCATAATGTTCAAAAATTTATTTTCTGAAAATTTGTGCCGTTTGTTCAGATCACAATACTATGTGAGCAACGTGAGAATTAGCCAATATTCTTTACTCAGTGGTTCAGTCTGGGGTATCGCTGTGGATCATTCGAAAATACAAAATAATAAAACACAAACAATACAAAATCAAAATAACAATTAATTATCATTTGTTACCGAATTCCACGTCCTTGTCATATAGCATTTTATTTTATATATCTCCCAGCTCTCCTAAACCTGCTTCACCCTAATGGCGTGATATTATTTTAAAACACATTCGCGGTCAAAATTTTTTTATTAAAGACATGTCACAAACTGTAACTCTGGTAATTTTGAAGATAATTTAAATCTGATTGAAGTAGTTTATATTAAATGGTTTGTACAGAATTTTGCAATAATTAGTGTATTTTTGCAAACACCACTGCAGATGCAGTGGTAACCCCCCATTTTATTTTATTTCATCTAAAGGACCAATACTGCATTAGAAGTGAGACTGCTATTGCAGTGATAAAGCAATAATTCATCAGAACAAAATAAAATTGTTCTAAACTTAAAAAAAACGAAAATAAGTCTTATGTGGTTGTTTTAAGCTTCAAGAGGCGGATTATGAATGGCAGAGTTATGAAAAACGCTGTTTGTTTCCGTTTTTTTTTCGATATTGTGCAACTTCTGCAATCACGAAAGTATGATTTCCTTTTCCATCCGTTGGGTAGCAAACTTTTTTAAAGAAAATATTGGCTTGATGAGGATATTGATGCTGCTGATGCCTCTGGAAATATTGGAATGTTTCCTGTCCTGTTTGGTGGTATTTTCAGATTGCGTCCATTAGGTATGTCTTGGACATTAAAAAATGAGCAAATTTTGGGACTCTTTAAATTTAAAAAATGTTATCTTAGGAAACTTTTTTTTATAAATAAAGTAAGAATTAAACACAGCGACATTTAATATGAAAGATAACTTTTTTATACCATCGAACAGTTTTCGAGGACATGAATAGTATGATACCAATTGATCTAGTCTATCAACATCGAACATATTTGGGTTGTATTGCTCGCATTCGATGGGTTTATTTCGTTCTGTACCATAACTAATCGTGGCTAAAGCACGTGGTTAAAGTTAGCCGAAAGTTTCCAGCCGAAAGTAAAAAGTCAATAATGCAGATTACATTATAAACATTCCAGCCGAAAATAAAAAATCTTGTGGTTATCAGCCGAAAGTAAATAGGATACATGGCTTGTAATAAACAATCTTGTAAATAGTCTTACGTGGAAAACTTCGTTTAATCTACTCGCGGAAAACATTTGAAAATCAGAAAAATCCACAAAATTGGAATAAAATCAACCTGTAAAGTGTATATCTGAAGTTGAATCGTTTTTATTGGATTTGTCAATAGCCATCGAAGGACAAAAATTCAGTTCAAGTTTCCCGTGAGAAATCGCGGAAAATTCGATTTTCCAAAAATCATTTGAAAATTTATATAAAATCAGCCTCTAGAGTGTTATGTCTGGAGATGTATTTCATTGATATGACTTGTCAATAGCTATCGCAGGGAAAAAATTCAGTCACATCACTAAAATACATCTCCAGACATAACACTCTAGAGGCTGACATTTATTTTATACTTTCGGCTGGAACATTTTTCCAATTTTCCGCGATTTCTGACGGGAAACTTGAACTCAGTTTTTTCCCTGCGATAGCTATTGACAAGTCACATCAATGAAATACATCTCCAGACGTAACATTCTAGAGGCGGTTTTTATTCCAATTAAAATATTTTTTTGGATTTCTCGAATTTTCCATAATTTTCCACGAGGAACTGCAGCCAGGTTTTGCCATATAAGAATAATAACAAAGGAATTCAATGATAATCATGCATCCTTACATTCGTTAGTAGGTTTTAGGCTAAACATTACCGATCGATATTAACTTAATTTTTTACTTTCGGCTGGGATAACGCATTCTGCATTACCGTTTTTTACTTTCAGTTGGAAACTTTCGGCTGGAATAATATAATCTGCATTATCGACTTTTCACTTTCGGCTGGCAACTTTCGGCTAACTTTAACAGTATGGCTAAAGCCATAGCTATACAGAGGACTTCCTCTTATCTTTCCATTTGGAAATATAGATATTTCCTTCCCGTAACAAGATATGCTCATTTTTTTAAGTTTTTTTGCTGAACTTACTGTTCCTTAGGGTTTTCTTTTGTTCCTTAGGGTTGCTTCGTAGAGTACCAGAAGTATGGGTTTTATGAGATAATAATATGTTACATTAAGACACACTAGGTATTATAATAATTGTCGCAAAAAACTGTGTGCCCTTTTCCTAGGTATATCTCCATTAATCTTAATACCAAAGAATTAATTTTTCAGCATGTTGGATCTGTATTTTGTTTTCCGCCATATATTTCCAGATTAAATACATATCTGGATCACACAGCTCAAAAAATGTTATGCCATACCTAGATTTTTTATTTTTGATGTAATGTAAGCGACCGCGGAACAACAGCAAAGACGCATCCAGTGACAAGAGTGGTTGCTTGGCCTATTAGATGCTTGGAATCGATCCGTGAATAACTTTAAAAATGAATATATTTGCTTAGATGTTTTTCACCTATGTGAGAATTAACATTAAAACACCTTAAAATTGCTCAAAGTGACGTCCCAACATAGTCCTTGGAAAAACATGATGATAATACACGGATGCGTACATCGGATAATACATCGTATTTTCGGTGGTTTAATTTGTCTTTGTAAAAGTACGACCGATGAATTTCAGCATTTCGGTTAAATTGATTAGTTTGAATTTCAGTTCTTCACCAAAAAAACCATCAAACACTTCCCTCTGCGAATTTTCTGTTAATTTGGCAGCCTGCAGAACACTCATCAAAATTAAAATTTGCTATATCGGCAATAGTTGATATCCATAACTCTTCAATTTCATCGACACTATCTTCAATATGATCACCTCCATTTTGACCTTCATATTCGCTATTTTTAATGTCCTCACTGTCTTCACTATTATTATCACTTTGACCACTATTAAAATACCCTAGATGGACTGTACTTTCATCAAAATCAGACGAGAATTCAACATTTTTCAGAACCGCTGTCCATTTCTTCAAAGAGAGCCAAGAGTATGTAACGATTCCCCTAAATGTGAGCTTTCTTCTGTATAAGCATTGGAACAAATTTTGACCGACCGCTTATATGTACATAATGAACAATTTTGTTTTAGCCTTACTTTCACTTTATTATCACTATAGGAATTGATTGCATATTGCGGAGTACGTAATAATTGGTGTGGGTGACGTGATTGGAAAGGGAAAAATGGAAAAAATACAATTGTACGTAGATTATAAAAAAACCAGTAAATGCGCGGGAAAGGGGAATTGGGCGTTTTCAATAAGAATGGAATAATGATGATCGGGCCGAAAAAAGAAGATTTTGGGACAGTGAATTTTGGACAGAAAGATGGTTAACATCGAAGAAAAATAAATAAAAATTGTTAAAAAACCAAAATTTAGTTATATAATTTTTAAACAAATCACTATATCCACTCTAATGCAAACTACAAATACATTATTTAAATTACATAACTACAATTTACTTACATATGACAACCAAAATCAATTCAAACGTCTAGCTCGTACGACACTTTTCCTGATTCTAATGTAATTTATATGGGAATCACCACTGCATTTGCAGTTGTGTCGTTATTTTGTTAGACTGGGACAAAACTATAAGAAACATATTAGAGTTCATTGTTCGCTCCTAAAACAAACGTGAGACAGTATAGCTGACATATTAATAATCTATAAACAATAAACTAAAAAAATGAGAATAGCTAATTCTCATAATACAAACCAAAATATTAAAAAAAGAGCAAAGAAAATTGTACTGCTATAGCAGTGGTGACCTATTGAAAACCTTTGGGAATACTGCATTTGCAGTGGTTGTCCGCGAATGTGTTAAATAGTGATTTGCTATTAAAAGTTATATACGACTTTGAATACCAAGAGGATTTATTACTTAGAAACAGTGTTGGCATAACGGTAACATAACGTAACGCTATACCGGAAAACCACAATATTTTTAGTCTTTTCACACTAATACCGATATCAAAATGCTTAAAACCATCGTAGTGTTATCTACATAAATCAATAACACAATTTTCATTTTTGTTTCGTTTCGTTATTTGAAAAAAATAAATAAAACATTTATCACAATACGAAATCGTTTTTTACGTAAAAAAAATAAGCTTAACAAAAATAAAAACTATACTCAACCAAAAAATCATCTATTACATTTATTTGCGCGCGCTCTCTCGTTTTTATTTTTATAACAAATTATTTATCTAACCTTAAAAGATCATCATGCATCTTGCTCACCAGAAAATAATTTTTAATTTCAGTATTTTGAACCAGACTGAAATGTTGATTTTGAGAGTCTAAAATTTGGTCGTGTACTTGCTCATTACACTTTTCTACTCCACGGTTCCTGTGTCTATAAAGCTCGTGATGTTAAAATTTCTATGAAGCTGTGAACTAATAAGAATAACTCTTACTTTTTTATATTTTTAAATTTAGACCAATATAGAAATAAAATTACTAACCTTCACTCTGTATATAGCTTACTATGACGTTGTCTGTGTATTGGGGTGAGTCTGACCCCATGGATAACTTCATATATTTCATAGGGAAAGTAAATACAAATTGTTTATTTTCTTAGTACACATTTATATTTTTATTGAAAAAGTAACTACAATCACAAAAAATCATATTTTAATTAGTAAAATTTATGTTTTAACCAGATGCGTCATCTGAAACCACTTAATATTCATCCGAAACCATTTCCTATTTTTTGATGCATTCTATGCATACGATTTTGGTGTGGTTTGGACAAGATGGCTCATTACAAAAATGACATCTTTTTCTGAGGCGCAAGTAACATCTTGGTCGTTTTCTAACGGTCTTAGCCGCCAGCCGCCACTTATTCGCCTAAGGATAACAATTGACATAATAGGTTATAGTAACTGTTAGGTCGATTGATATCCTTACATTTTTTTTAACTTTCGAGGGTTGGAGAGCTGGCTTGCACCAGTTGCATAACCAATGCTTTTAGAAACGTTTTTCTTTAGGATAAAACTTGCAAGTGTTAGGTTGTTATCAAAACTAAATTTTTAAGATTTTAGTTCTCGTTTTTTTTAATTCCTTACTTGTACTAAGCTCTTTAGGCCAATCGGGTTTGATTTGTAGGATTGTTCCAATTAATGTGGATTTTTTTCTGCAAAAGTTGCTCCGCTAAAGTACAAATAGTGAAAAAGTTAACCAAATGAGGCCTCCTTGGTTGCCCATCAACATACACCTCTGCGTTCAATGGGTAGAATATGTTTGCGTCGCGTAGCCAGAATATTTAATTCCATACTTCCCTGGTTTTTATGGTACAAACTGTCGGGAAGAACATCTCCCTCGTGTTAGAACCAATTGTTCATCAATGGTTAAATTTGCTGACGGTTTATAAGGTTCTCGAATGTTTGCCAAGAACATTTTCCATACAATTCGGAATGCTGCAAATATAGCTGTTTTAGCGGTTCATGTCAGATATCATAGGTCGATAAAATGAACGGTTGTCCCAGTTCTTAAGAGCGGCAGCGAAAATTAAATACAGATCAAAGCAGACATTTCCACCGAATTAGTATCGTACAAAGCACGGTGTTTTTCTGTTATTTTATTATTCACTTTATAAAACTGCCGCGCTTTTCTATTGGTCTGAGCCACGATATTATTCACCAATATTTCTGGGATGGTTTTTTAGAAACCTAGTAACTGATTTGTTAGATTTTTTGCTGTTTGCACTGTGAAGCCTTCTATTTCCCGCAGTACTAGAAAGTCGCATGGTCTGGTCACAATTGCAATATTTAGGCTCCACTTTCGGATACATTTTCCATTTTGGGCATAATACCATATACCAGGGTATTCGCTTCTTCATCCTTAAAAAGTAGCAGTCTCAATATTTCCTTGTTCATTTCCTCGATCGTCAGCGCAAAGTTCAAAATTGTCATCATCATTAAAATTTACCTATCGGCTTAATATGCTCATCATCATCGTAATCACAAACGTTTATCGGCTCAGCATGTGTACCTCTCGTCGCAATTTGAAAAATCCATATCAATATTATCGTTCGATATTTCCTCTTCATCTGACAGTCTCACATACTAATTAACAAAAAAATGCAAAAACCTCAAAGACATACAATACATTCATAAACATAAGAATTAAGTCATGTTTTGATTTATATATTGTAGAAAATATCAGGTATCTACATGGAAATAATTTGGGGTCATTTTGACCCCAGTACACAGAAATGCGCTTGGTTTATTTCAGACTATCATAATTACCAAATTTACAAGTAATTTGGGCCCGCTTTGCATTGTGTTGCGTGTATAAGATATTAGTTGAGACTTTCTTTTAGGGCATGAGCCATTCAAATAATAAGAAACGCAGCTTTTTCATTTTAAAATCGACTGGGGTCAATTTGACCCCAATACACAGAGAGAAGGTTAAGCTAATGAATTTCAAGATGGACTTAATAAAAATGTTGAATAAATAATACAACCAATTTTTAATTTTTTCAAAATTTCCATTCGTGCACAAAATTTTACGTTTTATGTTATAAAATGTCAATAAAACATCACAGAAATGTCAATGTCATTTTAAATCTTATTTTTAGTAAATACACGATACCTTAGCTATTGTTAATTAAAAATTAACGCTTTTTATTATTTTAACAATTTGCTTAAATAATTTGCTGAAAAAGGAAAAATCGTTCTCGTTGCTCGTTCTCAATGTGTACCGGCATTAAAAGCTTACCGTGTGTAATTTAGGAAAATTCGATTTTCCAAAAATCAATTGAAATGTGTCTGTTATGTCTGGGGATGTATTTTAATTATGCGACTTGCCAGTAGCTATTGCAGGAAAAAAATGAGTTCAAGTTTCCCGTGTGAAATCTTGGAAAATTCAATTTTTCAAAAATCACTACAAAATTGTTATTAAGTCAGCCTCTAGAGTGTTATTTCTGGAGATGTATTTTATTGATGTGACTTGTCAATAGTTATTGTAACACTCTAGAATCTGATTTTAAACTAATTTTCAAATTATTCTTGGAAAAACGAATTTTCCGAGATTTTCCATTTGAAACTCGAACTGAATATTTTTTCCTATGATAGCTATTGACTAAAATACATCTCCAGTCGTAACACTTCAGAGGCTGGTTTTATATATATGGCCGAGTCAGTCACCTGATCTGAATCCGATCGAAAATTGTTGGAATCAAGTAAAAGTACCTTATTAAAGTTAGCCGACATTTTTCAGCCGACAAAAAAAAATCGATAATGCAGATTACACAATTAAAATACCAGCCAAAAAAACTTTGAACCATTAGCTGGAATTTATCAGCCAATAATTTCAAGTAGAAAAAGTAATTATTTGATAATCAATTCAAAGATCTGCCAAAAATATCAGATTTGATAGGTTTAATAATGAATTCAAAGATTCCAGATAAAAATTTCAGATTTTGCCTACAAATAATCAATTCAAATATCTGCCGTTCTAGATCTTGGGGGTTAACCATTGATCTCACTATGCCTATTCGATGGACAATAATGCCTACTAGATAATTTAAGATTCAATTTGGGGAAGGTCTGAATGGGATAAGGGGTGTAATCGATAAAAATCTCAGATTTTGATATGTTTGATAATTAATTCAAAGATCTGCCGTTCTAGATTTTGGTGGTTGACAATTGATCTGACTATCGATTATCCCCTTCAGACCTTCTCAAATTAAACCTCAAACTGTCTAGTATTATTGTCCATCGAATAGGCTGGTTCACAGAAACCACAACAGACAATAGCATTTGTGATAATATGGTCTGTTAAGCTTTTTGTGAATCTGGGAACTATTGAGGTTTCTCATATCGACATATTTGTTATACATCTGCCGGAAAATTTAATCACAATCAAAGATAAATAAAAACAAGTGCGTGACCAAATGCGTATCATTAGTACTTATTACTTAATCCAAAAATTATTTTTGAATACTAGTTCCCACACACATTTCACTAAAATCGGTTAAACAAATACGTCATGTGAGAATTAAAGTGTCCCATAGGACATTTGGAAAGTTGTTCAGAAATCGAAATTTTAACTTTTAATGAAAAATTGTTTACTTTCCCGGTAAAATTATTAGGTAATATTAATTTTGGTAGTTACTTTAACTATTTATTTGTTTGAAACAATTTAAAAAATGTTATTAGAGTAATCTCAAAAAAAAAAAATAAAAATAAAAATGCAAACTCTTAACAATTTCTCCTCTTCTTATAAATAAAAATAAAAATAAAATCGCAATTGTACTAAATTTCGGTCTTTGGTTAGTTTATCAATTAATTGTCCGGTAATTTCAATATAACTTTATAAAATTGGACATTCTCATATGGCATACAGTTAAACATAGACTGGATATCCTTATTCTTGTCTTTGGAAATTACTCTAGGAGTGTTTGGTTTTGCCACAGTTGGAAATGCCTTATTGAGCTTCACTCTGTATCTTTCGACCATATGGTTGATCATTTTGATAATTATTTTAAAATTTAACAGCAAATAAGTTTTCCTTTTCGAAAAGTAATTCGGTTGCCTCTGTATATTTAATAGAGTTAAAATTAAGTTCAAATCCGGCCTTGTTGTAATTTTCAACATCAGTTGCATGCAACTGCATCATTTTTAATTTGACGTTTTCATAACACATACTCCTTAAACGCTTCAAAAGGAGACCGGACTGTGTTTCAGGCTATATGTTTCCGCAGATGCCTTTCAATTACACTATGTACTGCATCTACCTCTTGTGCCCGGAAATGCCTTGATACAGAAAATTGTTGAACTATTGTATAAACCAGGTTGTTTTCGCAACATTTTAGCAACGCTTGTAATGTTATGCGGTTTCGATTTTGTGGGACACAGGAATCAAACGGCCCGGTTAAGCTGTACAAGTTCAATTTCCTTTTATAAAAGAAGGCGGATGCGCTTCCTTTTGGTAAATTAAAAACATTTTCAAGTTCATAAGAAATAATTGCCTCCGTAGGATCAAGTTGAGCTAATTGATTACCTGCCTTTTAACGTTCTTTGGCACTTTGATTAAGTTTCTTGTGTTTTAAATGTTCTGCGGTTTTGATTTTCACTTGGTTCTTAAATAGTTCCTACATTGGAAATTGCAGTAGGAGTCGCATATATCTTTTTTGGCTACGAAAAATTAGAGGTTATACTCGGTATTAAAAATTGTTCGGTAGAAATGGTTTTTGATATAATCTGATTCATTTTCAAATTTGAACAAAAGATACATTTTTTGAATAGAAAGCCCAGGCTCTGTGTTGCCTCTGTGTGTCAACTCTTAAATAATGAGAATCGATACATGGACACGATTCTATATGACTTCGAAATTTCTGAATATGATCATTACTAACGGTTTTCTTTTTATGTTTTTCCTTACTCGATGGTTTTGGTACACTAGTGAGCGGACTAAAATTCGCTGAGATATGGACAACCTAGCTAAAAAAAAAACGATCGGCATACTATAAGCTGTTCTTTGTCATGTCAACAGTCACATACTTGATATAAAATATTCGTTTTTCTAAATCAGATAAAACCCAGAAATCACTGTGTATTTCCGTTCGAATTGATTCCAAAAAGTACAATGTTACACGTGTTGTAGAAAATTGTTCTATTTAACAGTAAAACAATTTATAGGACATTTAAGTATAAAATAAACCGGAAAAATACGCATTATGTATTCTATAGGACAAAAGGAAAAAAAAATCTATTTTTAAAACTATTAGAGATAGGACAATTCTGATGTGATATTCTGAAAGAGCGCAGTCGAATTTGTAAGACTAAGTTAAAATACAATTTTTTTTAAAAAAAATTCGTCAATTTTCTTCATACACTGTTAAGGAATAGTCGAGTCCCACCCTACTTGACCATATATGCCAGAATTTTATCCAAAAATCATTTTAGAATACGACTATCAACGAGAATGTCGAATTTCACCATACTTGGTTAAGGAACAGCTGAGTTCCTCCCTATACTTGGCCATATTCCAGAACTTCAACTAAAAATCATTTTAGAATCATTTTCATTATTGAGTTTTATCATAATCGCTCAACAAATAGCCAAGTTTTATCCTACTTGGTCATACTCCAAAACTTTATCCAAAAATCATTTTAGGATTTCATTTACAACGCACATGTCAAATTTCGCTAAAATCTATTGAAATTGATCAAATTCCAGAAATTCATCTCAATATAATTTTAGAATCCCACTTCCATTGTACATATCTGTCGGGTAACATTTTAAGTTGAGAAATAGCCAAGTTCGATTCTTATTGGCTATAATCCAAAAATTCACCTAAAAATCATTTCAGTATCCCTTTTTCAACGTGCATGTCAAATTTCATCATAATCTGTTAAGAAACAGCGAAGTTCTATCCTAAATGGCCTTATTTCAGAAATCGCGTATAACGTAAACGATTAATAGATTAATCGCTCTGAAAATAAATCCATGCCCTAATGTGAATCTAGATTTGTGTGAAAAAAATAAATTAATGTTTAAACAAATTAAATAAATATTTATTTTACCAATTGCACTTCTTGCTCTTACTTGCCATCCAGTGTACATTCCTTTGCATCTTGTGAACAAAATGTATACTTGACAAAATACAAAACGTCGTGTGTTAGTGTGAATTTGAACCGGTTTAATATAAAACGCAGTGTGTATACTACACCGTGGGAATTATCAAACATACCCTTAGTGTCCGTTTAAGTACAAGTTAACATTTGTAGTTAATTGAAAAGGCGGCCTTAAATCAGAAAAGGTTAGGAGTTAGATTCGTCTTAATACAAGCCTACGTGTTTTCGTGTTTTTTTAAATCTTAATCATTAAAATTTTGTAAACATTTTAGATCAGTTGAAATGGTTAAATAAAAAGATTCCACTTTAAATTCGTGCACATAGCTTATAACCGTGAATTGTAAACCATGTACATTTAAATTCAAAATTATCCGCAAACCAAACTGTTTGATCGACTTATCATTATTTCCGAATACTTTATGCAGATGTCACCACTAAACATGATACATTTTATCAAAGACACAAATAAATAGTTTTTTTTATACCATATACAATCCAATAGTCTTGAACCGTGAAATTATATTGTTATCGACTATTAATCAAGCAACATAAAAAAAAAAAAAATTGAGAGGTTTTGTACTATATTTTGTATTGTGTGTTTACCAGATTGTTCATAAAAAACAAAATGCCAATAAAATCTATTATCATTTTGAAAAACATAAAAATGAAAAAAGTTTACAACACAAAATGTAATACAACATAAAAAGTGAGCGCAAAACCAATCGAGAACCACAGGTGCATTGTCAATAATAATAAAAAGATGAATATGAAAAAATTGTTATGTTTCATGGTTATGATTATGCTATGATAATACCTACCTTCATACATTCAGTTTGATGGTGATGGTGTGTATTGAAATATTTTTTATTTCAGGAAATGTATGCATCACCATCGGTTTTGGTTTATGTTGATACAAGTACAGTGCACTATCATTCATCATCCATTGTTTTGGTTGTTTGCTTTTTATTTTCGTGATTTCGTTTTTGTTTTTATTTTTAAAGAATTCACAACAAAAAGGCTTAAAGTTGTTGGATTCTTCAGTTTTTTTGTTCAATGAAATTATTAATTAAAAAGTGGTTTGAGAAAGTTACGAAGAAACATAATTACAATGATGGTTGTAATAATATTAAACAATGTTTTATGTTGATTTTTATGAGTGAATTTTTTTTTTTGTTCGTAATGTTTATTCGGTTTTATGGTTAATGAATTTTATTGAAATGTATTTGCATGTCGAATCGCTATAGATGAATATATTATTATGAATTTATATGCATGTCGATGTATTGTTATTGTTGGTGCGACACTTTTTCCTTTTGGATCCATATTGTTAGAATGATTTGGCTGAAGTAATTTTTCTCAGAAACATTGACAGGGAATGTTAGAGGATTCATTAAAGCAACGGTAAAATTATTTGCATACAACTGTTAGTAAACGGTACCAATCTGGTTTTATAGAAAACAAACAATCAATGTATCGCAATCCTTTAACGGTAACGGTACACCATTTTTTACAGTAACTTGGAAGGATTGGATAGGAGGTTTAGAGTAGGATTGAGATCGACCCGGTTATAGGCATCTTGGCGATCAATAGTTAGAGTTTAGTTCATGCTTAGGATAATACACTTTTTTATAAATTACTTTTGTTATTGTTTTAAATCCATGGCATACTAAAGTCAATATGTATTAGTTACTAATGACCCCTTTTATATATTTCAAACCACCTAACTTCCCCTTGCCGTTTTTAATTGCTTATTCTTATTAACCGCATTCTGAAATCCATTTCTCCAATTTTTGAAACAAATCACTATATCATTTCTCAATTTATTATTAAATATGTACTTTAATAGATACACTAGATAAATAATAATATGGTTTTATATATGATAAATATTTATCATAAGACAATCCAAATTCTAAACTATATGTCCGCTAAATGCTTGGAATTTCTGGAAGCTTAGCGTGGTTTCTCCGGTATTTCTAAACTAAAGAATTATTTAAACTCTGAAACCCTCCTGTAGCACGGAGGCGACCTAGCAAAGAAATATAATTTCTATGAGCTACTTATTCAAATGATTTCCGGCCACTGTCGCAACTTAAGACTACAGTTTACACATCATTTGGTAACCCTAGACAACTCAGAAAAATGCCAGTTATCAGGTAAAATTGCTAAATGTAAGTAATTTCTAATAAAGTGATCATCATTAATTCAAACTACATTTAAAACTTATAGAAAAGTAGCTCAGATACGACCTAAATTACTAAATCCAATTAGTATCTACCTACTCGTATTCAAAAGATCCCCGCAATTTTATTTACCATCACAACTAAAGATATATTTGCCACCCTTCCACTAAGACTACATAACAAACTACATAAGTTTTCCCTGTAATGTAGTGTGATAAAATGTGATATAACAAAAACACAATTTAAGGACAAAGATTGATTGATTGGAGTGTATGACCAAGCCTAAACCTGGCTCCCGGATAACGCCGGGCTTACCGTGCACCTATTACATATAACACAAAAGGAAGGATAGGAAAGGAATGTTAGTAAGCACAAGACAACAAATTTTAAACTACTTGTTGATTGGTTTCTTTTTTTCTGGAGCCTTGCCGGTTACTCAGGTATCTGTAAATTAGGTTACTTTAAATTTAAATTCAATTATTCTAAGTTATGTTAATAATCCAAACTGATTTTTTTTTTCTAATTTTGAATTTGAACTCTGAAACACATTCTTTTAGGATTGAAACATATTAGTAAGCAATGTTTTCGCGAGCCATTAAATTCCTCACTCTGCGCTCGTATGCTTGAAATTCTGGAATACTTATTCTGAATGCTAAATTTGTCGTTTTTGCCACCAGTCAATTATTTAGATATTTCCTTGAATTATTTTTTAATAATTTTGATATTAAAAATGTTCGAGTTCTCCTTGATCGTTCAAGCAACAAAACATGCAGCATCATACACAATTAGAATTAAATAAGGACAAAGATAACACAAATTATACTTTTGCTGTAGTCGTTCCATGATTTTACTACAACTATTTCCATGCAAGTCACCATTTTAAACTGTACTACGAAGACCAAAACCAATATATATATATATATGTAAAACTTACTTTGATAACTGGAATGGTAATTGTTGTAAGAATAATAATGCAATTTATGCTCAAAATAAAACCGAAAATATTTTTTTTTACTTTTATCAGTTGGCATTAAAAATAAATAAATAAAAAAAAAAAAAACTTATTTACAAAATTATTTGTTGTTGTAAAATTTCCCAAATTTTAAGACTGCAGTAGATTATCAAATATCAGAATATCAACTAACTGATGACTTTCTTCATCATCAGGACCGGCTTTACCCACTAAGCAGATTATGCCTCGCATAGGGGCGCCGACCAATTAGGGGTGCTGACAATTCTTCTCATGCTTCCTAACAAATTCTATTGCTAAAAAAATATTTTTCAATAGAAATTTTGAATTTCAACTCAACTCGATTACACTTCTTAGTTTCATCGGGTTTAAAATAACTCAACGAAAACCTAACTCAACTTTATTCCTGTGAACTCCAACTTGTTTTCAAACTACATCGAAATATTACTACGTTTCAATGACAGAGTTAACCCGAATTAAGAGTTTCGTTGAGTTAATAACATGGCGGCGCTAATCCATATCGTTTCCATGAAATTATAATTTCTAGTATAATTTGACATTTCACAACAATTAAAAGTTACTTCTGAAAATTTTATTTGTTTGGTGGAAATTTTTAAATTATAACTTAATTCCGTGTTACGAGAAACAGAGTTCCTCAATATTAATTTTCATTAAATGTAGGGATAATGCCATTTTTAAAATGATTTTGAGCTATGTGTACTTAGTTTATTTAAAAAATTATGCAATGAGTTACAAAGTTAACCTTAAAACCGTATATGGGGAACTGTATTCCTCAAAACACGGTTTCAAGGTTAATATTTATTATGATTTTTATGATTTATGAAGTATTATGGAGAGAAAGAAAACTCGCGACACCATTTTGTATTGGTGTAATTGTTTTCTCCGTTTTGACAGATATAATCCCTTCTTACCCTACTAGTTTCGTTGAGTTAAGTTGGATTAAGAAACTTAACGGAAATCCTAAACTCGACATGTTTCCGTGATGAGATAATCCACGTTAATCCCGGTTAACTCTATCTTGGAAACGTAGTACATGATAATAGTAATAGCATAGACATTCATATTAGATGCCTCATTTGACTAAAAACACAAAAAAAAAAAAAATTCCATTCAAATACTACCGGGCATATACGTATTATATTTGCCACGCATTCTAAAAGCATTGCCTTATAAAATACACAACACAACGATAACATTGGAAATATCAGAAGTTTTGTTTTTTTCCTTTAGTTATAATGAAATGAGAAATCTAGTATGAATGTTTGTGGTAATAGTTTCAATACTCGTCGTGCGAGAACGGTAAACACACCAAAAAATACAAAAACGCTCACCTCTCAAAACGTCGAGGTTGGTGATTATAATACTAATTATGTTTCAAAATCCGAACCGAAATATAAATGAGGCAACCAAGGACTTAAATAAGTTAATACTGTACATTAAACAAATGCGAACGGATGAACGTTTTAATCGTGTTCAAGAAACAGCAAAAGAATTCGCAACTGCTTTAGAAATTAATCCTCAGTTTAAAGATAATGCTCTGCGAAGAAGTAGAATAGGCTTTTTGATTACGAATGCTACGACGAAACTCCCACTGATCCACAATATAAATTTAAAATTTCGTTTTTCTTTCCTATACTGAATACTGTACTTAATTCGTTAGATGAAAGATTTGAGGTCATAAATGCTCATATAAATAATTTTCAGTTTTGACCGATGTTGAAGGAGTTTGTAAATCGAATGATGAGGAACTAAAAGCACATTGTGACGCGTTAGATAATATGTTAACCGATAGCGATGACAAAGATATTTTTGCGGAAGAACTATTTAATGAATTAAAGATTTTAAAGGACACAATGAAAAGTTGGACTAATACTAGTACTAAGATGCATTGTTTATATTACAATATATTTACTCGAATGCACTAGAGCAGAACTTCTCAAACCTTTTAACACTGCGGCCCTCGAAATCAAAAAAATAAAATCCAGGTCTCCCAAAAATATTATTCAATAATAATGAATTTACAGTTAAGCATTTTGGGAATTCTTGTTCAAGGACCTCAGATGTCTCATATTCGGGTCCCGCCAATTAAAAAAAATAAAAAAATGTTCTACCAACCCAAAATATTCTTTCTTCAGCTTCATCCGATGTACAAGTAAAAATATTCATGTACGCAAAAATTGTAGAATTCCAAAAAACTAAGCTTGATTTGAAAAAAAGAGAGGATTTTACATAAGGAACTATTAAAAATTAGATTTAGCTCTGAAAACTCAGGAAATAAATATTTTAGCCGGGCCTAATTATGAGTGGAGCAGAACAGTTTCCGAAATGATTAAACTAAAGTTAAGGCTAAACATTTTTGAGCTTACGACTATTCTAAATTTGTCAAAATTCATTTTTGCAAGTTTTTGTAATTTGACCGCAACCCGACCCGAATTTGATTCGTTTTTAATTTTTCTGTCAAATTATTTTTACTTAGGTATATAAAACCAAATTTGGATTAAATATATTCTTCTGAAAATTCGGAGTTATCCAACATTTTTTCTAGGTTGTTTCAACTAACAATTTTCAACGTAATCAACCAATTTGAAAGCTTTGGCCCTCTGAGCAATTTTATATCCAAAATTTGAAATTTTATTTATGACGAGTCCTTCAACAAAAAAGAAACAACGAAACGCGCCATAGTATAGGAAAAGATAGCTCAGTAGGTGAGAGCAGATCGGTTTTTTGGTCCCAAATATCTACGGAATAGAAAATTACTGAACTTTTGAATTGTGGGGGGTGAGAAGGGCGATAATTAGGTTCCTGGTAATTTTTTAATTGTATAATATCCATAATTTACCGAAAAATTCACTTTTCTAGAAAAAATTAAAGAATATTCCTACTTCCCTTATAAATTCTAAGTGTGCATATAATTTGTCAGAATTTAAAGCTTAATTTTTTCATTGTTAGTATTAGTAATTTGACGCACCAACTTTGGTTCTTAATTTTTAGAAAACTGATTGACCCCATTATTTTATTGAGGTCTGCATCCGCTAGAAATAAAAATAAACGTTTAATTTAAATTTTATAAATATGGTCGTTTTGAGTCTTAAACAAAGCTTATCAATAGTTATGATTACATACTGTTCTAAGGAAAAAATTTACATTTTGTGCAAAACTGCCCTACAGCCGAAAAGGCATTTTCGATTCCACGGAAGTTAGTTTTATAGTTAAGAAGTGTTGCCAGGCTAACTAAAAAGAATCCCTCGTAATTGTTTACTTTAGCAAAACTGCTAGTCAATTATGTTGCATTGAATAGTAAAGGGTTTTATTCCCTATATCTGGTGCCTACTTTTTGTCAACTTTCATGATAAATTGATCGCATTAATTGAATTCTCTTTAGATCTGGTAGGTTTCATAATTAGAATGACACCAATGATGAATACGACATTTTTATGTGTACAACCAAAGTAATGGTTTCAACAAATTTATAAAACTTATTAATAATTTGTGTTTTATAGGAATTTTATCTGAAGATAGTTACAGAAGTTCTCGCTAAGTATATTCCAAAAATGTAGCAACATTTCGGTAGTCAACCGTTTTACCGAAAATCGGTATTGGATTCCCTACAAAAAACTCAGCATTAACACTAACCTGATATACAATTTAACCAAATTGAAATTGTTGAAGTCAAATTTGACAACCTGCCATTTGATACTTCAAATTAAATTAAAATACGAGTAACTTTTCAAATCATATAATAAATACGTACATGTGCAATATCCAATTTCTAAAATTTTCATAGACCTAAGTTCCAATAGTTTTAATTTCAGTTTTTAGTTTTAGTTCCTCCAAAATTTCCGAGAATTTACTTCGGATATCGACCTCTGATTTAAAAATGTTGTTACTTCATAAAAGGACTCAACCATGATTTTTTTGTCCCACAGATCAAGGTTTGCGAACTGAAATTTCTGTTCATGTTCATTGTAAAATGTTCATTCTTGCTCTGACTGTTGGAGAGGACAGTACAATAAAAATTAAATAAATATTATTTTCAATAATCATAATCAATAAAAAATAAAAAAATAAATTGATTTACATATCAAGTTTCATGTCATTAAATGGATACAGTTAAACAATAAAAATTTGCAATGCGTAATGTGTATCTAAAATCATAATAATAAAGTAAATGTCCAATTATCAATTAAAATAACTGTGCTGAAATCTGAGTAGTGCTTACGTACATATTACTTATAATCTTTATTTGCAATTGAAGTTAATTTTTACCTTAAACATTAGTTTCATAAAATTATTTGCAATGAGTCTCTGTAAAATTTGTGCTGTCAAAATAAATCGTGATGAATTAAAAGTAAAGTGCGTAATTTGTTCGATGCTATTTCATTCCATTTGTGTTTTACCTCAAAATGATATTGAGGGCTCCAAAAAACATAATTTTGTATGGACTTGTACCGATTGCACTGATAAGTCGAAATTAAGCAAAAATGTGTCTCCAGGATTGGGTGTCGGAAAATCAACAACACCTAATGATAAAAATTCTATTCAGAATGCCTCAAATCAACATACAACTACCGGTGAAATTAATTTTAGTGATAGTGTCGCTTCGTTTAAGTTTATATACGACCAACTGTTAAAAAACGAAACTGCATTCAATAAGAGGTTTGATAATATCGATATACTTTTCAATAAGTTGGAGGAGTTACAATTAGAAAATTTGATTTTGAAAAAAAAAGTGACAGATTTGGAATGGCGCATCGATAGTATTGAACAATCAACTAGAAACAGCTCGTTGGAGATATTTGGCTTACCAGACTCAATTATAGCTGACCAAAGCCAAATGATTGAGCAAACAGTTAAAATAATTAATAAGGGGTTGAACTTAAACATCGACGTCAATACTGTTCAGTCAGCTTACAAAGTAAATACACCACGTATGAGCAAGGTCATACTGAAGTTTAATGATCATCAGGTTCGTGATGCAATTTTAACGGCTAAGAGGAAACAACGTTTAACCACCGAGTGTATTGGAATACTCCCTCCAGTGAATATATTTATAAATGAAAACCTCACGAAATCCAGGAGTAAAATTTACGCTGAAGCTAGGAAGAAAAAAAAAATTAAATAAGTTTAAGTATCTTTGGATCCGCAATGGAAATATTTTGGTGAGAAAAACTGAAGGTTGCGTAACAAAATTAATTAGATCATTATCTGACCTTGAAAATATCTAATCTAAATTATTCACTGTTTCTGCAGTGATCAATTATATTTTTTAATTTAATGTTAAGTTCTGTTTGTCAAGGTGATGGTGATTTAATTGATTTTGGTAATAATATTAGTGCGGGGTTTTCCAAATTTTACTATATATATCTAAATATAAGAAGTTTGCGGGCCAATTTCAATTCGCTTTTAGCCAATTTATCAGTCGACAATATGTTTATTCCTGACGTAATTCTTCTGTCAGAAGTATGGATTAATGAGGATGAATCAAATAATTATAAAATACCAGGTTATAGTTTTTACATTTGTAGTAATAAAAAATCTCGAACAGGTGGAGTCTCGGCTTTTGTCAAACAAAACATTGCAGTAAACATGCGTAATTACAATTTAATAACTGCGGATTGCATGGAGCTTGAATTTATTTTGGGGGGTATTTTAATGAATATCTTATGTATTTATCGGTATCATTGTCATTCAAGTGAAGATTATTTAAAAGATATTGTTCCAATCTTAGAGAAACTTCGTAACACTAAACATCTTTTATTAATTGGTGACATTAATATAGACATTTTAAAGTCAAATTTGTCTGTTGATAACTATAAAACTACTATGTCATCATATGGACTTTTGTCATTGATTAATATACCTACTAGAATAGCAGATACAAGCTCTTCTTGTATAGACCACGCATTTTGTCGATTTAGCTCAAAAAATGTATGCATTAATGCTGATGTGGCGAAATTTCAAGTAACTGAGCACCTGCCAATTATTGTTTCACTCGACGTTAAAAATTCTTCAAAGTCTAACAGCCATATAGAGAACTTTGTATGTATTAAATATGACTATTTGAACATTCGTTTACAACAGCAAATTTGGGATCCGGTGTTTCTATCTGCATCTGTAAATGATTCCCTTGGTAATTTTTTGGATATATTTCATACTAATCTTGACAGTTGTAAATATACTAAGCATTTCAAGTCAGCTAACTATAAAATAGCCCCATGGATGTCAGTTGAACTTCATGGATTAATTAATTTAAAAAATAGGTTATCTAGGAAGCTCTATAAACATCCAATGAACACTAGATTATTTACTCGTTTTAGGCATATCAAAGATCGGTGTACTAAGCAAATAAAAAAGGAACGGTCAAACTACTATCATTCGATGTTTAATAGTTGTTCTAATGACAGCAAAATGCAATGGAAAATTGTTAATTCGATTATTGGTGAGGATACTAATAGTAAACCAGTAATTGCATCCATATTAGATTCATATGGCCAAATAATTACTAACCCTATTGATATTTGCAATTTGTTTAACAATCATTTTATAAATGCAGGTAGTGATGTGAACAATTTGACTTCATTCCCTTCAACTTGTGATACTATATGGCATAATAGATCATTCCGATTTAACGAAATTACGCCTGATGAATTACTCCTAACGATCTCAATTTTAAACAATAAAAAAGCTGTAGGTTCTGATGGAATTAATTCCACTATTTTAAAGTTAACAGCCCGTAGTATAGTTTACGTATTAACATTTATTTTGAATCAAAGTGTTAAGACTGGAGTGTTTCCAAATACTTTAAAACTTGCTAAAGTTATACCGGTATTTAAGAAAGGCGATAGATTACTTATGACAAACTATAGGCCAATTTCAAAGTTATCTGTAATATCTAAAGTATTTGAGAAAGTTATTAAGAATCGGATGATGATATATCTGGACGCTATTCAGTTTTTGAGTGACTGCCAATATGGTTTTAGAAGCGGACGAAGCACGGAAGGGGCACTTGTATCATTTTATACTTCTGTATATGAAGGATTGAACAAAAACAAATTAGTTGGTGTGATTTTCCTGGATATTTCCAAAGCATTCGATAGAGTAAATCACTCTTTATTATTAAATAAATTATGGCGCATTGGATTTAGAGGATTCATGTTTGATTGGTTACAATCATATCTTCTAAAGAGACCACAACAAGTTGGTATAGGTGGATTTACAAGCGTTATTGATGAAAATTTATCTGGAGTCCCTCAAGGTTCTGTTCTTGGTCCTGCTCTATTCTTAGTGTACATAAATTCATTTTTTGACCTACATCTTTATGGTAAAGTTGTTGCGTTTGCAGATGATCTTGCTTTGACTTATGCTGCTGGGAGTATGGATGAGCTTGAACACCAAATGAATGCTGACTTACAATTATCGTATACCTGGTTTACATATCATCATATGCGCTTAAGCGATAAGTCAAGAGGAATGCTAATTAATATCGGTTCCAGAAATCCTAGAGAATTAAATGTTTTTTATCACGACAGATGTTGTAGTCCTTTAACTAATTCTAATAAGTGTCTTAAGTTGCAGTTTGTTCCGGAATTTAAGTATCTTGGAATAACCATAGACAATAAGTTGAATTTTAAACCGCATATCAAAAATGTTAAAAATTATCTGAATTTTGCACTAAGGAAGCTATATTTACTTCGACCTATTTGTCCCTTAGACGTAATCCTGAAAGTGTACTATGGAATTTTCAATTCGAAACTTGAATATGGATTGGTGATTTACGGTGGAACTTATTTTGTGAATATTAAAACATTAGTAACATCACAAAAATTTGCTTTGCGAATAATTTTTAATAAAAAGCTCACTTACCACAGCCTACCATTATTTCAGAGAAGTCAAGTTTTGCCACTAAGACATCTATATATTTATAAAGTTTTGAAGCTATTCTTTTTACGTAGTGGACATAACATAGTTAAAATTCACTTACATAATTTACGTCTCAAAGATACCTACAGAATTCCCTTCACACGTAAAGAATATTTCAGGCTTTTTTACACATCTAGAGCTCCAACCTTCTTCAAAAGTATTCCAGTAACAATCCAGAAAGAACAAAAACTGAAACGATTTTGCAGTCTATTAAAGGAGTGGCTATTATTACAGACCGATATTGAGAAAATGTTCCAAGTTATTGAGTAATACGTAAGATACTAGTTTGCATTGCTTATAATATGTTTGATTTAGATAGATGAATTAATGATATTAAACGCAACCTGCTATTTTTATTGTTTATTCCTCTTCATTATTAAATATTTTGAGTTAATTTTAATCTTGAGGGTGATTCATTATAGACATATTTTGTCTCAGAATTACCTACCTATATTCAACTTTACAAAGTATTTCGTAACTTTAATATATGCATTATATCATTTTGATAATTAATAAAGTAATTCAACCTTCAGTTTTATCCGCATATCTATGTAAATGTATAATAAGAAAAAAAAAAAAATTTATAATTATCTAATTTATTAAATAGCAATTATTATTGTAATTTATTATTATTATTATTATTATTGTTGAATAAAGTGTATAAAAAAAAAAAAAAAAAAAAAAAAAAAAAAAAAAAAAAAAAAAAATAAGAACTTACCTATCAAAATTCCCGTGATTGTGGAATTGATATACACATCACATATCTTACAAAAACTATTAACAGCTTAGAAAACAGTAGCGGTCATTGATGATAGCCTGCTTCAGAAATTTGTGTGCATTGTGCGGTTTATTACAGATAATAAGGCGATGTTTTAAAGCTCCCTGGCAACATCTCCACGGTTCCCTAGGGGCTGCGGCCCACAATTTGAGAAGCACTGCACTAGAGAGATACTTTTAAGTCGTCCAGTTTCCGTAGCAAGTGGTGAATGATTATATTCAAAACTGAAAATAATCAAAAACTACTTGAGATCAAGTTTATCTCAGGAAAGGTTGGTTGGATTATCGAGTATAGCATATCAATTGAAAAAAAAATTGGTGACAAAATCGATTTAAGTGAAATGATTGATAAATTTGCTACTTTAAAGGCAAGAAAAGCTAAATTTTGATACCTGAATTATAAAAAGGGCGCCTAAGAAGAACTTGCATAGGGCGCAAAATATTCTCATTCATACACATATCATTTCCCATTTATACACATATACACATCCCTTAAAAATGCAAATGGTAAAACATGCAAAGCTCAGAAAGGTGCCACTTGATATTTAAAATTGCTAGAGTACAAATAATTAATTAAAGTCATCATCTAGTTCATTTATATCACTAAAAATTCAAATCAATTAATCGGTTATTCAGTTATTTCTAAGGGAGTAATCAAAATAATCAAATTTGTTTTTTATATGATTTGCTATGAAAATCAAAAATCAAATCCGTGTCAGTGGACCACCACAACTACTGACAAAAAGAACCAAATCGGGATTAACTCAACCAACATATCCACACAAATACTGCGTGTATGATGAAAAATATCCCCCGCACATACCAAAAATTCTAACCGCATGACGATTTTATGGTAGATATTTTTTCAATTTTTTCACTCCACTCATCTGTGCGCTTGAGAATTCTAGAAAGTTGAAATAGGTTTCGTGAGACTTCCTGAGAATCAAAATCGAAGTTAATTACCCCCCCCCCCCCCTGTATAACCGCAATAAAGGACTACCAACTTTAAATTCAAAATTAAATATTTTAAAATTACAAAATCTGAAACTGTATAGGTTAACAAATTTAATTCAGATCCATTTCCAATTTATCCTCTCTGAAAATTGAAATCAAATTAATTAGTTGTTTCCAAGCAACCCCCAATAAACTGAACTAGAAGTTATTTAAATTCAAATTTAGGCTCTGAAACAAAGAATAAATTATTATCTCAGTAAAACAAATCAGTAAAGTATCCTCAATTCCGCTATCGCCTACTGATTCAAGTTCCTGGTTCTAACTTCCGGAAATTTAGTGCTGGGTCAACTCAGGTTTAATAACTAAGTCATAAACCAATTCACTAGTTCAGCCAAAATTATATCTCAATTTTCATTAGAAATATAAGAAACACTATTGTAGACGCGTCCGATTCAGAATTCAATCATATGTGCAATTTCCAAATACTACTCGACGTATTCGATTTAAAATCGATTTATGGTTCATTTTGTAATTAAATTAAATCACACTTAATTTAATTATTAAATTATTAAAATTTACAATTTATGTACATTCTGACAATACAAAATATTTATAATATATTATCGCGATACTGTCATGGCAGAAATAATGATTTTAGATCATCACTACTTTCCATTTTAATTTTCTCCTTCTTTATTCTATGTATACCAAATTTCGTTTCAGTTTGATGTGTACGTTCTTACGATTAAAAGAAAAACCAACTATATATTTCTCCTGTATTCTTTGCCTCGCACATACAATTTACCCATTTATCCATAAACTACCTATATTAATACGATTGAGAAAGAGATGCCTCATTTAAACAAACAATAAGCAACTATACACACGTGCATTATTTAATCAAACATCCTAAAATTTAAGAAAAGTTTGATTCCCCTTGATATACCTGGTAAATGTTCCAGATAGATACATTTTATCCTTTATTCAAATGCTTTTTAAAAAACTTCCAATTTATTGTATTAATTTCACAAAATGTTTTCTCTCGACTGTATTTTTCCTTTGTTGCGCAAAAATTATATCAATATTACGCCATTTGCAACAATGTAATTGTTTGTATACATTTTTTGTATAATTAAATTTACACATTAAGATAAAAAAACACGTCTTCCTAGTTCGAGCGTTCTACGCACACCTTAACGAAAAATGGATAGAATAATGATCAACAAATTCAAACTGCTCAACAAACGAATATTCACTATATACATACATATGATACAGAAAAAATTATTAGGTTTTTCAAGCCGAACCAAGTGTTGGCAATTCTTTCTGTAACGAATCCACATCTGGGAAACTGAAGAATAATTCTAATTATTTTGAGATTGGTGGCTAAACAATTTTATATGTAATACATATGATAGTTTCCGAATCGATTCAAACTAACTCGATTATACGAAGTATAAGAATCCCATGTGTATTATATATACACAGAAAACGAGTGAAAACAACGCCAAATTAACAATAAAAAAAAAAGTCGTATTAATTATACATAAAACTAACACATATAGAAAATAGATGTTTTGACATAATCTTTCATGTGCGTACCACAGGACGTATCAATATTCAGGAATATACTTATATCGAATGTCGATTGTACATAAAATAAAATACAAAAATATATTCAAGTATGCCTAAAAATAAAATAAGATATGAAAATTAACTGCGTATATCAAATTGAGTCAATTTTTAATTTTAATTCGATCGAAATATGATATTTATGTATTCAGATTTTATGTACAACCACACAAACATTTAAATCATGCAATTAATCAAGAAATCAAGAAATTTTATTTCTTTCACTATAAATTTAAAACATTTACCTCTTAAATGCATCCCGGTGTATTATATTTTCCATATTCATAAAAAACTTAAAAATGAAAACAAAAATTAATTTAAAATTACCCTAAATTAAAAAAAAAACTTAATTAAACATAAAAATAAATTAAACTAAAAAAAGTTTTATTTTGCGAAGCAGATAAAACCACGTCTGTCTCTTTTCAACATTATCATCCACCCCGAGCGATTTAAATACAGGTATGGGTAAAAATCATCCAGTGTGTCTCTTACGTCAGAAAAACGTTCTCATTTAAATAATTTTTTTTTAAATATTGTGTGATTGATTTTTAGATAAAGTTATGAAATATGGCCAATTAGGAAGGAACTTGGCCATTTCTTATCCGATTTTGATGAAATTTAACATGTACGATATAAATGGGATTCTCACACGAGTTTTTGACGAAGATCTGGAATATGGCGAAGTAAGAAAAAAGAAAGAACTTAGACCTTTCTTATTCGATTTTGAAATTCAGCATGTACGATGGAAATGGGATTCTAAAATGATGTTTAGATAAAGTTCTGGAATGTGGCCGATTAGGAAGGAATTTTCTAATTTCCTAATGATTTTGATGATGTTTACCTTGTACGATGGAAATGGCATACTAAAATGGTTATTTGATGTATTTAATGACGTATTCTATAAATCATTTTAGAATCTCATTTTCATCGTGCAAGCTTAATTTCATCAAAATTAGACAAGAAAGGGCCAAGTTCCTTCCAAGTTGAGCATATTCCAGAACTATATCTTAAAATTGTTTGAGAATTCTATTTCCATCGTGCGTGCTCATTTTCATCAAAATCGGATAAGAAATGTCCAAGTGTTTTCCTAGTTGGCGACATACCAGAACTTTATCTAAAAATAATTTGAGAATCCCATTTTCATCGTACATGATGAATTTCATTAAAATCGGATAAGGAATGGCCAAGTTCGTTTCCTAATTGGCCATATGTTGATGTGGTTTTTCGGTTCAGCAAAGTTGTTTGCCTTAACTTGCGCAACAACTTTGCTGAAAAAAGCAGAACGAAAATCTTAATAGTTCAAGAGCTATCAACAAGAAAATGAGTGTATATTTTAAAACATTTTTGACTCTATGAGCCAAAATATGTCGATAAGCGATATCTCAAAAATGGGGACTAATTTTGAAATGGGACTAGTATTTGTGGATTTAGCGTACTCGAATTAGGTTTACCTTCTGGGTGCTCAGCTTGTAACTTTTTCAACTAGCAGAGTGGTTGTACATTTATATTTTAAGGGCTGAACGAATCTTATCGGCTTTACCAGCAGAATTCTCTGATGTCATTTACTAAAATTTTGCTGTACATGTACAATAATATGTAAGTCTGAAGCGAATAATAAATATTATTATCGTTGATAAAAGTTATGCAACATCATTAAATTAAATTACTTTAATATAATTACAACTGTTTTAAAACATAAAACATAATCACAACATTACAAAGCTTTATATTACTGCTACTACTGTAATCTAATTTATTTAGAAATATATAAGAAAATCAATACTTTAATTTTTGTTTTTGTCTAAATCTCAAGTCTGAATACTAAATGATATTAATTAGTTTTCTGTTTGGTCGTTTTTATTAAATTTTCTGCTTTTCTTTTCTTTTTTGCTAACTATTTAATTTTATTTTTAGATTTTTTTTTTTGTTGCTTCTGTTTTTCTTTGAATTTTCTCTAATTTTTCTCTTCAAAGTTATCTACTGTTCTCCTCGTATTGACTGTTTTTTTTTATTTTTTAACTTTACAATGATTTTTTTTCTTTAAGTTACAGGCGAACTACCACTATCACGATGGATGTAGCTGTTGCATATTTCTGAACTAAATGTCTTCTGAACTAAATTGTAGTTCTCACATTTCTATTTTCCAAATAGGACGCAAACCATTTGTTTGCTACACTATAAAAATCCATGCTATCCGACATGAAACAATAAAAGTTTGTGTTAAACCATGTCAAAGGCCTTAACATCATCAATAAATAAACCAGCAAAAATTGTAAGAAAACTGGCTCAGAACTCATATCTTGACGGAACCAATATTGGTATTCACTAAGTACATAAAAGCTATTTAATAAACAGTTGGTTGAATGGTCTGTAATTAGTCTAAAGTTGTCTTTAACAGGAATAATGGTGGCCAATTTAAGTGTTGCAGGTTAAAATCCCTGATCAAAGGACAGATTGAGTATATGAGTTAGGACGAGACTGACGAATTTAAAAATTAGTTTTTAAAATACAGCTATACTGAATCCTTCAGTATCAAACGAAATTTTGGTTTTAACGACGTATAGTATATTATAGTATAACAGATATTTTTCATTGTTAGAAACTGAAGTCATAAAACATTTTCGAAAAATAATCTGGAGGTGGTTCGTAATTAGCTGGTGCGTATTATATAATAAAACCTGTAAAAAGTTACAAATAAGTTTATTTGAAGCATTATAACACTGGTAAGAAGTGTACCATTGTCTGATTAAATATTTTGTTTCTCGAAGATACTTTGAGCCTTTTAGTTAAAGTTTTATCCACTTGGTTCCAATTTTTTTAACATTGGCTTACATAAGAAACGATTGATATAATATGGTTCTTTTCATCTTTTTATGTCTACATTTATTTGATCGCAATTTAGCTCGTAGGCTTCACGAAAATTTAAATTATTAGGAAAAGCATCCTACTTTGTTTTATTCTAGTTAAATATAGTAGAGAGTAAGTATAGCATTGCTCTAATATGATGGTCATAGTATTTTGAAATTAATCAAAACAGATCATTTAGATACAGGACAATATTCCAACCTACTTACTGAAGAACTTAGCTTAACAATGAAAAGTGGAGATCCTTTTTTTGACCAAGTTTCATGTTATTATTCAAAGTTAAATAATATGATACAAAAGATCACCGCAGATTCACTCAAGGTGAATAACCTGATAGGTCATTTAATCTAAGACGAAGCACAAAAATGAACGATACCAGTAAGTGATGATGTTATCACTCTTGTAGGAATATTAATCAAAGACTCAGGCCACCAGTAGGTTTCTCGACTTAATATTGCTAACAACATTAGATATTTCTTGCAGAAATACATTTATTGTAGTATCGTGGACATAAAAATACATAAATCTATCGAATCAATTTTTATTGAAGCAACATAAATATCGCCTGAACAAAAGTTGTGTGAAGAAAACGTCATCTAAATTATTACGAAAAACTCCAAAGGTAATTTTGCAGTTAGGTTGCTTTTGAAAGATTTCCCATACAACTAAATTAAGAAAATCACTTAACCGTGGAAAACCCAATGTATGATTCATACGTAAAATGTAATGTCTTCTTTTAAGTTTTTTATAGGTGGTTCTTTATTTTTTGTTATTTGTATGTTGATAGGGAATTATGCAAATATTGAACTGGATTGTGCTATCATTATTTGAGCCGTTTATTTTGAAAGTGGAATAAGTCAATTTTTTAAAAAATTGAGTTAATGTTATACACCATGTTAAAGTATAGTGAACTTTCATATTTTGTGACATTCTTGCGCTTAACTGTAAAATAATTCCTAGAAATAGTGGTTAAAGAATGAATACTAAACGCTATCAATATTTTGTTTATTATGAAAATGGAATAAGTCACATTACGTGCTTGTTCATTCGTGTAATGTCATAGCAACTAATAGTTTGATGGCTATATTATAAATCTAGAAGGCAGTGAAAGCAAAAAATATAACAACAACAACAATTTATTTTTAAGATTTATAAGATTTTAGATTTACTATAAGAGATTCTCCTTATAAAATGTACTACAAAACCACAGTACATAAAATAATAAAGGTATAGGTAATATACTCCGACGTTTCATTTTCGTTCTTTCTTGCGCATCTATGTTAAAAATATTTTAATATGGCGGACATTGTGACCAAACAATTCGTGTTTGTTAGTTTTGCGTAATAATTTTGAGTGTTGTTTTGAGTGAATATAATTAAAATTGTGTGAAAAATTCTACTGACTTTAATTCAAAATAATTAACAATGTATCATGTATCAAATGTTGTCCAACATTTCAGTCACGATCTCCGCCATTGTTGTTGTTGTAATTTTTTGACATCCTGCGCAAAATACTATCTTTACTGTGCTACAAAACATCCTTGGCTAGTGATGCAGAGTTTTATATTTTGGACTTAGCACTAAAAAGGGATGACCAAAAAATGTCGGTTCTATAGAATTACTGCCGTTATACTCAAGTGGGCGACCGGCAAGGTAGAGCAGTAACGAATTACATTTATTTGAATTAGGTCATGAAAATACAAATTACAATTTGTATTTTGTATTTTAATTACTCGTTTTCCAAGTAACAGACCAACAGTATCTTGTATTTTAATTACTTAAATTCTAAGTAATTGTAATTTGTATTTTAATTACATCAGTTTTTGTAATTTATTGTTTACATTTAGATTTGGTTCTAGAGCCATCAGCATAAAACCTTATGTTAATGATCGTTATTTTAATGATATGTTATTTCACTAAACGAATTTCGTCAAATCAAATTTTTCAATTTACAAATGTAAAGTAATTGTAAAGTAAATAATGTAAAGTAAATAATTTACTTGGAAATATTGAATAATGAAAGAAAATACTACTAGATAAACTAGAAGTGAATAATGAATATCATTATAAATGATGAAACAAACGTATAATGAGCATTGAGCATATTATACGTTAGTCGTGGACAAAAGTTGTATTGATTTTTTTCATAACATCAAAACACAAATGTTTAATTATCTCAATTTAACGTTTCATTTTGAATGTTAATTAATTAAAGTAAAATTAGCTTACACAGAAATAGGGCTGTGTGAATGTCGTGAAGAAGAAAAATGGTAAGAGAATTTGGATGTTTTAGTAAAATTCGCTAATACAACAAGTACAGTACATTCTGTATATTTAGATGTAAAATTTTGGTACAATCAGTCCAGTCGCCGCGGCCTAATGAGACGATTGATTTTTTCAAAATCATAAGCTCATCAGTACGAAACTGGACTAATTCTCTTACAATCTTCGGAATATATTAACATCATATACATTATAATTATCTCAATATTAAGAAAACATGACTTATTCCACTTTCAAAATAAACGATTCATTTCGTCAAACAACTTCAGTTCAGAGTTTAATTTTGGATAAAAAACATAACCAAAAATGGCGCAACGCCATTATTCATATTATTTATAGGTTGTTTTGAAGTGAATAATGGATAAACTTGAATAATATCATTCAGGGTGCGATAAATGGTTAAAATTTAGTTCGATTATTGTTTAAATAAAATTATATTGTATGTAAATGACGCATGTATGATTAAACACTCATTGGGCAAAAGTGCATAATTTTGAATTCGTGCATTTTTTCCAATAACTGCTCATTGTATGATTTAAAATACATAATCTTTTTAGATTAAACTGTGAGCGTGATACAGAACAACTTTTAAAATATTTCGAAGAGCTTACTGACGACGACTTGGAGGGTGTAAAATAATTGGTGCCCTAAAACTGTATTTACAATTTCGCGCACAAATATAAAGTTAATTAATTATCTTTTATAGTAGCTAAATTGATTTCTCACTGACTAAACGTATTATAAATTTCATCTGTGGCATTAAGAACTCCGAAAAATTCGATTATTCGGAGAGCGCTCGTCCCCGAAGGTTCGGGATAAAAGAAGTTCGACTGTATTATATACTTACTTAATGTTTTACTTCAAAACTGGAAAATGATTTTCGTCGTTCTGTTGTAGATGAAATCATTGCGCAGGATATGTCGCCGTTGGGATTATTCAAGATTATTTTCACCGAAGATTTTATAAACCATATTTGCGCAGAAATAACCAAATACGCTAATTTAAAAGGTGACTTGAATTTTACGGTTCCAGCTGATGAAATGTATACATTTATCGGGATCCTCTTGCTATCCGGCTACAACAATCTGCCATCCAAACGGATGTTTTGGGAACACAAGAGGATACTTTTAATTTACTTTGGTCTAGAAATAAATTCTAGAAAATTTTAAGGTTTATCCATTTCAATGACAATGCTAAAATTGACCCAAGCCATAAATGTTCAACCATTGATTGAGGGTTTCAATAAAACATTTCTGGAATTAGCTCAGCCTCTCGGGCTCAATTTTTCCATTGATGAAGCGATGGAGCCTTGTTTTGGAAGGTCTAGTATAAAGCAGTTCATAAGAGGGAAATCAATTCGCTTCGGCTTTAAAATTTGGTGTCTTACTTCATGCGACGGTTATTTATTAAAATTTGTTCCTTATACAGATAAGATTATAAAACTTTGTGTTGAATAACACTATTCAACTTACATCATCTATAATATGATTTTCATCATCTATAATATGATCACTAGGCCAAAGTGTGGTTCAGCGTTTATCGGATGGAGTAGTTCCCAAAAATGGAACAATTTAAATAAATAATTTCGATTCGAGAAAGCTCGGCTTAAAGACATGAAAAAATTTGCAAAAGGAACCTTCCATGTATTAATCGACAAAGAAAACGGAATTACCCTTATCCGCTGGAAAGATAATAGTCAGGTTCTTGTAGTATCTAACTTGATTGATGGCGAGATCAATTTTACCGCCACTTCTTGCACTCGCTACAGTTCTGTGGAAGAGACAAAAATGTTGGTTCCACAGCCAACGTTAGTAAGGTTGTATAATCAGGGCGTGGGAGTGGTGGACATGGAGTGGTTTATCGTTATTGCACTTTTCTTGCAGAATTTGAACAATAAGACCGCACAAATTCCAAGCAAAAGATGTGGTCCTCGATATCACAATCCGATAATTCGATATGATGGTTTAAATCATCTTGTTGAAATAAGTAACACACATAAGCGGTGCGGCGAGTGTGGAAAATGCAATATTGGTTTGCGCCCAACAACGGTCTGTTTCAAACAGTACCATATTTCCTAATATTCTTCACTGACGTTTAAAACTGAATATTATTTGTATTTCAGTAACTTTGCAATTATTATTTATTTTAATTATATTTTGTATTATTAAAGTACCTGAATTACTTGATATATGAAATTATGATTTTAAAATATAATGTGAATTAAACGTACAAAATTTGAATTTTTATTTTACCTTCATGTCTGCCCAATGCATGATACATCATATATGCTCCAGCGCCAGTCCCTCTTGATCAATCTGGTCCAAAGTTGGAAAATACGTTTATTATGTTCATATAATTAGCTGATAAAATTTTATTGAAATCGGCATGGTGGAACACAGTGTGAGTTTTGCTTGGATAATATTAAATCAACAGTTAGGTAGAATGGAACCCGCTTTAACCGGAATACATAGATTTACGATCTACATGAAAGAAATTCCTTCGGCGCATATTAGGAATGACTCTTTCTACTCAATAATGGAGGGACCATAAGCAGACTATTAAACTTGTTTTTTCGACGAACATTGAGTTATTTTTTCATCTGGCATAGACGAAATGAACATTGTTAAGCGTACAAAATTACAAACATAGAAAAGGAGATTACATATTTACTGTGGAGACCACAGATATCGTCATCGTCCTCATCGATCGTAGTCAGTTGATAAAAAATTACTTTTGCAGCCCTCCATAATTGGAATTCAATCTCAGCTTTTAAGTTCATCAATTAAATAAGTGTATTGAGGACTACGTTGGAGCAACAAGTACAAAATGCCAAATTAATTAGAAAAGCAATGATAAATTAGGGTTTTCCTTTCTATATTTTTAATTTTTATTTATTTTCCAGATATCCAGATTTTCGAATAAATTTTCAGCCGGGATAAGCACAAAAATATCGAGCAAAACTATTTATTAATCACATGTCATAACTGGAGGAAATAAAATTGCCCAAACGAAAGCTTTACAATAATTCATCACAGCAATTTTGCCTACTTATCGGGTAAAATTCTTGTTACCAAGTGATTACCACTTTGATTACAAAATGTTCCTGGATTGGACTTATTTTAATTCTGATTAAAGGTGTGATTACAAAATGAAAAATTCTGTCCGAATCCGGAATGACTTTCGAACCGTTGGAGTCACTCGCTCGAGTTAACTTCAGTGGATTTTAAATTTAGACTAATTTAGAAACTTGAACCACACTGCAGAAGTTAGCTCAATTTCACTGCTGTCACTAGTCAAGCCGCTTATGCAGCAGTAAATTATTATAAGCTGAATGGCAGCAAAAATTAAAAACCAAGGTTAAACTAATGAAACAGCAAACCTTGGAGCATCTGGAACTGAGTGGTGGAGTCGTTCAATGAAACAGTTTGAGGAAGATGACTTTTTAATCAAACCTTTCGGATATTAGTAGCGAGTACATAGAGGCATGTAGTTCAATACTGATTCTACTTGACATAAGAGTGTGTTATACTGTTCATAGGTAAGTATTGACTGCCCGTGCTTCTGCGTAAGTGAGTTTTCGTTGATTAGATTCTCGCTTCGTATAAACCTCCCATATGACTGGCCGTTGGACACATGCATTTCCAGGTGGTATAATGTGCTGAAAGGTACTATTTATTTTGTCGTTGTGTTCCTGCGACTTATATTGTTTGACCAGCTATCGGAGTTCTCTATCAGCACCTACAAAATTACTACCGTTATCGCTATAAATAGTTATCGGGTAATCTCTTATAGCAGTAAATTGTCGAATGCAGACAAATAAAGCAATGTAAGCTTTCTGTATTTTTTCATTGCGTATTGTAGATATCTCCAACTACATTGACCCTGCATAATCTACGCCGAAGTTTTCAAATTCACGTTTTGGATCTACTAACCGTGCTGGTGGCAAAGTACCCATCAACTGCATGGCTGCTTTCGCTTTCAATTTTAAGCATATAATGTATTTATGTTGATTTCGACCTCCTAGGATCCAATATTGTTGCTTTAAATAAAACAGCATCAACGATACGCCATCATGTAACGTGTATTGGTGTACATCGGCGATGATCAATCCGGTTACGTGATGATCTTCTGGTTGAATAACAATATGCTTGCTAGTATATGGAATACTGGAATTTTTGCAATCTACCCTCAAATTAAATTAGATTTGTTTCGTTAAAAATGGATGCAGTGATGCAATTTTGCTCTTAGAGACGAGACGGTACGATTCGACCAGCTTTTAATTGTTGGATCTCCTCCCGGAATGGATGATTTTGAGCTTGCTTATGAAACGTTAGCTGTGTGTTTCTTTCTAATGTTCGACTACAATTTACGAATGTATCTAAAAATATAAACAAAAATTCTGAATAATTTTCGCCACAATGAATATCTCAGTATGACTTCAGTCAGATAAGTTTCATGATTTGCTGCTTGTGTAGCGAGCGTGAATAACTGATTCCATCTTTCATTAATGGATGATTCGCGAGTTTGATATGTGATTCTAACGTTTCGCCAGGTATCAGCATCTGATTTCAAAAAATCTGGACCATTCCACCAAATGTTGAGGATTTTAGCGTCCGATGGATTAATCCCCGAGAAGCGTGGTCTGCCGGATTTTCCTTAAAACTGATTTGTCTTCATTGATATGGTGGCAATATGGTATTCATTTCAGCAGTTCTCTTCCCTATGAAAGTTTTCCATTTTCGTGGTGCACTCAATGCAATACAGTAGTCAAGTCGGTCCATGCGAATATTGCAACTTCCGGTATGTTCATCGATGTAACAACAGATTTGATGAGTTTGGTTAATAGGAACGCTCCGCACAGTTCTAACCTCGGTATGGAAAGTTGTGTTATAGGAGCACCTTCTGGTTTTTACAGCTACCAGTCACGTGATACAATTCCCCGTTTCATTTTTCGACCTGAAATAGCTTGCAGCTGCATACGCCTATTCGGATGCATCACTGAATCTATGGATCACAATTTCTGACGTTGTCCATTCTGAACCATCGAAGACGACTATCAATTTGGTTTTCTCGTTTGACTCCTTCACTACTGCACGATGATGAAGATAGCAGATGTTTTGGTTCTTATGGAGTTGTCCGGTTGGAATATGCTTCATGTGGCTAAGGTTAATGTATTCGTTCATGAATTGCAAATATTGCTGGTGCACCGTAGGATTATTTTCGAACTTCCGTCGCCATCAATCGCGAAGTTGTAGCTTGCAGACAAGAATTTGGATCAAACGGTAAATTTACTACGTACCGTCCTTCATTCCGTTCGAGAGAATGTCTTCATGAAATGACTTTCTAGTAAATGGTCTTACTAAGAAACTATCGGTTAGGCTTCGCTTTCAAATTTCTACAAATGATCCATCCAATAATTTTGTTTTGAACGATCACCTTGTTATCTCGCTTATTTTTTTCTGGAGAGAGGATTTCAAAAAATTCCCCAGCAACAGCAATGATATCTATCCGTGAAGGTTGCGTGAAATCAGGATCAGCCAACGGCAGGTGCTTGATGCGCTGATGATCATTTTCATTGGTTGAGTATTCCGGTGTGTATGCTGTTACATTCGTAATCATTAAGGCTTGGCATTCGAGAGTTTTGCCATATAGTTAAGCCTAGATTTAATGTGTAAAACTATACACTGCCTTTGGCATATCCAGCTCCAGCACCTGCAAGACCATTTATAGGTATTTCTGCATGATTCCATGGTATTTGAAGTTTCTGCGCTAAACTGTCAGTTATCAAAGTAATTTGAGAGCCTGAATCGAGTAGAGCTCGGCATGGTTGAGAGACTCCAAGCTTGTCCATCAACAAAACTATTGCTGTTGGTAATAATGATGTTCGATTTTCCACTATGTTATCCTGGGTATATTGGTTGACTGAGTGACCAGATAACTTGATGCTGTTTTTTCGCTTCTTTGCAGTGGATTGCTTGGTTGACATGTTTATGTACTGCTTGTTGGCTGGATAACAGTGTTAATTGAGGTAAAACACGGTGAAAGGCTGGTTGGTGTTGTGATTAGTAACGCTTGGTTTAGAAGAATAAAATTGTTTGTTTCACTGCTTAATATAAACATTATCCTTATGCTCAAATATCGTAACGTGTAATTAAATGGACATCTGTTAATTCATTTATGGCTGCTTGCTATACACAGCATGAGCACAACATTTCAGTCATACATAAAATATTTTTGTTTCTTTAAATGTGTAACACAAACACCACCACCATAACAATATATGAACAACACCGCCTTCACCAACAACAATAGCATAAGAAAATAAAAAAACCGAATGAAAAAATAATTAAGATGAATGAAAATTGATGTTGTTATTATTATTCAGTTGAGATTTTGAAACAATACGAGATGAAAATAAGAAAAGCACAAAATACCAGCAACAATAAAAACTAAGCAAAACTAAGACGAAGAGGCAAGGAATTTCTTTTGTATATTGTATTATTTGGTTGTTCTTGTTGTTCTCTATAGCTAAAACAATTTTTTTTTTCTTGATAAGTTGCATTAAAATTTGTTTGGAAAATTTTCAAATTAAATCGAATAACAAAAGATTTTTTTTTTTTTGCACTTAGTTTTGAAAGCGAGCTTTTACTACTCTCTACTAAATAAATTTCTTTGCGAAGAATTTTCTGTTTTGTTTTATTTAATATATCGCATAATTAGGTTATGTGTTACTAGAATATGAACTTTATGTATTATTATGTATGATGCAATTGTTGTTTAACATTTAATCAGCATCATTTGTACCACTTGTACACAACAAACATAAATGTGTGAATGATATGTTATGTATGTACTATGCTGTTTTATTATACATAATTGCAATGTTTTACTTAAAATGAAAATGTTTTGGTGGGTTGTAAAGTTCATGATTAACCTGAAATTTGGGGTTTTTGTGTTTTTGATATGTTTTGATGATTATACAAATTTGAAGTTAATAATGTATACGCTTTAAATAGCTAAACGAAACGTGAGTGGAATTCTAAATGGTTACGTATTTTTTTGTAACGTGATGGTATAAATCAGGCACGGGAGTCACCGTCAGCCAATAAAATAAAATGTATAACAATAAAAATAAAATCGCATGATGAGAAACATCTTAATCAAATATTCGTAGCGTATTATCATGGTTATCATTCATACACAATCATTTGTCATCTATTATGCGTCATAAGATTATGAAAAACCAAGGTCAAAGTTATATGAAGAGATACGTGGATTTTGTTGAATTTTATGTTGTAAAAAAAATAGGCTTAAGTGTCACAGAATCAGAAATACATTGGAAGGTCAACCTTATAAACTATATCCAGCAAAATAATAATTACGACACTTTAAATATAGAATTTAAAACGGAAGGCAAAAGACGTAGTATATGGGATAACTCCAATGGTCAAAGCTTAAGATTCGTTCACGCAGACACCCGGTTTGTAATTACGTTACCTCTAGTACAATATAGTCGCTTGATTGTACTGTACTACTACTTAAATTGCTTTTCCTTTTCACTTAGAAACGGAATAATAATGTTTGCATGTGGTAGGGTCATGAATTAAATTTGCGTCATGAATTAAATTAAAAATGCGAAAGAAAAACTTATGTTTCCAAAAAGTTGTTGGCAAAATGCTTCGGTTACCTTCTCCTAAAAACACATTATGATTAGGCATATTTATGAACCAATATCGCCAACATTTAATAGGAGTTCAATCGCCCAAACCTTAAATGAAGAATAATCCAAAAATTGTTTTTCACATTTTTGGGGTGTTTTTCATTTTTCAGTTTGAAGCGAGTTGGTTTGGTGACTTAGTGAAGTTAAATTTATTTGTTAAAACTAAGGGATATGAAATTTCAATTATCTGATAAACTGGTGTAATTTTACCTTGATTTACTTAATCATTGATGACAAGCCAATTTTCCTTAATTTTTCGGCCAGTCTCTAAACTTCTGACAACAGTTGACTCGAATTTACTTTGATACGTTGCTTTTCTAAGCGGGTATTATTATAAAATTATTTTTCAAAAATCAGAATTATATAGAAGAATGCTGATTTCTTATCCAAAACACCTGTTAAAAATAATGATAATACACAAGCACAATTTGTAATAAAAATTGTTTTTATTGATTACTAATAAAACAGTATTTGTATTTTATAACTCTTTAACTTTAATTTAAACATCAAGTAATTTTTATGTAATTTTCCTACTTTCTTTAGGTGAGTTTTGCGCAGTATTTTTAAGAGTTATTTCCCCATTTTAAAACAAAACCATGCTAAGTATGCAAAATAACCAATAAAGTGACTTACGAGCTTTCAAAAATCGCAAACAGAATTAAAATCAAGCCCATAAATTGGGAGATATGATGAAAAATGTGAAAAGGAATCACCAACATTGAAAATTGAAAACGTAATAACTTGCAAAGAGTTAGTCCCCCACTTTAAAAGATTTTTTGCGATAATTTTACAAAATATTCCCAATTTTCCGGCCGGTCACTTACCGACGAAACATATTTTATATTATAATCGGAAATCACCTGATTATCAGTCACAATCATTTGGTGTGTTATTAATTTTTATCAGAAATATTCATAAGCTATACTAAATTTACATGTGGTAACTAAACAAACAAGAAGTCATCTTCCAAGGCAGCGTCGTGTCACTCAACTCAAAAAACACAAAAAAACAAATTGGTAGAAAAGTTTCGACATTATTTCTAAATTCCCATAGAATTTTGAATAAATATTCGCGGAGAGTGTGTTGTGTTAAATACTAATTTCGATATATTACACATACCGGGTAGTGCATGGCAAGAGCTTATAATTTACAAGAAGGCTTTAGCTAATATCACAAAAACGGTACGTAAAAATAAAAAAAAATCTTATGTGCGCCTTAAATTACGAACTTTGCTTAAAAATAATACCCGAGTTCAAGGGCAATCCGTCGGAACTTCATCGATTTGTTTCTTAAAGCTAGGGTATCTGGTAAGGCTTATTACGTTATTAAATTTGAAAAATAGAAAACGTGGGAAACTTTAAAAAAGATTTCATTAAACAATTTGGTATGCTGAAATTTCCTGAACTATTACAACTTAAATTAGTTACTATTAAACAAAATAAAAATGAAAGTGTCAGGGATAATGGCAATAGAACCAAAACATTACTCTCACAATCAGACGAATCGTCAATTTTAGAACAAGAGAAAAATGCTAAAATATTACTAAAAGCTTTTCAGGAAGGATTACTCGATCCATCAAAATTATAATAAAACCTTATAGAGTCACTTCTTTGAATGATCTAATAAACAAGGAATGTGAAGAATAATCAACTTTAAAAAATTCAAAGAAAAGGAATTAACCTTTTTCAGCGCTAAAATTGACTGTTAGTTGTAAATTTGTGAGAAGGCTAATCATGCGGTGAACGTCGGTTTCGAAAGAATACCAAACAGTTCCACGGATTTTAATAAAGTTTCTCCTCGCAAACATCAAATTTTAGATCGGTGAACAATTATAAATGTGTATGTGCTTATAGTAAGAAAAGCTGCCGACGAACAGAAAAATCTAATTAGTCAAAACAATCTTGCAAACTCTGAACAAGTAAATCGGGAAACTTAACTAATCTCGAAAATTATCGAAACACTCCAAATCGACTCCAAAACCTAGAGAGCGTTTAATAATTCTAAAAAATAACCAACAAATTAAGCACACAAATTCCAAATGCATTTCCATTGAAAAACTACTAACCCTTTGGAACCAACAAAGTCACCTTTAATTAGATTATTGAATTCAAAAAATTTTAAGGTTTGCTACCTATTCTAAGATTGATAAACTATTAGTTTTTGTAGGAAATTTGGGCAGGTTCTCATCGCCATGTATTAACATCTATAAACGATATTCCTTATAAACTGTTTGTTAATTTAGACTTAGATGTTTCATCTTGTGGAACCTTAATATTCCTGGTGGATACGAGTGCTGACATTACATTGGTAAAAAACCATTGTTTGAGAGGTGGTGTTTTTTGTTACGAGAGTGATAAATGTAAACTCAAAGGCATCCCAACTACTTTAAAGGAAACACTTGCGCATTACCGAGCAATAATAACTTTCTGTTATTCCCTATTTCATGCGATGAAATTATAGGGAATGACTTTTTTGTTATTTAAATCAAATATTGGTTATCATTCCAAACATATTCTATGAACTATAAACATTAAAAATGTGTTCAGCAGCTCCTGCTCCACCACGATCGCACAGAATAGTTCAATTATATTCTGATCTCGAAAATGCGAGTGACCACATATGATTATCACAAGAAATTGAGCCTGGTATATTTATTGGCAATACTTTCACACAAATTATTAATAATTCTTCTTTTGTTACAATTATGAAAATGAATTTATTTTACCTTATTAGAAGTATATATGTAACTTAAACACCTGGTCAAACCATTTAACGAACCGTCTTGCGAAACTTGAATCAGAAATTGAAAACTGAAGCCTCCATTATCAACATTTATATGTCGTGAATATAACGATATCTTTTATTTAGAAGGAGATACACTCACAACTATCAGCAAAATTGAACAAAAGAATCCGCCTTAAAGACTTCCGCAATCTACCAAAATAGAGGTGAACAAGCAAGTTGCTAAGATGTTAGAAGATGACGTAATTGAGAAGAGCCCAAGCCCCTGAAATTTTCCTTTACTGTGCGTGCCAAAAAAATCTATCAATGGCGAAAAGAAATTACAATTTCAGATGTTTTCCCTTTGCCCAATATTACGGAAATATTGGATCAATTGGGAAAGGCTGTTTATTTTACTATGCTCGACTTGGCTAATGGTTATCACCAGGTGCCTCTGCGTCCTTTAGATAGGGAGAAGACTGCATTCAGTGCATCCACCGGACATTATTAGTTCAAAATAATGTCTTTTGTGTTGAAGGGAGCTCCCTTAACATTCCATAGATTGATGAAAATGTTCTCAGTAGCCTGAATGGAATTCAGTGCTTTATTTATTTGGGCGATGTAGTTGAGCATGACGTAAATTTAATAGACAACAACTTTAAATTAAGAATAATTTTTACAACTTTTTTACAACTTCGATTCCTCTTTTTTGCAAAATTCTGTAGATTCTATTTATATACATACGATGACTATACACTTCACAACTTTAGTTTAGGTTACAGCAATTTCATCGAATTGCAAAGAAAAATATTTTGCAGTATAAGCTAAATATAGAAGATTTAGTTTTCCTTAAGGATGATGTCCTTAGAAAGGGAGAGCTTTCTTTAATCTGGTTAGGGCCATACACTGAAGTGGAAAAATCGACCAAAGAAAACACTACTATCCGTTTAGGTAAATCATAAAAACAGTACACAACAATGGGATAAAATTATTTAAATGAGTATGCCGCAAATTGCCAAAACTTTCCCAAACAACTGTATAAAAAAACCGACGAGTTTGTATCCGAGACACGATCTGTTAACGTATAAATACGTACAATTGAGAAAACTTTATTTGTACAGTTTAATACCGGGTTTCCATCGTCAATAGTATAATAGCAAAATAGTACAATATTACTACATATACTATTTTACTTTAGCGTATTTCCATCATTTAGTGTGAAGCTAAAATCATTTTAAATTTTTGTATGGGAACTTGGGTGCAATTCATTATTTTGTTAGCGATAAATTATTAATACACATATATAATGCATATACTCGACGAATATTACTGCTAAAATTACCGTTTGCTACCTAATTTATTTTTGATAGCTAGTATGTAGTAATGTAGTATGTATATTGAAATATTATAATAAACTATTATACAACTTCATTAAACAACTTCGGGTTTCCATCGTCATATTATAATACTCTTATGCTATTATGCTATGACGATGGAAGCTCGGTAGAAGTGAAATAACAATTTAGACATTTTCTTTATGCTTTAGGCTGTATCAGCCTAAACGTTGATTACCTGTTGTACAAACTTTTATTATTTTATTATATTTATTTATTTATTTTATCAATTGGGCAGCAACCAGGTTAAACCCAATAATATGCTGCCACATTAACCAGCTGTGATTTTTTCATTACCCGCCGGGAATCGAAGTCGGGACCTCTGGAGCTTAAAGCAAGCATACTAACCACTGTACCTCCGGGGCAGCAAATATTGTTTTTACAATACTGTAATAATAATTGTAATACGTTATTGTTTATTCAATACTAAATTTTATATTTCTCAGTTCGTCATGCCACAATTAGATGCCATTTAAAAAAAAAAAAAAAAAAAAAAATTGGGTGTATCCGCCGACTCCTCGGACAACACTTTTCCCACAAAACGTCCGTTAAAGATCACCAAACCAACCATTTATATTTTACAAACATTTGCAATATAACAATTGGTCACGACAATATAAATCTTCTACTCTCATGCCGCTAAATCACAGAAGGAGCGCCCCGAAATCTTGCATTACAAAACTTTACAAGTGAAAAATCTTGCATTTTTTAAAAAACATGCAAATCAAAATCTTGCAAACCCAAATCTTGCAGTTACAAAATCTTGCAAGTACAAAATCTTGCAAATACAATATCTTAGGCATTTAAAAAATTTAGCAGTTTTAGTATCTGTACCTGTCTTTAGTATCTAACATAATATTTATTGCGTATTCATAAAAGTTCAATATAATTAAAAAAAATAAAATAAAAAAAATTGTGCAGATATCGATTCGGATAACTATGCGTCAAGAAATACGGCTAATATTAGAGTTAGAATGGAAATCTCCATTTTTCGAAATATTTCAACAAAATATTCTGGATAAAGAAGATTTAATCTTCATTTTCCAGAATTTAAATTTTCGTTTCTGATTAATGAAGATTTAATATTAAAATTAAAATAGAAACTTTCATTTACCAGAATATCTCAACATAACATTCTGGCTAAGAATATTTAATCCCGGACATTTGATTTTTGATATCTCAAGCAAAATTCTGCTGTATAATTATCATTATACAGTATAATTTTGTCAATGCGATTTGTTATCTTGCATAACAATTTCCCGTACATTTATAGAATTGCGCGCGCGATTCTATAAATGTACGGGAAATTGTTACGCAAGATTTTGTAATGCAAGATTTTGAAATGCAAGATTTTGTAATGCAAGATTTTGTAATGCAACATTTTGTAATGCAATATTTTGTAATGCAACATTTTGTAATGTAAGATTAAAGGGCTAACCCAATCACAGACTCATAAATAAGCTTACAAGGGAACCATTTGTACTGTCAAATTCAAAAAATTATAAAAACTATTTTAAGTTGTAGTACTCTGTGAGACAATAACGAAACTATTTTTTTTATCCGCAACCAAACCTTTTTTATCAAAAAAAGTGGAGTAGAAGTCGAGATATAACCAAACAACCGTTTTTTAAGGTTAAATAAAGTGGTGGTTAACACCTAAAAATTGGTTTTGGTTGCCGATAATAAAAGGGTTCCGTTAATGTCTCACAGGGTACTACAGCTTAGAAGAGTTTTTATAATTTTTTTGAATTTGACAGCACAAAAAGTTCCCTTGTTAGATTACTTAGAACTGAACTTTAACAATTAGATCCATTTAATCTCCAGTATACACGTCTAGAGAGCATTCACAATGTTCAAAATTTCTTTTCTGAAAATTTGTGCCGTTTCACAATATTATGTGAGCCCAGTGATTGGCATCACTGTGGACCATTCTATAATACAAAATCAGAATGAAAGTTAATTATCTTATCGTTAAAGTGTTACGCTACGTTAAGCGTTTGTTCTTTATTTTTACTTCCAGAATTTTATGTTCCACATGTCGACCGCAAAATTTGACATACACAACATTAAATGGCTGCTCATCTGATGTCTTCCTTCTATACGCCTATTCGATTTCGATTCACTCATTTGTTTGTAATGTTCAAAATGATTTCATTAAAATTTTGATTTACAGATGAAGCAACTCCAACTAATTCAATTGAATTCCCGTATTTTTGTTGTTCCGAAAATTCTAATCATTTTCTAAATCAATCATCATCTTCTAATCATTTCTGAGCATTGTTTTACTTAAGTAATCTCCGGTAACACCTTAATAAGGATGGAATTTTCATACTCATAAATTGGTTAAAGGCAAAATAGACGAACTCCTATAAGAGCCCGGAAACCCACTTGCCAAACTTTATTGCTATTAACACAAATAAATTTGAAAATAGATGATCAACAGAGAGAAGGAATGCATTTGGAAAAAGATGAAGCAAATTTAAATCACACGCTTGATCTATCCGTACATATATTGTTATGTAATGATGAATTATTGTACACGAATTTTTTTTTCTAATATGGTACCATTATGTTTCATTAATAATGTTAGGATGTAACTAATGTTATTAACTAACTTTATGAAGAAAATAATTTTGAAACAGTACTACATTTTATTCTAATTTGAAATTTGAGGCGGCTCCAAATTAAACTGAAAAGCTTAATGTAGGAAACAAATTCACTAATAGTGTCCACTTCAAAGGAGAATTGTTGAACAGACAAACATACAAATGGCCCTAAAAATATTGGTTTGCTTTGATCAATTGATAATCATAACAGTTAAAATAATATCCGGTCAATTTGCAGCCCTCATACCGCAAGCACACAATAATAAACCATTTACTTGATATTATGCAAACATTAAATTTGATTATCCCAAATATCATGTTGGAACATATAATATGTATATCACCATTTCACACAATCCTCGCATTGTGGAAACTAGGTCATTCCGTTTTTCGATTTTTTTGTTATGAAAGCTGGACGGCAAAAATAAATCTAAAAAAACAACCCCAATATACAGGAAAATATTATTAAAACGGTCATTAACATGCAATGTTATTCCACGCTGTGATTGCCTGTGTACACACATTCAAATTTCTATATAAATTAATAATAACATTAGACCACCAACCAGCCCCAAATGCATATACTATACAATATACATGTTCATTGTGCTACAGACAGATATTTTGTATACGGGAAAATGTTCCGTATCGATTCTCGATTCCACTTTATATGAGTATGAACAAAAATAAAATATACCTTTGGCAACACCAAAATAGGACATAGTCATTATCAACGACATTGTTGTTATCATGCAAACAAACATGTATGTATGTATATAAAGTGTTTTTTTTTTAAATATTTCTGTTCGCTTAAATTTTTGTTAAGCTTTCAATGCCACACCATATGCAATTATTGCGTCTGACTCGACCAAAATTTTGTAGGTACATAATAAAAACGAAAAATTGTAAATGAAAATATCAAAAATAACATATAGCATAGGTATGTCTTATGCTTTTATGCAACACAATACACTAACTTGTGACACGAATATTCCCGTATGGTAGAATAAATATTCTTGCATAACCTTTACAGAATCGCTTGAAGAGACTCTAATTTCTTATTTAGCAGAATTTTAATTGAACGCAATTTATTAAGAAATTAAAAGAATAAATCAAGCGAAATGAATCATGCACGAGTTATCTGAATATATCCGTATTTATTTTCAACATAGATAGAAATGAAGACTATTACTTAATTTGATTACAATGTTTCAAGTTTTTGTTGCCTAGCTGTCTAATTGCTAAAATTATGATGTGCATATGGAAGCACGTACAGGATATTCGTAATTAAAGATTTTTTCGGTCGAATAACTGAGTTATTTAATATAAAACCACGATTGTAGGAAGAGTCGGTTACAGCGAACAGCTATAAAACACAATCGTATTTTTATTATCTAAAGATGTTTATATGAACTGCCAACCTGTTAAACCAATTAATTATTGGTCAGCCAATTAAATTCCAGAATATTCAACGATGTTTTCAAAGCACGTGTGTTTATACTACAATATGTAGCATCCAATCTAGTATTATATAAAATTACTGAAAAATTTGGCGATGTGTCGTTTTTAACGAAGTTGTTTAACCACATTTAGTCATTCCAATTTTCCTGGACATGATTAAAAAAAGGTAGAGTGGCGTGAAAGGTATCAGAGACAGCTTATACGGAAAACATGCTAAAAAACTGGCAAGACGATCTTAGCGTTATAAATTGAAAGTAATTTAAAAATTATAGGAAGCCTTGGACAAAATCGGTTTGATTTAGTGAATTTTATATCAATAACGCAAAACACGTGCTTGAATTTATAATTCATATATACATTGCAGTCCGCTTATTTTAGCGAATTTTATGTATAGGTATAAGTTGAAATGGCTGAGATAAGCTCGACGCGAATGACGTTACTAATAAAACAAAATGGTTAAACTTTGAAATTTAGTAACTAAACAACAACAAAAAATTAAAATTAAAACATCTTTTTGTTAACCGCGTCTGAGTTGCGCTAAGAATGATTGCTTTAGTGTACATTTTCATGGTTTAAATAATTTTTTTATACCTAGTCGCGTCAGCCGCGTCGAGTTTATCTCAGCCATTCATGCAAATAATATATCTATATATGAATAAATCAGCAAATGCTGCTTTAAAAATCTTCGTAATTGCGTTAAAATTCATTTTAATGAAATCATTACTTTACAATTTAATAGTAACTTATTTTACATGAATCGTAATGCAAGGCTTGTATTGAAAATTAACGTTGATTTTTGAACTGTGTACAAATTATCTAATGGTTTTTGGAAAATTGAATTTCCTTAGATTTACCAAGGGAAATTTGAACTGCATTTTATCTTAGCCATTGACAATACACATCAATGCAATCCATCTTCAGATAAAAAACTCTAGTGCCTGATTGTATGCAAATTTTCTTGAAACTTGAATTGATATTATTTCAAGCGATAGCTATTGATAAATCACATAAAAACTATTATTCTTCAGATATGCACTCTAGGGCTGATTTTATTCCAATTTTTTCGATTCTCCCAGGTTTCTGATATTTTCCCCGAGTAGGTGGAAAAATAATTTTCACTTAACACTATTTACAGAAGTTTACATTGCAATCCATGTATTCTATTTACTTTCGGCTGACAGCCGATGCTAATAATAATAATACTATTGTACTTTTGGTTAGACACTTTTGGCTAACTTTAACAATATGCGTTTTGCTCGCTGAACAACGAAAAGAAAAACCGAGTTCTGTTTTCTTTAAATCTTTTGGTTCTTGACCGAATGTATAGCATACAATATTATTTTCAATTTAAAAAATTCAAAAAATTATTTAATTAATAAAATTTTCTTCGGTTAGTTTTCGTAAAACATCCACTTTCTTTCCATGTAAGTCTCATGGTTGGATACCGGAAATTGAGCTAATGGCATTTTTATTTTCGCCAGCCAGTTGCTCTAGCCATGGAATGGTCAGAGCACTAATAGGAATAACCAGAACAACCATCGCAGAAATAATTTATAAACTGCTAAATTTTATGGTAGATCACATTATGTCACATGCAATAAAACTTCCAAAACCAAGTGAACGACGAAATCGGCGGAACCCATATTAGTATTTTGTAGCCAGCAAATTTACATGATATATAAACAGGAAATTGGATTACTCCATCCAATGCCAGGCAATTTACGATGCTAATTTGTAATTTTTGAGCATTTGTGACAGTTATCTGGTCTCTATTCATGACACTCGAGTACTTTAAAACAGCCAAATTTACATAAATAATTATATTCACCTCCTCCATTCATCATTTTGGTGGCAGGGTACCCTTGTAGATTATTTATTTATTACCAGCACTAACAAATAGCATAGGTTACAATACTAATAGAATATGTACAATATATAAAAAAAAAGTGTTACAAATTATCATTATACTTTTTACACTTTCTGCCGTAGGCACATGGCGAAACACACTTAATACACACATTTTTAAAATTTTTTTAAAAACACTTGTTAAATATTTTGCAAAATTACAAAAGGTTTAAAAAATCACTCGATCGATTTCGGCTTATTAGGACATCATCAGGAGTATCTACTAAACTGTAAAAATAAAAATGTAGTTAATAGTTGGAAAAGCAAAAAGTGAAACCAAAATATACCAATAAAAAAATGTGGGAGTGGTAAACAATAAAATTGGTGACAGCAATAAACATTAAAAAATAAAAATTAAAAGGGGGGTGAGTTAAACACAGGTATATGATTATTGATTAGTCAACGGTCGAATAACAAATCGAATTATCGATAAGTCGAATTATCATTATGTTGAATACGACTCTTAAAAAGTTCGCATGAAATATTAAAATCAAAAAATTCTGATTATTTGTTAAAATATTTCTTGGTACGCGCGACCGGTTCATCAAGTCCATAATTCATAATATAATAATCCATAATTAACTGTCGTGGACGAAGACTTCTCGTAGGAACGTAAAATGAATATAAGTCAAGCAATACCGGACAATCAATCTTAGCACAAATTACGTCACGAGCAAACACTGCATGAATCACCTCCCTTCTGAATTCAAGGATACGAAGGTTCAAAAGTGTACAACGACCAACATAAGAGGATGAACTAAATTCGGCATTTGATCTCGGAAGTCTTCGGAGGATGCTAAATTCAAATAATAAGTTTTTTTTTAATCCGTTCAATACGATCGCTAAAAATTTGATAACTTGAACTCCAAATAACTACAGCGTATAACTCAATTTAAACGGAATCAGTGCATCATTCCAAACCAATTAAGATTCAACAAAAAGCATTCCAAAGCCAGACGCGCCGTTGAACATGCTTTTGGCCAAGTAAAAATTAGACAGACAAATATTTTAAAAAAATCACTGGAGTTGAAAATAGGAAATTATGTTGAAATTGTGGCAGCTTGCTGAATATTTCATAATGCTTGCATTAGACCAGAGATAGCATGCCACTTGGACCTAATTCGGAATATGTGAATGAAAGCCGAGAACCGCCAGTTGACGAAATCGGGGCTGTAGATATTTAGATATTTAATAATTTTAAATTTTTGGTTATAATTTATATTTCAGCCTTTATTTTCAAAAATAACATAATTTGTTCATTTTGTAGCGATTCACAAATTAATCGCTTATCATTCGTTTTAGCACTACAATAGATTGAATGCTAGACAACTTCATTGTGATTTTTTGTGTTAAGGAAAACAAATTAAATGTCAAAATATTGTTCATATCTTTTGTATGAAGTGGCACAGATACAATTTTATTTCTATTATTACAGACATAGGTATATTCAATATTTTTTAATAAAAATTTAATTGAAATTAATTCATTTTATGTCATTTTAAGCTAAGTAAGTAAATTTTTTTGTGAAAAGCATGTGAAAAATTAAAACAAAAAAAGAAGGCAAATTCGTATTCTTTAGGTTTAATCTTGTGCCGTTTGAGTTTTTTCTGTGGTTATTTTTATTAAAATTAAGTTATTTTCAAACATTTTAAGTTAGCTTCATATAAACTGCTGTTTGTTTTCCTTAACACTCAAAAAAATTTGACATATTTGAACTGACAAATTATCGATCTATTATTCGAAAACTAATCCGTATCGATTTTAAATATATTTTGAAGTGAACAGTATCTTTTCGACTCAATAGTGACACCTACAGAGTATTTTCCGACTCAATGGACTTATATTCTGGTGGTTTGAATCCTCACTTTGTATTAGTAATATCTTGACTATATTAGTACAACCAGAGATAAGAATAAAGAGATAAACTATTGGGAACAATCCCATGGCCCCGCACTAATTGACTGATAAAAGCGACAACAGCAATATAAGCAGTAGCAGAAACACAACTCGTAACCCGACACATCATGCCATCTAGACGAAAATAGTAAATTTTTTATTTTTGCTATCACAGGCAGCAACAAGAAAAAAAATTGGTCACATTGTATATAATTATCTCCACTACTACATAAACACACCCCTATCTAGTAAAAAGCAAAAATATGATGAATGAAAAAACGATTTTTTCATGGCTATTGTTGTTGTAAAAGCGGTTTTATGATTATTATGTATATTATGTATTTGGTTATTGGTCTTATTTTTGTCTATGCATTTTTATGCATCCGATGAATGAATATAATTTTTTCAAAATATGACCTCAAAAGGTCATTCGCTTTTCTAATAGATCGATAATTTTGCAGATTTGTTATTTTCGGGGTACCGAATTAAAAAAGGCTTTATTAAAAAAGTTTTTTAAAAAGGAATTGAAAAAGTTGATTTTTGTATTGAACACCTGCAACTTTTTTAATTCATTTTTTAAGAAATTTTCTGAATTAAAAAAGTTATTCCCTTTTCATACGATATTCACTTTTTTTCATTAAGGAACATTTTTAATTCATTTTTGAAGAACTTTTTTAATTCAGCCTTTTTTAATTCATGTAGCCGTTATTTTCTTGTAGTTGTAATAAATATTTAATTTACTACAAAAAAGTGTTATCATGGAATATATACATTTACGTATATGTATATAAGAATAAGGCGATCTTCAAATCAAAAGTAAATAATTGTATTTATAATACATACACAATGTATATGTAGTATAATATTTGTATATATGTACATAGTATGTAATTATTTTTATTATCTAAATTTCGCCTCGTAAAAATTCGCAGAAATTTAAGGGACGTACGCGATCCATTTGGATCAACAACAAACGCCGAGTTCCAGAGGAATTTTTGTGTGATAAGTAAGTCTTGTAAACAACATAAAAAAAATAAATTGTTGTGCTTTAAACAATTATTTTATTGGTATAGGGCTCTTTATTTTTATTTTTATTTATTAGTACTTGAGCTTTCAATCCCACTTCGGGATCATTTTCAAAAGTATAATGAAAAATTATTTCCAAAATAGGTTCCTTTTATATAAAAATTTTACATAAAACAATCAAACATTTGTTACAAAATAGTACATTGTGTCATTAGGATTAAAAGTGATACTTTGTTTGACGAGCAATTATATTTGCATGCGAGGCGAAGCGCAGCGTAGCCGAGCAAAAGCAAATATAATTGCGAGTCAAACAAAGTCACTTTTAATCCGAATAACACATACTATTTTTTCTCCAACGAAGAGTTTATGTCTTGTCGGTTTTACATTACTAATTATACGAGTAAGTACAAATTATGTAATTAAAACTTCAAAATTGAAACTAATTTTGTTGAAATATTTTGCAAAACTAAGGAGGTCATGACTTTCAAAATTGAAACTAATTTTGTTGAAATATTTTGTGAAACTAAGGAGGTCATGATATGAACGAAAAATAAAAAAAATAAAATAATTATTTCATATACATACATTATACATATTATTGGATTTTCACTATAATATTTTTCTCCTAGTATTAAAAGTGCCTACTTTTACACCTAGGATTAAAAGTGTAGCTTAGCAACACACACATTTTTAAAATAGTAAGAAAAAGGCCAACTTTAATACCCAAAAACAGTATTAAAACTAGAGGCTTTTAAGACGTTAGGAGAAAAACCAATTTTTCATGGAAACGCACAGCCTAGACAATTTTTCGAAAAATAATTTTCTTTTCCTGGCTAAAGCGTTTTTCATGTAGAAAGGTTGTACAATTGAATAAAAATAAAATGAGGTGAGACAAAAAACTTATATAAATAAATCATACGAGTTGCCAATATAAGCATAATCTTCTACAATGTTAATCGAATTTTTACTTGATTTAATATGTAACATTTCCAAAATCGATCTTTTCCTAAAATTGGTTTGTTTATCGAGAATTTTGACGTTATCTAAATTGATTAAATGATTGGAATTTTTCAGATGCCGTGTAAGTGCACTAATATTTGAATTTAGATCTTTGTTGGTGTCATATCGGTGTTGATAAATTCTTTTTTCCAAAAATTGTTTTGTCTGTCCAGTATACGTGGCGTTGCAACTACAACGGACTTGGTAAACCACATTTGATTGTTTTCTTAAAGGTACCTTGTCTTTAATTTTGGAAAAAATATTTCCATTTAGGCTTGTAGCTGCACATCCCACAATTTTGAAATTATAATTCTTGAACAAACGTTTTATTTTCTCATAAAGATTTTTTATATAAGGAATAGCCAAAAAGTTTGTAATTTCATTTTGTGGTCTAGATATAGTATTTCTGTGAAAATTTCTTGTTTTCCAAATTACCTTTTTTATTAATTTTTCGGGATATTGGTTGAGCACTAAAGTGTCTTTTAGAATTTTTAAATTTTGTTTGTGAAATTTTGTATCGGAAAGCTTTATAATTTTTTGGGTTAAAATTTGTATAGTGTTAATTTTGTAAGTGGTGGGAAGCCAAGAATGAAAATTTATATATCGGCCTGACCAGGTATCTTTATGATACCAATCACAAGAAATTTTGCCATTTGGTTCGTGAATTAATAAAATGTCCAAAAATGCAATTTTGTTATCTACTTCTTTTTCTAAAGTGAATTTGATTCTATTATTTGCCGAGTTAAACGCTTCTAAAAAATAATCGATTTTATTTATCGGTACCGCAGTAATTATGTCGTCCACATATCTAAAGTAGAATAACGGTTGAAAGTCCAAAGAGTTTAATACTGAGATTTCTAAATTTTCCATTACTAAATTTGCTAATATGGGACTTATGGGAGAACCCATAGGTGAGCCAAAAGTTTGTTTATAAATTTTGCTATCAAACGAAAATTCTGAATTGTTCAACACAATGTCTAAAGCAGTAAAAAATTGAATTTTTGTTAATTTAGATTTAGAATTTTGCTTTATACTTCTCCAATTTTGACTAATAATATTTCGTACAATTTGGCTATCAACATACGTAAACAAGGATTTTACATCCAAAGAGATTAACATGGAATTTGGTGGGATGGTAACGTTATTAATTTTGTTTTTGAAATCTTCAGAATTTAGAATGAATGAATTTGTTTTTCCCAAACTTGGTTTAATAATATTTCCTAAAAATGATGATAACGAGTATGTTGGGCTATTTATCGAACTTATAATTGGTCTGTATGGTACATTGGGTTTGTGAATTGAAAGAGCCCTATACCAATAAAATAATTGTTTAAATTAAAAGATTTGGCTCAATATAAATAAAAATAATTAATAAACATCTCCTGGTTGAAAAATGGAGACAAACGATAACCGAAATCAAAGTTTCTTTTGTTATATAAATCAAGAATATGGATATCGAATCACAAAGAACATGAAATCATTCATGAATGAAAACTATCATCTGGCCAAGCAGATAAACAAACAACATTTCTTGCTAAAGTGCCGAAAAGAAAAAGTTTTTTCAAAAACCCGGAAGTTAAAAAACATTTTTAACATTAATAACAAAGTCTTCCAACGGTTGGAAAATAAATTTATTTTCGGAGTGATCAACGAAGAAATTGCAGCGACTATAAAAGACATTCAAGTCACAAAAACCAATCTGATGTCCCTTAGCCGTTCTCTTCAAGATGGTCTACCCAACAATATTTATGAAGAATTTCATCGCAGAGCAGTTTCAACATTCAATTACCATTTTGATAAAATTAAGGTGAGACAAACAACAAAATTTGATAAAATTATACGAGACAATTTAAATGAGTTAACGAATGGTTTATTTTGTACTAGTGATAAATGGCTAGTCAACATTTCCAACATCGACCTACCAACGCATGTAAAATTAATTTTAAGTTTAGGAAATACATTTTGCCCACCTACCATTGGTACTGCGGTGCCTTTTTTCAAAATTATTTCAGACGTTGAAAGTGCCATTTTTAATTTAGAAGACAACGATCGTACTCACATTCGGAACAATTTTATAAATATTTTGACAAATTACAAAAACAGCACAAACATTCAAAATTTGACACCAAAAGAAAAAAGGATTATGACATACGTAAAACAAACGAAGACGTTTTTGAGAGACAATCCAGACATTTTAGTGACAAAAGCAGACAAAGGGAACATAACGGTTTTGACATTACGGACGGACTACATTGAAAAAATGTATGACTTACTCAACGACACCTCGACGTACGTACAAATTTTTAAAGACAGTTCTACACCGATACAGACAAAAATTAACTCAGTAGTAAAGGAATGGGAGGAATTTGGCAACATAGATTTGGCTACAAAGAAAAAACTTACAAATTACACAGCAGTGATTCCAAAATTATATGGGTTACCAAAAATTCACAAACCCAATGTACCATACAGACCAATTATAAGTTCGATAAATAGCCCAACATACTCGTTATCATCATTTTTAGGAAATATTATTAAACCAAGTTTGGGAAAAACAAATTCATTCATTCTAAATTCTGAAGATTTCAAAAACAAAATTAATAACGTTACCATCCCACCAAATTCCATGTTAATCTCTTTGGATGTAAAATCCTTGTTTACGAATGTTGATAGCCAAATTGTACGAAATATTATTAGTCAAAATTGGAGAAGTATAAAGCAAAATTCTAAATCTAAATTAACAAAAATTCAATTTTTTACTGCTTTAGACATTGTGTTGAACAATTCAGAATTTTCGTTTGATAGCAAAATTTATAAACAAACTTTTGGCTCACCTATGGGTTCTCCCATAAGTCCCATATTAGCAAATTTAGTAATGGAAAATTTAGAAATCTCAGTATTAAACTCTTTGGACTTTCAACCGTTATTCTACTTTAGATATGTGGACGACATAATTACTGCGGTACCGATAAATAAAATCGATTATTTTTTAGAAGCGTTTAACTCGGCAAATAATAGAATCAAATTCACTTTAGAAAAAGAAGTAGATAACAAAATTGCATTTTTGGACATTTTATTAATTCACGAACCAAATGGCAAAATTTCTTGTGATTGGTATCATAAAGATACCTGGTCAGGCCGATATATAAATTTTCATTCTTGGCTTCCCACCACTTACAAAATTAACACTATACAAATTTTAACCCAAAAAAAATTATAAAGCTTTCCGATACAAAATTTCACAAACAAAATTTAAAAATTCTAAAAGACACTTTAGTGCTCAACCAATATCCCGAAAAATTAATAAAAAAGGTAATTTGGAAAACAAGAAATTTTCACAGAAATACTATATCTAGACCACAAAATGAAATTACAAACTTTTTGGCTATTCCTTATATAAAAAATCTTTATGAGAAAATAAAACGTTTGTTCAAGAATTATAATTTCAAAATTGTGGGATGTGCAGCTACAAGCCTAAATGGAAATATTTTTTCCAAAATTAAAGACAAGGTACCTTTAAGAAAACAATCAAATGTGGTTTACCAAGTCCGTTGTAGTTGCAACGCCACGTATACTGGACAGACAAAACAATTTTTGGAAAAAAGAATTTATCAACACCGATATGACACCAACAAAGATCTAAATTCAAATATTAGTGCACTTACACGGCATCTGAAAAATTCCAATCATTTAATCAATTTAGATAACGTCAAAATTCTCGATAAACAAACCAATTTTAGGAAAAGATCGATTTTGGAAATGTTACATATTAAATCAAGTAAAAATTCGATTAACATTGTAGAAGATTATGCTTATATTGGCAACTCGTATGATTTATTTATATAAGTTTTTTGTCTCACCTCATTTTATTTTTATTCAATTGTACAACCTTTCTACATGAAAAACGCTTTAGCCAGGAAAAGAAAATTATTTTTCGAAAAATTGTCTAGGCTGTGCGTTTCCATGAAAAATTGGTTTTTGTAACAAATGTTTGATTGTTTTATGTAAAATTTTTATATAAAAGGAACCTATTTTGGAAATAATTTTTCATTATACTTTTGAAAATGATCCCGAAGTGGGATTGAAAGCTCAAGTACTAATAAATAAAAATAAAAATAAAGAGCCCTATACCAATAAAATAATTGTTTAAATTAAAAGATTTGGCTCAATATAAATAAAAATAAATTGTTGTGCCATATGTGGGTCTCTTTTGGGACAAGTTTGGTACACCACAATAATTTTAGGTTCCTACCTAACGTATACCAAAGATTTATAAATAAAAAATAACATAATTCACAAAATTTTGCGTTTTTATTACAAACCGGAAAATTGTGTTTCATGATTTAAATTTTACAATAGCTTTGTTTACAAATTGAATTGTATAGTATTTAGTCTAACATAATAACAGCTGGGGATTTACTATAACAAATTAATTTAATAGGCCCATTTGTACCTATAAAGCAAATTGGGGAAATTTATTATCTTTTGTGATTGTGGCTTGGTATTGGAACAACACACAAGAAACTGTTGTCGTATGTGAGTCCCTTTCGGGCCAATTAATATCTTTTATTTGAGTTAGTAAGTTTTACACACAGCACAATAGATTTAGACTTCTAAATTTAAATTCTGGGCTCTAAAATTTAAAAAGTGGAAATAATTTTTTACTGATTGATGTTATCATATAAATAAAATACTTCTCATAGAAAAATATTTCATGGTTTTTTTGACCTTCTTTATGAGTTTTAATTTCTCAGTCATCAAACCGGAATCACGCTTCACGAGTTTGGATAAAACCCATATGAGAAATATGCTGATGTAGTTTCGCCCATATCAGTTTTGTTAGTTTTATTTGTTCGGTTAGTTTTGGAATTTTCGCTGAACGGCTTCATTACACGAAAGATGTCGCTGTGCCCTGATCATTTAACTGCGTTATGATTTCACGACCCGATTCCCTAAATCGTCCTAATGAAGAGTGCACGATTCTTCAGTCTGCACGAGATGTTATCTTACTTAGTTTTTAATTTTATGAGCCAATTAATATTTATCAATTAAACAATTTTTTTTTAAATTCTTTTATTTAACTTACACGGATGTGATCAAATCTTGCATTGCAAAATTTTAATGCTTAGACTTTATCAATCTTGATGAAAATTGGCACGCATGTGTAACTTCGGTGACAATACAAGTTGGTGGTGTTCTCTAAGGGAATCCACTCCCCCCATCCCTTATTTTTCACCCACGCATCGGTTAAATCATCGTTTTGTCAATTTTAACATATTTATCAGATACAATGATACAATTTGATTGTATTTCAAGGGGAGCTACCCCCGCACCCCTTATGTTCCACCCACAAATAAAAGAATTTTATAAAAAAAATTTTTTTCTTTTTCAAATTTTTATTTATGATTTAATTTGTAGCATTTCCAAAATCGATCTTTATCTAATTTTTTTTTGTTTCACGAGAATTTGTATGTTATCTATAAACTTATTTGGTGGTTTGTATTTTTCAGATGTCGTGTAAGTGCATTAATGCTTAAATTTTGATCTTTATTTATGTCAGTTTTTTTGTTGGCAAAATCTTTTTTCTGAAAATTGTTTCGTCTGTCCTGTGTAGGTAGCGTTGCAACTACATTGTAACTGATAAACAAGCTTGTGGCTGCACATCCTATAATTTTAAAATTATAATTTTTGATTTCTTCGTAAAGATTTTTAACGTAGGGAATGGCAAAATAATTAGTGGTTTCATTTATTGATCGAGAAATACAATTTTTATGGGCATTTTTTTGTTTCCATATTATGTGGTTTATCAATTTCTCCGGATACTGGTTGCGAAATAATGTATCTTTTAGAATTTTTAAATTTTTATTGTGAAATTTTTCCGATAGAAAGTTTTAAATTTTTTTGGGTCAGAATTTTAATAGTGGTAATTATTTTATAATTGTTGGGAACCCAAGAATGAAAATTTAAATATCTACCAGACCAAGTATTTTTATGGTACCAATCACAAAAAATTTTGCCATTTGGTTCGTGAATCAGCTGAATGTCCAAAAATGAAATTTTGTTATCTACTTCTTTTTCTAAGGTAAATTTTATTCTGTCGTTTTTCGAATTAAATTTTTCCAAAAATGAATCAATTTTATTTATTGGTATTGCCATAATTGTATCGTCCACAAATCTAAAGTAAAATAAAGGTTGAAAATCTAAAGAATTTAAACTGAATTTTCCAAATTTTCAATTAATAAATTTGTTATGATATGATTTATTGCTGAGCCCATAGGTGAGCCAAAAATTTGTTTATAAAATTTGTTGTCAAATGAAAATTTAGAATTGTTCAAAACGATATCTAAAAGAGTGAAAAATTGAATTTTTGTTAATTTTGATTTAGCATTTTTCTTTATATTTCTCCAAATCTTGACTTATAATATTTTTGACAATTCACGATTTTCTACACCCTTTGCTTAACATTTATTCTTTAAATTTGGTGAGCACTTGTACAAATGATAGGTAGGTTAGCACAAGAAGTCATATGTCTGCTTAAAAATTTTAAAAGATTTCAAAACGCCAACAAAATTACCGGGAGAAATTACTAAAACTTGTTCAACGTAGACAATAGTTAATATTTCGTCGTAAATTTGAAAAGCATGGTTTATAGTAAATTTGAGTTATTTTGCCGTAAATATTTGAACAGACGCAATGGTAATAAATATAATTTTAAAATGGGTATTGGGTTTTAAACGAGTATTGATTAAGTGTTAAAGTGTTAAGATATAATTATCGGGAGAAACGACGATAAGCAGCTTGGGAATAAAAAAGGCGATTGCGACGTTCTATTTAAATTCGACTGTCTAAGTAAAAGTAAGTGGCTCACAAAATTATAATAGTTTTATATTGCTTTGTTAAATAAAAAAACAACGTCTGCATTGGATAACTCCTAAAAACCAAACATTTAGCTAAACCAATTTTGAATTTACCCAATGCAATTGTTGTTGTAATTGTTTTATTTTTTTTTTAATTTATCAAATCAATAAAGCTACTAATAAATAAAAATATTCAATTTTGGATTCGATGTTTTCATGTTTAGGACAATTATTCGACTTTAAATTTCTGACGGACTTTCGAAAATTTTTTTGTCCTTAACGAAGAGCCTTATCCCTTTCAGCACCGCCTTAAGCAGTTGTGTAGGTAAATTTTAACCTTCACATAAAACCAATAAAAATCAGAATTTGAGAATAAAATACAACTGTGTAACACAATTGTGTAAGAAAATTACACGCTCCATACTAACCAGAAATGAAAAATATTATTTATAAATTGCCATCCGAATACTACATTTGTGTAGGTAGATTTTAAGGGGTTCTCAGAACCAGCCAAATTTAAACCCTCATTGTTACTTTTATATTGTTGAAATCTGATGAATTTGGTATGTGATTTATCAAATTCATTAATTTATGGTGAAAAAAGGAACTGGTATTGCCGTGGGAACACCCACACAAATATATGAGTTGGTTTTAGAATAAGTTTTTCATAATTTCTAAATTAATCGACACAACAATTAAAGTATTTAAAAAAATAAAATTTTTATTGATACATTTCACAAATAATCAATTCAAAACATAAAATCGGAACCGGCCAATGACCTGACGATGGTAACGCCTCAGCTCTAGACTTTTTTAGTGTAGGTCCCTCATGGTCAGTGTTATAATTATTAGCGTTAGCTGTTTTTGGTGCTTCAGCTAGAAAGGAATCCAATAAGTCCATTTTAAATTCTAACAGGTTCAGAATTTTTCAATTTGATATGTTTAGATCTGCACAATCTCGCCTGTACTCCATCTATCAAATGGCTACTGCCAAATCGATGAAAAGATGAGTCACTTTAATGGACCATTCTTTAGTTTTAATAACGGCCGGTAATATTCCAATTGTTTGTCGCAAATGCCGACACCACTCAAGTGTCAAGTGTTGATTATAATCCTCTATTGCGTTAGGACACTCAATTTAGTGTATATTCGTTTTGCTATTTGCACCAACGGTTTATCAGGCCAACCCAGTTTACAACACTTATATGGTGGAAATTGCTGTGACATCATCGGAATTTTCTAAAAGCCTCTCAATTTCGTCTTGGTCGATCAACCATTTGTCGTTTGCGCTTATAGCTGAAAAAGTTTATTGTTGAAACATTATTTTAAATCACGAAAAATTATAATTAACACGTGCAACTTGTAGCAAAATATAATGTAAGTAACAAACTAGTAATTTAACTTCATTAATTTTGTTGCCATTATAAAACCAACTAACACAATCGTGTATGTCATTTTTGATTACGGGTATTTTAATAGAAATAATTACTAATTTATTACTTTTATTTCATAAACTAAAATTGGAATATTTATATATCACTATTTTAACACTAAAATAATTAATACTAACTTTAAAATAATAAAAATAATTACTTACTTTGCTCGCGATTTTTTTGCATAGACGTCGTTGATTGTTTTAGCTGACATTAATTTTCCCTCATATTTTTTTTAAATATTTGACATTTATATAGTTAGTTTAAATGTTAAATATGAGATGTCCTTAGCATTAAAAGTGAAGAAAATACAGCATTGGCACTAATTTCAAGTTGTATTTGGTGTAAAATTTGCTTACACAATTGTGTTGCTTGGGTTTTAATGTTAAATAATGTTAAAATTAAGGTGGTTTTAAATGACAGCAAAATTGTATCCACATAAATGTGTGAGGTGGTCGTTCCTTACCAACAAATAATAATTTTTTTCGGTTTTGTTTAACAATAGGTTTTTACCTGCACATTTGATATGGTTGGTTTGCAAAGATCACAAAAAAAAATTATTGATTGGTGCTGAAAGGGTTATGCATCTGGACAATTAGTTTTTGCATTTGTTTTAAGGCTACATAACCCACTAAATACCTCATAGATGCTTTTTGAAGTGGAACATCCAGATTAAAATATTTTCTAATATACCCGAAATTGTGTCGATGATATCCATCTTATTTACGCTCTTTTCAGGTGTTGATGAATTTATTTCGGTATTCCAATCTTTATTCGGCATACTGTCCGTCGTTCCAAGCAAACGAATATACGAATCGTATTCACAAGTGGACAAGTTTGAAAATGGTGTCAATATTTTAGTGGTGGTAATTCTGACAATATTGTGATTAAACTCATTACAATTTTTGATCCCATGATGGCATCAATCACAAGATTTAACCAGATCTTGTTGTAAGGATATTTCGACGCTTCCTGTACCTCTCTGATAGTTTTGTTAGTCATTTGAAGCAATAAAAAATGTTGCCATGTATTTGGATCTACAGTTGAGACAATCGAATAATTTATCAAAATGTTCAATTGTAAGTAGGTAACTATAGGTCTCGTTGCACATTTTGTTAAGTTGGACTGCGGTTTTAATGGCAGAAGCAACGTTTCTACTAAAAACTTGAGTGGCTAAGTGTACTCTCATTAATTCAAAATTATTCGGGTAAAGACGCATGTCGGCATGTATGTAATTTTTGGGTAACATTTCATCATTAAATTTTGTTCTAATTTCTTTTGTTCTATTCAATCAGTGCTTTCCAGCTCACTAATACTCTTGACAGACTAGGGATTAGCTAATCTCGTTTTATTTGAGGATTAGCGACTAATCGAAATTAGTGCACTAATCTTTGAAAATTTTGAAGTTTATCTCGTTGTATTGGGTTTCAACATTGCTGAAAGTGTAAGCGGCGTGAGTTTATGATAGAAAGTTATAAAATCAATGGCATCTTAAACAATTTGTGCTGATTAAATTTTGAGGTTATGTTTATAAAAAGGAAAACTATTATGTTTTAATGTATAAATCTTATAAATATTGAATTAAAAAACGAGTCCAGCTAGTTTACTAGTTATATTTGAGCGAATCACCATCATAGTATTTTAATTCTCTGATCTCTGCCTAGGAAACTAATCCCTAGTCTGTCAACGCAAATGGATTTGTGGTAGATTAGCTAATATTGGTTCGCTAATCCCTAGTCTGTCAAGGGTATTAGCCATCTTGGCATCGAATATCCGATTTCATTAGTATATTTCTAACTTATTTCAATAGATGTGGCATGTCAAAGATTGCCATTACTGTCTGTTTATTATCTAGGAACAGTGGTAAAGCCACAGAAAACTATAGTAAAATCCTCTGTGCTAAAACCAAAAAAAAAAAATTGTTTTTTCGTGAAACAAAACCAATTTTAAAACAAAACTTAAATTTAATAATAAATTTCTGCCTATATTTACGCAAATCTAATATTTTTTAAAACTGCCAAAAAATATTTTGCTGTATATAATGTGACTGTATGTTGTTGTAAACTAACCAAAGCAATACGCGAAAATTACACTCAAAAAGTTGTCAGTTTATTTGGCACCAATACCAATTTGGTAAAAATAAAGTTGGTTCAATTTTATATAGAACTTTATTTTGGTAAATGACTGTGATCTTATTCAATATAATGCAAGATGGAAAAGGATTTCTCTTCAACCTTCCCTTTGCTCTTATCCTTCACTTTGTCGATAATACTACCGATATCTCAGTCAATGTGTTAGAAAAACAGTAGAAATTGTAAAAAGAAGGTGACATTTTTTTTTTTTAATTTTCCTTTTTTTAAAAAAAACTAGAAAATTTAGTAAATGAGTTAAACGAAATTTAAATCCGTTAAAAAATCACAGAAATATTCAATAGTGAAAATTTAGATCTATACCCAGGAAATATACAATCAAATATCAAAGTTAAGGTTAAAACACGTTCAAACAGAAAACTGCCAATTGTAAGCGAGATATAAATTCTATTCGAAAATGATTTTCGAATCCCGTCTTTCACAAAACGAGTTCAACAGTAGCACACTGGCGTATACAGAACCCATTTTAAAAAATCATTTTTAGAATTGAGCGGTCACTACACGTGTAGCTCGAAAAAAAAACACAAAAATCCTTAGACAAAAATTATTAACCAAATAATGATCATACTGTTTTTTACAACGCCAATAAATGTGTCATGAAATATATATTATTTCTCATTCATTCCTATTGTGTTTTGTTTGTTGTGTTTTTTATTATTATTTTTTTTTTTTCATTCAATACGAAATTACGAAATGCTATGTATTTTATTTGTATGGTATGTAGTAGTAGCTACTCGTATATTTACATATATATGTATGTACATAGCTACACACAAAACAAAAAAAAAATGAGGAAATCTGATTCGGTTTGGTTTTTATCTATTTACAAGTAGATGGCACAGTTTTGGGTTACAGGAATAAGCTTTGATAATATAAACTGAAAGTAAAAGTGGAACCATTGTCGCGGGCCAAATATTTGCTCTGTATAATCTATCTCTTTATTCTTATCTCTGGTACAACTCAATGCTTTACCACCATATGTCATTGTGCATAAAGACTGATTTACATTCAAAGATTTTCGCAGATGCAGATGTCAAATCAAAAGTTCGTTTTCTTTACACATTAAACAGGATGGATTTTCAGGTCCCATTTTGGTGCCATAAATGAAGACTCGAAAAATATTGGACAATCAAGGCATAAATTATGTTTCATCCAATGGAAGCAAAACAAAGAAAAATTCAAGTGAAAAAATAATTTTACGTTCCACCGAATTAAATAGCTGATAAAAGCACATGCTGCAGTATGCAATCGAACTTCAAATATCAAACTCTCTATACCATTGGGAAAGACTAGGGCATCCAGTTTTTGGCCAAAAAGTAATTCCGAAATTTTCGAATTCAAATGTTCTCGATTCCGGAATTCCGGAATTTATTTTATTTAAAAAAAATTAAAAATCAGAATTTTACAACAAAAACAACAATTTTTTTTTATTTCGTTTAAAATATTAGATATTTTTATAATCATTGCTAATATGTACGAACGATACTAAGTCGCAGTTACGATTAGGATATACACAATTTTTAGAATTAAAGGACTTACACACAATTTTAAAAATTAAATAAAATAGAATTTATAAACTTTGCAGAATTTGTAGTAATTATGAATAAAAATTCTGAAAGTTCTTTAAACGCAATAAATTATATCAATAAATTTAGTAAAACTACAAATTCTATAAAGTCTGAAGATCTAACAAGTTTCTTAAATTCTATAAATCCTATAAATTCTTCTCTCTCTTCAAACGTCTTAATTTGTCTATAAACTCTCTAAATTTTTAAATTTATTTTTAATTTTTTTATATGTAAATTCCATAAAATCTACAAATTCTATGAAGTTTATAAATTTTATCAATAAAACAAATTCTTTAAATTTTGTAGATTCTTTGTGTTCTATTAATTGTTTCAAGTGTGTTTTTTTATAAATTCTACAAACTCAAATTTACTTGTTTTTTAAATAAAAAAAATTGGAAAAATCCTATAAACTGTGGCGACTCAAAATATAATTAATTTGAGTCCACACAAAAATTATATGTCCTTTGCAGAAGATCCACACTTTTCCACATTTTGCCCAACAGCACCCTATTATAAATCAAATTGTATTTAATTAACAAAATACAAAGTATCCTGTACTAAAAGAATAAAATGCACATCATAATAATATGTACATGATCGAAATGTCAGTGAACAGGCATATTTAGAGTAATTACCATCATGTCTCACGTACATCATTCCAACTAGCTGCAAGATATATTTATTTCGTATTTTAGTGTTATATGTATAGCTATAACTTTAAAGAATGAATAATTTCTAGAAATTTGCCTTGTTAATTAGTATGTGTGCCAGTTGAGGAAAATTCAGTAAGTTGTTTACATTCTGCGAATCTCATAAATTCTTCAATTCTTATAAATTCTGAAAATTCGATAAATTCTATAAATCTTAAGAGTCCAATAAACTCTATAAATTTCAAATCTGTAAATATTATAAATTCTATGATAATATGTTTTAAAATCTATAAATTTTTAAATGTTATAGATATGAGTTCTATATTATAATATTCAGGTCTGTTCAGTTCTATAAATTCTATAAATTCAAATTTGATTTATTTACATTCTACATATGTTTCTAGAACATTTTTAGTTTATATAAATTTTATAAATTCAATAAATTCTTTGAATTCTATAAATTCAGTAAATTCCGTAAATCCTACAAATTCTATGAATTTTATAAAGCCTAACTTTCTGTAAATTTGTTAAATCCAATAAATTCTATAAATTTTATAAGCTTTATTTAGTCTATATACTTTATAAATTTGTAAATTTTATGAATTTTATAAATTCTATAAAATCTACAAATTCTATAAAATTTATAAATTCTATAAATTTTATCAATAATATAAATTCTTTAAGTTTTGTAGATTCTTTGTGTTGTATTGTTTCTAGTGTGTCTGTTTTATAAATTATATTGTACAATATAAATTTTATTTGTTTTATAAATACAAAAATTTTGAAAAATCCTATAAACTTTAACAATTCTGTAAATTCAACAATTTCGTTAAAAATGTATAAGTTCTATAAATTCTATGAATAAAGTGTGAAAATTCAATAAGTGCTTTAAATTCTACAAATCTTTTGTTTTCGTATAAAAACTGTAAATTCGCTAAATTATATAAATTTTACAAATTCTCTAAATTCTACAAAGTCTATAAATGTTATAAATTCTAATATATTTATAAACTCAATAAATTTTATGAATTTCATAAATAAATTCAAATATTCCTATAAATTACTCCACAAATATTATAAATTTTTTAAATTTTACAGATTCAATGAATTCCAGGAATTGTTTCAAATTGGTCAGTTATGCAAATTCTATACACCCAGTTTTACTTATTCTAAAAATTCCACAATTTTAATAAATACTATTTACGATACTAAACCGCAGTTACAATTTAATGCTTGTTTAAACATTTATTTTCCTACTCACTCCTTATAAAATGAATGTGATTTTTAAACATAGATGGAAGTACGAGTTAGTATCGTTCTTATAATTGGCAATGTTTGAAATTAAGTGTTTCCTGTTTTTCTGGTTTTTCTCATTAAACTTGATATTTCCCGCTGCTAAATACGCTCGTTTAACCTATACCACGGTTTTTGATATTTTCCAGCTAATGAACTAACAAAATTAAATGTTTTCTGAATTTGCTTCTTTGTCGGACTCGTTTCTTTGTCGCTTTATACGGGGCTGCATAGTTATTATACACTAAATACCTTTTTTCAGTTTATAAACTAAGAAACAATACAACACACTTGGCAGGTGTATTTTAGAGACGAATTAAATAAAATATGTAAATGCATCAGGTAATTTTCAGGAATGAGCATTTATTGTTTCGTCACCCGTTTATTATAGGTGTCATATCATGGTGAGCGGAAAAGAGAAATACTTTAAAACTTCCAAAGTAGCCCCTCTATATTTTGAGCAGCTCCCTAAATTGCCCACTTTTTGTCACTCTCTGAAATATTACTTATAATTGGGTGGTACAATTGAAGGAAGTTTTTCTTTTAGCCTGACTTTGGATTTTCAAATTTTTTGGTTGTTTTATTTCTTACCACCTCCATAGATTGACTAGCATTACTGGGTCCCTTGAATAGTGACTATAGAGAAGTTTCACTGTTATACATTTTTTTATTATCTACAAGACAGACTAGAATTACATAAAATTATGCTGAATTTACTTAAATTAGTGTGAAAAATAGAAATTCATTAATTCCGGAAATAGTGTGTTCAATTCCGGAATAATCGAAACCAAAATATCGGCCGGTATTCCAGCCCACAAAGATAAAAATAAATAAATATTGTTGTTGATGCTAAAATTAGCAAAATCGAGGCGATGTTGTAGTAATACAGTTCGATTTACCTAACGCAACATTTTTGTTTTTGTCCTTATAATACCATCGATTAATCCAGAACTATACTCTTTAACGGAATTTAGCCACACAACATAAACTTCTTAATTTGACAATGAAAAGTGCTCCCCTAAGAAATCCAATAACAAAGATAACCAAATTAAATCTATTTTGTACAATATTGGACTGGTGCATGCATTGCAACTTACCAAAATACAATAAAAGTTTATGAAATAGCATACAGCATAATACAAAAAACTATTTTATTCAACATAATATTCTCTTCAAACCAACTATAAATGTAGTTTCACATATATAGTTGTTATATTACATAGTTTAAAAAAAGTTAAGTTAGTTAAGGTTTTTATTTGAAAAGTTGATCTTTTGGTTAGAATACTATAAAACAGGTGCATTCATTTTCTTCCTTTTTCTGCCATCCAAATTTTGTTGTATATGTACTTTATGTACGTACTGAACTGCTGATCCAAACTTTGTTATAAATGTATTGTACAAAAGTCTCTGTGTATTATTTCTTTTTATCGCTGACTTTGTTTAAGCTATTGTTTGTTTTACTGTTACTAAATATATAAAACAAACATGTAAGACAAGACAACCAAAAAAAAATATTTTAGTTTCTATATGTAGGTAGAAACATCCTTTCAGTTTATTATATTTTTGAACAGAAATTGAAGGATAACACAAAAAACTGAAGCAAAGAGAAAAAAACGATTCAATTCTTCAACTAAAAATAAAAAAATTGCTTATGCTTTCATCCATTGTGAAGGATATTGGAGTCTGCTGCTATCTATATACACAGATTAATTAGTTCAGATAAGATTTTTCTTTTGTTTTCCTGTCTATTATATAATTTATTTTTAGGTTGAACAAAAAAATTGTTTTTTTCAAAAAATCCTACATCTTTTCATTTTTTTTGTTGCAACAAATCAATGAAATGTGCTAAAACAAAATTGTGACTAACAAAGGTACAATTTACCACACCTTGCAGAAGATTGAACGAGAGTTGTTATTTTAATTTTGTTTTGTTTTACAAAAATGGACAATAAATTTAATGAAGTGGTTTTCCCTATATACGAGTACATACATTATATGAATAAAAATATTTGTATACAACAAACACCTTTGAGAACAAAGCAACAAAAAAAAATCATCAAAGTAAATTACTAGACATTATCTGTGTCATAAAATTAATTGACAACAATAATGACAACATCCATCCACCATTGCATATCTAATTAAGTCTCTATTCACATTGGTAAAGAATAAAACACTTGAAAGATTTTTTTATTGTTTTTCTTCGGTGTATACATTCTAAATTCGTACCATCATCACTATAAGATCTATATATACGACATCATTTTCTATTATTTGTTTTGTCTTTTCTTTGCGATACAATCGTTTTAAATACGATTTTTATCTTATTCAAATAAATCATTGGAATGAAGACGAGACGGAATTTTTTAATGTCGCGTGCACAATCTTAGCATAAAGAATTTAGATGGTATATATGGAAAACCTAATTTCGTTTATAATTCTTATCGCCGATTATGAGATGTAGGTTTAATTTGATAATTTGGTTATAGTTGAATGTGATTACGATCTTTAATAAGCATAACTGAAAAATGAGATCTGTATGAATTGTTATAAAGGTGTATTCTAATTTCTTGTAAGGCATACCAGAAACCGCCTCAAGTTAAATATTTCCACACAAAATCCATAAGGTTGTAAATTTAAAATGAAAGAGTGACAATCTCACAATATAGAAATCATTGGACGTATTTGCTTCCGCCAACTGTGAGAAAATTATTGAGCAACATGTTATTATCTGAAATGAAATGGCTTATTTATAACATTTCATGGCAAGGTGATAGATGGAAAGTTATTTTCCCACCAGGAAATTTTCAATGCCAATATTTTGGAAGAACTAAGTTCATATTGGATCGTGTTGCATTTAATAATCTGAGAATTTCCATCATCATCTTTAATTTTTTCTCATCGATTGTTGAGTCAATAAACCGACTTATATAACTAGAATAGAGAGAACAGAGAAGGTATTACATATTTTTGTGATGAAAAATCTATTAAATTGGATAGTGTCGGAAGACCATTCCTTTTCTGAAAATTGCAATCTACAGCAACATAAGGAAAACTGACTGGGATACCTTTAGAACTATTGTAGGTAATCCACTTCCAGTTCTTGTGCCAGAATTTTCCGAAATTATGCAAGAACTTGATGTCAGTGGGGCTAGGGTCAATATCGTCCACCTTGGTGGAGCAAATAAATTGAACAAAACCGTCAAAAATGTAAAAGGCTTTTTACAAAAGCAAGGAAAATAAGAGATTCCGTAAAACTTATAAACAAGAATAAGAACTGTCAAGAACAAATTTTAGAGAATATATTGCGGCAACATCCAGGAGTCTTTAGGGATGTCAGTTCTGTCATCTGGCCCTTCCATCTCAAGTTGTCTTTAAAGGTAGGATAGTATAAGTTCCACTACTAGTGCGAAATCGATAGAACTTCTACTGGAAATTCAGTTTTCGGGTTGTCAGTTGATAATAGAGCAAGTAGCCTCGTAAGTAGTAGAACAAATTAGCAGTATAAGAAAGATTCTGTGGGTGATAAATAGTGTTGTAATCATTTTGTTAATGGATAATGAGTGATTAATTCATTGATCCTACCCTTAACCAGCCGTGATTTTTTCATCACCCGCCGGGAATCGAACCCGGGACCTCCGGAGCGTAAAGCAAGTATGCTAACCACTGTGCCATCGGATAAGCTACTTTCCTTCCTCTTAAAAACACTGGAAAGACAAAGAGAAGCTCGTATTAGAAGAGCGATTGACCCGGAAAAAGAGTGGCATTTAATAGCGTGCTTCCGTGAGTTATAACTCGGGCACTTTCAAATCTGGGGGTGGATGAATGACTCAGAGACTGGATTTATCAAAAGCAATATCATAGAAATAGGCAATATCATAAATACCAGTTTGCGGGAGTCCTCCGCTAGAAAATGTTTAATTAGAGGTAAACTGCAAAGTGGCGTACTGTACCCTTAATTTGAAATTTGGTCATTAACCTGTTATTAAAACTGCAGAATAGTGGCTTGAATAATCGGTTGACTGTGATAAATATACCAGTACTCTTGTAGGTTAAATTTAAACCCGCGCAATACTGAATTGTTTTTCATTTCTAAGAAATAAAAATTCCTCATATCTGTCCTCTCGCTTTAAATGCGTTCAGCTTGACTTTTATTGATGAAGCGAAGTATCTGGGTCTCATTTTGGATAGTAAATAAAATAGAAAATCTAATTGTTAACGCTGGACATAGACTGCATCCAAACCCTCAAGTTCACCAAACGGAAATCAACATTTAAAATTAAAAATATTTTATTGCATTTATATTATTGCAAACTCTAATTTATCTTATATTTAATTAATAAACTGCACATACAATCACAATGCATACAACATTTGTTTATTTACATTAACATTTTGACAGTTCGTTAGTAGTGTAAAAATAAATTAATTCAATACATCATGTTTTCGAAATACGCAGCACGAATAAAGAAAAAGTACAGAGCGTTTTCCGAAAGAGGCAGCACGATCAGAGAAAAAGTACAGATCGTTTGCCACTAGACGTCACTACACAATCAAAAAATATTCTGACATTTTTCAAAAGGGGACAGCCAAAATTAATTTTATTATTACGTATTAATAATAATCACTTTTATAACACGAAAATATTTTTGGGTATGTTACAAAATGCACACATATAAATGTCATACAATTTTTGACAGTAAATATTTAGTGACACCTAGAGGCATTATGTGAAAGTTGCTTATGCTTTCGCAGTTTTCTGAAAGATGGTAGCTCTTGCGTTTTAAGAAAATTTGACATTTAATCAAGATCTATTAGCTCAATTTATGTACATGTAATTTTATATCATTAGTTTCGCTAGTCGATAAGAGATGTCAGTATCAATTTTGTTATTTCAAAATCAGATAATGTAAATTAATTATAATAGATGTCTCCATAGGCATTTCTAAATTTATTGGCGGTTTATAATCAGTTTTCCTAAAATAGAAAATTTTGTAAAAGTAAAAAATCAGAATTAAGTTTGAAAGCATTAGTGTTATCATTCTGTTACTGTTTTCCAATGGTAGATTTAGCTAAATGTGTAAATGATATATCAAGTATAGGTAGCTTTCCAGATTTTGCTTCAATGTCTTCCAAGTTGCATGATATTATCATAAAGAACACTACTGTTGTAAAACAACCGAAAAGGAAAAAAACTTGGATTAATAACCATTTGATTTTTCTGATAGGAAGGCGTGAATACTTCAATTCATTATTTCGTAAGCATTCAACCAATTCCATTATTATGGGACAGTATATTAAATACCGTAATAAGGCAGCCATACTGAATAAAATATTGAAAGCAGATTACTTTAAGGATCAGTTGAGTAACGCAGGTGGAAATCTAAGGAAAAAATGACGTATATTTAACGAACTGATTTATCTTGCGCATCAGGTTTGTTGTGATTTGTGGTGGTTGGTCGATCATTTTGGCAACGGTATTTCCGATCCCATTTTTATTTGTGAAGAATTTAATAGATTGTTCATAAACGCTTCTCAACTATGCAAATCAGTTCTTAGCCCATCTCTAGGTGATTTTAGGACTTACTTAAATAATGATGTAGGCCGCATGCTGGAATTTTGTTCTGTCAATGAAATTGCAAATTTAAAATTAATCCTAAATAAGAAACAAAATTCAGCTGTGGGATCTTGATTGTGTTCCTATGCATCTAATTTATGCTGCACGCATTAATTAAGTTTCTAGCATTTCTGCACTAGTTTCCTTCTATTTTAAAAAAAGCTTGTGTAGTGCCAGTGTTTAAGAAAGGAAACAAAACGTGTTTGACCAATTATAGGTCTATTCGATCCTTAATGCCTCAATTCCATGGGAAAAATTGACTGACAGTCAAAAAAATCGAAAAGAGAAAAATAATCTGATACTCCATATAAGAGACAAAGACAACGCTTTTTTTTGTTTTTTATTTTATAGAAAAACAATTTTGCTATAAAATAAAAAACACGTTGGCTTTGTCTCTTATATGGGGCATCAAATTATTTTTCTCTTTTCGTTTTTTTTTTGACTGTCAGTCAATTTTTCCCATGGAATACAGGCATAATTCATTATGTATTATATCAAAATCAAAGCAACCTTGATTATACAAGCCATAATCTAAAAAAAACGAAGCTTTTATAAGGGAATTAGAAACGACGAAAAAACCAAAATTTCCATAGTAAAACCATAGACATTCATAATAGATCTCTCATTTGACTAAAAACAGAAAATAAAAACAAAAATTTTCCATTCAAATTTTATCGGTGTATTGCGTATACGTATTATATTTGCAACGCATTCTAAAATCATTGCCTTATAAAATACACAACACAACGATAGATTGGAATTATCAGAAGTTTTTGTTTTTTTCCTTTAGTTACTATGAAATGAGAAATCTAGTATGAATGTCTATGGTAAAACACATAAGTCCTGGTTTCCACCGAACATTTCGTTGTAAATTTTACAAAGGGAAATTTTTTTATTTTTACGATTGTGTCTGTATTTCGTTTGTATAGGTATTTATAAGTTTTGAGGTTTAATACAATTACAATTATAATTGTATTACAAATACATTTACAAAAGAAACACAGACACAACCGCAGAAAAATAATATTTCCCGTTGTAAAAAATACAACGAAATTGTCTGTGGAAACTAGGACTAAAACATATGGGAAATCACTTTTTTTCCTAAGAGAAAATTGTAAATGAAAACGTTGTAAATTCTTAATTATGATTTCTGAAATATTTTCATAAATGTTTGAATTTCAACATATATGAATATCATTTAAGTAAATCGTTTTCATTTTCTTGTAATAATTGATTTATTTAAACCAAATTATAAAAAAAAGTTCATAACAACAGCGTTCTGGTCAAATTAAAAAGAAAAGCTTACTACAAATCGTGTGCATTAAGTCAATATACATAGATGGCAGTGGGCAGTAAACCTTTTGCAAAATCGTACCATAAATTGCCACTTGGGGAAATTTGAGTTCAAAAGTTGTAGGAAAAGCAACACAAATTCACAAAATATTTAAGAACGTGTCATAATTTTGTGATTAAACAATCTTTCTCGTATTTTTCTGTATAAATCTGAGACATCTAACGTACACTAGTAAAACTAAAGATAAATTTAGCAAGTATTATTTTAATTCGTCAGAGCCAACTTTGATGTATTTTTCAAAATGAAAGTTCGAAAAATATATTTTAGAAATAATTTAATTTTAATATTTCTGCAATTAATATTTACTTAATACCTATATACCCTTCTTGTATATTGCTGCTAAATATATGTAGAAAACTTTTGTATAAAAATTTCGTAACATTTTTTCTTTTTTCATTGAAAAACTTGAAGCTGAAAAACACCATTATTACTATGGATTCCTATGGAAATTAGTGAAAAGTTATTCCACTAAAAAAGCTTCGAAAAAATACGTCATAATGATTATGGCTCTATACTCTAGAAGGCTCTGATTATATTCATTATTAATGGTTTTTTACCTAAATCCAACACTGAGCTGCGGTCTGTTATTTAATGAATGAAGTGTACAGTCACCTCTCGCAATAAATATGTTGCAAGTTTGTTTATAGATATTCAAAAATCCTTTGATTGTGTTAGTCATTCCAGTTTAATAGAAAAACTTAAAAAAATTAATCTCTCTCCGAACTCGGTCTGGACGTGCTCAGCAAACCAAGGTTAATAATAAATATAGCAGTGAAATATTTATCTCTGCTGGCGTATTTCAAGGTTCTATACTAGGTCCTATATTTTGCTTAACTTTTACATTAATGATATTTTTAATTTGAACCTCACTGATGTTTTGTAACTTTTCACGAATTTTGCTGCCATTGTTTATTCATCTGATATCGCCAGTGTATTGCTGAATAATATTACTGCCGATTTAAAATTAATAATTTTCTGGTTGGAATCAAATGAATTGTCAATTAATTTGGATAAATGCAATTACTTAATTTTTGATAATAGAAAACTGCTACTTCCCTTCCAAAATAATGTTGTAAAATAAGAACGTTCAAGAAGTAGCTGAATCTGAATATCTAGGGCTTATAATTGATTCAAAATTAAATTTCACTGATCACGTTGTCCATGTCTATAATAAAATTGCTCCTTTCTTGCATTTTCTCGGGAGAATTAGAAACTATATGTCTCAACTAGCCGTATTTAATATATATTTTGCTCATATTAACATTCACTAACTGTATCTCATTATAATCTGGGCAAATGCTGTTTCTGCAGAATTGATTGACACCTTACAAATACTTCAAAATCGTTGCTTGAGAATTTATAAATGGCCGAAATTAACATGGACAATGTCCATTTTCAATGATTTAACTCTTCCGTTTGAAGTTATGGGTTATTTTCAACAGCTCCTTTTTATCCATAAATTCGCGATGTCATCAGGTATCTCATCGTCTTAATCCAATTTTCTTATCATAATTTTTGAGATAGTATTTGGTCATGACGATCGACGGCAAATGTAATCCGAGACGAACAAAAATTTTGGAAGCATTCGATGTTACTGATCGCTTGGTTAGAGCCGTTTCATCGAGTAAATTAACTTTTATTGATAATTGGTCATCTTTTGGTTTCTAGTGGAGGCCTAATTTTTTTTGTAGTTGAAGCTTTCTCGAGAGGAACTATTGATTTGTCTCGATCATTAGCTGTTGACATAGTACAATAGCATTCGATTTCAACTTTCATACGTTGAATGAGGATTCTCTTAGAGAAAGTATGTCGGTTAATTGATCTTTCGGGTACTTTTATTCGTCAAAGGTGTTCGCACCAGACATATTATAATCATCGATATAGAATTTTCGTTACTTTCTTGTTGAAAATCATATGAATCCTGCTCAAGTGATCGAATCGCTAAGAACACTGAATCGGCCATCGCAAACGTTGGGTTGTTCGACCGATCAATTGAAAATCATTGATAGATTCTCTTTGTTTAGTAGTAGCTTGTTTTCTCTTGATATATAGGTATATGTAGTGTGGAATCTCTCTTAAATATCCTAAAGTGATCTATTCTTGTATGGGCTTCGTATATTTAGTTTGTAATTCAGCATCGCAGTTTCCATTTTTTTTAAATTAAGAAATATTTTTCTGGCAAACTTTAGGAATTTCTCAATGTTGAGAAACTTATTTTAAAGAGCAGTTTCACTACATATTTGTCACTTGTGTGTCGCTGAAATTTTTTTTCAAAATGATCTTCGCAGTCGATATCTTTTCTAGTAAAAGGATTAAAAGCCGATAAAAAAATTAAGACTCATCGAGTACCGAGTGCTCATTTTCTGTTTTAGTTGTTTCGCCTGATAACGTGCGCAATCAAATTGTCTCCTAAATTATCAATTAGGCTGCTCGTTAAATATTAAAGAAGCGATTTGCTCCAATTATCATGTCTGCTCCGAAGGTGTATAGAAATGATTGCGGCATTTATTTCTAAGAAGGTAGACATTTAAGTAATTTTTGCAAAACAAAACCATGGAATTATTTCTGCCGAAGAGTATTTTGACGCAGCCTTTATGGTCAACGCACCTATTTCGATTCGGTACCCAGAATTGTGACATTTTACAAGAAACTTTGCGTTTTTACACGGCAATGGCTCGTCAATAAAAGCCGCCTGGGCTCTAGAATCTAGTAAAACGTGACATCTTTGATACTGGTTTGTTGAACCCAGGACACAAATACCACTATTGATAGTAAAGCAATAAACTAGTTGGTTATAAAAACGTGTGCAACATCTAAACTGTTCGTATTTCTATCTCCCGAGAAACTGCTTCTATATTTAAAATAGTAGTACTTGGTTGGGTTTTATGCATAACTTGGTGCAAAGTCTAATGACTCGACATACAGTATCTAAGCTTTGAACAACATTTTTGTAATTGGTGGTTTTATAACATGGCCACGAAGCTTCTTCTGTCATGTAAGGAAAATTGTAGAAATTCTTCGCAATTCCTCAGGTAAAGATTTTCGGTACACTTAAAGCAGGTAACATACTGGCTATCTACATCCAAAACCTTAAGATAAAAATTAATTAAGTGTGGTGTCAATTGATGGGTGATATGTCGCGATGACTGACAACTTTCTTGCATATCATTTTGTTTATTTACAAAATCAAACAAAATATTTATGGTTGGGATTTCAATTCCATAGCTATGTTGAACTCAATCGAGATTGGTCGTACCAGGGATCGTGAGCTACGGCGCATATGGTGTAGAGATTTGGCGAGTACTGGTTGCTTAGAATTTTCCAAACCTCCTCGTAGTTCGCATCGATTAACATGATGTGTTGCACTTAAGCAGCAGCTTCAACTTTTAATAGTCCCTTTAGATAGTGAAGTTTATGCATCTTTGTAATTTTAGGATGACTGTTGATTGATGCTCCAATCAAATCGTGAAATTCAGCAGTGCATAACTTTTCCGATGCCAACTCGGCTTGTGCTAATTTACCAATGATTGCAAAATATTTAGTTTCGATAACGTCTTGCAACTCGATGTTTTCAGTTTAGCACTTACAATTTTTTTGAATACTTGCAATACAAAACTGCAACAACTGCTTTTTTGTAACTGCATGAATTTTGTTAAAGAAGTTTTTTTGATTATCGGTAATTTTTTAATGGCATTGAAGGTAATGTCACATAATGACTTTAATGCAATTAGAGAAAATACACCCTTAACCATATCGGTTCAATTTTTTGTACTAAACTAGTAGCTAATTAAAACAATAAACCAGATTTGCATCAAAGCTAATCTAAAACTATACTCTTGAAATGTAACGACTGATTACAAACAAAAATAATTCTTGGGGATACTGCTACTCAAAGTTCTCCCAAACGCCTTGACAAAAAATTATAAATCTTTTACCAAGAAGATGATTTGCAAGAGATTTGTTTGGGTGGCTTCGTCTTATGATGAACAGGTGAATAATGGTTCAGTCGGGTGAAACAAATATTGTATGACTCATCATGAAATTCCAAACGGACGTAAAATTATTAAAAGATTGTAATGTTTGACGCTTCAGTGAAATCAGGCAGTGATTATTCGCTTAATCATAAATAATACGTATTCATTAAACCTTGTGATCAGTGCTGTATGACACTGTGTAGTTGGATGGCAAAAATGACTACAACTTATTTTCGACATACTAGACCCAAGAGAAAATTTGTATATCTGGTTGGCTCCGCCGGCGCTTAACTCCAACCATTTCTAATGTGAATTACAACTTGTATTGTTTTTACCGATAGTTTTTCGTCTTACTCTATTTTTTAGCCGGAAACTAAAAATGTATCTAGTTTGAAAATAAAATGTTGATCCTTTTGAAGTAAATTTTGATGTCGCTCTAACATTTGTGGTAAACTTCGTTGACTACTAAAGCAAAATTCACTAAATTGCACAATTTTATATTAGTTATGTATCGTATACATGACAACAGTCCGATGACTTTTAAATGTTTTTAAACTTTATGACGAATGCACTAACATAACTCTACATACATAAAAGTTGAAACAAGTTTCAATAAAAAGTGAGATGGAAACCACTACCACTAAACGAGATCAACCGTATAAATGTATGCAATAAGTCAATAAAACTATCAAACTCTCTTTCTCAGCATCCACATATACATACATCCACAACATCTTTTATTTTATCTTCGTCTGCTAACACAAAATTTAAATTCAATAAGAAAATACAAACAAACGTAAATTTCTTTAATTATTGTTTAATTTAAATCACAGTTTCTTGTGAGAACTATCTCGATTTTGCGAATCTTTGACGTACATACATAAATTGTAATGATGAATGGTATTTTAAATTGTGTAACTGGGCATCTCAAACAGTTCTTAATTTTATAAGTACTTAAAAAGCAATTTAGCAACAACGTTAAATACAAATTCACTTTATGAAGATTTACATTTTTTTTGTTCATATAGGTATTCAAATTTCTTAATTATAGATGCGCGAAAACAAAAATTCAATTGTGGATGGAAGTCCGTATCAAATTTCGCAAATAAAAATTCACATAAATTTAAGATGATTGTGGCCGATTAAATACGTGTATCTGTGAAGTAAGCAATAACAGTAAAGTTTTATATTTTATTTTATTATAATCAAATTATTTGGATTTATATTTACGTTAGAGTGTTCAACGGATGAACGGGTGGTCGACCCATAAATAATTACAGTCTCAAGGTAACACACCACAATTGAAATTTTGTAGAAACAGTAAACCTAATTTTTCTATTGTCAAGATGCACAGTTTCAAATAATCATTGAATTATTCGGATAAAAAGAAGGTAAACTATTTGGATTATTTGATGATTTACATGGAAGAGCTTAAACAACATTAACGATTAATTCAAGAGGACTTTAAAGTCCAGTATAAGTCCCGTGACAGTTTATTGTAAAATTGAACACAAAATTAATTTTAAGTAGGAGCATATATATGTATGTAAAAATAGGTTAACAAAACTTTTCGTAGTAACACATTTAATTTATTGAAGTACATAGTTGGATTTTATCCACTTCTGTTAACCGAATTTCATTAATTAATATAAGAACAGTTTCGTGTTATGTTTTTGAGCCGCATATTGCATTTTGAATAGTTATTTGTATAAAAAACTTACCTGCGTGGCAAATAACGTTTTTTTCATTAACTATTGTAAAATACTGGATGTAATCGTAGACACAAATTGAAAAAAATAGATCACGTTCGCAAGCAAATAATTTAATTCTATATATCATTGACCAAGCACGGAAAGCAGCTTCCTACAAAAGTAGTGTTTTTTTGATTTACCGATCAATTTTCATTTACATTTCGCACTACTCGTTTTCGTGAATTTTTTTTTGTTTTGATTTCGTTCCTTGAATTTTCCAAACCATTCACCGTCTATAATATACAGGGTCACTGACGGTTAATATCAGGAATTTCGTGTTTCTAAGTGTTTATTTCAATGTAGTATATACATATACGTTCTGAAATTTTTTAATAATTTTCATGATATTTTTTAGCGAGATAGACCCAGACAATTTGATGTTTTTTATTTGACGCTCTCCATTCTGCGTCACGAAAAACCGAAAAACGCTTTTAATATTCAGTCATTAACGAAATGGTTTGTGCATGCTCAATTGTTAATGCATTGTAACAAACAACTTAATAAATTTTAGAAAATTTATAGTTTAATTTAATAAACTTAATTATTCTACTTTCCATTCCAATCAAAAAAGTTTAAAATTACTAGTCTAGGAAAAATACTGTTCATTTACAGTTTAACAAAATTATTTGTGCATGCAAATTTGTGCATCATGGAAATATAAAACCAAAACGGTAAATCATTTAGATTTAAAATTATTGTTGGTTAATTAAATAGTGATTTAGTCACTAGGTTAGTTTTTGTTGCGTCTTTAAACATCTGGTAATTGGTTCAAAAATCTATTGATAAAATCATCTAGAAACTTATCCCGCTCAGTTTTCTTAGCATCCATACTTCTTCTGATTTTTAAATAATTTCGTAGCAATGACTGTTACAATTATAAAAATTGTCTTGGTCATTGCAACAACTTTAATTTGATCTCCCGTTACCTAAGCATTTCTTATGAGTAGACCCCGGATTTTTTATCTAAATTTATATTTTCGCGTAAAAATGCGTATTTGCTCTAGAATTTATACAAATAAGCTTATATTTTTGTATATTCTAGTATTTTTGATTCCAGATGAATTTCTCATATTTTTAGTCCTTTTCTTTCAGACTTTTTCCGAAAAGTATAATACAACATAAACGTCTAAAAATTAAAGTTTAAAAACAGTATTAAGGCATGGAGGCAAACGATTACATTTGAAAATTTTAAAAAGAATTTCGTTGTTCACTGCAAGCACCCACATCGTTATACTTTTTCTGAATGATACAAATTTAAAAATTTATAGCAATTACGGAATTTACAGAGTTTCATTGAATTTAAAATTTGTAAAACTTATAAAGTTTGAAAAGGTCTAGAATCGATGGAAATGATAAAATTTAAGGAATTTAAAAATTCATAGAATTTATAAAGTTCGGAGACAAAATTTAAAAAAACTAAAAAATTTCTTATAGTATAAGCACAAATAATTACTTAACCAGATGAACAAGTTGCCTTGGAAAAAAATGTAGCTGAAGTAAAATACACAAATTTTATAGGGGAAATGTTTGTATCTCGAACGAAAGGCTATATACAATCGAACGAAAATTAATTATCTCTTTTCTTCCTTCGGCATTTAAATTACGAAAAAAAATATTTCATGAATCTATAGAAATGAATCCAAGCAATCAAACAAATACAAAGTAATTTACTTTGTCTGTATGCTAAATTTTTATATTCGTATTTATCAAGCTTTGCTATTGGCTTTGCTGATGTACGAAAAAAATCAAAACCTAAACAATTTACAAGGAAAAAATAAAAATAAAATCTAGTTGTGCCTTCTGCGTTAGTATTTGTAATCTTTATGAATGAAAAAGGCGTAAGCTATTGGCGAATTGTTGTTGTTTATGTAGATTTATGCGAATGTATAATAAAATCACTGAAAGAATACGTTGTTCATTTTCTTCTTTTACAAGAATATAATTGAAATTTTTAGAACGGCCTGCCTAAATGAAATGAAATCTTACACAAATGCAATATATTATGTACATAAGTAAAATTGTGTGTATGTGAAAATACATTAGCGAATTTAATAAAAATTCAGTTTTAAAAATTTTGGTTCTATAAAATTTCGTTTTTTCAAAAATCATAAATTTACAAATCTCTGTTTACAAAATCTCGGTTTTTAAAAGCTCGGTTTTCAAAATCTCGGTTCTAATCGCGGTTTCTATTTAGTTTTTCAAATTAAATTCCCCATTTTTCAGAATTTAATATTTTTGATTATTTTCGTTTTAAAGTGAAAATCCCCATTTTCCAGGATTTATAAAAACCGAGATTTTGTAGCACCGAGATTTTGAAAACCGAGATATTATAGCCAACCGCAACAAGATACATAATCGCAAACCTGATCTCAAAAGCTCGGTTTTAAAAAATTCATTTTTATTAATTCGGGCGGCTCAAATTAATAAAAATTTATTTTTCAAAACCGAGCTTTTGAGAACGGAGATTTTCAGAATCGAGATTTTAAAAACCGAAATTTACAAAACTGAGATTTGAACACCGAGATTATGTAGCCAACCCACTTAATACAACTTTTGAAAAATTACCTAAGTAAATAACACAGAAAATAATAAGATATACATATATATCGTCCCTCTAGTAATGAAACAGCGTATAAGAAAAATAGCTGTTTTAAAATAATTCGCATTTAAATGTTTTTCGAAAAAACTTTTGAAAATAAAATCATTTATATCATAGAAAATTAAATTTTCTATAAAATAAAAGATTTTATTTCAAAAAAAAATTTCAATAAACATTTAAATGCGAATTATTTTAAAAGTGCTATTTTTCTTATACGCTGTTTCATTACTAGAGGGACGATATGTACATATTGTAATCATCTCTTTTGTACATAAAGCAAAAATGGTAAAATATTCTAAATAAATTTAGAAAGAAGTGAAGAGTGTAAATAGGATAAACCTATGTATATCATATTTCGGATATCTCATTTCAACATATATGGATGCTAATTAATTTTACTATTTCTGAACTAATGGGACCTATCTAGATACCGCATTTTTGATATTTTATTTGCAACTTTATTAATTGCGTAAAACTGAATAGGTTAAAAAAATTAGTTTTTCCTGAATTATCATGGTACTTAATGGTATGTTCCAGTAGTTTCATGGTCTATCCGCGCACTAAGTAAATGATCCATCTCTTCCATATAACCTTAGTTCTTTACTTTAAAATATTATTGCGGTTAAATGTATATCTGTGTACAATTGACAAATTGTACCTCTATCACTCGCATCAAACCGCTTTAAAATACCAAGTTTTAATTCTAAAGTTATTGCTTTGCGTGCATTTTTCAGTTTAATTTATCCCCCGTATAATTTATTTTCGAGAGTACCTGAAAGTCAAGCACAAAGAAAATGAGAAAAAAATATTCTGGCCGAAATTGCGAGTATTTCATCTGTATATACCGGAACGTTGATCATACATTTGTCATGTCCGCAACTTCGAATATCTGTAAATCGAGCGTCCGTAAATCGAGGGACTAAGTACAAAAGTTTAGTTTCATTTTATTTTTGATAATAATTATATTTGTTTTTCATTATCATCTTTGCTTGAATGACTTTAATTTTTTGATTTAAGGGAAAATCATAATCATTGATCAATCACAGGATTTTCTTATTGTTGTTGTTTCATTTATTTATGTGGGTTATTGACCTACCTATAATAAATACATTTTCAAATCAGGAAAATAATTCTCTGAATTTCCAAATCACACTTGCCGTAATGTTACGTAATTTAGTTGTAACCCTATTTCAATTTGTTGACGTTTTCAATTTTGGTGTTTAAAGAATTAATTTAAATAAACTGCTAAATAGTAATTGAGGATGACATTAGAATGCGGTTATTAATGTATCTATTTTCTTATAGTGTGCATAACATGCTCACGGGAAAGTTTTGTATTTTGTTTTAATTTTTATATATCTTTCCACTGGCGTTTTGTAGCTGCTTATATCGTTGATCATATATGAGCAATGGCCAAATATGACCAATTTAGAATTCCTTATCTGATTATGGTGCAATTAGAATTGTATAGAAATGGGATTCTAAAATTATATTTAGAAGAAGTTCTGGAATATGGCCAATTTCAAGGAACATATTTCGGGTTGGGTACAGTTGCCCGTATGACAAAATACCGTTTACAAAATCCCGTATACATAATACCGCATTACAAAATCCCGTATTCCAAAATCCCGTATTACAAAATCCCGTATCCCAAAATCCCGTATGCCCAAAATCCCGTATTCTATCATGATACATCGGCTTAGGTTAGGTTAAAAATCGTGCGATTTTTAACCTAACCTAAGCCGGTGTATCATGATCATGATAGAATACGAGATATGTAGTCGTGTATGTGTGTGTGTGTGTGTGTGTATTTGTGTACGGGTCATAAAAAACAAAAAATTACAAGGGGAAGGAGCTTGGATCAGAAAAAAACATAAAGTTTACTCCACTAAAAAATAAAACTGATTTTTATAAAAGAACTAGCTGGAGTACTCGGCTATTCCCGGGAATAAAAAGATATTGTTTTATTTTATTTTAGCAAAGTAATAAACTTCAAATTTTTCATCTGTACCTATTAAAGCAAATACAATTAAATAATGATATTTTCGAAGTATAAAGAAATCGAAGTCCTTGAAGTAAATAAACGATGAAAACATTTTAGTAATAAAATATATTTAAATAAATAAGATTAAATGATGGTACCTAATGGATTGCTAACTTGGGACCATGCCACACATAATTAACGATAAGAGAAGCATTTAGATTCTAAATTTATTCCAACTGTCTTCAGCGATTGTCCTTGTGCCTTATTGATGGTGATATCAAGCGCAATTCGAGCGGGATGTAGCTGTTTGAACTTAATTGGGGTGTCCGGCCAGGGGCCAGATCTTTCGAAAATACCACGAAAATCTGCTCTTAAGTAAAAGATGGTAATAAAATGTCACAAAAATTTAACACCCTCGAAATTTTACGAACAATTTGTTTGGGTGCACCTAGATTCAGGGGCTGGTCCCCTTCGAAAATACTACGAAAACCTGGTAATTTTAGTATTACACCTTTATCCCTTTCGTGTCCACAAGAATAAAAAATATTACTTTATCAGTAATCCAACCCACACAAATGTGTTGGTAAATATAAATGTCAAGAAACGTGTTTTCCATATAAAATTTCATAGTAACAATAGCCCAACTTACACAATAGTGTGACGGTTTATTAGTATTAACTCTTAAACTTTACTCATGAACCGACCAACACAAATGTGTAAGTATCAACAACGTTTTTTAAACGATTAGTGCACAATTCGTGACACAAATGTGTCAGTTGGCTTTCATTTATGATAACTTTTGTTTCGCGCCAATTCGTTTAAACTACATACACAAATGTGTAACTTGGGCTTCAATTCATCTACAAATAACTTTCGACATCTCACACTACAGCGATCAAAATTTACCTACACATTTGTGTGGGCAGGACACGAAAGGGTGCAAAAACTCAATTTGATTAGATGATCCATGTGGAAACGTATAAAACACATATGTACATACACAGATTTTCATTTTTATTAATATACATAGATTACGAATAATTTAGTTTAGAATTAAATAATAATAAAAAAATTCACAAAAAATAGTTAGGTACAAATTGATCCATCGATTGAAATAATAGTAAGACTCACTATAGAAAGTGTTTATCATATTGAGCAAAAATGTTCCTATCATTAATTTCAAAATATGGCTTATCTGGCTGTTGTTTGCAGATATCCTGTTATTGTTTAATTCCACAGAATTATACAATGACTACAATAGGAAAAATATCGCGTCATTGATATAAAAAATTCAAAAGTACATTTTTAGTTTTTTTTCTCTTGAAACTAATTGTTTATTTTCAAAAAGGATCGTAGTATGTGGAATTCTGTTCATGTGTGTAATAACTGAAAACCGCTAATAAAAATATTCTCAACACAATGATATTTTTTAAAGAAAGTCAGCTGATGTAGGTACTTTTTTATAAATCATTTTATTATAGTGTTTGTAAGTTTTAACGCGTTTTTGGTTTCCTAGAAATGAATTATCATCATCGAAAAGGATCATAGTAGGCTTAGACCTACTCTTATATCTGTTCCATTTACAAATGGAAATGTGCCAAAATATAGAAAGAGATAGATCCCATTATTTCAGAAATAGTAAAATAAATTAGAATCCATATTTTTCAATGAGATATTCGAACTATGATATAAGTACATAGCTTTCTCCTATTTACACTCTTTACTTCTAAATTTATTTAGAATATTTTACTATTTTTGCTGGGTTGGGTACGAAATCTTGGTTTAAAAAATCATTGTTTTCAAAATCTTGTTTTTTATAAATTCGGGGAAATGGATATTTTAATATTAAAGTTTTCAAAAAACCAAGATTTTGGCTACGTCAAAATTTTGTCAACTAAGATTTCGAGACTCTCTCGTTTTTGCTTTATATACAAAATAGATGTTTACAATATGTACATACAATATCTTGTTATTTTCTTTGCTATTTACTTAGGTAATTTTCCAAAATTCATTTACATCCTCTATAAATTAAATCTGTTCAATCATATTCGTTCAATTTGGTTATCATTTCCTTATGAGCAATAAAATAATTATCTTTTTTTATTATTTTGTTTATTTAGCACACGACTACATAATCTAGATTCTTAAATCTCAGTTTTCAAAACACCGGTTTTCTAAATCTCGGTTTTTAAAATCTCGATTCTGAAAATCTCCGTTCTCAAAAGCTTGGTTTTGAAATTTTTATTTATTTATTTATTTATTTATTTATTTAATAAATTTTTATTAATTTGAGCCGCCCGAATTAATAAAAATGAATTTTTTAAAACCGAGCTTTTGAGATCAGGTTTGCGATTATGTATCTTGTTGCGGTTGGCTATAATATCTCGGTTTTCAAAATCTCGGTGCTACAAAATCTCGGTTTTTATAAATTCTGGAAAATGGGGATTTTCACTTTAAAACGAAAATAATCAAAAATATTAAATTCTGGAAAATGGAGAATTTAATTTTAAAATAAATAGATTCAAAAACCGAGATTAGATATTTATTTAGATATTTTAAAATCGAGATTTTGAGATGCTCCCTAATTTCAAAACGAAAATAACCAAAAATTATAAATTCTGAAAAATGGGGAATTTAATTTGAAAAACTAGAGATTTTGTAAACAGAGATTTGTAAATTTATGATTTTTGAAAAAACGAAATTTTATAGAACCAAAATTTTTAAAACCGAATTTTTATTAAATTCGCTAATGTATTTTCACATACACACAATTTTACTTATGTACATAATATATTGCATTTGTGTAAGATTTCATTTCATTTAGGCAGGCCGTTCTAAAAATTTCAATTATATTCTTGTAAAAGAAGAAAATGAACAACGTATTCTTTCAGTGATTTTATTATACATTCGCATAAATCTACATAAACAACAACAATTCGCCAATAGCTTACGCCTTTTTCATTCATAAAGATTACAAATACTAACGCAGAAGGCACAACTAGATTTTATTTTTATTTTTTCCTTGTAAATTGTTTAGGTTTTGATTTTTTTCGTACATCAGCAAAGCCAATAGCAAAGCTTGATAAATACGAATATAAAAATTTAGCATACAGACAAAGTAAATTACTTTGTATTTGTTTGATTGCTTGGATTCATTTCTATAGATTCATGAAATATTTTTTTTCGTAATTTAAATGCCGAAGGAAGAAAAGAGATAATTAATTTTCGTTCGATTGTATATAGCCTTTCGTTCGAGATACAAACATTTCCCCTATAAAATTTGTGTATTTTACTTCAGCTACATTTTTTTCCAAGGCAACTTGTTCATCTGGTTAAGTAATTATTTGTGGTATAAGCATAGAAGAATTACTAAAGAAGCATATTTTGTATGAGTCAAAGATACCTAAGAAAATAATTTCAAATATTTTAAATTCAGTTTTTGAAATTTTATGAGACGGAGATAATAATTTCTATTTGCCTCTTTATATCATTCATGTTTTAAATATACAAAACGAAATGTTTTGAAAATAATTGAAATATCTACAATAATACGAATACAAATACTAGAAGCCACACCCCTTACAATTTTTGTTAATTTTCTATCATTTAGATTTTGCCTTTGTATAAGCAAAACCAAAATAAAACACAAAATTATGAATCGATTCAGAGTGTGTGACGAAACGACTACTAGACGAATATCGTGAATTTGATTTTTTTTTTTGAAATAGAATGAAGTGATTTTAATTGTTGGCATTTTGCTTTATAATTCCTGAAGAATAATTTGCCAAAAAGTAATTACTCTAAAATTTAAACGAAAATTTAAATTCTGGAAAATTTAATAATCTTCCTTTACCAGAATTATGTGTTGAAATATTCTGCGAAATGGAGACTTTCATTCTAACTTTAATATTTAATCTCCATTTTCCAGATAATTTTAAATGTTCATTTTCAAGCGAAAATATTTATATTAATTCCAGCGCGCGGCTCTTAATTGGCCATATTTATTTTTTTAAGAATCACATTTCCATCGTTTGTCGAATTTCATCATAATCGGTTAAAAAATAGCCAAGTTACAGGCTAATCTTCCATATTCAAAAACTTCTTCTGAAAATCATTTTACAGTCGCATTTCCATCGTACCTGTCGATTTTCATCAAAGCTATTTTTAAAATAACTAAGTTCCATCAATTTCATCTGAAAATTATTCAATAATCCCATTTCCGTCTTAGGTTTCAAAAATCATAATAAATTAAGAAATAGCCAAGTTATAGGCCAATTGGCCCTATTCCAAAAGTATATCCAAAAATCATTTAAGAATTCCATTTGCATCATATATACCTGTCGAATTTTATCATAATTGGTAAAGAAATAGCCAAGTTACAAGCTTTTTAGGCATATTCTAAAATTTCACATAACATAATAATTTAACAATCCTATTGACACCATATCTGTCAAAATGTATCATAATCTGAAAATAAATGGCCAAGTTACTAGGTAATTCGCCATATTCCAAAAATGTATTCAAAAATCATTTAACAATTCCATGTACATCGTACCTGTCAAATTGATATAATAGCTTTTTGGATTAAATGTGCATTTGCCTTTCAATTTGTTTTGCCATACGATATTTGCCAAATATGCAAATTTGCCAAAGATATTTTGATGAAACGTAATTTTGTCAAATGTCGTTTGTTATTTCATACAAAGCCCGTGATAAAATTGATACACATCCCGGTTTGTAAGTGTTGGCGCGAAGTCGAGAAGTAATTTTGTAATCGTGTCAAACAAAGGTTACACAAGCGAAATGAAATACATTTGAATATAACATGCAACATGCCAAAACCAACAAAAATGTCTATACCAGCCATACAGTACAAAAACTTAAGATATAAAAAAGTAGTAAAAGTAGTGATAACGTTTATAAGATGTTGAGATTAACTATTTTAATATAATATAAATTATACGCCACAATTTCTTTACTCACAAAAAATTGCTTCGATCAGAAGAGGCGTTCTCTCGCTACAGTGCTCTCAATCATTGTAAATCGTTATTTTGCCGTTTGTAATTTTAATTAAAATTTATGTGGAGATTAATTATTTTACTTTAAAGTAAATTATCTGCCACAGTCTTTTATGCACAAATTAGCACCAGAATTACTCCAATCAGATAAGGCGATCTCTCGCTATAGTGCAGTCAAGCCCTGTAAATCGGTATTTTGTAGATTTATTTTAATATGGAGATTAATTATTTTAATTTAAAATAAATTAACTACCACTGTTTCTTTACGCAAAAATTGACTTCAGAATTGATCTTCAGAAAGGCAAAATTTCGTGTCAATTTTCTGAACATGGGGTGTAAGACATTATCATGTCAAAACCAATAATATAGAGTACATTTTTTTGATGGGATCTGTGTAAAGAGCGAACAAGACGGCTTGTATAAACATTTTTGTTGGTTTTGAACATGCATTCTCACACACACACACACACACACCACTTCTGATCTGTTTAAGTTAATTTCGATATGCGTACTCTTTCTGTGCTTTTTTATCAAAACAAAAAATAATAAAATGAATGATCCGAATCCGATTGTTTGGCGAAATGTAAGAAATAAATGATCGTAATAAAGTCAGATTGATAATACACGTGTACGTATAAATGTAAATGCAAAATTATTAATGTATTTTATTTTCTATCATTAGTATTTGTGATGAGAAAATTTAAGGTAACGTTTATGTTTGTTGTAATATAAAATCAAGGAAAATTATTTTTTGAATTTTCTTTTTGTCTTATTTAATTCAATTATAAATAACGTTTTATTTGATATAAATTTCATAAATAAATTCATAACTGTAATGCAAATAAATTCAATTAAACTTGATTCAATAGTATTTGTGATTCATATTTTTGATTCATTAGTATTTGTGATATGCAGAAAAATTTAAAAATAATTAGTAAATCAATTATTTTTAAAATTATTTTTTACTAATTAAATAGTGATTAAGTCACTTATAATTTGTGAACCATTGGAACATTTTTATTACGCCTCCATCACGCCTCGGAAGTGACCAAAAATTTTGTTCATACAATCGCAGGGAATCTTATCCCACAAGGTTTTATAAGCACCCCATTATACATTTTTGGTCTTGCTAGATTGCGAATACCTTCCGATTTCATTAAAACCCCAGCAAGGATAAATAAAAACTCTGCCTTGGTTTAAGCAACCATTTATGTTCAATATTTTTATTTAATTTCGAAGCAATGATACTTTTAGTGTATGGGAGCGTTATTATGCTGGGATTTTATTTTATGAAATTGGGTTCTAAAATGAGTTTTTGGATACATTTCTGGAATATGGTCAGTTAAACGGTTAGAAGTATCAGTATAATTTGTTATACTACTTTCGGTATAAAGTTCTAGAATACGGTTTTTCCTTTTAAATTGGATGCCTGTACCCATGTTACTGAAGCTTTTGACCTGTTTGGCTGTTGTTTTATAAGTAAATATATGTTGGTTAAAATAGAAATCAATAATGTCAAAACTGTCACATCAAATTCATGACATTATTGAAGATACCAAAGACCGAAGTTCTGAACACCTCGTGAAGTTTCAGCCCTTTATATTTCTTCCTTTTAAAGTTCTGTAGAAAAATTGGGAATAGTAATAGCGGCCAAGTATTCTAGACTAAATAAAACCATCACATTTTCTGTAAATTATTACTCAAGTTCTTGTACTATCATGAAAATGAGTGCGAGCATTTTTCTTTTATTTGTGAAGGTCGTTAATGTGACCTAATTTCTTCTTCATGATATTAGCAACATTAATTGTTTTCAATATTTTCTGGAATTTTCTCAATCATCGTAGTAAATGATTCAGATGACAATGTTACACTGTGAGATAAACCAATTCCTCGACATTAAGACTAACCAATTCCGGCTAGATAAGAATAATGAGCGAAGTTTGAACTTACGAGTATGTCAGTGTATTTATGAAAAAAAATATTAGTTACGTGATATATTTATTTGTATATATATTTATGTAATTCTGTTCGACCAAAAAATGTACATAATATGAAAAAGATTTACATCAGTTTTGCGTATTCTTTGATTCAAAATTTTTTAAAAAATTGTTTTTTTTATGTAAATTAATTTTGATAAATTGAGATGTTTTGCTAAATTTTCCCCCACCTTTCAAATTATTTAAATTGTGGAAAAACTTGTCTAATACTTAACACTAGCATTAGTAAATGTCAATTATAATTACAATATAACAAGCGAAATACCAGTTATTCATTCCCAATTTGGAAACCGTAGAATTCACTGATAAGTGAGCCGATCACCCGACTACTGGTCGGGTGTCCCAGTAGTCATGTGGCCCTCTTACTTATCAGTGAATTCGATGATTTCCAAATTGGGATTGAATAACTAGTAGATATATAGTGCAATTGTCGTAAGTTGTCAAATAACAGCAAAATGCTTTAGCTGCTGTAAAATGCAAAAGAATTCAAAAAGGAAAAATTGTCAATTTCAGATCATGTACAAGTGGAAATGACATAAGTTAAAAATTTAAATGAAATACAACAATATTGGTTAATTGTTTTAAATGAACATCAAGATCATATTTGAGTGTCAAATTTATTATTTTTTATTTCAGAAATTGTTATATTTTTCAATTACTTAAAGTTTTTAACCTTTTTGAAGCTATGCTAATTTATTTTTAGTCTTTGGATTTGCTTGTTGTCGGTTTGTTATAGTCCGTGTGGATTTTTTTCTTAATAATACCAGAATAAAAAATTAATTAATATTTTTATTTGGTCATAACGAGGTTCATCTTCTTTTAGAGGCTTTATGCCTCTCACGGAAAAATCTCTTTCAATTACCGCTATACATGTTTCAGTTGTTTTAAAACAAATATTTGGTAAATGGCAATCATTTTTCAATATTTGCTCAAAAAATAAAAGACATGTGTATGCTACTTCGGCATAGACTTTGTTGTCGGTCCTTTTAATGATCCGAATTGTTGATTTTTTCAAATTTTTTCAAATATGAAAGAATCAGCTATTGCAGGAATTTCTTTGTTTTCTTTTAATAGCCTATACTGGCTTAGGCTTTACACCGTAGATCATATCATAGCAAAATAGTATAATACTATTTTACTATCTACCGTAGTCGGTTTTACACCGCATAAAATATTCACAAAAAACAGAAAATTATAACAAAATAATGAAAAAGAATAATTTCAAAATACACTAATGCGTTTCTAGACTAATTTATCAATATTCCACTGTTAAAATTTTCCTTCTACAATAAAATATAATAGGTATTAAAATTTGATAGCTATCAAATCAAAATATTATATTTTATTTTTTCTATTATACTATCAAAACATCCGTTTTACACCGGATAGCAAAGTAGTATTGTACTATTTTGCTATTATACTATCTGCGGTGTAAAGCCAGTATTAATCCGACATTCAACACAATTTATTTTTTTGAACCACAATAGTCTGCATAATAAGCTACTACACGAGCAAGAAATGATGGCTCTTGTTACAGAGAAATTACATCAATATCTTCAATACCCAAATTATTTGAACTGGTAGTATGCAACTCATTCAGATCTTTGGTTCCTCGATTCATCTCACAGTGTCGGCATGGTTTTATACCCAAGAGATCAACATCAACAAATCTTATTGAATTTACCAGCAACACCATTAAAGAAATTGAAATGCGCATAAGCAAGTTGATGTGGTGTATACTGACTTTGCCAAAGCCTTTGACTCCATCAGTCACTGTAAAACGTTGGAACAGTTATACAGATTCGGTTTTTCTAAACAGTTTGTTGCGTGGTTTAAATCATATTTGAGTAATCGCATACAGTATAATATTGAGCTTAGTAATAGAAGATCAGAATCAATTCAAGCTACTTCAGGAGCACGACAAGGCTCTCATGTTGGTCCTTGGATCTTCATAATTTTCATCAATGACGTTACTGAAGTAATACAACATTCTAAGGTATTAATGTTTGCAGATGATCTCAAAATCTTTAAAACAGTAGAAAACATCGGCGATACCCATAAGCTACAAGAGGACATCGACAATCTAGCGAAATGGTGTGAGTCTAACCTCCTCAGTCTCAACATCAACAAGTGTAAGAGTTTATCGTTCCATCGAAAAGTTAACCCTGTTACACAACAATATCAAATAAATGGCATACTTTTACAAAAAGTATTCGAGATTAAAGACCTAGGGGTTACTTTCGTTGAAAACATGTGCTTTACTAAGCATATTGAGCAATGCGTTGCTAGAGCCAATTCCATGCTTGGTTTTATTAAGCATTGGACAGGAGGTATTCATGTCCTCGAGACAATCAAGATCCTGTATTATGCCTACGTCAGATCTCAACTTGAGTACGCTGTCAACATCTGGTGTCCTTTTTACGAAGAACCTATCAGAAAAATCGAGAGTGTCCAAAAAAAGTTTATACGGTATATAACGTGTAAAGACGGATGGGATTACGACCATGACTTACCGCACCACGTTAACCTGAAGCGATTACCATTATATGCTACTGGATGGAAAACCTATCAAATGACGACACTGAAAAATAGACTTTTAAAGTGTTCGTTTATTGGAAATATTTTAATTGATCAAATCGATGCACCATCCATACTGGAATCAATTAAATTAAAGGCACCGAGTAGGAATTTAAGAGATCATAACTCAAACTATGGTGACAATGAACCGGAAACATGATGTCGAAGAGTTTTAATAAAATCGACCGTTTCTTCGACTTTTACTTAAGTAAAGACAGCTTTAAACGTAGGTTGAAGCAACATTATGCTCCAACCTAAAAATATTTTTGTTTTGCGATCATAAATCGATTCATAATAATCTAATCTTGAACAATTCCTTCTAGCGATGTACTATTTTGTATTCCGCTTATTTATTGGAATATACTCGTATATTCGAACGTTTGATTTTTGCTACAATAAGAATGTTCTCATTAAGGGACCCGTTTAAGTAACAAACGACATTTGACAAAATTACGTTTCATCAAAATATCTTTGGCAAATTTGCATATTTGGCAAATATCGTATGGCAAAACAAATTGAAAGGCAAATGCACGTTTAATCCAAAAAGCTATTATATCAATTTGACAGGTACGATGTAAATGGAATTGTTAAATGATTTTTGAATACATTTTTGGAATATGGCGAATTACCTAGTAACTTGGCCATTTATTTTGGGATTATGATACATTTTGACAGGTACGGTGGCAATAGGCTTATTAAATTATTGTTATGTGAAGTTTTAGAATATGCCTAAAAAGCTTGTAACTTGGCTATTTCTTTACCAATTATGATAAAATTCGACAGGTATATATGATGCAAATGGAATTCTTAAATGATTTTTGGATATACTTTTGAAATAGGGCCAATTGGCCTATAACTTGGCTATTTCTTAATTTATTATGATTTTTGAAACCTAAGACGGAAATGGGATTATTGAATGATTTTCAGATGAAATTGATGGAACTTGGTTATTTTAAAAACAGCTTTGATGAAAATCGACAGGTATGAAAAGGAAGATTATTAAATCTTCATTTTTCAGAATTTAAATTTTCGTTTAAATTTTAGAGAAATTACTTTTTGCCAAATTATTCTTAGAGAATTATAAAGCAAAATGCCAATAATTAAAAACACTTCATTCTATTTCAAAAAAAAAAAAAATCAAATTCAAGATATTCGTCTAGTAGTCGTTTCGTCACACACTCTGAATCGATTCATATTTTGTGTTTTATTTTGGTTTTGCTTATACAAAGGCAAAATCTAAATGATAGAAAATTAACAAAAATTGTAAGGGGTGTGGCTTCTAGTATTTGTATTCGTAGAATTGTAGATATTTCAATTATTTTCAAAACATTTCGTTTTGTATATTTAAAAAATGAATGATAAATAGAGGCAAATAGAAATTATTATCTCCGTCTCATAAAATTTCAAAAACTGAATTTAAAATATTTGAAATTATTTTCTTAGGTATCTTTGACTCATACAAAATATGCTTCTTTAGTAATTCTTCTATGGTATAAGTGTAAAATTCTAGAGATTTTTTAATATAAGTCAAACCTGATTTTGTAGAATATTTAGAACTGACATACATGAAATAATTTAGAGAACTCATAAAATTATAAAATTTGGAGAATTTATAGAATTTTTAAAATGAATAGGAATTATTTTTGATAGCATTTATAAAATTCGTAAAATTTATTATATTTATAGAGGTTATATATATAAATTTGTAATATTCAATTAATTCATTGGATTTTTAGTATTTACAAAATTTATCGAATTTACAGCATTTATAAGATTTGAAGAATTTTAAGAACTTATTGAATTATTATACTTTATTGAATTCATAGGAATTATAAAATATACAAAATTTTTGGGACCTATAGGATTTATAAAATACTTAAAGTTTGTAAGATTTATCCAATTTTTGAATTTATTATATTTGTAAAATTCTAATAAATTTAAAATTTATAGAAATTATGGAGTTTTTAAAATAATCATTATTTACAGAATTTATAAAATTTAAGAAACTCACTGAATTTTAAGAATTGAAGGAATTTATAGAATTTAAAGAATATGAAGCGTTTATTAAACTTATTAATTTATAGTATTTATTGAATTTTTGAATTTTATAGAATACATGGAATTTTAAAATAAGGTAAATGCGAGTTTGTAAAATTTATAGAACCCATACAATTTATCAAATTTACAGAATTTGTAAAACGTATAGAATTTATTTTTGTTTAGTGTTTACATATTAGAGTTTGTAGAGTTAGAGTTTAAGAACTTCTTAAATTATTAGACTTTATTGAATTCATAGAATTTATAAATTATACAAAACTTTTGGGACCTATAAAATTTATAAAATACCTTAAGTTTGTAAGATTTACCGAATTTTTGAATTTATAAAATTTGTGGAATTCTATGTAAGAATTTTTAAAATTCATATAAATTATAGAGTTTTTAAAATAATCGTTATTTACAGAATTTATAAAATTTAAGAAACTCACTGAATTTTTAGATTTGATAGAATTTGTATAATTTAAAGAATTTATTAAATTTTTAAATTTCTAAAAATTAAAGAATTTATGGGAATATTAAAATTTTTTAGAATTTATTGAATTTTTGAATTTGAAGTAACAATAGGATAACTGTGAATTTGTAAAATTTATAGAACTCTTCAAATTTATTAGGTTGTTCAGAAATTAATGCTGGTTTCCAACCATTTTTTTTAAAACAACATATCTCAGTTTAGAATAAATTTTATTAATCGAAATAAGAACCATTAGAATCTATATATTATTGCCAACAAGATCCAAGTTTATTAATTACAGTAGCATATAATTCTGAAGTTCTGGAAGCGGCTCGAAAGCATTTTTTGCGGCTGTTTGGTCGATAAAGACTTTTTCTCGCAAGAAGTTATCGATATGCTTGAAAAAGTGATAGTCGGCGGCCTGGTGAGTATTTTGGGACTTATAGAATTTAAGGAGTTTATTAAATTTATAGAATGCTTCAAGTTTATAGGATTTATCGATTTTTTTGAGTATAAAACTTGAATAATTCTATGGATTTATTAAACTTAATTAATTATAGAATTTGTAAGAATAATTGTAACTTACAGAATTTATGCAATATAAAAAATTGAAGTTTTAGATTTGATAGAATTTCTCTAATTTACAGAATTCTATCAAGTTTACCAATTCTATAAATTTTTTAAATTCTATAAATTTTATAAATCCTATAAAATCTGTAAATTCTACTAATTCTATATATTCTAAAAATTCAGGAAATTCCTTAAATTCTCTAAATTCTAAAAGTTTGTAAATTCGATAAATTCTATAAATTTTTTTATTTATTACAATTATAATGAATTTTTATAATTTATAAAATATATCGAATTTTAAAAATTTGGAGAATGTACAGAATTTATAGAAATTATAGTCATAGGAAATAAGATTTTTAGAAATTATACATTCCTTGTATAGGATTAACAGAATTTATAGTTATTAGAATTAGGTTATAGAATATTTTAAGTTCAAATTTAAATTAATAGATACTAAAGAATTTTTAGTATTTAGGAAGTTGTGAAATTTTTGAATAAGTAAAATTTGCAGAATTTTAGGCTTATAAAAGATTTTAAAATTTATCAAATTTAAAGCAGTCACAGATTTATGAATGATTATAAAAATTATGAAATTTTTTGAAAAAGTAAAATTTGTAGAATTTGTGTAATTTATTATGGAATTTATGGAAATTATAAAATTTAAAGTTTTGTTTAAATTATAGTTAAAAAATTTAAATGTTTAAAGTTTTATTTACCATTTCCAGTGCATATTTCAAAGTTTTTAATTGATTATTTACATACATGGTTTCTTTTTTTGGCATACAAATCTGGACTCTACTTATGAGGTACAACGCTGTACTGTTTGTCTTTTTCTGTATACTTGTTTTGTGTAATAATTACGAGACTTATCCCATTCTTATAAAACTGTATGAAATCTTCGTTAAAACTCCGGAACATATTTTGAGAAGTATTTCGAAAAAAATTTCAAATAAATTTACAGACTTGATATAAAGGGGAATGATATATAGGAATGATATAAAGCATTGTATATCTGATTTAAATTTGTTAAGAATTATATTAAAGGCTCCTCCTTTAATGAGTCATGTTTAGCTCTATTCCTAAAGCCTCTACTATATATAGTTTGTAAATTTAAAACTGATAGCAAACTGTGTTGAATATTTCATTTAATAAAAATAGCAATACCACCATAGTCACTTGATTTTCTATTTAAATTGTACACTATAAATTCGGGGACAACGAGTGATACATCACCTTTTAACCAATTTTCCAAAATTCTGGCAACACGCTATTAACATTTTTCATATATGAAAGTGTTTTATTTACTTTGTTGTTTATACTTCGCTTATTCCAGATAAAAATATTTAAGGCATTATTATAGAGATAGGTTACAGTTAAACGAGTTAAAACGGTAAATTGCTGCACTTTCGTCTAACATCTAAAAGCCTTGAGAAGGTATGTACATCACTTTTAAAAGTTAAAATTTCTTGATATGTAGGTAATAAATGTTTGTTTTTTTTTTTAAGAATTCATATCACTCTTATTGGAAAACCCTATAGATGCTAATGCTTCACTAAATCTATTTGGTAATATTTTACATTTGATTTTCGTACTATTCGATTGATTTATCCTTCTTTATTTAATGCTTGATAAAAATATTGTAATTTTTAAATTTAATTAGATTCTAGGTCAATTGATTTAGAAAACTTGCCAGTAGAAAATTTTTCTATAGAAGAACTTTCAATCGATGATAAAGGATTCTACAACCTGCTTTTACAATCAAAAATGGAAGGATATTTTTTTCTTTTAAAAGGTAATAGCTATTTATGTAACCAGTTAAAATGCCTCATTTTGTGAACCGACTGCGATATTTGCGGGACAAACCAAGCGAGTTGCCCATCGCCCGCGGTTCACAAAATGAGGCGTTTCTACATGGCAACAATGTTTATATTTTTAAAAATTTTCTCATTTTTTTTTTAAATAGAAAGTGGAGTTACTTTAAATAGCTTAAAATATTTGACTGAAAAAGAGATAACTGATTTATTTGGAAAATTGATTGGTGTTAGAGCACAATTCCGTGCTGTATTAAACGAATATAGGAAAATGAATGTAAACAGTTGAAAAATTAAGATATATTTTGTAGTTTCTCTATTTATTGGAGACAATTTAGCTTTGAATACTCTTCTAGGTTTTGCAGGTTCCTTTTCTCATAATTTCCCGTGTAGATTGTGTAAAATAAACAAAGCTGATTTAAACCAAAATTTCGTAGAAGATGAAAATCTCATCAGAACTCGAGATAGATATGAATATGACATTGAAAATCTCGACTATAAAACTTCTGGAATAAAAGAAAATTCTATTCTGAACCAACTTCAATATTTTCATGTAACGGATAATTTTTATGCAGATCTTATGCATGATATTTCTGAAGGGTGTATAAAATTTGGGTTAGTTAATGCACTTATTTATAATAAACAATATTTTTCTCTAGAGTTGTTAAATAATCGAATAAATACTTTTAATTACGGTGAAATTGAAACTCGAAATAAACCTTCCGGAAATATAAAATCAGATCATTTAAAAAAAACAAAATTTACACTTTCCCGCTAGAGAAATTTATTCTTTATTGCACCATTTTTGTCTTCTTGTCAGTGAATATGTACAAAATTCAAATATAATTTGGAAATACATTGTTAAATTAAGGCAAATGACAAATTACATATTAAAAGATTCCTTCACTGATTTGAAAATTACTTGCTTAAGAGAAATAATCAAAGACCATCACTCGATATATTTAAATTGTTTCAAAGATCAACACTTAAGACCTAAGCATCATTTTGTTACCCATTATCCTTCAATAATAAAGCAAGTTAGTCCCTTAAAAGCTGTATGGTGCATGAGGCATGAAAGTAAAAATAAATCTCTAAAAGAATATACAAATGTGTCTTGTTCAAGAGTTAATTTGGAATATTCTGTAGCTAAAAAATTTTCATTAAAATTCGCTAACTCAGTTTTAAACATTGAATCAAATATTCATTCAATAAAAATCTAACAAAACAATTAGTTTAGATTATTTTAATGAAACTGTAATAATTCCATTTAATGAAAATGAACCTATAAATATATTTAAAACATTTAATTACAAAAACACTAAGTTTATGTCGAATTATTTTTTATGTATTAACGAAAAATTATACAAAATATTAAATATTTTGAAACACGAAAATGAAATGTATTTAATGCTAATGGAATATTTAGTAAGCCATTTTGACAAACATTATCAGGTTTATTTTGTTAAAGAAAAAACTTTAAATATTATTTGTTTTGATTTTAAAATGTTATGTTTCGAAAAACCATTTGAATTGCATAAATTTAAAAATAGAATTTGTTTTATGATAATATATATTTAAATTTAACAAAATATTGTAAAATTGAAAAAAATAAAAAATATTTAATTAAATACGCCTTCTTTAAAATTTTTTTTTGTTTAATTGGCATTCTTTATAATGATCCATTTAATCCTTTTCATTGTAAAGTTTATTCCTAATTTTTTTATCATATTTTTTTATTTCTTACAACGATCAATTTATTCCGTATCATTGAATAGCGTATTCCTATTTTTTTAATTTAACTATTCCTTGTATTAACAATTTACTCCTAAAAAGAATAAAATTAATCCGATTTGCGAATAAATTTATCAAAAATAAAGTATTAATTATTCTTTTTTAAGAATAAAACTAAAAGAAATTACGAATATTTTATACCTTGAATAGGAATAATATTATGTATAGTCTAAGAGCTGGTAGACAATTTTGAGTAGGTATTTGAGGCAGCATGAAAATTTGTGTGACGCTTCTTTAGCAATGTCTAAACATAAAATCAAAGACCTGGCTGAAGGGTAGCGGGGCATTGTGAACCTTTGATTTTTTTAAGTTGCGAATTTTTTTTTGCAAAAAATGTATTTGAGGCATTCTGAAATTTTAATACCTTTTAGTTTAGTATTTAATAAAATATAAATTAAAAAAGCCAGATCATTTAGTCGGGTCTAAAATGTTGCCAGGCGGCTTCAAAGTTGAATTTTGTAGACTTCTAAAAAATATATTTGAGGAAGCTGAGACTTAGACAGATAAATATATATATATGTACCTAAAAAACATAACTTCAAAAAGACAGGTCATTTTGGTGGGACTCTCTAGCTGCCAGGTGGTCGGGAATGTACTGAGTTCTTAAGAGCTTTTGTCGTAATTCTACTTTGCAGTTTTCTGTTTCGCTTATTCTATTACATCTAGTTATCATCAACACTACTTTCTTGAACCTTATTAACTGTTTCAACAGTTTTTTTTCATTATACCGGGTGTTTCTTTTAAACTGAGACGATCAAATATCTCGAAAAATAGCCACTCTACGGAAAAAATGTCCATAATCAAAGTTTAATCATACCGCGGGGGAAATACATTAGTGCAAAAAAATAGTCCCCCACCCCCTGCTTTGTAAAAGTACGTATGATTTGAATAAAATATTTTGTTCGGTTCATGACAGATGGCGTTGTAATCGACGAAATTCAATTTTTTCAATTTCTTCTTCTTAGAACACACGCATTCGATTCTGCAATACGTTTGAAATAAAAAACATCACGTTTTCATTGGAAATACTCGAAATTCGTCATCAAAACAATTTATTAATGTAAATGGCAGGTGAATAAAATAATTTTAGCTTAAAATAAGTGTTCAAAATGATGGCCTGCGACTTCAATGCACTTATTAATACGCATTTCCAATGATTGTACACAACTGAGAAGTGTGTTTGGTTGAATTTTAGCACACGCATTTCTGATTCGCTCAATAATGTTCTCACGTGTTGTTGGTTCTTGTTTGTAAACTTTGTCTTTGAGATAGCCCCGCAAAAAGAAATCTGGCGAAGTAAGATCTGGTGATCTGGCGGGCCAATTTATCGGACCAGCTCTACCGATCCAGTGACCATTGAAATCACGATCAAGTACCTCACGTGCTACCAACGAATAGTGTGCAGGACAACCATCATGTTGAAACCACATGTTCCGTCTCAATTCTAAGTTTAAAAAATATAAAGGGCTGAAACCTCACGAGGTGATCAGAACTTCGGTCTTTGGTATCTTCAATAATGTCATAAAGTTGGTGTGACAGTTTTGACATTATTGATTTCTATTTAACCAACATATATTTACTTATACAACAACAGCCAAACAGGTCAAAAGATTCAGTAACATGGGTAAAGGCATCCAATTTAAAACGAAAAATCATATTCTAGAACTTTATACCGAAAATAGTATAACAAATTATACTGATACTTCTAACCGTTTAAGAAATGTATCCAAAGACTCATTTTAGAATCCCATTTACAACGCACATGTCAATTTTCATAACAAACGGGTAAGGAATAACTAAGTTCCATCCTACAAAGCCATATTCCAAAGCTTGATCAAAAAATCATTTTAAAATCCCATTTCCAACACACATATCAAATTTCATCATAATCGGTTAAGAAATAGCCAAGTTCCATCATACTTGGCCATATTCCTGAACTTCGTCCAAAACTCATTTCAGATTACTAATTCGAATACACATGTCGAATTTCATCATAATCGGTTGAGTAATGGGCAAGTTCCATCATATTTAGCCATATTCTAGAACCTGATACAAAACTCATTTTAGAATCCCATTTTCATTACACGTGTCGAATTTCATCATAATCGGTTGAGAAATAGCCAAGTTCCAACATACTTGGCCATTTTCCAGAACTTCATCCAAAACTCATTATAGATTCACATTTCCAATACACATGTCGAGTTTCATTATAATTGGTTGAGAAATGAACAAGTTCCATCATACTTGGCCATATTTCAGAACCTCATCCAAAACTCATTTTAGAATCCCATTTCTAACATACAAATTAAATTTCATAATAATCGGTTGAGAAATAGATAAGTTCCATCATGCTTGGCGATATTCCAGAACTTCATCCAGAAATCGTTTTAAAATCCCAGAACTTCATCCAAAAACATTTTAGAATCCCATTTCCAACACAAATGTCGAATTTCATCTTAATCGGTTGAGAAATGGGCGAGTTCCATCATACTTGGCCATATTCCAGAACTTCATCCAGAAATCGTTTTCAAATTCCAGAACTTCATCCAAAAAACATTTTAGAATCCCATTTCAAATACAAATGTCGAATTTCATCGTAATCGGTTGAGAAATGAGCAAGTTCCATCCTACTTGGCCATATTCCAGAACTTCATTCAAAACTCATTTTGAAATCCCATTTCCAACACACATGTCAAATTTCATAATAATCGGTTGATAAATAGGCAAGTTCCATCATATAAAAAATTTGTTAACTATTCACTACATCCAAATCCAACTCCAACTCAACTCCAACTCAACTTCAACTCAACACGCATATTGACCCCTAATTTAACCTTCAAATCAATTCCCAATTCAATGCCCAATTCAATAATCAAATAAGCATATATACAAAAATCGTAAATATTTATAAAAGCAGGTATATCGGGTCAATTCGTATGGCAGGTACCCCACCCCCTTGACGTACAGTCTCTAAAACCTTTTCAAATCTCCGCCTTGACCATAGAAACAGATTGGCGAAAAAAAATCCAAATCGGACGAGCCGTTCTCGCGATACCATGGGTCCAGACACACAGACATCCAGACATCCAGACAGACGGACGGACATTTTTTTTTTTGCATTTTCAGACTCAGGGACTTTCAAAACGTCGAGAAAAGTGGTTTTGGACCAACCAAATTTTTCGTCATTTTTGACAGGATTTCAATACTTTGGTCTTTTTAGACCGAAATAATTTTCAAGTAATATTGGCAGTTCATTTCCAAAAAGTTTCGGTACATTTGACCATTCAAGTTGCCTTCAATAATGTGGGGGCCGATGAGTTGGTTGCCAATTATTCCACACCACACGTTGACAGTCCAAGGGCGCTGATGTTCAACTTGGCGAAGCCAGTGTGGATTTTCAACACTCGAATAATGCATGTTGTGTCGATTGACCGTTCCATGGTTTGTAAAAGACGATTCGTCAGAAAACATTACGCAACGAAAAAAATTGGGGTTTTGTTGTATTTGTTCACGTGCCCATTGATAAAAAGTTACCCGATTTTGGAAATCAGCGCCATGAAGATCTTGGTGTAAAGACACATGATATGGATGATACTTGTGCCGTTTTAAAATTCTCCAAACACTGGTGAGGGACAATCCGGAATCGCGAACTATTTCTCGTATACTAACATGAGGATTATGAGTCGCTGCAGCCAATACAGCAATTTCATTATTTTCTCCAGTGACTGTTGCTCTACGGGTCCTCTTTTTCGGTTGAACATTTCCATCAGTAATAAATTGTTTGATAGTACGGCCAAATGAAGCACGTGAACGAATCCTATCCGGAAAACGTTGAGCGTAAATAGCAACAGCATTTTCAAGATTTCTGTCAGCTTCTCCATAAACCAGAACCATTTCAATTTTCTCTGGCACAGTTAAAATAGGCTTTGACTTTCACGTCGCTTGAACGTGTTTTTTAGCAAAATTAATTTGTATAAATATTTTTTATTTTCTAAATTTTAATTTATCGGCAAATGTCCATCAGTTCAGGAGATATTATCTTGTCTGAATAATATTTTTATATTATCCTCTGATGATTTTGGCGGTCTACAAATCAATGAAGGATCGAATAAACCGATGAAAAAAAAACAGCAAAGATTGATTTAAAGTTGCAGGACTGGCGATGATACTGGCTGGATGAGTTGCTGTTTATCGACGTTTTTTGGTGCCCCCATTATGAATGAGCTGATGCTCAAAATGGGGTGAACCGAAAGATTATGTATATTAATAAGTCAAGAATAAATAAATAAATAAATAAACGGTCCATTCTAAAGTATTTTATCGTTTATTTTGCAATTACGAAAAACATGAAGATAAGAAATAACACAAACGTTAAATGTGATTTACAAAAATTAATAAATTGTTTTGATGACGAATTTCCAGTATTTCCAATGAAAACGTGATGTTTTTTATTTCAAACGTATTGCAGAATAGAATGCGTGTGTTCTAAGAAGAAGAAATTTAAAAAATTGAATTTCATCGATTACAACGCCATCTATCATGAATCGAACAAAATATTTCATTCAAATCATACGTACTTTTAGTCGTAGAATCCGTATCTGCAATAAAAAATATGGCTTCCTGTAATGTACTACGCCACTGTACATCAACGGTATTAATTGTAATGCACTACCAACACATACAACGGTGTTGCGAATCATTTGTATTTTTATAATCATCAGTCAGTCGATAAACAACTCTCAAATATAACGTAGAAAATAAAGACATTATTAAAATTAATAAGTTGTGTGTTATTTTTACATATTCATATTGGATACAATATTGGCGACGAGGATAAACGTTGTGTTCATAAATATTGTTAATATTCCCTTAATATTAAAAATTATTTCCAAATAATTAACATTTGTGTGCGCATAAAATTTGTGTTACGGTAAAAATGGCATTACCTATAATCGGAACAATGGAACCGTTCGAGATGAAGACACCACGTTCTTGGGGGACATATTGTCGTCGTTTTGATATATATTTCGCAGCAAATGGTATAAAGGAAGACGATAAAAAACGTGCGATTTTCTTGACGTTGTGCGGTGGTGGAACTTTTGAGCTGTTAGAATCGTTAATAGCTCCAAGCAAGGTAAGTGATCTAGCTTTCAAAGAAATAGTCTCCAAACTAACTGATCACTTTTCCCCACGCCCGTCGGAAATCACGGCTTCATTTAAATTTTTTAAACGGGACCAAATGCCGGAGGAGAAAGCAGCCGATTTCATTGCCGAGCTACGCCGTTTAGCAAAAGAGTGCAATTTTCCGACCAGTAGCCTAGACCGCATGCTTCGCGATAAAATTGTTTGTGGAATACGGGACTCAAATTTACAACAACAGTTTTTGGCAGAAAAAACTCTTTTATTGGAGATCGTTTTTGAAAGAACCGTTGCTGCAGAAGCGGCAAGGACGGACCACAAAGCTATCGTAGAAACGCATGCGCACGTACAATTCATTCAACAGCCGCGCCATTCGAAAGTTACTTACAACCAACCATCGGTATTAAAACAACATGGTGCACCCGTCCATTGTGAGAGTTGTGGAGAAAATCATCCGAGATCTACCTGCAGATTTCGATCAACCATTTGCTCGTTTTGTGGTATCACCGGTCACATTAAAAAGGTGTGTCGTTCCAATCCAGACAACCGACAAACAACGAAGAAGAAATCTAGAAGGGGTAAAGGTCGTTTCAATTCCGTGAAGCTGGTTTCCTCGCCACCCGAAGTTAAAATGGATACTGTGGTGATCATAAACAAAATGCGATTCAAATTTGAAGTCGATTCGGGCTCAAGATATACCATTATATCTGAGAGGACTTTGAACCATATATGGAAAAATCCACCAACGCTTCAGCCATCTGATCTGGTCTTAACCGATTTCCAGCAACATCCGATCATAATTCTAGGTCAACTGGAGGTTGACATTGAATACAATGGCCATTATATCGGTCAACTTCCATTATATGTTACATCGGAGAACCAGACAAATATATTGGGTCGTGAATGGTTCGCGCCACTGGGCATTTCAATTCAAGGAGTACATGTTGTCGAATCGTCAAAGTATTCCGACGTGACCGAGAAATTTCAGCATCTCTTTTCAGATGATCTTGGAGAATTTCGTGGTCCACCAGTGGCATTAAAATTGGATCCAACTGTCAAGCCTATTCATCTACCGGCTCGGTGTATTCCAATTGCTCTCCGACTACCCGTCGAGGAAGAATTGGAGAAGTTAATGTTACAGGGGATATTGGAGCGCATAGACTACAGCGAATGGGCTACACCACTTGTACCTGTTCTGAAACCTGATGGATCCGTCCGGATTTGCGGCGACTACAAGTCTACCGTTAATAAGGCTCTAACTCCCCACACTTATCCGATACCATTAACCGTCCACTTGCTCTCCACGATGCCAAGGGGTAATATTTTCGCAAAGCTTGATTTGGCTCAAGCCTATCAACAGCTAAAGGTTGATGAGGAGTCGGCAATGGTACAAACCATTACAACACACAAAGGGGCATACAAGGTGAAGCGACTCCAATTTGGAATTTCCACAGCACCCGGAATCTTTAAGAATTTCATTGAAAGTTTACTCTGTGGAATCGAAGGCGTCATTCCATATTTTGATGACATTATAGTAATTGCGTCTGCCGAAGATGACCTTCGTCAGAGATTATCCGAAATCTTACAACGATTTGATGAAGCAGGATTACGTCTACACAAGGACAAATGTTCAATTGGGTGTGAATCCGTCGATTTCTTAGGATATCGTATTGACGGAAGTGGTCTTCGTCCCACCGAAGACAAGATTGAGGCAATCCGTAAGACGCCACCACCGACAGACAAGGTGCAAATCCAAGCGTTTTTGGGTCTCATCAATTTTTACCACACTTTTATAAAGGGCAAAGCAACCATCGCTGAGCCCCTGCACCAGCTTCTCCATGAAAACACGAAATGGAAGTGGGGACCTATTCAGCAGCAGAGTTTCGAGCAGTTAAAATCTGCACTTTCGTCCGATAATGTGCTTATTCCCTATGATGAGCATCTCCCACTATTGCTGGTATGCGATGCCTCTCCGTATGGCATCGGGGTTGTGTTGTCACACAGGGTAAGTAACTCTGTTAATTCCGAAAGGCCGGTTGCTTTCTATTCTAGGACACTGACCACCACGGAACGTCGATACGGCCAGATCGATAAGGAGGCCTTGTCGATTATTGCTGGTGTCAAAAAATTTCACCATTTCCTATATGGTCGGAATTTTACCATAGTGACTGATCACAAGCCACTTTTGGGGTTGTTTAACCCTGAGAAGCCAACACCTCAAATTCTCTCTCCCAGGATGATGCGCTGGAACGTTTTCCTAAATGCGTATCATTTCCAAATCATTCACCGCCCAGGGAAGGAAAATGGAAACGCTGACGCCTCAGTCGATTACCAAACGCGATTGCTCCGGCCACTGAAGAGGAGGAGGTGATGATGATAGACATAATACAACGTCCAGCTGTATTGGCGAGTGACATCGCCACGTCTACGAAGAAGGATCCTGTTCTTTCTCGAGTTCTTTCTTGGTGCCTCAGGGGATGGCCCGAGGAAGTCGACGATCAATTCAAACCGTTCTGGATACGTCGAACCGAATTAAGCTGTATGAAAGACTGCATACTATGGGGACAACGCACAATAATACCATCGTGTCACCGTCAATCAATATTGGTCGCCTTACATACCGCACACCCAGGAATTGTGCGTATGAAGAGTATGGCGAGAAGTTACGTTTGGTGGCCGAAAATTGATGACGACATAGAGAAGCTTGTTCGATCATGCACACCATGCCAGGAAAACCGTCCTGAAAATCCCCAAGCACCCATTCAATTTTGGGAAGAAGCGAAGAGGCCATGGTCCAGAGTACATTTTGATTTTGCGGGACCATTTCAAGACAAAATATTTTTTATTTTAGTTGATTCCTATTCCAAATGGTTGGAAGTGCAACTTGTATCTAGCACATCAAAAAAATGCGCCCTCAACGCACTTCGTCCTATCTTCGCTACTCACGGCATTCCGGAGATGATCGTGAGAGATAATGGCACAGCATTTACCTCAGCAGACTTCCAGATGTTCTGCGAGAATAACGGAATTAGACATACTCTAGTTGCTCCGTTCCATCCATCGTCAAACGGACAAGCGGAGCGAATGGTGCGCGAAACAAAGGACTACCTGAAGAAGGAGCCATCTGGAGATATCCATAAACGTGTGTCGACATTTCTTTTCCACCAGCACGTGACGCCGTCAACGAGTACTGGGAAGAGTCCCGCTGAACTTTTGTTCAACCGCAGAATTGGCACTTATTTTGATAAACTCCATCCAGATTCTATACCGATACTGAAGAGGAAAGTCACGACGAGCGATCTGCAACCACGTGAATTAATCAAAAATTCAAGAGTATGGGTCAGAAATTATTCTTCTGGACCCAAATGGATTCCAGGGATAATTATCGAAATCACTGGACCTGTTTCTTACCGAGTTGAAACAGAGAATGGTACCATCATGCGTCGGCACATTGATCAATTGAGATGTCGCGAAAACATTGCAACTGCAAGTACCGAAATTTGTGATCGTGGACCAAAGTGGATACCAAATACCAATGACACCGAAAATTACAGAACCAGTTCGTCGATCAGAGAGATTGAAATCACGGGCAGCCGGTGATGCTCCATCTTTGGGTGGAGGAATGTAATGTACTACGCCACTGTACATCAACGGTATTAATTGTAATGCACTACCAACACATACAACGGTTTTGCGAATCATTTGTATTTTTATAATCATCAGTCAGTCGATAAACAACTCTCAAATATAACGTAGAAAATAAAGACATTATTAAAATTAATAAGTTGTGTGTTATTTTTACATATTCATATTGGATACAATACTTCCTATCTTAGTTTAAAAGTTACCCAAATCAGCTTCAACATGTTGCCGTTTCCGTAGACAAGTAGCCTCATATGTATATGATACAACAGTTGATCGAATCTCGTGGCTCTTACAACAGCGCTGCCGAGCAGAAATGGAGTTAATAAAATGTACTGCACCGGTTAATCTTCTTTAAGCATCTGCGTTGATTGTCTGTTTCAGAGTCAGCTCAATTGGCTGTCTACAGAATGACTTATCCGTTCTTTGGATTCCAAAATAACTTCTTTCCATGGATTCTTGTAATCGTGGATGAGTTTGTTCTAGTTTAATTAAAATATCGTGATATTTTACCAGCCAACGTGAATAATTTGGCTGATTAAAGACAAAGAAAAGATTGACCATTTTGGGTTAAATAAATTTAATTAGATCAATATCGCCTGTCCGTATACTGCGGCTTAACTTCGGACAATAATTGACGAGATTTATGTACGGCACATAAAATTGAGGCTTTTTACCATAAGCTCCATTCAAATGGGCTTGCCAGAAAGGAATGAATTAACAAATCCATTTGCTATTTTTCACTTTCAACAGCAATATTCATTGGTCCACAGCTTTGAAATATGCAAGGATAATATGAAACGATCCAAAATGAATAAATATGTTATCAAATAATGGCTGCTCACTAGCTTGGATTTGCATCGCAACTTTAGCAATAGCTTAATCGTAAGTAACTTCAATATGAGACTGCAGTACTTCTTCAGCGATTTTTTAACTTTCTTTCAGTGTTTCGAGAACAACATTTTTAGAAGTAGTGTTGATGATAATTAGATGTAATAGAATAAGCAAAACAGAAAAGTGCAAAGTAGAATTATGTCAACAGCTGCTCTTAAGAACTCAGTACATTTGCAACCACCTGGCAGGTAGAAAGTCCCACCAAAATGACCTGTCTTTTTGAAGTTATGTTTTTAGGTATATATATATTTATCTGTCTAAGTCTTAGTTTGCCTCAAATATATTTTTTTGAAGTCTATGAAATTCAAGTTTGAAGCCACCTGGCAACATTTTGGACCCGATTAAATGATCTGGCTTTTTTATTTTATATTTTATTAAATACTAAACTAAAAGGTATTAAAATTTCAGAAAAAATTTCCCAACTTAAAAAAATCAAAGGTTGACAATGTGCCCCGCTACCCTTCAGCCAGGTCTTTGATTTTGTGTTTAGACATTGCTAAAGAAGCGTCACACAAATTTTCATGCTGCCTCAAATACCTACTCAAAATTGTCTACCAGCTCTCCATCTATTAGGTTTTTTTGTTAAGAAGATATTATTATCCCTCAATATGTTTTATCATTCTTTAGTTAAGTTGGGTTAAATTGTGAACTTCATTTTGGAATAATAGATTCCTGGTAGGAATATTGTATTCGTCGATTTCTCTCCGTGAACATATTTTAGTACTTTGGATTTTACAAATGGCTATCATTAAGTACTTTTTAATGAAACTCCCAAACCGAAAACTGCATTCAGTACATCCTATACTGTCATTACCAGTTTACATTAGAAGAATGTTGTTTGGTTTAAATGGAGCCCCAACAACCTTTCAGCACATGATGAATAAAGTCCTTAGTGGTATAAACGGAGTGAAATATTTTGTTTATATATACGACATTGTCGTCTATGGTAAAAATGTATTCGATCATAATCAAAAATTAAAGGAAATATCAACCTGTTTTGCAACTAAATACATTAAAATTTTTGAAAACTGAAACTGCTTATTTGGGTCACATTGTTAGTCTCACCAGATCGTAAGAAAATAGACGAATTAGATAGATATCCGATACCTAAACCAACAACTGAGCTAAACTTTTTTATTGTTTATCCGCTATTACCCCAAATTTATCAAAAACTTCTCTAGGATTGCTCAACCATTGACCAACCTGCTTAAAAAAGATAATCATTACGATTGGACATATTTCTGTGATGAAGCATTTAAATTATTAAAACCCTTTATAATGAAAGATCTGATTTTTTTATTCCCAGATTTTCAAAAAAAGTTTACGGGTAACTTGTGGCGCATGATTTTCAAAAAAAGTTTTCGGGTAATTATTTAGTTATCGAAAAGGAACTTTTGCCTATATTATGGGCTATGTTATATATCATTTCCGACCAATATGTTTACGGAAGGAAATTTAAAGTTATAACTAACAACAAGCTTTATTTTGGCTAAAAACCCTAGATAACGTGTCGTCTCGCTTAAAGCGATGGAACCTCAAATTAGAAAAATTTGGTTCGAAGTTGTTCATATAGGTTTAAATAAAAATGCCGATTTTCTCAGTCGCATTCAAATTTTGCAAATCACTATCATTTATCTAGCAGTATAGAAGAACTTTTAAATTCTGAAAATATTCCTGTCGACTGCTATTCTACTAATCTTGAATCCTTAAATTCCAATATATTCTGTGAAAAGAATTTCTTATTAAATAAAATTCAAGAAGAGCGAAGTATTACAGAAAATTCCTATTGTGAAAACAACGTAATACGTTCTGGTTCTGATCTAACCAATGTGATAACACGGTCGCAAACTAAAAAAGTTACCATCACAGACTTTTAATACAAAAGTAGTACAGTTTCATAACTGATCTAGTGATAGTGATAGTGACATATAATTTACGAAATCGGTAAAAAAGGAAAATGCCCTAATAGAAATCAATGATCCTGAAATCGAATTAAACCTTATCAAAGAATTTTATTTGTCCCCTCTAGGAGAACATCACAAGGAATTAGTCGTACTTTTAATCGCATAAAACAATATTACTATTTTCCTAAAATGATTGCTAAAATTGAATCATTTGTCGTGTGCTCTATACCAAAAGAATAAGGTTAGTCACATCGTTAGCCATATGTATGTCATCAAGTGACCCGTTCACAATGTGTTCAGGAGGTAAAGAGAAAACTTATAACAAATTCATTGCAATATAATTTGTATTATATTCTGTAAATTGTGGTATAAATTAGGTTAACAAATTTTATTTCAGTGGAAGAAAATTAATATTAACACATAATAAACGTAAATAGTATAGTTACCAGTGGCCCTATTCTGTAAAATGAAATTATTTTCTCCCTACTTTTGAGGAGGGTACCACGTACCAGGCTTCGCAGTGTGCTTTGGAGGGAGGGAATGTAAATTGCTGATGAAGTTCACAATAAAACGGTTCCCAATTCCAGATTCTCCGGGAAAGCCAGAATAAGGCGACAAGAGGATTAAAGTTTAAAAATTATATTATTTCAAAGTAGTAAGTAATGTCTAAATAAACTAATTAACTAATTAACTTTTTTTCTTGATTTTTATGTTTTGTGTTTCTCGGGAAGTTTTTTGTTAATTTAAATTTTTCTTAGTACCTCTAGCGTTTTTAATTCTACCCAAGAAAAGCTCTGCTGATTGCTTTCTGTTGGGAACAAAATATTATGTTGACATTTAGGAAAATCATGAGTCAGGGACGAAATACTTTAGTACTTTGAAAAATCGTTCTTCTGCAAACCCCATTTCCAAGATACTTAAAAAAAAAATTCAGTTTGTAATTCCAATTTGAAAATAAGTGCAAACGAATAAATATTACTAAAATAAATAAAATGCACTAATATTACCCCTCGACTGATCAACGCATCCTCCAATGCACTATCAAATTCAACACCAAGCTATAAACCAAATCCACTATATAAACATACATATAAAAGAGCGAATATAAAAAACAGACACAAAATAGCATTCACTTTAAAGTTTCCCTGCAAACACTCTCTCTGTATTATATAGTTGTTTGTATACACCGTATAAACACAACGCAAGACTTAAAAACCGCCGAGCACACAATCATATACGACTCCACCGCGGTTTTTTTTTACTATACAGTCTATATATTCAACGAATTCAGTCGAACAAAGTTTTTTATTACATACAGCCAAAACATAAATAAAAAAATTTTAAAAAATAGTTTTTTATTTAATTTGATCGCGTGTTCAATTTTATTGTAAAGTTATTATTTAGTTTTTTTGTGAAGTTGTGTGTTGATTATTTTAAGAAATTATTAAGAGTTTTGTGGTTGTCAAATAAAATTTTGTATTCAGATCAGATCGTTGATCGCGTATTATGTTCAGGCGACCTTAAATTAAATTAACGCGACAAATACATACAAAGTGGCTTTTATTTTATATTCTTAAGAATTTTAAAATAAATAAAGAAATTATTTAAGTGTTATATTTATTTAATAATTTGTGTGATCTGTAGCATAAAATATTTATTTACTAAAAGTTACTGTGTTATATGTATAGTTTATATGTTTGATCCACAAAGTGCATAGTGTATTAAATTAAGTGTTGATGTAAAAACTGTACGCATAGTGACACTGGATTATAATTACAAGAAAATAACTTTAGGTATGTAGCTATATACCAACAAGAAATAAATTCCTTTCTATATACAAATTCAATTCTTCCCACATATATTACATATAAATTAAGTATGTGTATGTATACAATTTCTTTGTATGTTTTATGCGCTTTGAATACAATAAAAAAATGACTTAAGTTAAAGTTAATCTCCCACCTATACACACGTGTAGTCAATATACTATGCGCAAACCTTTTAAAAAATTGTTTATGTTAGTATATGCTGGCTTTACAAAACAGCAACATAAGCATAAATATGTAATTATTTAGGTAACTTATTTGTATGTATACAATATTTATACTTCCACCATTTTGTTTTGTCTATATAGATAAAGATTTAAAAACTGTAAGTTTAACCTCACAAATAATTTGTATCCAAAGATTATACGCGCCTTAGTTAATAACCCTGTAACGTGTGTGTAAGCATAAATATGTCTAAGATTTTTGTGTCTGAAATAATTAATCTTGGTATAACGCGATTTCCGACCGTTAGATAGGTGATTGAGTGTTTTGCTTATATACATATACACTATACTTTGTAAACTTCTTTAGTTTTATATGAAACTGTAAAATTTGTATAAATAAACAACTCGATAACCGTTTGATAGTAAAAAAAAATTTACCGATTAATTAGATTTTAATTGGAATTACATAAGACATGTAAAATTGTTATATACGAGTACATAGTTGATGTTGCGAGAAAATAATCACAAACACCTGTTCTCTTTAAATATTTCGTCTCGGTCATTTATGTATACACCGACCTTATGTCATGTGCACATAAGGGGTAAATTTTATTCACAAAAATTTAGGTTCGTCGTTTTACAGTTTAGGTCTTTTGTTATTTTCCCTTTATGCTTATAAATTGTATTAGAAGATGCGGTTAAATATTTTTTGTATTATTGAAAGTGCGGCTTACATAAATCATATAAATTTACGGCTATATTTATTTAGATTAGATAAAAGATTTTATTAAGCCTATACATATAGAGTCAAACGGGTTTAAAGTTATGTATACATTAATATTCAAAGGCTAATATTCTTTCTGGAGCTAAAAGATAAATATGGATTAAACTGTATATAATACTTGGTTACAATAAAGATGTAGATATACCTAAGAACTAGATTATTAGTTATAATAAATAGTTCAGTTACACTATAATTTTTTTTTATGTACTTCCACCATTAATATAACTGCATTGCTCTTTAATACATAGTTTGTTCATGTGATTATTTTATATGTGCCATTTTTAATGTTGTAAGTTAAACTGTTGTGGAAGGAAGATGCAAATTTTCCCTCTAATTTTCTTGATCAAGATTGATTATTTTGCATCCTTTCCGTTACTAGGAATAGGGGCGGCAATCTAAATATATGATACTAGCTAAAACACCCGCCGTTACTCGGGAAAAATTAACAATTTGATAGTTACCATCATACCATCATGGCTAAATTCCATTTTGATGGATGGTTGATCCCATTTTCAACCAGCATACTCAATTTCATCATGATTGGTTTATAAATGGCTAATTTCCATTTTTTTCTGGCCCCGTTGACCATCTTCTGAAACTAAATCCGGCAATGCTTTGATATATTTTAGCGAATATAGATTCATCGAGAAAACATATCGTTCAATTCAATATCCTGCCTTGAATTGCTGTGGCAATGCTGTGGAATTAAAGGAAAGGAAGAAAAAATCATTTTTGATTGAAAAGCTTGTGGATTGGCTACATTTTTTGTTTGCCCTATTTCTGCATAAATATAAAAATTACTCTTATTATTGGTTTACCAACTCTGGAGAATGCGACGCATAATTGGCCATGAGGGAAATAAACGTTTTCTAAATTCAAACCACACAATTGCAAAGATTGCCCTGGAGCTTTATTGATTGTCACAGCGAACGCAATGCATATTGGAAATTGAAGTCGTTTGAACTGGAATGCTATGTTGTTTGGAATGAGTTGTATTCGTGGTAGCCTTCACCTTTATGAGGTCCAATCAGAATTGTTGCTTAAATTAGATTGTTCAACAACTTTTTTCCTACTAATCGTATGCCATCGCATATTTTAACTGTTTCTGGATTTGTAGGTCCAGTGCCGTTACCGACATCGAGTATATGGCTTGAAAATATGTCAGCTGTTGGATCAGTTTGAATCTAAACTCTCATAAGTGTTGTTAAATACATTATTTTGACAGTACTCCAAAAATTTGAATATTTCGATTTATAACTGGAAGCGATTGCCTGAAGTCACCAAATATTAACACCAATGCTCTAATGATGTGGTCTATTGATTCTAATGACTTCTTGTGAGCCATTGTACACTAATCCCATACAATAATTTTGTACGCCTGCAGAACGTTTCCCATTCCTGTTTATGAAATGTTATAAGTTCGGTTTTCTGTGAACTACATGTTTAGTCACAGTTTAAGAGCTGAATTCGCTGTTGTTCCTCCTTCTATCAATGTGACAGTAATGCCTGAAGGCGCAAGACATAACGCAATATAGCCGTTTAAACGGATTTTAGCCAGAATCAAGGAAATTAAGAACGTTTATCTAGTTCCATCTGGAGCGTCCGTAAAGTAAAATCTACCAGATTGGTTGGGTATAGCTTGTATGAATTTTATCAAAGGCAATTTTTAGTTTTGGAAAAATTTTGTTTTCTGTTGTATGATTGCTCTCTGAACAGTTCTCTGCAGAATGTTGCATTGATGCCCCGATTTGATGATGTCATTCTAAATTCTGTTAGCAACTTACCGCACATTGCAAGTCAGAGATCCTCAATGAAGATTAGCGCTTCATTGTATATTTCTTCTGTGTAACCCAATCCATGATTTTGTGTTTCTTGACGTATCCTGTGCAGAGTGGCATCGGCCATGTAGTTTTTGTATTTCTTCCACAATTGTACTGGTTGTGACAGGGAACATATAAATAAAATAATTGCGAACAGCCTACGTTTTTGAAATGGATTAAAATTGGCGAATGAATCTTCAATTGAGTTGTCCCAATGATCGTCGTTTTCCTGCAAATGAAGTGCCTCGCACGGACTCCGATACATATTATGTACTATTCCATCCACTGTTTATAAATGTATAAATGATCTTGAACTACGGACGGTAATTAGAAGCAACCGTATATTCTTCCTAATGCATTTAATGAAAATATTCCAGGTTATTCAACTACTGCTTTGCCTCTCTTCCATCTATCAAAATTCTTTCGTGTTGCATCCACGTGTAATAAGTCAGAATATCTGCATACGTCAAAGTTCTTGCAATATCATCTGTTTGACATAATAGTGTTCAGTGGATTTGTTGCTCTGTTTCGTTCCGTGAAATACACTCTTTGTCTGTTTTCAAGATAGACAGCAAGATAAACGACACAGCTTCATTGTTGCTGTTATATCTGCCGATTTGATATTGAGATATTTCATATCGATATCGCTGCCTTTGTTGGCGTATTTTCAAATGTATTTTATGGATGTTACAGATTTGCAATACTCAACGTTGATATATATGCTTGGGTAATCATGATTGCCAGTAATAGTGACTAGTGGTTGGAGCATTTTCCATCGATCATACACGGTGAATTTGCATTGATTGCCCAACATGGTTCGTGTATCAAGTTCTTGGTCACAACTTCAAACAACTCATTATCAATTGTGGGATCAGGTATTTCGGCAAATATTACTTTACCGATTTCATTTGGCACTATCTTCACAGTAAACCATATAAGTTGGTGTGCATGTGGCAATTAACTTTTTTGCCACTCCACAGAGTACATGCGACATTGTGTTTCTCTGAAAACGTGTAGTGAAGTAATAAAATCAATTAAGGTCTTTAGCTTTTGTTTAAAAAGATATGCTGTTATGTCGTGGCGATCAATAGTAGTTTGTCCTGGAAGTAGTACCTGCTTGCCCGTATTCTTCTCGATTCAATTCGCAAGAATTTAAGTCTTTCTGCCCGCTGATCTGCATATTCTTCTGCTCGCCTTTTAGAAGTTCTGACTCTAACACGTTTTCATTTTCGTCTAAACGCATTTGATTAATGCGTGTTAAGAACGGCGGCCTATGTTCGAACGTGGGCGAGGCATTAAAGATTTTCATACACAATTTCAATTAAAATAGCTTGTTACGATGTTTGGTGGCCTCGTATCCATTCAATGCAGGCACCCAAACAAAAATGCTTATACATGTCACCTTGTAGGTATTATCTACGCTATTGGATAATAGGTGTCAGTTGTGTTGGTGAGGAGAAAATGAGTGAGTACTAGAATCTTCTTGTTTTTCCCCCTGGGGCTGATAGGACGAATTACTAAGTTTTCTTTTTCGCCCAGCCCGGAGGGGTAGGACTTTTGTAAAACGTAAGTTCTTTTCCCTTGGGGGAGAAATTACTTTAGATTTCTTCTGATTTATTAATTCGTATCAAACGAAAGCCAAGCGCTGTTCCTTATCTTAAAATGTTTCCAGTTTTTTTTCGGTTTTGATGTTTCATTTCTTTTTTACCATTTTCAGCGGTTTATTCAAGCATTAGCAAGAGTTGACAATACCCCACGCCTCGCCCTGAAGCCTAGCCGGCTACTATAACCGCGTCAACCCACTGGCTAATGATTCTGTTAATGGAATTTGATGCTCTGGCTTCACATAAAGCTTTATTTATACTTAGCTTTTTTATACTTAGTTCCGTCCCTTGAACAAACCTTGTATTTAGGCATCGATTTTTGGAATCGCTTTGGAATAACTCCTAATATTTCCTCAATTGTTTCAACAAATAACGCAGAGACACATCGAAATTCCATACATTAACTGAAGCCGATCAACAGGCACTTCAAGTCATTATTAATTCATTCCCTTGTAGTTCTAAACTCCGGCTGGGGAGTACTAATTTAGTTAAGCATCACATTGATATCGGAGATGCCAAACCGGTTAAGCAGAGATTTTATTCCGTGTCTCCTGCTATTCAAAAGGTTATGTATGAAGAGTTGGACAAAATGCTGTCTATTGGGGTAATTGAAGAGAGCCAAAGTTCGTGGTGCTCCCCCATTACATTGGTACGAAAGAAAAATGGTAAAGTGCGGCTTTGCTTGGATGCGCGTATAAATAGGGTGATCGTGCGGGACGCGTATCCGCTTCCGATTATTTCAGAATTGTTGGGTCGGCTGGACAAAACCCGATTTATTTCCGCGATAGATCTTAAAGACGCCTTTTAGCAGATCCAGCTCGATCCTCAGTGCAGGGAGAAAATGGCGTTTACGGTTCCCGGACGGCCCCTATAACAGTTTTGAGTTAAGCCATTCGGCCTATGTAATTCTCCACAAAATCTCTGTAGGTTAACGGATCATGTAATTCCATACCAGTTGCATGACCGAATTTTCGTGTATTTAGACGATCTACTCGTCAATACCTCATCTTTGGAGGAGCATTTTGTGTTGTTTAAAGAGGTGGCTCGGCTTTTGCATCAAACAGGTTTGACTATTAATACAACCAAGATTCAGTTTGTGCTGAGAGAGGTGCAATACCTGGGTTATTTGGTAGGCAATGGTTCCATCCGCACAAACCCAGAAAAGTGTAAGTCGATTTCGGACTTCCCACAACCAAAAACACCGAAGCAAGTTCGACGCTTTCTGGGGCTATGTGGGTGGTACCGACGGTTCATTTGGAATTTTTCTTATGTGACCGTACCCTTGACAGATCTAACCAGCAACAAGAATAAGTTTAAATGGTCTGATTCAGCTGAATTATCATTTCAAGCTTTGAAGAAAGCTTCTACCACCGCACCCGTTTTGGCACATCCCGATTATGGACGCCCATTTTATATTCAGTGCGATGCTAGTGCCGTAGATATTGGCAGCGTATTGTTCCAGCTAGACTCAGAAGGTGGTGAGCATCCCATTGAGTATATATCGTATAAACTAAATTCTGCGCAGAAAAATTGCAGAACTGGAATGCTATGCCGCGTTATTAAGCGTACAGAAATTTAGACCATAGATTGAGGAATATTCATTCACTATGTATGCAGATCATTCTAGTCTGCGTTGGTTGATGAGTCAGAAGGGTTTATCGGGCAGGCTTGCCAGATGGAGCCTTAAGCTTCAAGCTTTTGATTTTCATATAGGTAATCGTAAGGGATCCGTTAACGTGGTACCGGATGCATTGTCTCGGGGTTTCTGCGATGAGTTATGGCCAAGGTACACGACAAGAAAATAGGCTCAGTTCAATTGATAAATTTAGAAACAAACAAATTAATTAAATCTAATTATGTGCCGGTGCTGCAGATTGATCTGGATTCTAAATCATTTTTTGACGAGAAATACTTAAATCAAATTGATAAAATTAAACAACTTCAAACCTGTGATCACAACTTCCGAATTGGAGATAATAAGCTATTGATATGTGCCAGTTACGGTCATCGTTATGATGACTCGGATATACCTGAATGGAAATTGGTGGTGCGAATGTCATTAACTCCTGGTTTGATTCAAAAAGCTCATGTTGCTCCATCATCAGCTAACAAGATAGAGATTGCAGAGACAATTTTATTAGTCTCGCATCTCGGTACAGGTTAAACAATATATTGCAGGATGTGTCAAATGTAAAATGAATAAGCCGGTAAATGTTTCTACTCGTCCAACTACGGGATCGCAGATTAGCGCAACTCGGCCTTTTCAGAAGTTATATGTTTATTTTTTGGGTCCGTATCCACGGTCGAAACGTAGAAACTCATACATTTGCCTAGTATTGGATAATTTTACCAAATATGTTATATAGAAACCTTTGAGAGACGCTTCCGCTCAATTATTGTGCACTTTTCTGGAGAACGAAGTGTTTTTGACATATTCGGTACCTGAAGTCATTACTTCCGATAACGGGAAGCAGTTTATATCCCGAACATTCGAAGAATTGCTCAGCAAATATACCATTTCTCATATACGAATTCCAGTTTATTCCCCGCAGAGTAACGCGTCGGAATAGGTAAATCGAACCATACTTGCTGCAATTCGAACGTATCTTGAAGTTCGGGAACATCAGGAATGGGATAAGAATTTACCGGAAATAGTGGTAGCTCTACGAAACGTGATTAATAATTCGACGCAGTTCTCCCCTCATTGTGTGGTATTTGGGCAACACATGTCGCTGCATGGCTCGGAATATAAACTGCGCCGGTTGTTGTTTGACGGTGATGCTAATGAAATTCAGATTATATCTAAACCGGATCGCCTAAATATGATTAGGGATAAAATAATACACTACCTAAAAGTTGCATACGACAAAGGTGCTAGATATTACAACTTGCGTAATTTTTTGCCGGGTCAATCTGTTTTCGTCCGGTCCTTTGCACAAAGCGATGCTCAAACAAGTTTTCAGTAAAATTTTCCGCTAAATATTTGCCGGAAATCATTGTGACAAAAGTGGGTAATGTGGCTTATCATGTCAAAAATTTGGAGGGAAAATCATTAGGCACTTTTCACGCCAAGGTTATTCGGTCATGATTTTTTTTTAAATCTTGTTTGTTAACGAAGTATGTATGCCCGGCTAATGAGACTTTCTCGGGTGTAGGACGTCCCCACGTTTGTTACGATGTTTGGTGGCCTCGTATCCATTCAATGTGGGCACCCAAAGAAAAATGCTAATACAGGTCACCTTGTAGGTATTTTCTACGCTATTGGATAATAGGTGACAGTTGTGTTGGTGAGGAGAAAATGAGTGAGGACTAGAATCTTCTTATTTTTTCCCCTCGTGCTGACTTTTGTAAAAACTTTTGCTCACATAATATTGTGATCTGAACAAACGACACAAATTTTTAGAAAACAAATTTTTGAACATTTTGAATGCTCTCTGAATAGAGTAAATTAAATTCTTAATGACTTTCAATGGTATACTATAGATATGTATAACTGGATCTAATTGTTACAGGTTGAAAATGAAAAATGGCGAGTGCGAGTTTGATTGCTGCTCAACACATGTTAGTTCTGAATAATCTAACAATATGTGTGAATCTGTGATTTAGCGGTATTGCATTAGAAAAAAAAATAAAAATTACCTAAAAAAATTCACTAGAACTAAAATCTGTTTGAACACATTATACCGCAGATGTAATTATTAATATGTTGCGTGCCCAGCACCTCGCTGAGACTCCTCTGCATATAATCTATTAGGTTTCTTATATAGTCTAAAGGGATTTCACTCAAAACATTTACTATTTGCGTCTTTTATTCGGGCCGTCCAATCTAGAATAGAACTTTTCTTTTCATATAGCCCATACATTTTCGATTATGTTCAAATCAAGGCTCTGCGCTGGCCAAGGCAAGGCCGTTTGATCCAAAACTTTCAATAAATCTTAACGATTTTGTGCATAGCAGCATTGTTCTGTTGAAGTACGAATTGCAGATCGCTATCTCATTCATCAATTTTAAATACATTACTTGGGGAACTGTTCCCCGGATCATTGAATTTGGTCCTATACCGTATGCCTGAATCCCTTATTCATGAAGCCTTCTGGTATCGTGGGATTATTAATAACTCATTTTTAAGATGAATTAATACGGTTTTGTATGTTACTTAGTGTTAACATGGGGACAACCTTAACAGCTCGTGCAAACAAGACATCTTGTTTTACGAATGTAACTCTTTTTCTCCCTTTCCCCTCCGCATTTTTTAGCGCTTCTATGTTTTTTTGTTTTGTTACTTGATATAAAATCGGATTTCGAAAGCAAGCACATTTTTGGGCCAAGTAAGCAGTCGAAATTCCACAATTGTATTCAACCACAAACCTGGTCCATCGTCTTCCATATGGCTGCAGTATATGACAGCAGCGTAATCACTTTCGCTAGCATCGCAAAATTTGTAATATTCATCTTTTTTCCTGAGAGAAGTGATATTCATCTTTTTCTGAAGTTTTTCCAATTTCTTTAACTCACATTTTAGTTTTTGATAGTACACTGAACCAAGCTTCAACATCCATAATTTCTGTAAAAGAATTTTGAATGAAACAATTGGTAGCAATACTCATCCAAGAGGGTCAAAAATCCTTGATTTTTCTGCCAAAATACGGCGTTTGGTTAGTGCAGCATCTATACATCTAAATTTACAATAAAGGTGATTATATCTTAGCTTCCATTGTACACCGAGTACCTTGATCATCATGGCTTCATTTTATAATCAATATTTTTGACTTAGCTTTACAATCCTTTACTAAATAAGGGTAGTCAGATTTCCATTTCCGTAAGTGAAACCCACCGGATTCTAATACATTCATGACCCTTTGTTTGAAACTCACCGCATCTTAAGTAGTATCAGCGCTATCTATTAAATCATCAACAAAAAAATTATTAAGTATTGCTGAATGAGTATCTAATTCACTACTGCCCATGGCTAATTGAGGAAGTACCCGCGTCACTAAAAATGGAGAGGCCGAAGGTTACTGTGGTAAGTCGATAATGTTTCAATTTGTCGCTAGGTGTTTTACTCCATAATATTCGCTGGCCTTCAGTATCTCTGGTATTAACTTAAACTTGCCTATACATTTTCTCAATGTCGGCTGTTAATGCAACTCTGTGTTGTCTATATCTTAGAAGAATTGACCATAATGTCGGTTTTATATTGTATGGTTGGATCGATCAACATTTTTTCATTAAGAGATACCCCCGTTGATGTTTTGCTTCATCCATCAAAAACCACACGTACTCGAGTAGTTGAACTTCCTTCTTTTATTATCGCCTGATGAGGCAAATAACAACACTATTTCTTGTGGGTTGGCACAATATATTCTTCGGGAATAAGTTCCTTGTGACCTTGCGCTAGATAATTGTGCATTACTGTATATTCCTCTCGTAGATGTTCGTTCGATTGCATTTTCCTCTCCAAGTTGTAAAAACGTTTTATCGCCGTGAATATGAAATTTCCCAACTCTGGAGGGTACCTTTGAAAAGGAATCCTAACGATATAACTTCCATTTTATGTCGCATGTATGTGCTCTTAAAAATTTCTTCACATTCCTTTTCTTCTGCAGAATACGGTTCATATTTACTTATTTCCTTTAGTTCCCAAAACTTTCGTAGAATTGTCCATATTTTATATGGGGTAAAAGACGAGGTGTTCTGCGAGGAACTTTCGTTAACATCTCCTGCCGACTCCCCCGACTAAGTAACTGCTCAAAATGTAGTCATTGGCTGGTTAACTTATAATGTAATACCATTTATTGATGTATGCATTTTCATAAAACAATAAAATTTAAATGAACCCTAATTAGTATTTATGATTCAAAATTTTAAATCAACAGTTATAGATTTTGGTTGAACAACCGAATATTATTTGGAGTCACACACTTCATTATAAGAGAACATATTTTAGTGGTTTTAAGTGTCCTGCAATGATCTTATTTTAAGCTTTGCCAAAATATCTTTCAGTACTCAATATCTAAACTATGTGAAAATGGCGTAAAAAGTTGGCCTATTTCTCATATCAGAATTGACATATCAGCCAAGCCAGCAAATAGCAAGAAATTTAGCCTATTATTGTGAGCTTTAAAATAAACTGAATAAATTATAAATGAACCTTGAAATACGTGTTAGCAAGAAAAAACAACTAAGTCCTTTGATTATAAACCTGTCTTGGAAAAGAAAAGATTCCAAGAAACCAAATGTTTGTTTGTCCAAGAAATAAGAAAATGTATGTATTTAAAAAAAAAATTAGATTGACATTGTTGTGACCTTCAATTATTTTTCGAGGTCTTCAAAAATAAACAACTCTTTCTAAGAACATTTTCATAAGAAAACTGTAAGGTGCAAGGTATAGGAAAATCATAAAATTACATCAATAAATGGATTCTGTTACTGAAATGTAATTATGAAAAATTTTTAAAGTCACTTTGGCACAAAAATCTTTGAACTTATAAACTTTACATCTCGAATAATAATGAAATTTCCAAGAAAGTGTTTGTTACACTAAAAATAGTCATTCAATTTTAAATCTTTGTTAATACCAGACTATGCTAATCTCATCTTAAACGTTATTATGTAAATAACTTCTTTCATACTGTACTATGTGCAATAAATTTAAATCATCATTTTTCTATAAAACAGATAATATTACAAGCTCTGTCTGTTACGGTCGACTAACTGCCCAACACGTTAATCTTATAATTTCACATTATACTATACAACAATCCATCTGCATCATATCGTACATAGAAGTTAAAACGTAGAACAAAAGCACAGCAAAACTTAAATAATAAATTTTCATCTCTCGAACAACTATAAATCTTGGAAAATGTTTTTTTTTTTTTGTAAATCTAAAATTTAATTAAAATATTTTCTAAGAATTTTGTATTTGTTATAAAATGTACACACAAAAAATCATCATCTATGTTTACTAGACAATAATGACGTAAGACCACGACGACGATGCATTTTTCTATATAAAAAATAGATTTGCTATTGAATTTTGTGCTCTGTAACTACACAACTGTAAAATGGAAAGATGAACACAAGATTAAATTATAAATCGTAGAAATATCGATTAGAAAATAGATATTGACATAATAAATGTTGGTTGTGTATATATGTATGTATATGCATAAATATTGTGTACATTTATATTGCAATGAAAAGCGTTCTTAATAAATTTATTAGAGCAGAAATTTTTAAGAAATCCACTGTACCACTAAAAATTATAATTAATAATTGTCACGATGAATTTTCAATTAATATTTGTAATTACAAAACCTAAACAATTTGCGTTGTATTCTACTTTTGGTAGAAAATAAAATTTGCACTGTTATCGGTACAATATACATATCTGAGCAAGGTTCGAACAGCAGAATATTTATTTACAAACTTATCAACAAAAGATTAGCGATTTAATGAGACAAAACCTACGAAAACAACTTTCAATGAGTTTCTCTCGGTCATGTGTATATACATACATCAAACAAATCACTAAGCCCAGTCACTCGCTAAATAAAGTAGGATTGGCTACCGATCCAGGAAAAATTTTCATCCGGAAATAGTTATCAAAGACTAACGGTGGTGCAAGTGTTAAAATTTATAGAATTCGATATTTCTTTGAGGGATACCATCTCAGTCCCGAAAATTAAAATCCCTTAAAAACACAAAATAAAATGTGCCATTTTGTGCCAAGTGTGTCCCAGGAAGACACTATTAAATTTTTATTATCTATTGAATCTTTGCCATCCTTGTGCAAAGGGTGCAAGGCCAAGCGGTTATTAGAAACCTCTGAAATTTTTGAAGTATGTTCAGGAGCTACTGGTAAATTCGAGTCGAACGTATTCGATTGAAGAAGAATAATCCAAGACATTGAAGATTCGAACACGTTCTTCGATACGAATTCACAAATAACCCCCACAGATTTCTATGGATGTGATCGGGATTTGGATGATGTAGTCCATGCTCTATAACAAATTAAAATAATATTTCAAAAAATTTGTTTTTTCGGGATATCTCTATCTCTATTTATTCCAAAATTGGCAGAAAACCCACTGTTGGATATACAATGAATTCAAAGCTAGAATAAGTAAATTACTATTCATTATTGGAAGACGATTAAGTCAAAATTAAATTCGATGTAATAGAAGATAATCACTCCTTGTTAGAAACGCAACTGCTTAAATTTCAGAGTGAAATGAGCTGCAAGATATACTCTTTAACCAAAAGAAATTCTTAGAATAAGCAAAGGACAACAAATGGAATGGTGAAGACGAAATTTGATAACTACGTATGAATTTCCCATATTTTCAGGGATTGATTCCTAGTTTCCTTCATTTAGGGACTAACTTCAAGATTCGATAGGAAAAAAAGTATACATAAGCGGAGCTCATAAGCTCCAATATTTGAAAGGTTTGTTAAATGGTGATGCGGTTGCTTTAGTGAGGCACATTGAAATCACGGATGCGAAATATGAAGAAGCTTGGGCCATAATAAGGGACTGTATTACATGATATGTCCGGTATAATGGAAGAAGTATTTAGAGGTTTAAAAATAGTAGAAGCACAAGCTGAAACCAGTGATCCGTGGTTAATTGCAATTTTGGCTAATAAACTAGATTCAGCATCTAAACAAGCTTGGGCTATCGAAATATGTGATGCAGATTTTCTAACGATTGCGCTATTCAAACGTTTTCTAAACGTTTGGGTGATTGTGAAGTGAAGCAGCCTAGCCAAACTCAAACAGCAAAACCGCAAGCACAAAAGGTAACACAAATGCATGTTACAACCAAGACTGCAATCTACCGTAAATGCAAATCCGATCTGAAGTTTCTGGAATTGGATGTACCAGTTAGACGAGGATTCATTGCAGAAGAAAAATTATGTTTCAATTGTTTGAGGACTAATAACCAAGCCGCGGTATGAAAGTCTCGTTTTTGATGTGCCAAATGCAGAGCAAAGCACCACACAACAGAGGGGCATCTAGTTCAACCAAGCAGCTCTCAAACGAAGGTAGTAAAAACAACGCGAATTCTTCCCTATCGAATAATTTTCATAATTTAGCCATTGCTAAAACTCGCGACCATTTGAGGAGTTACCAGAATTGCGGAATAATGTTAGACTCAGGGGCACAAGCGTCTTTCATTTTAGAAACATGTATGCAACGATTGCATCTTTCAAGGAAATGTGCGAATATTTCGACCGAATATTTTCGATGAAAAATGCGACTTTTAAATTTTCTAATTGAAACACTTTTGAGACAGGGCACTTAAAAGAGTTAAATTTACACACATTTTTAAATGTTACATGAATATTTCTCAAACAAATTTTCCATTACACTACATCAAAAATAACCTAATCTAGGAATATCTATAAACCAGGTACATTAATTGAATCACTTTCCAGACACAACCCTTCAAAGGAAAAATTTATACGAATTTTTTAAATGTTGAATTCCATTCAAACGATATTGACGAGCTCAACGATTATTGGCTAGACACACTTATTGAATCATTTTCCAGACAAGACATTTTAAGGATTGAATTTACAAAAATTTTAAATGTTTTATTAGGCTTTCGTTTAAAGGGCGTTTCAGGGCTCTCTACGTGAATCTGAACCTAATTATTTTTCTAGGAATAAGAATTGACTAGGGGTTCTTATTGAACTCTACAGACATGGCACTTTAAGAATTGAATGCATATACAAATTTTTAAAATTGTATATGGTCCTTTTATTCAAAATTGATTTTCCCGGGCTCCCCACATGATAATTTCAGGACTAAATGTATACAAGTTCTTAAATTTTGTATGGACCTTACATTCCCAGTATCCACATTAAACATGATCTGATCAAATTTTACAGTTTATATTGAGCTCGTCTCAGTAGATAAGGTATCCAACCATAAATGGACGAAATTGGCCACAGTTAAAGAATATAGGGACATTCAGCAGAACCCGTTGTGTGTTATATGTATCAAGCAATTCAAATGATACTTAGAAACATAAACATGAATTAGAAATATTTGTAATTAGAAAAAACCCTCAATGTAGTGTAGGTACTCGGGTACTCCATGACACTTGCTAAAAAAAGAAAACTTATGGGAACGATTTTAACATCAAATATACTTAATAAGGCTCAAGATTGTCATCAGCAACTTGCAAAACACCTTAAAGACACATTTAAATCTCACCAGGACGAGGAAGATAAGCGAGTTGTATGATTACTTTGCTGCCCACAAATTCAAAACTATTCGAAAAATTAATTCTTAAGAGGCTCAAAGAAACAAATGAAAAAAGAAATTTGATTGCCTCGCACTAATTTGGATTTAGGAAATTTAGGAAATACGTTCCCAGTTCAAGCTTTTGACAATGATGGTCGGCATTAAGGATTGAAATAAAAAATTAAGTTAAGGAGTTAGAAACGATCAGCAGTAATACTGCAATATTAGCAATTGGTAATGATACAAAACTGGCAACTAGCAAATTGCAGAGGGAATGAATTAAAATTTATGGGGAAATTAATTACCTGCCACAGTTTCTTTACAGAAATGTTGACCACAGTATTGCTTCGATCAGTTGATACGTTCTCTGTGGTAGATAATTTATTTTAAATCAAAATAATTAACATCCACAAAAATGTTAATTAAAATTAGAACCTACAAAATATCGATTTGCGCAATGTTTGAATTTAATCTTAATTAAAACTTTTGTGGAGATTAATTATTTTGATTTAAAATAAATTATCTACCACAGATTGTTACGCACAAGTTAACACCAGAATTGCTTCGTTCACAGGAAGCGTTCTCTTACTACAGTAGTTCAAGCATTTAAATCGCTCGAAATCAGAGATTTTAACACAATTTTTGTTATTTTAATTTGTAAATAGTCATATGACGTTGAAAGTAAAATTCGGTTTAAAAATGAAATACGTCATATGTTAACTATAAAAGTTTAGCCATAAATTACAATTTTGGTAAATAAAATTCTTTGACACACTTTAAATGCAGCTTCACATTAACGGTCTTGTGACGATCGGTGATAAAAATTATATGAATATATGACCAGTTGCTGTACAGAACTTATGTATCGCGGGTAAAGCTATAGAGCAGTGTATTTTTATTGAAAGCAGCAATACGAATAAGCTCAGATGACTCTCGTTTCGCGTCTGAATTAAAATAATGAAGTAAAATTTATTTTATGTTATTATTACTTTTATTAACCTCTTTAAATTGTAATTTATTTTAAGGACGATTTCGATAAGAAGGTAGTTTGATCACTATGAAAATGATTATTCACCACACAGACAGCCACCTCGACTTAACCTGACCTAGTTACATAAATATTAGCCGCATTTCTTGACGCATGGGGTCACACTGTACTTGATCAATATTTTGACCCCAGTAGCTGTTTTCTCTTCTTTGTCGTTTCATGAAAAATGATTTGATCCGGATCAAATCAAATGTCAAAGAATGCAGCTATTATAAAAGCGAGACTGCAAGTGTATATTTTGGTGTATATTTACGCCAAATCCAATGGATGTCAAAATTCCTTATGTTTATAAAATTAGCAGATATATTTACCCGAGTAACCACGTGTCTCAAAAAAGCGACCAAAATTTCACATAAAATGGTGAGTGGTGGAAAAAAATGTGACAAAAAGTTGTCACAATATGGATGAAAAATGGTTGATGGGGTTGACGCTAGGGTTTGTAAAAACCCGGTTTTCGGTTTTTTTTTTACGAAAAACCCGGGTTAAACCGGGTAAAACCCGGGTTTTTACAAGCCCTAGTTGACGCCGATTGTCACGCGTAAACGAACATTTTGTAAATCAAATTTGTCGGTTTTTTGTGGAATATTTTTGAAATATTTGTTGAAAATTTAGTCACAAATTCGACAGTTTTTTTATGGTAATAAAGTCAAATACATATTTCTCGATATTTTCTGAATAATTGGTAGTTTAACTGTGGACTAATTATGAACTATTTATTGAAATTATAATAACAAATTCGATAGTTTTTTTATAATATCACTTAATTATCAACAATTTTGTGGATATTTGTTGGTTTATTGATGCAATTATGCGTAAGAAAATTTTTTATGACCCTACTTAAATAATTTTGTAAAAAATACTCCATTGTATGGTTTATTTGATATTTTTATTATCATTTATTTTTAAAAAAATATCTACCAAAAATGTAGAAATATATCCCCCCGTACTTTAACCCGAGCCGAGAGTCAATAAAAATGTCTCGACTCTAAAAAATGAAAACTTTCGTTGAGCTTTCTATGTTGTAGTTTGGTTTCGTACAGATATGCTCGCACAAACAAAAAGTTCGGTCTACTCATCAGGTACTCAGGTAGCTACGACCAACTACAAAAATAAAATTCCAACTTCATATATTAAGTATAAGGCAAGAACGTAGTGACTTGTGTTTGTCACAAAATACCCGCATAAATATGTTCCAAATTTTCAACTTTTTTTTTGACAAGAAGGAGCTTAAATTTTGTGACAAATTGGTGACTAAATTTTTATTTTATTTTTGGGTGGTAAATTTAACGTACATTTTGTCACAAAATACCCGCATAAATATTTTCCAAATTGTCAACTTTTTTTGTGACAAAAAGGAACTTACATTTTGTGACAAATTGGTCTAAAATTTTGTGATCTCCATTTTTGGTTACTAGGGTATTTTTTTTTACTAAATATTTTTTACTAGGAATTCACGCTAATGTGTCTGTATATGACATTGAATACATTACAGATGCAATGGATGTCAATATTCCTGAAGAAACTTTAATTCCTATATTTTAACAAAATTTAACACGAGCGGATTTTGGGATGACACTGACACCTAAGTTAAAATCAAAAATATCAACAAATTTAAAACGTCAAAATTAGTGTATCTGTTAAAAGTCATACCAAAACAAGTGATAATAATTACGATCCATGCTTCGAAGAGTAATTACTTATTTTGTGGCATTTATTTCCCCATTCAAGTTGATTTTGGATTGATTACGCTACTAACCAATTTAATGTATTTTTTTTTTGAACGGTTATCATCATATGGCGAAGTCTTGCTGTTATTATACTTACTACTACAGCTATCTCAAGGGAAATCTTTGTTCTAGATGAAAAGGAAGCCCTTCAAAAATTATATTGAAAGACTAATATTATTAAGGTAATTCCAATTGATAGCATGTTTTAGCATTTTAACATTTATTTTCTTTTGTCCATTACAGCTAAATTTAAATAATGAAGAATTAATAGACAAAGAAAACATTTCCCCATATTTGCTTATAAAAGGAGAGTCGAAACTGGCAATAAACTAGATCTTACATACTGTGCGTCAAATCACAAGTCATACCTTTACCTTTGTACATATCTTTAAAAAACTTTTGAACCTTTTCGATTAGATCATTAGTATGTTCGAGTATATAGTTAATAATTAATTTAAGCAAATCGTATTAGATTTAAGTTCTCTAATGGTTCAGTGAGGATTAAAATTTGTAACGTTTAATTTTAAATTTTAATTCTGTTTTTTTTTTTTTTTTTATGTCTGTAACCGGATCGAATCTCTCCCAACTCACAATCTTATCTTCGGTGTTGTTGGGCTAGATACTTAGATAAGCAGGTAAGCAGTTATTTTTTGCGAATTTGCTAGAAATGTTATACACGATAATTTAGCAAACTAAAAAATGGTATACACGATATTTTTTCTTGGTTAGCAAGCAAGCAAATCGTAGAGATTTTGCGAGCATTGTAAAGTATGCGCATCTACGTAAATGTTTGTGGAAATATTTATTGATCATATTACGCAAATGAATTTACGATTCGCAAATCCGCCATATTTACCGATTTACGAATTGCTAGAGTATCGAGTATCTGGCCCGTTATGTGTACACGGGTGTACGGCTTGGGACCCGAGAGTTCGGGAATCTTCCTACAATGCTTGGCCGTACATCCTAATCAATCAATATCGAACAATTAAATAACTGTATTTCAGCCGATAATTTTGGATATATCGACAGAAAAAATAAGCCGTTCAACAATAATTTAGGGAAAGCGGGTTGTGGTCAGAATGCAATACAAATTTTATGTTTAATCTACCATTTTCCCTGTTCCAACATGTCTCTGTAGATTATCTATCTCTCATGATCTCAATTGACCGTAACGTGATGGTCATTTTCATCAACGAAAAAAAAACGGTCCAATGACACCACCAGCATGAAAATCACACCATAGAGTTATTTTTGGTGGATTAAGTGGTGTTTCTTTAAGCAAATGAGGGTTTTCACCTGCCCAATAATGCATATTCTGTTTGTTGACGATGCCATTTAGCCAAAAATACGCTTCATCACTGAAGATGATTTTGCGATGAAATTGGTCATCTTCTTCCAACATTTCCAGATCCCAATCCGAGAACGTACGGCGCTTCATATGATCGAGTGGCTTTAGTTCTTATGTTAACTTTATATTATAAGGGTGCAAGCCAAGATCCTTCGCAAAATTCGCCCAAGTGTGGTCTGAGCGATGGCAATTCTTGAGAGTACAGGGGAATCGACTGTTTTGGTTCGTTTGTGACGGACGCTTGCACAGCAGCAATATTCTCGGCACGACCAACCCGTTCTCTCACTGACACGAGAACATCCGACAACGAATATTTAGACTAATTTTTTTTCACTAGATTATGAGTTTTTTATCTACTGAGACTATAATTACGACCAAAAATTGGAATTAACGCTCTTGAAGTTGCAGTCACCGACTCGGAATTTTTGTAGTAAATTTTAATTATTTGTAAACGTTGTTCGTTCGTGTACTTCACCATGATGAAAATGTTGTCTTCACTGAATGTTTTGACACTGACTGTTTGGTTTAAGGGTGCGTTCACAGTGAAAGTTCAAAGTTGTCAAGTCCCAAATGGAAAACCCGATATATTTACCGTATTTTAATTACAGTTACAAAATAACAAGTTAATACAATAAAATAAATAAACCTTTACTATAATAGGGGTGAAAATTTCAAATTAAAATTCGCCCTAAAATTATTATAAACTTCTCCTTAGATGTCATCCTAAATTCACTGTAGAATTCAACTCAAATTTATCTAAATTCAATATAAAATTCATTCCCAAATTTACCATGTAATGTCGTCCTAACTAAAAATTCACCTTAAAATGCACCTTAAACTTCACTGCACAACCCAGCCTTAAATTTCATTCTAAAATTCTCCCCAAAATTAATCCAAATTCTTCATGAAATGCATCATAAATTTACTTTGAAATTCAACCTAAAAGTCACTCTAAAATTAATCCTAATATTTACTTAAAATTAACTCTAAAATATACCCTTTAATTCAACCTACCCCGTACAAATCACCCTAAAATTCACTGGGAACTGAACTTCACTCTAAAATTCACACTAAATGCCAGGAATTCAGAAAGCGAAAACTCTTAGAAGCTTAAATAAGAATTTTATCCAATTTGAGTATTCTGGAGTTTGGAAATTTTAATAGTGAAAAAATTTATTTAGGATTTTACAAATTTTATAAAATTGTTAAATTCAAATTCATCATTTATTTGGAATTTGGATTTTTGATTTTAGAAATTAACGAATTTTGTAACGTAGTTTGGGAAGAAAAAAAATTAAGAATTTAAAAGTTTTGTATTATAGGGATATTAGAATTTAATAAAATTATTGCGAATTAGGACAGGTAAAAATGGAAAATGGAAATTTAAATATCTTAATCTTTAAAATTAGTATAAACTTAGAAATTCGTCAAATTTAAGAATGCTAGAGTTTTTACAACATTTCTGAAATTTAGAATTTTATTAAGAATTAGTTAATTTAGACATTTAATACTAAAAACAAAACATTTAATTTAAGATTGTGGAAATATAGAAAATTAACAAATATGGGAATTGTAAATTTTAGGAATATGGAAATTTAAATAATTTTGAAATACAAGAATATAGAGTATTATTTGGAATTATTGATTTAAGGCAACATGTACGTACATATGTCTTCTTTGGTATAAAAGAAAAAATTTAGAAACCAACAGCTACTCGGGTGCGGATGAAGGAAAAACGGGGTGCCAGGCAAGTTTACTTCCTCCATCGCCTACCGGTACAAACAATTGTTTTTCCTGGTTCATCATTGAATCGAGAAAAAACAATTTTACGCCGCAGAATATCAAAAACATAATTTGAAAATTTTCAATAATTTCAAAATAATCTAAAAAATTCTATAAATACGAATTATCAGTGAGACTTCAATCCAATATTTTTAATTTCAATGTGATATTCTTATAAATGATGAATTTGAATTTGGCAGTTTGAATTTAATTTGCACAAGAATATATGTTTTGGATAAAGGTAAATTTGATTTAGATAAAGGCGAATAAGATTTGGTTAAAGATGAATTTCATTTCCAAATTGATGAACCGGATTTGTAAAAGGTTGAATTTGGAGTGGTTTTGCACATTACATTACAATTTTATTTTCTTCTTAAATTTATTGGTCTTTATTTAAATGTTGGTTAGTTTTTAACTTATTATAGACGCAATTTATTTTTTATTGTACATTAATAATGCCAAATAATGCACAACATAATTACATTTTTGATAGCCGAATTTTCGATTATTCAAATCATTTTCTAGGCTTTAATGTATTTACAACTAAAAAAAAAATATTTTATCAAATATTATAAACATAGAATATACATAAATACATATAATAAAAACATACATACAATATTAATCAATTATTAAACAATAAAAACCTTTTTTTTAAGATTTTTTTCAGTTTAAAAAAATAAATAAATTATTTTCGTTTTTCCAAAATAAAAACTTCACAACAAGAAAAATTTTATTTTCTAATTCAACGAAAAAGTGAAACAATTTCTTCATAGTGCCTTAGACCTTATATCAAACTACTTGACAAATTTATTTTTATTTTTATTTATATAGTTCCAAATTAATTAAATCAAGCATAATTTTTGATTATATTGATATAATTAGCCTGCAACCTATTACTATCTACCTTGTAATTAACAGGATTTCTTGATAACCAAATGTGACATGCCTCTTTGAAAAGTCTTTTTCTCTTTTTCGGTTCAAACTCTAAAATTTTAGCATTTTCAAAATCAAAATCGTGTTTCTGTTCATTGACATGTTTGACTAATGCTGATCTATAATTATTATTAATGACGTTAGGTTGTTTTTTAATGTTGATCACGTCTCTTTTATGTTGATCGAGGCGCTGAGATTTGGTTTTGCTAGTTTCACCGACATAGCACGCATCACAGCCCTTACAATCAACCTTATAGACGAGACCGTCTTTCTGTTCTATCGGTATTTTGTCTTTTAATTTTGAATATGAATCCGAGATTTTATTTTTTATATTATTTGCAATTAATAGATTATTAGAATTATTCTTTAGGGTTTTTGAAATTTTTTCCGTTAATCTTGGTATATAAATTAATGAGCCATATTTTTTCTCACTTTGACTTGTATGATTCAGGTTAATACAAGTATATGTATATAAAGCTTTTGTTATTAATTGTTTAATAAGTTTGTAAGGATAATTATTTATTAGTAATATTTTTGTAACTTTCCTAATATTAGCTTGTTTATATTCACTATCCGTTAGATAAATAACTCTTTTAATAAACGCTTGTGCTACATTACGTTTCATTTGATATGGATGAGCAGATATAAAATTACTTCGAGGATAATAACAATGTCACTAATGAGAAAAGATCAAAAATAACAAACGATGTGACACAATTTTTAAAAAATAAACCGGTTATGTCAAAAACAGACAAAATTCTCAATTTGGCTCAAAAAAAGACAAATAAATTTTTGAAAGATAATCCTGACATTTTAGTAACCAAATCTGATAAAGGTAATAAAACTGTAATATTAAATAGACGGGATTACGAAAATAAAATGGCCGATCTGTTAAATGATGTTGACACGTATGAAATTTTGCAAAATGATCCCACCAAAAAAGTGAATAAAACATGTTATAAAATAATAGATGAGTTAAAAAATAAAAATCTTATTAGTAATCAACAAAAATTATCTCTTAAAATCAATAGCCCAATAGCACCACGTATTTATGGTTTACCAAAAATACATAAGCCAAACATTCCATTACGACCTATAGTGTCAACCATTAACTCACCAGCTTATAATTTATCGAAATTTTGTTGCAACATTCTTAAACCCCTAACAGAAAATAGTCAATATAATATTAAAAATTCATATTTATTTAAAGATAAAGTTAATAACTTAACATTAGAGGATAATGATGTGTTAGCATCACTAGATGTAGTATCTTTGTTTACAAATATTCCTATACAAACAGCGAAATTGGCTATAATAGAAAGGTGGAATGAAATTGTAACGAATTGTATCCTTACAAAAGATGAGTTTTTAAAAATATTGGACACATGCATAATTGAGAATAACTATTTTACATATCGAGACACAGTCTATAAACAAAAATTTGGTTTGGCAATGGGCAATCCGTTATCACCAATCTTAGCGGATATAGTTTTGGAGAAATTGTTTAAAGAACAATTATTATTATTAAATAAACAACCAACATTTATATTTAAATATGTAGATGATATCATTTTGGCCACTGAAGAATCCAATATCGAAATTATTAAAGAAAAATTTAACTCCTTCCATAATAATTTAAATTTTACAATTGAAAAAGAAAAAAATGGTATTTTACCATTCCTAGATTTAAAATTGCATAGAACGAATAATTTGATTAAAACTGAGTGGTATAAAAAAGAAATAGCTGCTAATTCATTACTTAATTTTATATCTGCTCATCCATATCAAATGAAACGTAATGTAGCACAAGCGTTTATTAAAAGAGTTATTTATCTAACGGATAGTGAATATAAACAAGCTAATATTAGGAAAGTTACAAAAATATTACTAATAAATAATTATCCTTACAAACTTATTAAACAATTAATAACAAAAGCTTTATATACATATACTTGTATTAACCTGAATCATACAAGTCAAAGTGAGAAAAAATATGGCTCATTAATTTATATACCAAGATTAACGGAAAAAATTTCAAAAACCCTAAAGAATAATTCTAATAATCTATTAATTGCAAATAATATAAAAAATAAAATCTCGGATTCATATTCAAAATTAAAAGACAAAATACCGATAGAACAGAAAGACGGTCTCGTCTATAAGGTTGATTGTAAGGGCTGTGATGCGTGCTATGTCGGTGAAACTAGCAAAACCAAATCTCAGCGCCTCGATCAACATAAAAGAGACGTGATCAACATTAAAAAACAACCTAACGTCATTAATAATAATTATAGATCAGCATTAGTCAAACATGTCAATGAACAGAAACACGATTTTGATTTTGAAAATGCTAAAATTTTAGAGTTTGAACCGAAAAAGAGAAAAAGACTTTTCAAAGAGGCATGTCACATTTGGTTATCAAGAAATCCTGTTAATTACAAGGTAGATAGTAATAGGTTGCAGGCTAATTATATCAATATAATCAAAAATTATGCTTGATTTAATTAATTTGGAACTATATAAATAAAAATAAAAATAAATTTGTCAAGTAGTTTGATATAAGGTCTAAGGCACTATGAAGAAATTGTTTCACTTTTTCGTTGAATTAGAAAATAAAATTTTTCTTGTTGTGAAGTTTTTATTTTGGAAAAACGAAAATAATTTATTTATTTTTTTAAACTGAAAAAAATCTTAAAAAAAAGGTTTTTATTGTTTAATAATTGATTAATATTGTATGTATGTTTTTATTATATGTATTTATGTATATTCTATGTTTATAATATTTGATAAAATATTTTTTTTTAGTTGTAAATACATTAAAGCCTAGAAAATGATTTGAATAATCGAAAATTCGGCTATCAAAAATGTAATTATGTTGTGCATTATTTGGCATTATTAATGTACAATAAAAAATAAATTGCGTCTATAATAAGTTAAAAACTAACCAACATTACAATTTTAATGCAATTTATATTAGTGGACAACACTCATTACATTAAAGTTTTGAGAGAAATTGCATTAAGTTTTAATGCTCTATTGATGTAAATAATAATGCACAATTGTCTTTAATTCAAGGTGGTTATTACATTTTGTAGCAAAGTTGCACTGGCCCTGCATATTTAATCTACCTAAAAATAGCAATTAATAATAACTCTTGAAGATTACCGACTGCCATTACTGCTGAGAGTAGCCTTTTGAATTGGGTTTGACATACAAAAAATTAAAAATCTTCTCATATTTACCGCAAACAAAAAATGCTGAACCAATCCTCGGTGATCTCATACATGGACCAGTATTTTTTCCATACAAGATCATATGATCACACATACGGAATTAATACAAAATAATTTGGATTAATATTAATCATGTATGATTATTTTAGGGAAACAATCAATCATGCCCGATTAACAACTTCAAAGTTAACGTCATTTGAGATCATATATACGGTGATCGAGCACAATCATATTATATCATATCGCTATTTTTGTTATACATGGCTTATATATATAAAGTATATTCAAAAATATTTATGATTCAGAATATGTAGATAATGAAACCATGTTTAAATTACAACCTACGCTCCTTCCAAACAAAAAAAAAAATAAAACACAAAAAACCTTTCAGAAATCTAGTCCCGAATACACGTTATACATTTATAGATTTAGAGCAATGTCATCATGTGAATAATTAAAATCGATTTCCATTTTTTAATTTTTTTTTTTATATTAACAAACAATTACTATTATTATAAATAATTTCGATTAGCAACAATTATTTTCATTTAAAGAAAATTTAAATTGAATTGAGTTTTATGCTTTGTGTCTGCGAGAGTGAAATGTGTTACAGAATTATACAGACAATAAAAATTCGCGCATGTATAAGATTCACATAATACAAATTAAAATAACGTGTACAATATAATTACGGTTGCGAGTAATTGTTTTTGCTTTAAATAATAAAAGAAATTGTTTATGATTTTATTTTTATTCTTTTATGTTTTTGGGAAAGTGAAAGTTCAACACTTTTTTTATTTTTTTGCTTTAATTATTTTTTATTGTACGTTGGTCGTGCGAGCTTTTAATAAACTGAATTTAATGATGATAAATTCTTTTTAGGACATGGTGTCTTTAAAAGTTTCATGACTAATTCATTGAGTGTAGAATAATTGGATATAGGTTTAAAGAGAGTCCATAGTAAAATGATTATGCTGTGTAGTTTGCTTACCATCTGTTATATTTTATGTAGCACCCGGGTGCATAAAATTATTTTACCGCACTACAATTTTATGGTAAAAGCATAACATATTTTTTTTTTATAAACATATCAATAAATATTGATACGCATAGTAATTTTTATGTAGATTTACATTTTACTGGATTTTTTATGTTTACGAGTTTGTGAAAACCTATTATTATTAATTAGAGAATACATTAAATTAAATTTTGTCGTTCAATAAAATTGCGCGAAAATATCGCGTGAGAAAATTTGTTTTTTTGCTCAAATACCAGGTAATATTAATTGACAATCTACATGTAGATGTACCTACCACATAATGATTATACTTAATTATAGAAAGTATTGTATTGGTTACATTATTTAGAAATCATCTTTGTTTGGTAATCAATTGCATATCGTGTACTCAACTGCTAAATGAAAGGTAGGGAAGGTATTTGAAACATAAAATAATTTGGAAATAGATTTAAACAGAAAACCATCGTTGATTTCCACTTTAATAGAAACTCAAATCTATAACAGCGGTCTACATTTTTGTCAATTACTATATTATTCAAAAAGACCAGCACAGTATTCGATATTTCAAAGTATTCAATAATTTGAAAACGTCAGTTAAAATTTATTTTTAGTTGTATTCGTAATTAAACACCGAATTTAATTTCCATTATAGTATGGTCTTTCCAACAATCATCAGTTTTGAATTTTCAGTGTTCACATCTAACAGTAAATGCTAACTTACATCAAAGACTTTACATCAAACAACGGCACTTAAATTTCGTCAAGATTAGTTAAAAAAAAATCCGATGTCTTATTGGTAACCTATCAAATTGCTATACAGTTAATTGGAATAAACTTACACCACACAAATTTCTTTAAAATTGATATAAATAAAAATCTTTCCGAAACTAATAATTTTTATTTAGTTAGCTTAATTATTTTGCTTTATAATTCAATAAAAAAAATTTGTTAATTTTAATTCTAAGAAAAATTACTGATGATTTAACTTTATTCAAAATTATTTGTGCATACAAATTTGTATTCATAATTATTTGTGCACATTAAAAAATAGAGTAAAAAATAGTTTTAATTAAAATTCATTTTTTTTTCCGGCCACTATTAGGGACTTGCTCCCTAATTGTAATCCTTATCAAATTTGGACACAGGACGCTTTAATCTGGACTTAGTTGAATTTTGTACTGTGATGACTCGTACGATACCGTCTTTACCAGGGTGAAGTTCGACGACTTTGGCAATGGGCCATGAAAGTGGTGGTGTGTCTTCTGACTTAATATAAACCAAATCTGCTATTTGGATATTAATAAACTTTCGCTGCCACTTGAATCTCTCCTGTAGATGGTTTAAATATTCCGTAGAGAAGCGCTTCCAAAACATGTCCAATCTTCTTTGAATTAGCTGATAATGATTCAGGTAGTTTTCTTTTACATCCATTAAACTTTCTGCTGGTGGGAACATTAGATTGGTTATATTTAGAAAGTCAGCAGGTGATAAAAGTAATTCCTCTGGATTCTCAGTAACTGGGATGATTGGTGGCGAGTTCATTACAGCCTCTATTTGGCACAAAATGGTGTTTAAATCTTCGTAGCAAAATTTTGTATTGCCGACGGTTTTGTAGAGATGGCGTTTCATCATTTTAACAGCAGCCTCCCAAAGTCCGCCAAATTTTGGGGCAGCAGGTGGTATACATTTCCAAGTAATACCTCGTTGGGCGACAAAATCTTTTACGTCTCGTTGATCAGTGATAGGAATAAAAGCGGATAAAGCTCTTGATCCAATTTTCGTTGAGCACCCAAAAAATTAGTGCCATTGTCGCTATGTTTTTCCTTTGGCAAACCCCTCCTGCTGACAAATCGCTTTAAAGCATTTATGAATGAGTCGGTAGATGCATCAGTTACCATCTCAAGATGTATGGCTTTTACGGACATACAAATGAACAACACAACATATGCTTTTATCGGACCAGCATAATCTAGTCCTGTAAAATGAAATGAACTTGCAGGTGGAACCCGTGATGCTGGCAATATTCCCATCTGCTGTTGCTGCGGCTTGGAGTTGAATCTACAACAAATAGTACAATTAGTTACAATATCACGAGCCACTTTTCTAACCTTGGTAATCCAATACAGTTGGCGGCTCAAATTGATTAGTAACGCAGATCCAGCATGAAAGTCCGTAACATGAAAATTGTCTTAGGATCAACTCACTAATTAAATTACGACCAGGAATGATAATTGGATGTTTTTGGCTAAATGGAAGATTAGAATTTTCCAATCTACGGCCAACTCTCCGCAAACCATTTTCACAAATAAATGGATTCAGCCGAAGAATGTCACTTTTAAGTATATTTTTGTTTAATCTTAACTGCTTGAACTCTTCGTCGTTTAATGTCAACCTTCGTATGAAGCAGTCGTGGCACAAGTTTAGTTGATTTTCTCAAAATCTCAGTGAATTTTAATATATACACTCAAAGACAAAAGTCTACATACACCCGATATATCTAGTACATTTCGTAAACAACATTAGTTTTCCAATTTTTTTTTTTGTAAAATTCTTTATTTTTCAATAAATAAGTTGCTGTTATACATCATCTTCCAATTTTACGGTCACAAATTCTGATAATTTAAAAAAAACTTAAAAATTAGTGAGACAAAAGTTTATATACAGAATTCAATTTTAATAATTAAAATTAAAAAAATTATATAATAAATACAAATAAATCAATTTTTTAATATCGGGTAGGTCCTCCATCGGCGTCAATCACTGCCTGTAGACGGCGATCCATAGACAACACTAAATTGCTGGTTATTGCGGGAGTAATCTCCGCCCAAGCTTTTACCAGCGCTTCTTTAAGAGTTTCCTTGTTTGTGAACTCGTATTTCCGTAATCTCCGTTCTACTTCGTCCCAAATATGTTCAATTGGGTTTAAATCTGGCGACTGGGGTGGTGAATGGAGCTGTGTCGGTACATTATACAGTAACCATTCCTTTACAATTAAAGCTGTATGTTTCGGATCGTTGTCTTGTTGAAAGATCCAAGACTGTTCGATCCCTAATCTTTCAACAGATGCTTTCAAATTATCTTTCAGTATGGTCAAGTACTGAAATCGGTCCATAGTTGTATCAATGAATACCAAATTTCCAACCCCAGCCGCCGCCATCGCACCCCAAACCATAACACTACCTCCCCTATGTTTAGTAGTATGTATGATATTTTTACTTTGTAAAGCAGTATTCGCTTTACGCCATAGTTTGCGCCTACCATCAGATCCAAATATGTTGAATTTACTTTCATCAGTAAATAAAACACGATTCCAATATTCTATGTCCTCATTAAGATGGCTTCGAGCGAAGTCTAACCGCAATCCTTTGTTCTTGGTAGAAATTAGTGTTTTTTTTCGAGGAACCCTGCTGCTATATCCAGACCGTTTCAATAATCTACCAATGGTTTTGGGATTAACGATCTTTGCTGATGTATTAGCGATCTGTTCGGCCAATTTTGGACATCCTATCCTTGGATTTTGGACCACCTTTTTTAAAATTGACCGCACATCTCTTTCAGATAACTTTTTTGGACGGCCACATCTGGGTTTATTTAGTAAAGACCCTCGTTCTTCAAAGTTCCGAACTATTGTTTGAACTGTAGCACGACTGAGTTTGATAGTTTCAGCAATTTCACCATATGATTTTTTTTCTTTTCTTAACTGAATAATTAAGTTTCGAATACTGGCACATATTTCTTTTCGCGGGGCCATATTTTATTAAATTGTTCACTATTTTAATGTGTAAAAGTCAACGATTAATTACGAACTGATGTCAGTATAACAAAACATGAGCAAATAAAAAACACAACGGGACTATCTTGTTGTATTCGCCTGCAAACAGGTTTTAATGCGCTGTGTATGTAGACTTTTGTCTCACTAATATTTAGGTTTTTTTAAATTATTAGAATTTATGGCCCTAAAATTGGAAGGTGATGTATAACAGTAACTTATATAATGAAAAATAAAGAGTTTTATAAAAAAAAAAATTGGAAAATTAATGTTGTTTCGAAATGTACTAGATATATCGGGTGTATGTAGACTTTTGTCTTTGAGTGTATATGCAGTAATGCGAATAATCTTGGTGTATGACGAATGTGATTCTACTAATCCAAGTATAAAATTTGATTCACTTTTAATAGTTAACATTTTTAGAGGTTTCGATTCTTCTTGGCTAGCATCGAAACTAGTGGTTTTTTGATCATGTAGCCACTTCGGACCGTTCCACCATAACTGATGAGTCAATAGCTGTTTTGGCGCCACACCTCTAGTCGCACAGTCTGCAGGGTCATCCTCAGACCTGACATGCTGCCAATGAACATTTTGGTATTATTTCGTTAATGTTAGTACAGCGATTAGCTACGAATACCTTCGAGCTTTATGAATGCTGCGCTAATCAGTGGAGTACGATCTCTGAGTTCGTCCAGAGAAAAACAGATTTATTGTCTATGTTATATATTTGTTTTATTTGCTTCATTAACTTAGCAAGTAAAACGGCACCGCATAATTCGAGTCGAGGAATTGTGCTTGTTTTTAAGGGTGCCACCTTTGTCTTAACAGCAACTAGTCGAACTTTCATTTGCGAACCATTTATATTCCGCACATAAACACACACTGAGTAGGCCAATTTGCTGGCATCGGAAAACCCGTGCAGTTGAGTTTCGCTATTAAATTGGCAATATCTGCTTTAGATCGGTATATAGCTGCACCCAAGTATGAGACAAATCGAACGGTAATGGGTCATCCCACCACAATTTTAATGTCCATAATTGCTGAAACATGACTTTTATAGTGATCGTGACGGGTGACAACCAACCGACCGGGTCAAACAACCTAGAAGAGTCCGACAGGAACTGTCGCTTTGTTGCTGTTGAATGAAATCCTTTAGTAGACACCTTGAATCCAAAACAATCATCTCTGCGATCCCAGTAGAGACCAATTACCTTGTGTTCATCAGCCTTATCCACCATAACTGGATCAGATGATTCATCATTATCCTCTGTTACCTTCAACAGTAAAGATGAATTTGACACAAACTTTCTCAGCTCAAACCCTGCTGTTTTTAACACTAATACATAGAATTTTTGCGTTTGATACTGAATCAGCTCCACTTAACATATCATCCACGTAAAAATTTGACTTGATGGTTTCTCTTGCTATTGGAAATCTTTCGCTGTTATCATCTGCAACTTGATTTAGGCTACGCGTAGACAAGTACGATGCTGATTTTGTACCATATGTTACACGAAGAAGTTAGAAGTGCTTTATTGGGTCATTAGGCTGCTCCCGCCATACAATACGCTGGTAGTTACAATCATCACCGTTAACAATCACTTGGCGATACATTTGTTTTATATCCGTCGCTATTGCAATGCGATGTCTTTAAAATCGAATGAGAGTTTCTATCAACTCTGGTTGAATCGTTGGTCCCGTCATTAATACATCGTTAAGCGAGTAAGATGTGCTAGTTTTTGCTGAACCATCAAAAACCACGCGAACCTTCGTTGTAATGCTATCTGGTTTAATTACTGGATGATGAGGAAGATAGAAACACTCTCCATTCAATGATTCACTATAGGTTCACATTCGATCATGTGATTCTCAGCTAAATACTCCTTCATGAATTTGATATATTCAATTTTTAATGATTCATCACCTTGTAAACGACGTTCAACAGATTTTAAACAACTTATCGGTCGATTCAATGAATTTCCAAGATGCAATTTTGGATCCTTCGAAAAGGGAAGACGAACTTCATATCTCCCATTTTCATTTCTAATAGTTGTAGTTTGGAAAAGGGACTGACATTGTTGATGTTCCGGTTTTAACTGTTTTTCACCATGAAGTTCCTATATTGTCCAAAACTTTTCTAAAGCTTCATCAATATTAAAATCAGTCTGACAGATGTTGAACGTCGAGCTGTTCACTGCGGAATTGGTGTTCCGTAATTTTTCCGTTCTAGTTGTAGTTTATCTACACATTCTACTACATCTACACACGCATTTAACCGGCCTGCCATGTTTGTCCAACAGGTTCATTACAGCTGTAGGTAGAATTGATTGGTTGAACTGTAAACCATTTTTGCAAAATGTGACTCGTTAATAAATTGCTCGTTGATTGATGATTTTGTTTATCAATGCTTTTGGCTTCACTGGTTGTTTTTGAATCTGATTGGTGTTGTGATGGAGCCACAGTGGATGTCACTACTTCGTTTTACGTGAAATTCGGATCATGAAGTGAGGCATGATGATATCGACGACAAACATAAAACGAGCGTCTGGATGAACATGATTTGCTACCATGACCGGCATACAAGCAATTAAAGCATAATCGGGATTGTATCACGAACTCTTTCTTCTTGTTTAAAGAGAGCGCTCCGAAGGGATCACACTCATGAAGTTTATGCTTGCCCGAGCACATTTTGCACCTCATACCAGTTGTAGATGGATTGACGCCGGCTAAAGATTGGGTCCGCTTCTCGTTAGATGTATTGACAAAAAATGATTTCGTTGATTTTTGTGATATTCGTTTAGGATTGCTTATATCACAATTCTCTAAAGCCATGCACCGGTCTTGCAAAAATTTAAGAAAAACTTCAAACAATGGTAGAGATGTATTGATTGTTTTTACGGACCATTGCCTTCGAGTTTCGTCATCAACCTTTTGTAAAATCAAATGAATTAACCACGGATCTCTGGTATCTGCAGCTGCTACTAAATACTACTTCTGATAGCTACTCTTGCGGAAGAAATAAAAGGTTGAGCGGCTCTAAAAACTGTTCAAGACCAAATCTCAATTCAGGTTTAATGAATGAGGTAACATTCATTTATAATAATAAATTGGTCCTCCCCCAATTTGTCCTTCAGCGCAATAATGTTACCATATGCAAGAAGAATCATTGCTGAGAAATTATACAAATTTTTTGAATATAATTATAGTTGCCAGGGCAAGCGCAGAGTTCCGATTTAAACGTGGTAGAGTTTAAATGAAAGCGAAACATCATAGGCAGGATATAGTAAGACCAAACATTTATAGTAGGCTATCCCTTAACCGATTTTAATGAAATTGGGCATTCTAGATGGAAATGGGATTATAAAAGGATTTTGGATGGCGTTCTGGAATTTGGCCAATTAGGATGGATCTTGGTTATTCCTCAACCGATTTTAGTGAAACTGGGCATGCTAGATGGAAAGAGATTATAAAAGGATTTTTGGATGAAGTTCTGGAATTTGGGCAACTTGGATGGAACATGGCTATTCCTCAACAGACTTTAGTGAAATTGGCCACTCGAGATGGAAATGGGATTATAAAATGATTTTTGGACGAAGCTCTGGAATATGGTTAGTTATAATGGAACTTGGCTATTCATGTCGAATTTCACCATAATCTGTTAAGGAGTAGTCTACTTCTATTCTAGTTGGCCAAATTCCGGAATTTAACCCAAAAATCATTTCAGAATTCCATTTCCATCAAGCAATTTAAATTTCACTAAAATCGTTTAAGGGATAGTCATTTCCATCCCAGTTGGCCATATTCCAGAACTCTATCCAAAAATCATTTTAGAATCCCATTTTCCATCGCGCAAGTATAATTTTACCAAATTTGGGTAAGAAATAGTCAAGTTCCATCTTACTTGGCATTATTCCAGACCCTCAGATAAAAATCATTGTAGAACTCCATTTCCAATGCACATGGCGAATTGCATCATAATCGGTTAAGACTTAGTCAAGTTCCATACTAATTGGCCATTTTCCACGCATTTTCAACGCATATGTTAAATTTTTTCGTAATCGGTTGGGGAATAAGTCCATACAAGTTCTACCCATATTGGCCATATTCCAAAAATTCACTTAAAAATCATTTTAGGATCCTTTTTCCAAGGCGCATGTCAAATTGCATGTCCGGTTTGTTCGGAAATTGGTTTACCTCCGTGCCCTACTTCACATGTCTTCTTATAGAGGCCTTTCATTTTCTATGGCATAGTTGCTTTGTCCTCTAGCCTTTCGTTCGTTAAGGGTTATCATCCTACAAATGTATATGTTACCTGTATCTGTATATGAAGCACAATGCTACGCCCATAGTGGAAGGCTTAAAAACAAAATTCTCGATAAACCACTAGTTCTGTAACACGATACAACAAAGCTCCTCTAATAATCTTACAACCCTAGAACAATTTCGATGTTTGTCTACATAAAATTTCGAATATATCCATAAATCTTGAAATCCAAGAATATCTTCTCTGTGAGATAATTTAATTTGGAGATATGCTAATACTCGTAATTCAACTCCAACCTTAACTCGAGTAATAAGGAAAATAAAATTTCGAATAATAAATTTAAAAAGTTCGGAATATCAAAGAAAATATCGATAGCTCTTTATTGTATGACTTTATGCAACTCATGTCTATTTAATTTCGAGTATGGATTATGTAGACTAAGTGGGTAATCGAGGTATAGATTTGAGGTCATAATTTTGAAAATTTAAATTCGAGTTTCGAGAATTTTTTTTTCGAAATTTCAAGAAAAATTGGTTGTATAACACATTTTGAGTTCTTTTTCTGATTATACATAATCGCTTTTCCCGGCAGCTGCGACATTGAAACTTGAAATATGAGAGACACATAATCGGCAAGCAGAGGTAACCCTATATAGCAGGTCAAATTGAAATTTGAATGAATTATAATTAAATATGTATAACTTACAGTAAAACTGTAGTGTAGTAGGCTCAGTTTTTTACTTGCGGATTAGGATTTCTTCGTGATTTTTCACTAAATTTAATAAATCCCGAAGTTCTACTTTACCTGATCGATCGAAAATTTTTGTTTGAGATGACATGTTAAAAACAAGAAACAGAAGTATAAAGCATAAAAAACGAAATCTTCGGCTTTTAAATTTAGTAAAGGGATAAGTATAAGAGTAAATTACAATGTTCGCAATACAAATTATCGTATATGAAGTGATGATTGCGGTGAGTTAAAAGAGAGCATCACCGTGATTGATCATTGATCGTCCTTGGAGTGCTCAGTCGTATAACAGGGTTCAGTTTACATTTTATATTCGGTACAATTCGGTTAATATCGGATTAATTAACCGAAACTGGTAAACCCTAATCTGCTTTAATATGTTAGTGTTAAAAAACTACAAAGAGCTATGTAAGCCGTTGAGTTTTAATCTGTTTGTATACGGTAGCCGCCTGCCACTGGTGATGAATTTTACGTGCAAAACACTAAATTTTTTGTGAGACCTTTATGCGTAGGATGGTCTAGATGGCCTAAATATAAACTAGAATTCTAGATAAAACTAGAAAAAATGGCCAGAATTTCAATTTCAAACAAAAGTAATAATCAGATTAATAAAATGAAAAACCCAAAATTAGTTGTGTTTTATTATATAAAATATGTTTTAAACACACTCTAAAGTTAATGATAAGTGTTAGTTTACACCTCAAAAAATAAATGTTCTAGACTATGGCTACCGCAAAAGCCTCACCTTAAACCAATCACGAAAACTTATAGTTAACATATAGTATATTCACGAGCCCTAGAGTGTCTCTAGGCGTCAAAAGCATGTGAAGTATAAAAATTTAGAATATTTAAAATAAATTCAAGAAAATTTTGAAAATTATGCATTTTTAAGAAACTAAATCTTGAAATTAAAGGGTTTCAATTATAGGACAAGATTTGAAGCTCAATAAAATACTACAGTTTATGTCGTTCAGCTCAATAACTGTATTTGGAATGTTTTAAATATGTTATCTAGAACAGTGCTTCTCAAACTAGGGGACAGGACCCCTAGGGTCCATGGAGCTGTTGCCAGGGAGCCTTAATATGCCAAACAAACCGCACAATTTTCTCGCACACAAATTTCTGAGTCTGCCTATTATCAATGATCGCTACGGTTTTCTATGCTAACCAAAATCGTCTTTGTATCTGAATTTAAAATTTGTCGTATTTCGACAAATTAAAACTTATTAACGTACTCATATATTAAGACGTTGTACTTGATAGTATTCTTTAATTCAGAGTAAAACGATTGAGACAATATACGTATACAATTTTATTTTGAAGCAAACTTTATTGATTTACCATAATTAATTGATTTATGAAATGGATAATTTAAATTTACATACAAAAACTTTCTATGTCAGTTCAGCATTTTTTGATAATAAACTATTCAATATAGTTTATTCCATATACCATAAACGAAAACTTCTATCATACTCACATATCAAATCTTTCTCTATTAAGCGTCCTCCATAAATCAAACCATAGTTTATTAGATAAAATGAAATATTCAATATTTATAAAATATTTATTCATAAAGCTTGAAAGTTATAAGTTAGTATGCAAAAATATAATGAATATTTTTTTGAAGGTAAGTTAACCATTGTAAAATTAATAAAACAGATCATATTCGTCTTAAGTATGTCGATATTTTACCTTATTTGCATTTCTGTACATATTTTTGTAGTTGGTATAATAAATATTATTACTACTGTTTTAAAAAGTTTTTATGGCTAATTTATAGACTAACTTTCTAACACGTGTTGTAGTGATAAATTTATAAATTAATTATCTAGCATATACTCACGAAATGAACTATGGTTTTTCCAGTTACGCTGATTTAAATTGCACAACTATTTACATAATAATTGAAACAGTTGGTTGCAAGTACTGTGTTAGTACTTATCCTAATAAAAAAAGCTCATGCTAGTCTCTTTTATTTAAAACATTGGATTTATTATTGCAAGAATGAAAAATTTAAATTGTTCAGACACTAATTATTTTATAACTTAACAAAATATTCTAAAATAAATACGAATCCTAGCATTAAAATTCGTTAAAATCAGTAATCTAATTACTGAGTGAAGTTTATCCCAAAAAGTAAATGAAAACTAGTCAATTTCGACTCAAATGTTAAACAAAATTAGAAAATTATTTGAAAAAAAAAGTTTGAGTGAAATTTATTTTTAAAAGATGTATCGACGGTCGAAGTGCTTTTGAATGCGTAGGTGGTTAGATTCCAAAAACCAAACAATAGTGCAAACAAACGAAAATCTGAGAGTTTTCCACAATTTCGAAAAAATTCTTGAGTGATAATTGAAATATAGTAATGCGAGTGTTCCTTAGGGCATAAAAAATGTTCCTTACACAGACAAGTTGAGACCGAAATAGATTTACGGTCTTAAAAATTTTAAGGAAACAACGATTGAGGAGTAGAGCGGTGGCGGCTCTGTACGGATGCCATCAAATTGATCTGATGCATGAGTGACGCGCCTTTTCCTATACCTAAATATGTATTCAAATCCACTTTAACCATATCGGTTTTTGTTGTGAATTTTAACGCCAATTGTACACGGCCCGTAGTTTTCTAAGTTAACCTATTACAGTCAGATACGTCATTAAATAATAAATTCCACTCAAACTTTTTCAAAAAATGTTCTGCTTTAAATTGTAAAGTTCTCATTTGAGTGGAAATTGTAAAGTTTTCATTTTCTAGACGACTTGTAAAAATTTTTTGAGTGGAAATTGGAGTGATTTTAGGCGACAATGTAAACGGCTGGTGAAAGTTCTATTTCTTTATGTGTTTCTGCTTGGTTCAAATAAACGTTGAATAAGTTGGTCTGTAAGAATAAAATAATTTTGCCTCACTTATAAATAAGCGTCCAGTTAAAGTGAAAGCTCTACAGTGGACGATGTTAGCCAACTCAATTTTTTTTTTAAATTTGTTTTTCATTTTATGTATAATTAATAAACATCGATTTAAACCAACTTAAAAATTTAAAATTTTTTCTGACCAAGATATCAGGGGATCTTGGCTAATTCTAGGCCAATTCTGAACCAGATTTGATTTAAAAAATGTTCGCTACATAAATACCTGTATTTGACTTTCCGTAGTTAAAAATGAACAGAAAGCAATTAAAACATTTTTGTTTAGCATTTCAGATTGAATACCGCCCAGAAGTTTTTCTGACTCGCTATACTCTTGCTAGAAAAGTTTTACTTCAATAAAAACGTAAGAAAATCAAATTTATGGGTGAATGAATTTAAAAGAATGCTGTTTGATTAATGATGTTTATAAAGCAATATTAAAATTTAGAATGTGTCTGATTAAATTCAGAATATGAACCTAATTTTATTTGAAACATGATTTTTTGTTAACGTGTATTTGATTAAATTTAGATTGGATTATTTATTAGAAAAACCGGTATGAACAGTCGTCGAGCGACTTGAGTGACATTTTTTAAGCTGTAAATTGGTAGTAAATGTTTGAAGTTTGATGAAATAAAAACAATTAATAAGTTTATCACTTTAATGGTAAATACAAAATTAGCAAGTCAAATTTACTTGTCACTATTCATAAATTAACAACAGCTTAATGATATTGGCTAAAATTACATACGAATATCGTTCGATAAGGCTTGAAAAAATTTGATATATACAGACATACACATATTTTCCTAGATCTTGTTGTTGATTCACTGCATGTGAATTACTCATTGTCAAAGTGAATTCGTATTAAAGAAAACGTATTTGATTCTGTTTTTTCCTATGTTCAATGATCAAAATGAAGTAATACTGAGGCTATAGGTTAGAGCTTATTGTGCTTTTAAGTTTTTAAAAGCCTAAAAAACTAGGATTACAAGCTTCTCTGTAATATTTAAGTAAGTTGGGTTTATGTACCAACATTTGATTTAATTACATATTTTACAAAAAATTCTAATGCAATCTATGTACTGAACTGTTGTTGTCAAAATACTAAATGAAAAATTGTTGTTGTCAAATATATTAAAATTTGAATTACTAGCTATATTCAATCATAACCTCTATTTTTGTGAAATATTGGATCAGCCTATGATAATGTATATGATTATTAAAGAGCTTAGAGCTTTATGTGCTTTTAAGTTTTAAGAATCCTAAAACTAACCACTTATAAATTGTTATCAGTAACAATTTAAGTACATAATTTGGTTGCATAGTAAAACATTTCTTTTTGTTACATATTTCAAAACAAATTTGAATAAAATCAATGTACTGAGTTCGAAATCTATTCAAATTTAAATTGCTCGCGATATTTGAGTGTTTAGGATAATTAAATAGGTTTGAGCTTCATGTGCTGTGAAGTTTTGTAAAAATTCAAGTAATTTGATTTCATGCATTTCATCCGAAAACTAAGAACAATTTTTTATTGGAAATTTTTCAGATAATGTTTGATCACCACATTAGGCGCATTGAAATTGCCAAACATGTTGGCTTGCATTGGTCTATTTAATGCAATAATTTGATGTTAAATCAAAATTTACATTTCCATCTTTCGAAATCTTACCTCAACGATTATTTGTGATTTTTTATTCGTTTGACAGATCCTAATTCCAATAAGTATTCGCAACCGTAGTTTGCCCTAAATTTGTTCAAAAAATATAAAAAAAAAACATGATGTTTGCATGGATTAATTTAGAACAGGCAATGTATCGTTACTACGAATTTTATAGCAGTAGTATAGTATAGTAGTGGTACTGGTAATACTAGAAATATATTAGTAGGAACCGGTGAAATAGAAGTTGAGGAATTAAGATTATTTGGTTTTTGTGCTATTGTTGAATCGATCAATAATGTACACTGTACAGTATTTCGTTATCATATTCATCTAAATCGATTCGCCATCTTAAAAGTCTAGAAAAAGGTTTAGGAAATTTAGAAAGCCAAATCAAAGATCGATGGTCTCTTTTTATTACGAATTTTTTCCCATGTAGAAAAGGATTAAAACGCCACCCATACAATAGCAAGTAACTCCTTATCTATTGTGGGCTTGTTTCGTTCAACTGAGTTTATATAACAACTAGCGAAAACTGAAGGCAGATCAATTTTTTGTGCTTTGAGTTTTTGAGATAGTATGCCACTAATAACAAAATCACAAGCATATGTAATTATAATTAAGGTTGCATTAATGAATCAGTCATTAATGAATCTACGATAATAGTGAGGCCCAGATGATTTGTAACAATATGACCAAGATATGTGACTTCTGTTCTAAGAAAATTATATTTGCGAGGTTCCAATTTAAGATAGTTATTTTTGAAACATTGCAACATTCTGGTCAATTTTTATTGTGGTCCAACATCGTCATCGGGATACGTGAAATATTTAATAAAATGTAGCCCTCTTAGAGATGTATATAAAGTTAGCCCAGGATTCATCCCAGAAAATAGATATGGTAACACCATAACTATCGCGACACAAACTGCCATCCCAGGAAATCTCTATCATTCCAGAAAATAACTATCACGATAGTAGATATTTTGATATTTTAAAATTAAATTTTATTCATTTAATTATGCAAATGTAAATATTTTGAAATAATTTAATTTTAACTTATAAAATTCTTCGAAAAAAAACTAAATATATCCTTCCAACAATGCGATTAAAAGCCGAATCTCACATATCTTATAACATTTTATCTTGTACTGATTATATATAATAGAAAAGGGTTTAATTAGGCTTTCTAAATGTATGTGCATGTCTCATTTAATAAAAAATAGTTGGGCTCGGTTTACGATATTCCCAAAATTTATAAAATTGTCAAAAATTGTATGTGGAAGCTCTGTGATACAAAGTCGAATCTCATGAATCTGAGAGATTTCCTCGTATAGTGACTATATAAAGTAGATAGTGGTTTAATGAGGCTTCGTAAATACGTTTGTCCCATTCGATAAAAAAGAGTTGGGCTCAAATTAATGAGCAACGAACAAAAATTTCTTGGCATCATAAAATTAATTTTTTGGAACAAAATATAAAAATTTGGCAAGATTTATAATTTTTGGGCACTATTGGAAGGGAACACAAATAATTATTTTTGGGCATCGAAATAAAGGTTTGAGACAACCATTAAAAATAAAAATAATAAATAAGTATCGAATAAAATTTTTGAATGATTCCAAATGGATATACAAAAAATATTCTTTGAGGAACTAAATAAAATAAAGTGGGGACAAAAATTTAATATAGAATTGTAGAGGCCTCCGAGGGGCTTTAGATTTGAACTTCGTGGGACGTAGGAGCTGGGATCAGCAAACATGTCGCACTGCGTGCCGCACGTAGAACCGGATTATAAGAATCTATTAATGATAACCTTAATGATTTAGCCGCATATTTATTATATTTGCCGCTTATTTATAGTTTTTGATGCTACTCTTTGTCGTTAAACTTTTGTTTTCGACGTTGAAAATTATTTGTTTGTATTTTCATTGTTTTGTTTTTGTTCCAAAATATTATATTTGTTGCCATTTTATTAATTTTGATGCCGATGTTTAATTATGTCCTTCAAAAATACTTGTTTGTATTTTCTTTTGTTGTTCCAAAATATTTTTTTTGTAAAATTGTCTCAAATGAATTTATCAAAAACGGATAAACTCAAAGAGAATTTGTTAATTAGATTTTTAAACTTGTGCTATTTTTATTTGCCAGCACAGATATATTTTTTGTAATTTAAAATCGTTAATGTGTAAATATAAAATTTACTCGCCTTTCTCAAATAAATTTAAATGAGGCAGGACTCTATGCAATAATGCAAGTCTTTGATAAACTAGTTCCTTCATTTCATCGTAAATCTCCCAGCGATCTTCCCGACGACAGTAAGATACGTAATGTGGAACAAAGACAGTAGAACTAGTTGGTATATAATTCACAAATAAACTAATTTTGGACTTCTCATTAAACAATTTTATTTCAAGGGGAATGTCAAAAATTGAAATTGCACATGGATTTATTGATAGCTCTACATAAATAAAGCGATTTCACTTGTAAAAATTTCAACCGAGCCCAACTCTTTTTTATCGAATGGGACAAACATATTTACGAAACCTCATTAATCCACTTTCTATTTATATAGTCACAATACGAGGAAATCTCTGAGATTCGTGAGATTCGACTTTGTTTCATAGCGCCTCCATATAATTTCCAGTACATTCAATTTGTATGAATTTTAGAATAAAGATGTCTTATTTCATATTTTTAGAACCGTTTTTCAAATATTATTAATATTAGTGCAATACATTTTACATTAGCAGGATAATTGTAGGTGGCTTATTTTGTTTAATATATTTAAAAAAATTAGTTCCATGCGTGGAATATTTTTGCTGTGTTGTTGTAAAATACTATAGTGATAGTTATTTTCTGGGCTGACATAATTTACTATAATATTAATGATTTCTCGAGATGATTGATATTCAATAATTTATAATATGTATAAATCGGAATTAAACCTTTTCAAATTGTGTAATATTCAATTAATTTTATATTTAATAGATATTGCTTTTGTGTAAGATTTTTATGAAAGTGATAAAATACTTATTAATTCTAAAATAATATTTAAGAGTCACTTGTTAATTATAACATATTTTCTCTACTTAGATTTTTTGAATATATGTCATGATACTATCGTAGTGTTGCTTGATGTATATTTTCGATTTTTCTGGGATGCACGTTTGGGATAACTTTTTTACGTCTCTTAGAGTTGATTCATTAGATGTTGAAAAGTTACGGAAGTACCTTTGAGACCATAAGGCATAGAAGGCATTGTAATTTCATGATTTTTGTTATGTTTGGCAATGGATAAATGTCATTTGGAGGAAATAATGATCAAAAGAAAAGGGTTATCGGGACTTGAACATGATTTGATGATTGGATCTTTTAACAATTTACCTTATTGTCTTTTCGTTTCATTCTTAATAACTTCTGGATGTCGGTAATTATTCGTGTGTACCAGACGAATCTTGTGATTTTCTTTATCATTCAAGCGACTTGTGCCAATATCGGACATTAATGAAATATATAGGTTCAAATTGAATTGATAAAATCATCATGTCTGAAGTATTGCCATTAGTCTTTAAAATACTTAAAGAAATAAATGAATGATTATGAATGATTTACAAACAATGGCGCTTGCCATGAAAATGTCAGGGAAAGTTTTTTTGCTGGACAGAAATAATCTCTATCAACGATTTTTTGAACTGGCAATTAATTATTACTACTCTAGCAGTAATCGTAATTGAAATAGAGTTGATAAAATCTTGACCAATAAATATTAAACAAAATGGAATTGGAATGTATGGCTTATTTACAGAAAGAACATTAACTGCCTTTTTGTCGTAATCAATTTTATATTTATTGTTTTCCAGAAAATGTTGGCCAATTTATCCGGCGCATGGTAATCAAAAATCGTTTGGAACAATTTGGAAATTTATAAAATTGATTTTTTATTTGGAAATTTTATTATTGAGTGGCATAAGGCTAAAGTTAAAATATGCTCTGGTATTATTCTTTTAATGTGAACGTTTCATTTAGATAATAAAGTACATCATCGTGGATGAATTCGCGTTTAATTAAATAAATATCTGAACCAATGTCTACTAAAAAAAAGTTTTTATCGGAATTTAGAATGTATAAGGATAATTCGATAAATTTATTTAAAATTTGCTGTCATACAATTCTATGATAGAATGCCTTCTCTTGCAATGCAAGCATTATTAAGATCTCAATGCAAATGGTCTCTTTTAGAAGCAAATTCTTTGACAGATTTTTATTTTTTTTTAATTTTTTTTTATTTTTTTTCCAAAAAATATACAAAATATTCATCTAGGAAAACATTACAATGAGTTAATACAAATTAAATGACGACAAAAAGAATATTAGAATATTTACTTTTTTGAGTATCATAACAAGATGTAACATAGAAACGACGAGATATTATTATACTTTTTCTGTTAAACTAGGTCATGCAGGAAATAAGACACAGAAGAGAAAAAATAATATCAAACACGATAGGTAAATGTAATCACAATCCGGTAAAAATAATTAACTAGAGAAGTACTTCGGAATCCTAACCATTAATCAATCCGTGTGAAATATCGTACTGCTCACAGTATTCAAGAAATAATTTATTTTTAACTATATTTTTGAACAGTTGCAGTTTAGTGGTTTTATCGATAAGTTTTGTTAAACCATTGTATAGTAACACCCCTCTGTAAAATACACTATCCAAGGCAATATTAAATTTATATGGAAAGAGGCAATAACACAAGGAAGATCGACTACTACGATTCGTTATATCCTGGTTTAATATAAGAAAATTATTAGTACGAATTAGTTTCAAGATAATTTTGTGTATTAAAAATATATACTCATAATCTATAAGCTTCCTAAAGGGCAATATTTTGTGGGAATATAACAGCTTAGTTGGATACAAATTGTGCAATCCATGAATCGCTCTCAAAGCTTTATTTTGCAACACAGCAAGTTCGTTAATCTTCAACTTTGTTAAAGCACCCCAAATTGGAAGTAAGTATGTAAAATGGGGATGAATGTAACTAAAATATATGTTTTGCTTGACTACAGGGTTCAAGTAACGAGAACATTGCTTTAGAAGGCCAATAAAAGGCGATATTTTAGATTTTATATAATCAGCATGTGGCGACCATGATAATTGTTGCGAAATACGTAAGCCAAGATAGTTTACCTGCTCAGAGCGATAAATTGTTTTGCCTTGAAAGTTAATTGAATCGAAAATATCCATATTTGCTTGCAATGAAAAGATTAAAAAACTTGATTTTTGTTCATTCAGTTGTAGAGAATGACATAACAACCAATCACTGACCAGGCACATATCTGCTTCCATTTGTTCTTTAAGTTGATGATAGTTGTCACAGCTATAAAGTATTACCGTATCGTCTGCAAAACATTGAACGTTGCCATTAAGTGCAAGATTTAATAAACTATTAATATATATAAGAAATAGCGTGGGTCCCAAAATGGAGCCCTGAGGTACGCCATTTCTGTGATCTAGGACAGTAGATTCAACTCGATTAATTTGAACATAATGTCTCCGCTCTCTTAAATAGTCATGTATTAACTTCAAGGCCTTACCGTCAACCCCAAAATTGCGTAACTTTGCAGCTAGAATCTGAATATTGACACAATCGAAAGCCTTGCGCAAGTCAAGAAAAATGCAAGGCGTTATTTTCTTATTATTTATACTGGAATAAATATATTCAGTTAGGTTAAGCGTTGCTGAAAGAGTGCTAGTTTGTATTTGAAACCCAAATTGTTTTGGATGAATTAAATTATAGTTATTTAGATGGTTTAAAATTCTATTTAACAAAAAACGTTCAAAAACTTTAGACAGAACTGGTAATACCGAAATAGGTCTAGTGTTGGACTTGTCATACTTATCACCGGATTTAAATATGGGAATAATTCTAGCAATTTTGAGATAACAAGGAAATTTCCCTTCCTGAATACTTTTATTTATTTCAAAGACTATGCTGGTAATAATTCTAGGGCATGCGTATTTTACAACCGAGGTAGATAAACAGTCATAGCCTTTCGCAGATCCATCATTTAAATTATCAATGATTGATTGAACTTCATCCTGAGTAGCTAAACCAAACGTCGTTAATCTTGGAACTGAGATAAGAGGTTCATACAAAGAAAATGAATTAGAATTAAAATTAGAAACAGAATCATCAACACTGTTATAGAATTTATTAAGCGTGTTAGATACATCTAATTGGTTAGATATGATGACATTGTGAGACCTTTTATAAAGAATTTCATTTAGGATTGACCATAATTTCTTTTGATTGGTTATGTGATTCAGCACTTCATTTGAATAATAATTCTTCTTTGATATATGGATTTCTTTTCTAAATTTGTTTTTATATAGCTTAACCTGCTCTAAGAAAAACGTATTATTAGGATATTTTTTTGACAGATCATAGAATTTCTTTTTGTTTTTGTGTAAATTATTCAGGGTAGTGTTAAACCATGGCTTTTTGTAAATAATTTTCTGTGAAATAATTTTATTTTTTTTATTATTATCAACTATACTGATTAATGATTTATAATTTCCATAAAAATCGGTAGAAGAAAATTCAGCAGAATTAATTTGTTCAAATGTTGCATTATAATCATAATACGAAATAACTTGAGGAGCATTATCCAGTAACATGTTACAATTGATCAGAATATACTTATGGTCACTTATATCAATGTTATCAATTAAAACATTATAATCATGACTGTAAGATGTAAACGCATGATCTATCAAGGTTCTAACTCTCTGATTATTATACATGGATTGCCTAGTGTAGTAGGTATATCGAGGACATATTGTTAATAAATTTAAAACCATGTGAAGCGATTAGAGCCTTATAATTAATTATATACCTATCATTCGAACTAAAAAGATTCAAGTTAAAATCACCAATAACTAACATTTGAGGAAATTTATCGAGCTTAGAATCTAAGAATTCGAGGAATTGCGGCAAACTCGAACGCGGTTGCCGATAAACAGCCATTATTTGAAAGTTTGGTTTGCTCGATTTTATAATCAAAATTTCATTTTCCAGAAACTCTTCGGATTCCAACATAGAAAAATTCAAACTTCTATGTGCAAAAACAACAATACCACCACCTAAACGTCGCCTAGTATGATGAAAACAACTGTAATCACTTAGACTAATAGAAGGAGCGTCAAAGGACTCCAGAAATGCCTCTACACAAACAATCACATGTAGCCTATGTTTGATTTTATATAAAAAATATTCAAAATTGTTCATTTTGCTTTTAATGCGGTTGATATTAAAATATAAAATTTTAAAATTTCCAGCATTACCAAATTTAACAGAATTTTGAAAATCTTTAAACGAATTAAAATATTTGTTCACCGATTCTATATCGTATGACATCTTGTTAATCTAACACAAAAAAAAAAAAAAAATTAAAATTTAAAACCATTATAAAATATAAGAATAATTAAGAATAAAATAATTAAAATTAAAGATTACAATAATTATCCATTCGAAAAAGCTCCCAGCTTGAACAAAAATGTTAAAAATTAAAAATAAGGTTTTTTATTTTATTTTTATAGAAATCGATGTAAGAATATTGATGAATTAATTGTGTTAACCGTCATCTGATTTATTGTTGTTCGTGTTTTCATTTCCGGCCTTTTGACGTAACTTGTTGATGTCGTTCATTGATCTAATTTTTATGGGCATTGATTCTTGTTTTATGTTTGCAAAAATAACATTTTTGTGTGACCAGCTATTCGCAATGACGTTTGAAGTTTTTAATTTGTTTAACTCTCTTAGCAAATTGGTGTTGTACAATGTCAATCTTTCACCAATGTACAATTTACTGTTATTTCTGAGAGTGGTCACAATTTGTTTAGCTAGTATAGGGCCGTTATCTTTGCACTTTTTCAAAAAATCCGCTTTTCGATCACACGACACAAATCTAACAAAAATAATGCATTTCTGCACATTTTTTTTTTATCTTTATAAACTTTAGAATAGCAAAATTGAATACTTTCCATATCAAACCCAATTACACTGGCTACTTTTCCAACAGCTTGTAAATGTTCGATTTTCTTTGGCATTCCTGTAATAACAACATCATTTGCGAGATCACGTTGCTTATAGACATTTAATTCGGACTTAACTTCATCCATTTGAATGTCAATATCCATTACATGATGATCCAGTGTATGTATTTGTTCTTTAATTTGTTGTTGTTCGGCGACAACTTTATTAACTGTACTAGTTAGTGAATCTATTTTTGTGCTTATAAATGTTCGGTTTTCACGTATAGCTTCTAATAATTGATGATTAGAAGGATTTGAATCGGAATCAGGCATAATTATACAAGTATATGCACTGTACAAAACAACAGAACTGTTATATCACTATACGGGAACAACCTTTTACACAGAGAAATTGCACTGTTATATTTTTAGTCAGATTTTATCACTTTGCACTTGAAAATTTTAGTTAGATAAGTTTTTATTTATTCCTTTAAATTAATCAAACAATTTATCGATATATCAGCATTTGCGTATAATTTTAAGTTATAAAAATACTTTATTATGAATTAACATTAAATACAAACTGAGCGCTTTGAAACGACAACTTTACACTTTCGCCATCTTGAAATCAATCCAAATTTGACTTGTAATTGCTCAATAGGACGACTATCAACAAATTGTTAAACGAATTCTTTTCTTAAATTTTCCTAATTCGCGAAATTACCATATTTAACAACATAAAAAGGTTCATAATTTAATCTGAATTTCATAATTATGGGATTAGGGTATTTACGATAACAATGTTTTAGGCCTCATTTATAGCAAGTATTATGAATAAATGATTGAATAATTTCGTTGAGATACTCCTAAGAAGCTGACACCAAAATGGACTGTACACAAAGTTAACAATGGTTATCTGAATCAATTTTAAATTTTGGATAAATAGGGGTATCATTTTCATATTAAATCATTTTATAATATATAAATTCATATTTAACTGAATCTCTGTATATGATTGATCATTAGGGCATCCAATTTTTGGCCAACAAGTAATTCCAAAACTTTCAAGTTTGAATGTTCTCGAATTCGGAATTCCGGTATCAACTCGGGAATTGATTTTTTATTAAATAATCTCTGATTAAAAATTAAAAATCAAAATTTTTCAAAAGACAAACATTTTTTTTATTTCGTTTAAAATATTAAATACCTTTATAATTAATGCTAATGTTTATTAACGAAATTTGTAGAATTAAAAATAATTATAGAATTTATAATTTTAATAAATAATTTTATAAATTTAAAAATTATTTAAACTCCTAAAATTTTAAATGAATCCTATAAACTATATCAATCCTTTAAATTCAGTAAACTCTACAAATGAAGTATAAAAGTCCATTAAGTTTTTAAATTCTATAAATCCTATAAATTCTGTATATTTTATGAAATTTTTAAATTCAATAAATTCTATAAAATTTATAAATTCTATAAATTTAATGAATAATATAAATTATTTAAATTTTGTAGATCCTGTGAGTTCTATTTATTGTATCAAGTGTGTCTGTTTTATAAATTCCACAAACTCAAATTTAACTTTTTTATAAATATTACAATTTCGATAAGCCCATAAACTTTAACAATTCTATAAATTAAATCATTCTATAAATTTTAAAATTCTATAAATTCTATAACTTCAAACGTTAAAAAAAAACAAAAATATATTTTACTCTCTGATTCACTTACTAAAAAGGGATGATAAAACAGATGGTAACAAAAATCATCAATTCATTTTCTTCATTAGCATCGTTCATACAATGCACACTACGATAAATCAGGTGATTAATAATCTATTCTCGTTAATACAATCGGGCCTAAGTTCTTTAAATTCTTCAAATCTCATAAATTCTTTAATTTTTATAAATTCTGTAAATTCGATATAAATTCTATAAATTTTAAAAATCTAATAAATTCTATAAATTTTATTATTCCATCAATTCTATAAATTATATAAACACCGCAAATTCTATAAATTTTACATATTCTATGGGTTTTATAAATTGTCCGTTCTATAAATTCTACAAACCCACACTTTACTTATTTTTAAAATTTCTACGAGTATACATATTTTAAATTTTATAAAATTTGAATTCTTCAAATTTCATAAATTCAAATATTTCGATAAATCCTATGAGCTTAAATAATTCTATAAACTCAATAATTTTTATAAATTTTATAAACTTAATAACTTCTACGAATAATTCTATAAATTCTATTGATAAAATTTAAAATTTAGTTAGTTCTTTTAATTATGCAAATCTCATAAATTTTGTTGTTCTTAAAAACTTTGTAAATGCTATAAATTCTATAAATCAGTTCGATTTTTGCTTTCATAGAGTACAGATCGGATCGCATTAAAGAATAAAATTAAATTTATATTTATTTTTATTTTTTATTTTTTTATATTAATATACAGTTGTGTTATCACTGTGTCAAAAAAAAAAATTTTATAAATAAAAACATAAAAGTTCAGTGTAAAAATAAATAAGACTAGTGATATCTTGTCTAATTCATATACCACTCCAACATGGAGTGGTATGAAACCAATTAAGAACTATAAAAGAAAAAGTTATTCTTTAATACTTGGAAGTTCCAAAAAATACGACACCGGGTTAAGATTAAATACATCTACAATGTCGTCCAGTGATATTTTTACGCATAACCGTTTCGATCCTATACCTGTCGATGACATAACGGATGAACAACACTTTCACCATGACAAAAATCAAACGGTTGTCAATAAAAAATCAAAAATTCCTCCAATAATAATAAAAAAACAAAAATGTGAGGTAATTAAACAATTAATGAATGAAATTGAAGTTCAAAATTATAACATGAAGGTAAACGAAAACGGAATTTTACTTCATATTACCAAAATAATGGAATACAAGAAAGCATATGATCTATTGCAACAAAATAAAGTAGAATTTTTCTCTTACGAGCTAGAGGAAAACAAAAGTGTGAAATTTGTGTTGACTGGGTTACATAGTATGACCGATGTGGAATTAAAACAAATATTGGCCGAACACAATATTATTCCAGACAAAATAATCAATATGCATTTAAATAAAAAACGGTACGATGATCAACAAATTTATATTCTTCATTTTAAGAAAGGAGAGATGACCTTAAATACATTAAGGAAAGTAAAATACTTAAGTCACTTAGTAGTTAAATGGGCTTACTTTACCAAAAAAGTTAACCTCACACAATGTAGTAGATGCCAACATTTTGGCCACGGCACTAAACAGTGCAATCTTAATCCTAGATGCATAAGGTGTGGAGATGAGCATGTTTCGAAAGATTGCCCGCATCCAATTAAATGCATTAATTGCAAAGAAAACCATCACCACACGGCTTGCACGATCCCACCAAAGTGCAGTATTTGTGAAGGTGCACATCTATCAATCAGATGCAATCAGATTAATTCGAGCACAACTAAAATATCTAGTGACACACATATTAAATGTGCAAATTGTCTCGAAAACCATACAGCCAATTATCGTTTGTGCCCCAAGCGTAAAATATTTCTGGAAAATAGGAGTCGTTCGAAACAGATGACCACAGGATACAATAAGCCCATTTACGATTCAAGAATACCCTCACGAAACGCAACCAACTTTCCGCAGTTAAGTACACCTAATAATTGTAATAATAATAACAATTTTTTTAGTAAATTTACACCAAATGTTTCAAATGTATTACCGCAACAACAACCCAGAAGAAAATATAATTATGTTCTACAAAATCCTGCTCCATCAGAGGATCTTTTTAGTGCACCGGAAATTATTCAAATTACAAATGAAATCATTAGTTCGTTATCGCGATGTAAATCTAAATTAGATCAAATTTCAGCAATTACTGAAATTTTATGTAAATATATCTTTAATGTTAATGAATAGTAATTTTAATAATCTGTCAATTCTTTATTGGAATGCACAGAGCATTCGTATTAAAAAATTAGAATTTTTGAATTATGTAAATGACAATTCAATTGATATAGCTTGTATTAATGAAACCTGGCTGACTCAAAAAGATGTTTTCAACCATCCAAACTACTACTGTTATAGATTGGATCGCGTAAATTCCATAGGTGGTGGTGTAGCAATTTTAATAAAAAAAAATATTTCTCATACGCCGCTTTCAGCGATTGCAACTAAAGTTGTAGAAGCTGTTGGCATTGATGTTAAAGTAAATAATTCACACATTCTTATTATTGCAGTTTATTTTAATGGGATCAACAACACTAGTTCTCAGGAAACTATATCGCATTTCAAAGAAGATATACATTTATTAACTTCATATCAGTCAAGCTTTTTCATCTGTGGGGATTTAAACAGCAAACATAGGCTATGGAATTGTTCTAGGGCCAATAAGTCAGGTAACATATTATATGAATGCTCACAAAAGTTTCAATTCATAATAAGATATCCTGATTCACATACATACGTCCCTGTTAGCTCCAAAAAATCTCCGTCGACAATTGATATACTGCTAACCAACAACACATGTCCAATTTCACTTCCAACTGTTGATTCTGATCTAGCCTCCGACCACAATTGCGTTAAATTTAATATTTATCACGAATGCTCAAATTACATTCCTGACCATCACATATATGATTTTAATCGAGCAAACTGGAATTCGTTTAATAACGTTTTAAATTCAAAAATTAATTTAATCAATTTAAATTCAATGAATATCACTGACGTTCGCCAAATTGATGCGCTGGTTACTAGTTTAACTAATTACATTAAGGAAGCAGAAAGTTTTGCGGTACCTAAAAAATCGCCGTCGTATTTCCAGTATGAGCTAACCAGTAGTATAAAAGAATTAATAAAAATCAAGAACAGGATTAGACGTATCTGGCAAAGAAATCGGGAACCCATTCTAAAGGCGTTATTGAACCTACTAATTAGAAGAGTTAATTATGAAATTATTTTATTTCATAACATGAAATGGCAGGAATATCTAACTAACATTTCTAAAGATAACAGTAGGAATAACCTGTAGAAAGTAAAAAAACTATGATATTAAGTAATAAAAAACAAATTATTTCACCGCTTAAAAACAATGGTAAAATGTTGATAACATCTCAAGAAAAAGCAAATATCCTTGCTCAAGAATTTAACAAATTATCAGTAGATCCCATTAACTCATTTAATTCTGAGGCGGATCGTCCAGTTGCTGAATGTATGAAGTCTCTAACTAATTTCAATGATAACATCCCATTTGCCAATTTTACTAATCCCAAAGAAATCTCTGCTTTAATCAGACGTTTAAAAAATCGGAAGTCCCCAGGTCCGGACAATATAAACAACATAATTTTAAAAAAATTGCCAAAAAAAGCATTAATATTTTTATCTATGATATAATTTTCAACAGTTGCTTTAAACTCAACTACTTCCCAAACGCTTGGAAAATTGCTGTTGTAGTAGCTATTCTCAAGCCTAACAAGGATCCTTACAATCCTGCAAGCTATCGGCCGATTAGTTTACTAAACACCATGGCCAAACTGTTAGAGAAAATAATTCTAACTAGGGTCCAAAATCATATTGAAACGCATAATATTCTCCCAAATGAACAATTTGGATTTAGGTATGGACATTCATCTAACCATCAACTTGCTAGGATTGTACACATTATCAAATCCCAGCTCTATCAAAAACAATCTGTTGGAATGATTTTATTGGACGTTGAAAAGGCGTTTGACTCAGTATGGCATGACGCACTTATTTTTAAAATGTTATCTTCTCATTTTCCTAGCACTATTGTAAAACTCATTCATTCTTATTTATCAAATCGGCAATTTAAAGTAAAAATTGGCCACAGTGTAAGTTCTAATTATGAATTGACTAAAGGACTTCCACAAGGTAGTACTCTTAGTCCCACATTGTACAACATTTATACTGCAGATATTCCTTCAGCACCAAACATTGTCCTGGCTCAGTTTGCTGATGACACAGCGCTAATTACGACAAGCAAAGATCCAGCGGTCATTGAAAACAGGTTGAAAAGCAGCTATGATGTTATTACCAAATATTTTTTAAAATGGAAAATTACAGTTAATGAAAATAAGAATCAATGCATATATTTTACACGGAAGAGGAGCCCTACGAACATTCCACAGGGCCCACTAAACTTAGGGAACTGCCAGATTCCTTGGTCTAATGAAGTAAAATACCTCGGCATGATGCTCGATACCAAACTACTATTCAAAAATCATATTAATTACGTCATTAAAAAAGCGGAAAAATTTATTGTTATTCTGTATCCTTTGATCTGCCGGAAAAGTAAATTAAGTAAAGCAAATAAAATTTTACTTTATAAGGTTGTTTTTAGATCTATTATAACATACACTTCACCCATTTGGAGAGACTGTGCTAAAACACATCGAGATAAACTGCAAAGATTCCAAAATAAATTATTAAAAATCATGATTAATATGCCGAGATGGTATAGTACCAGGTTGCTACACGACGTAACTAATGTAGACTTAATAAATACTTTTATTGATGCGAGATACAATACATTTAAATTATCGTGCAGCTTTTCAGACAATCCATTAATTCAAGCAATATCAAACTATGAATAATTATGTCAATGTTGTTACTAATTTCTTATTTTGTAAAACTAAAGAAATCATTCATTCTATTTATAGCGAGATTAGACTATTATTTTATTTATTATAGTATAAGTAGGTTTAGGGTAGTATTTAAGGTAAACGATTACATTCAAATCTAGATGGTTTTTTTTTTTCAAAAAATTTTTCCATATTCCATAAATGTTTCTTTAATAATTATTGATTGAACTATTTTTTTTTTTTTTTTATTAAGTTTTAAATATTTTTATGTATAGTATCAAATAATGTACTGGAAATAAAATAAAAAAATTAACATTAAATCTACCATAATGTAATAAATTAAATTCTGTACACAATAAAATAAATACAAAAAAAAAAAAAAAATTCTATAAATTTTATAAGTTCTTCAAAGATTGTAATTATCTAAATTTTAATATGTTTAAAAACCTATAAATTCTAAAAATATTAATGATTTTATAAATTCCATTAATTTTATAAATTATATAATCTTCACAAATTCTATAAATTTTATAAATACTTATAGAATTTTATAGATTCATGTTGGATTCTATAAATTGTTCAAGTCTGTTAGTTCTTTAAATTCTACAAGCTCTAATTTGGCTTATTTTAAAAATTCTATAAATTAAATCCTTCGGCATCAGTAAAAACTAGAAGCAGTCCTCGACATTAAGAATATAGATGTGTATCTTATTTCGGAAACACATTTTACTAAGCAATCCTACATAACATTTATTTATTTATGTATTTGGTTGTTTTACAAATATAACAGTGAGCAAAACATTTAAGTACGAATTAAAACAACAATAATAAATCCCTTTGACAACAAAGCCAGTAGCGGGTTTTTTTAAAACTAAAATAAAAATACAAAGTAATTGAAAGAAAAAAGAAAATATAAAATAATAAAAATTACCTTAAAAATTGTTAAGAGCATGAATCATCTAACCTCACTCCCAATTTTCTTAAAACCAAAATGACACCGGTGCAGATAAGAGACTCATTACGTAATACGGTCAAATAAAAATTTGACTGAGCTATGCTGAAAGATCCAACTTTACAAGGAAGACATTATTTTGTTTCTAAACCTTAAAGCACGAATGGCGATAGGCAGCTTATTAAAAATAGTAGGAGCCTATACTAAATAATAATTGAAAAAATGAGTTTTATAAAACTTTGGTACAGTCCTAAAATACATTGAATTTATTCTCAGTTAATAGCTAGCGCAACTCAAGTGACGATTTCCATTCATTTCAAAATATTTATTCATAACTTTAAAGACGTAAAAGTGCTTCAGTGGAAGAATTTTGCTTTTGGTAAATAATGGCCAAGATGGACTGCACTTACTGCTAAAATGCATCAATCTGATAGCATGCTTTTGAGCAATGATCAAATGCTTAATTGTTTCATAATAAGTCCCACCCCAGCAACAAATACTGTAACGCAATCTTTACTCAATTAGAGCGTGATAAAATATTTTTAACACACCGAGTGGACACTGGAGTCTCAAAAGGTACAACTTTCTAGTACTCGAGTGAAGCGTATTTAATAATTGACCAGGTTAATTGACAATCTACGGTTAAACCTAAGTATTTTACAGTCTCTACCGACTCTATTATTAGACAACTCTGATGGCATGGATTATTAATAGAGCATCGAAGGTCGTGATAAACTATATCATCGTTAGACGAATGAAACTCATTTAGATTAAATATCATTGCTTTAGATTTAGAACTTAATAAGAGTTTGTGTGCTGCAAACCAAATACTCAAAACATTTAAATTAGTATTCATTTGTAAAACTGTAGTAGGATAATTTGAAGTAGTATAAGCAAATGCGATATCATCAGCAAATGCAATTAATTTACCATTAAAATGTTGTCTAAAAATAGAATAAATGTATATTAGGAATAAAATTGGGCCAAGTACAGACCCTTGGGAGACGCCTGCTTCTAGAACCAATGGAAGGCTTAGGTCATTACCACAACTAACTCTTTGAAAACGATTAATAATAAACGATTTGAACCATTCAAAAATGCAACCTCGGAACCCAATGTTCCATATTTTCTCAAGTAAGATGCTATGATGTACCATATCGAAAGCTTTAGTAGTGTCTACGAATAAAGTGGATACCATACGAGATGAATTAATACCCTCATGAAGTGGATTCATCAGTTCGACTAACGCATCATCTGTACCCAGCCCAGATCGAAACCCATATTGACAACTACTAACGTAATTAAATTTATCTAAAAAATCAACGATACGAACCTTAACAGCTTTCTCGAAAATTGTTGATACTATTGAGAGAATAGATATCGGGCGATAGTTACCCATTATAAAAGGGTCATCTTTCTTAAAAAGAGGGATGACCGTAGCAAGTTTTAAACAATTTGGAAAAGTTCCTTCAGTTATGCTACGGTTGAATAAAGAACATAAGATATCAACAATATTAAAACTTATTCTCTTAATAATTGCACTAATTCCAAATAAATCAGCAGAATATTTATCCTCTAGCGAATTAATAATTTGAAATAATTCAAATGATAAGAACGGTTTAAAGAAAAAACTAGAATTAGGGCTGATATCATGCTTAACAGAATCGTCAACTAAATTTAAAGTAACTTGAAACTCCGCAGAGGCTTTCGATACATTGCTACAAAAATATTTGTTAAAATTATTGGCAATCTCAAGTGTACAGGTAATTCTGTTACTCTTATCATCAACAATTTCTGTGACTTGACTATTTAAGTTTTCTATATTTAAGATTTCGTTCACTAAATCCCATTGCTTTTTCCCGTTTCCATTGACCTTTAGAAATTTACTTAAAGGCTATTGCGTATATCATACTATTCATCCAGATAACTCAGCCAGAGGAGAAAGTGCAATCATCATTAAGAAAAATATCCAACATTTTAAAGGAGCAAAGTATGAAAAAGAAGAAATTTATGCCACAGTGGTTTATATAAAAACCAACAACTTTCCTACTGTTGTGGCAGGATTGTACTGTCCACCAAGACATTCTATTAAAAACAAACAATACTCAGAGTTGTTCAAGCATCTGGGAAAAAGGTTCATAGTATGTGGTGAGTTTAATGCAAAGAATACTCACTGGAGTTCTAGATTAACTACAACTAAATGAAAAAAATTACTGATTGCCATTAAAGAAAATGGATGTGAATCCATTTCAACAGGAAAACCAAAATATTGGCTAACTGACCCAGGAAAAATACCTGACCTGATCGATTTTTTTATAATCAAAAATATTTCTAATAATTTCATGAAAGTTGAGGAAAGCCAAATTATGAGCTGAGATCAATCTCCAATAGTCCTAACTGTAAGTGAGTATATCATCCAAAAAGGGAATCATCCAGTATTAGCCAACAAAGATACGGACTGGAAAAGTTTCAAAGTACACCTTGAACAAAGATTATTTTCGATAGTTCCTTTAGAAACTATGGATCAACTGGAAATAGAAGTAGAAAAGCTCATTACGAATATTCAACAATCAGCATGGGAAAGTACTCCAGAAATCAAACTAATACTAAAAGGAAACAACTATCCATTAGAAATTAGAAATTTCTTGAGGGATAAACGCAAATCCAGTAAAAAGTGGCACCTAACTAGAGCTCCATAAGACAAATAAGACTAAACAATCTTACTTAACAATTAACCAGAGAAATTCAAAAATTAGAAAATGAGTCAGTTAATTTCTACTTAGGTAATTTGACGAATGACAGGAATACGGATTATCCGCTCTGGAAAGCAAATAAAACTCTGAAAAGGCCAATAATGCCGATTTATCCTATCAAGAAAATGGATGGAACATTGACAAGGGAAAACAAAGAAAAAGCTGGTGGATTTGCTAATTATCTTGAAAATTCAAGTTCTCGAAGTTGTCACATCTACATCGCCTACTGAGTAACAAATGAAACTAAAAACAATTTAAACTTAAACAAAGCACCAGAATTTGACCTGATTACCGGAGAAATAATAAAGTAGCTACCGAGAATAGCTACAGTAAAGTTAACTAATATTATAAACGCTGCATTTAGGTTAAAATATGTGCTAAAACTTTGGAAAGTGGCCGAGATTATCATGATCTCTATACCAGAAAAACCGCCACATCTAATAACATCATATAGGCCTATATCGTAGCTGCCGATAATGTCTAAACTTTTTGAAAAGTTACTATTAAAAAGACTCAAACTAATAATGGAAAAAAATTTGCTTTCGCAGTGAGCACTCAACTATTGATCAAGTGCATAGAATAACTTATTGAGAAGATATTAGAAGAGCAACAAGTTTGTTCCGCAGTATTCCTTGCAATAGCGCAGGCCTTTGACAAGGTTTGGCACGAAGGTTTAATCTACAAATTCAAATTAATCCTATCTGCACAGTACAGCATAACTCTGAAAGCATATATAACGGAAAGATATTTCAGGCTTCAGCAAGAAGATGAATATTCTGACCTTAAGGAAATAAGAGCATGAGTTTCACAAGGAACTATTCCTGGGCCACTTTTGTAATTACTATACACCCGAGATGTTCCAACCCCACAAAACAACACGATAGATATATCAGTGAAATTACAAACCGATTCGATTAATTCTACCAAATTCGATTAATTCTACAAATTTTAGTATTTCTAAAAATTCTTTAATTTTTCTAAATTTTACAAATTCAATAAATTCTTTGAATTTATTGAACTATTTTGGTAGCGTAGAACATTTCAACTTTACTGTTTTCAAAATCCGACGGGTCTGTTTGATAATTCCCACGATTCCCATAATTCCCGGTGCTGTGTAAATTTTTCCTTTGTTTCATTAATAGAAAATAAATCACAAGGAAAATAGTATGCACTGAAAACAGGCTTCATATTGAACCTATCTCTCTGCGTGCTAATACAAGACATGAGCAAAGGAAGTGAACCATTATCCCTTCCTCCTCCTCGTCCAAACAGTTTATGCAGATGTAATTTACCTCTTAATCTTTCTGCGTTCACGAGAGCTTAATGTCCTGGTATGCCCCAATTCCTGTTTTGGCCAGACTTATCTTGCATCATTTCAAGTGAGGCTATCAGTTCGACCTTTTCAGTTTATGCACTGTCACAGGACTTGCTCTTTCCGGTTGCAGCAGATGAAAAATTCACTAAGTTTATAAAATAATTTTATAAATTCAATACATTTTCTGAAATTTTAAATTCTCCAAATTTTGTAGATTCTATAAGTTCTATAAATTGTTTTAACTGACAGAGTTCTACAAATTTTGCTAACTTAAATTATTTTTCTATATTTTTCTACAATTCTTCAATTTTTATAAATACTATAAATTCTTTGGCCTTTTATTCATTCAAATTCTTTAAACTTTATAAATTCCACAATTTTACACAATTTAAATCGACAACATTTTAAAACGAATATTTAAATGCTAAAAAATGATTGAGCTCAGGTGACTCCCCTGTTTTTCTCATTAAACCCATCATTTGGGCTAGAAGTTTGGTGGTGATATTTCCCGCTGCGAAATATGATCTTTAAGCCTCGAAGGGTACTTCCATCGTCCCAAAATGTAAATAATTTTCGAAATGTAGAGAAAATCAATGTTACTTACCGCTGGTGACGATGCAAAAACGTGTATCTAGGTTTTTGATATTTTTTACGCAGGTGGAAAATCGAGCAATGTTTTGCTATCGCAAATTTAATTTTAAAAAACTAGCGATCACTAATTTTCTTAGCGATAAATCAATAAAACGATTTTGTAGATACACTTTTGCAGCGTTAAAAGCGATTTGTTTATTATTTCCATTTTTGAAGAATTGATGAAATCATAAATTTTTTGAAACAACGTTCCTGCAATGAGCATTCTGGACCAAGGGACAAGATTATTGAATTCATCAATTAGATCATCGTCGTTCAAGCTTGAATGGCTCATCGGCTCAAAATCGGTATGGTGACTCATTTTAGTAAACATGTCGAACAGAAACTTCGTCTTGAATTTATTTTATTGGTCAGTTTTACGAATTAAATATGAATTACTCGTGCATTCGCCTCAACATAAACTACCACATCAGCCTGCACTGTTATAAATAAAAATTGTTTATGGTCTGCGTAAAAATTTTGTATTCCTCATACAATACAGGTTATTGTTATAAAAAAAACAACAGCAAAATTCTTAAACCACCAATGTGTTAGCAAATAAAAGATAACGTCAAGAAATGTTGCTTTACTTTACTATTTCTGTTATTTTTTTATTTTAGTTTTTCTTTTTTGTTGGGGTATAATAACCGGAAACAGTCTAATGAAATTTATTATAATGTTTTTCAGTATATACGAGTATAATATCTAAAACTGTGTACATAAATATATAGTAAAAAAAAATCTATAAAGAATGGGAAGATTCCAACTCAGCACCAACAACATTTTTTCGTATCACATAAAATAAAAACAAAACAAAAATTACAAAATTTTATCACATAATTGATTGAGTTTGATTTACTGTTAAAAATGTCGCTAGATAAACGAATCTATTAGTGGAATTATCTATTTTTTATTTTTTATTTTTTGTTCGATACGCTTAATAGAAGATTGATCGCCAAAACGTACGATGCCATTTATGAATTAAACGCATATAAGGATTAAATGTGTTTATACTTTGCAGCATATTCTAATACATTTGTAATCCACTTATAATACCTAATTAATTAATTAAATTTTTTGCTTCGTAAAATTTAAGTATAACAACAACATAGTAATTGGATCACAATATTATATTTTATGGAAGACGATAATTTGTCGAATTTTTAAGAAAATTTTCTTCAGCTAATTAGTGAGACTAATTGCACTTTATTCGGTTTGAAAAAAAAATGATGTTTCGGTTTTCGGTATAGAATTGATTTTTACAGATTATGCATATTTTATTCAAAAGATAACGAGATTAATTAATTTTGATATGGTTAATAAATTGGTAACGTTTTTTAAATTTTAATTGTTTTCACTTTAACGTAAATTGTGTTTCGATGTCTGTTTACATGGTTATATGATATTGGTGTCGTTTGAATTAAAATTTGAAACCCTATGTTTACGACATTTAAATCTAATAAAATAATGGATTAATATTTTATCTTATCTTATATTATGCGACTGAGTGAATTAACTAATTTATTTTATGGGTGGGGATTAAAATATTTTATGGTTTATTCTAAAAAAATTTTTAAGTTGATAATTGATCACTATTTACTCACCGATGAATGATGATTGCTGAATTCACTTAATATTTCTCTTACTACTCTCTGATGTTCGCTCTTTATTCACTGGTGAATAATCATTTGACTCAATATTTACCAATAAGTCGCTCAGTATTATTTAATTTTTCAATCATTGTTATTTAAAGATAGTTCCCTTAACAATCCCTCAGTTTCGTTCGATTAGGCCGGCCAACATTTATAACCTTTTCCTTATTTTTTTCTTTTGTTTTTCAGTTATAAACGAAAGTTTGACATACACTTTTTGGCTACTACTCGACTAATCGAAATATAGTAACTAGCTAAATTTGTGTATTCCAAAATAATGTGCTGCCTTATTTTCGATTGACACGAATTTGAAACCACTAAGCATACGACCATAAGATTTGGTTTTCAATCCCCCAAACTAGGGAATCCAATATTTGTAATAAATTAATTTACCGGGTATTCGGTAAAATGTGTTTAATTTTACCGGTAAGTTACCAACTAATTTGAACAAAAATTAAAATTAAATGCAATTTGGTCAGAAAGTTTTTGGAATTGCATAAATTATTGTCATTTGTGCGTAATTTTGTACATAATTGACAAAAATCGAAACAAAAAAATATTTTCTAAATTAGGTCAGTTAAGCCACAATGAACGCATGTGTATTGGAAAACGGGCATAACTAAAAATCTACCGGTAGTTACAATTCAAATACCCGAAGTTCGATAGTAAATTTTAACACCTTGTTAAAGTTAGCCGAAAGTAAAAAGTCGATAATGCAGATTACGTTAGTAACATTTCAGCCAAAAATACAAAAAAATGTGGTTATCAGCAGAAAGTAAATAGGATACATGGATGCATGGTAATAAAAATTTTATAAATCGTCTTACGTGGAAAATTTTGTTTAACCTAATCGCGGAAATTATCGGAAAATTAGAAGAATTCACAAATAGGGGAATAAAATCAACCTAGAGAGTCTATATCTGATGCTGAATTGTTTTTATTGGATTTGTCAATAGCTGTCGCAGGAAAAAAAATTCAGTTCAAGTTTCCCTTGAAAAATCTCGGAAAATTTGAAAAAGTTTCTCTAGAGTGTTACTGAATTTTTTTCCTGGGATAGCTATTGACAAGTCACATAAATAAAATCCATTTCCAGACATAACATTCTAAAGGCTGATTTTATTTCAATTAACTTTTTTTTTTTTTGGGGTTTTGCGAGTTTTCCACAGATTTTCACGAGGAAATGGAGCCAGATTTTTCCCATATAAGAATATTAACAAAGGTCTTAATGCTATCCATGCATCCCTAGTAAGTTTTAGGCTAAACACTACCGTTTTATGTCGACTTAATTTTTTATTTTCTTCTGGAATAACGCAATCTGCATTACCGATTTTTTTTTTTAATTTTGCCTTGAATTACGCAATCTGCATTATTGTGTTTTACTTTCGGCTGGAGAAATATAATCCGCATTATCGACTTTCTACTTTCGGCTAACTTTAACAGTATCATTTTAACACGGTATTCAATTCTCATTTCTTCTCACTTTCCAGGCTCCACTTCTATACTTTTTATATTCCACTTCTCACTACCCACTTCCCATTTTTAATTTTTTAATTTCCACTTCTCATTTTGTATTTCTCACCTTCCACTTCACCCTTTCGATTTTCCGTTTCAACACATTACTTTGCACTTCTCATTTGCCTTTACTCACTTTCTGTTGCTTATTTTCAACTTTTCACTTTCCGCACTTCTCATTTTTCATTTCTCAGTCTACACTTCCCATTTTCAACTCCTTAAGCCCCACTTTTCACAATTGCCCTGCCACTTCTTTCTTTCCACTCTTTTTTTTTTTAATTTTGATTTTCTACGTGACACTTACTACTTCTCACTTTCCACTTCAACCTTTTCGTATCTTTGTTTCGAGTTCTCGCTTCTCACTATCCACGTTTCAATTTCCTCTTTTCCTTACTGTTTCTTCTTTCGCTGGTGCTATTTTTAATAAATGGATTTGGCGGCTTCAATGATGCTCCTCCAAATAGTTCGATCCGCCGCACGAAAACGCCAGATACGATAGCCAAATGTGTCTAGAACCCCTTTTTATATATTTATGATAAAATCAGGGGCCATGTTGAGGCCAGAATACCATACTCATTTTCATACAATACATCAGACTACAAACAATTTGAATTGTGCATTCAAGCGAGAAAATTATATGATTGTTTTGTAGAATTAAAGCTCCCTTTTATGATTGTGATTTTGGTTTAATATTCAATAAAAAATTCGGTAACCTCATTTCTGCTCGAGCTTCGAACGATAAATCTTAAAAAATACAATTTAAAAACGTTAAAACTTAAAACGTAAATATCGAAGCATTTTGAAAAGCTCAAGTGATCAAACAACAAGATTTTTTAAAATTTCAAGCGTTAAGTCATTCTGGTATATTCAAGATTGATAAATATTTACTAGGAGAAGATATTGTTAAGAGTTCTACAATTCAGTTTCGATTGTAAAAAATAAATAATTTACTGCTAATTTTATTAACCCGATTTTTTCATGCAAACATAGGTTTAATAACCAACCATGTACTGAGAATATTAGCAAATTTTACAAATAACTAATTAACAAATTCATTAATACTATAAATACAGGGTTGATTTCTATACATATATAGGAAAAATTCAGGGTAATAAATTAGCAGATCAGTCGCTATAGCCCGATGAGATGATTGAAAATGAATTATTTTTCACAATGGTCGCAGATCGAAAATGAATTGCAGAACTGTTAACAATTTCTCCTCTTCGTAAATATTTTATAAATTTGTTTAAAATTATTGGTAGTTACGGTTGGAAAATCTTCAAAAAATTTTAATAATCAACACCAAGTACCTAATCCTGAAATAAAATATCTTGATTTATCACTTTAATTCTGTAACGATATCGCATCTAACGCACTTTACACATTTAGAGTAATATAGGGATCTTGTAATATTGAGAAACGCGAATAGACTAGAATGATTTTGAATCATCTTAGAATTTTAATCTCGATATTGTAACCTTCAAAAATCCCTTCGAATCTCTCAAAAAATAACTGAAAGTTAATAATTTTGAATCAAATCAAATGCTATTTAATCCAAAAATTTCGGGTTTCGAATATTTCACTCGGCAACATATGACATAACTCAAAATTCGAGAAACTCAAATAATCTGAAGTAATCCCTATTAATACATTTTCGAACGCCAGATGCCGATTTTTGTTTTGGTGAAAATGCGATGAAAGGCCTTTCGAGTTCTCGTAATGCTTATTTACATATCGCGTTTACTTATTATTGCGATTATGCTATTTACGCATTTTCGACATTCGAAATACGAATTGCTTAGCTATAGATTGTTGAAGAATATTTTTGAAAAATTATTTTGTATGCAATATCCTATTCACGTGTGGCATACTTAAGTTGATGGGATTTTAAAAATCACCGCTTCATTACCAAGAAAACTACAACGGAATGAGTTATGAAATCCGCTTAAAATTTGTAAAAAGGGTACTGTAGTGTGCTTTGGATGGACTACGACCACATCTCGATGTATGTTTCGACAGTAAGACATCATTTTTTTTTTGTTTATATCGGACACATTTTTTCTCTTTGTGGAATATAAATAATTAAAAGTCAAATGTAAAACAAAATGTTAAAGATAATTGGGCAGTAGAGGTTGTAGGATGTGAGTTGTAAATTTTACCCAACAGATGTGCTACAGCTGATTTATGAGTACAACACTACATACCACGTACACCCACAGTTGGAATATTTTTACAAATTCACGACACTACACTGAACCACGTGAACAAAATTGTTAATAAAATTAATTCGGCTTATTGCATCCGTGAAAATTTAAATCAGTCGCCAAGAGATATAATATTTAATTATGTTTAATAAATCATTACATTTTCAACTGAATTATTTAAACTTAGAAACTAAAGGGTGACATGCAGCAACCCATTCGGACTATTTGCGAAAGACGGCGCTCGTTTAATTTTGCCAAATTCGCACATCAGCTACAGCTCTCTATACATTTTTTAAGTTGATGCCATTTTTAGAAAGAACATGTTTCATATTTCTTATGAGTAGTAACGCGAAACACAAGATTTTTATTTGTTTAATTTCCAACATCTTGTATATTCGCATCCGGAGAGGAAAATAAATTATACAGTCCACTGTTACTTCGTGGGAAATTCAACACAATTACAATTAATTGGATTGTGCCCCATCATTGGCCCTTCGAGCCGGATCTGCTCAAGATTATTGAACCGTACTGTATTTGTAAAATATAACTATCGAATATATTAATTTTTTGTGCTGTGTGTGTATTGTATATATTGAATTATGTCGCCGCTATTAAGAAACGTTTAGCAACCATTAAGGGGTAAATGACGAAGATTGGAACATTCATCGAAACAATCACTGACAATACTTCCATTGATCTTATTAACGTGCTCATGAGATGACATGCTGCAAGAGTTCATCAGTGCAGAAGCTTATCTTCTGATCGAACCAACTGAAGATTCCGACATGGCTGCTTTTGAAGAAGGTTATTATATGGCAGTTGCAAAACTGAACGAATGTATTCGAAAAAGGGAGCATATCAAATGGAAATAATGCAGACTCATCTTTCAACGCAACGCATACTTCACCACATGGAGAAATGAAATTACCAAAAATGAATATTCCCGTATTTACTGGTGATTACATGGAATGGCAGTCGTTTTTTGATCTGTTTACGAAAACATTACATGAAAATGGTAATCTAAATGGAGCCCAAAAATTGCAATATTTGAAATCGCTTGTTCGAGGGGACGCGGCAGCTTTATTAAAGCACTTTAGCGTGACGGATGCGAATTATATCGAAGCATTGCAGTTGTTGAAAAAGAAGTTTGACCGTAAAAAACACACGATTAATGCCTTCGTAGGAGTATTTTTAAAGCAACCAAGGGTTACGCAAGCGGATCCATGTAATGTGCGTATAATGTTAGATACCTCAGAGGAAGTGATTCGAGGTCTAAAGGCATTGGGTTCCAATGCAGAATCACGAGATCCATGGTTGATCTATATTCTGTTAGAGAAATTAGACTCTGAATCAAAGCACATGTGGGCTCAAGAAACAACGTCAAAGGATAACCCCACTTTAGATGAATTCTTCGATTTCTTGGCTAAACGGAGCGACACATTATATACATCTGGAATTAAGCCTCTGGGTAAAAGACTTCCTTCAAATTCACAGGCAACAAACAGTTTTATGGCCAGCAGCGAATCACCAAGCTGTCCGTTGTGCGAAGAGAAACATCATCCATTGTGGGAGTGCGCTAAATTTAATGAAATGCATACCGAAAACAGAAGGCAATTCATAAAAGAAAGTAATCGGTGTGTTAATTGGCTAAGCAATCTTCACAATGCATTTAATAGTCGATCAAGGAGAAGATGTCAGACCTGTCGGAAGAAACATCATTCTTCGTTGCAAATGGATGTACTAAATAACACGGGGCAGCAGGTATCAGTTCGTGAACTATTCTACCAGAGGTTCTTGATCAGACATCAAACCAGATGAACATCATTGAAACTGCGCCGACTGGAGAAATATCAGAAGCATAGAATGACATCAATAACATGAATTGTTTCCAGAATATTAATGTTTCACCTAAACGCGCGTTATTGCCAACGGTGTTACTGCGCGCAAAGGATAAATCTGGAGGTCTGCAGCAATTTCGAGCTGTTATTGATTGCTGCTCAGAATCTTCATTTATTACTGAAGCTTGTGTAAGAAAACTACAACTTCCAAGGAAAAACGCTAAGGTGCTGATTACTGGGTTAGGTCAGACGGGTACAGCAACAACGAGAGGTATTACAACAGTCGCACTGTCCTCACTATCCACAAATGATGTTAGAATAACGCTGGACCCTTACATTGTGCCGAAGATAACATTGATGATCCCACGAACTGAATTGGATATATCAGAATGGCATCATTTACGTGGTCTTCGATTAGCGGATCCAAATTTCAACACACCTGGCAACATAGATATATTAATTGGCGCCGAATACGCATTGAGCCTGTTCACTAATGGAAAGGTCACTGGAAGAGATAATCAACCGATCGCAATCAACACACTGTTTGGATGGCTCGTCAGTGGAAAATTGAGCCAACCAGATAGCATCGAGGTCTGTTATACGGCTGTGGCTCTACACACTGAGATCGACATCAACAATTCGATGCGCATGTTTTGGGAAACTGAGGAACTGAAATCTCCTACCAAACATTTCCCGCAAGAAGAAGTAGAATGCGAATAACACTTTGTGGGAAATACGGTACGAAATGACGATGGAAGATTTGTCGTACGTTTTCCGTTCAAATCAGAAGAAATATCTTTGGGAGATTCTTACCAAATTGCAGCAAAACGATTTCAATCATTGGAAAGAAGATTCCAAAGAGATCAAGGATTCTATGCGTTTTACAACCAGTTCATGAGAGAATATCTGTCATTGGGCCATATGGAGGAAGTTTCAGAAGACAAAATTATCGGTAGAGTTGTTTTTAATGCGTCATGCAAAACAACGAGTGGAAACTCTTTAAATGATAAGCGGCTCGTTGGAGCTGTCGTTCAACTTCTTGAGTCTTTATCAAATCCTCGTAAGATTCCGAAAACACAAAATTGTATTGAATGGTGATATTGAGAAAATGTATCGACAGATACTGACAGCTCCTGAACACCAAAGATACGAAATGATCTTGTGGAGAGAAAATACAAATTTGCCGTTAAAACGATACCAACTCAAAACTATTACCTACGGCACATCTTCGGCGCCCTTCTTGGCAACACGAGTACTTCATCAAATAGCGAAGGATTCCAGAACTCAATTTCCCGATGCAGCAGGGTGGTTAGACAACGATGTATATGTCGATGATCTGATGACAGGGGCGGATAATTTGGTACAAGCCTTGCACATTAGCGAGCAATTGATATCATGTTGTCTGGAGCTGGATTTCACTTACGAAAATGGACATCCATTCATCCAGCATTTTTAGAATCTATTCCAGCTGAAGAACGTGAGATAACGCTAAAGGAAATCACTGAGAATTCAAGGCCAGTGAAATTATTAGGACTGCATTGGAATCCAACTGATGACAGATTTGTCTTTAAGGTAAAACTTGATGATGAAGCAACACCAACGAAACACCAAATACTGTCCGAATCTGCACGAATTTTTGATCATTTAGGGTGGATCACTCCAGCTTCAGTACGTATCAAAATTTTATTTGAACGATTGTGGCTTGAAAAATTAGACTGGGATTATCCTTTGCCGAGCGATATTCGAGACGATTGGTTCATTTTGCGAAACGAGTTTAAACTTTTGAAACAAATTCAAATTCCAAGGTGGTTATCGACGAAGAGTAATTCTTCAATCCAACTCCATGGGTTCGCCGATGCTTCAAAAGATGCATATGCAGCGGCGGTTTATAGCAGAACGATTTCAGAAAATGAAAAATATGTCACGACGCTGGTATCCTCAAAAAGCAGAGTTGCTCCATTAAAACAAGAATCGATCCCAAGATTGGAGTTGTGTGCAGCTGTACTCCTGACTGAGCTTCTCAAGGCTGTTCGAGATGCTTTGGATTTAGAAATAGAGAAGATCGTTGCATGGACTGACTCCATGATTGTTTTTGACTGGCTCTCTTCAACTCCCCGACGATGGGATACTTATGTTGCAAATAGGACTTCTCAGATCCTCTCAACATTAAGTAGAAATAATTGGAGACACGTTCCTTCATCACAAAATGCTGCGGATTGTGCATCGCGGGGTATATGTCCTAGAACAATGACTTCGTGGGATTTGTGGTGGAAAGGTCCTAACTGGTTGGCAGAAGATGAATGCAATTGGCCTGATCAACGTACGGTGCAAGAAGATGTAATGACAATGAACATTTTAACTGAACCTATATTTATCAAAAACCTCATCGCAAGGCAATTACGTTGGATAAACCTTCTAAAAATCGTATCATATGTCAAAAGATTCGCACACAACTCTAGAGTTCCATTAAAATTGAGGCGATTTGGAACCATTAACCCAACGGAATTAAACGTTGCAAGAACTTGGGTCATCAAAGAATTCCAACAAGAATACCTTCAATTAGAGCTAAAAGAATTGACCAACAACAAGTATATCTCAAAAAATAATACGCTGAAAACTTTAAATTGTTTTGTGGACCGTGGTGGAATAATTCGAGTAGAAGGGCGAATAAAAAATGCATCAATTCCTTACTCTGCAAAACATCCCATCGTCATTCCTGATTGTGATATCGCAAATTTAATTTTGCATCATCTTCATATTGAGCATCAACACATTAGTTTAACCAGTTTAATTTTCCATTCCAGACAAGCCTATTGGATCGTAGGAGTTAGTCGACTGACGCAATAAGTTGTTCGCAAATGTGTTATCTGCACCAGAAACAAGGCTGTCTGTGAAGAACTACTGATGGGCGAACTTCCATCAGCGCGATTGGAATTTGTTCGAGCATTCCTGAAGGTAGGAGTTTATTATGCTGGTCCTTTTTTGATTCATTTGCGGAGAGGACGAGGGCAAAAACATACAAGGCGTACGTATGTGTATTTGTCTGTATGAGCACAAAGGCGGTTCATCTTGAAGTCGTAAGTGAATTAACAACTGATGCGTTTTTGGGCGCCCTCAAGAGATTCCTGAACAAGCGAGGAATTTGTTGTGACATTTATTCGGATAATAGTTTGATTTTATAAATTCCAATTGTAAACCAATTTCGGAATGTTTGCTGGAAAAATTTGTGACATGCCATTTTAATCCCCCTGGAGCACCACATGCCGGTGGTCTTTGGGAAGCTGCAGTCAGGGCAATGAAATATCACCTGAAGAGAATTATTGGCCAACGAATTTTGACGCTAGAAGAAATGATCACTCTGTTATCCGACGTCGAAGCAATATTGAATTCACGGCCAATTTCTGTATTATCGTCGCAAGATATCGACGCACTCACACCAGCACATTTTATTATAATCCAGCCATTAACACAGCTGCGTGAGGTAAATCTTTCGGATGTGAAGGAAAATCGATTGAATCGTTGGCAGCTAGTTACACAGTTGTCCCAGCACTTTTGGACTCGTTGGTCAACAGAATATATAACATCGCTTCAAAAACGTACGTGTATCTGACCATACAGATTGGTGATATTGTTATTATACGAGATGAACATTTACCACAAACACGAGAATAGAATTGGTACATCCTGGTGAAGATGGATTGGTATGAGTGGTTTCGATCAGAACAAAGGGAGGTGTTATCAAGCGACCTATTCAGAAAGTTTGCAAGCTATACCTGTTGAATCGAGTGATCCAAGGCCGGCGGGATGTTCATCGTCGGGAATATTTGAATGAAAATAGAATTAAATAATGCACAATACTTAAAATTAATTTGTTACTCATCTGTATTTGTTTGTTTACAATATTTTATTGTGACGTCTATAAATGTCAATACGAGATAAATTTACTATATCACAAGTGTTACCAGTGGTACGCGGCTCTTAGCAGAAATTTTGTTATGCAACGGCAATAAAAGCAGTTGTACATAAAGTTTACGACCACATAAAGGGAAAGAAAAGAATTTCATTTAAAAAAATCTTAGAATACGATACTGCTCCTAATGTTGGATTGCAAATGATGACCAAATGCTGATTCCCAGTTAATCAAATATGGTAATAACATGAAAGTAACTAGTAATGATGTACTTATGCCCGATTTCAGAACAAACCAGCAATTCGCCAGTTAAATAATATTTTCTCTCTTCACAACTGTTGACAATATTGTCTCACTATTTCAAATTTACTGCGTAATTTGTTTAAATCAGTTTAAAACTGAAGTTTCATTAAATTTTCTTCGTTTTTACGATTTGCTTATGATCATGACAATGATAAGTATTTCTAATTGATGACCATCTTGATAAGGAGACAGATTAACATAACGATTGTGACATGTGCGAGAAGTTTATTTTACGTTTTATTCTTCGACTTATATGAAGCGGAAACTAATAAAATTTGAAATAATGGAGAACAATGTTTGGAAAAAAATCATTTTATTGCAAAGAATTTGTATTATACCATTCATAGGTATTTCGCATATCTTCTGTTATGGTGTATCTGCTTCCCGAGCTATTTAGATATTGAAGGACGGCTTTCAAATTCAAACGTGGAATTGTGATTGCGACACGTAAAGCATTTAGAGAAATATTTTTTGAGAGCTGGGAGATTCATTGCCTTAATGAAGATACAAAATGAGCTACTCGTTCAAGCATATGGGAAGATGGGGTTTGGCAAAATGTATAAATAAATAAAAAAGGAAAATGTCAAGAAGGAATTGGAAATCGAGGAAGTTGATATTGATCATATTTTGCAAAATGGATATATATTTATATTTCAAGGTTATCGAGTCTCCATTACTCATACGTGCGGTTTCGATGCCCTAGCACAAATTGTCAGAATACTGTCTATTGATAATAAATACATATTCGATAAGATTCAGAGCACCGCCACAGATTTTTCCAACTTCATTTCATATTTTGTAGTTAATGGAGCAAGTCAATCCACCTTGAGAAGAAGAACTCATTTATTATTGAGATGTTTTAATGTAGAGGAAATTACTTCCAACATAGATTTGGGTCAGATTGCAATATTTCTAAAATAATGGAATTTTTTCAACCGGTTCTCAACCACATATACAAAAGATACCTTTTATTTGCTAATTGATTATAACAACTTCAATGAAAAATATTAAAAATGCTTCAATATTTTATGGAGCTACGTGCAACAACTGTCATCAATGGTTTGAAAATCCCAGTAGCTTAAATATTACAACACATAATGGCCTTGCATTTATTGATATTCAACCAATTAATTTTACAAAATATTACAATATACAAATTTTAGATATTGAATCAAAGCTTAAGTTGGGTGCAAATTTATATTCGCTGGGAGGAATTATTCATTTCCAACTATACCAGTAAAAGTAACAAATTCCGGATACTATATTTCAATATTAAAAGATAAAATAAAACTTGGGGGACTAATCCAGTAACTCAGATCTATATTGAATAGCAGAATATTAACTAATTCAATAGAACAAAAAAAATTCAAATAAAGACAAATTTGTAAAAAGTATTATCTCATAAGTTTATTGTAGATGTGATTATTAGGCGGAAAGAATCATCTATCCTATATTTGAATTGATTCGTCACTGATAAATAAAAAATTTAAAATCATAAAATCTTTTAAATTAAAATTTACATTCTACTGTAGGGAAAAATTGGAACATAAATAAATTAATGTTCACTCCATTGCATACATATGTTGGCTTCTACAAAACATGAAATAGGGTCCCAACAACATGGTTGCATATTCCGCTAAACTTAGACATATCTAATAAGGCTTGTCATTGACCATCGAATCGCCACTACACAATTTTAGAGCACACATTTTTGGCTAAGATAATTAAATCTATGTTCACTCCACCACATAAATTCTTTGTTTTTTTAGTATAAGGAACCATTACAGTTTTGGTTTTCAACTTTCACTTGTGTAAGAATTATTTTTATGTAAAATTTTATTTTTACATTATGTTTAAAGTATATTTTAATTACTTTACACATTTTTGGCTGTTGTAAGGTTTTTTTTGTCAATTTTAATTTGTCAGAAACCTTACATTAGTCCTTGACCAACCGAAGTTATAAAATCGTCGTTTTCGAGTTATTAAAAATCATTACCGAAGGCTGACGTTCGACGGTAAGTCCACACTAAACTTGCTGAAATTTAATATAAATATATGAACTTGTCACAATCAACAAGAACCGTTTACAAATAGGAAAACACCGACAATTATATGCAATTATATTAATGTTTACAATTTACCCGGATTTGCCGAGAAATTAGATGAGATTAAATCAAATTATCAAATTACAACTGTTACCTAATTAAATATTGTTATTTTCTTATTTTTCAGGTAAGAAAACGCAGATTTCCTATAATTCAGCTTTATATCGTACGGGTAAGCTGCTAACATATCCAACATTTTATTTTAAATTACTAAATATTTATTACCTAAATTGCTCCAGATTGCGTATCACAAGAAAATATTTTACGCATGCAACTCAGCAACTCATTCTGATTTTTTTTTTTTTAACATGTCACGTTCCATTAAAAGTGTATAATATTCAAATTTATTTCCTGTCAAAAACATTCGAAAAACACTGTTACAATTTTATCGCATTGTTGTTGTTGTCATTTCATGAAATATAGCAACAAATCAATTAAATTCACCCGATTTACCATAAATTATAAAGACATTTTGGAAATACAGAAAATTGACACCCAAAACGAAAAACCTTAAGACAAGAAAATATACATATCTACTGTATATATTATAGTTAAGTTGAGTGGTCATCATTTTTAATTGAATGAATAATCGCGAGCATTCTTTGAAAGTTAACTATGTATATAGAAAGAAGTAACCAATCGTTTTAAAATAAAAGCAATGTGTATATATTGTAGTTACAAAACGACCAAGGCATTGAATATCTACTAAGAAATTCTATGTTTTTACTTTATATAACGTCGTAACTAATTTCCGTTCACTATCAGCCAAGTGTAACATTTTCATTTTAATAAAATAATTTTTATTAGAATATATTATGTATATGTACGAGTACATATTTATGTACGTACAAGAACAATAACAATTTATATAGCATGTTCGAAATTGAAAATTCGGTATAGAAAATGTATTTGTTATAATATGCCGGCAGTAAAAACAACTTGGATAGGTAGTGTAGAAAACGATTGTTCTATTGTGTGTGTGTGCGATGAGGGGAACTATTTGTAGCTAAAGTGGTTACACGGTGGTAATATGGTCAGTATCTATTGTTTTCTTATGGCTTTTTGTAAGTAAAAAATCATGTTGTCAGTACAAAATTTAAATCTAGATGTTACGTCGGTTGAATTCCGAATTTTTGGAATTGCCTAAAACCAATTCCGGAATAATATAGAATTAGAACAAATTAAAATTAGTGAAAAACAGGTTGTTTTCTTGAAAATATATTGCAATACAGGTAGTCGTAATTTAATCAAAATAACAGAAAAGAAAAAACATAAACAAATCAAAAATTCCATTTCATTTTTTAAAATCTGTTATAACCTTAAAGCACAAAATACTCGTTCATTTATAACTAATTTTGTTTTATCAGCGGCAAAAAGCTCTTTCTGTTTTAAAATATACAATAAATTGCATAATGGATATTTTGCAACAGCAAATTTGCCTATCTTTATCATCGAATCAGTGTTGTACGGTCTACGCCTATTTTGAGGTTATCTACATTCATACAATGTAGAGAAATCTTACAGGATTTTAAAACTAGTTGATATTAGTATTTTAGGAAACAACTGCAACTCTTGCGGATTTTTGTCAAAACACACAATTCGATGGAATAACTGCAGCGAATTTATAACATAAGATTCGTGACCTGCAGCAGCAGTAACTTTGTATCTTTTTGGATATACAACGCCTGCAAAATATTTTCCTAGCGCTATAATATCAGCAACAAGCATCATTTTCACTGTCACGTAGTATTTCTTGAATTTCAACCATGGTTTAATTAAAAATCCCACTTACATGATATGGCTGGCCGAACAAATTATTCAGAGCCAGAATTCATGTTATTTTAGGATGTCAAACCTTTGATGTAAAATTTTATTAAAATCCATCCAGAAATAATCCTGCCAAGGTCCTTTTTGTTGTGTTCCACAGTATTCTATCTGACAGCTTTAACTTTAAAGAACACCATAATTTGTTTAAATTTTTAATACCTATATCTTAGTAATATTTAGGAAAATTGTACTAAAATAGTTCGACAAACGTGTGCATTCCATTTAGTGCTGAAATTGTTGAAAAGGTTTGGACTGGTTATGTATACAAAAAATAAAGGCAAATCTATTATTTTGATGTATAGTTTGTATTTATGTACCAAAATATCATTAGCGGTGTCCCGGAATATTTGTTGAATTCTGGATATGATTTATTTAAGAAACTCCATCCCTGCCCCCTAATAAGTTGGCTGTCCCTTCCTTTTAACTAAAACCAACGCAAACATGCCTCTTAATTTGTTGTTAATAAATCAAAATCAGATAAGATATAACTTCGGTATCTAACAAAAATAGTTCCAAATGGTGAAAATGCACATTTTTTTTGTGTTGGTAGCGATTGCTTAGTTTATTGTTAAGTTTTATGTGGTTTAGTGTGTTCGGCAATTTTTACTTGTAGAAGAAATGGAATAAAGAATTTGTATTAAATTTTGCTTTAAAAATGAAACGAAGTGCACAGCTGCATTGCAAATACTGAATGATTTGGCTATGAACAATTCAAGCATCTACCAGTGGTAAAAGCTATTCAAATGCAACCATGAAGACGTTGAATATATGACGGGTTTGTTGGATGCCCGAGCACAACAATAACCGATAACATCGTCGAAAAAGGGAACAAAATGGTTATGGACAAATGCTGAATCAGTATCTGAGAGATTGATGATGATGTTGCTCTATCACTTTTCTCATGCCAAACACTTTTTCTGATGTTGTAGTCGTGAAACGTGTGGCAGCAAAATTGGATACGAAATTGTTGATTTTCGGCCAACAGCAGTACCAAATGAACATTGCTCAGAAGATGCTGAATGAAATCAACGACGATCTAAAACTGGTCGAACGGGTCATAACTTATTTTTATTTATATTGAGCCAATTATTAATATTTAAACCAATTATTTTATTGGTGTAGGGCTCTTTTTTTTTTACTTATTTAAGCTTGAGCATTATCATAACTGATGATAAAACAGAAGAGTATAGTACTCGAAAATAAGGCCCAATTGTCTCAATGGAAGCTTCATGAAGAGACTAGAATGAAAAGAGCTCGTCAAGTTTGATCGAATATGAAGGTTCTGTTATATGATATTATACTGTTATCTTCGATTTCTACGGCATAGTGCACTATGAGTTCTTACCACTTGGAAGTTACACGCTGTTTCCGCCAACCAATCCGAATGAAGCGCCTGGTTTTGTGGCGAGACACCACAATAATGATCATGCTCATACATATCTGTTCGTTCGTAAGTTTTTGGTTGTACCTCCTTATTCGCTTTATATTTCACTGCGTCAGCTTCCTGTACCGAATCCAAAATGCCGTTGGTTGTGGCAATGTTACTACAGTTTCGGATTTCTAAATCAAAAAGATTCTGAATAAATTATTATATCTTCAATAATTTAAATTCAGAATCATTTTGATTTAGAAATCGGAAACTTTATTAACTTTGCCACAACCAACAATGTCATGAATCCAAAATCTATTCACATTGGGTGATTAAAAAAATTAATTCTAAATTTTAAATTTCAAATTTCGAACTTCAAACTCCAAATGACAAATTCCAAATTACCAATTCCAAATTTCAAAATCTAAATTCCAAATTTTAAATTTAACATTACAAATTTCAAATTCTAAATTTTAAAGTCCAAATTTTTAATTCCAAATTTCCAACTCCAAATTCCAAATTCAAAATTTTAAATTTCAAATTCCCAATCCCAAATTCCAAAATCCAAAATTTTATATTCCAAATTTCGTATTTTAAATTGATTATTTCTAATTTCAAATTCGAAATTTAAAATTTATATTTCAATTTGTACATTTCAAATTTTAAATACAAAATTCAAAATTTTAAATCTTAAATTTTAAATACCAAATTTTAAATTTCAAATTCCAAATTTCAAATTTCGAAATTCAAATTTAAAATTCAAATTGTAAATTTTAAATTTCAAATACAAAATTAAGAATTTTAAATTTTTAATTTTAAATTTCAAATTCCAAATCAAAAATTCGAAATTTTAAAATTTCAAATTCTAATTTTCAAATTTCAAATTCCAAATTTTAAATCCCAAATTCCAAATTTTAAATACTAAATTTCAAAATCCCAATCCCAAATTACAAAATCCAAAATTTTATATTCCAAATTTCGTATTTTAAATTGATTTGAAATTTCTAATTTCAAATTCGAAATTTTAAATTTATATTTCAAATTCGAAATTTTAAATTTATATTTCAAATTGTACATTTCAAATTTTAAATACAAAATTCAAAATTTTAAATCTTAAATTTTAAATTCCAAATTTTAAATTTCAAATTCCAAATTCAAATTTCAAAATTCAAATTTAAAATTCAAATTGTATATTTTAAATTTCAAATACAAAATTCAGAATTTTAAATTTTTAATCTTAAATTTCAAATTCCATATCAAAAATCCGAAATTTTAAATTTCAAATTCCAAATTAAATCCTAAATTCCAAATTATATTCCTCAAATTTCAAATTACAAATTCCAAATGCCAAGCTTCAAACTTTAAAATCGAAATTCCAAACTACAAATTATTTATTCTAAATTTTAAATTTCAAATTTAAAAATTCAAATTTTAAATTAAACACTACAAATTATAAATTTCAAATTTCAAATTCAAAATTCTAAATTTCAAATCCTAATTTTCAAATTCAAAATTTCAAACTCCAAATTCCAAATTTTAAATTTAAATTTTAAATTTCAAATTCCAAATTATAATAACCAAAATTTTAAATTTTAAATTTAAATATTCAAATTTTAAATTAAATACTACAAATTCTAAATTTCAAATTTTAAATACTAAATTTCAAATTCCCCGTCCTAAATTACAAAATCCAAAATTTTATATTTCAAATTTCATATTTTAAATTGATTTTAAATTATAATTTCAAATTCGAAATTTTAAATTTATATTTCAAATTGTACATTTCAAATTTCAAATACGAAAGTCAAAATTTTAAATTCCAAATTTTAAATTTTAAATTCCAAATTTCGAATTTCAAATTTAAATTTCAAATTGTAAATTTTAAATTTCAAATACAAAATTTGGAATATTAAATTATTAATCTTAAATTCCAAATTCCAAATTAAAAATTCGAAATTTTTAATTTGAATTTTCGAATTCCGAATTTTAAAATTTCAAACTCTAATTTTCAAATTTCAAATTTCAAATTTTAAAACCCAAATTCCAAATTTTAAATTTTAAATTCTAAATTTCAAATTCCCAATCCCAAATTCCGAGATCAAAAATTTTATATTCTACATTTCAAATTTTATATTTTAAATTACAAACTTTAAATTTCAAATTTTAAATTATTTATCCAAAATTTTAAATTTCAAATTTAAAAATTCAAATTTTAAATTAAATACTACAAATTTCAAATACAAAATTTTAAATTTCAAATCCTAAATTTTAAATTCAAAATTTCAAATTTTCAATTCCAAATTTCAAAGTCTAAATCCCAAATTTTAAATTTCACATTACAAATTTTAAATTCCAAATTTTAAAGTCCAAATTTGAAATTCAAAATTTCCAACTCCAAATTCCAAATTTAAAATTTAAAATTTAAAATCAAAATTTTAAATTTCAAAGTATCAAATTCCGAATTCTAAAATTCAAATTCCAAATTCTAAATTTTAAATTTCAAATTCCAAATTTTAAATATCAAATTTCAAAGTCTCAATCCCAAATTACAAAATCCAAAATTTTGTATTCCAAATTTAATAGTTTAAATTGATTTTGAATTTCAAATTTCAAATTCGAAATTTTAAATTTATATTTCAAATTGTACATTTCAAATTTCAAATACAAAAGTCAAAATTTTAATTTCCAAATTTTAAATTTTAAATTCCAAATTTCGAATTTCAAATTTAAATTTCAAATTGTAAATTTTAAATTTCAAATACAAAATTTGGAATTTTAAATTATTAATCTTAAATTCCAAATTCCAAATTAAAAATTCGAAATTTTTAATTTGAATTTTCGAATTTCGAATTTTAAAATTTCAAACTCTAATTTTCAAATTTCAAATTCCAAATTTTAAAACCCAAATTCCAAATTTTAAATTTTAAATTCTAAATTTCAAATTCCCAATCCCAAATTCCGAGATCAAAAATTTTATATTCTACATTTCAAATTTTATATTTTAAATTACAAACTTAAAATTTCAAATTTTAAATTAAAAACTACAAATTCTAAATTTAAAATTCCAAATTTTAAATTTAAATTTCAAATTTCAAGTTCCAAATCCCAAGTTTCAAACTTTAAATTCGAAATTTCAAATTCCAAATTATCTATCCTAAATTTTAAATTTCAAATTTAAAAATTCAAATTCCAAATGTCAAATTTCAAACCCAAACTTCAAATTCCAAATTTCAAATCCCAAACTTCAAATTTTATATTCTATCAACGCATTTCACCAAAATTGTTTCGAATCCATGTCCAAACATAATTTTAATTATGAGTATTTCGTGGGCGTACTATTCTTATTCAACTACATAGCACTTACGAATATTTGGATAGAGGAGAAATAATAACAATATCATCGTGATCGATTCCCTTCTACAGCAAAATGAAAAACGAACAAACTGCATACAAAATCCAACGTTTAAGTACAACACAAAACCAACGAAAATTCGCCCTATGAAGAACAAGCCATACATCCAAAATAGTAACAAGGAACAACATAATAGTAAATGTTTATGAAAAATATATCCAACTCATACTTCAACATGTATTTACCTAGAAATTACAGTCGCTTTTATACAATAACATACAATATTTATTTCGATCTATATCAACGTCTGCGTCTTCCGGATCGTAAGCATCCAATAACCATTTAAACCTTTCGCAAGTACAACTAAAAACAAATTGTATGGCGTAAAGTCTAAGTGTCACATACATACGTGATTACGTGACAGTGAATTTCTAATCATAATATTTGAGTACACATTTTTTTATCATTCATATTTAAGCGTTAATATTTTATGATTGAATATACGTACAAAAAAACTGGAACTGAATTGTAATTTTTAATAATTAAGAAGAACCGAATTACTTACGGTCATTCGACTTTTCCGGTTTTGACATCATGACAATTTTCGCATAACAAATGTTTTTACAAAAGTTTTTATTGCACGAATTTTAGAAGACCCGACTTATAGATGGGATCCAAACTGAAAAGAAGAATATTTGTAAAAAACCATGTCAAAATGACCAAATTTTAACCACCACGAATGTGACATCTGATGAGCCTTAAGTAATACTGAAAAGAGTTCAGAAAACATAACTTTTACTTTTGTCGATCTTAAAATTTCTGCTGCTGGAAATTGTCGACCCATTGTCTACATTATCTAAGCTATTTTTTAAATTGTCTACATTCATTATCTACACGAGTAGACAATTAATTAGTTACTTCATGTAGACTACGCGGCACAACATTGAATCATAAGTATTAGCTTGAAAATTAAAGTTTGCGAGGTTCAAGGATCTGTAAGACTGGTTCTATTAAGCGTTTTCGAAACATTTTAATGCAGACTTGTATGTTATGTGTCGAGGATAGCTATAATATTTAAAGGTTTCTTGTTGTTGTTAAGCTCTTACTCGAAGCATGATTATTAAAAAATAGGTTCTCAACAGCGTTTGTAATCAGATGCTAACTCAGATGTTTTTTATGATCTGTACTACACCAATATCATCAACGAGAGAAATACGTCAAAGTCAGTCAATTTTATATACTGAAACGAAATTTTTTGAAAATAATTTACAGTCATTTGTTTTAGGTAATATACATTTCCTTGATTTATTAGAGATATATTTCCTTCATAACAAAGTGCCCAGTAACAAAAAATGCGCTTATGATGTCACAGAATAAGCATACATTTCGTACATGTTTGACGTACAATTTAAAGCACTCCCGCTCCCTCTAAGTCGAATTTTTGATTTTTTTATAAATTTTAACATTTTGGGGCACTTTGAAAAATTCTCTGTCGCACACGCAACAAATTCTTTTTTGGGATACAAAATAACACAAACCAACGAACAAATCAAAAAAAAAAAAAAAAGAATTCTATTTACGGATTAAATCATCAAACCTCCCAAAAAATTACTTTTCTGCTGAAGGCATATGTAACATATTCAGTACACCACTAGAACATACAAAAAATATTTGGAATCATCGAAAGAAGCATCTTTGGATAACCAGATCAAGAGTTTTTCTTTTACCACCAAATTCGCAAGTGTTGCTTATATTTCTCTTTTCCTAATGTTTACATTTCAGGATTGTGCTTAATCATGAATTCGTGTTACAATAACAGCTTAACTGCATATTACAATCATTGAAAGTAATGTGCATACTCAAATATTTTGAAATGGAGAAAGCTTAATTGAGAATCTTGCACTATTAAATATACTTAGCATACGTCCCTCCATTAGACTGATTTGAACCACCGCTTCCTAATCAGTCAGTACAAATAATGGATCATTCTCCATTCAAGGCACAATTGGCCTATTTGTCCTTGCGAATAGTGGAATACCATCAAATAACGAAGGACATCATCGAGTTTGAAAAAATTTAGGAAAGCTTCTCGCAGGACATGTCAGTAACGTTTAAGTAAGCTTCTATTCCGAACCCAGGCCTGAACAAAAATAATTTATTAGCGCATGAAATGGCGAGTCCTTCCCCAAATAACAATATGGCGGCAGAATTGAAGAAAAATTGGTGATTTTTGCGTGTAGTACAAAATGACTGTAGCATTGGCTTATTTACAAAAAAAAATTCTTGCTGATCTATTCTGCTTATTTTGGTTCACCACATAACATGTGATTTCTATTGAATTAGTAAAAACTTCCAAAGAAAGAAGTTTTTTACAAGAAAGGGAGAAAGAAGAAAATGTAGTTATGTAGTGTTGCAGATTTAAAACAGATTCTTCGCTGTGTCACTTGGCTAGTTGTATAGGTAACATTCGTCAAACTGCAGGTATATTGCTACTTTTCATATAAAATCATACTTGTAGCGTTTGTTTTCTACAACATCGTCAACTAGGTAAAAACATTCCCCAAATTAGTGTGGATCTAAAAAAAACATATAAATCTTGATTTAAAAATTAATAATTAGGCCTAAAGTTTTTTTAATTAAAAGTTAAACTGAAAATGTATCCTAAGGTATCTAACAATAAATTAATATGACATCTACAAAAAGAAATTCCAAAAAATTAACGACCCCGAAACAAAAAAAAATTTAAACATCACCGGTCACAAATGCATGCTGACAATATAAATAACTGCCACATTTCAGTTATTGTTACTAATTTTGAGACCCCTCTCAACATTTTTTTATATAAAAATTCTTAATGTAAAATAAATTTATTTACAAAATAATTTTTCTTTTGCCATAATTATACTTCTTATACACCACATTATCTTCTTCAACTTCTTATTGTTTTTCTTATTTTTTTTTTTTGGTTATGGTTTAGTTAAAACGTATACGCGAAGGTGGTTATAACTAAACTTTTTTTTTTTGTTGGTGTTTTGTTGTTAAATTTCAATTTTTGTGTAATAGTTTTTCACGTGTTAGTGTAAGCATGTGTGTGATCAATTAAAAAATCAACTAATAAAATAAAATCGTGATATAATTTTAATTTGTGTGTTAAATAAATAAATAAATAAAATCAATTTAACAATTTAGAGTGATACAATTTTATTTTAAATAAATAAATTTGAATAATACAAAATAAATAGTGGAGTGTGCTTGAAATTTTAATTTTTTATTTTTTGTTTTTTTAATATAAATTAAATTAAAAGTATAACAATTTTATTTTCAAAAAAAAAACAAAAACAAAAATTATCTATACTGTTTATTTACTGTTTTATGATAATTAAATTTAAATTGGAATATTTTATGTTTTTATTTTGGGATTTAATTTTATTTCTTAATGTCTTCGTTTTATGAATTTTAAAATTAAATTTATTTTATTATTTTTAAGTGTTCTATGTAGTATAAAATATATAATTGATTAATTTAAAATAATAAATAGATAAATTGAAAAATAACACTGATAAATACAAATACAAAAAAAAAATTGTTTTTGTACAACATTTTTCATTATATAATTTCCATTTAAATTATGTAATTATAGTATATTGCTATGTTTGTATGTTTGTGTGCCTGTAAACTGTTTACTGCGGGAACAACAACAAACACAATACAATTTAAAGTCTATAATACTTGTGAACTAAATATGAATTGTTGAATTATTGTCCATGGTTTGTATTGTACCTAACACAATTCCTGCCTAGCTATTGTTTTAGTGGAAACTAAAAACAAAGTTGTGTTGTAATATCTGCTACTTTATAAATTATACTTAGTTTACATACTTGCGCTTGTGAATATTTTTTTTACATAGTTAGTTAGAAACAATAGAAATTGTTTTTGTTTTGTTTGTAATGTAACTATTTATGTAGTATATAGTTGGGAATCTACTGTGGCCTAAATCACCAAATTTATTGCATTAGTTGTTTATGATACATTGAGAAATTTCTACGATTTAAAAGTTTTTGGGAATTTTTGGGGGAATTATCCAATCAGGTGATTTTCTTAAAATAAACTATACGATGCTTTAAACAATTTTGTTTTCTGTTCCACCTCGCCGATTGTGTAAAAGTAGTTATAATAATTTTATTTGTGGTAGATATCAGTTATGTAGTATGAAATATATGACAAAAAACGTTGACACAACGACATAGAACCTAACAACAGCTAATACACAAAACATATTTAAGATACAAAAATAAACTCTCGATCTAAAATTACTTATAGTAACTGTACAAACAAATCATATTTCCAGCCTAATGCCATCAACTCCTCTCTAGTACGTAATTAAACAAAAAATTATAAAATACTGTACTGTTTGAAAGAATATAATATAAAAGACCTTCCTTGAAAACTGTAGGTTCACAACAGGCCATCGTCGAGATGTTTCCGTAAAACTGAACATAGAGTAATGTGAGTTTATGTTTAGTACAACTGATTTGTTTTGGTCATATATTAGCGCGACCCTCAACCAGGCCAGTTACCGATTTTAAATTAAAACCGTATACTAAAAATTGTTTAGTGTAATTCAATGGCCAATGACAGGCCAACGTAGAGATGTCTACCTGAAAGGGAATAATCGATCTTGTGTGTGTATGTTTAGTAGATGATTTGTAGTGGTCATCATATTAGCGCGACCCTCAACAGACCAATTACCGTTTCTAAAGTAAAATATATCCCTCAATTTCGAGTAACTTTTTGTTGTCGGTATCATCGTTGAGATCCGTTATTTCGTTCGAATTGGGCACATTAATTAAAACTTCTTTTCTGACCGCGAAAGTTTTACATTCTGAATTCATTTCGACTGTTTTAAGAGTATTTCAACTCATGTTCATTAGAATGTTCGCCAGGTTTGTCCAATGATTTTCGCTAAACTAAATAGATACAAATACGATTTTTTAAAGATTTTTGTAACCCTCATCTTTTACAAAGAACTTTCATGTCGGAACTATCTGCTTTTGTCAATATTTGATCTGTATAGAACAGTTCTAGTAAAGCATTTACACTAGGCCAGATAGAATATTTGTTTTTCTTTCGGTAATTATATTTAGATAAACCTTTGCAAGACAACTTGTACGGTAACAAATATTTTTAGTTGTTAACAATTTCAAAATCTTTAAATAAAAATTTAAATTCCTATAATAATCAGTCCCTACATAGGATGTCCAAAATAAAGCAAGAGTCGATCGATTCAAAAATTCTAATAACAAACAGGTCTAAAGGATGTCCAAAATAAGGCGGTAGGTCGATAGTTTGAAAAAACATTTTAGTACACGCTTTTACTTTAAAATCAGTAACTGGTTTGTTGCAGGTCGCGCTAATATGATTTCCATTTAAAATCGTTTACTAGACATATACACAGAAAACCTATTATTCACTTGCAGGGAGACATCTCTACGATGGCTTCTCATTGGTCATTGAATATTCACCAAAAGCAAAATTTAGTACACGGTTTTACTTTAAAATCGGTAACTGGTCTTTTGAGGGTCGCCCAAATATTTTTTTTTTATTTTTTATTGTAGGGTGGGTGTCTTTGCAGCCCAAGCACTGCGACCATTGAGGTCTATTGTGCGTTGTATTCAATTTCAGGAAGACATCTCTACGATGGCCTCTCATTGGCCATTGAAAATTCACCAAAAAAATTTTTAGTACATAGTTTTACTTTAAAATCGATAACTGATCTGTTAAGGGTCGCGCTAAAATGATAACACACAAGACTTAATATTCAATTTCAGGGAGACATCTCTACGATGGCTTGTCATTAGCCATTGAATATCCACCAAAAAACAATGTGGTATACGGTTTTACTTTAAAATCGGTAACTGGTCTGTTGAGGGTCGCGCTAATATGATGACCACTACAAATTATCTACTAGACATACACACACAAACAACACCTTGTATATTATGCCATAAATATAAAAAGGGGTTTATAATGGGACCCGGATAGTAAGGTATGTTGAACTTTCGTGTTAACTCATAGAGAAGCATTTTTCTATAGCTAAAGCGTTTGCCAAGTAACCGTGTACTAAAATTATATTTTTGAATTTTCAATGGCCAATGATAGAGATGTCTCCCTGAAAGTGAATAAAAGGTCATATGTGTATCTGTATATGGTATATGTCTAGTAGATGATTTGTAGTGGTCATCAAACTAGCGCGACCCTCAACAAAACAGTTACAGATTTTCAAGTAATACTGTGTACTAAACATTTTTTTGGTGGATTTTCAGCGGCCAATGATAGGCCGCCGTACATATGTATGTCTCCCTGTAAGTGAATCAATCGATTTGCCTGAGGATAATATTTATTTTTATGATGTGCCGCGCGTTAATACCTAAAGCCAACGCGCATATAAGTATTCGCGCAAAGTTTTGGATGAAGTACCGATTATGATGAAATTTTATATGTGTATTGGAAATGGAATGGAATGAAATTGGTGTGTTGGGAATGGACAGACCTTTAAATCATTGCAAACTCCATCATGGCCTATATTTCAGGAGCTGGATATAATGCCTCTGCAACACATGTTTGTTTTCAAGGTTTTTATATATCATCAGCGGGAACAACTTTGTCAATTATTCGGTCTATAATCTTCGTTTGAATTTTAAATGTATCAAGTATGTTCCCAAAGTTAATTTAGAGTTTCGTAACCGTTTCATCAACGTGGCGTCAGCTATTATTTTTAACAACTTGTGCATACTACTTTCGGTATACGTTCTAGAATAAGAATATCCGTGTTAAATTGGATGCCTGTACTCATATTACTAAAGATTTTGATCTATTTGGCTGTTGTTGTATAAGTAAATATATGTTGGTTAAAATAGAAATCAACACTGTCAAAACTGTCCCACCAACTTTATGACACAGGTGAATGCTCTCCCCATTGAAGATACCAAAGATCGAAGTTCTGATCACCTCGTGAGGTTTCAGCCCTTTCTATTTTTTGACAGGATTTCAATAATTTGGTCTTTTAGACAGAAGTAACTACTTTCCCTATGATATGAAGTATCGTCCGAAAAATTTGGCTCCTACATTTTCATTACACTTTGCTGTTTCCAAATTTTGCAAAACGTATGCCACAATTTTATTACGATTGTCATATAATACATTCTCGCTTAATATAGTATTGCTATCGTAAATCAACTCCAAATTAGAAACAACATCATTGTTGCTGATTTTGTTGTTGAAATAAAAATTGCAACACTACTGAACATTCCAATATGATTATATCGCCTGCTGTTAAAAGCGACTCCATTTCCACAATAAATTTTGATTGTAGCCGTTAATATGACGGTCGCCGTTCTACCAGTATCATTCAAACAGAATTGAAAGTGTTCAGAAACAGTTTTTGTTATTTGTTCTCAGAAAATTACCGTCTCGCGAACGGGACAATAATTTCAGACTATCACCATATGTAGACCGATGCCGTTTTCTGAATCTCCAATCTTTAAGTGATAGACGTACATGCGCAAATGCCACATTTGCACGGGACATCATTTGTGGTGAAATAGACTGCTCCGAGATTCTTTCATGTTTTAATATTTATGCTCCTCAACGCAGCTTACGCCCCCGGGAACTTCTTCATATTCCGACTGCAAGTAGCAACTACAGCTTCCATGGCCCTATAGCGCGTATTCAACGAGATCTCAACGCCGTAGCGGATTGTTTCGATTTTAATATTTCCAGAGATGAGTTTAAAAAACGAATCGCTAGACTTTTGTTTTAATACGTTTAATATTATAATAATAATAGTTTCATAATGTTTTGTTGTATTGTTAGATCTATTGATAACGTTGTAACCTTACCTTTTATTGTATAAAATTGTTTAACTTTTTATAATATTTTTTAATAATGTAAGCCATTTTTGCATGAACATGCTGTTGGTTAATAAATAAATAAATAAATAAATAAATAAATAAATAAATAAATAATGAAGGTGTTCACAGCTAAAATACATTGACAATCAAACCACTTTGATCAAGAATATTACAACAAATTTTACCATGATTTTTATGAAAATGAATTAAAACGAGTCTACATTATCCACAATTTATTACGTGATTAAACACTCCTCTCAATATTTAATAGAGCGGAAGGTCTAATTACACAATTTAATGTGAGAATTTTAAACAACAAAGTTCTATTTCCTCTTTATTTTAGGTTCAAGGTGCAATGTGCATTATTTACACTGTCTCAAAAAATTGTACGAAAACCACGCGGTTAAAAAAATTGTCCGTACATTTGCACTTTTGGCAAAATGAATACTAGAACATTAACAGTTTATTATTTGTTGTACAAATCCCCCAAAATGTGGTGCTCCCGGTGGAATAAAATGCCATTTAGTACCATGTTCCGTAGTAGAATTTAGAATATTTGAAGCTATTTGTTCTATTATTTCTTTTTTTTTTGTAATTCCATTGTCTTACTAGCACTAACAAAATTAGTACCATTGTCGCAAAAAGTATCAGAACATATTCCTCGATGAGACACAAAACGTTTGTATGCCGCCATGAACGCTTCGGCCGTTAAGTCACTGACCACCTCAATGTGAACAGCTTTTGTTGCCATACAAACAAAAATTGCAAGGTAGCCTTTATACGATTTATTGCCTCTACCTTTCGATACTCTTACGTTGAAAGGTTCAGCGTAGTCAACTCCTGACTTCAAAAATGGCCGAGCAGGAGCTATTCTTGCTTCTGGTAAATTACCCATTAGTTGATGCTTAATGTTTTTACTGAATCGGTGACATCTCAGACATTATGATATTTGTTGTCTGACAACATTTCGACCATTTATGATGCAAAATTTTGTTCGGATGTGTGCTAAAGTTAACTGAGTACCGCCATGCATCATTGATTTGTGGCCTCATTAGATGATCAGGTTAACAATTAGATGCGATTGTGGAAGAATCAAGGGATGTTTTTCATCATACGACCAGGCGGTTGAGTTTTGTAATCGTCCACCAACTCTTAGCAGTCCATCTTTTAAAAATGGTGCGAGTGATAGTAACTTACTTTTGTTGTCGACTGGTTTATTGTTCCTTAAATTATTCATTTCATTCCTATATTGGGCTAGTTGGGCCCTTCCAATTAACTGATGGAGAGCTTCTTATATTTCTTGAGGTGATATAATGTTACTTATTTCGTATTTCATTAGCTTTAGCTTATTGATAAATCGTCCACAATATGATATTATTCGTTGAATCTTCTTTGAACTTGAATGTTTTATGTAAAGATGATCAAATGGGTTTTCGTCGTCCTTTATTTCCGTTGTTTTAGCTAGTGCTACTAACGTTTTCTCTGGAATATTTTCAAATTTTTCAGATGAATTATGAACTGGCCAATTTGTTGGAGTGTTTGTTAACCAACTTGAACCATTCCACCATATTTGGTGTTTTTGAGACAATCAGCTTCTATGCCTCGTGAAGCACAATCAGCTGGATTTTCAGACGACTTAATATAGTTCCGTGTTGTTGGGCTGGTTAGACTGTGGATCTCTGTTACTCTGTTTGAAACAAATATTTTAAATCGATGTGGTTCTGCTTTGATCCAAGCGAGCACTATCATTGATATAGTCCATGCATAAGTCGTTATTTTGGAAGTTTTAGTTACATTTGCCATCAACCTCGCAAGTAACAAAGCTCCACACAATTCTAGCCTAGGAATTATTAGTTTTGATTTTATTGGTACGACCTTTGTTTTTGATATTAGTAAATAAGGTCGAGGTGCACTATTTATATTATCTCTTTGGTAACAATATATTGAATTGATGGAAGTATTCACCCACCTCGGTATTTTTATTTGTTCGAGTGCAGGCAATGAATTTTTATAACTGTTCCATCTCATTGAGATGTCTTGAGGTAATGGTTCATCCCAAGACAATCCTGTTAGTTAGCCAAACATGTTGGAGTAATATTTTTGCTACTATAATGGTTGGTGACAACCATCCCAAAGGATCAAATAATTGTGATACCTCGGATAATAATTTTCTTTTGGTGGCGATTTCATTTTTTTTCTCTTTTATATTTATTTGGAATCCGAAGGTATCAGTGTCAGGGTTTCAAGATATGCCCACAGTCTTTATTGTGTTATCCAGTTTGATATCCATTGTACCGATTGCCCGTGATTCAAGTGGTTTCTGTTGTAATAGATCTGGTTTGTTACTAACCCATTCCCGTAACTGAAATCCTCCTTTACTTAGCAGTGCAATGATTTGAAATTGGTGTATGTGTGCTTCTTCTACAGAATCACTGCCGCTTAGTAAATCATCCACATAGAAATCGTGTGAAGCTATATCGGCTGCTATGGGAAACTCTTTTCTTTCATCATTTGCCAACTGTTGTAACGTGCGGATGACCAGGTAGGGGGCACTAGCTGTTCCAAAGGATACAGTTGTTAATTGAAATTCACGAATTGGATCTTTTTCGTTTGATATCCATAGTATCTTTTGATACCTTTGGTCATCTTTATGTATTCGTATTTGGCGATATATTTTCTCGATATCTGCTGTTTAGACCACCCTATGTTTTCTCCATCTTAACAGGATCGAAATCAATTCTTCCTGTAGTGTTGGCCCAACCATTTGTTGATCGTTGAGGCTCTTATTGTTGCTGGTTTTAGCTGAGGCATCGAAAACAACACGTAGCTTTGTCGTTGTGCTGCTTTCTTTTACTACTGCATGATGTGGTATGAAGTATTCTTCTGATGGGCTCATTTCAATTTCACAGAGTCGCATGTGACCTAGTTCAATGTATTCGTTAATGCATTTCTTGTAGTCATTGGCATATGTTGGTGATGCTGCGAATTACTTCTCCCACTGCAGGAATCTGGCTAATGCTCTTGTTTTTGAAGCCCCAAGTATTGGTGGATTATTATTAAATGTGATCCGAACTGTATATCTCCCATTAGCGTCACGGCGATAATTTGCCTCATAATGTTTCTGGCAATTTTATTCTTCTTCTGTTAATAGCCTGTCTTGTTGTACTTCTTCTATTTCCCAGAATGATTTTAACCTGTTGTTAAGTTCCGTTTTTGTTATCATGCACTGAACCCTTAGCGGCTCATTATAGTTTATTGGTCCACATATTATCCATCCTAGTTCTGTTTTTTGAGCAACTGGTTCTGCTGCTTCGCCTTTTACCACATCATTCATTACTATCGCTGGGTAGTAATCTGCACCCAATAATATATCGATCTTATTAGGCCTATTGTACTCTGGATCTGTCCATAACAAATTACTAATGTGTGGCCATTTCCAGGCATTAAAACTGTATTCTGGTAGATCTCCCACTAGTTAATTTACCATTTGCGCGCTTATTTGTGCTTTGAATTTCGACGGGAATCTCGGCTCAATATTGAATGTCATCCGTTATTCTGCTACTCCGGCTGTCATTCTTCCTACCCCTTTAAATTCTAATGCATTTTCTTGCTCTGTATATTTAGTTTGTTAGCTGCATCATGAGTTATGAATGATGCTTGAGAACCTGGATCAATGAGCACTCTAAGCAGTTGTGGGTGACCTCCGTTGATTGGAACTTTAAATAATGCTGAGCTGCTGTTGTTGTGCTGTCTACCATGTGTGTTTCCACAACTGGTATGCCACGTTTTGTTGTTGGGTTTTGTCCAGGTGAATTTGTTTGTCGGCATTCAATTGTGTTAGTTGCACCTTCTTTGGTGTGGAGAAGAGTATGGTGTTTTCCTTTGCATACAAGACATTTGCCTTCTGTCAAGCATATTTTTGAGAGATTATGTTTTCCTAAACATATCCGACATAGATTATTCATGTTGCATATTTTGCTGCGATCTATTGTTGACATCTCCAAAAATGATTTGCATGCTTCAATCGTATGTGATCCTTAACAATTGACGCATCTGTTTGTTGTTGCTGCTATCGTTGTCATGGCTTTTTGTGGTTGTAATCGGCCGGTTGGTATGGGTTGTCGATTCGGTTAACTTCCTAGTGCTTCTAGTGATTGGAATCTTTTTTCCAAAAACAACAAAAAGTGATTCAAATTTTTAATCTTTTTTGGGTCGTCTAAAGTTGTCTCATAGTCTCTGATGGATTCGTTGTCTAATTTCTTCTGAAGTAGGTGTATTATCAGGGCATCATTTTTCTTCACCATTCAAGATATTATTGATGTTGTGAATGACTTCACTTGTTGTGTCGTGCATTGTTCTGATTTCTGCCGCGGTTTCTGTCATCATATTTGGTTGATTAATTAGTTGGTTAAAATATGCTGCTGCCAGAATTATTTCGTTGTTGTAGCGATTATTTAATATATTCTATGCCACATGATAATTTTCTGCCGTTAATTCAAGATGGCTTATTATTTTAGCGGCTGGACCTCCTAAATGACTTTTTAAGTAGTTGATCCTGTGAGTATTCGTAAGCACTTGGTTTGTGTGTACGAGTTTTTTGAATGTATCCGTGAAACTTTTCCATCTCAAAATTTCCCCATAGAAATGTGGAATTTCAATATTTGGTAGTCGGATATCTATTGAATTGATATCTATTGATCTATTGTAATTTCAATTACAATGTCATCATGTGCCAAAAAATGTTGGCGCAATTTTGTTTAATTTCATTCGAAATTGCTGTCATCTGTACTTAACATTGTTAAGGATGTAATTTGCGAGTGTTCCGCTGGTGTTGTTGGTGTCGGTGTAAGTGGTGGCCCATGGTTTAATCGTTTTCGCATATCATCGATTAGGAGGTCGTAAGTCTCCGCTATCTTCTTTCGAGATTCGAAGTAGGGATGATTATGCTCTAACGGTGGCTGCATTTGTCGGATGATATCATCCGTTGCGACATTTTCTGCATACAATGCTTTTAAAGCAGCTATTTTTGTTTCTAGATATGTCTTCGTTTTCCGAGTATTTCCGTCTTTATTGTAGTTCGTGTGCATCTGAATTATCTTTCCGCCTACTTTTCTTGTTTGTCTATGCTCGACATTGTTCCGCCGTTTGTTGGCAGTGTATTGCTGGATATGTTGCTGTTGTTTGATGGCTTGAACTTGTAGGTGCTGCTTGATTGTTAATTTGAAGATCGTTAATTCGGTAGATTGCCTGTTGTTTGTTGGCTAGCTAGATGCTGGTTGCTTGATGACTCAAACTTGCCGATCGTAAATTTTATAAATTGCCAGTTGGCTGTTGGGTTTTTGATGATGGTTGTTGTTTGGCGTGTATTTCTCAATAGGTGCCAGTTTTTAGTGGCTTCGAAGGACCATGTATAAATCTTAGATTTTTAATTCTTGAGTTGTTAATTAAAGATAGTCTTGATTTACCAAAAAATATAACTGAATAGATTACCTTGGGTAGGTCTATTTAGTTTTGGATTGGGAAAAAAAGACTAACTGTTGGTTTTAGTTTTTATTCTTTTATTAACCTTGTATCGCTTACCAAATAATGCATACAGTACTCTACGATTGCTATACCGCAATACTCTTCACACGTAGTCATTACTGTCTGTACAGAAATCAAAATATTATTAATTTTTGCATACAATTTCTTAGTAAGTTTGTGTTTTAAGATGAATGTTGCAAGAACCATTGCGACTGCAACTTTGCTTATATTTTATTGAAAAAGGAAAGGCGTACATGGATCCCAAAAAACCGTATCGTTTAGAGCTTATGAGCAAATTTTAATAGAACTTAAAGAGAGTGGATGGCGATTTGTTTAAAAATTTTGTCCGAATATCAGAAACTGTTAAACAAAATCTTAAACCTGAAAGCAAATACTGAAAGCAGATTCAAAATTTGTCTTGAGCAAGAGTACATAACCGATTGTGCATAGCATGCGGAGGTTGAAATAATAAGAAGTTAAAAAATCTTTACAGCCAGAATAACAACAGAACATAATTATTAGAATAACCAGCCAGAATAAATGCCAGAATAACAACAGATAATAATTATTGCTTCTTTATTTTAACGGGTGCTTAATGTTTAAAGGCTAGACCACTACTACCTCGAGAATTCTCGAAACTTTATAGAAATTTTTAACAACCCTATTTTCTTAGTCATGTAACGTGTCACTTGTCAAATCAAATTTTGTTATTCTCTTCGCCGATTGAAGCTACAATCGTCGTATGAAGTAACAAATATCGTTTTACGTTGTATTCTATAGCACAATTCTCTATCTAACGACTAAGGCGGATACTAATTTATAGCTGAATTGATTTTCTTAATTAATTTCGGAAATGTTATACTTCTCGAGAAATAAACATTTTAGAAAAAAAAAACGGATTCCAAACTTTAGGGATACAAGTTGTCCAGCACCGACAATATTAAACTATAGGGGTGAAAGAGGACAAGATTATGAACAATAAATAATAAAACGTTTTTTTTCAAATTTGATATCGTTACGTATATTCCGTTAAAGTAAACGAATAAAAACTAGATTAAATCATTATCTGACATCATTGGATTAAGAAATAATTGTTCTTTTAAATCTATGATAAGGACTGATTCATTTTGATACCAATCGTGAAAACACGACAGTCATTTTAATAAACAGATTTGTGATTGAAATTATAACATTGCTATAAGCTCGGTCCAATCTCAAATATTAAATGGTCTTCTTATGTACCGAAAACCATTTCTATGTTTATATGATAGTTTTCACCCCAGCACGGAACGCCCAAATGAAGAAGAGAAATTAAATTCGTCGTCAAACAAAATTCTCGGTTTCTTGAGAGGAAGTCGCAATCTCTAGCCAATAATGCACCACTTTTTGAAACATTTTGGCTTTGTACACAATTCCAATTTCCATTTCCATTTCTTTGGCTCTAATAAACATTCCATTCAGGTGGCTGATGCAATCCTCTATTTCCACTTGTTCTTACAGTTTTTTGTTTTTGGTTAACCTATATTTTCCTTCTTTGATAGTGGCTTCCTTATCCCATTTTCCCACTAGATGTCTCAATATTTTCCTTTCGAATATGGTTATTTATTTATACGCTGACGGTTGATAGTGACCATACTGGGAATCCGTATGTGTACACCGATCTTATAATTTGTTTTTAAATCAGTTTCTTAGTTTTGATTGGTAACTGTAGTCTTTTACAAATTATCTTGACCATACTATAGGCTCCCCACGCTTTATTGATATTCCTGTTTATATGTTCGTTAGATTTCCACGGTTTTGACTGCTTTGATTTTTTTCCCGGTAATGGTAATGGATGCCTTTTTACTATCTTCCACCATGGTTTTCGGGCATCTACCGAATGGTGGCCTGAGAACCATACACTCCGATTTCTTTTCGTTGATTTGTAAACCCCACTCTTTATAAAATTCTTGTATGATTTCGATGTGCTTTTGTATTTTTTTTGTAGCTACTTCCACCTTAATCGATGACGCTGTGATAATTGTATCATCCGCAAACATAATGACTTCCGCGCCGTTTTTATTCTTCATTGGTTGATCCGCCAATAAATAAGTGGGGCCCCAACATAAGTCTTGCGGAACACCTCTAAGGACAGAGAAGAAATTAGACTCTTCTTTGTTTATACTCACTTTTGCTCTCCTATCACTCAGGAAACTGATAAGTAGTCTAGCTATCCTCTTTTCCACTTTTGATTCTATTATTTTAAAAATGAGTCCTTTTGACCACACTGCTTCAAATGCCTTATCTATGTCTAGAAAGCAGAAGCGCCACCGCCCTATGGTTGTTGAGGCTGTTCGATACCTTGCCCGACAATCCTGTAGTCGCCTCTATTGTAGAGTGTCCCGGTCTAAACCCGAACTGATGGTCGGGTACCATCTGATTTTTCTGTTAAATTTTCTCACAAAGCCTATCCTTAATTATTTTTTCCAGAACCTTCCACAAATTAGAAGTTAGACTAATCGGTCTAAAGTCCTTGATGTCCTCTGCCCTGCTCTTTTTGGGAATGGGAAGAATAATCGCCTCCTTCCATACTTTTGGAAAGTATCCAATGTTTATGCAATTATTAATCAGTATCGTCAACTTCTCCAGCATTGTCCTTGGTAATTTTTTCAGAATGTAGTTGGAAATTCTATCTGTACTGCTTGATTTTTTTGCGTTAACTGCCTTGACCAAACTAGTAGTATCCTCTATGTTTAGGAATATGTCTTCTCTTAGCTTCGATGTTATATTTATATTGTCGAAATTTACCAGTGGCCTCCCTGTTTCCTTTGCTATATCTTGTGTTATATTTCTAATGCATTCCATTTTTTCTGTCCCTAATTTTGCTGTTATCTCCTCGTATAGTTGCTTGTAGTATTTCCCGAATGCTTATGCCATTCTATTGCCTCCACTTATCTTCTCATATACCAATTTGATCGCTTGTGGTTGTAACCGTTTATTCCTGCCTGTAACTCTGTTGATTTCTTGGAATACGTTTTGTCTATGAATAATTTTTTCAATAATGTTGTGAAATTTTTGGTTCAATTGGTTACTAAGCTGCTGTTTAATAATTGCGGTTAGGCAGTTAATTTGACTCCTCACCGTGTAGTAGTTGATGGATCTGTTTGATAAGTGTTGATTGTATATAGACTTTTCATTTTTTTTTTCAATTTTCTCCTGATTTTGGACAATTTCTGTAGCTCCTCTGGAATGTCATTATATTTGTGATGTTGAGTTCCTTACTTCTGGTCTTCATTATTCTTCTGAATGTTTCCCAGTCTGCTCTGTTGTAGTTTCTAAAACCTGTCAGGCCCTTCTTCAAAAGGCTAACATCACTATTCGATAGTCCGAGAACGAGTATTGTCATCTTATCGAGTAATTGTCGTATACAAAACCTCCGCCAAAAAGGTTTGCTGACACTAAAAATTGATCCAATTTAGACCCTGACCTTGGGAATGTCGATCTCCCTGGTATTATATGCACCATGTCATACTGCGCACTGTCTAACCATCCTGCGAGCGCCACTCTATTCCGGTTTTCGGTCCCCCCGCATCTCCTACTCCTTGCATTGAAGTCTCGCCTCCTATGATCACTGAATCGTACCTGTCCCGAAATGCGTTTATTTTATAAAGCTCTGATCCAAAATGATCGATCCTCGTTTGGCTAGGAATACCGTTAACTCTACTGCAGTGGTTCTGAATATGCTTATATTATTGATCGTGGTGATTTTAATTTTGATGTCTTCCCTCACCGCAATTACTGTTCCGTTGTTCTCCTACTCTTTATTTTGGATGAAATTACGATTATTGGAGGCACTTTTATTTTTATTATGTTTGCCCTAGTGCTCCCATGTTCTTGTTATGATGTTCATTTGTTTCCTGTACTAGACCCTTCGTTGGTTCTCTTTCCTTCTTTCGCCATTTTTTTTTGGTTGAGTCGATTAACGACCCTTTATTTCCCGATACAAATTATTCATGTGCATCCCTCCGCAGATGGTGATACTTGCCTCCCGCTATAGTTTCTGCATTGATAGTCACTTCAGCGTAACAACGCTCTCCTCCTAACTGTGCTGTTATTTTTAGCGCTACTTTCATCTCACCTCTTGCTTCTGTTTCTGCGTCTCTTGAGTCACCCGCTTCTAGTGGACTACAATTGTCACGGTCTTCATTTGTGATAAAGATATTTACTTTTGTTACGTCCATTTCACATTACGATTTTGTGAAGTAGTCGCTCAGAGTCCCCATAAATATTTTTACGTGCCGGCTTACGTCAGCGTTACTGTCACTTAGCCGCTTTGTGCTCAGACTTTCTTTGTTCTCGTTCGTTTTCTTTGATCTGCCGTTTTCCGTTTGCGGCTCATTAGTGTTGTAGTTGCTTCCATCCTCATCTTACAACGGGGCTTTATTTGACTCATCTATCATGTTTTTTAAGTTGGTTAGTTCAGCCAATATTTTATTGTTGGCTTTGTTGATCACGGTGTTTACAAAGCTAATTGCTTTTTGGTCCAGCGGCTGAGTTTTGCTGGCCTTGCTTGTTTTGGGTATTTTTGCGCCGCGCATTCCACCGGGAGCTCGCACATACTAATTCACTGTTTTTATGGGTTTGTTTTTTGCTTTTTCGTTTTATTTTTCCAGGATCGTATTTCCTTTCCTTTAGTTGTGTAGGATCTTTTTATCCTTCTAGTTAATCCGCTTCGTTAGCCTTTGGTATTTAATGTTTTTTTTTGTATTTTTGTACAACTTTTATTTTTATTTTTCCGGAAAAAAAATCCGTCGACGTTAAAGTCTAAGCCTCTTTCTTCGATTTAGATTGCGAAACTTTGCGGTTCATGTTTATCCCTTAAAAGCAACTTCACGATGAACAGAGAGACATAGAAAAATTCGCAACTTTTTTTTTTTCAAAATAGGCTACCAGCTGCATGTAGTTAGGGGCGCTTATTACCCGTTTTTGGCTGAAATGGAACCCTAACGGTTTAAATGTTTTAACGTGGAACATCCATCAAACAGACATTTATTGTAAAACAAACCAATTGCCATGAAATTTATGTTGGCTACTAATGTCAGATAATCAAGTAGTCCATATTACCGGACTTTGAATTGAGCGTGTACACAAATTTATTTAACGTGTTAAACAGAGTATACAGTGCAGATACAGTATTGTCCAGACAGTGAAAATCGTTCTCACGCGGACAGTAGAGTCGCTCTGTACGTACTATCTGGTACAAAAAAAATTAACTCTCCAGACAGCACTCTTTGTGAAAATTTGCTGTCTGAGCACTGTATTACTGTCTCGTGTGTTGGTACTATAACCAAATCTCAATCGAAAAATATGTAGTTAGAACTTTGTTTCAGTGCATATTTGAAAAATGCTAAGAGATAGACTCTTGGCAATTGAAAGAGCGTAGTCGATTTAATATGATGTGATATATAACTCAACTACGCAAAAATTGTCAGTTAGAACCTCGTCCTATGGTCGCGCTTCTGGGAAACCAGAGATTTCCTTGAGGTCCAATTATTTGGTAACTTTGTAGTATTTTTTCAACGTGCATGAATACCCCAAATAAGCGGGGCTTAATTTAACTTTTTTTTGGTCGTATTTTATTTCTTTTGACGTAACATTTAAACACACCATAAGAACTTTTTGGCCTATAAAAAAAAATGAATGCTGGGATTTATGCTTCGTCGGCCATGTCAATATCCGACTTATATGGTGGTTAAAGTTATTCCTCCTAGAGATTACAATTTTATGTTCTTCTTTATTGAAACGGCAATCCTCAAACGAACTTTAACTCACATAATAAAAAGACGTTAATAATTTTTTGTAGCTATAAAGACAAGTGATCCCAGAATTCCTATAAAATTTTTATTTCTAAAAATTCCGTTTTAGAGACACCTTTTATACAAATCGCTATGGTCAAATTATAGGACTCATTATATTGCTACATAAAAATTAGATTCTAAATCTCATTTCAGTCGTAAGCATTTTCATCATAATATTATCAAATTTCATCATACTGTTAATAATATTTGTTTTTATCAGATAAAATTCAATTTAAAATTCTAAAAAGACATTCCAAATAACGAGATCTCATTTTATCAACGAAACAGAGGCTACATAATACAAACGGAATTGTAATATAAAAACAGATAAACATATAAAATTATGAAAAACGCATTTTTTTGTTGCTTTTTTTTTTATCACAATAATAATAAAAAGAAAATTATCATATTTCAAAAAAATACGAAATTGAATCGAATTAAATCTTTATACAAAAAAAAAATGTATGCAAATTTAACATATTCTGTTTGTGTGCACAAAAATTATTAAGAAAAACTACTTTACTCTAATACATATAACGGGGTGATAAAGAAAAATGCTCAAGTTATTATTTGCCGAAATATTAACGAGCATCTAAATTTTATACATACCACCCATTATTTCACTCATGTTACATAAATATATATAGCTTCTATCTTACGAGTATTTTATTTGAACTAAAAAGTAGTTTATACGAGAGATAAGATGAATAATAATAAAGATTTTATTTGTCTATATATTCCAATTCAATTAAGTTATTATTGTTTTCCAATTTAAATCGAAAGTTTACTTTTTTTTTTGTATGCAAATTAAATTGTTATTTTCCACACAAAGTTTTCCCTATACAATGTGCTCGTAATCACATTAAAATTAAAAAAGTGTAGTGGAAAATTTAATTATAATTATTATAAACGTGTTTAAAACAAAAACAAAATCGTTAATTTGTTGATTTTCCAAGTGTATGCATTTGATATGAAATAAAATTGAACGCAATCAAATTAAATATAATTACGCACAGAATTAAATTAATAAAAACAAATAAATCGAATTAAAATGAAATTAATTGCAATAAGCACAATACAATGTGATTGTTTAATACGCATTAATATTATAAGTTTTAAAGTGTTAAAAACTTGTTAAAAAAAAAAAAAAAATTAAAATTTGTATACCTTTTCAATGAATATGAAAGTGCGAACAGTCCGGCAGGTTAAACAGCAGAGGCCACGCAATAAAAAAGCAGGAGGTATGTAAATTACTATGTGATCATAAAATATTCTACACATTTAAGTGAGACAAACAACGGACAGTTAATCAAGATTAGTCACCAAAGAGGTTTTTTTGTTTTGTTTTATTCTGCGCTTGAGAACAAAACCAATTTTGGTATCTTTAATCTTTTAGAAAATATGTAAAGTGTGTGAATTTGTGTCAAATACAGATATATGTATAAAATTAATCTTGCTATTTAGGTAATAAATAATCCTCTTTTACATATATGTGAGACAGTGACCTTAACATTTTTTTTTCGTTTGTGGTATTAACGTTGTTTGTATTGTTGAAACCTTTCATATATTTTATGGTAAAATAAGCGGTAAACCATTGATTGAAGTAGGAGCTTTATAACCAATATAAAATTATTACCCTAAATATATCAATAAATATAACTTGTACCAAATAGAGTATCACTTTTATGAAATAAAAGTTTTTAAAACGAATTTAAGGATACGCATAATCTCCTGTAACGTATAAAAGGTTCATTCAGCCTTAAAATCCATTAAACATTTTTTTTCTACGAATTCCTCTAACGCACGGTGTAACTAAAACATTGACAGGATTACTTCAAATTGTATCTATGATTAGTCAAGTAATCTAAATAGGTATTCGGTGTGTTTCTATGAAAAGTTGCACAAGTTTGTTATCTTTAGTGCTCGTGGTGACAATGACCGATATAGTCATTTTAATCACAGGGCTGTTCATAAGCATAGATGCGTACAGAATTTTTAGAAACAATATATTCAAACTTTAATTTGGCTATTTGGCGTGACAACCCGTGCGACGAAAGTAATTGGGACGTATATCTCAGGTCAACAATTTCTCGAACGTCGTTTTGTTATTATTTTTATTTAATAGTTATTGTATGTCGATTGATGATTTTTCTTCTAATCACTCTTCCCTTTTTATAGTAGTATCAGCCCTGTTTTGTCCGCATCCTGACGAAAATATAAATCTGGTCCGTTAATTTTTTAAAATCTTTTTTTTTGTCCTGACGAGAGCTATTCGGTGAAGGAATGAATCTGATAAATGTCTGTGAGATGGGTAGTAGATACTGTTAGCGTTAGCCGAAAGTGAAAAGTCGATAATGCAGATTGTGTTATCCCAGCCGAAAAAAATGAAGTTCAAAAATTACTAAGGATGCATGAATAGCATTAAAGACATTCGCTAATATTCTTTATTGGCAAAGCCTCGCTCCAGTGCCTCGTGGAAAATTGTGGAAAACTCGCGAAACCTCTAAAAATGTTTTAATTGGAATAAAATCAGCCTCTAGATTGTTATGTCTGGAGATGGATTACGTTGATGTGACATGCCGGAAGCTATCGCAAAAGAAAAATGTCAGATCAGTAAAATACATCTCCAGACATAATACTCTAGAAGCTAATTTTATACATTCTTCATATTTTCCTAGATTTCCCACTGGAAACGAATTGAATTTTTCCCTGCGATAGAGACAAGTCTCATCAATGAAATATATCTCCAGACATAAAACTCTAAGAGGCTGATTTTATACTAATTTTCTAATGTTTTTTGATAATTCTAATTTTTCGAGGTTTCCTATCGGAAACTTGAACTGAATTTTTTCCCTGCGATAGTTTCTGCTGGTTTCTTGTTTTGGTTTTAATATGGAGACGTGTTGAAAATTTTATTTCACACGAATATGTTGTGGCAAAAGGAACAAGATATTTGAGAGCAATATGGACCAACCTGGGCATTAACCGTTGACACCAAAAATTTTCAAGAAGCATTGCATTAATGTCTTCAATTACCTGCAGTAAAATATCTTGATTTATATCCTTAATTTTGTTGTGAATTACGTCGTTTGAAATCGGAATTTGATTTAGTTGCTTAGCTGCTTTTGGTCCTAATACAAGTTTGGCCATTTCCAAAATACATGGTTTTACAAGTTCTCAAGCAATTGTATGTGGTGTTTTATTTTTAGCACATAAATGCGCAACTTGATAGGATGCATGTAGCAAAGGTTTATCAGTTGAAGCATAGTATAAATAATTATAGTACTTCCATGTGAAGTTCATCGGTGAAGTGTTAGTTGGCGATACTGATATCGTTTTGAATTTTTCAAAACATTTTTATATTTAAATTCGCCTATATGTCATCGTTTATTTCTTTACGTTGATTGAAGATACATACACAGATATTTTTATATTGTTTTACATTCGATTTCTTAAAATATTCTTGAAATCAAATTTTTCCAATTTTTCATTTGCGTAGTAAGATGTCTGTAAATCAGTAAATTTTATTGCTGTTCTACAAAATGTATTTTTTATTACAGATTCCAATAATTTATTTCAAACAAAGTCCAATAATGAATTTCCCCCAACTTTTACTTGTATTTTCCTGCAAAACCTCACCTAATTTTTTTTTGTTGGATTAGAGGACTTTCGTAAAATCAAGAACCCATTCTCTGGATGCAAGGCAAATATCTTTTATATATATAATGGTTCTCTTCTCGGAAAGCCTGAGTAACACTTATAAACATGAAACTCAGCGTCAATCACTAATCATCAAGGAGCATTACGCAACACAAACTAAGTTCTCTTAAAACTGGAATATATTGAACCATGTAGAAGCCTTACAGCACAAAAGTGCTATCTCCATTTTTACAATTTGTGGTAAATACAAATTTAGACTTTCAGAAAGGAATTCTTTATCATTTATGGTTCTGTTATTTGGTAATACAGTAGACTCGCGATGAACTTCGGATAACAACGATTTTTTAATTACTTGTACTATCGGTAACGTGGATAATTAGAAAGCTCGATAACGGGGACTTGATTTTGTACACTCTCGCATGTCAATAATTGAATTCCCAATTTGTTCTTTTTCTATAATTTAAATCAGTAAATTTGAAAATTCATCAGTAAGAGAACCTGCTTTGTGCGGTAACCTTGTGCAGTTTATAAATAATTGTAAGTGATTTGTGATTAATAGTTCCTAATTAAAAAATGAGTAAAAAGCAACAGTTTTAGTATATTTATCGAAAAACTATGTGGCTAAGTCCACTGTTTCTGAAATTAACAAAAAATAGAGGGAATTTTAAATGCGGTTAATAACACCTTTATTGGGACTGGCAAGAGAAGAACCCTTAAACTGTCAGAATACTCTAAAATGGAGACGATCCTTTGTTTCTTCGGCAGCTTGATAAAAATGTTCCTGTAAGTGGCGATATAGCGAAAGCAAGTAATTGGTGGCTACTATTTTTTAAAACTCGTTTTGGTGTGAGGTTCCTTAAAATTACTGGATAGAATTTGTCTTCTCAACTTTAGCTTGTGGAGCCATAAAAGCCAATATTGCATCTCAAAATAATAGAAATAATATTTGTCTATAAACCAAATTTATAATGTAAATGAAATAGGCTGTATTAGCATATACTTTTGCAAATGGACTTTAAATTACACCTTTGATAATTTTAAAAGCGAAAAATTCCTGATCATTTAATAATTGTAACTGCCCTGTTGACTTTAAACATTCAAAAACTGCTTGGATGACAGCTGCTCGAAGATAGGTTCTATCAATCTCTTGTATCACTGGTAAATTTTAATTTATTGGTCTAAAAGAATTTAAGTAAAAAATTTTTTTTGACAAATAAAATAACATTTTATAAATTTAGGTACGAACATTTTCGAAAAGTCAAAACCTGTCAATAAATGCGCTATTATTGTTAGATAATGCTCCATCTCATCCACCTGAAAATGAATTAAAATCAAACGATAGACCAAATATCACACCAGCCCAGAACATCCAAATTGCATATAAAAAAATTAACTCCAGCAAACATGAACAATCTTTTTAACATGAATTTGCTTGGTTTTATTTTGCTCACTTTATCGCGAGTCTACTGTATAATTATTTATAGCATTTCCAAGGCATTGAATGAAAACACCAACAATCTCGACGAGACTCAAATAATCTGGTAACCTCAAAACGTCTTGAAAATTTTAGAAAATTTCGTCCTGTTAAAAATATTTTATACACTCTAGATTCTGATTTTATTCCAATTTTATGAATTCTTCTAATTTTCCGATATTTTCCGCGATTATGTTAGACAAAGTTTTCCACGTAAACTATTTACAAAATTTTTTGTTACAATCTATGTATCCTATTTACTTTCTACTGTTAATTACACAATCTGCATTATCAACATTTTACTTTCGGCTAACAGGGTGGGTAATAGTCCAAAAAAAAAAAAATGGAAATACACTTTTATGGCATAATGATGATGAAAATGAAACCCAAGATAACATTTTAATTTAATTTGGTGGAAGAAATTCGCAGCCAATCACTATTTAAGTTCGGAAAAATTAATTTTTTTATCGGTTGGAAAAACAATTGAACAATACCTCCGTTAGTTTCAATTAGAACGTTGATCCCAAAACTGTGACATTTCAATTTATGACAAATATGGAACTCACACTGTGTTGTTATGTTGATGTAGTTTGATAGTATGTAGAAAAGTTTTACGTATAGGGTAACGTTAGGAGATGATGAAAACCATTTTATTTTTTGGGATACTTTATAGAACAATGCAGCTTTTGGAATGAAACCAAATAATACGTTTTCTTCTGATTCGTCATCTAGAATGAATCTAGATGAAGAATCATGTACCATCTTCTTCCGTTTCTTTTGGTCTTTTTCGGTTTTATTTGGGTTTGTTGATTTGCGTTTTACTGATTTAAATTTCAGTCGACGAGTTTTTTGCTTACTGGAATTAATCGTTTTACTCTTGGAAGTTGACAGTAATTTGTCCCGTGTTTATGTCGCTGATATTTTTTGTATTATCAATCGTTTCCAAATCCAGCTGAAAAGATTGAGCCTCCATTGATTCATTTTCAGCAAACATTTCCAACTGTTGGCATCAGTTCGCTGATTGTTATGAAATTTTCCGAAAATATCCATATATGTTGTGTTTCTCCGGAATGGCTACAGGATTAAATGCGAAAATATCATGTAGCTGAAAATGCTGAGAACCATTATTTGGAGTTGCAGATCTGTTCCAGAAAATAAATTTTTGTATTTGGATTGTTTTGCATGCCGAATGGTAATGTAATTTGCAGGATTTTAAAAAATATCGATAAACACAGTAGAATTAATTCGTTTGCTTCCGCAATCTCCAACATATCAGCGTTGCTGCAATTTAACGAGTGGCCGTCGGCGTCTATAGTATAAATAAAACTTTTCCTAGCGGTTTCCTTGGAAGTAAATATTGTTTAAGTTAAGGGTAAACATCTCCTAGTTAATATATGAAGGTTTACCACCTTTCTTGTTTTTTACTTTAGAACACAGACTGGAGGCAAAAAATATCCCTCCGCATTAGAACAAGCTATAATTGAAATTGCTGTTCCCTTTTCCGCAGACTTCAGTGCTGGTACAATTATAGATCTCCTTTTGGTATAATAGCCTAAGCCGACAATAACCAGACCGATTAATTAATTGACATCCGGTCTCGATTATGTTGAAAATGTGCCTTGGTTTAGTTATAATTAGTAATCAAGTAAAAATGTTCTAATAAAATAAAATAATCGGCTATTTGACAACGGTTCATTCCTTGAGCTCGGGTTTGGGAAACTCAAAAGAGTGAACAATTGCTTATTTCACCTTAGAATTTAATTTACTATACGTGCTCTATTGTATTTCTGTGCCAGTCGAATGCCATCCGTGCCGCGCACCTCGTTTCTTTTTGCAGCAAACCGAACAAGTGCTTGACAATTTTTTATGTGGCCAAAAATAATATCTTCAAACTCGTCGTTTAAACAACAAGAAGTTCTTAATGCTGGTTTCGTATGATTTTTGTTTTTAGACGGTCTTCTTAATGTATTTTTTGGGATATTATATCGTTTTGATAAGCATTGCATTAGTTTATTGTCGGAAATGTAGTTGTTGGCGATCTGTCTTATTTGCGATGCTGTTGTGTCGGCGATCTGACTTGATTGTATCGGGAATCTGCTTTCGTCGAAGTTATTGCGTACTTTCTGCTATGTGGTTAAGTCAGCCATCTATCTTGTTGGCAATCTGCCCTGCCGGTGAGGTGGTTGTGATTGACTGTCGTATCGGTGGCAAAGTTGTCGGCTATCTATCCTGTCGATGACATGGTTATGTTGGCTATCTGTTTGTCGGCGAGGTGGTTGTGTTGGCCATCTATCTGTCGACGATGTGGTTGTGTCGACTATCTGTCTTTTCGGTAATGTGCTTGTATTGGTCATTTAGCTCATGGGATAAAATTCCTATTGGCAATGTAACTGTCGGTTTATTTATCGGTCGGCGAATTTTTTGTCGGCCATGTGGCCGTAACCTAAAAAATACATAATCACACAATTCGTTTCTGCAAAATTCATAACATTTCATAATAAACCACCGTCCTTCTTATTTTGAGAAATCCATCCTAATTACCCATTACCCCACCTACAGATTCATGCTTAATTCCGTGTATCTATTGGAACGACGTTATTGAATCCGTTATGGAAGGGTGTTATGTTTCTAGTGCACATACTTTAAATGGAGTTAAAGGCGTTCTATTCTCTGAGAACTTAACACTTTGGTAATTCCTTTAACAATTATGTTTCAAATTGATTAGTCGTGATTTTCAGTTGGACGCAAAATCTCCAAATGTACTGGTTTACGAAAGCTTTTACAATGTTAAAAGCTCGCATATCAAGCAGACCTGGCTTCTCATCTTCATGAAAATCTGTAAATTACTGTAAGAATATAAAGTTTCCCATTTGGTAGAGGTAATTGTTCAGCAACATTTATGTTATGAAATCTGTTACTTATGCGCCCGAATTATTTGGATGAAATTATTTTACGTATTGCATGAAAAACTCGATTAGATAGGCCGTAAAGTTTTTCTGGCTTATTTTGTCTGGAATACAAGGACATTTAATTTTGGTTGAAGTTTCACCCTAAATGTTCGGGCCTGCACCAAATTCAAGTAGTACTTCGAATTTGCATTGTAAACTATGCAATTTGTCATTTTCTATTACTAGTTTATAGGTTAATTTACCCAAAACGAGCGCATTTGTACCAAATAGCTGTCATATATTCGACTGTGGTAGTCTGTGGTTGTGATCGGTATTGTTGGAAAATTGTCTACCATCTACAAAACACCGGAAGTGCTTGAAGGCGCAATAAGTGGTAAGCAGTTCGCTTATTACTCGACTTGGAACAAAAATCTTGTAAAAGTCAAAGGCTTTTGCATCCTCATTATAAACCACTGGAATGACTGTGCTGCTTCCCTTAGGCCATTTTCACCTGGCAAAGGAACAATGATGTTGGGTTTGCAGACTGGGTTTACCTGGTCTCAAAAATCCAGGTTTTTCCAAATGTGATGAACCCGAAAACTCGGGTTTTTACTTAAAACTCGGATTTATCTTTCAAAATAATATTTATTTAAAATTAGAGTTGGCAAAAACCTAGGTTTTCAGGTTTGAAAAATCGTAATACCCGAGTATCCGGGTAAAACCCGGATTTTTGCAAACCGTATTTTGAATGTGGGGGAAGATATTCGCCTGAAACCGGAAATATTTCCTGCGTGGTCACGCAAATGAAGTCTTAAAGATCTTTAATCGCTTGATAATAAAGAAGGTGCTGTCCCATAGTTTATCCAACCATTTAATTTCTCGTTTAAAAGTTCAGATAATCGATCCTTTAACCTTTTTATTTAATTTATTATTGAAGTAGCGTGTGTTTCCGAATGTATGAAAGAAAGCTTCCCTAGTGCCGGTTATAAGCAAATGATAGGTAATAGTAACATTTAAAATTATTGGTCAATTTAAATAATAAACTTACAGAAACTGTTTATATATACTTTTGAAAAATTAGTTTACGGAGTTATCTTTAATGAAAGTTGAATGAACGTTATACAGCTACAAATGCAGTGAATTCTATTAATTTCGTTTTTAAAAGTGTTTGTATGGGTATAGTAAAGTTGATTGTGTTTATACGCTGACTTGTCAACTATTTTTCTGAAGTATTTGAATAAAAGTGTTTATGAGAATTAAATAGGTTAGAGCTTTATGTGCTTTAACGTTTTGAAAAGCTTAAAATGTACTTAACTATGATTAAAATTTCATTAGCAATAATTTAATGTATATTCCAGAATTTTTTTACTTATCAATTTTACAACAAATTCGAATTAAATCAATGTACTGAGTTGTTGTTGTCAAAATACTTAATGGAAAATTGTTGTTGTCAAATCTTTTACAATTTTAATTACCAGCGATATTCAACCAAAACCTCTATTTTTGTGAAGTAACTATAACCAGCTTATACAGAGTGTTTGTACGAACTAAATTTGTTAAAGCTTTATGTGCTTTCGAGTTTTGAAAAGCTTAAAACGTACTTAACTATGATTAAAATATCGTTAGTAATAATTTAATTCATATTCAAGCATTTCTTGTAATTACTCATTTCACAACAAATTTGAGTAAAATCAAAGATAGAGTGCTGAGTTGTTGTTGTCAAAATACCGAATGAAAAATTGTGTTGACAACCACAAAAAATAGTTTGAAAATATTAAATGTTACCCTAAACCCGCACTAGTTATGAACGGGTGTCAGTTGTAGGAAAACCAAAGCAACAGGTTAAATGAGTAAACGTTTCATTTAATCGCTCTAATATTAAACGATTTTTATCGAACTTAACATTTAAGTTCAATTCAAATCGCAGAAGCTAATTACGAAGTGGCATATACAACGTTAATCGAAAGGTATGAAAATCACAAAATAATCATCACAAAACATCTGATGGTATTACTAAACCTTCAACAATTAAAACAATTAAAACAACCAGTAGACGAATGGAACACAATTGTAGTGTACCATATAACCTCAAAATTCGATCCTACAACGCGTCGTGAATGGGAATACAAACATTCCTGTAATACAAAAACATTTCCGTTGCTAGAGGAGCTAAAACAGTTCATCGAACAGAGATGTCAAATGCTTGATATTTTTCCGCAAGCAAAACCGAAAGATTCCGAAATTCACAAACACTGAATAGTTATCATTTTCTCGCAACAAATCAAAGTCATCTAGAATGCTGCATACGCAAACACAATCAGACGCTGAAACAACCAAATCATCATCATCAAAATTATGTCAACATTGCTGTATTGGAAATCATCCAATTTATCGATGTCAACAATTTCTCAGACTCTCAATTAACGATCGCATAAATCGTGCCAGAGATCTGAATTTGTGCTTGAATTATTTCAGCCCATATCATAGATATTATCAGTGCACAGCTGGTACTTGTAAACGTTATAACAAAAACCCAATACATTACTACATTTTGAGAAACGGGATGCACAATCTTTCAGTACCACTAGTAGTAAATCAACATACATCAATACAAAGCGCAAAGTGAAAATGAAAATAAGAAAGAAAATCCACCAAATGCTACGACAACCGCTTTATCAGTGAATCAAATCAATATTTACCAGTGACACAAGCTGTAGAAAGAGTCAATGAATCAACATCAAAACCACAAGTTACGTCTAATCAGTCAGAGAACAATTTTCAATCAACACAAGTTTTACTATCAACCGCAGTTGTTTCCGCATTTGATTCAACTGGTGCGGCTCATCATTGTCGTGTTTTATTGGATTATGGCGCACAATCCAATTTTATATCAGAGCACATGTGTCAGTTGTTATGTCTTAAACGGCACAAAAAATCAACATCAGTTAGTGGAGTTAATCAATCTACAGTACAAGTTCAACAAGGTGTAAACGTCACTATTCAATCGAGATTCAACAACTATACATGCAATTTTGAGTTTTTAATTCTAAACCATATCACGAATAATTTACCAAATATTCAAATTAATGACGTCAACGCATGGAACATTCCAGATTCAATAAAATTAGCAGATTCATCTTTCAATGTTTCTGGTAAAATCGACATGTTACTAGGCTCCGAGATTTTCTTCCAACTGTTATGTGTTGGACTAATCAAACTATCTGACCATCTTCCCATCTTGCAAAAAACGGTTTTTGGTTGGATAGTCGCTGGTAAATAATCAAGTTCCAAACCAGCTACGAATCATTTTACAACATGCAACTTAGCAATCAAAGAAGACAGTATTCAATTAAGTCAACAAATAAAGAAGTTTTGGCAATTGGAGAAGGTACCTGAACTCAAACATCTCACACAGCTGATGAAGAGAAATGTGAAGAACATTTCACAACCAATGTTAGACGTGATCCAAATGGGCGGTTCATCGTTAAACTACCGTTCAAAGCAAACAACTTCCAGTTAGGTGATTCGTTCAATGGTGCTCTTAAACGGTTTCATCTTTTGGAAAACAAACTAGCAAAAAACCGGGAATTAAAATCAATGCATCATGACTTCATTAAAGAGTATCAACATTTGCGTCATATGGTGAAAGTAAATTCAAATTTGGTAGTACAGCCAAATTACTTTTTACCACATCATGTTGTTTTGAAACCGACCAGCACCATAAGAAAGCTGCGAGTGGTCTTTGACGGATCATTTAAAACCAGCAATGACACATCACTCAACGACCATCTCTTAATCGGCCCATCAACCCAAAATGATCTATTTTCAATAGTATTGAGATTTCGAAAACATTACCTGTGATATAGCTAAGATGTATCGACAAGTACAGACCGATCAACAAGATCAAAGGTTTCAGCAGATCATCTGGAGAGACAGCGGTGATTGTCCAATCTCAATATACAAGCTGACAATAGTGACGTATGGTACCACATCTGCACCTTGCAACAAAGTGTTTACAACAATTGGCCTGCAATGAGGCAGACAATTTTCCAATGGCGCATACCGCAGTCATTAACGACTGTTACGTTGATGATATCCTCACTGGAGCAGAGTCTCTCCAAAAAGCTATTCAGTTACAATCCGAACTCAATCAAATGCTATTAAGTGGTGGATTCGAACTCAGGAAATGGTGTACCAATTCATCACAATTATTAAAACACATTCCTGAAGAAATTCGAGAACAAAATGCAGTGCTATAATTCGACGACGATAGTACCATAAAACACTTGGTATACGGTGGACTCCGAATCAAGACACAATTTCTTATAATGTCATTGAGCCTGATAACAGTCGTCAGGTAACAAAGAGGACTATTTTATTAGACATTGCTGCTATCTACGATCCACTTGACCTCATTGCTCCAGTGATTATAGTAGCAAAAATCATCATGCAATAATTAATGAAAATTCGAGTAGATCGGGACGAATCTTTACCAATCCATTTACAAACAAAATGGCAGCAATTTCGACAACAATTAATTTATTTAAATAATCTGACTATTGACAGACATATTCGATCATCACCAACAACAAGGTTGGAATTACACGGTTTTTGCGATTCATCAGAATCCAGCTACGGCGCTTGTATTTACATACGAAACATATCAACCAGTGAAACTAATGTCAGTCTAGTCTGTGCAAAGTCTCGTGTAGCTCAGCTCAACAAAGTTACGATTCCGAGGCTTGAATTATGTGCAGCAAATTTATTAGCAGAACTTCAAGCCAAGATCTACTCAGCAATGCACATCAAATTTGATCGGCAATACCATTGGTCCGATTCAAAAATCGTCCTTTCATGAATTGCAGCATCACCGTCGAGATGGAAGAATTTTGTGGCGAACAGAGTCGCTAACATACAACAATTAACCAATGTGGATGACTGGCATCATCTTGGATCGCGGCAGAATCCAGCCGACCTATTATCTCGAGGTGTTTCATCTTTTGAGTTGACTAATTCAAAGTTATGGTGGCATGGTCCAGACATTTTAGCCACTTACAGCACATGTCAGCATCGATAATACGTCATTTATTGACAAGTTTTCATCTTTCATCAAGTTGTAGCGCGTATTAGCATACATTTTACGATTTATTTCAAATACAAAAAAACCGAAGTTAAATCGTACTAGTGGTTCATTATTATCAGTCACTGAACTGAACACCGCAAAACTCAAACTCATAAGTATAGTGCAACGGCAATCATTTCGCATTGAGATAAATAATTTGGAATCTGGTCAAATCATTAATAAAACGAGTAAAATTGTTATGCTCAATCCATTTATTGGATTGACCAACCAAAAACATCAAATGCTACTTCCAACTTGTCATTTGGCAGATTTGTTAGCACGATATGAACACATTCACAATTTGCACTGCGGCCAACAATCGTTATTATCAATTCTTCGGTTGAATTATTGGCCATTAAGAGGACGAAATCTAGTGCGAAAAACAGTGCACAACTGTGTTCGGTGCTACAAAACTAAACCTAAGATGATACAACAATTGATGGGTGACTTACCGCAACAAAGAGTATAGAAATTTCAAGACCATTCATCAACACCGGCGTAGATTTGTGTGGCCTATTTCTCATTAAACCTTCATTAAAACGAGGAAGCAATTCCGTAAAGGCGTATGTGGCCATATTCATATGTTTTGTCACAAAGGCGATACACATCGAGCTCGTTGGCAATTTGACGTCAGAATCATTCATCGGTGCATTAAAACGTTTTGTTGCACGTCGTGGCAAATGTTCAAAAATTTATTGCGACAATGCAACAAATTTCCGAAAGTTTTTTAGCTTACATGAGAATTAATCCAGAATATATACAACATAGAGATCCCCACACTTCGGAGGCCTCTGGGAGGCTAGGGTAAAATCCGCCAAATGTGATCTAAAAAGAATCATGAGCGACGCACTACTTACCTATGAAGAATTCAACACAGTGTTACTTCAAGTGGAATCCAGTCTTAATGCAAGGCCACTCACAGCAATTTCATCCGATCCAAACGACGTCGTTCCATGGACGCCAGCTCACTTTCTCATCGGTGACAGTTTAATGGCAATTTCAGAATCCTGATTTGACAACACACAAGGTAAATCAACTATCCCGATGGCAACGAACACAACAAATGTTCCAACATTTTTGGCAGCGATGGTCAAGGGACTATCTTTATCAGTTTCAAAATCGACCAAGGAAAAATTCCATCAAAATTCCAATTGACATCGGCACAATCATTCTTATTCAAGACGATAATCTTCCTCCTTTGAATTGGAAAATGGGAGAAATCATTGAACTTCATCCCGGACGCGACAACATTACCAGAGTAGCAAGTATTAAAACACGGCGCGGAGTCATCACACGAGTGGTTCACACAAAATCAACCTCTAGAGTGTATATCTGAAGTTGAATCGTTTTTATTGGATTTGTCAATAGCCATCGCAGGAAAAAAATCAGTTCAAGTTTCCCGTGAGGAATTTCGGAAAATTCGGTTTTATAAAAATCATTAGAAAATTTGTCAAGATCATCATTAGAAAAGTTCGGAAAATTTGAAAAACGTTCCAGCCGAAAGTAAAAAATAAATGTCAGCCTTTAGAGTGTTATGTCTGGAAATGGATTACATTCATGTGACTTGTCAATAGCTATCGGAGGAAAAAAATTCTGTTCAAGTTTCCTTTTCAAGTCTCACGGGAAACTTGAACTAAATTTTTTTTTAAGGCGATAGTTATGGACAAGTCACATCAACAAAATGTATCTTCAAATATAACACTCTATTGACAAGTCACATCAATGTAATCAATTTCCAGACATAACACTCTAGAGGCTGACATTTATTTTTTATTTTCGGCTAGAACGTTTTTCAAATTTTCCGAAAATTTCCACGAGAAACTAGAACTGGATTTTTTTCCTGCAACAGCTATTGACAAGTCACATCAATAAAATACATCTTCAGACATAACACTCTACAGACGGTTTTTATTCAATTTAAAATATATTTTTGGGTACCTCTAGTTTTCCACAATTTTCCACGAGTAACTGCAGCTAGGTTTTGCCATATATGAATATTAACAAAGGTATTCAATGATAATCATGCATCCTTACATTCATTAGTAGTTTTTGGATAAACACTACCGATCGATATTGACTTCATTTTTTATTTTCGGCTGGGATAACACAATCTGCATTACCGTGTTTTTACTTTCGACTGGGGAGTTTCGGCTAAAGAAATAAATCTGCATTACCGACTTTCCACTTTCGCCTCACAACTTTCCGCTAACTTTAACAGTATCTTTTTTTCTCAATATAAACTGTGAATTATTTTCCCGTGTTCAACACTGTTTTTAATCAATTTAATTAGGCTTTTTAAATAATGTGCCGACTTTTGAAATGAAGCCCATCAGTTGGTACTGGATCGATTTAAGATTTCCAAAAATACTAAAAAAATTTACCAGAATATTTTGTTGTTGAAGCAAAAATTAAAAGAGGTACACAGACAGTACACTTGTACTGTTATGAAATACCTAATTCACACCGGTTTTCAGTTCATAAATCAACTGGTCAAAAATTCTCTAAATTTTAGCGGCTAAGTAAATCGCCTGATTTCGTGCCTGAATCCGTGTTTTTTTTTGTTTTGAAGACACCAAAGACGTGGTATATAACTAATAACCTATTTCTTTATAAAACCAACGAGATGGTGATGGTGTGTTCATTCTGAAAAAATGGTAAATTCCACGAAGTTTATAAATTTTTTACTAAAAACCTTACACTTTTATACAAACCAAGAATATTGATCTGACAAAATAACAAAAAACATATTTATTTTGGTACACCAATCGAGGGTGGAAATTTTTTTTTTTGGGTTAACTTTTCCTAGAGCTTTAATACTAATAAAACGGCTAATCGATAATTTTTAAAACATAAAATATTTTATGCTTATAACAGAGGATGACTTGAAAAATTTTTGTATGTCGTTATCGATAAGGTCAAATTCGATGCGAGTCGAATAATAATCATCTACTTGTAATAAAATGACAAAAACATTAACAAATTTAAAAAAAAAGAAAAATTATTGGAAATTTTTGTTCAGTTGTTTTTTATTTTTTTTTGTATATAAATTGGAAAAGTTCGAAATTTTTTATTACGAATTTAAAAAAATAAAAATAAAATTTTTGTATAACTCCCGCTCCACATTTCAACAGACCAATTTTTTTTTTGTTAAAACACGATAGATAGCAGTTTTATTAAACGTATATAAAATTAAATATATAACTGGATGTAAAAAACCGATTAATTTTATTTGATAAGTTTTATGTACTTTAGATACATATTTGAATTGATAATGGATTGGATGTGTTCAAATGAAAAATTGCGTGGAATATTGGTTTTCATTTATTATTTGGAATTTTTATTATATACCAGAGGGAACGAGCCGTCAGCCATAGCAGACAAATGACCGGACGCTATTCAATTATATTAACAAATCTGAATTGTTCTCACCATTTAATACCAATAACTTTTGTTTTTTATATGAAATTTATATACTTTCTTAAACTATTAACCTGATTTTAAAACACTTGTTTATTAATATATAAACATCACAATTTCTAAAAACATTAAAATTTCAAGAAATTCTCTAAAATTTTTCAGTTGCCGTCACCGATATTAATAATGCTGTTTATAAGACAACAACAAATAGACAAACAATTATAACACCACCCATATACAGAATGCCACCACAACCACAACCAGGTTCCACAAATATTTATAGTGATGCACCAATACCGGGTGCAGCAATTGCACAAGAAACAACAAGCCAACAACAGAATGGAATATCAAATATTACGTTGCGAACGCATTCGTCAAAATTTCCGGTAAGTTTTATGCGATTTATTAAACAAGATATGAAATCATGTGACGTAAATGTAGGTAGTTGAAAATGTTAATAGTGCATGAAATATGAATTATTATGTTAGTGAAATAGAAATGAATTAATTCAATTGTTATTATTACTTAATTTGTTTAATGTTTGTATACTTTACCTTTAACATTTCTAAATGCGATGTTGCGTGTCCCTACTGACCAATAACGTGTGAATTGTTAGTTTCAATTTCTACAATTTTTTTTACTTGTTTAATGTTTATACGCAATTTATTCGTGAGAGCATTAAGACTTAGTGACGACACTCCAATGAAATTCAAACAAGGATAGAGTAAGATGGAGTATTAATATAATGGCACTCCTTACTTCTAAAACCATATTAAATCTGTTTGTTGTTTCAATAGTTCGTGTCCAACATTACCTGTGTCAATTTGTATCAGTACCTAAAAACGATAATTTAACTGTTCATTCATTTCACCATTCATATAATATGCAAAATCAGCAGGTCTTCAAAATTATTTTCTCAGAATTCAATTGGCTCTGTCCTCTGTGTATTTCGTTTTGATGTTTTATGCAGAATTATTTTTACTGTTAATTTCGATTTTGCTGATATTGGGGTTTTGTGTTAAGCTCAACGAATAGTTAAAAGTATAGTGTGGTGAATTTTAAGATACCTGATTATTTGTGTTCATACCTATTTTTATTAAATAGTGGCTATGGAACAAGTTTCATGTTGAGAACTTAGTTAGAAGGTCTCTAGTGTTCTGAAGTGTATAGCTTGAAAACGCTGTTTAGTTTGTTATATATACAAATATACAAATCAGTACAATATTAAGAAAATTAAATTATAAACTCCATTTTAAGAAATGCTATCAATTGAATCGCTTATGATCAGCCCCCTCAAATTCGAGCAATGATTGTTAGTAATAAAAGCCCATAAAATATTTTAAAATGAAAATTCCAAGCCAAAAAAAAAATTCACCATTTGCTTGGTATCTAATTTATTCCACAAATAGAAATTATTTCCCGGAAAATATTGAGGAACTTCGCTATCCATCATCTACATTTATTAAGAATAAAAGTTGGATGTAACTACATATGTGTGTTCCACAAACAAACTTGGTGACTCGAGTGATTGCCCTCAAATTTTGCATGAATATTTTGCAGCAAGATAAAACATACGGGTTTTAATGGTCTAGAAATTGTACCCCTTCCTCATGCTCGCCTGTGAAGAGTTATTTACAATATATCGTCGCCCGAGTTTTTTTTTTTTTTGTGTAAACGCCAACTTTTGGCTTTTGAGAAAAATAAATTTTAAGGTTCATGTATTGCTAAAGCAGTATCTTTAAGAAATAGGTATTGTTAAATGCAGGGAGAAGCTTTTTCCTCCCCAAGGATTTTGTTCAAAAAATGAGACTTGAGAGTTACATTTTTTATCGGCTTAAATACTAGATGTACGATAATATTAAAATTAAGCCAAACAACAATAATATTTACTGTTGTATATCTAGTACGTACACGAAAATCGCAACTCTCAAGTCTCGTTTTTTGAACAAAATCCTGGCACTGTTGTAGAAACTTATAATTCCGAGTAAATTACTTAGGGAGGGGAATAAAATAACCTCCTGGAGAATAACCTTCCTATCACCTTTTAGCTCAGGTAAATGCTAGTTTACATAAATTTCACTTTTTTGATACAATGCTTAACATGCGTGATTTTGAAGTTACCAAACACAAAGAATGCAACCCTGAACTTTATAATTGAATAGCTCCACGAATAATACAATTTTATATTTTTATTGACTTTATAATATTTATTAATGCTATAATATTTAATTAGTTATGTTTAGTAGTTGGAATATTTATTCTAAAAGCACATATTGGAAAGTTTGTTAAACATCCTGGTTAGATCGAATGGATCTTCAAAAATTGCGGTAAGAAGCAAACGATTATTATTACGTCGTTGATCCCTTGTTTTGTACAGATACCCTGTTATTAATGAGCTCTTGCTCAAAACGGGGTGTCCCGAATTTTATGTAAATAAGTAAATAAATAAAGAAATAAAAAAAAAAAAAAGAATATTTATTAATTTATAATATTTATGAGTTCAAGATTTTTAATGTTGCGCACACGCCAAATGCAAAATGACTACTGAATACAAAACAAACAAATTTGTGTCTATCCGACTCTCGGACGACACTTTTCCCAGAAAGAATCCGTTACAGATCACCAAACCAACCATATTTATATTTTACAAACATTTTCCGTTATTTTGGGACGGCACAATATGTCACGACTTTTCTTAAATTTGGAGACCTCTTCCCCAATATCACAATTGGTTACGCCAATATAAATCTTCTACTCTCATACCACCAAATCACAGACTCACAAATAATGTTAAATTATGTAGAACTGACACGTGTTGAGCAGCAATCAAAGTCGCATTCGCCATTTTTCATCTTCGACCTTTAACAATTAGATCTAGTTATACATCTCTAGTATGCCATTGAAAGTCCGTAAGAATTTAATTTACTCCATTCAGAGTGCATTCACAATGTTAAAACTTTATTTTCTGAAAATTTGTGCCGTTTGTTCAGATTACAATATTATGTGAGCAACGTAAGAATTGACCGATATAATTCTTTACTCAGTGCTTCAGTCTGGACGGGACATCGCTGTGGATCATTCGAAAATACAAAATAATAAAACACAAATAATACAAAATCAGAATGAACGTTAATTATGTTTGTCATATAGCATTTCATCTTATGTATCTCCCAGCTCTCCTAAACCTGTGCCACACTAGTGGCGTGATTTTATTTTAAAGCCTCTCATGGTTATTTGCTATTAGGAGTTATATACAACTTTAAATACCAAGAGAATTTATTACTCAGAAATAATATCTTTAAGCTATAAACAGAGCAAGAGCGACGACGACAAGCGACAACGCCTGTCAAATTAAAATACACAGAAAGCATATGATGCTAACAGAACCAATGTCGCTGGCGACGACGACAATATCGCCGAATTTTTTTTAGAATCTATTTCTAATTTTGTCGCCAGCGTTGCGATGTTGCCAACTGGTTTTTGCGCTTTTGTGTTGGTAGGTACAAATTTTTGGCTGTCAATTTTTTCATACCTTAAGTTTTCGCTCCCTTAACAACTAACAACGTAAGTTCAATCGCCAAATTTAATTTAAATATGTTTTTTTAGGATTCATTAAACTTAATATCATTTGAAAAAAAAAAATTATTTGAGCTATAGGGTGCAGTTTTTAAGATTATGTTGTTTGTTATGTTATTTAATTTTGTCGTCGGTAGCTGACGCTCTTGTTGTGTTTACTAAGGCAACATCGCCAGCAGAAAAATGAATTTTGAAGTTATCGCTTGTAGTTATTGCTCTTGTTCTGTTTAGACCTATAAAGGCAATTTTATGAAAACAATTCACAAATAATATATCGATCAACATGTCGTTGAAATTTCAATCATTAAAATGTCAATGAAACGTCGCAGAAATTTCAATGTCAGAAATGTCATGTCATAGAAACGGTAATATCATTGGTATATTTAAAAGCACACTAGATATAATTATTTGGAAATGTTGACGATATTATTTGCCACCAGCAAAGTATTTTAGGTAAATTTAGGAATTTAAATTACATATTACACGGTAATCTATTCATTTTATCTTAAACACACTTAGGGAACAATTGTTGGAATTTGCAAGGTGTATTAACTGTTGAAAAATATTTCTTCGGAAAATTCGACATTACCTCGGTAACAGATAAACACATTTATATTACTCGGTTTTGTTAAAATGACCCCCACGGAATGCTTTAATCGACTACAAATTTTGTGAACAGGTAGACGATGAATTATCAAATTGATTGTCAACATAACAAAAAATTCGTCGGTCCCGTTTTTGGGAAAATCTGTTTGGCAGTTTTCTCTTCCACTGCAACTACCTTTATTCTACACTCGAATTGACCTAAAACTTTACACCAACTGCTTATTACTAAAATCTATCTTTGTACAAAATTTCGACCAAAACTATCAATATTTGTGAGAATGGGAGGCAAAACAAAAATAATAAAAATGTGCGACTGGAAGGACGGAAGGACGGGCGGACGGGAGGACGGACACGAAATTTTTCTGATCAGTGTTTCGGGGTCCTGCGGTAACCTAATTCGTCGAGAAATGTGAAAATCTGGAACAAATTTTTTTTCGCGATTAGAATACTTACCCAATATAACTTCGTTATAGTGAGAAAAGTAAAAACCTAAAAGTGATCGTTATTGGGGCCAGAAATTAGTTATTGGGGCTTAGGAGATAGCAAATGACCCTCTCTTAATGATTGTATGTAATTTAAGCCAAAACCAGTTTTGATCCTTAATGTCAAATATCAGGCCGCTGTGTCCCGATACACAAATTTTGTGATTTAGTAAAGTATTTGAACTGGTTTTTATGGCATATTGCCTAGTGTTGGAAAAAGGATAGACTAGGGAAATTAATAAAAGAGTGCGAAGATCATGATCACTCTTAGTTTGTTTTTATTGCAATGTTAAGTTGAGTTTTAAGTTTTTACTATAGATTTCAAATATTTTTAGAGTTGTTGAAAAGAAATCCGTAGAGCCAAAAATGAGTTATTAGGGCTTAAGAAATAGCAAATAACCCCTCCTTTGGGCCAATTCAATTTGGCAAACGATACACCAATTACCCTGTATATAGCTCGTGATCAGTTTCGATTAGAATAAAAAAATTACCTTCATCGCGCAACTGCCCTCTCAAATTCAAGCTGTGATTGTTAGTAATAAAAGCCCATAAAACATTTCAAAATAAAAATTCCAACCCAAATAAGAAAAATTCACCATTGCTTGGGATTTAATTTATTCCACAAATAGAAATTATTTCCCGGAAAATAGTGAGGAATTTCTCTATCCATCTTGTATATTTATAAAGAAGAAAAGTTGTATGTAACTTTGTATATTCCAAAAACTTTTGATGACTCGAGCGATTGCTCCCAATTTTTTTTTCTGAGTGAGAGTTCAGTTGAAGTTGTGTTAAGCAGGAGTCAGTGGTTTAGTTGGAAATTTAATTGGGGTTGTTATGAGATTTGAGGTGGAAAATATCTTGAATTACTGTGAGTAAAGTCCTTATATGAATGGGGTTTTTCTAGTCGTATAGATTTCAGGATTTAGTTAGACCTTAAGTTAGTTGTTAAATAGAGTGTTGAATTGGGAGTCGAGTAAGAGGTTGAGTTATACATGTGTTTAGTTCATACGTACAGTTTTGAGGTTAGATTAAGGATTGACTTGAATTGTGTGGAGTTTCAGGCTAGGTTATGGTTGACTTGAATTGTCTTGGTATTGAATTGGGGACTCAATTGTGAGTGTTGAGTTGAAGATTGAGTTAAAAGTTTCAATTAGGGATAGATTTAGAAAACAAGATATTAATAAAATTTCTTAACACAAAAATTGTCCACGAGCATTTGTTTTCGATTTCACGCAAATACGATGGGATGTTCCGAGTCGTCTGGACAATAGTATATGAGATATTCCGGTGCCTAAGCCTGCTCTAAAATGCACTAAATGTGAATGAATCATATCTTATTGTTTTTTTGCAAATATGCTTTCGGTTAATTTATTTTTGTTGAAAACATCTGGCATTACTTGTATTAAAAGATGTTCGTCTATCTTATCGGTACCGCATATCAACGCATTTATTTTTATATTTCATGTAATATTGAAATGATAAATCTTTAATTAAATTGATTTTAGTTCGTGAATGCAACCTTGTAGTTCGGTATCTCCTCGGGACATTTATTATTAATTTTAAAAATTTATTTTGTAAGATTTGAGTTTTTGGTTTGTGGATGTTAGCCGTATTCCACAATAGAGGAGATCCATACAAGATTACAGCCAGTACAACTACAATAAGCTAACATTTTGTTTTCAAGGCATAGATAACTTTTATTATTTAATAAAGGATATAGTACATAAAAAAATTTATTAACTTTGATTATTAAAAAATTTAAGTGATTTTTGTATGACACTTTTGGATCCAGCCAGGAGAATACTACCTTGACTTACTTTTCCCAGGTTAATTGTTGATCGTTTATAAACAGATTTACTTGAGGTACTTTAGTTGTCTCTCTACACAGTGAAAAATATATCGCCTGTGATTTGTTAGAGTTCAGTTCTGTGTATTATCACTTGAGAGTAAATGTCGAAGGTGTAGATAGATGTATCATCACCGAATAGTGCAATTTCGCATTTATCTGATGGGGGTATGTCATTTAGAAAAATACAAAATAAAATAGAGCTTTTTATAGATCCTTGAGGAATACCCGATTTGATATTCATTAGACTAGAACTGGAGTTTCGGATCTGAACAAAATATTTTCGAAGTTTATGCAAAATACCATTAATCCAGATTGAGTTAAATGCCTTTTCTAAATCAAGAAGGACAATGCCAGTCGATTTTTTCAAGTTCCTTTGGATTTTAACATGTTGGGTTATGCGATCGACTTGGTGGATAGTAGAATGTTGGTAGCGGAAACCGAATTATTGCGGTATTAATAAACTGTTTCCTTCAATAAAATCATTTAGTCTATTTTTGTTGATACATTCAAATACTTCACTAACTGGCTAAGCATGCTTATTGGTTTATAGCTAACTACATCGCATGAATACCTTGCTTATTTATTGCAACCACCGTAGTTTTTTTCCAACAAGAGGGAAAATATGAAAGTCTAATACAATTCGACCATAAATTTGCTAGAACTTTAAGTCCAGATTCTGGAAGATGTTTCAAGAAAATATTGAAGATTAAATCTTGATCAGGTGCCCTAAGGGGACGGCTGTTATTTATAATTCCTTGTACCTCTTCTATTGATACATGGAACAATGAAGCGTCGGTTAACACATATTTATTTATATGTTAAATACTGTTTTTAATCTCGTATGATTCTAGGATGTTGACCGCTGTTCCGATAGCTTTATGAAAATTTTGAGCAAGGGCTTGACATTTTTCATTTGAATCAATAATTTTGCTACTGCCATCGGAATGGTTTAATGGAGGTATCCAAAAGTATGTTTTTCAGTAATCTCAAAGTGTGCCAGTATGGTTCAGATCCTTTGTCCAAAGATTCTAGCTTATCCTGCCATTTAGCGTTAACAATATCATAAATTTTCTGTCTAATTACAGCGTCTAACAAATTAACAATATTTATACGATATCGACCTCGACTCCTTATACATTGTCTGCGCCTCACATTACGAAGCTTGATAAAATTTAGGATTTCGTCAGACAAAATTAACTTATATTTACTTGAAGCAACAATAATAGGAACAGACAACTCTTTTGTAACGACCTTTTGTAACGTATATACGAAGACCTTTTGTAAGATAAATCTAACTTATGAATTCACTGACTACCACTATCACTTAGGTTTGCTTAGGTTTGATATCGATAAAGAACTATAATTAAACATATTAACTCTCAATTTTTAGAATTTAGATTTGTTTCCTGTTTGGCATAGAAATACATATTCGTGCTTAAAATTTCCTACTCGTTTTGAATCCAGTATCAAAAACTGAGGTTTTTGTTTAAAAAAAGCTACCTTCACGAATCCTCCGCAAATCAACCCTATGCAAATCCATCTTTACTAATTCAGTAACAATTTGCGACTTAAATCCTTCAAAATTTCGAGGAACATCGAAAGAAACTAATAACTTCGAAAATCTCGAATAACCTAGAATAAGTTAGATATTCAAATAAAAATTCGAATAACCCAGTAAAATTCGGATAAAATAAATATCATAGAATAATCTTTAGAACCTTAAAATTGAACAGCAATTGAACCTCAAATGCTATTGAAAAGATGGAAGTTCGACTAAATTCGTGGTCAACACGTTTTTCGATATTCCCCGAAAAAAAAAATTGAATATTCCTGAAAATCTCGAACAAACTTAGATTTTCAAATCCTGAAAAATATTAATTCAAACCAAATAAACAGAAAACATCCAATAATCCTAAAAATATTGAGTATTGAAAAAACTTAACACTATTCAAACCCTAAAATCTAGATTAATCCAAAAATCTCAAAACCTCGAATTTTGATAATCTTACATAACGCAACAGTAACGACATCCTTATATTTCAATTCAAACTAATTCACTGCATTCAACTAGTTTAAATAAATTAGGAATTGATGATAAAGTTGATATTCCTCGGTAATATTTGACGTCATCCTATTGGCCTTATTTAACAGTTGGAATTTCCTTAGAGATTTTCCATTTTTCAGGAAACACAGCAGTGGTTAAGGGATGATTGAACAGTTTACATAACAAATTTACTAAAATACTTTTGTTTTTTACATAGATTGAAGGTATAGGTATATTCAGGTCCACATCCGATCTAAGACCTTTTAAAGCGGACACGGATAGCAGTATATACCCCTCAAACTAATTTTTTTCTAGAACTGTTTGGATTTGTTCTAATTTTTTATTAGATGCCAGCCAAATGAGATTTTTACTTTCCTCGCTGTGTTGTTTAAAGGGGAGCTTCTATGTTTCCAAACTTTATATTAGCATTTCAGTATAGACCTTTCACTTTCGATTTTCTAGATTTATTTGCCGGTCATCAAACCATGTATAGGGCGAATACCTGGTGATACGATGGGAATAGGCACATGGACTTCAAAATCCTAGAGTAAGATTTAATAAAATCGGTCCAAATTTTAATTCACTTTGCATTAAGGATCCTATCTCAATTCACTGCTTCTAAATATGTAGGTCAGTGTGGTTTGTCTTCTTAAAGTTGTATTTGATTTGTTGCAGGCATTCTGATTTTGGCATACACTGAGTAGTGTCACATTCAATATCCAAACATGTATATGGATGGTATTATTTATGACAAATGAATTGAGTGACTCAGTTACTTTAAACGCATCTGATTCATTAGTAAAGATAAGAATTAAAAATCTTTCCAGCTGGATTAGCAGTGGAGTTAATTTTGTTCAAATTAAAACAAGCAATGTATCAGCGAGTATAAATTCTGGATTTGCCTTTATATTGCCTGGAAAAATGCAATTAAATTCACAGTAAAAATTTAGAAGATTATAGTCACCAAGTACAAGGACTGAATCGGATAATTTTGGGTGGTATGTACGCTGTATGGAATATTATATCGTTAGTGGATATTAATCTCTACACAAATCTCCTCTGTTTTCTAATGCAGGAAGATCATAAGTGTACAGTAGGTATAAAACCGGCCCTAATACACTGCTCTGTGAAACTCCTGCGTTGATTTCTTTCAATTCAGAGAAGTTATCATCTAACCTAATCCTGAATAATCTATCTTTCAAGTGAGATTCCAGTATTCTAGCAAACAGGATTGGTAGAAGATTTCTTAGTTTATGGTTAAGTCATTCATGCCACACTCTATCAAACGCTTGTGCAACGTCTAGAAATATTGTTGAACAGACTTTTTTCTCCTCTAGTGAACTGATTTTTTGGGATCAAGTTTTTACTCTCGATTATCGGATTTAATCTTTTTACCAGTAGCTTCTCAAAGAGTTTGGACATAACTGGCAATATCGGAATTTACCTGTAAGATGAGGTTATGTGTGGTGGTTTCGCAGGTTTTGGGATCATGAATGCTTCTGCAGTTTTCCACAAGCTTGGTACATATTTGATTCTAAATGCTGCATTTATAAGATTGGTGAGCTTCACCAGAGCTTTCCTTGGCAGTTCTTGTAAGATTTCTGTAGTAATAAGATTGTAGCCAGGAGCTTTTTTCATATTCATATTAGCTTTTATCTCACACGCGACTTCTTTTGGTGTTGTTGGTAGGATTTTTTTACTTTCCTGCACAGCTTGTTCAGATATTATCTCGGCTTCGAACGTTTCATCTTGCTGTGGTTGGAATATTTTTCAAGATGTTCAGCAAATTCTCGAGCTTTATCTTCATTATTCCTAGCCCATTTCTCGCCTGCTACTCTTATTGGAGGATTCTGCATTATTGGTCTTTTAATTATTTTGGTTGCTTTCCAATCATTAGCTAATTTCCTTAAATAGTTGCTGATTGATTGATTTTTTAATTCTTTGATCTCTCTTCAAAGTCTCCTCTAAGTACAAATCGTTTTCCTAATTTACTGACGAAATCGAGATAATCCTTTTCTTTCAACGAGTGCTTCGGTGAGCGATAAACACCAGCAATATAAATAGAATCATTTTTGGTTTTGACATAAACAGCAGTTGCTTATATTTTGTTTCATATTTTAACTCTTCATAGTTATGGATACTATTTCTGAACCTTCTTTAGCAGTGTTTTCCGGATGAATGGTATGATATATGATAATTTATAAATTTAATGGTTGTTTGTCTAGTGAAGTGTGTTTCCGTGATGAGGCATACCCTCTGAAGAGGGTGCATTTTCCTAAATAACAGGTGTACCACCTGGGGTATCATTTTCTATATTCGTTCCGCTCATTGCTCATTTATAGTGTACTGCACTCGCATCTAGTATTTAACCGACGTATTCACATCGTTGCCCGGTTGTTACCACTTGGAAGTATACTAGACATATTTGGTGGTTTCTACATAGTTGCAGCGTTGGAATATAGACCACGAGATACATGGCTATAGACGGTCAACCCCTACTCTATTGAGATGCACCCAACACCCAAATTTCTTGTAAACTTGAAAACCGTTGCGATAAATTGTCCCTGGGATGAATTTTACCAACGATGAGTTGCCACTACGATGAATTGTGTTGCGATGAATTGCTTGCGATAAATTAGCCGGGTACGATTATTTTAGTTGAACTTTGTAAACACTTTTAATTTAGTAAATTTTTAAAATATTCGGATCTAAATGGTTAAAAGTTCTATTAGGTTAATTGGGTAATTGCCTTCCTAAAAATGATACATACATATCGCTTACGATATACCTCGTAACCAAACAAATTAATTCAAAAGATATTTAGTTTTTAGAATTATCTTTTCTTATTAAACCCAAGGTAAAATATTTGGTTATGATTCTCATAACGAATGAAAACTGCAAATATATAGGTATAGATTTACCGAAAAATTAAACAAACTGGTGAATCCGAGTAAGGTTATTACAGAAGTAAGCCACGAGGCGGTACAGAACACATAGTAGCTATTGGAATAAAATTTGCTAAATCAAAAATTATTAAATTAAGTAATCTGTCCAAACGTCCACCAATTCCTCAGGTAATATTAAAATATGTAAAATTATGTTATGATATCTACTTTCTGCAAATAAAATATTGCGAGGCATGAACAATTTTTTGTAATACACATTTATTAGTTCCCACTAGGTATCTAGTTCCCGATTTACCACAAATCCTCCAAAATGATTTGATAAATATTTTAATTTTTATTATCAATACAATTGCAATTTTTTCAAATTCTTTACGTACAAAAAGTATTTGCTCCAACTATTTTATTTTATTATCTTTGGCTAGAACTACAACAGTATACCATACTAACTGTCACAATATGCCCCTAGTGCAAGTCTGGAGATCTATCCTCATTCACGTAAGCGTACTGCGACTAAAAGAACTGAATAATCAATGTTTTTGAGTCCTTGTAACCTAATTCGTTAAGAAATTTCAAAATATTTAACCAAATTGTTTCCGGTATTACATAACTTACCCAACATAACTTCGTTATTGTGGGTAAAATAATTATTCGTTTTACGTTTTGACGTTTTGAGTTTTACTAGATTGACATTATGTGAAATAGATTGGTGGTGGTTATCAGTGTGGTTTAACACATGAGCACCAAACAGCGACAATCATTAACTTTAGAATTTGTAATCGAAGATCTACAAAAAAAAAGTCATTTGTAAGCCGATCAAAACCCTTTAAACAAAAATTATAAAAGTCGTCTGTAACATGTTATCTTTATCGTCCGAATGATTTTCTCGTAGTATACTATATATACGTTTATAAATTTATAAAAACATTTTAACATTTTAAAAATCAACCCTATATATTGTGAGTTAAACTATTAAGCATTATTTGCCGAACCACTTGATAAATACATCACCTTTGTGAACAAATTACCTTTAACTTTATTTGTTTGATGATTAATGTTGTACAGGCACAAATGTACCGTATACGGGCACAAATATTAAAATTTCCTATCGACGTCTACCAGAGCTACTTACACAATTAATTAATTACAAAAAAACACTTCCACAAGCTGCTATCATAACTCAAAATACGTTATGGCCTAAACCTTAAGAAATAAACAAATTAATGTACAGAATTAGATAAAAAAAAAAAAACAAAGAAACGTCAAGAAAGAAATTACCTAATTATTTAAATTTAAAGCGTCTATACCAATATCACAAAGTGGCGTACTGCGGAGTCGCAAAAATAAATTTATTGTTTAGGCAAAATATCCGCCACTGATAGACACTCTCTCGTGCAACAAATTTACCCGACACACGTTTAATCTACCCAAATTTACTGAGAAATTAAGGTAATAAATTTGTTCCCGAAGTACAAAAGCTATATAACAGACAAAAAAAAATAATAATTTTAATTCCACAAAAGCACACAATAACACTTATGTATGTATTTTATGTACGTTTCATGTTTATCTATAAAAATAAGCTTTTTATATTTTTTGTGTGTTTGTGTATGGCATCGTCTTAGTCTTCATTCATTTTGAAGTCGTCATATTAATAAAAATAATAAATTAATTTAATTTTATTGTAATTTATATTTTTAACATCTTCTTCGTTTTATGTTTTATCTTGTGTACATGTGAATTTTCTCAAAAACATCATTGTTTTGTAACGTCATCATATTACATAGACAGCATAAATAAAATGTTTACAAGAGAAAATACGGTAACAAGAATCATCTATATTTAGCGACGTACACGATACAACTCGTCTTAAGAGTTATCTCTCTTAACTTTAATTTAATTTAAAGTACGATGATACTCTACTCTATAGTACATAATATACAAATTTAATTAATTTTATTAAAATAATTTATATTTTAATTTTTTTTTTTAGTGTAATAAATTTAATTTAATTGTAATTTTATACAAATTATGGTTATACAGCAAAAATGTTGTTGTATATACAGAATTTGTGCTTTAGTTTAGTTTTGTAAATTTATAAAATAAAATTAACAAATATTAAATTATAATAAAATCAAAATAATTTCATTTTGTTACAGAATTTTTTATGGACACAAAAATAAAAAAAAATCAATTTATTGCATATCAATTAGCAAAATTGATATTTGGTTGGAATTTTGTTACGAGTGCGAAATAATTTTATATGCTAGCACTTTTGTCTGGTGTAACAAAAACTACTATGTAGTGAAAATATGGGCTAATAATTTATCGATTAATGGTTGCGCGACAAGCAATGCCTGAATAATTTAATTTTTTTTTATGGGATTTTTATTAAAAGCAAATTGAATGAATAACCCATAACAATCACCCGCAGCACACGATTACATGGTTGTGCATAATATATTACGCATTAACCGTTAAATTACATTTATGATAAATGGAGGGGTGAAGGGGTGGAGTTGCGAGGACTTTATAAATCTATTGGTGGTCAAATTTGTATAGAAATGGGAATATTTGGTTTAATTCATTGTGACCAAATACCTATTATTGGTATTTCAGGATTAAATAAATATTTTTATCTAAACCACAATAAAATAACATTTATGCCCAAATATAGCAACACAGTAACAATTAAATGTTTGTTTTAAAATTTATTTTCCTAGTCGCTCCCCTTATGTAATGAATATAGAGAGACATTAAGTAAATTTTATTTCCGATTTAATTTGGTCTATAGAGAACATATGTGTAATCCTGTCAAAAAATAACAAATATGTTTGTTTGTTCAAAAACACGTTTCGCAATGTTTTGGAAGAGTCCCTGAGCCCGAAAAAGCAACAAAAAAAAAATTCCGTTAGTCTTTCTGTGCCCGCGGTATGTAATGGCTTGTTCAAGAAAAAATAATTTTTGGCGGATAATTGGGGAGCTTTTGCAAGCTGTACGTCAAGAGTACAGCAATTGAACGAAAAAGAAAAAGGCCAACGACGTATTGAAATCCTGTCAAAAATGGAGAAAAATTTGGTTAGTCCGAAACCTCCTTTTCTCGACGTTTTGCAAGCCCCTAAGTCAAAAAAAAAAAAAAAAATAAAAATTTCGTCCGTCTGTTTGGATATCTGGATGTCTGGATATCTGGATAACTGTACCCATGGTGCCTCGAGAACGGCTCGTTCGATTTGGATTTTTTATTCGCCAATCTGTACGTCAAGAGGGTGGGTAGCTGCCATATAATTGACCCAAAACACCTGGTTATAAAAATATTTACGATGTTTTTATAAATAATGGTTTGATTATTGAATTAGGCATTGGATTTCGAATTGATTTGAAGGTTAAATTAGGGGCCAAATTGCGGGTTCAGTTGAAGTTGAGTTGGTGTTGAATTCGGGTTGCATTAGGAACTGCTCACTACAAGTTAACCAATTTTTTATATATGCTGGTTTGGGGATTGAGTTTGGCATAGTTTTTGTGGTTGAATTGCGTGTCGCTTGCAGGTTGAATTAGAGCAGAGTTGGGGTTGGATTAGGGTTTAGTGAGCAGTTACTGAGGATTTGTAATATTTTTTATAAAAGTTTTATTGGGATTCTATATCTTATCCGATTTTGATGAAATTCAGTAATTCTAATGGAAATGGGATTCTCAAATTATTTTTACATGAAGTTCTGGAACATGGCCAAGTATGATGTAACTTGCCTATTTCTCAAACGATTATTATGAAATATGACGTAAGTGTTGGAAACGGTGTTCTAAAATGATTTTAGGAAGAAGTTCTTGAATGTAGGTAATAGTGGTGGAATTAAACTACTTCTTAACCGAATTTAGTGCAATGTGACATCCGCGATGGAAATGGAATTCTAAAATAATTTTCGGGTAAAATTCTGGAATATGGCCAGTATGATGGAACTTGGCTCTCCTTAACCGATTATTATGAAATTTGATATATATCTTGGCAATGGGATTATAAAATGATTTTTAGATACAATTTTGGAATAAGGCTAAATATGATGGAAGTTTCCTATTTCTTAACCGATTTAGAGGAAATTCGACAAATGGGTTGCAAACTGCATTCTTAAATGATTTTAAGATTCAATTCTGGTATATGGGCAATTAGGACATACCTTACTTATTTTTAACCGATTATGATGAATTTTGATGTTTCCAACTAATAGAAGGAAATGAGGAACAAAACTTATTTTTGGATGAGGTTGTAAAGAGTGGTTTTTAAATTGTTGTCTGATGCTTGCTCTTTGTTGTCAGCTATTAAAGTTTTTTGAGGCAAGGTAAACGTCTATTTTAATTGTTTAACGATCGAGATTATCTTCGAAATAATATTTGAGTTCGCCTAGAAACTGTTCTAGAAAATCCTTCGCTTTAAATGTTGGGGTTTCCTGAGTACATATTTACTGTCATAGCTGTAAGTTTCGCCATGTTTAAAAAATGAAGTGTGTAGCGGATACGAGCTAACGAATAAACCTACTAACGGTAGTGTGGAGTCTCGGAATTAGAAGTATCACTTGAGAAACGACTTTCCATCGTAAATCTTGAATTTCATCATAATCGATTAAGGAAAAATCAAGTTCTATCCTAATTGGCAATATCCTAGAACTCCATCCAAAAACCATTTTAGAATCCCATTTCCAACGCACCTGCCAAATTTCATAATAATCGGTTGGAAATTAGGCAAGTTCCATCCCACTTGGCCATATTAGATTTATTCTAAAATCACTTCAGGATCCCATTTCTATCGCGGATGTCCAATTTCAATAAAATTAAAACCTGTATATGTGCAAGATATTTAAACAAATCCATACGCCTTGACCGATTTGAACCAAACTTTACACAAAATTGTTTTTGGAGGTTGACCTGAAGACTGACTTAAGAGATTCAGTTTGAGATTGATTTGGGGGTATACTTGATTTTGAAGACCGAAGTTCTAATCACCTAATGAGGTTTTAGCTCTTTATATTTTGATGATTGATTTGAACATTTAGTTCGCGGTTGAGTTAAAAGTTTAGTTGTGTTCCAGTTGCAGACTGAATTGTGGTGGCTATGGTTTAGTGAGCAATTCAGCTAGGATTTATTTGTGTATTGCATTGCTTGAGAAGATTTAATGTACGCTTTTAATTTTTAGGACCAGGTTGATCTAAGAGTGAAGTTTTGCGTGGTAAGTTAAGGTAATGTTGAGTTGGGGTTGGTCTAGGGCCGAGATGGGGTTGAGCTGAGAAAGAGCGGTAAGTTGGGAAGTAGCTTTGAGTTTAGTTCATGTTTGAATATTATTTCCCGAGTCGCGTTGATTTGAAGATTGAGTTAGATGTTGGGTTTCAGGTTAAGTTGAGGTTGAGTTGAGGTCGAGTTAGGATTGAGTTGAGTTCATAGACAAATTCAGTTTTCGGAGGGCGTCGTCGAGTTTGGGATAGAATTGAGGGTTCAATTTTTGGCCCAGTTTAATGTTGATTAGGATTAACTGGGTTTGAGTTGAGTTGAAATTTGAGTTTGATCGTCTGATTAACTTGTTCTGAGTTGAGTTCTAGTGAGTATGCAGTTTTCGGATTGCATTGATTTGAGTGTGGAGATAGGCAATAAGTTCAGGGTTGCGTTGGAGTGGCATTAAAGTCAAATAGAGTATTGAATTGGGACTGAGCTAAGGTTTAGATGGAGATCTTTTGAGGTTCGGGGTTGGGTAGAAGTTTGAGTTGGGGTTGAGCTCAACTTTGAGTTGGGGTTGGGCTATAGTTGAGCTTACTGTTTGGTAGAGGGTCGAACTGAGGTCGGGTTAGTGTTGAGTGTGGTTTGGGTTGAAGTTGAGTTGGTTTTGAGTGAAATGGTAAGGTTAAGGATTAATTTGGGGACGTTTAAGGGTTTAGTTGGAGGTTCGATTAAGCTGACTTGAGTTGAGTTCATACATTCAAATAGCTTTGGAATCTAATTGATGTCGGGATTGAGTTGGCTGTGGAGTTAAATAGAGCATTGGGATTTAATTCGAGCTAAATTGAGTTGTGGTTGAGTTAGCTTGTGGGTTGTGGTTGAGTGTTTAGTTCGGTTTGGGAAATATTTGGAGGTTGATTCGCGAATTTATTTTTGAGTTGAGTTTGGGGTTAAGACCTGGGGATACAATACCTTAAATACGCATGGAATCCACACATCCGCAATTTACTGCACAATTAAACGCAAAATACTCACGAAACGCCGACGTTTCATACGATTAAACATAACGTTGTATATACAATATAAACAGAGGGCCAACCATGTTCAGCGAAAGTTCGACGACTCAACACGGAAAAAATGCAAACAGCTAGAAAAGAAATCGACCTCTGGTTAAAACAACGCGTATGTCGACTGTCTAAGAGTAATTGGGCTAGTCCGTTTCATATCATTAAGAAAAAGGGCGGTGGCTGGAGGCTCTCTGGAGACTACCGCGGTCTAAATCAAAAAACGAAGCTCGACCGATATCCAGTACCGTTTGTCACGGATTTCAGCCATCAGCTGGAGGGCTGTCATATTTTCTCAAAAATCGACCTCGTGCGGGCTTATCATCAGGTTCCAATTCATGAGGCAGATATTGAAAAACCGGCCATAGTGACCTCGTTCGGTGAAATGCAGCTCAAACATTCCAGCGCTCACTTATTCGATGTTGCGTGAAGTAAAATTTGCTTTCCCATACATCGGCGATGTTTTAGTTGCATCGGCCAATATCGACCAGCATATGGAGCACCTGAAAACAATAAATTCAGCGATTACAGAATGCCAGAAATGTATATTCGGCGAGAAACAAATTAGTTTTTTAGGATTCGACATTTCAGCTGCAGGTATTAAGCCGGCCCAATCTTGAATCGAAGCGATAACAAATTTCGCGCGTCCAACTACAACTAAAGGCATTTTAAGATTCTTGGGCATGCTAAATTACTACCGTCTTTTCCTGACAAACGCGGCTCAAGAACAAGCCAAATTGTACGAATTCCTTATAGGACGAAAGTAAGACGACAACAGCAAAACCGATTGGTGCGATCAATCGAAACATGTTTCGAGCGTTGTGAAAAGCAAATAGTAGAAGCTACACAACTAGCTCATCCGTTGCCAAATCGAAAAATGGCGAACATGGTAGAAGCGTCAAATCAATCAATCGGAGCCGTGGTGCAACATTACACTACGGAGCAAAAATACAGCACTTTTACAATAGGGAGCTGCTTGCGGCATACGCGGCAATCAAGCATATTAAACAGTTCGTCGACGGCCGGGAATTTATCCTATACATCAAAATTTAGAGAAAGCTTCGATCCGTTAGCTCAGGCATCTTGACCTGGTGGTTCAATAAACAACCCACATTCAGCACGTCTCCGGTAGGAACAACGTTGTGACTGATGCCCTTTCTCGGGTCGATGCTTTAACGATTCCGAGTAATATAGATTACTCACTCACAATCCAATGATGACGAGCTAAAAATGTTATTAGAGAACAATGGCAGTCTTAAATTTGACAAAATGCCAGTTTTCGGAACAGACAAACTCTTATACTGCGACATTTCAATGGGTACACCAAGATCATACGTGCCTAAAAAATTCCGAAGAAATGTTTTCCAAATATTTCATGATGTATCACATCCAGGAATACGTAGCTCGGTTAAATTAATTCGGCATATGTTCGTCTGGCCAGCAATTAAGAAAGACATCCGATGGTCAAAAATGCAAAGTCGGAAAGCACGTTAAAAATCCGTGTGGCAATTATCCTCTCATCAGTAATCGATTTTCTGAAATCTATATTGACATAATAGTCGCGTATAAGCTAGTAAGAACGTGGATCAGCCGTTTTGGTTTGCCTTCAATTATAGTCACCGACAGAGGAACTCAATTCGAATCCGAATTATTCACAAGTATAGCTAATTTAGTCGGTTTTCAACGCAAGCGAACCACAGCATATAATCCAGCCAGTAATGGCATGGTCGAACGATGGCATCGCAGCTTGAAAGCGTTAATTATGTGCATTAACAACCCTCAATGGACCAAGTCCTTACCTCTGATTTCGAAGCTTCCTCAGCAGAGCTCGTACCCGAGAAAAATTACGCTTTTCAGGGGACATGATGTCATCATTTTCGCCACAAAATCAAGTTGTTACTTAAATTGAGAAGTATTTCGAGTTAGTACAACCAACCCCGCATTCACGACTCGTTAATAAATCAAAAATGTTCATATTTAAAGATCTTAAGACTTACTCGCATGTCCTGATCTGTACAGATGCAGTGCGCAAGGCGTTGCAACCACCAAACCAGGGCCCTTATCGGGTAGTTCGTCGTTCCGGCAAATATTATACTATTTTAGTAAAAGGCGTCGAATCAAATGTATCTCTAAATCTGATTCAACCTTGCTTCACAAAAAACAATTAGTCAGAAAATAGGGTGGACAACGATCAGCAGTCCAAAGTCAGTTGAAATTTCTAATAACCTTCTCGAACCTATTACAGATCCTTTTTCACAGCTAAACCCAACAATCGAAATCAGGAAAAATAACTTGGATGATTCACTGGAAGCGAGACTGCGAAAAACATCGAGATCGGGACGCCATATCAGGCAACCACTTCGATTCAGATAATCGTTTCTAACGTTCACTAGGCGTCGGGTAGTGTGGCAGCACCAACATATCTACTGACAAAACGATTCTAAAATTTAAAAGTTTAAAGGTCTAAAAGTTTAAAATATCTGCCACCATATGGCATGGCAGTCACCATTTATTATTCAAATTTAAATTTTCATCCAAAATATACCAAATACGTTTGAGATTTTAAACATCTTAGATATGTAATCCTGGGCGCTTAGCACCATTCATGCTTTGAAAACTAGTTGTGAACTTATCTAGTTGCCATTTTTTTTGTAGAAATCTGAAAAAAAGGAATTGATGTCAAAAATAAAATATTCCGTGACGTACAATATAAGCTACCTTCGCATAAGGTAGCTGACTAAAAAGAAAATATTTGTAGACATTTGATGGATTTGAATTCTAAATATATGTAGATGTAGATTATTTATTAGTTTATTAGTAGCACTGCTAAACGATATGGTCGAGGACATTTCAACTTATTGTTCTTCCTCCGTTGGTGCTACATCCCATAAAGGAATTCGACCCACGGCATGAGCGCGCCAGGGGTGTCCTTCTATATCATTTCTCCAGCACAATCCTTAGCATAAAATTTGATCGGTCGTTACTCTATTTGGACAAAAGCCACATTGATAATCACCTAAGATCCTCTCGCTATAAGTTGACAACTTTGCCACAAAAAAGAGCCATCTTCCACTCTACTGGGATTTCTGCTCTAGACCAAATTATTGATATTAGCTCAAACGTGCGGTAGAACAGATAATCGCCTCCATATTTAAGCATTTCAATGCAGCTACCATCCTCACTGGGTGTCTCGTTATTTTTCATCTGCGATATTACGTTCCGCATTCATCATATTATGGATGAGGTTCGCTATCATCGCGTTAAAACAAGAGAGGTTGTTGCTCGGAGTGTGGCGTTTGTTTATTTAGAAGTGAGGAGAAATAATTCTACCATACATCGAAGACGGTTTAAGTATCCATTTTTAATTGAACGTTTTCATTGCGAATAGCGCTGCTACGTAAATGAAAGTCCGTACCTATTTATTTTACGCATCGATATCTATCTCACAGGCTAGAATTTTGCATGTTACGAGATAATCGATTTTGGCCTATGATGGACTTTGAGGCAACCGTTAGCGATGTTTTAATAATATCCCACTGTTCTTGAACGGAGTCAGGCAGTGGTTTATTTTCCAAAATTTCTGATAAAATAATCCCGAAGGTGGTCCGGGTAAATTGGTTGTTCAAAGTCGCAGTGATCCAACGAGTGATGCGCTGGAAAGGATGATTATACGTGGTGAATAGAGAAAATTTTGTTGTACACTACCGCAAGTTGTACAGTAAAGCTAGCTCAATCGTGCGCGTCCCATTGTTGTTTGATGTTGGGTTCAAGGAGTTTGGGCCGATACAGCTACGATATGTACTGCCAGCACTGCTAATTTGAGCATTGAAGTCACCCAATTTCATTTTCAACTGTGGTAATATACAAATTCTGTATAAAAATATTATATTTAAATTGCCGTCCCTTAAAAACATTAATTTATGTTTGAAAATTTCGAACTTACATTTGATTAATATTTTGCTATATTTATGGAATTTCTCAACATGTATGACTTTAAAATCACTACACAAAACAATTTCTTTAAATCCGAACGTGATCAAGTTAAATAATTCGACAGTAATCAATCCAATAATTTAATGCATTTTGAAACAGAATTAATAATTGCAACATTCTCATAAAATCCGAATTTAGCTAAGTTGTCGCGGTTAAGTGAATTTTAAAATCTCGCAAATTGATAAATTTTGTTCAAAAATAAAGTTCAAAATTTATTAAACAGTGGTTTCAAGTGTCACCTATTTTGGGTAATGTGTCATAAAAATAAATATTTTATGACATCTACTGCGGTAAATTATTCGCGCAAATACACAAAATCAATCGAATTTATATATTAGAGACACAACAGATATATATTTCATGTCAGCTTATATTATGTAAATTATAAAATTTTCTTCCATAACCGCAAAATATTTGCTATATATACGAGCATATGTATATTGTATACATCCAACATACTTTTCAGCACAAAATTCACACAATAAAACTGTCATCAATTAGTTTTTCGAAATGATTAAGAACATATCGATATAATATATTATTAGTGTCAAATAGACGTGTTGACGGTTTAAAATAATTTTTTATTTTTATTTTGGTGCTATTGATGTCTGGAAGGTAATAAATTTTACACGATTATCAAATATAATCGGACATGTTTGGTTAGAGACATATTGATATGCTACAATACCTTGTGTTATACATTATAGAGATTAATGCTTTATGTCTACTGAAAAAAACGACGCAAATTGTCTTGCGACATTTGATTTTTATCAGTTTAATTATATGTGTGCTCTCCGATGCTTTTGTTATTTTAATAATCGAATTGTAATAAATAATTCAATCAATAATCAAGTCATTTTATTCGAGGATTATTTAAATACTAACTGAAATGCCCGACATTACTTGGCTCTTTTATGTTCTTAATTTTAGTTTCGTTGTCTGTTACTTGAAGGTAAAATTATTTTTATAACCAGTCTGTCATACCAGACTCGGTTCAGGATCTCCAAATTTGAAGAGTCTTCAAATTACACACATATGCCATCAAAATCATTTGGATCATTATGTATTAAAATATTTATCTAATTGCTTTTAATCTGTTAAAATAGTTATTTAAATTTTTACACGAAAGTTTTTTCCATTCTATGTAATGCTTGACTTAAAAAAATCCGTACAACACGAAAACGCTGGATTTAACCTTAAAAAAGAGCTTTCAAAACTTTTAAGCACAATTTTCTCATTGATTATACATTAGACCTAACTTAGCTATTCGTTATATGTTAGCTATCTATCTCTTAGGTTTTCAATTCGATTAAAGCTTCCTTTAATCGAATTTAAAAATTTAAAAAAATTGAAAACAAGAAATTTTAAGGATTTCAGAATGCGGATCTTCCGTACCAAAAAGTCAAGTATTTTAAAAATTTATGAAATTTAGAAATCTTGTACTTTTTGAAAACACGAATAATTTAAAATTTGAGAATATTTTGATTGTAAGAATTTTAAATGGTTTAGTATTTTGAAGGTTTATTGGATGGTTAAATATTTTTTTAAGAAGTTTGATCTCACCTTAAACGAATCTGGTGTGTGGAAAAAAGGAAAAGTGGGAATGTAAAAGAATTTATGGAATAAAAAAAAATAAAAAAAAAAATGGCGTATGGCCAACCTATGAGTTTCTTTTAGGAGTGGAGAGTTTTGAAAAACTTACTAAGCAAGTACCTAAGCGGTTTTGTAAATGTTAGATAGTTCCAAAGAAAATTGTTTGAACCTCGAAAGCTACCATTTCCGGTTGACTATATTCACTAGTAGGTATGCACTGGGGGACTTCTCAATTAAAGAGAAATGCTTAAATATAAGTTACTGTTCGATTAAGTTTCAGTTCGATTTATGAAACCGTCTAAGTTGTATAGAGACGACCTAGGCAGAGAGACATAATATCCGTTTTACACGTTTGAGTTAAAATAGATAAATCCTCAAAATTATCATCATCGAAATTTTTTAAGATTACCTGGTAAACTTTATTTTACACAAGTAAATTTACAACTTTAGAGATCTTCATGAATTCCAAAAGCTCTGTTAAGAATTTATACCATTTCAACAAAAATTATAATCCAAAAACGTTAGGTCAGCATTTCAAATATTTCTTCGAGTCATAGGTAAACCATATTCTAATTCTCGACCATGTAACTATTCCGTAAACGTTTGAAGGGCAGTAGAATTTTAAGTATTAGCCTAATTAATTATCAAACATTAAAGCGTTGATACCAATTAATTTTGAATGTTTTGAATTATTTGTGATCCCCTAAAACATGATATACAGAATCCTCGCTCTAGCGCAAATTTAGCGATATCGCTTAATATATTTATGTAATATTATTCCAAATGCCTTTAGAATAATCACAAATCAAAACGTGTAATTGGTCATAAGTTTTTAATTTTTCTAAAGATGCTCTTCGTTTGTTTTATGTACCATCAGTTACAATAAAAGTCTCGTAATTACGAATTATTTAAATTGATATTGAAATAAAACAAATCCCACTTAGGTTCATTTACTATTTTCTAACATTTGTTTCAAGTGAACCAGCGGCTCTCATATCTTTGAACAACGGCAAGAAGGCTACATATTAAACTTCACACTTAAAGAATTAGGGAGGAAGTGGCTTGCTACTTCTGCGTATCGTGAGACAAAACACTTTATCAGTGAGCATAATTGAAGGTTTGGTAAGTTTGCATTACCTTTAAAAAGAGGACTAGCTAAGATTCCTGATCAGAATTTGGACTGTGCACCTCTTGTGGAGCTGTCCGGATTTTGATTAAGTTCTTTCCCAAATATTTAACTACAGAGATAGATGTGCCTTCCCTCCATTTTAGCTGAAATTGACCCAATTTTCGAAGACAGGAGTGCGCATCTGCAAATTAGGGTGCATTTCTAGGTTGTCACCATAGTTCCTTGTGTCATTGAGTGCGGAAACTTTTTAGGTTTCAATCAATATTAATAATTATAATACTCTCACTAAAATTTAGGTTTTTCTTTACTTGAATATATCCTAATTACGCTTGAGAATATTCTGTAAATTTTCCAACCACATTTGGTTGGGGATTTGGTAGGAAAATTGATGACGTTAATCTCATATAATAAATTATAAATCATTAAAATGATCTATATTATGTATGTATATGTATGAGGTTGTAAAGATCTTAGCTTTTCGAAAAATATTTCACTTTAGAAAAGTAAAGATTTGGTTATTTAGGATTACCGTGTTAAATTTAATCGCTTAAGTATTTTTTTCGAATTTTCTTCCGGGCCACCAAAATGGAAATGCATAGTTTTCATCATCCTGGCTGTTCGAGAGGTATTTCAATTTTAAAAATTAATGGATTCGGAACAAAATGCTACGTGCCCGAAACAACTTTGAGAAGCAAATTACTCGAAATAGTACCACATTCTTAATTTTACTCGTACCAGTACCACCCAATGTTAGTCACAACACAAAACTACTAACAATAGTATGTCATCTACATATAGCAATAAATAAACGGAAAATGGGTTAGCTACAAAAAAAATAAAGGTACTTGTACGATACCAGAACCAAGCATGTAAGTAAATATTTTTTTTTGGGTATTTACACAATTATATCATAAGTTCCCATTGATATTTTAAATTTAGAAGCGGAGGCTCGAGCCAGTACCGAAACTGCAACAGGAAAACATTAATTTTTTGATGGTCCGATAACTCAAATTGAAGCGAAATAAATTAAAATATATTGAACGGGGATGGTTTCGGTTAAAACCATTTTACAATGGAATACATAGTATTCTGACTTCTTGTTCTTGTCGCTTATTGTGAAATTTCCACTAGACTTCTGTCTTATTTGAAGTTATGGATTATCAATTTTTATTGTTTCATTTATTCTTTAAATTTTTGCTACGTAACACGTCTCGGTTAGAGTTCCCATATTCCAGATATTAAGCAGTGAGCGGCTAAACTGTCGTTTAGAAATTATCAAAATTTTATATCTTAAGATTTTAGGGTTTCTCCGTTTTGGAGTACCTTAAGTCCTTAAAATTGGGTTTCGAATTAGTGCCTTTCAATTTGTTTGTCCGACTGTCTGGATCCCCTCTAGAGCCTAGACTGTTGAACCAATCAAATTGATACTTTATATTTAAGCTTTGTTTTTAAATGGGGTGAAAGGCTGTGGTGAAATGGTAGGGTGAGAAGGTGGAGGTCTTAAGAAAACAAAAATAATAATACAAATAAAAAATATAGCAAAAAGCCCCGTTGGTAAAAGAAATTCATGTGATCGCCACACTTCAATTATTACAACATATACATAAATCGATCACTATTAAATTTAAAAAAATAATTTCTAAAGTACAAGTTAAATTTATTTGTTCGATAATACTAGCCTTTTGGTGCTCGGCGATTTCAATATTCTGTTGCAGCATGATCAAAGAGTCAGTCCCTTTATATTCTTTCCAATGTATGTGATTACTCTTGTTAAATAATTTAATAATAAACAGCTTGATCTGATCTTTTATCCAATGGAAACCGAATTGGAGCTTTTCACGAACGACCCCACCATTCACTCATTTCAACAAATTATATTGGTAGTGTTAATGTAAATTCTGAAATATAGTACCGCTTCAATTTTCATAGAACTCCACCCCTGTGATACAGCAATGAACTCCATAAACTCCGCAACCCGCTTATGATCCTAAACTTAGTACTAAATGGATTATTCATTTTGTCAGTCAAAGCTTGGCTTCTATTACCGAATTCAAACTTGATATGAATTATTTCAATTGTATGAATGATTGTATTTAGACATCTCTGGTTTCCTTTAATATCGATATAAAACTGAATTACGATTATTCATCTGCTCCCGATGACTGGCCTTAAAAAATAAGTTAACAATTTGGGCCCAACCTTCAGGTTGGATAATCAGCTTCATTGAACGCTTCTGTTTCTCTTCACTTAATTTTTAATTAGTTTCACCTAACAACTTTTAGGCAATACATTTTTCTCCTTTCTTCTGAGATTAATATATTAGCGGGAGCATATAGGTTCAGCAATATATAGAGTGGGATAGAATCTATCTTTTGTGGTTAAGGCGTTGATTTACGCAAACAAAAAATAAATCAATATTTAAACCAATCAGTAAAATAATCAATGGATCTCGAATAAAGATTTTACGCTAACTTTAACTTTTTTAGGTAATTTTGCTTTTTGTGTAATTAGGGATCGAATGAGTTGTACACTTGGTAATAACCAAATCAAGGCATAAGAATGGCTCTAGATAAAATGTAATGCAGTTTTCAAAAGTGACTATAAAAATCTCTAAATAGCCCAACCAGTTGTAGTGAGCAAACAATAAACATAAATATCGACGTTGTTACGGTTTGGCAAAAAAAAAAAAAAGAAAAGATAGAAAGGACAAACCATCCGTAAACATAAACACTTACGTGTTGTTGAATGAATGAGAATAGAAATATTGACAATATCGGTTTTAACCTGTGCTCAGTCTTAAGAGGTGTCTTAGTCGTGGGTTTATTCCATTCTTATTCATTCCAAAAGAAAAACAATTACCTCAACTCCAATCAACGCATGTCTCCCCTAGATCATTCCCCCCAATTAAATTATTACTCAGCCATATTTAATGAAAACATTCAAAATCAAAAGAAATATATACTGAAACGTCACTTACCATAATTTTCTGCAAAACGAGTTCGAGAAAAAAACTCCGTTTTCTTTTACCAGCCTTTCAAGCAATGTTTTTTTTTCCTGCTGGTTCGTTTCGTTTGCTTTAACACCACACCAACAAAAAAACTTAAATAACACCACCAAGATTATTTAATAAACAAATTTAGAAAAAAAACTGAACATAGTATTTAGCCAAAAGGGCATTACGTTACTTTAAAATAATTTAAATTAGAAAATATGAAAATTACTGGCACAACACTTCACTAACTACTAGAAATCAAACAGCCTGCCGATGATGATGCACTCAAGCAGCAAACGATGAAGAAATGACCCGTACAACACAGAAATGTAGCGAAACTCCATCCATCATATAAAATCCGTTATTTGGTTATAATTATAAATAATAAGATCGTTGTTTTGAATTTATTTTTTTTCTTTATTATTATTAATTCATTGATGATTAGATTTTTTTTTTGATTTTTTTTTTTTATTAATTCATTTTATTCATTTTCTTCTATGAATGAATACAAATTTATACATATTTTATATTGTTGGTAGTTGTGCCACAGATTAAATTTATGACGTTACAATTTTAATATAATGTTTTGGTATCATTTAAGCCACTAACAAAATACATACATTGTGGTAGTTGTATTAAAGAAAACGAAATGGCTTTTCTTAGGCAATACCAATCGACTGTTTTGTTTTCGTAACGGTTCGAATTTTCTTTTGTAACTGAATGTTTTTTTTTTTTCGTACACAACTTGTATTTTAATAATACCAAATCCAAAAAAAAAACACAACGAAATTCACATATAATTTTGGATGCCCAACATGAGCGAATTCGTTAACACACAGATAATGTTCCGTAGAATGCACTGACTACTTTATTGTTTGTACAATTGAATTTTTAAACTAGTAGAGCTTGCTTTGCACATACACTAAAAGCGCCCTTTTTTTTATCACTTTTGTGTAAATATTCAGTTTTGGGGCACAATAAAGAGGCTTCCCAAACACTTCAACACCCAAAATTTCCAAAATGTTTTGCGTGTTTTTTTCTTTTAACTAAGAGATAACACTAGATTTTTTTTTTTTGTTCCTGTTATCCAGACACTTCTAGATAAAACCAAACTTTAATTTATTTTTAATTAAGTTTATGTTATATTTAAAACACGAAACCACTTTCTGACTAATGACTATTCAAAAAAAACTTATGGTCACTTAACTATTCTGAATTAAGAAAAACTTTCACCATCTGAACTCACTTAGCAGCTTCAAAATTCTTTTTTTCTTTCTGTGGCTGTTAGGTATATTTATACCCAAATAGCGGGATAATCGAACGATATACCACACAAACGCAAAATTCAAATCTCTATTATTGGGTGAAAGTGGGGAAATAAGATAATAAAAAAAAATTCATAAATACTTGGAAGAAAAGAAAAACGCAATTGCGGTACAATTAACAAAAATCAATAAATAAATCTGATATACATTGCAACACCAGTAACAATTAACATACCTAATTGTTACAACGTATAACAATTTCTATGGAATTACGCAAATTAACCAATTACAAATTTCGAGTAGTACCTAAAATCCCATAGTTTTTATGGGGGAAAAATCTAAAGTTTTCTCACCGAACACCCAATAGAAATGTGAGGTTACCCTAAAAACTTAAAAAAAAAAAATTGTAAACATTGGATCAATCGAAGATGGTTTAGAGTGGTTAATTTAGAAAAAAAAAATCGGTTATCCTTGATTTTTCACTTTCAATCTTCGTAATCATGATCTGAAATTTCTTTAATTTGTTGTAGTGAAGCAAGATGCCACAATTCCTAATGCTATTTCCTAATACATTATATAGTTTCGAAAAGAGTCTCCGTCATTTCCAAACCAGTTAGACTACACAATTTGGGAATATCCAATAATTCCTCACCATCCATATAAGAAATAATTATACTTTTCTCAGCATTGTAATTAGAATCGACCATTATATTTTATGGTGTCACTATTGATAGTTGGAGGGGTGGTTACAATTATTCTATTTACGGTATTCGAATTCACTTTTGGTAAACGATGAAGAATAATAAAATGAAAAATGGTTTAAACTACAATCATGGTGTTTATTTATTCCAATAAAATAGAAATTTCAATCGTAACTCGAGTAATATCGAATTATCTCGAAAAATAATAAAACATTGAACAATGTCTATTGCATAATACTGAGAAAAGTGTGGGAACCTCGAAGATCCCCTTATATATCGAAAATACTGATATTGCTAATTCTATAACTTCATGCGGAACTACAGCATCTTTCAAATTTATAGTAATATTAAGAAACTCCAATATGCAAAGGGAATCATCTTAGATTTCTAGAATAATCTCGAGTGAACTTATGGAATCGTTGAATAGTCTTCAAAACTTTAAATGATAAGCAAATTCAAACGCAAAAATCTGTCTCCTAATAATAATTGGAAGACCTCGAATTATCCCGATAATATTAAAGAGTGTTAATAATTTTGAATATAATCTAATGAAATCTGAAAAATTCGAATTATGAGAAACTCACCTAACCGGTGGGCCCTAAATACGCTTAATTAAATCCAAACAAAACGCAAATAATATCGAAAATCTGTGAAGCTTCGGTTCGAATGGTTTATCGACAGCTGGACGTTTTTATTCAAAAGCGCCAGTTTTTATTGAAATCGGAAGCGAGTTCCTCAAATCGGATGAGAGAAAAATCCATGCTTTAAAGAAATTCCCTGCCTGACTATCTATAGTTCAGAAAATTTACCTACAATTGTACAATTGTGCGGTGCTTGCTAAACCGTTAACTGGTATACTTTGAAAGAAAAACAAAATTGAGTTCGTGAAATCAGAACTAGAGGCATTTAAGTGATTAAAAATAAAGTTATCTAGCAAACCAGATATAAAACTATATTCAAAGGAAACCAAAACCGAACTTCATATATGTATACATGCGTGCAAGTTAGGTTTAAGAGCAATTCTTTTTGAAAGATATGATGTATACCTACAACTCCATACCATTTTATATTATAGCAAAAAACAACAAAATACGAAAAAATTACTCTAGTTACGAGTTAGAGGCTGATGGTAGCTCTAAAGAAATTTAGAGTATACTTATTGAGCAACTAGTTTGTAGTAGCGACTAACTGAGCAGCTTTTAAAGCTACAATGATAAAAAAAGAATTAAATTTTCAAAGTGCTGGTTGTGCGTTGCAGCTGCTAGAGTTAAATTTGTTTCTTGTAATACAAGGAAATTTGATTTTTACGTCTGCAAAGTTTTGGACGACTACAGGCGTAGTTAGAGGGATCGGATAATTAGAGCGTTTAAATCGTTTGAGCCAGTAAATTGGATTAAGCACTCGCATGCACTGTAGTGATTTCTAAACAACTCGTATCAACGAGATATTGCTATGCCAGTTTTCGAACTGCTTGCTGTTTGAATCAAAAATGAGATGTCCAGAAAAGAAATAAGTAGTGAATATAGCTTGTTGCAAAATAAGTAACAGTTGAAAATTCAAGGTGAGAACAAAAGGCTGTATAACAAACAACAACAGAAAGTGACACAACTTTCGATAAGAAATAAAATTAAACAGATATTTTTGGGTCCTTATGCCCACTTACTATTATAATTTAGGATCCTATTGTCAAAGTGAAAGGCAGAGTAAGATATTATATGATTTAAACTGATGACTCTGAGGGACTAATACAATTGTCTACCAGATGAAACATTTCTACTATGTAAGTTCTATAGCGTTTAAGAGATAGAAGACGTGGAAAGCAGAATAAATCTCAATGAAAGTGACGGGGATGAAAATTCTACAATCGAGATTGATGAAAGAAGAGTACATCCCCGCTGGATTCACTGGCAGGAGGACCGAGTGGGTCGCTATAATACTCACATTACACATAGGCTAAATTAAAACTTCAGTGGATTAGCATAACTGAATAACTTGTTCAAAATTTTAAGCGCAGAAAATAGGATTTAAAAATAAAATACAATTTACGTCAGAAACAATTTTCACTGCTTTGGAATGCTAGTCAAGTTTGGTCTTGTTAATTCACATTAACTGTATGGTTTTTGCGCTTTATTCTATATAAGTGGACTGCCTGAATTGGCAAGGTTGCAGATGTTGAAGTTTAAAACACTTATATAAACTGTATGTTTTGCCATATAAAACTTGATATTTGTCTCTTTGTGCTTTTATATCCCATTGATATTCCCCTTTAAACACTAATTTGGCTAATAATGGCAACAATATTCTATTGTATCGCTCTACCTTTCCATTAGAATTAGACGATGCCGTGGCTATTTTCACGTGATCGATTCTATTCCCCTTAACAAACTTGTCGAATTCTTTACAGATAAATGCAGTTCCCCTATCCGATACTACACGCTTCGGTATACACTATAATTTGCAAAGTTTCCATCAAATGCTTACATGCTTCCCCCGTGTTTGGCGTCCTTGTTGCTTGTTGGGAAATGTTTTATAAATTTGGGAAACGCATCCACCGCCAGGAATACAAAGAGGTTTTTCCTTTTGGACCTTTCCAAAGGCCTCAAATTGTCAACATGCAATGTCTCGAACGGACAATTTCCTTTATCTATTGAGTGCAACAATGCCACCTTCGATATCGGCTTTGGATTATATGACACACATACCATACAATCGCATATGTGCTGTATTAACTGATCCTTCATTTTTGGAAAATAGAACTGTTGCCCATATTATCATGATATCGAGTGATAAACCACTTAATTATACTTTCGGGCACCAGTAACTGTAACCTAACCCCGCCTTTTCTATACACTGTTGTTTCCCTTAACTCGTACATTTCTAGTCGCTTATCTTCTATTGGACCTTTTATTTCCTGAATATTCTTGTCATCTAGCTGCCTGATATATAATATCCCTAAAAATAAATCTTTCTCGATTGTTTCCATATACAAATCTGCGCCCTAATGGGTGCATCTAAATGCCTCCATGTTGTCAGCCGTTATATGTACCACCTCAAAATCAAACTTTTCCAAAAATATAACCCATCGTTCTATCTTGCTATTCATACCCCGTTTATATAGGTTCAACCTCAATACATTACAGTATAGGACACGACACTTAAAGGTATCCTAAATAAATATGGCCTAAAACGCTTGCTGCTATATACCAGCACCGAAGTTTCTAACTCCAACCTATGTAACTTTGATTCATCGTCTATTGCCTTCCTATTGAAGTACATAACTTGGTAGTATTCCCTATCCTCTTATTTCTGCACCAAAACCGCTCCATATCACGAGCTTGATGCATCCGTATGCAACTGTGTCTCACGCTGTGACGAGAATATACTTAGAACAAGTTTACCTATCAATACTTGCCTTAGTTTGTTGAACGCCCTAATCTGCACACCACCTCTGGTCTTAATAATTAGTACGACGGAGAAGCAAATACACTGAGTCTCTTTATAAATTTCCTAAAGTAGCTTACGAGCCCAGTGAACCGCTGTAAAGCACTCACATTTGTAGGCATATGACACATCGCTATGCTTTCAACGTGCCTATCTGTCATCGTAACTCCCAAAAAACTAATATAATACCACAGATAATCCACCTGTGTTTTAATAAAATGGGATTTCCCGATGTACAACTAAATGTCGTTTCTTGCTAAGACTCTAAACAATTCCTCTAATTTAACGGCCTATAATTGATACACATCCTATAATTAGAATCCTCCTTTCTAATCACTACCACTCGACTAGCATATGCTGACTCACTTGGTCTAATTATTCCTACTCTTAACATTTCATCCGTTAATTTTTTTAACTCGTGACTTTCAAATAGACTTTAATCGTTTTGGACATGCTGTCACTATCTTGTTTTCCCTCAAACTTTTTCCGCCTGGTATTGCACTATTTCTGCGACACCTTCAACATTTTCTAAATACAATCTTTCATATATGCCTTTAACGTGATTAATATATTTTTCCGTCTCTTTTGTATCTTCTATATACATTGTCGCTTCAATTATAACCAACAACTGGGCCTCTGTGTTCATCACTTCTCTTATCATGTATAAATGTCGAATTTATTTGGTCCTTTTACTCGAATAAGATTTATCCCATTTGTCTTTAAGAAATCCATTCCTATAATAATATTGACCTCACTGTGTTATCGAGCACTACTCTAGATCACTATCGAGCACTACTTAACCAATCATCAGTTCGTTTCAGTAACTATTCGCCTTGCACCTTTTTTGGACACCTATATATAGTGTTGACGTTCCTTCTACCTTTAATCTACATTGTTCTTGCCCAATTTTCTTACACTTCTCATACGATGGTTTTTTATCTTGATTACGGACAATTATTTGCTATGTGGCCTGGCTTGAAACAATTATAAAATTCCCGCTTCCGTACCCAAGTCCGGTTTACTTCCTTCGTCTCTCCTAGGGTTACTATCACATCAACAGATTTCATTCTATCTGCCCGATTATTTTGACTGGTCCCATTCTTTGTTTTATCTCACTCCTTTCCGAGCATCCTAACGTGCCGCTCTATATGCTCATTCACCTCATTTAACGATGATATTCGGATTATCTCTAAAGTCGAATTTAGTTTATATTCGTACAATCTTTTATTTATATTGTATATAACACTCTCGCCTGCCAGTCGTCGTCACCCGATTTCACATACATTTCGAAAAAATACTCCATTAGTCCTTGTTTCCCTCGCAATTGTTTTCTCATACGCTCATGAATTTTTGCTTGAATACATCGGCTTGGAAAATCTCGTCTGAACATAACCGTAAATCGCAATTTACTTTTCACCGTAAATCATCTCACACGCATTTTACTTTTCACCGTAAATGACTTCAATCAGTACATCTACATTATCCACCCACTGGTCAGAATTCAACCCAGCTATATCGGTAGGGTCAAAATTTGGAAGCATATCGATAATATCCGTTATCCTTATCTCATTCCTTCTACGTCTACCTTGCTCGATTGATCCATGAGAAGATGTATATTCACCAATTTCATTCTCGTCCACCTTCTTTCTTTCCATGTTCACTTCCGTTTTCTACGTGGTCCGATGTTTTTTCGTCATCCATTTGGGTTTACCTTATTCTTCCAATTTATTCACTTGCTGATCATATTTTCCTTTCGACGTATCATTCAACAACCGATTAATTAGGGGCATTGTTTATTTCTAGTACTATCCAATCCCTGAATATTCAACTCACTTCTTAATTGATCCATTGAAATATTTTTACCCCTCGTACTAATCTTTGATTATTTTACCATCCGTCTTTATTATATCCTTTAACTGTCTTATCCTACTTTTGAAGACACTTTAATCACCTTAATTCTTATTTTTATTTAATCAAATAATCCCCCACCGAGAATGGTTTTCTTTTGTACCTCTCTTCCATTGTATTTTCTCATGTATGAATATCTTCTCTTTCACTATACATCTACTTAATATTATCTTACTATATTGAGAATGATCTCCATATGCTGGTTGGGAAGGTGATTGACCATTAAAAATTATTATTAATGATTTTGTTATAACAACTTCTAAAGAAAACTTGAGACCATAGAGTGAGATTTTCTCTTATTAAAATATTTATCTGATATTTGATCCTTTTTCAATGATTACCATTAAATGAAAATTATAATTAACAATCATTTAGAATACCAAACGTTCACTCCTACTCTCATTTCTTTGTCGTAACCAAACCAACATGAAACTAAACAATTAAATACAAAATATAGATTAAACAATATACAACCTGTCGACAAATCTATTATTTTTAAAATACAAAACCTTTTACCATTATTATTATTCCTATTACTTTCATAACACTTGATTTTCATTTCAATTAAACAAAACAAAACAAACAAGAACAAAATCAAATACTAAAATCCAATAATTAAAATGTTAACCTATTTCTTTTTCATAGTGAAAAACTTATAACAAATTTTCAGCAAAATTAAAATTCACAAGAAAAACGTAAGATCCTTATCACAGCTCTACAACATTTCATGTAGATTCTAAATTAGAAAAAAAAAATCTGAATGTTTGAAAATTAAATAAAAATCCTCGTTATTAATTAACAAATTATAATATTCTTGTGTGTGTGGGTATTTATTCTGGCTGTGCTGTTTACCTTTTGTGTTTTTAATGTGCTGCGGAATGATAGAAGCAGTTTTTACTTTTTTTTTTAATATCCTTTCCTTCACCATTCCTACATGTATAATTTGTATATAGCAGAATTGATTTTTATGTTGTGTTGTTTATAGTTTTATATACAACATAAAACTTTAGAACACTTTAATAAACGGTTAAATATAAAAAATAAAAAATATCGCGTGCTTTCTAATATTTTTTATCATATAGGTAAATAAATTCGTTGTTGTTTTATTATAATTATTAGGTTTAATGTTTCCATTTATACTAAAAAAAAAATAAGAAGCTTTTTAAAGCTATTATTTTATTGTATACAAATAAGAAACTTATACTGATCCTTTTAGATTAAAAATTATTAATTTTCATTTTTATTTCAGATTGAACGAGAGCTGATTCTATCGAGTGATAAAAATGCATCAAAAATTCCACTAATGCATGAAAGTCGTACACAAACCGGAATACGACGTAATGTAGGGCTACAAATTTTACCGCGGCCACAAGGTGCAATTGCACCAGATCATCCACCATCGAAACAAATTCAAGCATGGGTAATTATTATTTTGCATTAAGCTCATATTCGTATATACAAAAATGTATAAACAAGTATACATTCCCACAGGAATAATTTATTTAATGCATAAAATTTAAATTACATTAAATGCTTTCACTATTTTTTGTTGTTGCTTTTTATTACTAGCATATACATATTATGTATAATTATTATGTTTTGCATTATTATTGCAATAAGTGCATTTTATTTAGTAAATACATATTAACCGAACCGTAAAGTAGTTCAAAACAAAAATCATCAACCTGAATCTAATGCACTTAAAAGTCTAGATATTCGAATGTCTATAAAAAAAAAATTTAATGGATATCATAATCACACATAATCATTTTTAGTTGGAATGGTAAATAATAAAATGTACGTTGTTGCAAATTATAAAATTGAACCCGAAATATTATTCTGGAATTGTTTAAAATCCGAAGGAAAACAAAAATCCAAATTGTTTGATTCATTTTACATCAATAATTCCAAAATTTAGGTTGGAGCTCTAATGACTAATTTTGAATATTTTGAATAGCAGAAAACAATCAAGGTTGTCCCAAATTCTAAATTATGGAATAACACGCTTACAGACTTGGGAAAGCTTATGTGTCATTTTCTGGCGTATATGGTATATCTATGCGAGTCAATCTCTACAGGTTCGAGTAATTTAGCTTAGGGACTAGAAATCCTGTTCGATTTTGATACCACAGCCTCTTTAGTACATGTTTGATTTCATCGATAGTCGGACTGCGTTGTATCATTGTGTACTTTGAAGTGTATTTAATTTTTATTTTGTTACAATTTTGATTTTAACACGTTATTTTTGATAATTACCTTTAAGACACTCTTTGAATTACACAGGTACTCAAAAAAAAAATCGTGACCCAAAGAGGGACCCCACTATTCCTACATTTTCGAGGTCGCTGAAACCGCATATGACCATACAAAATGATTCCAATTGTCCATTTTCCCATTACCACCCCCCTAGGGGGGGCGGGGGTTGCAATTTCAATTTCCATGCAAAATTGAGATGGATGTTTCTATGTTTTTGGGGTCGTCGGAACCGAAAATGAAAACAAAAATTAAATTTGACCCCTAGCACCCCCTTACTACCTCCTGGAGGGGGTTGGACTTTCTATTTTATTCCAAAATCCAGATGGAGGTGTATTTTTCTGTTTTACGCGCAGCTCACGATTCGGAGTGCTTGTTTGAAGTGTTGAAGTGAGTCCCCTTGCCTCTCACTATTCGGGGTGCTAATTCAAGCTTGCTCCTCGTTATAGTCCCCTAAAATCTCCGGAAAATGGTCTACATTGGACTGGAGGAAGTGCAGCTTCAAATTCATCAGGCAACCAAGATTTTTAAAGTTTGTTAGCAGTTTTTTTATTTATTTCTTGTAGTTCGGACTCTTTTCGAATTTCCGGCTCATCGAAAATTCCTTCTTTAAACTTAGCTTCTAATTTGTTCGGAAATTTCCTCTGAATGTAAATGAAAGTGGCTCCCTCTTTGTCTAATGCTTTCACAAATTGCTTCATTAACCCGAGCTTTATATGTTGTGGAGGAAGAAGAACTTTTTCAGGTGGTACTTCTCGCGATCTCGACTAGTAATCTGCTTGAATTTCAGACTCTTTCTACATAGCAGGAGACTTCATGGAATTCTTGGCGCTTGAATCGGACGATTGCCGATATAATCTAATCCTGCATTTGTTACAGATACTGTTCGGTACCCATGTATTGGCTTTATCACTTGCAACCTGCATAGAGGAAACGGATTTATATTTATCATCATATTTCGAAAACTTTCACCGAAGTTTTTCCGTATTAAACATACCATATACGTAGAAACACATAGAAATGTCCTTGTTGCAGATATGATTGGAACAATCTGGAATATCCAGTTGACATTCCGAAGAGAGACTCATCGCGTGCTTCCTTGGCGCATCATCTGAAGCTACTCGAAGTCTTAAGTTGCACCGATTCAGAACTACAGTTGCAGTCGTTTCCCTTCTGGGAGCATTGAACTGTAAAGTAGCCCTGTTGCCCACTACTTTAGGGCTGCGTTAGCTCGATGACGACGCCTGCGGGCCCGCTTGGTCACCCAGACCAGCCGCCGATACTGGAGTCTTCCGCCTCTGTATCGTAAATTTCTTCCCTACTTTTGCCAACAAACGTGTCAATATAATTCAACTTAACTTCGCATGAAAATTGAAATTTCAATCCCTTTCTGGGGTAGTAAGGGGGTGATAGGGGTGACGGAAAGGTCAAATTTACTTTTCGTTGTAATATTCGGTTCCAGCGCCAGAAAAAACATAAAAATGTACATTTATCTCAATAAGAAGAGGAGAAATTGTTAAGAGTTTGCAATTCAGTTTCGATCTGCGAGCATGTGAAAAATAAATCATCTTTCAGTACATCTCATCAGGCTATAGCGACTGAACTGCTAATTTATTACACTGATTTTTTCCTATATATAGGAATCAACCGTGCACTTGTAGTATTAGCGAATTTTTCGATTTGCACTTGTAGTATTAGCGAATTTCAATTTGGAATATACCAAAATAATTTAAAGTTTGAAATTTATCTCAATTTTGCATGAAAACAGAAATTTCAACCTCTTTCTGGGGGTAGTAAAGGGACGCTAGGAATGTTGGAAAGGTCGAATTTATTTTTTGTTATAATTTTCGGATTTAGCATGCCAAGAAACGTAGGAATACACATACATTCAAACTTTGCATGAAAATAGAAATTTCGACCTCCAGCGTGGTGGTAACGGGATGATATCGGTAAAATGGGAAATTGGATTAATTTCCCCAATAATGAGGTCTCCCCTCTGGGTCACTATTTTTTTTAATTTTTGTATAACTGTGTTACTTTCAAATATCGCTGAAACTTGAAGAAGTGGTCATTGAAGAAACCTGGGGATAGAGATGCCAGGAAATGCTTAACTTTTCACCTCTCCTGTACAAATTAACAACGGTAAGGTGAAAATAATATTTTTTCTTTAAACTTTGAAGTGTTACTGTTGGAAAGTTTTATTGTTGAAACGCGATAGAATGCAGGAATTATATTTCATCTTTCAAATACGGCAGTGGAGCATATCATTGTAAAGATATGGAACAATCTAACTATTACTTATTCCACTTTAATTATCATATGGATAATGATTGTTATGGCGCTCATTTGCAAATTTATTGTTGGCTCACTTCGAGATATCTTAGATGTTTAGGGTAAGAGCCTTAAAAAAACTATTGATTTGTGAGGCCTGGTAAATCAAAAGAGTACTTTAAAAGACAATATAAAAGTACTACAGACAGTTACCATTTGTACGTTGTTTGAAAGTGAAGTCTCTGAACTTAATTGCTAAAATGTTGGCAAAAGCTTAATATAATACACCAAATATTTAACTTCTCTGATTTGCCTCAAATGTTTGATATGCCATTATGAAATGTAAGCATTATTATTCCACGATTGCAAAGATTCCTTTCGAATAAAGCCTTGTAACATGACCTTGGAAATGACTTGTGGCAACTACCGAGATAGTTTAAATACGTCGCATGTAGAACTTTTAAATATCTGAATCCATGAAACTGGGTAATTTCAATGTACTTTGGCGAAATATGACAAGATTGACAAGTTCTATTGACTAGAACAAAGTTACAATAATCTCAATTAATACTAGAATATGTGATATTTAATGTAAAAAACTTTTATTCTGTATTTCGGTATGTACAAACTTTAGATTTGCTATGAAAAAAAAAATTTAAAAATTTTCAGTTTTAGGAATGAAAAAATTCAACGAATAACTTTAATACCGAAATAGTGAATATTTCCGGAATAGCGGACTTCTTGCCTGAGAGAATTTAGACAAGGAAACAACAAGGAAATGTGCAATAAAATTCTCTAAAATGATGATTCGGATATGGATTATCCGGCTACGACTGGAGGGTTCCTCGCGGACCCACGTTTATTAGATATAGCACAGGAACTACAAGAAGCTGTGAGTAATGGGGAAGACGTAGAGGTAGCAGATAATGTTGTGGCAGCCGATCGGATTATTAGACCAGTAGAAAGGTGAAAGGTATGTGGCGCAAAATAATAATAATCCTCAAGTGTGGTGGTCATTACCGAGTGAATCTGAAAAGCAGCGTACTACTGCAGCAGCACGAAAGCGAAACCAATACTGCCATCCTGTTGCCACGCAAACTTTCGATACAAAATCCGATGCATTCAAATAATTACTAACACTAAATATTAAATCGAACGTGGTGATTGAAACCAATCGCAAGGCGGTTCTATCAGACATGTGCCACTCCGAGTGCTAGAAAGTGGCATAACACAAATGAGGATGAAGTATACGCATACACTGCTATTCTCCTTTATGTCGGTTCTGAAAAAGCATCGATAGTACGAGCAATAGATTTATTCCATAAAACAAATATGCCGTTCTACCGTGCTACAATGCCTTTAGAACGATTTCAACAGCTGACTCGTTTCCTTAGATTCGATTACTCACGCACAAGACCATTACGGTTGAAAGATGATAATATGGCTGCATTCCGATACATACGGAATTTATTTTTAGACAATTTACAAGGATTATACAAACCATCCTTAGAACTCACTATAGATGAACAACTAGTTTCCACTCGAGACCCTGCTCCTTTCGTCAATTTATAACGAGTAAACCGGGAAAGTATGGATTAAATATTTTTTGGCTGGTCGACGCACGCACCAACTATCCATTCGCATTCGGACCTGGTTTTACGGTTATCAGAGAATTATTTGAATGGTTAGTACAACATAACTATGGACAATTTTTTCACCAGCATTGAACTTGCCGAGGAACTGGTAATAAAAAAATACAACTCTAGTGGGGACAATAAGATCAAATAAACCGCAGCTGCCACATATTTTCAAAAAACGAGACCCATCTAGCTCAATATTTTGCTTCTCAGGGCCAATTTGTCTCGTTAGCTACACCAGTAACACAAAACAGAATGTGTTGACATGAATGAAAACAAACAAACACCTAAAATAATTCTGGACTACAACAAAAATAAAGGCGGCGTTAACACATTCGATAAGATGGTGAAATCGTACACGTGCAAGAGAAAAATCAATCGTTAGTCGATGGTACTGTTTTTCAACGTAATTGATACAGCAGCTTTAGCAGCATACCGCTAATTCAATCTGACAAATCCATCATTGTTAGCAAAACGGTTTAATTCAAAACTAGATTTTTTCGTTGTTTATCTATAGGGGCATTGCCCTGTTGAAGTACAAATTGCGGACCAATTAATTTTTTGACAACTACCAGTGGTATCTTATTCAACAAATCCAGATGCCTTATTTATGTAACTGTTTCCCGTATCATTGTTATTGATACTACACCGTTGAAGCTTAAATATCCCCATACCAGTATATGTCCACCTCCAGAGTGGCATGTGGAAGCATTAACCTTATTTTTGTTTTCCCTTCAGAGGGGGGAATAATAAAATGTTCTCCTCCATGATCGATCCAACGAAAAAATAAATTCATCGGTCCATAATATGTTCCTCCAAAATTTAGTCGGTTTGTTAATACAGTCTGGTGCAGAATTTAATCAAGCCAATTATTTTTTTCTGAAGATTTCTGCATATATTTTGCGACTTTAGAAATCGTTCCCGACACTTGTAATCTGAAACACGGGAGATACAAACAAAAACCTTTTGTTTAACTAGAAAGAAATTTTTTTTTTGGAAGGTATTATTTCATCAAGATACAAGCGTTCAAATCTGGGTATTTTTTCGAAACAAAATTTCTGTTCCGTTTTTTAATTGGCGCAGTATATTTTAAATGACTTGGCTTGCCTTCTAGTTGTTAAACAAAATCACTTTTTTTAGCTGAAATATTTTTGGCTAATTTTTCCGGAACCATTGTGGACGTGCAAAGAAAACAGTGGCGATTTTATGTAATACGCTAGGCCCAACCATGATTTATCCCTAAATATCGTTACAGAAATATTAAATATAAAAATGTATTTGTTTGCTTTTCATTATCATTTCATAAGAGAATTAGGGAATGCTTATTTAGGGAAAATCAACAAAAACACAAAAAATTAAGTTAAACGACATTCACTTGGGTTGGTGACAAATTCCTGTAAGACAAAATCCCGCGAGATATAACCACGAGGGACAAAATCCCGCAAATCAAAATCCCGTAAGTACAAAATCCCGAGTGTACAAAATCCCGAGGATAAATAATCCCGAGGGTAAAAAATCCCAAGGGTACAAAATCCCGAGGGGACAAAATCCCGTAATGTAACTGGGAAGGGTAAGTTTGCTCGCTTTTCAAAATCCTGACTGCAAAATTCTGGATTCAAAATATCGGTTTCAAAAATCGCGGTTTGCAAACTCTCGGTTTTCAAAATCTTGATTTTGAAAGACATATTTTTTTTAATTCGGGCCGTCCCTTCTGGTTTTGGAAAATTTTAATTTAAAGTAAAATAAAAACCGAGATTTCTGAAAACCAAATCCGGACGGTAAATTTTAGCGGTAATAAATAATTCTATGAAACATTTAGAATAAATTCAAAAAATGGTCAAAGTTACCCAAGTTATTTTGTATGAAATTGCAAATAAGTGAAAGTTTATCGACACATTTGTATGCGACAAATTCATGACGGTCAGAAATTTGCCGTTAAACCTTCATGTAATTGCGATTTGATACAAAATAACTTGGGTAACTTTGACCATTTTTTGAATTTATTCTAAATGTTTCATAGAATTATTTATTACCGCTAAAATTTACCGTCCGGATTTCATGATAGCGCCCCAGGATTTTTATTTTTGCAGAACCGGGACTGTGAAAAGCAGAATTATGAAAATGAGATTTTAAAAAGCGGGATTTTTTTGGGCGGGACTCCGTTATAACCGGGTTGGTATTATTATCCAGAATAAAATAATCCCAAAAAACAAACAAAAACAAGAAAGTTACAAATTTTTGAAATTATATTTTAATACGCTTTATACCTTAGCTTAGGGGATGGGGGCTACCGCCCTAAAAATCTCCGCTTTGACAATTTTGTGAAATTTAACATTCATAGAGATTGGAGAACTTTTAAAATTATGTTTTTTTATGATTATTGACATACTAAAATAGAGAACTCCCCAAAGCCGCCTAGCATTGGATGACATGAAATTATGTAGCTTCCTTGGGCAAATGTAGTTATGCTTGAAAAAAAAATCTATCAATAACCGGAAAAGCAATCCAGACAATAGTATATTGTGTAACGTGTAGGAAAAACGATATATTCCCGGACGAGTATGGAAGTTGCTGGGACGAGGCGTCAGCCGAGTTCCAGCAACCATAAGAGTCCGGGAATTATAGTTTTTCCACGAGTTGCACATACGATTTTTTCTCTAATCGGCAGTATATCAGATTATCCATTTTATTCATTATATTCTTTAAAATACGCAAAATTTTCCAATTTATATTTTCAATAGATTTCACTATCAAAGTTACCTTAGAATTATAACAATCGCGTGCGATTATACATTATATCATGTATTTCTTAAAAACAGATGATAATCAGTACTAGAAAGTTTTCTCTGCCTAGGCAAGGAATACTTTCCAGTACTGTTTTTAGTAAGTTGCCTAGCAACGATGTAGTGTCGGGGAATACTTCATTTTGCTGACAGATAACAAACCAGAAAACTGACGTATTTTATCCGATTTGAGAAAAAATATTTTGTTTAAAATAAATGAAAAAAAATTCAATTTTATGGGCATTTTTAGACTTTTAACAGCACTAAACATTTGTGATACATCTATCAGTAGAAGAGATAAGAACGATACAATTCCTTTGATCTATGTCTGCAAGGTTGACGAAGCATTTTTGAAGCATTAAATCCGCAATTCGATCCAATACATTCGTCGATGCCATACTAACCCAATAAATTAAGCCAACCACAAAATAACTTCAAGCATTTGTGGTAGGACTTTCAGTCGAAGCGATATGAGCCATACGACTCCTTTCATCTGTGTCTAAAAGATGGGCTATTAAGAACTTTACGGAAAGGTTCAAATTCAATAGAAATTTTATAAATTTTAATTTTAATTTGATCCGCACTGTGATAATGTGTTTCTGGATTTTTTTTCTGGATTTATTTGTCGGGATTTTCAGTTTCTGTATAATTTTTTTTTCTACGTCATATCGATTTTGCTCAGTTGAGTAACTGATTGATCAAATCAACAACATGAATATCACAGAGATTTTCGCAAGATGCCACTGGTGGAGGGTAATAGTATTAAGTGTCGTAAATGGTTTATACCGAATTTCTCAACGGTTGGGAGGAATACCAAACTTTAATTTTTTTGTTACGTCATATCGCTTTTGCTCGGTTGAGTAATTTATTCAAATCAATAACATAAATATCACAGGGATTGTCGAAAGATGCCACTGGAGGAGGGTAATAGCTTTAAGTATCGTGAATCTAATTGGTTATACTGCAGTTCTCAACGGTGGGGAGGAATACCAAGTTTTAATTTTTTTTGTTATGTCATATCGCTTTTGCTCGGTTGAGTAATTTATTGTTCAAATCAATTATATGGATTTCACAGGGACTGTCGCAAGACAACTCAACTGAGTAAAAGCGTTATGACGTAACAAAATAAAATTTGATATTCAACTCCACCATCGAGCAATGCGGTATAAACCGTTAGATTCACGACATTTAAGGCAATAGCCGAACAATAGTTCCCCATTAGTGGCATCTTGTGACAATCCCTGTGAAATTTATGTTATTGGTTTGAACAATAAATAACTCAAACATGCAGAATCGATATGACGTAACAAAAAAGATTTAAATTTGCGATTTCTCCTCACCGTTGAGAAATGGCATATACACCATATGATTAACTTCACTTAAACCTATTATTGCCAATCGTTCTCGAAAATATATTATTCTTGTCAATAAATTCTAAATCCTATTTTATGATATTTGTTTGTTATATACTTCACACTTTCATGTTTTTCATTCTGTGAATTTTATTAACATTGTACTATACACGTTTGTATTTTGTTATGTGTTATAAACTTTAAACCTATAAATATTTCAATAATTTCTTACGTACAGTAACACATATAAAGGGTTTCCCATTTCAAACTACGCCCCGAATATCTCGTCAGAGGGGACCCTAATCTAAAAATAACCTTATCAAAGTTCTTGTTGAGTTCGGAAGGGACTACGTATTTCAAGGTGATTTGAAGGTCAAATTGAATTTTTAAATCGAAATCCCTATTTTTGAACCCTCATTCAGAAAGAGCGCAAAATTTTACATTCAAAGTTTTTAGGGCTCTTCTTTTGAATGGCTTTCAGATGTTATGTCAAGGACAAACTACTAAAAAATTATGAAATAACCACCAAATTAATAATGAATTTTAATGGGGAAATCACTCAATTAAAAGTTGTTGGCACCACGACCTAGGATACCAAGTCAGTAATCTTGACCCTTAAAATTCATTATTTGTTGATAATTTCATACTACTTAGTAATTTGTCTGTGACAAATCAGAAATTTCTGTTTCAAAAATTCGATTTCATCTTCAAATATCCTTGAAGGTCAAAGTCACGAATCACTCAGTACACGAATCAAAAAATACTGTGTTATTCTTTGATTGATTTGTTATTAATTTAAGTATTTGAATGGATTTAATCGGAAAAAAATTGCTGATTAGGTAATTTTTATAAATTTGCTAATTTATAATTTGTTTTTTACAGTCGGAGGTGCATTGCTAGACATACGATTATTGTTTAGAATATTGTTATTCGATAAGTTTTAATTCTTGAACCTATCCGTCTTCATTACTGTATATAAAAGACAAGTTGCTGAACGAGCTTGAATTTGGTGAAAAATCGCAGCCTTTAATGCTTCATTAAATAAATTACATAATTGCTGTATGTGCATTTTTGAATTTCCACATCGCTTCATAATTTAATTTAGTCCTATTTCTCTTTCTATTTTAGATTCTTTACAATTTTGTTTTTACAGTAATTTAAATTTTTACACATTGGCACAACGTTGAATGTGATCTCTTAAATCTATCAAATATTGCAAGGCATGCGGTAAATGCAATTTAAACAATGAAATAACGAAATGGATTCTAAAAACAATTTCAAATTCATAAACAGAGTCAGGTGTTTTCATTGGAAATACAAGTTAAAATTGCTTGTGTACGACGACCTTTAATTTGAAAATCCCTTTCGAGAATTTGGAAAACAAATATTTTTCGGCAAAGAGATCTTATGCAAACATTTATCAAACAAAAGCTCATTAAATATTATGTTTTGTAAAATTTTAATTTTCCACTTCATGCACAAAAATATATTTCATACGTTTTGAACTAATTTTACACTTTCCAATTTGCGAAAAGTTAAATCTACAAATTCACTAATAATTTTAAAACTATAATTTATAAAAAAATGTTCTATTCTGACAAATTATTAATCAGTGCTTCAGAGCCCTAAAATTATGCAACCAAAACATGTTCACGGTATATACTTATCAATAAATTAACCATTTTTTGTTTTAATAAATAGTCTACGCAACATAAAAACAAATAAAATTTCCCACATTAATTACGTTCAACATACCTATATAGTTAATACACAAGTACAAACAATTTCATAATACAAAAATAAATTAAAAAAACTAATGTATGTTTATGTACATAATATTGAATTATAAAATATCCAGAAATTGCAAATATTGTACAAAACAATAATTAAGTTATATTTCAAATCAATATCATATTGAAACATAATACAAAAACTATTTGCATGTGTACCAATAAATTTATTGCCGTAATTTAATTAAAATGGATATACATACAAACAACATACTTATAATCAAATTATGTATCTAAATATCCAACTGTGCTTAGATTTATTAGAGAATTTGCTAATTAGAGTTAATAAAAGATTGTTTTGTCTGTTTGTTTGTTTTTGATACACTCAACATTGTCAATTAAAAGATTTACAATTTGGAAATATTTTGTGTGTGGTATACCGAATAGATACACCATAAAATACTACTTACATTGGGTCGAAATTTATCTTAATCAAATCGAAATACGTTTTTTTTGTTGTTCGCATATATAAACGATATATACACTTATAAGATCCATAATCGATAAGAATTTCTACTTTTGTATTTTAATTTAAAAAAAAAAAATATTTATCTCTAAATACAATCAGATTAATCTAATTTCCGTTTCTTGTAAAAATAATTTTGTATGGTGTCGTTTTGTATATATACATACAGTGTATAGGTAAGACGGCATGGCGGTTGATGGTGGTGGCCAGGAAATTTGTGATTTGTTTTGTTAATTCGGTTTCTTTTTTTGTTGTGCGGTGTTTTATAGACGTTAAAATTAACAACACTACTATAATATACTATATAACGTATGTATACACAAAAAGTCAAAGGATACCAAAGCACAGTGTGGCACAGTTTAATTTCACAACCCGGAACTTCTTTTGTTTCACAAATATTCATTTTTACCTACATATAAAGGGTTAATTATTTGAAATTGAAAGCGCGCAACAGGATATTATTTAATTGCACAGTGGCAAAACAATCAAAACACAAGTAATTTAATCAGAAAATTCAACAGAATCTGATTTCTTCAAAAAAAAAAACATCTGCTGCATACAAATAAAATACCAAATATCGAATTACAAAATTTTTTTGTTATATTCCAACCAATAATAAGGAGAAGAACAATACGAATTTTATATAACAGAATTCACGGACTGTGTCAAGTACTAATTTCATTTGGTGGCAGTATTGCCTTTCTTATCCGATACAATTTTATTTTTTAACGAACCTTTCTTTCTCAGACTGTTTTTTTTTTGCGTTCGGTTTGAAAGGTTGTGTGTTAATAATTTTTTCCCAACTTCCTTTCTTAATATAAATTTTATTAAGTATATAAAAAAAATTATACAATTTTTGTAAAAAAAAAAAGGCAGTCAGCTAGTGATTTCTTTCCAATTCAGTAAACACCCGACTTAATATACAACAACATCAAGTAAATGTATATTATTATAAATGAAACGGTTTGTTTCATTTTCAACGTACATCCAGACGAGTAGAAATTGATTTGAAATATGTATGTGTGTCTTGATAATACTATAATATAGAAATGATTTTACTTTTTATTAATAATAAGAAAGAATTATTTAACTTTTTTTTTTTTGTTTGTAGAAGCATTGAAGAATAATGGGTTAGAATAAAACTGAATACGTAAATATTATGTGTAGATCATATAGATTGTTTGTGTTGATATTTAATTACCAATTCAAAGACGATTTTGATTTCCCGGTGGAATTGAATTATATTATTTATTTATTTTTTTTATCAGTGGCGGGTAATATCATAAAAAGCATTGCGGCCTATTCAAATATATTTGTCTGATAGAAGATAAGTCTAAGGGTGTTTTGCCCCATAAAGCTTAAAAGTGTCATTTTTACATAAATTATCATGATAGTAAAGATACTGATAAAAAATAATAAAAATAAATTAAACTGGTAAATTAGGTATTTTCTAACGGCTTTTGAATTTATTGTACCACTAGGCAACAGCACAAGGCAATGGGATCTTACTATCATTTTCCTGTTGACCAATCGATTATGTTTGCCATTAGATGTCACTACTCAATCATAAAAATATTCCGACGTTTTTCAAAAGGGGACAGCCAAATTATAATGTAGGTATTAATAATAATCACTATTGTACAGTGTTGTGCGTCTACACGTAATTTAAGATTGTCTACATGTAAAGTGTCGACAATAGCGTAGACAATAGTTGTTGACGTAGACAATGTAGACAATGTGTAGACAATGTAGACAATTTGTAGACAATGTAGAAAATTCGTAGACAATCAAATTTTTCTTGTTGTTTTCTCCTATGTATAGATTTAATAATTTATGCGAACTACGCTTATATACATTTGAAGTTCCTAAATCAACCATTTAGCCAGAATTGATAACCTAGAGCAAGGAGATCAAACATAAAACATTCTAGGTTTGCAAAAGAAATACTATATGCTATAATTTCTCAGGGATTGTTTGTACAATTGAACTGGGTACAATTTCATAACCTCATAAATTCAGAACAGAACTTTAAAAAAATACAATAAAGCTAATTCAGTAGTTGCAAAATAATTTGACAAATTGAGTGTAAAAGAAGAGATGGAGTTAAATGAGAAATTAGACAAATTAGTATTCGGATGAAACGTGCCCTTAAGATTGGTGGAATCGAAACATATTAAGTCATTAATTAAATAGTTAAGACCAGCTTATGCTACTAAATTTCCAGGAAGAAAAGCACTATCAACGACTTTATTAGACAATGCGTATCTAAAATGATTTCAAATGCATCTAAAATGCTAAACCAGTATTTCTGATGAGTCAGTGCTATTAATAGATGGTTGAAAAAACAGTTCTAGCAACACATCAATGCTACATCATGCCATTGACGAGCAAGCCTTCTTACATGCTTGGTACCTAATAGGTGAAAGCGAAACAGGAGCAAGATTAACCGAAATTTCGCAGGAATCGGTAGACATTGCTAAGCAGCTATACAACGCTAAAGTATATACGGTTGTTTCCGATAATGCAAGTAGGTACTATATGGTCAAAATGGGAAAACTTACAAACCACGTTTTATTGCATAGTACTTGCAATAGCCTACAGCCATACCGCCAACTTGTTGGCAAAGAACGTATTGGATATAGCAATAACAGAGATGGTGACTACATACTTTATTCAAAGAATACAAGCACCCCGATTTAAAATAACAAATAGTCATAACGGTGGAGTAAAATTAAACTACCTTGTGAAACGCGATGGTGCTCATACAGAGATTCTTACCGCTCTCTAATCAAGAACTTGGAGCAGATGTAGTTCGTAGCAGCTGAGTCTAAGATTAAAAAAAGTTAAACAAGACGTTGTTAACTTTTTGACGATCAGTTCATTGAACGGAAGAAGGAAAGTTTACAGATGTTCGAACCAATATGCCATATCATTAAAATGTGCCAATCGTCTTCATTTTCAATTGCCGGTATGGATAATTTGTGGCTAGATCTTAAATTACCAATTAAATTTAAATTGAATTTGAACATTCGGAAGGAAATGGCTTTGAACGAATATGCCTTGGCAGCATTTTATTTGCATCCTCATATGGATATTGGCAAACATACAAAGGATCATTTAGAAAAATATACAATATTTCTTTAAAAAATTAAGCGGAGCGGGATCGAAGAATGGGATGAATTTAGACATCAAAGCACATATTTCAAAATGCTCTATGAGAAAGACATAAAAACCCAATAGTTTTTTAGAACATGGCGGAAATAAAGTATCCCATTTTATCGAAAATGGCAAAGTAATTCCTTAAAATTCCGGCTTCATCAGCACAAATTGAACAAATAATTTTTTCTGGCTGGTCACACGTGCATTTGCCAATAAGGAATCGTCTAACTTTCGAGCGATCGAAAAAATTGTTAGACGTATATTATTCCCTCAGAATTAATGATGAATTGTGTACAGATGTCGAGGAAGAATTAGAAGCAAAGTTTTCAGAAAACTTGCCAAACAAAAGAAACAAACCAAAAATGTTAAATTTAATGTTAAATTCACTATAAAGAAATCTTTGGGACACTAATCATTTTTGAAATTAAATTAGACCATATTTACTATGTTTTAATTGATAAATACAACTTAAACTTTAATATTTTTAAAACCCTTTTAGTCAAACAAGACGCACTTAATATCAAATTTTTGTAATTTTTAAGCGCAGTATTCTGGCATTTAAAATGATAAAACTGTGCCATATGGATCAAATATACAAATATCACACTTTAAACAATGCACGTGCATATTGAATTAAGTCCACTTAAATATGAAGTTATCAAAAAATGTTGTTACTGTGTATTGTCGCCGCATTGTCTACATTGTCGACGTCATTTTTTGAATTGTCTACATACATTGTCTACACGTGTAGACAATCGTGTAATTACGCCATGTAGGTTACGCGGCACAACACTGCTATTGTAACACGAAAATAGTTTTATTTGTGTTTACAAAATGCGCACATCAAAATGTTCTACAATTTTTGACAGCCAATATTTAGTGACATCTAGTGGCATTATGTGAAATTCGCTTATGCTTTCGGAGTTTTCTGAACGATGGTAGTACTTGCGGGTTAAGAAAACTTGACATTTAAACATGATCTATAGCGAAAAGGACTTAATTCCACTAAATTTCAACATATTAAATTTTAATTTAGTAATTTGGAAATTTCATAATTGTTGGATGGTTTTTTGTTTCTGAGGATCGCGACTATTTTATCGGATAACTTCACCAAATTCTAATTTACATGGCTCACCTGATCGAAATGCGACAAACTTGTAAGAAATACTTGTTGGCATTCGCTACTTTTTTCCTTTACATATTACGTATTTAGTAAAAGTTCAAACCCCGTTTTCAAGCTCTTTTTCAATCTTCAGCTTTACCAATTAATCACCCAATAATTTTGATCTTTCCACAAATTATTATATATTTATAATACTGTAGAATGGTAAGGGCAATTCAATGATTTTCGGGCCACAAAATTTTGTATAAAAAATAACATCATCCAAAGGTGCTATAAGTCGAAATATAGAGTCTAAATTATATGAATTATTATTTCTATTCATCTGAGCAAAAACTCAAAACTGTGGTAAACATTAATCATAAACCATCAACTAAAACCGCAACAGCACACTAAGTGGCGGATCTGCCAGCAGATTATTAGAGACCGATGCGAGTATTTTGGAAATACATCCTCACCTATTCTGCTGGCAACGCACCACTAATTCCATCTCTTACTAACCGCCCATATTAAAGCGGACAAAACATGCTTTGGTAAATGTAAAGTTGTTTATTTATTTTAGTTGCACCAATATGATGTTCGGCTAAGGTCTTAATTTTCTGTCTGTGCAGTTATGGTAAATTCCCAAGTGAACAATTTCTTTAGGTCAATAATTACATTGAGGGCATGGTCCGGAAGTTTCTACTGTTAATTTGTTTCGTCCCTTATCTACTCCAAGTGTCCAGCAGCGTACTCAAGCCTTGATGCATCGCTCACCACCAACCACAATCAATTCCTTCCACTGAAGCTAGCAGGAGGTAAATCGCCGCGATGAGACCGATCTCAAGACGCAAGTTGGGCTAAGATAAACTCTTCCCCATTTCTTATAAAATTTTGAATTTTACGTTACGAAGTTTTGAGGAAACTGGTTTAATTTCAGTGGTTTGCATCGGATTTTGATCTGCGAACCTAACACTCCGAATTGGTCTTGGTTCATATTTAATTATTTTGTAATTTTCGAAATAACCGGTAAATAATATTTTTTGTTGTATTCCTTAAACTTTTAATTTTTAAATTTTGCGGAACATAAGACATGAAAAGCTACTTGAAAATGGGAGTAAGATTTTAGAAACACCTTTGAAATGTTTTTCAAAGATGTTTTCAATGATGAGATGGTTCAATGAGGTAAAGTTTATCTCAATTTAGTTTGGAAATCAAATAAACAGGAAATTGGTCAAGGTGTTTAAAAATATATGCTAGACGATGTGAAAATTTCTAGAATGAGATGTGTGAAATTCTTAAAATTATCTATAAGTACACCACAAGTAATTCGGATTGAAATTGTGGGCTTCCTTTAAATTTTTATGTTCGGGCAAATTGGTATAATCAAAGGTGCAGAAACAAATTAAAAATTTCTTCAAATTCAGTCTTTAAAATGTCACATCTGGGAATTGGTTTAATTAGAGTGCCTTACCTATCGTTTTCCCTAGAAAACGTATCAGAGAAAGTCAGTTTCAGTGGGGAGCCCGAGGAAATTCGTTTAAATGAAAAGCCCATATAAAATTTAAAAATTTGTGTAATTTCAACCTTCAAGTGTCAGGTCTTGAAAATGGTTCAATTAGAGTGTAATTCCAGTAGTTATTTCTAGAAAAACTATCAGGTCTTGATATGGGAAGCCCGGAAAAATGTTAATAAAAATCCTTTGTTAAAAGAAATTTTGCCCGCTCTACACAAGAAACTTGACCTGATACTTTTTCTATTGCTAACTATTGGTAATTCAATCTATTAGGACCGGTTTCCCGGCTGTTCATGTCACTGAATTTTTCGTCCGCTGATATGGCAAAGACGCAACCTGCATTGCCGACATTTTTCTACTTTCGGCTGATTTTAACGAGGTTATCTTGGCATCGAAATTATTCTAGAATTCTGATTTTACTCGAGATTTTCGTAAATATGCGAAGTGAGGTTTTTGATATTATTGATGTTTAATCAAGTTTCTTTACTAACCCCTTAAATAATAAATTCTATGCAAACCTCTTAAATAATAAATTCAATTAACCATAGGTTTGCCAAATATGGACTTGTATTTGTGCGTGTGAATATATCTAGGATGAGCGGCACAATATTTTTACTAAATTTGCAAAATTTTGTAAAATGAAGTCAAATCACAATTTTTGGTGGGCTACATAGGGTAGCACTGGGCCTGGTTAGAACGGAAGACATTTTTTTTAATCATCCAAAACAACGAAATTTTTAAATGAGTAGCAAAGCTCGTTACAATTGGATAAGGGAACCATATGGACTGGCATTTGGCCAAGCCATCCAAAAAAAATGAGCTACTTTTCATTAAACCAATACTCCAATTGAAAAAATAACTTAAAAGAAAAATTATAACAATGTATTATTTTTTTAGCATACTTCATTTTCGAAATTTAACAACCGTAAAATATTTGTGTGGCCTATAGAGTTTGTATGGTAAATTAACAGTTGAGAGCTTTATGTGCTTTCAAGTTTGGAAAGCTGAAAACGAAGCTTAACTTCGAATAAATTATCATCCGTAACAATTTAAATAATTCGGTTTCATATTCAACAAGCATTTCTTTCAGTTACATATTTACAATAAATTCTTATAAAATCAATGTACTGAATTGTTGTTGTCAAAATAGTCACTGAAAACTTGTTGTTGTCAAATTTATTAAAATTTAAATTACTCGCGATATTCAATCATAACCTCAATGTTTGTTAAATATTTGGTAAGCTTATAGAGTGTTAATGATAGTTAAAAAGGTAAGAGCTTTATGTGCTTTTAAGTTTTGAAAAGCCTGAAACAAACTACGATTTAATAATTGTCAGTAACATTAGGTCATTCGGTTTCATATTCAAGCATTACTCTAATTAAATATTTAAATATTATACAACAAACTCGAATACAATCAATGTACTGAGTTGTTGTTGTCAAAATACGGAATAAAAAATTGTTGTTGTCAAATCAGTTATTATTTTAAATTACTCGAGATATTCAATCATAACCTTTATTTTTGTGAAATATTTGAACAGCTTAGATTGACCTTTATGTGATTTCTAGTTTTAAAATACCAACACCAAACTACGCTTAAATTGTCGCCAGTAACAATTTAGGTAATTCGGTTTCCAATTCAAACATTTCTTCTAGTTACACATTTTGTAACAAATTTGATTTTAATCAATATACTGAATTATTTTCAAACCTAATAAAAGTTGAATTACTCGCGATTTTCAATCACAACATCTATTTTTGTGAAACATTTGATTACCCTTGAAATATGATAATTAAATAGGTTAGAGTCTCAAGTTGAGCCTAAATCGAAGCCTAACTGCAATTAAATTGTGTTAAGTGATAATTTTATTTATACTAAAGCATTTCGTTTAGTAACACATTTTACAACAAAATCGAATAAAATCAATGAGTTGCTGTTGTCAAAATACTGAATGAAAAATTGTTGTTATCAAATCCAATAAATTTTACTCGAGATAATCAATAATAACATCTGACTTTGTGAAATATTTGATAGGCACGGAGAGTATCATTAATAATTAAATAAGTTATGTGCTTTTAAGATTTAAAATACTAAAACAAACTACTATTAAATTGTTATCAGTAACAATTTAGGTACTTCTGTTTTATATTCAAACACTTCTTTTAGTTACACATTTTACATCAAATTGGTTTAACATGTTGAGTTACTTCATGTTATTTATTTTGAAAAGGTAAAAATTATGTATATAGGTTTTTAACTTCAAATTCAACCTTTTAAAAACCAAATTCACCGTTTACAAAACCAAATTCATCTTTTTTCAGATTTAATTCAACTTTTTCGTAATCAAATTCATCCTTTTCCAATGCAAATTCAGCCTTTGCCCGATCAGTTTCATCCATTTACAACTGAAATTCAACCTTTTATGGATCAAATTCATCTGTTTTGTAAATCGCCTCTAAAATGTGGTTTTTCAAGATAAGCTCAGAATTCTCTGTTATAGACTGAAATCGTAATAATTGATGGTGTCTTTTTCCACAAAATTGTCGCTAACTCTACAGTTACATAACTCAAATATATATAGTTTCTGAATTTCTTCGTGAGTTAATAAATAAACTGGCAGACGAGAACATTTCAGAAGCTTGGTTGGTTTTAGACAACGACAGGATTCACAAAACGGAAGAAGTACGCGATATTATACGTCTTTCAAGCCATAGACTAGTTTTCCTTCCCCCCTACTCGCCCTTAGGTTTTTCTGCCTAATGGAAGCAGCTTAATTATTTTTTTTTTGTTTGTTCTTTTGTTCCATTTACTCTGTTTCCATCTGTGCTTTTCTTTTAATACTAAATTATTGTTAAAGTACAATAAATAAATAAATAAACAATGCCCAACCCGATTGAGCAAGTTTTCTCCAAAACTAAATTCAGTGCCCGAAATTTGCTGGCAGATCCAGGAAATCATTTAAACTTAGTAGATGTTATTAGACAATCATTGAGATGTGTTACTGCTGCAGATTGTAATAACTATTACTTAGACATGTCGATGAAACTACCACTGGCCGCGGCAGGACAACCATTATAATTAAGTGTCTATCAAATTTTTGGAATGATATCAAAGGGCCGAATGTCGAAGGGCCGAAATGGGTCGAAGGGCCGAATGGGTCGAAGGGCCGAATTTTTAATATTCACTAATTTATATCACTAAATCACAATGAAATTATTTTAATTGTCTAAATAGAATTTTCCATCACTCTAACGAATATAAAATGGTCTGAAAAAAAATAATAATCGGCCCTATATTTCTAAAAACCAAAAAACAATAAACAAAAAAATTCGGCCCTTCGACCCATTCGACCCTTTGAAATTCGGCCCTTCGTACCCATTCCAAATTTTTAATATGAATTTAAATTGATTAATTTATTTTTATACATATTTGTGAAATACATAATTGTACCTTTTTTATTATTATATTTGACGGGAAAATATGAAATAAAACTTAATTGAAACATTAATGAAAATTGTTGAATTTGATTTATAAAAGGTTGAATTTGAGTTGTAAATGGTTGAAATTGATTAGGCAAAAGATGAATTTGCTTTGGAAAAGGATGAATTTGATTACGGAAAAGTTGAATTAAATCTGAAAAAAGATGAATTTGGTTTTGTAATCGGTGAATTTGGTTTTTAAAAGGTTGAATTTGAAGTTAAAATCCTATATTTACATAAAATTACATAAATTAACTTTCGCACACTCTGTTCCGAGCAAACGCTCATTCAGACTAAAGTGTACAAAAGGTGGCTAACAAATATTAATATAAAAAAACGGACTCGAAAATTACGCTGTTTTGAAAATGGAGATGGATTTCTTCCAGACATTTTTGATTGATTCAATAGATTTTGTTATTTTTATTTCGTTCAACGGCCAACAGTTTCCAACTTTGAATTTGATGTAATTGAGACCAGTTCTAGTTCAGTGCTTCAGGATTTTTCCGATGAAACCGCAGTGGCAATCAACGAAGAAGATATCGAACCTCCCGATTTCGATTACCCGGATTTTGAGCACCATGATTTTACCGCTGAAATAAGGACAATTAGGAAGGAACTTAGTTGTTTCTTTACCGATTTTGTCGTACTTGTCCAATTTCATCATAATCGGTTTAGAAATAACCGAGTTTCTTCATAATTGGCCATATTCCAGAACTTCACCTAATCAGTAAAGAAACGGCTACGTTCCTTCCTGATTGGTTGTATTCCAGATTTTCATATAAAACTCATCTTAGAGTCCAATTTCCATCATGCATCCTGAAGTTCATCATAATCGTTTAAAAATCACCAAGTTCCTCCATAATTGGCCATTTTCCAGAACTTAACGTGAAAATCTTATCGGAATCCCATTTCCGTCGAGCATACTGAATTTCATCATAAAATGGAAATAGTCAAGTTCCCTGCTAATTGGCCATATTCCAGAACTTCAACTAAAACTCTCTCTCAAGAACTGTCATGTTCCTTCCTAATAAGCCATTTTCGAGAACTTTACCTATGCAAAATTATTTTAGAATCCCATTTCCATCTTGCATCCTGAATTTCATCATAATTGGTTAAGTAATAACCAAGTCTATTCCTAATCGGCCTGAATTTGACTTGAAAATGCTATTGATGGATAAATTTGTATACGGGATATTTAAACTTGCTACATTCAGGTGTAGGGGCAATCGGAAATCAGAGTTGGATAATCCCTTATTAGTAATATATTATTCCTATGCCGTTATGTAGTTAAACCAGTATATATGAATAAAAAAATCGAAAACCGGGAAATCCCGGTCCTACTTTTGATACAGAAATCGAGATCCCAGAATTCCACTTGAGAATTCCTTAATTTCCTATGCGAATTTTATTTAAACACATAAACTGAAAACCGGGAAGTCCCGGGATTTCCCAGTCATACTTTTGGGACCGTTATCCCGTTTGAGAACCCCCCTCGTATATACATACATAGGTGAGAAACGAGGAAAAATACGATATTATGAAGAATACCTATACTCATCTTTCAAACTGAATTGAACTTGATGCAAAAATATTTATGATTTATATTGTTGATGCATATTGTAACTATTTGTGGAATCCCGAAAATTTTTAAAACAATTTGACTAAATAGAAATTTAGTCATTTATATTTTGTAGATTTAATTCGTTTTGGAAATGAATTAAGTTCTCAAGGAATAAATTCGTATTAATCTGCGAAGTTAACTCACTACGGAAACGCGAAAACGCGATAAACGCTTAAATTTTTTTTTTTTTGGTTACATCAAGAGATGGTGTTTATATTACAAATACTGTTTATTTGATTCGCTGGTTTAAGAATTATACCGATATTACGAAAAAGTGTCTGCCATTTTTTGCGAAATTCGCCCGGACTGTAGTGTTAACTAATTTTACAAATTATACCCTCACGAAAGCGGTGAATTTAATACTTAATTAAAAATGAATAAATTTCTAATAACTATTTTAATAAATTTGATGTCGCGGAATTAATTCATAATTGAAAATGATTTACTGCGGATCGCAAATGTTAATTAATTTTTTTTGGCGGAGTTAATTCACGTGAAATAAATTCAGGGAACCGAGAAAATGCCACTGGTAATACAAAAAATACAATGTCAAATACAGAATATTGTCCCGATATACGTGGTTATTTCCATTTAAATCTGACTTTTTTTTGTCCCCAAACATTTTTTCATCCGATTTTTGTCTAAATACATTTTACAGATAATTTTTATAGAGTATAACTTTACTTAGCCCATAAACTCTTGATCACAATACAGAAATTAATGAAAATGTATTTTTGTACAGTAAATTATTTTGTACTTTTATTTACAAAAACAAGTTTTTTTGTCATGAACGTTACTTGACTTATTTTAAATAAATTGTGAAATTCAAACACATAAATTTAATTTACCTGCGTTTATTTACATTGGTGATATGTCTACTTGCTTTACTTAAAATTAAGGAAGTTATCGTTAAAAAACCAATCGCATTTTTCAGTGAAATTTTCGGATTGCTCTCAAACATGCATTTTTTTTAGATGAAAAATCAACGTTTTCAATCGCGAATAACTTGAAAAATATTGATTTATCGAAAAAACTTCATACGATATTTTTTGCTTAGAATTCATTCCTCTATCGATTTCTGTGGTTATTTTGATTGTATTAATTTCCACCCCCAGGGTAAAAGCACACATCGGCACTATATCACTTTTGTTCCTTGGGCTATTCTCTACTTACGGCCAAAATTTCACGAAAATCGGTATTGTCCGTAAGAATTCAGAGATAATGACCTATTTTTACCGTCAATGACTGGACTAATTCATTCTGTTAACAAAACGAAAGAAACACAAAAATCGAATGTAAATTAAAATGTTTAACATAAAAATATATTAAAACCGGTTTTTTTTACAACACAATAATGGCTATGAACATGGTATAATAAATATATGTACATATGGTATGTTCCAACCAATACACATATGTGTATGTGTCCAACCATGGCCATTTTTCCTTTTAGTGACGTCACTTTGAGTAATATATTTCGTTGGCTGGGATTTGTGTTTTTTCTATCGTGTACAATCGTTGAAACTTATTTCCATTTCCAGAACCTAAAAATATTCTTATAAACCTAAACCAATTCGCAAAAAAATATCCAAATTGACACTGAGTGACTTGTAATATTATTGTATCATGGGCTATGAACACAATTTTAGATTTTCATTCATACATTATGAATGTATTCGTTTTATTTTAGTATCCATTGATAAAAATATTAGGTACGGTTTTTTTTTTTTCGAAAAAAAAATGAAATATTGTTTTTGCGTTGGTTGAACCCAGACAGAAAATTTCGACGTAACTATTCAATCAAATATTACAAATAATAGATGACATTTAGGCGATTTTGCCTATAAGTTAGGCGAATTTAAAAATAATAATTTGTTGAAAAATTAAAAACGATATCGGTGTCGCCATCTAACACTTCACCGGTGAAGTTTCGGTGGTATAGTACTATAAGTCTTTATACTATGCTATAATCTAAACCAACCTCAACTCAAGTCCAACTCAACTTCAAATGCAAATTGGCCACTAACTTAACTTTCAAACCAACTCCAAACTCAGTACCCAATTCAATAATCAAACCAAAATTTATAAAAAATCGTAAATATTTATATAACCAGGTATTTTCAGTCAATTCGTATGGCAGGTGGTTTCCCGCCCTCTTGACGTTACAGTTCCAAAAGCTTTTCAAATCTCTGCCTTGACCATAGAAACAGATTGGACCAAATAAATTCCAATATCGGAGAAGGCGATCTCGAGATACCATGAGTAGAGACATCCAGACACCCAGATATTCAGATATGCAGACGTCCAGGCGAGGGACGGATATTTTTTTGTTACATTTTTAAACTCAGGGACTTTAAAAGCGTCGAGGCAAGTGGTTCTGAACCATTCAAATTTTTCGTCATTTTTGACAGGATTTCAATACTTCGGTCTTTTTAAATCGAAGTAATTGAACCATGTTATTGTCAAATAAAAATAAACTGAAGTAAGCAGTACGCCTTTACCTATTGTTTGGTAATGTTTAATCCAATACTATGGTATACACGGTGTCCCATTTTGAAATACACACCTGAATATCTCATCAGGGGAGCATACAATTCAAAAATAGCCCCGTCTGAATTTGTTTGGTTCGGAAGGGACATCGGATGGTGACCTTCAATTGGACCTAGACTTTGACCGTCAAGGTCACTTAAATATGAAATAGAATATTTGGAATATAAATTTCTGTTTTGTCACGGACAAATAACTAAATAATATGAAATAATCAGCAAATAATGAATATTAAGGGTCAAGGTTACTGATTTGGTAGCTTAGTTCGTGGTGTTAACAATTTTAAATTGAGTCATTAATCATTAAAAGTCATTACTGATAAAATTCGTTGCTGATTACTTCATATTATATATTTATTAATTTGTCCTTGACATAACATCTGAAAGTCATTCAAAAGAAGAGAACCTTAAAAGCTCTAATCGTTAAATATTCGGCACTTTCCGAATCCCGGTTCAAAAATATTGATTTCTATTTAAAAATTCAATTTGACCTTCAAGTGACCGTGAAGGTCGTAGTCAAGGTCGAATAGGAGATCGCCATTCGATATCCCCTCCGAACTCAACAACAATTGTGTAAAATTCATTTTTTTAGATTAGGGGCTCCCCTGACGAGATATCCTGCGCGTAGTGTGAAATGGGACACCCTGTTTTTGTGTTATCTAGTACTTGGTACTTGGTATGTGCTGTAAAAAAGAAAAAACCGCGCAAAAAAATATAAGGTAAAAAATTGAAACGACACTGACCACAGCAGGGGCAATATTAAGTCAACGCCCACAAATCATTGCTTGCTGAATATTTTCCCACAAATAAATGCGAATTTCGTAAAAACTGAAGAAGAGTCTCGAACTATGTATTCGTTTGTAACTAAAGTGTCATTACTAAAGTGTCATTGATTTTAATTTCAGTGACTTTTGTTGTGCATGTTGCTTAGAAATAATTTCGTGCAATAAGTTCTAAACTACTTTGAACTACTAAAACTGTCATATCTGATTTTGCAAATTTTGAGTGATAATATTTTGTACAAATTAAAAACGTCCACGAAGAAAATAAGGTAACGGTGTAACATTTGCCAATATTCCAAAACTGCATCCAAATAGTGTCTCTATATTTACTGATTTTATTTAGGCCGAAACTCATCAAGTAACAATAATGTTAAAACTTTAAGAGAATGAAATGTAAAAGTGATTAACTTATATGTGAACATTCTCAGCAGGATTATATGTTATTGAACTCATGAAGCTCTGGTATGTATCACCTGCGCTAAAGCAACGGAAATACATCTTATTAATTTATAATATCCAGCCGGAAAAGATTTTTTTATATCCAATAAATTGAACTCAAAACAATTTCTCTCTCTTGTCTACTTAACTCTTCACCATTTCTTTTCATTTTTATGTGTTTTGTACACATTCAAACCACAACCAAACATTATTTCATCAAATAATAATTCATAATAATAAAAATAAAAAAATCTTTCTCTCTTCAAGACGCCACTGCAAATTTGTTAAAAAATAAAAAGCTTAACGAATAAATTAAGAATTTTTAAAAAGAAAAAAAAAAGTCATTATTATACAATGATGGGAACGTGTTGTGTATATTTTTAATTCAGTTCTTAGTTTTTATTTTTTTATTGTTATTTAAAAAAATAAAACAAAAAAATTTTTTTTTTGTATCATAATATCATATACACATACTCAAACTATATTCTAACAACACCTTCTTGCAGAGTTAGTTTAACTTTTTTTTTTTTTCGTGTTATAACTTTTTAGCTTTTACCATAACAATGATCTTCTTCTTTCTGCGTGTATGTGTTGTGTCTAATTTTTTCTCCTAAATTAAAAAAATAATTTTACAAAATTACCAAATTATTAATTTAAGTGTTAAATATGTGTTGTGTACCAAAATACAAAATGTTAAAACAGAAATAATAAAATGTGTTATTTTTTTTTAATTTAATTAATTAATTTATTAGTGAAAATTATGCAAAAAAAAAAAAAAATGTTTTAGAAAAGTGAAAATTTTATAGAGTGTTTACAACAAAAAAACATTATTTTTTGTTTTGTTTAATAATATGGGTAAATTTAATTAACGGAACGTCACACCGGAAATTGAAAGTTGATTTTTAGTGAAAACTTTTATTTTTTGCGCAACAAATATTATTTTTTTTTCGATTGGATTCGAAGACTAATGGGTATTTTTGAAAACCACCTGTTTTACATAATATACAGTATAAATATTTTACTCAGTTTATTTATATGAGAATATAAATGGAAGAGGTCAATGCCCAAAATTTTAACGTATTAAAAGCTTAATTAAATTATAGTGAACACAAAAATATTTTATTTATTTATTTATATTTTATCAAAATAGTATTCAATAATTTTTTATCGTTTTGCGGTTTGCTGATTGTGAAATTGGATATTGCTGTCGGCTGGTTATTGTTATTATCTCGTCAAAGTATTTTATGTTTTTTGATTCGTTAATATTTTGAAAACAAAAAAAAAATTTATTATTGTTTTATAGAACCATAAAATAATATTTTATTCAGGTAGTTAACGATTGTGATACACTGTGCGGACGTATAATGTAGTGGTGTAGCGGAAATATGTAATTTTTTTTTGTTATTTAACGGCGATGGGAAAACAACTCAAAATGTACATTCTTCTTGAAAAACTTGAAAAAATACAAATTACACAAATTAATTAAATTATTCAGTTTGTTTGTTTAAGAAGGGTTATATAATTGAACGGAGATGCCATAAGCGAAGTATATAAAATGCCAAAATGTTTTTGTTGCGGCCTTGACGCCAAAGATTAATAACTTTATATAAAATTTAATTGTTTGTACCAATATTCAAGGCTTCAAATGTAATTATAGGATTTAGAAAGTTTTAAATGATTTCCTCTGCTGAATTAAATGTAGGCGTTAATGTGGCATAGTAATTAATCGTTATTTTTTGGTTTCCATAATTGATTAATTGCGCTTAAGCTATCGCCAAGGAGAGAGTGATTAGATCAAAATCGTTACATTTTTTTTATGGCGTATCTGGCCGATCAAAGTTTAAGCAACGTTCATTAAAAATCAAAAAATAATTTGTATGTACAACTTTTTTTTGGTTTTATGGTTTACGAAGTGAGACCGCCTTCTCGTGCAATATTCGTGAACTTCTTCAACTTATACCAGGGTTGCATTATGCCTAATATGTAAACAATATAAATGGCCAGCATTACGTGCTTTGATAAGGTATTCTTGGAACTTCTCAATACAAATATGCATGGTGTTATTCTAGATTTTGTCTTATCGATATGAGCCGGCCATTTAAATTTAGAATGTAAGCATAAACTTAAGTAATTAAACTGCTGCACTTTTTCTATCACGCTATCATTATGGGTATACGTCTTTTAGCAAAAAACGTTTCGCAAATGAAAGTTTGATCAAATTACTTTTTGCAAAAAACACGTTTAGCAAAGATTTATTTGGCAAACAAGTATGAATGGTAAATTCACCTATGTCAAATATTTGTTTGAAAAATTTCTAATTGAAGTAATTCAAAATTTCCGCGTGCCGTGCCTGAATTAATAAAAATATTTTTGCTTCAAAATGAAAATTTAAATTCTGGAAAATGAAGATTTAATCTTCCTTTTCCAGAATTTCATTTTGAAATATTCTGGTAAGTTGAGATTTCCATTCTAATATTACTAATAAATCTCTATTTTCCAGATAATTCTAAAATCTCCGTTTTCAAGTAAAATTATTTTTATTAATTCCAGCGCGCGTCATACCTGCCAAATTTCTTGACAATCAGTTTAGAAATAGCCAATCCAATTAATCTAAAAATCATTTAACAATCCCATTTCCACTGCACGCACGTGTCAAAATGTATCATAATCCCGAAAGAAATGGCCACGTTACAGACTAATTTGCGACATTCCAAAAATGCACCCAAAACTCATTTAACAATCCTATTTCCACCGAACCTGTCAAATTTAATCACAATAAATTAAGAAACAGCTAGGTTATAGGCTAGTTATATTCCAAAAATGTCTCCAAAATCATTTAAAAATTCCATTTACATCGTATACCTGTCAAATTTATAATAGATTTTTGATCAAACTTACATTTGCCATTCAATTTGTTTTGCCAAAGATATTTTTATGAAATGTAACTTTGTCAAATATCGTTTGTTATTTAAACGGCTCTCATCATTATATTTGAGGATGAGTGAAATAGAAGTAAGAGATAAAATTTTATTCTCAAACACAATGTACATATGTTGATTTTGATGTGTTCAAAACTAAAAGATTTTGCTTAATCCATATTTCTATATCATTTACGTCCTCCTGCATTTGCCGATATAAGTCTTCAATTGTATTGGTATTATAAATAACAGCAATAACATCGTTTATTTAAATCCGCTGAGGTACACATTTAATGACTATTTTTAACTCACTAACCACATTGTTAATCACGACTATTTGTTTTCGATTAGTCAAATAGCTTTTAAATGAATCTAGCTGAGTCAAAGTAAAATCCAGTTTGGAAACCTTACAAAGTATTAAATCGTGGTCGACTGAATCAAAAGCTTTTTTCATATCCAGAAAGACATATCACACATATAGCTTCTGCTCAAAAATTTACTAACATTATCTGTAAGAGTGAGACAATCTGACACCCTACTAGACTCTTCACAGAATCAAACTTGGTGGGGTGATATTACTTGGTTATTAACCAGGAGTTTTCCCGTCTATTGTGAAGAACACGCTCAACAATTTTTGATATATTGCAGATAAAATTGAGATAGGACGGTATTACTAACGTTCAGATTATCTCCAGCCTTAACAATTGGGGTTACCCTAGCTAATTTAAAAACATAAGGGAAATTACCCGAATTCACTGAAATATGTAATAGTTTTGATAGTGGTTCAGCCAGGAAAGGATGAAATTTTACTAGAAATTTAGAGGATATATTATCATGTGCAGTTGTACGATTTAATTTTAACCTATCGCTAATTTGACAGTGTTAAATTTCCAACGATATTTCGAACCTCATTAATGAAATGTTCATTAACCTTCCTATTGTGTTTCGGGTCTATATGACCCGTCTTGCATTTTGGTTGCATGTAATATGTTTAGTAATAACACAATACAATTGAAGCTTGGCGACTTTTAATTAAATTTGGTAATTAACGATTAGCATAAGAAAAAAATTGATTTCTTAATTTAGTCACTGCTAAATACATGTTTGTTACAAGTTTGGTGTCCGGGTCAATATGACCCGATCATATATGTCAGCGTATATACAAAATCAGAAACATGGTTCATCTTGCTTATTGATAAATAGTAGTAGTACTTCTCCCCTCTTAGTATTTCTACTCATATATTTGTAAAACAGGTTGAAACTAGTTCAACCCCCAATTTATTTTATGGTTTTTCTCCGAAATTCCTGTCCCGTTAACTTTTGAATTGACTAAATTGTTTTTGAATTTTTACAAATCAGTATGTCTTTTGTTGAAGCAGCGAACGGTTATTAGAGCGAATATATAATATTGGTGTGTAAAATTGTAACTAATTATTAGTTCAAACTCGGCGTAATGAGTAGTGAATTAGATGATCCTTTGTACATGTCTGGTAGTGATGATAGTGTTGTTTCCGAAAACGAAGATAACCTATCTGTTTTCCTCAGTGAAGAGGAATCTACTGATAGTGGAGAAAATGTTGATACTTCGGAAAGGATGGATGAATTTGTTTTATCGAAAAATGGTGCGATTCAATGGCAACAATTCGCTCCTAACCAACAAGGACGACGTTCAACTAATAATATAATAAATGTAACACCGGGACCAACCAGGTATGCATTTTCAATGATAAAGGATATTAAGTCTAGTTTTATGATATTTTTTGGACGAAATATATTACTCACAATAATAAAAATGTCAAATAAAGAAGGAGAAGCAGTATATGGTAAGGAATGGAAAATAATCACAGAGGAAGAATTTTTAGCCTATATTGGTGTCTTACTGCTGGCTGGTGTGTATCGATCCCGCAATGAAGCAACTGCCAGCTTGTGGAATTCACATACTGGTCGAGCTATATTCCGAGCGACTATGTCTTTACAAAGGTTTCATGATATTTCAAGGATTGTTCGATTTGACGATAAAACATCAAGACCTCAACGCCGTCAAAAAGACAAATTAGCAGCCATTCGTGAAATATGGGACAAGTGGGTAGAAATTTTACCCATTTTCTATAATCCTACGGAAAACTTGACTGTAGATGAACAGTTGGTTCCGTTTCGAGGACGTTGTCCTTTTCGCCAATATATTCCCAGTAAACCAGCTAAATACGGGATAAAAATATGGGCACTGTGTGATTCAACAAATGCATATGCATATAATATGCAAATTTATAAAGGCAAAGAGCCAGGAGCAGCACCAGAAAAAAATCAAGGATTGAGAGTGGTACTGGACCTTACGACTGGATTGACAAAAGGTTATAACATCACATGTGATAATTTTTTTACATCTTACACATTAGGACAAATGTTGCTAAAAAGGCAATTGACAATGTTGGGCACGATCCGGAAAAATAAACCGGAATTACCTGTAACTATTATAGACAATAAAAAGGAAGTTTTATCATCAAAATTTTATTTTACGGACAATGTAACGGTTGTTTCATATATTCCGAAGAAAAACAAAGCAGTTACTTTATTGAGTACAATGCACCGAGACGCTTCAATCAGCACCAGAAATGACAAGAAACCCAATATGATACTCGATTATAATAAAACGAAAGGTGCAGTAGACACATTGGATAAACTTACCCTCACCTATACATGCAGGAGACAATCCAAGAGGTGGCCTATGACAGTGTTCTACAACATTATTGATGTATCAGCTTACAACGCCTTTGTGCTTTGGTGCCAAATAAACCCGGAATGGCAATCTGGAAAACTAACCAAGCGGCGAATATTTCTAGAGGAGTTGGGTACAGCTCTTGTAGAACCATATATTAAAAACCGATCAACTATGCCCCGCTGTGAAAATGCTGCTAAAGTAGTTTCTGAAATACAAGGTAAAGCGGTTGATGTAACACAACAACCTAATACTAGTAACAAACGGAAACGATGCAACTTTTGCCCGTCATCTAACGACAATAAAACAAATACTACTTGCTGTAAATGCTCAAAACACATTTGCAAAGCACATGTGCGAAATTTTTGTCCAACATGCGACGGCATCAAATAACTTGTTTTATATATCCTAAATTTTTTTTATGTATGTTATCTTATCTCTGGCTGAATTATTTTTAAATGTACATATTAAATGAGTTAAATTACAATAAATAAATGAATATTTAAGTTTTGATTATTATATTAATTAATTTTGTTTGATTTTATACACATTTGAACCGTTCGTTCAATTCCATAATAATTCGGGTCATATAGACCCGAAACGCAAAAAGTGTAACATTAATATGAACACAATAGGAAGGTTAAAATGATTTGCCACATTGGAGGCATCATCAACTCTACCATTATTTATGCAAAGTTATATAGGGATAGACCTAGGTGATTTATTGAAGATATATTCCTACACGTTTCTCCAGAAAGTTCCAGGGTTTGAAATATTGGATTTAAATAAGTTGCTATAATAATTTTTACGAAGCAGCTTGGTACGATTATGGGATTCACATTTATAATATTGATATTTGCGCATTTATTCAATACGCTTTTTTAAGATGTTAAATTTTTGCCTTAGTTTGATAAGTAATAGCAGCTCATTAGTCACCCAAGATTTTTATATTTCTTGTTACGACTCACTTCAAAAATTTTGGATGTCTGTGAGTTAGCCCGAAAATTATCCCATAAAAGTGTGTTGGCAACACTAATCATAAAAATATCACGATATTTTACTTGCCATCCCAGAAAAATATGTCTGCCATTATTTAGTGTCAGCCCGAAAAAAACTATCATGACATTTTTATGTCATGCCCAAAAAACTGTAATGACATTAATTATCTCGAAAAAGTTTTTTTACAAGATTAATTCATCGATATTTTTATGTGTTTTCTTGCCAATAGCTGAACATTTTCAATACGAAAATGATTCAGATATAGCCAAAAGTAACTTTTAGTTCCATGAATTAGTGCAAGAAACGATCATAGCACCAGCATAAAAATTCTAGATCCCTCTAGGATCCCTAAAAGTAATACAAGATATCAATTAACGAGCACGGTTTGGTATAGGTTTTGTAGGACATGGATACAACTTGCCTATGGCCAAATTAAAAAAAAATTCTATTATCCGTAAGGCAGATATATTCCCTAGAAGTCAAACAAGATATCAATTAACGAGCACGGCTTGGTATAGGTTTTGTAGGTTATGGATTTAACTTGCCTAAGGCCAAAGTAAAAAAAATTGTATTAGCCGTAAGGCAGATATAGTCCCTAGAAGTCATACAAGATATCAATTAACGAGCACGGCTTGGTATAGATTTTGTAGGATAAGGATACAGCTTTCCTAGAAAAGCCAGGGGCTTGTGTGCTCTAGGGATCGTCACGGATTCCACCTGGCGGACATTTTTTTCACTGAGATATCTGATAATTTGACGTTCGAATTTGTTGTAAACAATTCCAATTTTGAACTGAATACAGAAATTTTACTTACCAGATTGCCAATAATTGTAAATACATAATATTTATAAAAACAATTTTTAATTACCGGACTGCTAAATTTTCTTTCGTCGCATTTGTGTCAAGTGTCATTTTGTCAATAGCATCATTTTAACTTTTTACCTCGAGAGGCGCTTTTACTACTATTACAATCGTAATAAGGGTCATCGCTGACAAAAGACGGCGAAAGATGGATTAACTCTAAAGATGGTACTACTGTTCTTTTTTAAATATTTTTTTTATGTATCGAAACAAAAATGTAAAGAAAAGCAAAATACACGAATAAAACTTACAACTAGACATGAATTATAAAAGAAATTAATTCTATTTTTTGTTTATTTACAAAAAATTAAAATTTGTTAAAGCTGACATCTTTAGCAGTAACCCCGTACTCAGTTTTTACGTATCAAATAATACTGCAGTATCGATAAATCTGCCTATATCATTGACCGCAACTTTACTATGGAAAAGTATAGTTATGTCCCTTAATATATAATTATAATTTATTGGCTTTAAAACGACGGAAACCAAATGTTTATGTTGAAATATATACTTAACTTGTTCATAGGTACAAGAAGTATTTTTATGGCCTCAAAGAAAGTTGTGTAGGAACGCCTGAAATTTTTAGTTGCACCACTGGTAAAATATCATATCTCACATTTATGTTATGTCCAGTACAGTCTGCAGTTCAGATTTACTAGATGCCTCCCGATACCAAAGCAAATTTATTTATCGTGGTGATTTCTTGTTTTGTCAACGGATTTAATTTTATGTTTCATTTTATCATTTTGATTTTCCCATTTCCATTTTCTCATTTTCATTTTCTCATTTTCATTTTCTCATTTTCATTTTCTCATTTTCATTTTCTTATTTTCTTTTCTCATTTTCATTTAATCATTTTCTTTTTCATTATCTCATTTTAGTTTTCTCATTTTCAATTTCTCATTTTAATTTTCTCATTTATTTTTTCTCATTTTCATTTTCTCATTTCCGATTTTTCATTTTCATTTTCTGATTTCTCATTTAAATTTTCTCATTTCCGTTTTCTCATTTACATGCTCTCATTTTCATTTTCTTATTTTCATTTTCTCATTTTCATTTTCTCATTTTCATGATCTCATTTTCATTTTCTCATTTACATTTTCTCATTTTTATTTTCTCATTTTCTTTTTCTCATTTTCGTTTTCTCATTTTCAATATTCTCATTTTCATTTTCTCATTTGCTTTTTCTCATTTACATTTATTCATTTTCATTTTCATGGTAGGAATAGTTTTACATAGAAATGTCGGTAGATACGACGAATGAAAACCCTACTTCAGATCAGGGTAAGTTTTAAATTGTATTTTTAAGCATTTCGTAGAAAGCCAATACTCTAAGGAGATGTAGTTTTTTTTCGGTTAACAGAGCACTATTCCCATTTTGGTTTTTTAAATCGTTAACACGTCGAATATACTGAAAAGTTTAAAACCATCAGTCTAATGAATATTCCAGGTTAGAGTAAGACATTGCCAACAACTCTGGCAATTTAAAAAAAAAAACAGCTCGGGCGATCACACTTAAAATTAGGATTGATTAGAAAGCTCAGTGATGACTTTCAGTTTCAAGAAAAAAACGTATAGCGATCATACCAAAAATTGGGATTCAATAGAAAGTCGTTGTTGAACATTAAATATAGGAACAGATATCGTTTTCCTAAACTATGATAACTTTAATGACTTTCTAGTGCAATAAGCTATTAAAAATAATCATGGCCAATTCAAGCCAAAAATTGAGATTCAATATCGTTGCTGAACGTTCAAAGGGATTTTATTGCTTTCTTCATTAGTGTTAAGTTCAATATCCATCGTATAAATAATCTGTATTTCTTATCTACAAAGTTTTAAAAATTTTAACAATTCAATTAAAAATGTCTATGACTGGAATATAATCTATCAAAAAATAAATAAAAAAATAAACAGTAATGTTGTCTGCAATCGAAGTGTATTCCTCAAATTATTGCATTGTTACTTCCAAATAATCTCCAGAAATACTATAGCTTCTTCCATGTCTGACAAAACTAATTGAGTTTGTTGATAAACTATGCTAATTCTGGTACAGTTTCTCACAAATCTTGGATGCAAATTATAAAATCGAGAACATTTTAACATTTTTCAGTGACTTCGGTATAAGCTTCTAAAATTCTTAATTATGGGTTAAATTCTTGAATACATCGTTGCATGTCTGCCAACATTTTCATTTCACATTGATTAGCTTCTATTCAGTTTTGTGTGCTAAAAGTTAAATTTTCCATTTACTTTGTTTATTAAAATGTTAAAATCATTAAAAATTTGAGAAATAGACCACGTTGATTTATTAGACCACCATGAAACTGGAACATCCTCAATTTTTTAATTGTTTTCTCTATTTTTCGACGACTATTTTTAAATGCCTGACTAGTAAAATAGGTCGCTTCTTAAATCAAATGGCCGAATATTCGAGCATTAGCTGCCCTCATCTGTATGAACCGTTCGAACGTAGGAGTGTTTACATTACCAAAGTTCAATTTTTGTTGTTTTTGTTGAATTTCACATTTTCCTTTTCGAATCATTGTAAATGTTCCACTTTACGAGCTTTTATGTTTCCGACCGTTGATTTTGTTACCACGCGCTTTTGAACAGCTTGTGTATAATTTGCTAGTTTTTAAGTAATTTAAGACGTAGTATGATTTTATTTAAACTTAATTCCTTAGCTTTTTAACTTTTTATTATTCATTTTTGAAAAAAATAATAAATAAATGTAAATTGACGGCTCGGGACTGTTCACACGGAAAACGAAACAGAAATAAGGTTAAAGCAAAAATAATAAAAAGCGTTGGATTTTAATTAACGATAGCTAAAATATTAATTTTAACACTTTTAATACAAAATTTCAATTTATCGTCTTAAATTAAAAATCATCAACGATAAATTGAAATTTTGTATTAAAACTGTTAAAATTTTAAATTCTATTTTTAGTAAATGCTCGTTCCCAATGTGTACCTGCCTTTAAAAAATATTAAAGGTATTTATTAAAAACAGAATGGTTATAATGACAATAAAAAACATTCTATAACCATGTTCTATTCAGTCCTTATTTAAAGTATATTCGCACCAAATTTGTTTCTTGAAATTGGCAATGTCCTAGTCTATCGAAAATCATCGCTAGACCGATGGTCGTTGAGGTTATCATCGTTTAAGAAAGCGATATTTGGTTGTATATTAACCGTTCAACAACGACTTTCTATTCAAACCTAATTTTTGGTATGATCGCTTTAAATTGTTTTCTTGAAACTGGCCAGGATTATTGGGAATGCCGTAGTCCAATAGAAAATCATCACTAGACTGATGATCAATGAGGTTACCATTGTTTAGGAAAGCGATATAATGTTCTTTATTCAACGTTCAACAACAACTTTCTAATCATTCCCCATTTTTACTATAATCGCCCAAATTTTTTTCTTGGAACTGGCCAGGATCATCACTAGACCGATGGTCATTGAGGTTTTCACCGTTTAGGAAAGCGGTATGTAAATTTTGAATTTAAATAATGCTTTTTGTGAACAATTGAATTTTGTAGTTGCTTCTACATTTGATATTAAATTTATTTTAATTCCTGAAAAATTTGAAACTAGCGGCTGGATCCCTTTCAGTTTTTTAATAATGATGTGCCTAGTACAATAACGTGTTAAAAGCATTAAGTCAGGGTCTCAAACCCCGCCAATTTTGGGTTCGAATTTAGGGCTTGTGATGTAAAATATTGGGTTCGGGTTCAAGTTCGGCTATAAAACATTTCTTAACTAATTTTTTATTAATTGAATTCACTATGCTTAGGGCGTGCAAATTATTTTAAGGCATAACAAATAATTTTTTGTCATTTTGATTTCACTTTACTGATGTTTGAAAAATTAATTTTGAACCCGAATTCGAATTTCGATTTGGTTCTGGTTCAGCTTCACAAAAATTTAAAAAAAATTTGGAGTATAGTAATACACTTAGGTTGGTCCAAAAATATCTTAACAGTCCCCATTTTTTTCTTTTTTAGTACAGCAAATTTCATTTGGTATAAATAACCGATTAGGCCCACAGCAACAACTCAACGATTACTTATTTGTGGTTGATGACCACGATTTACTGTACATTTTTGTATTTCAGTTTTGTAAATTAACAGCAATTTAGGCAAACCCTAATCTAAAAATCGTGTTTAGCGCAGTTTTGTAAAAATTGAAAACACAAACCCAATGGTTCTCTTTAAGCGATTTATGAACCATGGTAAATTTGTTTTTAATTTTATTGAAAGGAATGACGATATTATTCCTTAGTTTTTCGTATTGTACCGTATTTTTTTTAAACTACAGAAGACAGTCCTGTAACATATACATATATACGGCAAAACTACAAGATAGAAAAATTTGCGGTGCCCCTTCCATTAGCTGCCGCGATAAAACTGCATCAACATTTTTTAAGGTATATTTTCTGCGGTCTTACGCTGACTGCAGAAATGTCTTTCTGAAATGGTATAATACCAGACGTCTCGAACCTAAGAAAATTTAAATTTTGAAGCCTTAAAGTTTGAAAAATTAACCACAATATCATACGTATACTACCTATACTTAGCTTGAAACTCGGTCATTTTCAAAGTTTCTTATGCCGACCACAAAGATGTCTCCCTGAAATGGCGTATATAACCCGACTTCATAACCATTAGACAATTCAAAACCTGAGCCTCAGGAGCTTACAGTTAAAAATGAACCACAATATGCCATTTCTTCTTAAGATCTGGGAGATGGGTGCAAGAAACTTTACAAATGAACGGTTTTATTTTAAGTCATATGTAAGAATTGATTGTTAATATTCTTCCTTAACGTGATTTCTAGATAGAGCTCTATATTTCCTTTACTTGTCATACGTCCTTAGAGCTGCAAGCATTTATATTATAAATATTACAGTATAAAGCATACATACAGGACAGGAGTTGAAAAATATTAAACATTATAAACTTCAAATAAAACAAAAATTATTTTAAATAACAAAATTGTTGTTTGAATTAAATATCGAAAAATCCAATTGTTTTCCTTATTTTAAAATTAAATCAAGCGATTTTTAATATAAACATATCATAAAAGTATTGAAAACAAATATTCATTTACTCAGTTAAAGTTCATACATTTTGAAAATAAAACTCGTGTCTAATAAATAACACAGCATTAACGACCTTTCCTTTCCCACCTCGTTAAGAATTGCGACTCAAAAATCCGTGCATCTAAATGCGTTTTACGTAAATTAAACTGTACAGAACCAAAACATCCAAATACAATTGCATAAATTGAGTATGGCATAACAAAACAATAGAAAATCCTAGTAACTATTGCAGATTATTTGCTTCTTTGATTTTATTTTGAAAACTGATTTATATAAAATTCTGAAAAAACTTGTCAACAATAACAAGATATTTATTTGAACTCAACTAGCAGTGGTTTGACGTTGACAAACTTAATATTCTGACTTATTTAGCGTTTCTTGATATGATATTACAATAATGCCACACACAAACTAATTTCATAACTTGTTTATTCACCAATAATTTACCAAACCAATAATATGCTAGACATATTGCCAAAAACGCAAAAATTCATATCGCAAAATACACGACAGTAGCATAGAAATATAATATAGAAGAAAAAAAATTATTTATTCATACAATCAAGACGAACAATGTTACTTTATGCGCTACCTTATAAACAACCAACCAAAAAATAAAGGAAAACAAATTTAAGGTAAGAAAACCGTCATTAATATGTCATTTAAGACACACGCTAGCAAATAATAATAAAAAATCAATCGTGCAAATACAATTTTGCTGTTTAAACTGCCTACCAAAAAAAAAAACGAAAATTCATACTCGTACACATAACCATAAAATATGCAAATTTATTAAATTCTGAAAGCTTCACAAAAACACGAAATGAAATTTATTAGAGTACGAAAACCTTGCAAGGTCGTTGTTCTGTTAAAATTATTTTATTGTTTGTTTCTAGTTTATTTCACATAATATTATAAATAATATTGTTGCTAAATAACAATTGTTGTATTGTTGTGAAATAATTTCTACTAATTTAAAGAAATTAATTATACGTCGTTCTTTAACTATTAGGGATTTACATATTTATGTTCATCTTCTTACCTACCACCTAAATTAACATAATACATAAGTATATACATATGTGTTTAGTTAAGAAAGTATAAAAATTGCACACATATGTATGTTGATTGAGAAACCGTTGATGTCTGTTGCCAAATTTTTATTTGTATTTTTTTTTTTTTTGTGAACGGACGCGAAACTATTTAAAATTCAAATTAAACGTTTTATTAAAATTGTTCGGGAAGGGGGGGGAAGCAACAAAAAAATACAAAACCACAAAATTTAATTATGATAGCACATACAAATCACGCACATTTTATGATGATGATATGCTTTACGAGACTAACGCAAATAAAATTTGAGTTTTAGATTATCTTTGTTTGTGAATGGATATAATTTTTGAAGACTTTGTGTTTCTAACAGAACTCACTATATAGGTTCTAAATTAGCATGAAATAATTAGCACAAGCTTTATGCCACTCTGATTTGAATATTGTTATCCTTGTTTCATACTCACTATACATTTCCCTTTTCTTAAATTCCTAAATTTTTTGTTCAATTAATGTTGCGGCTTATCGCAGAAGCTAATGACAAATCATTATTTTGATTCTTAGAACTTCTTGGAATATAGAAAATCACTGTGAATTGTTGTTTGCTGTTTGCATCGACATCAACCTCCAACAGAATTTAGATTATACTGCTTTTACATGCACGGATAAATCTCACGTTCTGGTGGTTATTTTCACCCTAAAAATAAAACAACAGTTGATCTTCAATCCTGTGCTAATTATAATAAGAACAAAATTCGGCACTTTTATTGAAGAGACAGAGAAAATTGATAAAACTCAAATTAATGGTGTAAATGCTCCAACTACTAAAATATCATTTCGTCAAGTAACAATAGAGATTTGAAGGTGATTCAACGAATTTACTGGTTACCAAGTTGCATTTGTTCTATATTAACTGTTGAAAATCAAATTGCTTGCAAACCAATCACCTATGCTTTATTTTTCCATTAGGGTTATCAAAGGAGGAAATGCAACTGTTCCGCAAATTATCAGAAGACCTGTTTCGAATAATAGTTTTTCAAATGTTTTTTTATGAATTTCTAAGGTGAGCAGAGCATTGAACATTACAAAAATCTCTAAGACTTAATTTTCATTAAAATACGATCCTGAATTAAGTCTTCCTTACACAATTAAAATCGTTGTTCATCTTATTAGACGGTTTAACACTTTCGATGCCATAGATGCTCCGGTGCATCAAGAGTTTTTTCCATATCGATGGCTTATTGCGAATAGGGCGTAAGTCGCATTTTGTAAATTTTAAACAAGAGAAAAACATTTTGGGTTGGGTATGTAATCTCGCATTACAAAATCTCGCATTTCAAAATCTCGCATTTCAAAATCTCGCATTTCAAAATTTCGCATTTCAAAATCTTGCATTACAAAATCTCGCGCGCGCGATTACATAAATGTACGGGAAATTGTTATGCAAGATTAAACGTATGATGGCCGGTCTCCGCTTGTGTATTCGTCTCTTGATAAAAAATAAATGACATTGGGCTAAACTAATTTCTCTCTTTGAGAATAAAAAAAAAATTGAATTTGATTCCTTTTTCGTTTAATATAATTTTTGGCTATTATATTTATATTCCCCAAATTATTATTTATGTTTTAATTTAATAACACAATTTTTATTTTATGTTTATTTTCACCTAAAATTTATTAAATGGCTAAAATTTTACGAAAAACATGAAAACTTCATTTTGGTTGTCAAAATTAAAAATATTCAACATAAAATGACAAAAAATTGAGCATAAAAAACCATTTATGCTCAATTGGTACAACGTCATGGCAAAATTTTTGAATATTCTGATCTTTTTCTCCCTTGACAAAATATTTCAATGCGCATGCTCAAAACCATTTTTGTGTATGTATTTTGCAAAATGTACTAAAAATTGTCACGCGAAAAATAATGGACTAGATTTGTTTTGTTGTCAAGAGAAAAATACACAAGTGGAGACCGGCCATGAGAAATTGCAAAGCAAGGTTAACTATATGGAAAATGTATGATAATTAAGCAGGCTGATAAATAACAAAAGAAAGTAAAAAGAAAGACTAGTGGCAAAATATGGAAATGAGGAAAATTTTTCAATCCAAATCAGGATGATAAAAAGTTCCACTAAACGAAGTCGATAATTATTACCATAGCTTGTCTAGGAAACTTAAGGACGAGAACGTAAAAAACATTGGAGTTTGGTTTAAAAAGTTATATTGGAGAAGGCAGTCAACGGCCCGGATATAAACCTGAATTTTGGGCTATCGGCGACAACGATAATGGATCGGAGACCTTCCCGCGAACACAAAATAGCGTAGAAGCTTGGCACCGCCGTCTCAAGGTAATAGTGGGAAAACGTCACGCCGGTATATACAAAATATTGGAAGAATTGGGAAAGGAAAGCATTTTAGCAAAGGTGCAGGTCGAGAAAGTGCAATGTGGTAATAATATACCAAAAAACAAAAAACTTATAAAAAAAAATAAAAATATAAAAAGAATTATTATGAAAAGGCTTAAAATTAAAAAAATCGACTTTTTGCAGCATATTGCGCATAATATTTTAATGTTTTTAACAAGACTGTAATGCAAGATTTTTGAAAAATAATATGCAAGATTTTGGAAATGCGAGATTTTAAAAATGCGAGATTTTGTAATGCGAGATTTTGCAAATGCGAGATTTTGAAATGCGAGATGTTTAATTTTCCAAATGCGAGATTTTGTAATGCGAGATTTTATAATGCGGGATTTCGTATCGCTCCCAAAAAATTTTATATTTAACGTAAAATACGATTTAAATCATGATGAATGATGACGTTTTAAATAAAAAAAATTCTCTTTTACAAAAAAACTAATATTTGTCTTAAATTATACTATGTAAACCAACTTTATGTGTCGTTTAAATCGAAGAACACAATTTTTGAAAAATTGATGTTACTCCCTATTCGCTATAAGCCATCGATATAGTACGCCACTGTGGCACGTACACATCATGCAAATGTTGCATAATACCAAGCCACATGAGCACCCGCACATCAAACATTCTTTCTTTATACCAAGCCACATGTGCACCTGCACATCATGCTTTTTTATCTCTACCAAGCCTCTGGTGCACCGGAACATCATGAATTTTTATCTCCCTATAGGCCGTTGATGCACCGGAATATCAATTTAATTCTCAATCAAAACGATATAAAACCACAACTAAACGCAAAAATTAAAATAAATAATGGTGAAATAAATTCATTGGTTCTTTATTTCAAACAAATTTTTTAATTCATCCATACAATAATAAAAGGAATAAAACAATAAAAGGAACAGACAACGGACAAAACTTTTAAAATGTTTGAGTCTTTCATTTTCTTAAATGGGACTTATGTGACATATTAAAATGTTTCAGGCATACATTTTTTCCGCACTTTCCGCAAACTGTACTGACATATTTGTTTTTTTTTACTAGCTTCCTTAGGACTTCTATATAACATAATTTGCAACGACTTCTTAGTTTTCGATTTGACTTAGACTTTTTGGAAGCTTTCTCAAGATAATGATCTTCTTGTTCCCAATTCGTATCCGAGCCTTCTTCAAATTCAATCATGGCCATAATCAAGCTCTCTCTAAAGTGCATTTTTTTGTGACAACTGTTATAAAGTACGAAAGCGTTAACTACTGCTGTATTTAATAGCAATTCAAACGTTACTTTATGATACCAACGTACGGTTTTTCGAAGGCAAGAAAAATAGCTGGATAATTGATCCGACACGTCCACGCCTTGCTTAACCTTATTGTATAAAATAATAATGTTGGATTTTTTTAATATCTTGCTTATTTTTATTTTTTCTTGCAACTTCCATTGTTCCGGAATCTTTAGTTGATAAGAAATATACTTCGCGTTTGTCCCGCCATGCCCCTACTACAATTCCATTCTTTTCGAAGCAAATCGATTGACCTTTTTTTAATTTCGGAAAAACCGGGATACCTTTCCGATTTTTGCGAATCGTGCCCTGTAGATGAGTATTTTGTTTTAAACAAATATTTGCCAGTTCAAGCGATGTGTAGAAATTATCGGTTGTCAAACATCGTCCAGCATTAAAATAATCTTTCATTAAGTAAACACAAACAGATGTGGCTACTGAGAATTCAGAATATACAGTTCCTTTTCCCGCATACATTTTTGAGTTATAAGTATAGCCTTGTGGGTCTGTTATTTTGAAGACCTTGATACCATATTTGTGAGATTTTCCTGAAAGATATTGGCGGAATGATAATCTTCCTCGAAATGGAATCATAGATTCATCAATAACCAAATCTTTACCTAAAAAGTGTAATACAAATAATTTTTATATGTAATGCGAACCAACATTTTAAATATTTACCTGGTGTTTTGACATTTTTGAAATTTTCATTAAGTATGTTAAGAATTTTATCAATTTTGTAAAGTTTTGAATTGAGAATTTGTTTGTTTTGTTCATTTTCAAAATGAAAAAAACGAAGTAAAATCTGGAATCGATTTCGAGGCATGACAGTTTTGCAAAATTTGTTTTTAAATATGATCTTTCTAGACCAATAGTCTTCAATTTTGGGATATGGTATAACTCCCATATAGATAATTAATCCCAAAAATTGTATATTTCATCACGATTTGTAGCAGCCCATTTTTTTATACGACACGAATTTACTTTTATAGTCACCCAAATTATTAGAATCATCCAAATCTGATATTTCTGTATCTGAATAATTGCTTTCATCAGAGCCAGAATGATTAGGTTCATAATTGTCTTCACTGTCTGAACCAGAAAAATCAACTTCAGATTCAAATAACTCTATTTGGCTATTTGGTTTGGCTAACATTTCAATTTTTCGGAGCCCAAACTCTTTAAAAATATTATCACTTTCGCTATTTTGCATTTCATCGTCATCAAACGATAAAAATTGAGAAACCGTTATTGAATCTCTTATACTTCTATTATTTCGGATACATTTGGAATTATTTCAACATCTTCGTTATAAGGTGACTGTGGATTAGTCTTTATCCGAGCAGCACCCAAATCAACGTTATTGTTCATTTTGTTTCTTCAAAATACACAAATCACAACTTAATTCAACACAAATTTTTACAGAAATAACTAAATCACATGCTGGTCACTTAACTATTCCCTCTCGACTGAAACAAATTTGTTTCACTCAAATATGGTATATCACAAAAATTAGATTTGGTGAATCCCCGAATTATATAAATAATAAAAGACATACTCTATCATTATGATTTGGGTTAGTAAAAGAAAAAAATGCATGATGTGCAGGTGCGTGGCTTGGTACAAGTATAAAATGCATGATGTGCGGGTACACATGTATTTATGTATTCCATGAAGGAATAGCCATATATTGACGGAATTTCCATGCGAAATTAAAATAGAAGATTCTGTTTGGCAAATTGATTTGAGTGGAATTTCTAATATAACTACTAACCCTAAAAATCAATTTAATCCAAATAAAATTCTTTCAACTAGTCGCTGAATTGTTTCGATGAAGTTTGCATCTAACTAAATTATATGCATTTCCTTTTCCAAGTTACACATTTTGATGCACGCTGGATAAAAATATGTCATAAAACGATTGCCAGTCCTTGACATCTCCATCGAATGTTGGCATTGTTAACGACGTTAATTTAAAATCGGATGATGGATTTAAAATTAAGCTGCTATCGGCTTATCGATAATGTCCATTTCGGATGGCAATTACGCATCGATATCAAACTCGGTGTACAAATTGTGCACATTGTCATATCGTGTACGTAAATCATCATATAGGTTAGTTGTTCGCCGGTTGACTCGATATAATTAGTAAGACGGGGCTAATTGACCCTTTATTATACTTTACCGCTTGTTTAGTTTTTCCATATTTCACTATACACCACAAATTCGTAGAAAGTACTAAGATGATGCTTGCGAAAAAATGGCGGATTTTTACTTTCAAGCGTTTGTTTGGTTTTGTTATAGGAGCCTATGATGTTGAGGTGCCGGTTAGCTTCGAGTAACCGGCTCGAAGGACCACTATACCGACAGATTATTGTTTAAAATTATCTCAGTTTATTTGTTTCGTTGTCTCAAAAATGTAATCATATCGAATTTTAGAATTTTAAAAATAGTCTTCATAGATGTTGGCTGGAAAAACATTTTTAAATTTGATTGTTAATTTTCTTATTGGTCCAGAAAAAATTAATTTTTCTTCTATATCCCCGAAATTTATATCGATAATTTTGAATACGTTTTTTACATGTCGTTTCGGGTAACCACCGTGGCATTTTCTGCACCTTAGCGAAAAATTCTTTTTAATTATTGGTTTTGCTACCGCCCATTCCTTTCGTAAAAAAAATTTTAGTAGCTGCACATCTAGGATTTCAAATTATCTTTTTAGTTATTTTTCGAAAGAGTATTTTTTAATTTGTGTAACAATTTTTGCAAAATAGCCTAATGGGATCTGCAAAATGGGCAGTTTGAATGGAACTAAGCTATTTCTCAACCGATTGGGATGAAACTCAGTTTTAACGATGAAAATGAGATTCTAATATGAGTTCCGAATGTGGTTCTGAAAAATGTCCAATTTGAATGAAACTAAGCCATTTTAGAACCGATTTGGATCAGAACTCGGTCTGTATGATGAAAATGAGATGCCAAGTTTGAATGGTATTACCATAGTTCTTATCCGATTGAGATGAAACACGGTGGGTTATAGATGAAAATAAGATTCTAATGATAAGGCGACTTTGTATTTCTCAACTGATTGGGATGAAACTTGAATTTGTATATTATAAATGAAATTCCAATATAAGTTTCAAATAAAGTTCTGGAAACTGGCTTATTTTGTTTTGTTTCTGATTAAAATTTCATTTCAGTATGAAGATCGGATGTGGTTCTAATAATTCGAAGAACCTCAGTTTGTCACAGATATAGGCACGAAACTCATTTTACAAATGAACTTATCAATTTACAAAGGCTTGTAATGGCAATTTTGATGGAGATTCTGGCTGATCTTTAACTGAATCAAAGCTTTATATACATTGGAATCTCCAGTCAGTTGGTCGATAATTTCGGCATTGATCTAACCTACGTCTTTATTCAGTGGCGCTAGTATAGTTCGATTTTTTATTCCTTCATAGTTGTGATTGGCAAGAGATCCTCCTGTAATTTTATTTCATCAAACTGGTTCATAGGATGGTTTCCGTCTCTCAAATGCAACAAATAATTCGACATCGACACGAATATTATCCACCAGTGAAAATTAATTGAAGTGTCTCCGAAGGTGTCTCCGGGGCGGAGGGGGGGGGGGGCGGGGGGAGATTTCTTCAGTGACTTTTTATCGATGAATTATCAGGATTATACATATACCTTTAGGTAATTAGTGTTGTTGCCGCAATACATTAAATATACGTTCCGAATGTGGTAGGGGGGTAATTCGCCTTGTCCCAATCATCTCATTTAAACATCCACTTATTGATAAGGATAGAACGGTGCTATCATGCCTCCGGTAAACCGCTTTATTTACAGTGATGTTACATTTAACCGTTGCTTAAACTATAAAAATTTTCTGAGATAACCTTCTTGGTTTATTTTGATCGCGCATGTACACTAAACAAACCTCATCAGCCTTACTAAATTGGGAGATTATGGATCTGGCTTGTGATGGACTATAATTCATAAAGTGCCGGTTTGAACTTTATTTGTGTAACTCTTCTCAACCTCGTGAACACCTTTTTTCATAGCCTTGACCAAATTGCACCCAAAACTAGTTTTTAAATATTTTGAATAAAGCTTGAGTAGAACATTAACTATACACCAAAAAATTACGAAATTCACGTTTTCCATAAAATTTGAAGTACTTAAACCGCATAAAAATGTTGATTAATTAATGAATAATAAACATTCGTTGATATTAATAACTCGATTGACGCGTATTTATAGAGGTTAATAAAGATTGATAGAGATCAGTTTTGTTAGCATGAGGGAGGTAAAAAGGGGCAAAAAACTATTTGTATACAAATATTTAATCGTAAATAGCGAGCGTTCATGTCAATTCTCTAAAATGGCGTCAACTTGATGAGATGAGGGTTAAATTATTAATTGCGAATAATAATCTAACAAATTACCATGTTTTCTTGATAGCTCGTATAACGAGGGAAAACACAAAAAAAAAGCCTTGAACGTTTTAATTATATTAAATAAAAGCACCTGTAAAATAATGATATTAAAACTAACATGTTCATACCATGCCCGCATTATTAAAAATTTACACATGGAGCAAACCAAATTGTATCATTAAATTGCTTTGTTTTTAATAAATATTACATATACATAAAAGGTACATGAAACAGGAAATAAGTAACCTCCAAGGATATAAGTATTCAACGTTATGATATGGATCAGCGTTTTATAAAACGTATACTCGAAGTTACAATTATTTGAATCCTTCGCCATCCCACAATTTTAATATCATAACATAATCCAATTTTGAACAGAAGTTTTATACGGACTACGCATTTTAATTTTGAAATCATCTTCTTATCTTAAAATTTTAATCAGACCAACATAAAAATGTACAAATATACACGGTTTGTGTTATATCGTACAAGGTAGCAATAACCATATGTGCTTCGCTTAAAACCTTATCGATTGATTAGTATAGTAACTGATTCGACGTTTCTTTATAAATTGATTATGGCCCAAATCGATACCATACAGACTATGATAATTATGTTGTGCACATTTTACAATCTCAACATTTATTTTGTGGATATTCATATAAAAGAAACGAACTGTTATGATATATTTATAATCAATCATTATTTCTGTTAGATTTTTGTCTATAGAATAAAAAATTAGTTGTAATGGTTATTAACGAACAGCAAAGTAAACAAAAAGTTTTAATTTAGATGGAGAAAATAATAATTTCCATTTTTAATTAAGATGAATTATTTCGGTATTGAACCTTGCAAATCGATTTTTTTGTTATGTTCTTCAGTTTTGCTGTATTTGTCTGTATTCTACGATTAGAGGCATGAAATTGTTTGATGAACTATTAAAGTTAACAGTTTTTGGCGGTTCAACGAATATTATGGTTGATGGTTAATAGTTGATTTAGAATATTCTTGCAATATAATTTTAAAAGCTACAATTAAAAAATAACAGGTTCATTGAATTAGGAATGTAATCTAACTAAAATGTTTAACCTCTCTAACTGTAGCCAAATTCAAAATTTTTAATGAGATATCTATAATTATATCGTCTTAATTTATCCTATTTTCACAAGTTGTCTTAATAATTTGTGTTGTGATACTTCGAAATTCTAAATTCTAAATTAGGAATTTTTTTTTTTTTGTGATGGTAAAATTAATATTTGAGCCACTATGTGCACGACTACTTTTACTATACTTATTCACCTGTTTCTCTATGGTGAGTTTAAAACAACCTGTCAGATAATTGGTAATGGTTTTGTCAACTTTGTCAATGCTTTAAACAACTTTGCCAAACATATCAAGCCCGTAATACCACATCCAAATTTGACAAATTACTATGTGAGTCTTTAAAATAATATCACGCCATTCGGGGTCGAGCAAGTTTGGTAGAGCTGGGAGATTTGTAAAATAAAATGTTGTATGACAAGGAGATGGGATTCATTAACAAATATTTGTATATTGTTTGTGCATTATTATTTTGTCTTTTCGAATGGTCCACAGCGATGTCCCGCCCAGACTAAAGCGCTGAGTAAAGAATTATATCGGCCAATTCTCACGTTGGTCACATAATATTGTGATCTGAACAAACAGCACAAATTTTCAGAAAATAAATTTTTCAACATTGCGAATGCTCTCTGAATGGAGTAAATTAAATTCTTAAGAACTTTGAACGGTATACTAGAGATGGACAACTGGATCTAATTGATAAAGGTGGAAGATGCAATACGTGTCAGTTCTAAATAATCTAACATTATTTATGAGTCTGCGATTTAGCGGTACGAGGGTAGAAGATTTATATTGTTGTGACCAATTATGTTATTGGGGAAGAGGTTTCCAAAATTTAAGAAAATCCGTGACATATTTTAAGGACCTTGCCTGCCCAAAATAACGAAAAATGTTTGTAAAACATAAATTTGGTAATTTTTTTAGCGGATGCTTTCTGGGGAAAATATCGTCCGAGAGTCGGATATACCCAATTTTATTTTAATTTATTTTTTTTTTTCATTTCGACGAAAAACACTTTTTTAATCATTTTTTGATCATTTATTGAATTTAAATCAATTGAAATCGATCGAATAAACATCGCATCGACATATCGAAATATAAGTCCAATATAGATACTATTTAAAAAAAATTTAATTGACTTAGTCACTTCATGGTGATTTTTCTTAACTTTTTTAATTTTAATTTTCTGATTCTTTTGTATCGTCTTTGGTATCTTCTTTCTCTTGTAAATTCCAACAAATATCACAGATACCAATATTCGAGCTTTGCCGTTACTTGGTGAAAACGCTCGCCATGCTCATTGGATTCGGCTGATTATATAAAACTTCTTTTACATATTTCAATGCCACAAGGGCTCGCTCATTGGGAGGGAGAGCATTTTCAAATGCATCGTCGTTCATCAAACGACGAATATCCGGTCCATTAAGTATTCATGTAATGAAAAACATGATGTGAAATGAAATTTCATTTGATCTAAACTTAGATTAGAATAGATTCAAATACCAACCTTCGTTTATTTTCATTCCACTTAACCGTGGACTCTAGATTCAGCGCTTTTACCAATACAATTTTTAACTATTCCAAGCTTGATATGAAGCGGTGGTAACAATTTTTTTTTAAATTGGTACAAGTGGAGTCTGAACGATGTTGTCGGGTCGCAATTTAATGATCTCACATAAAGCCCAGTTCCGTTCGTTGTATTGGTCGGTAGGTACCTACTGGGTTTTCCAATTATAACGTTTGGTTTTTTTAATTGTTTCATCTGACAACCGTGCGTCTTTTTTTACATCGTTAGTGATTTTCATAATCAGTCAGTTTTGATATTTTATTATGGAAAGATACACCGTTCTATCGCTCGTTACATGAAAGTTTTGGCGGCCACTTGATTCCTCGTCATGATCAAGAATTTGGAGTTCACACATCTCGACCTGATAAATTCCACGCAAAGATTTAAACCACCACCTATTTTGGCAGAACGGCAATCAAATTTTGGTATTCCATTGGCCGATTAAAGCAATAATCGTCGTTTGAAGTAACACACATACTTTAACGTCGCATTCTCTTATATTTCGTCATTTTGATTAACTAAAAGGATCAAATGAGCATCGTTGAGATGGCCATATCCCTTCATGAAATGTAGCGCCGGATGAAGGATATAAGAATATTTTTGCGGTGTCCCGACATTTTTAGTTATGCCACTATTTCTTGGCAAACCTCTCTACGAAAACGTTGTTTCGCTATTTGGAATATAGAAGAAGGAAATTAAAAAGATAAGGAAGTTTGCCGTCATCAGCATAAGCATAAATAGGATTGAGACTAGTCTATTTAAGTGAAATTTATACTACAAAGAAATAAAATATTTCTTTTTCAAATCCAACTATTTGCACCAAAAACAACATAAACCTTAAGCGATTCAAGTTCAACTAATTAAAATTCAACTAATTACATTAAAATTCAACTAATAATAATTTTTTATATCTATATTTGTTGCAAAACAATCATTCTTCGTTTTCAGTGTCTTTAATAAGCAGATTTTTATAAATATCATGAAACTGCTGATCAATCAAATCGCAAATAGATGGCATATTTTCACAGTATTGCAACCTCATTTTCGGATATAATGCGTCTTGATAGGTTGTTCCTCAACCAACGAATTTCTGAAAAGAATTGTTCCAAATTTATTTGGATATCGTATAGACATTTAATCTCACGCTAATTAATTTTATTGTCATTCTCGTCGAGTTTTCTGAAAGTGATTTTATTTTTGACCGCTGCACCAAAATCTATATGTGGTTTATTTCACTTACGAGAAACGAATTTCTTACGCTAACTTGTCTAACAAATTGATATCAATCGTGTGGGTGGAGTATTTTCATTAGAGTTTTCTTCCTCTTTCGCTCGACCATGGAATGGTCTAAAAGACATCCGATTTATCCGGTCGATAAACATTTGTCACTGTGGTACGTTTCATTGCTTCATCCCACATTAAACAAGTTTGTCCACCAGCCGTACAATCATGAATGGTCAAATTGCATACGTTTGTAATAATACACAATAGATTATATGTAATGAGTAAGAAGAAGGTTGAACGTAATTACTTTAGCTGTTGTGGGTCGAACGCCAAATAATTTGGTTGATGTAGATCTATTGGTTTTAGCTATATATCATTTTGTTGGACTACTAAGCCAAATCAGTAGCTTTATGATATTGTTTCTGACCTGTTTTTCAATTTGCCAATTCTTCTCCATCAGCAAGATCAATTTTTACTGTATGCGAATATTTACTCAACGAAACAGGACAAATTTAAGTTACAATGAAAATATTTTTGAGCTGATTTTTTTCGCTTGTAATGACTCTCACGCGCTGGGATGCTATTTACGTAGCCTTTGGTTTCTTCAGCTTCGCCACAGAAATCTAATGCCGCTACAGTTCCGGGAAATTCGATTTTATTTCTGATAACTGTTCTTACCGATCCATTTCACCCAGCATATTTCTGATATCGCTTTTAACAAATCTGAATTTTTATACCATAAGCGGCCAACAAATATTTGTAGGAATAAACATGACTTCTCAGTTTTTTTTTGGTAATCACGTTTATAATACCTCATAGATTATACGCAACTCTCAAATTAAAGCAACCAAACTCCCAATATTGTTTGAAAATTGATTTTTGCTCCGTCAGTGAAATATTGTCGTTGCAATTTTTTAGCATTCGTGAGAATCTGCATATTATTTTATCTTTCCGAGTCTTGCAAGAATTTCTCAGATTTCGTTTTCGTTGTATCGACTTTGCCGGAGAGATTGCTATAGATGTTCTTCATTTCTATCACTTTCAATATATTCCTCTTTGCTTATTAAAAATAATCCTGGTTGTTTCATTTGGTAGCACATATAGCTAGAATGGATCATTTTCACTGTCATCGAAATCACTTTCTTTAAGGTAATTTAGTTTTGATAACAAGATGTTTGAATGGATATTTATTTCCTTTAATCAGATTCAAGCAATCGTGATGAACAAAAAACTGATTTGGTGATTTGAATTCTTCAAACTGCAATAAATTATACAGGGCGAGGAAAATGTAGGGACCCGTAAAAATCTTGCGATGTTCGTTAAAAAAAATAATCAAGGTTTATTCTGATTTAATTTTCAACAAGAAATTGAATGGTGAGCTTGGTTGTCACCTTTACCTTCATCCTAAAGGTCATTTAGAGGTTAAGGTCATTTTGTTATAGGGTAACTCTCGTTTTTGTCATCGGATTCGAAAAGAGCGATCAATTATAATACGTATGTGTGTAATACGTATTTTCCATGACCTCCCAAGGTTATCTGAATTAATTTACATTGCGAGGTCAAAGTATGGAAACCCCTAGAAATCTCACGGAATATGTCAACAAAAAATAAGCATGGTTCAGTTTTAGGTAACTTTCCACAATATATAGATTTAATGGTAAGCTTGGTTGTGACCTTGATCTTTACCTTCGAGGTCATTTTGAGGAAAAGGTCTTTTTTTAAATAGGAATCCTCGTTTGACCCGTAGAGGTTAGGTTGACCCAAGTTCTCAATACAGATTTGAATTAAAAATTTCGCTCTATTCAATTTAGTCATTAAAAATGACGGTTGGAATTTATTAAAAAAGACGTTGACCCCTAAATGACCTTGAAGATGAAGGTTAAGGTCACAGCCAAGCTCACCCTTAAATTCCTTGTTACAAATTACCTAAGACTAAACCTTGCTAATTTTATTTTACAAACTCCGCGAGATTTCTAGTTATTGCTGGAACGAAATCTCGCCCCCCCCCCCCCTCCCTCACAACCGCCGATGGAAATAATAGTAGAAATTTCTTACAGCTTTTCAGAAACACCTGCGGCACTAATGAGGAACGCTGATTAGGAGATTATTTTGTCTTGTGACTAACAACTTGTCAAAAAAAAAAAAAAAAATACTAACAAAAAATTTACTAACTATCGACTGCATAGGTGGCTGAAACCGGGTCGAGTCCATAATGCTAACATTCCTTTCCTATCCTTCGGTCTTGTTATATGTAAGGTGGTGTACGGTGGATCCGGCGTATCCGGGAATCTTGCTGAGGCTTGGTCGTACATCCGTATCAATCAATCAATCAATCACAAACTCCGCGAGATTTCTAGGGGTTTTCATACTTTGACCTCGCAATATGAATTTCTTCAGATGACCTTGGAAGGTCATTGAAGATGCATATTAGGACGTTCAGTTGATCGCTATTGTCGATTCTGTTCTAATTTAAAAAAATGATATTGGCTTCAAAATAACCCTGAAGATGACGTTCAAGGTCATAACCAAGCTCACCATTAAATTCCTAGTTAAAAATTACCTAGGAGTAAACTTTGCTCATTTTTTTTTTTTGACCGAGCTCCGCGAGATTTATAGGGTTTCCATACTTTTTCCTTCCTCTGTATATACAATACATACATACATATGTATAAAAAATTAAAAAGAATTGAATATTTTCAAATTCTAGCCAGAATGTCGATTTGAAAATAAATCTTGTCAACAAGAGGCAAACTGCACTAACATAATGCTTAATTTATAGTTAGAGTGTGTTCAGGCAATTAATAACAAAAAACCAGCAACATAATTTTTCAGAATTAAGCCAGTAGATAAATGGCCTAGATTACATTTTATGTGAAATTACAAAATCGGCTTCAGAAATAACTCACAACGAAATAAGTCCCAAATTTTAAATTTTAATGCGGAGTTAATTCATTATGGAAAATAAATAATAATTTTCGAATTTTGCTGAGATTTAGACCATTATGATTTTAAATCATTAAATTATAAAAAAAAAATTTAATAAGTTTCGATTTTGAAATCTGCATTAGAGAAGTACAATTTTAAAGTATTCTTTAATATGGAGTTTTAATATTTAAAAATCCGAATGAAAATCTAAATTTTACAGAATATTTGTCAAATTTAAATTTTCCCTTCCCTGTTCCATCAACCATTCAGCTAACAAAAAATCAATTTAAATATTTGTGGTAAGCAAAGGTTGAGCAGCCCCTTCCTCTAAGGTAAAAAACGAATTAAAATAAATTGCAAAAGCAATAACTTCTTTTTTCACTTTTGCGACTTACGCCATAGTTAGCTTGTTGAAATATTTTTTAGAACATGTTACCAACACTGTTGCCGGATCTGAAAGCATCCTATATCAGAGATCAAATTTTATATTTTTTCAAATGTTTTGATAAACTATATGATAAATAAATTGGTACTTTATAGATAAACTAAGACAAATTCAGATGGAATAATCCAAAAAAATTCGGTTTAAAAACCCACACAGCAAATTATGACAAGAAATTTGGTTTTTGTCGTACTACTCGTAGTGGAGGACTACTTTTTTGAAAGGGGGTTTATCGCTATTAAATGTGACAACTGCGTGCGTTTTTACAGATAATCGAGATTTTTCAAGTGAACTCAGGTTGGCTAAGTTTATTCGAATCTCTTCGAGATTTGCTTGTAGTTGTGCTTTACATGAATTTGAAGGATTTTACATAGACATTATTTAGGATTTTTCGAATTTTAAGATTATTCGACATGAGAGAGACGGTTTTTGATATTAACCACAATTTCTCGAGATTTTTGGGAAATGTTGGGTAACGTTAATTATTTCTTGGAATTTCGATTATTCTAGATTTTAGAGAATATTGGAATTGTGGGAAATTATAGAAATTGTGGGATTTAATTTCCCATAGTATTTAAATTAAGTTTTTGATATTAAGATATTTTGATATTTGAGATTTTCAAGCTAATTCGAAATTATCAGAGTTACAGACTTTTGTTCATTAGCGTTTAATTATTTGGCGTTGAAAATTTTTACGTTTTTTTTTAGTGTTTTCCAAATGATATGAGATTAACTAAAAATTTCATGATTGGCGTTAAGCTCGGCGTTATGGAAACATTTTTTTATTTTTATTTTTATTTTTATTTGAAAGTTTTATTTGAGATTATTGGAGATTCTCACGATGACTTTAGATTTGATTCGTTTATTCGACACAAGATTAATTTGTGAAAAACTTAGATACGGTTTAAAATTTCTCAACGAAAACGATTATAAAAGCAAGTTGTTTCACTACTTAACCTTAAACCACTTTTGCATTACGATGCAATACAACCATGTTCTTCAGTATAACGAAGTGCCCACCCAGTGCACCAGATTCGGATTTTTATTTAGAATTCTTTTAGAATTTGGAGCAAGAGTAACAAACGTTTTGTGAATTCTCAAAGGTTTTCAATCTGAATTTTTACTAGTATTGGTATATTTAACTATGGCATATTTCTCCGAATATGCCGAAAGTTTCCCCTCTATTTTGTGATATAAAATTGAGAGTATTTCTCAAAAGTCAGAGGGAATGTTAAATATTTTTAAAAAAATCAAAATTAATTTTTTTGAATTCCTTGAAAAAATTCCGAATTAATTCAGAACGATTTTTCGCAGTTGTCCAATCGTTTTTGGAAAGTTTGTATTCCAGGAGCACTTAGTTTTGTACAGGAAATCTTTCCGAATCCATCATGCAATTTAATGTTTATTATAATCTCAGTTTTATAAAAAAATAAATCGATTTTTATGAAACATCGTTTTGTATTCATTCGGAATTTTTGAAGTAATTCAAAAAAAGAATTCTTTAGATTTCCTTTAAAAATAATTAGAGTTTCTTTCTGATTTTTCAAAAATGGTTTTGATTTTATATCATAGAAATTGTGGAAGAAAACTAATGGTGTATGAATGAAAATAAAGAGAAATTTTACATACTTCTCTGACAAACCCGTAGTATTTTTATAAAATTTCGAAATAAGAATTGAGAAATTAATCGCACTTAAGGCCTTGTTACGAATTCTGGCGGGTTGGAACTTTCGCTAGAAATAATTTTCTATACAAAAAAAAAACAATAAAAAATATGTTTAAGCTTAATTCAAAAATTATAAATTCATTTAATTATTAAAAAAACAATCAATTCGTTTTATACGTTTAATCAATTAATATGATAGATTCGTATACTACTTTATATACATTTTGGTTTTTTCTGTTTCTGGAGCCTACCCTTCGTATTATAAAACATCTTTTATATTATAGCTTCAATGTCGTCAATAGTCGCCTGCGGAAACTTTGAAAAAGCGGCGTCTGAAAGATACAATTCAGATTAATAATAGTATGTATTATATCTCTATTTAATTGGAAACTGTTGATTTTTAAAATAACCTTTGAAGGCTTCAATTAGTTTATAATTCTTTATTTTTATGTTGTTCCCTAGTCCCAGCCAAGTGAAACTTTTTGCCACGTAATCAGTCATAATTTGTTTGAAAGAATTTTTGGTGAAGTGGTGTACCGGTGTACATATATCTTAATAATCTATGATTTATTTGCCCTCTTGCTCCCTCGGGTATTACTGCAATGCATGCTTTTCTCAACAATACGATTATAAATTTGAGTTAAGTGATGCTTTCCTTCATGGACCATTCGCTTAACTTCTTGCAGTTTATTTTCAAATTTAAAAGCATTTATATTTTCTAGGCCTTTATATTTCTTAGCATCTAAGTGTAAATGAATTAGGTTATGACAGTTATAGGTTACGTTTTGTGAACCGTATAAAATACCAAACTCTTCTACAAAGCTGTATAACAGCTTCTGCGCACAATTATTATTTATAACGCAATCAGTTGGATGAAGTAAAATTCGCATTGCACACGCTAATTTCAAAAAAATTAAATATTTTCTATCATCCAATATGCCTTTTAATATAAGTGCTCCAACGTATAAAAGAATAGCCTGTATTCTGTAGCTTTCCAAAAGTCAAATTCTGCTATACTACGAAGCTTTCTGTTGAATTCTTGTGAAATTTGGCTTTTAATAATCATAATGCGAAAGTTTAGCAAATCACTTTCATTTTTATTCAATATGTTTTTCCCGTGTTTACATTTAACACATAAATGTAACATCTGTTTCATGTAATCAAGAGAAATTGATCGACACATCCGATTCCCAATTTTTCAATATACAATAGGTCCATTAACGTATGATGTTCTTTTTGGTCTCTTATAGAAAAACTAAAATCTGTACGCAAAGGTGCATTTGAATCTAAGAGACAGCGACGATGATTAATATTTTGTCCTTTAGTTTGATATTTATTGCAGCAGTAGAAATCGGTATGCCCTTTTATACCTAATATAAAAGCCTTTGCAGGTGTATCACAAATAAAACTGTGAATTTTAATACCATAGTGGGAATTTCGAAAACTAAATCCAGCATCAAGTAAATTTTTTGTTTCATCAATTAATTGTTTAACAAAATTGTGAGTATTAACTGGCTTAGACAATCCTTTGTAACAACCCACAATATATACATCGGGATATCCAATGATATTTACCAAAATTGGCCAAGTTTCCGAGTTTTTGCTGTTTCTATGAAGTAGTAATCCGTCTGTTGCAAATTGAAGGAAAATATTATTTGATTGAAATTCGGGGTATTTGAGAAAAAAATCCGTTAAGCAGTTCTTAAGACCATAATTTATGTAATTTCAATTGTCCAAAGTTTCTACATATGATTCTCGAGGAGTGTCTTTCAATGTCCTAACGTCAGAAGGTAAACTTGGATCAATTTTTACCAAAATGTTAAGCAATTTCTTAACTGTGCGTGAAGTCACATTACAGTTAACTGACCATGATGCCAATTCACCACGAATATTAGGTTTGCCTGTGGTTGCAGTAGGGCTATTAGATTCTATTTCCATTCTCGTACTATCTCCAGATTCATTTGAAATTTCAACAACATTTATGTTAGTTTCATTCAATGGAATATTTACCAGGTTAATGCTTAGCGTTTCTGTTTCTGTTTGTGAGGGTACAACATTTTCATCTAATGAAATTCGTCGTCGCTTCGCCACACCAAACAAGTCATCCAATTCTTTTTTCACAATCCTTGAAATATTTTGTCTAGAGGACATGATTTTGATTTGATCGCACAGCACTTAAATAAAAATTGTTTACCATTTATTTTAAAATTATTCTAAATATATTTTCTTATTAATAAACTGATTTCGAACCGAGCCCGAACAAATCCGCTCTAGTTTATAAATTTTTCGTTATTTTCTGAACTGGGTGAATTACCGCGTTCAAATACTGTTAAAATAATATGCGCTTTCCTAGTCAAAATTGCTTGTGCAAGTTAAATTTTCAATGCAATGTAACAATAACAAAATTGTTTAGCTTACCTTTTCTGATGAATTTTTATTTTAATTAGAATAATTACAATATTTAATATTTCACTGCACTTCACGTGTTCACCTGTGAGGAACAATACTTGTAATGCAAATGAATTTTCAGTTATGAAGTTCAACAGACAAACGGTAATTTATAGTTTCTTTTTGATTTGTATACGTTTGCTTTTGAGAATTCAGAACGAAATCCTAAAATCCTTAGAAAGAAATATACATCGAATTTATACAGAGAGCACTAACGAAATTTCCGTTTTTCTAAAATGTGTACTAAAATGAGCAGAGTAGGGATATCTATTAAAAAAAAATCTTTCGGAATTTTTTCTGCCATTTCTGATATTCCGAATCTGGTACACTGGGCATATGAAAAACTATAGTTTTGATATGTTCGAATTTAAAGTTTTTCTGAAAAAATCAACCAAAAGTTTTTAATTTAAACAGTTTTTTCAAAAAAATTCTTCATTACGATGTGTGCTATGCATTCCAAATTATTTATGCAACACGAAATCATTCAATCATCATTTGGAGATCAAGAAAATTGCATCGGAAATAAGATGATTGTTATGGGTTTTAACAAAATTTATTAGTTAGACAAAAGGATGTATAAGGCGGGTTTTAATGAAATTAACGATTTGTTTGTGAATAACTCAGTAACTAAAACAAAATTCTTCAAAATTACTGTTGGTATCCTTTGGCAACATTCCAATTCGTTTTGCTTAGGTAAAAAAAATTGTGTTCGGTAAATGATAGCCGTTTTTATTTATTTCTATGACGTGGCGCAGTGTTTTGCCACCCTCATTTTCAGATAGCCCCACAAAAAACAGTCTGGTGGTGTCAAAAATGACGGTTTGGATAGTCATATGATATCGTCGAATTTCCATACAACCTCGTCCACGAACCCACGAACTGAAAAATGTTAAGAAATACTAAAGTATGGCGCTCCTTTTCATCGTTTCGGTAATAATGGTCTGCCCTATATTTTAAATTATATAAATTAAAACATCATTTTTTTTCACGCCAACATAAAACCAAATTTAATTACAGTGCATTCACAATGAAAATAATTTTACTTCTGACTTACAGGTTGTATGAATTTCTAACATAATGAACAAAAATTTTTGTTTTTTAAATAAAATTAAATTAACAATAACTTTCCCTAGAAAAGTTTGATTCGTATGTAAAGCAAAAAAAAATTTATTTTTATTTTATATCAATGGGTTGCGTTTAGAAATTACTCCTTGGATGTGTGATGTGAAGTTATACAACGACACCATAACTAGAAAAAACATTGATGTTTTTTAGCCGATTAAGGTGGAATTTGGCTTGTGCGACGAAAATCGAACTAAAACGCAACTTTAACCACTGAGCCGTTTGGTTGATCTGAATGGATTTTTCATAATCGATTATTTTTAAATTCGACATTTACAACAAAAACGGGATTCTAAAATGAATTTAGGAAGTTCCTGGAACCAATGTAAATGGAATTTAGCCGATTATTAGGAAATCCAACTTGTACGATGAAAATGGAGTTATACTAGGATTTCTAGGTGATGTTCTCGAATATGGCTAAATCTGATAAAACTTTGCCATTTCTTAACCGATTTTGATGAAATTCGACTTAAAATTCCAGAACTTAATCTAGAAAGAATTTACTAATCTTACGTTCATCGCATATTTCGAATTTCAAGATAATCGATTAAGAAACAGCCAAGTTCGCCAAGTTCAATCCTAATTGGCCATACTATTAATATTATTTTAATGGTACAAGCATCTAAAAATCTTATCAGAAACCACCAATCATCGCTCAACTCAAATTCTATTATTATCAAATATCCAAGTTTCGTACTAATTGGCCATTTTCCAGAACTTAATACAACATTTATTTTAGGATACAATATCAGATACACAATTCGAATTTCATCATGATTAAATAAAAAACGGCAAAGTTTCATCCTAATTGGCCATATTAAAAACTCATCCCACTTCCTTTGTACAAGTTGAATTCTTCAATAATCAGTTAAGCAATGGCCATTCTTATTGGCTATATTCCTAAACATCAAGTAAAGACCGTGATATATATTTAAATTACATTTTTATTATTAAATCAGATATTTTAATATATGAGATTTTTAAGCTTATTCGAAATTATCATAGTTACAGACTTCTGTTCATTAGCGTCGCATTACTTCGCTTTGAAATTATTTGTGTTTTTTTTTTCAGTGTTTCCCAAATGATTTGAGATTTACTAAAAATTTCATGATTGGCGGTGGGCGCGGCGGGGACATTATTTTCGATTTTTTTCGATTTTATTTGAAATTTGTATTTGAGATTAATTGAAATTCTCACGATGACTTCAGATTTTATTCGTTGATCTCGATTGCTGTTACATATCAATGAATATTGCACGATTTGCGAAACACTTATAAATTTGTGGTATAGTTGAGCACATGAGCATGATGTGCCTATTATTCAATTCTTTTCAACTGTTCTAAATTTCAAAAAATTTTGCAACCATATAATATTTGATGTTTTCGATATATTGAACTGCAACGTTTTTGTTGAATTTTCTCGGATAATTCTAGATAAAAGTAATGCTGAAATTAGAGTTTCAGTTTTAAGCAAGTGAAAACCACGTGTTTTACGTTTGGTAGCTATTGGTACTCACTGAACTATCATTTATTTGACATTTCATTTCTGTTCTACACAGTTTAACAACTGATCGAAATATACTCAACACTCCCACTTTTTCATACAGTTGTTACAATTTAATTCTTTTGATCTTTCATCTTCATCCACTGCATCCTTGAAATTTCTGACTTTTTCGATGTCATTTTCATCGCATTTGGCTTTGTTGATTTCGTAGCCTTACCCACTATCTGCTTTCCCTTCGTGTTTGATCGGAAATTCAACAGTTTCTGCCTCCAAAAACTTCACATCTCTAGCCAATTCAATTTTCTTTGACTCAGGATTCTAAATGCGATAGGCCTTAATGATTTTGTTGCCTTTCGATCAAGTTTTTGTCTTTGTTACTTCGGAATATGTGTATACACTTCCGAACCAAAAACCTTCAAACGATTAAAAACAGTTGGCTTACTGTACCATAATTCAATTGGTGTTTTTCCAGTAACACTGCTCGTGTCAAGCCCTGATGTGACACATATGTGATCTCTCGCACCTGTATCGAACAGCCAACCACCTGACCGTAAGCCCTCTGACGTACACACAAAAGCTTCACTCAAATAATCTGAAGTATTTGCTGAAGAGAAAAAACTTGTACATCCTTTCTTTAGACAATCTCAACAACATGTCCAATGTTGTGGCATTTAAAACATTTCAATGTTTTCGCTTTGTCAGTTATCTGCTTAGTATTTTCTTGACTTTTGTCTTTTATATGCTTTTGAGTTCCGTGCTTTACTTTTTGTTTTGCAAACAAAGCCTCACTCGATTCTGTCACTCCTTTCGCTATTATGCGATTTTATTCCGTGGTTAACCGTGCACGCAATGTGTGTAATGTTCGATTGCTTGCCGATTCCTAAACGCTGCTAAAAGAATTATATTCATCCGGTAATACCATGATAATACGTGCATTTTTCACTTCATCAGAAATATTTTGACCATGTCTTCCACCTTTGCTATAAATGTCACCATGTTTGCTATTGCATCCTTTGTAATTTAGAAACATTTCTGATTAAGCATTATCATACTTGTTTCATTCTTTTGCTCGAACACGTAATTTAATTTGTCCCACATTGCCTTCGCACTTGTACAAATTCTGATATGTGTAACAATGTTTCTCGTCACGGTTGTTCCGATCATTCGCTGTGCACGTGCATCCTTTTTCAACCATGCATTCAATAAATTGTCAGCGTCACTTGGCCTTTTACTGTTCCATCCACAACATCATAAATTTTAATTTCCGAAGCAATTAAATCAAGTTTCATTTGAAATTTCCACGTCAAAAATTGCTTCGCCTCCTGCAGTTTTTCAATTTCCATTCTATCTGTTTTCCATTGCATCTGTTTCCACAATATAAAAAAATGCACAAAAGTGAATTCGACGCACACGGAAAATTTATTTTTCACAATTGTCTGTTCCAAAATGGACAAATAAAATTCGAAATGATTTATTTATTTTACAACGAATTTGTCTGTACCAAAACGTGCCGATAAAAATGTTTACTGTTCATTTTTTCACAATTTGTCCCGTTAAAACCCACGTACATGCGCAAAATTCTATTTTTTTCATCCAAAGATATTCTTCCCATCAATTGTCTGATCCAATTCTCACTCTTTTGTATTCACTTCATCAATCGATTCTGATCACTGGTGATGAAATTTATTTCAATATTTTTATGTATTAATTACTTATTTTTCACTTTCAATATGTCCATGTGACAAATTTCCAATCACCACAATGCATATAATGTTACAAAAAAATGTTTTAACTTTTTCACAAAATAACGCTACTATTGAGTTCTGCAATTTTTGTTGAACTAGCTATGGTCTGTGCCCATAACCTTTTTTTGGATGATTCTAGATAAAAGTAATGCTGATATTAGAGTTTTAAGTTTAAGCAAGTGAAAAACATGTCTTTTATTTTGGTAGCTAGCACACAATTACCATTTATTTGACATTTCAATTTTGTTCTACATAGTTTGACAACTGATCGAAATATACCCAACAGTTTTTTTATAAAGATTACAGAAACTTGTTTAGGAAAATTTACTGAACTTTTATTAATTTTGTTTAGCAAAACATAAGCGGTATCGATTCAACTCGAGGCATCTGATCGGTTTGCCAAAATATACCACCTCCTCCCTCAAAATTCAATTTTTTTTTTCGACGGACCACATTCTTCTGTAAAAGTTAAAACCACAGTTTCTTAGCACTTCCACTCGCAAACTATTTATAAATGTTCAATATGCAATATTGCGCTACATAATGAATATTCCGGAGAATTTTATTGGCGACTAAAAATGAAACGAATTATGTGAAATTTTATATTCTTTTAATTAGTTTTAGCATAATCTGGGTTTATCTAAAAAGAATATCTGAATGCCTATTCAATATCCCGGCTTTTATCAATATTAACGATTTTTTACTTTTTATAACCTAAATAATTAGAGAGAAACAAAAAATTACAAAACAATTAAAAAAAACTATATGTCAGGAATGGGCTAATCTCATATAGGTAAATTAATAGGTCAGAAGCAATTATAGGTGCCGCCCCGGTGGCACAGTTGTTAGCATGCTTGCTTTAAGCTCCGGAGGTCCCGGGTTCGATTCCCGGCGGGTGATGAAAAAATCACGGCTGGTTTAATGTAAGGATCAATGAACTAATCACTCATTATCCATTGTAAAAATGATTACGAAACTTCAAAAATGAAGCGGCCAAATCCCTCCATGGGATGTAGCGCCAGCGAAAAAAAAAAAAAAAATTATAGGTTTTGCACTCCAAATTCAACCTTTTACAAATCAAGCTCTTGAATTTGCAAATGAAATCCATCTTCATCCAAAACATATTCACTCTTTCCCAAATCAAATTCAAATTCATCATTTATGAAAATATCACATTGAAATTAAAAACATCGGATTGAAGTACTTTGACTCAATGATAATTTCTATTTAGAATTTTTGAGATTCTTTGTGACCACTATTTTTGAGATGGAATCGAAATTATTAAAAATTTGCAAATCATTCCAAGTTTTTGATATTGGTCTGCGGTGTAAAAGTTGTTTTTCTCGATTCAATGATGGACCAGGAAAAACAACTGTTTGTACCGGTAGGCGGTGGAGGAACTGAATTTGCCTGGCAATCCATTTTCCTTAACCCGCAACTGAATGAGAGAGTCCATCGCACTTTCTCGTGAAAGGAGTGGCTATTGGTATACTATACATACATAATGTTCTTAAAATCAAAAATACTAAATATTTATTTTTACTTTTGTATTTCTAAATTATTTAAATTTCCATATTCCTAAAATATACAATTTCTATACTATTACTCTATTTCCAAAATCTTAAATGAATTTTATTTAATGTCTTAAATGTCTAAATTTACTAATTCCTAATACTATTTATAAATTTCAAAAATATTGTAAAAATTCTCTAAATATCAGGTTTCTTAAATTTGATGAATTACTAAGTTTTATAGTAATTAGATATAAATCTTTAAACTCCAGTTTTCCATTTTAATTTTCCCAAAACTTTTAAATTTTCCTAAATTTCCTAATTTATTTTCTTTCCAAATTACGTTACAAAATTCGTTAATTTCTAAAATCAATGACTCCAAATTCTAAATAAATGCTGAAATTGAATTTAACGATTTTATAAAATTTGTAAAATCTTAAATTAATTTTTCCACTATTAAACTCCAGAATTCTTAAATTTCATAAAATTCTTATTTAGGGTTTTCGCTTTCTATATTCCTGCCTGAGATTTAAGGTGAGGTTTAAAGTGAAGTTGAGAGTTAGTTTTAAAACGGGTTTTCCAATGAATTGTAGGGTTATTTCTAGTGTAGGTTGAATTAAGTATGAAGTCTGGTGCTCAGGTTTCGAAGAATAATTTTTTTTTGACATATTTTGAAAGTACAATATATTGAGAGTATCTGAAAAAAATTTAGAGCACAATTGAAGATATTTACGGTTATAAAAGAGAAAGAGGGGAAACTAGGTTTTAGAGTTTAGGTATTTCGGAGCGAATCGGTAGTGGTAGGTTGTCATTTTGTGAGTGAATACACAAACGCACAAACACACATATACACACACACTCACACACACACCCACGCACACACACACACACACACACACACACACACACACACGTAAACACACAAACATATGTACCAATGCACACAGACACACTCAAATAAATAACATACGTACATAAGCTCAATCACTGTTCTCCTAATTACAAAATCTCGCATAAATTCACGCGGTAAATAAAAAAAAATTCTATGCGAGATTTTGTAGTTAGTTGATTTTGCAAATTTGAAGATTTTTTAATTAGGGGATATTTTTAAATTTTTCGTTCATTTTTCACCGATTTTGTTCATTTTTGCACACGTTATTCTACATAACAATGGCTCCCTCCGGTTGCAGAATTAGTTATTTATAATAACAAATTTTTTTGCTTTTTTTCCCCCGATTTTCAACGAAAAAAAGGGCCATTTCTGAACTTTTTTTTTTTGAAGTCCATCATTTTGTTATTTATTAATAAAATTGTTTAAATCTGATACGGGACAGAGCGGAAAGCTTGCAAAGCAATACCCAATTCGATTTTTTTGTTTCAGATGACTCCAAGTGCCGTAATCATGTAAGCCACCCACCTACCTCCTTTTAAAGGGTTCTATTTTGTCTCTTAACAAATTTTTTTTTGTATTACTTACGATGCCAACAATAATATGTAAAAATATTTATATTATTGTAAAATTTAAGGGTTAATTTTAGAGTGGTACTTTGAATTTAAGGGGCATTTTTAGAATTTCAAAATAAATTTGGAAAAAATGTATGATGAATTAGATGGTGAATTTAGATTGATTTTGGAGTAAATTTTAGGATGAACTTTGCGGAACTTACTATGCTGGGGTGAAATTTAACGTGCGTTTAAAAGTGAATTTTTAGTTAGAAAGACATTATTTATTAAATTTAGGAATGAACTTTACATTAAATTTAGATCAAATTCGGGTGAATTCTACAATGAATTTTAGGATGACATTTAAGGTAGAGTTTATAATATTTATAGGGCGAATTTTAAGGTGAATTTTATACCACTATTATAATTTATTTATTTTATTACAAAGGATGATTGTGTTTTGAAAAAGGTTGAATGAATTTGTAGTGCAAAACCTATATTATAAACCAAACCATAGATGTCACTCTAAAATTCACTGTAGAATTTATCTCAAATTGATCTAAATTCAACTTAAAATTCATTACCATATTTACCATATAATGTCTTCTTAAGTGAAAATTCATCTTGAAATTTTCCTTAAAATGCACCATAAACTTCACCGTATAACCCAGCCTTGAATTTCATCCTAAAATTCACCCCATAATCAAATTTTATTTAAAATTCTTCCTAAAATTACGACAAATTAATTCCAAATTCAAACCTCAATTCATCATACAAGTCATTCTAAAATTAAGCCTAAAATTTTCCTTAAAATTCACGCTAAAATATACTCTTTAATTATACCTACCCTTGAAATCACCTAAAAATTCATTGAAAAACTCACTCTAAAATTCACCCTTAGTGTTAGGAATTTAGAAAGCCTTAGAAGATGAAATAAGGATTTAATCAAATTTAACAATACGGGACTTTTAGTAGTAGAAAAGTTAATTTAGGATTTTACAAAATCGAATCGTTAAATTCAAATTCATCATTTATTTGGAATTTGGAATTATTGATTTTGGAAATTAATGAATTTTGTAACGTAAGAAAAGGAATTCGGAAATTTAGGAAACTTAGAAGATTTATATGGTGGGGATATTAAAATTTAATAAAATTATTGCGAATTTGGGAAGGTAAAAAGGAAAATGGAAGTTTAGAAATTCGTCAAATTTTTGAATCCTGATATTTAGAGCATATTTGTCACATTTTTGAAACTTAGAATTTGTCATAAGAATTATTTAATTTATGTATTATTAAATTTAAGATTCTGGAAATTTAGAAAATTAAGAAATATAAGAATTGTAAATTTTAGGAAAATGGAAATTTAAATAATTTAAAAATTCAAAAATATCGAGAATTATTTAGAATTTTTGATTTTAGTAACTTGTACATATATGGTCCTTTGGTCCTTTTATACCAAAAAATGTAAAAATATAACTAACAGCTAGGTACTCATTTCACGAGAAACTGCTATGGACTATCCCATTCATTCGCGGATCAACGAAAAGCGGGGTGCTAGTCAAGTTTAGTTTCTCTCCCACCTACTGGTATAAACAATTAAGTTACTTTCTGGTTCATCATTGAATCGAGAAAAACAATTTTTATGCCGCAGATTATTATCAAAACTTCAAATAATTTTTAAATTTTCAATAATTTCGAAATAATCTTAAAAATATTAATTGGTTACAAATAATCTCAAAAATTCTAAATATGAATTATCAGTGAGGCAAATGACTTCAATCCGATGTTTCTAATTTTAATGTGATATTTTCATTAATGATAAATGTGAACTTGACAGTTTGAATTGGATTAGGAAAAGGATGAATATGTTTTGGACAAAAATGAATTTGATTTGCAAATTGATGAACCTGATTTGTAAAAGGTTGAATTGGGAGTGCAAAACCTACATATTATATAACTCAAGGCTTGAAATTTAAGAGAAGTACTTTATAGGATTCTTATTGATAATAGAGGTATTCTTCATATGCCATAATCTTTAACGAGCTTTTCATTGACGAAAACTTTGGGGTATTTTTCGAATTTGTTTAGCTACCAGTTATTAAATTTTGCAAATTGCCAACTGGCAAAATTTCTAGGACCAACATTTTCTTAAATTTTCTGGTTTTCTTATTTGTTATTGTAAAGTATTAAGCTCTGTAGCTAATATTCGGCCCTCGTTACTTCATCAAAATTTTTTTTGCCTAATTTATACATTTACTTTCTTGTTTATTCTTCTTTCTTTATTCTCATATTATGTTGATACGAAATATTTTTTTTTGTTATATCAGGCAATCTAACAAATTGAAGGTATTACTTGTAAATAAATAAATATTTATAAAGTTCATTTTCCGTCTAACCCAGGTTTTTACTCGATCTTACAATATAAAGATTTAGTAATGGTTTTTGATAAAACTTCATACTCATCGGAATTTTTTTTTTGATCAGTGAAAGATCCTGAAGGGTTGGACGAAGTTATTTTTAGAATCAAACAAATGATTACATACTTAAAGGGGGTTAACAAATCTTTAATTTCAAAATTTTATAGATAACACATTTTTAATTCCGTCAAGTTTTTGGGCTCGTTTCACCCGTTAGATAAATATTGTATGCATCAGCTATGACCAAAAAATATAAACATAATGTATACCAAGGCGAACATTTGTGACAGAAATATCGTTCACTGAACAATCCCTGCCCAACAATTACAGAAAAATCATTTTTATTGAATACTTAATTTCCCTCTTAAAAAAGCTTTCTTGTAACACCATTCGTATGGAAAAATGTATGACCGTACAAAATTAAAAATTTGAAAAATGTATTCAAGAAAACCAAACATTTGAAAATTTGTGGAAAACTTCAAAACGAACGCTTCATAAATTTTATCAATCTGCTCGTTACGGTTTAAATATTTTATCTCAACCAATACTAAAAAAATTATTTTTTGCCAAAGTGAGCTAAAGTTAGTTATCCGTATACGAATTTTTAAATTAGGTTATCAGGAAACGATTTGCATCTTAACATCTTCTGTTTCTCTTCAAAAACATAAAAATCCAATAATTGATTAAATTTAAATTTAAATAAAATTTGCTTTTAATTACAAATTTTTTTCTTTCTCCAATTTTCTTATCTGCAAAGATGAAAAAAATTGTTGTTGTATTTTATTTTCGCCATTTCCTTTTAACTTCTTTATACACATACCAATGTTTAATGAAATATAAATAAATAAATAATTATATTTAAGTATATTTGTACTATGATGACGATGGAACGTGGTACTGTTCGCTGTGATTTTAGTTAAAATATTTATTGACTATAGTTTTCATTAAAAGAAAGATTGAAAAATCATTTCCGTTGTGCCATTAAAGACTTGAGCAAATAAATAAATTTTAATTAAAACACGGGAATTTAAAGCGATTATATTTATGTATACAGTTAAAAGAATTTTATTTTTACAAGTCACACACAAGTGATATAGCGTTAAGATAAGCAATCAATATTATCTCGAGAATGGTTGAATTTGCTTTGGAGAATGTAAGAGTTACGATTATTGCATGAGCTTATCGATTAAATCAATTAATTTGTGATTTCTTTCTTGTTCTTACTTTTACAGAATACACAATCACAATGTCCTCCACCTCAATCGCAACAACAACAGCAGCACCAGCAAGAATTACAAATGTCTCAAACATCTATGTCTGGCGCAATTCCTAGAGCACCGGCACGATTACCAGAAGACGTAACCGCATTAGCAGAACGCGAAAACGGTAAAGACCGTGATCTAAAGGACACAAATAAAAACGCGGTGGCCAAAACTTATCACACCCTTAAAGACTTGATCTCATCGAAATTTAAAAAAGAAAATAACGAATCGTTTGATGGTTTGAATAATGTGCTAGTGCAACAACAACAACAATTACAGAACCAACAAGTTGACGAATATCGATCACCATATTCAGCACTTCCAGCTCATATGCGCCAAAATCAAAATTTAAATCAGTCACAACCAAATATTTGGATGGGACAACCACAGCAGCAGCAACAACAGCAATCACCAATACAACCACAACCACGTGCTCAGCAATTTATTGGGGCACCGATGGGACAGCCCCGAAATTATACACCAGAACCGCAACAACGAACAACAATGACAGCACAGCAGCGGGCCGCATCTCAACCACAGTTGAACATGAATTTTGATCGTCGCGTCATTACACCACAAATCGAGGGCCAACAACAAATAATGAATCAATCACAACAACAAGTTGAAAGACGCGGTTCATTAGCAAATATTGATGTGACTGACAGTGATGAAGGTGGATTTATTTCAAAAGGACGACGGCCACAACCAGTGTACCATATTCCTCCACAGCAACAGCAACAACAACAACAGGCGCAAATTACTCAGAATATGAACCATCGAAATTCACCACACGTATTTCAAAACTCTAGTACTCCAAGCCAAACGATGCAACAAATTCATGATATGAGTCCACAACAAGTTCAGTACAATGGTGCTTATCAACAGCATCCACAATACATGACCAATGGTATCCAACCATACCAACAACAAACCTATCCGCAACCACATTTTCAAAATCAACCACTCCAGAATCAACAAAACTTGTATTCATCACAAAAATTGATACAGGAAAACACGATGCAACCGGGATCAACATCAATGATACAAAATCGTCAAGACCATTTGCGAGCCTCATTCCAAAAATTAGATAATCCGCAACAGCATCTGCAACATGGACTTCCACCACAAATGCACGAAAACCAAAAACCTCAACCACCAGCTCGGCCCGATCGACCGGCATCAGCAAACGATTTACTAAAACCAATGCCCGGCTCTGCCGCCAGTTCCGATTACGATAAAAGCGGAAATCATAGTTCCAATGTTGATTCGGGTCGTGGTAGTGCAGCATATTCGAGTGGCCGTAAAGGTGGTGGTGGTGGTGCTCAACTCGATACAAGTCCCGAGAGTTCTGACTCGGTACTAAGACCCAAAGATAGTGATGCCGATTGGGTTGATATTGTGGACGCTGAACTTCGAAATATTTTAGAGCCACAGATGCAAGATTTATCGATTCGGCCAGAATCGACGGTGAGCGGTAGTGTCTCGTCAATGTCACCACCATTACCGCCAATTTCACCGAATGGCAGTGGCCGTTACAAATCGTCACATTCTAAAGATCATCTAAATAAACAGGAATATGGAACGGATAGTTATAATAGGCCGGGGAAAGGACCAATCGGACCATCAAGAGCCGGCTGGCCTGGTTCCTCGATACAAAAACAAGGAGTTAGTGGAAGAACACCTTCTAAAAAACAGGAGCAATCATTGTTGAAACGTCATTGTAAGTATTTTCATTTATGTCTATATAAACATTTTTTTATTAACTTTTATTTTCTAAAGTATTTGGATTAGATAACGATCTAACCTCAACAACAACGCGATCACTTGATTTGGATTCGTTGCTCGGTACACCGTGGGGTGGCGGACAGTCGGTTAGTGATTCAGAAACTGATACACAAGGTCTAAGACATATCCGAAATCAACTTGAAGGATTAGAGCACATGTACAGTGAAGTGCTTAAGATGCTAGGTGGTAATCGTAATCCACCAAGTCGATTGGGTGAGGGACATATTTTAAATGGCCGCAGACGACATGGTAGTCTTTCGTCATTACCGTCGAGTTCTGTTAGTGGTCGCCCGGTTCGGGATCGCCGGCGCATCGAAGGTCGTCGAAAAGTTAGGGATATTAAGGTATTTAGGTTACCACACATCAGAGTAATAGTTTGTGACATTTACAACATTAATTTTTATTGTGTTTACTTATAGGGAATTAATAAACGGTTCCAGCGCTTAGAGTCTCATGTAGTTACGCTTGCACGAAGTGTTGCCCATTTATCGTCTGAAATGCGTTCACAACATCTAGTGACACAAGAACTTGAACGATTGCGAGATGATTTCGCAGCTTTAAGGTAATAACCAGAGTAATTTAATTTTTAAACATCACTTCTTAATGCTTTTATATATACAGAGCTCAGTCTACGGGAGGTCGAGCAACAATGTCAATGGGCAATTTAAAAAATATGCCCGAACCACCAAATCTAACTAATCCTCGACGTGTTAAAAAATTAACGAAATTTTTCGGTGAGGATCCACCTCTAATGAGACTATTCCTTAAGAATTTAGGATACGAGGTAAAAAGCTTCACACGAATTTATACCTTGTAAAAAGCCAATAACGATATTTATTTTCAGAAATATGCCACACTTTTTGAAACCGAACGTGTCGGTATGATAGAACTTCCGTATTTAGGAGAAGAACGTCTACAAAAACTAGGTGTTCCGCTCGGACCTCGGTTACGAATTCTTCAAGAAGCACAAATCTCGTTATGTAAGGACACTACTCTCTGTATAGTTTAAAAATTTTAAGTTAAATTTAGAAAAAAAAAATTCGCAAATTTTTTTGGTTATTTATTTCTATCTATATCTATTAATTTTATATGTCAAATGCGCTAACCGCCATTTTTACGATGGGGCCGGAGGAGTGCAATTGTATTTGTTTCGAAATTAAATCCCCGATTTAGACAAGAAAAAAAAACAGTTAAAAGTTTTGTTTTATTTTTAAGGCGATTTATTTTGTAAAAAAAAAAAATATTTTTAGTTCTTGGAAACACTTTAAACTTTACATTTAATTAATTAATTATTAACCTTATATCTAATTAAAATAATAACTAATTATTTAGTACAGCTAATTACTGTTATTAAATTATAAATTTTGTTTAAAATTAAAATTAAGCTTTTTTTGTGTAATGTTCAAAATAAAATGAATAAACCAAAGATTCATTTTGTTAAAAATGAAGCTTTTAATCAATTTATTCGGAGAACAAATACTAATTATTTTATGGTAAGTTTAAATAAAAATCAACTTTGTCACTTTTGTGGGGAAATTGCGGAGAAATAAAAAAAAATGTTGGATACATCTTGCAACTGAAAAAAATGAACAACAAAAAAGTTAAAAAATACGAAACAATTTTAAAACATAAATTACCTTTCAACATGTCGTGTCTTTGGAAAGGTTATGCTTTTAACAAAGTAATTCCACGAACCCCCAAAGAAATAAAACTTTGTCTCTTTTTTTATATCAATTCGTTCTTAACTGGATCATACAAATTTTTGAAATGGGACACACTTCAATAACTCGCACTTTATTGTGCTTTCCTGGAAAAAGTGGCGTAATTCGTCCGGACAGACCTCTTAAGGATGGTATATATTTTTATTAACAAGAAAAACAATCATCATTGATTTTAATGTTAGGAACTTTTTCAATAACGAGTTTAAATAGAATTCACCATTTTTGATACTCTCTATGCCATTTAAAATGCATAGTTGGCACATAATGCATCATAGGAGAATTCTATGTTTCAAACAGAAATCATTAAAAAAAAATTTACTGTTCAAATTCAGGTATCAAATACAATATAAGATATTTTCCAATACTTCATCAATAACACTCATTATGCGATGATACGAAACAAATTTGATATGTCAAGCTTTTCAAGGAGTCAATCTTTACACTGGACAAGACGACTTAGAATGAATTAGCCACCTAATACGATCTATCAAACTTGATGTGAACTGGTACAATATTGGTACATTTATATACAGGCCAAGATGAATCTGTTCATTCTTCCTCAATATGGTTCGCAAAATCATTTAGCAAAATGGTTTTAATATAGTTGAATAACAACCACTACAGCAGAATAAACCATATTCCATTTTAGCCATTCACAATGCATGATACTTCATGTTCAACACAGAGACAGGAGACAAATTTGGAAGATTATAAAAAATTCTAGATGCGGATATAACATTTTGTTTTAAATTAGTGACATGAGTTTACCAATTTAGCTTAGTGTCCAAATGAATTCCAAAATAAATAAAAAAATATGATAAATTCAACCGAGTATGTATTTTCTTTTTTCCTTTATGGTTGGCACCAATCTTCGGGTGATTTTCTATAAGGCGTATATGGGGATGGCATGGTAAGGTAAATATCTTCGCAAAGCTCATGAATCATATTTTATTTGATTTTCATAGTTTAACTGAGCATTTCTTCCACTGTTAGCAAAAAATTCCCGATAATTTTCTAATAGGCCTATCAATTGCCAGTGCTCTGGAACTTTATCAGGATTTTGTGATGGGGATATCATGGTCAAATATAACCTCAATACCTCGTGAGTCATATTTAATTTGATTTTCAAGATTCAACTGAGAATTTTCTCAATCCCTCTATTATTGGCCCCAATCTAATATGATTATCAGTTAGACATATCAATTGCCGGTGCTCTAGAATATTTTCAGAATTTTGTCATGGGGATGGCATGGTCAAATATTGCCGTAAAGATTTGTTCTTAACCTTTAAGTCCTTTATTGTTGGCAGCAATCTCCCGATGATTTTCTATTAGACCTATTGATTGCCAGTAATCTGGACATTTTTCTGAATATTTTTATGAGGATGTTAAGGTCAAATATGGAGAAAATTTCTCAAAAATAAATTGCGAAAACTAAATTAATATTACTGAGAACGAATGAGGAAATATTAAAACACGCCATCCCTATGACAAAATTCTAAAAAAATTTCAGAGTATTGGCAATTGATACGTCTAACAAAAAGACATCGGAAATTGACATTGAAATATTTGAAAATGCCGAATTTTCGAAAATAAAATTAAATACGACTCACGAGGTTTTGCGGCTATAATACTAAAAAAGTTCTAGAGCACTCACAATTGAAAGACCTAATAAAAATTCATCGTGAGATTAGTGCCAAAATTACAGTACCTGAAAAAATATTCAGTATAATTGCGAAAATCAAATTAAATATGACTTATGTGGCTTTTATATTTGTCGATCATGATAGTTTACGTTGTGTCATAAGATTTGAAGTGGTGTTGCCAACGTTGGCGGTAATAATTTTTGGGATAGAATTTCTGACCTACTTCACAAAGGTCCATTTTGACAGGTAATTGTTGAGTATGTCGTTTGATGTTGGTTCGTAAAGTTTTGTGTCCGGACCCCCCCCCCCCCCCCCTCCCGACTAAGAAATGGCACGGGGTTAAAGGTTTAGGGTAATTGGGTTTGTCTGATAACCATGTCAATGGTCGAGCGTTAAGTATTCTCTCAATTTTAATTGTGAGTATCTGAAATTCTTCCAAAGTCAAAACTGTGTCCTTTGAGACTCTTTTAAAATGAAATTATCTACGATTTCGTTGTAGCTTCCCAAAATCCTCCAAGATCACTTAGTACATGGGAGAAATGAAATAATATGTTATTTGTTTATTTGCATAGTTCGGACCACTCGCTATCAACCTTATACCACGACGAATAATACATTTTTTGAACTACGCGGTGTCAGTAGTCAAATCACCTACCATTTCAAAATGTTAAGCCTTAATAGACAAACATTCAAAAAGGGGAACGTAAACGTTGAAATCAATTCCAAAATAAAAAAAGGCAACAAAAATCTACCCCTTTGTTGAAGGAATGTTTGGCTTGTGCAACTTGTTATTCAGGTAAATCATCTATTATTTGTTTCATAATAAATGGATTTTTTCGTGCATACCAATCCCAAAATTTCATACAGTTTACTTTGCTTTATTCTTACCGGGGATGGACCAAAGTTTTCTCCGAACCAACGATAGAAGAAGTTGTGGACGTGGCACAGAATTCGGAAGATTTAATGGTGATGAACTATTTATTTATCTATTTATTTATTATCATGTATAGCCTACAGTGATTACAATCGGTTATACAAACATGTTGAAACGCCGACTATTTAGTTATTATTACATAAAAATTTAAATTAAATAATAATTAAATAATTTAAACGACTCTCTGCGGACAAGTTGAAATCAAAAACATCATAAACTGAATTAAACTCTCGTGATGCTCTCAAAAGTGGTTCCGAAAGACTGTAATTAGTTGATACCTGGTTAATGAGTAACATTCCATCGCGAAATAATATAAATAATAATATAAATAATAAATAAAGGGCCAATATGACTTCCTTGAGTTACGCCAGATGTCACGCGAAATAGCTGTGAACTAGAATCCAAAATCCTAACTGATTGCCAACGGTCGGAAAGGTAAGACTGCAACCATTCAATTGGGATGCATCGACAATTTAAGTTCTTTAATTTAGAGATCAGGAGCGAGTGGTCAATCTTATCGAAAGCTTTCGCAAAATCAGTATAAATAACATCCAGTTGCTGCCTGGAGTTTAAACTGCTAAATAATTTGCCACAAAAAGAAACCAGATTAGTCACTGTGGATCTGCCTGGATAAAACCCGTGCTGAGCAGAAGAAATTAATGATTTGGTATGGAAAACCAAGACCTTGTGAACCATATAGATTCAAATAGCTTGGGTATAACGGAAAGAATGGAAATCCCCCGAAAATTAATTACTTCGTTTCTTCTACCCGCCTTGAAAATGGGATGGAGGCATGCAATTTTCCAAGGCTCAGGAAAAAATCCAATACGTAAACTTTCATTAAACATGAAGGTAATTGGGCGGGACAAACTCTCGGCACAATGCGTAATAAGGATCGGCGGAATACCATCGTGACCAGCGCCCTTTTTAATATCAAGATTAAGTAAGCAATCGCAAACTTCCTGCTCAGTAAATTTAAAATAATTAAATTCCACGAAACTGTTAGCGCATGAAGGAATGGTAGGGGACATCGTGGCTGGTTCGTATACTGAGGCAAAATAGCTAGCAAATAAATTACAGATCTCCGCGGGTTGACTAGCGACGGAGTTCTGGTAAGACATAGGAGTAGGGAAACCAACCACTTTTCTCTTACTATTAATAAAATTCTAGAACTCCTTTGGATTTGATGTCAATTCCTCCTCGATTCGCACAACGTATTGGTTATATAAAAACCAATTTAAACTTTTAAACTCTTTGCGAGCATTATCAAATTTGGGATAAAATTGAACCCCATACCGCCTGTATAATGAATGGAACTTATTGCGGCGATTCTCCAGATTTAACAATCTATTGTTATACCAGGGCTCCCGAAAGCCGTTTTTTTTTACCAACGGAACGTGTCTTTCAATATCAATTTTGAGAATGTCGTTAAACATCAAAACGATGTCATTTAAATTACCGGCGCGTTGCAAAAAGTCCCAATCAGAATTGCTGAGGAACTCGTTTAAGGAAGCGTAGTCGGCATTTCTGAAATTAAAATAAAACTTGTTAGAAAAGGAATCAATTGAACAATTTATATGAAAAATATTTATCGTAACTGGTGTGTGGTAGCTGCTCTGGGAGCCGGTGAAATCCAAACATGATGAAACCTCCGAATGCATGACATCATTGGCAAATAACAGGTCCAGGAGTTTCCCTTGACTGTTGCTAGTACGATTCAGCTGCTTGGTTGAGATGCTAGCAAAGTAGTCTATAATGTATAATGCCCTTTGGTCAGTGGAAAGCAATGTAAAGACACCATCAACATCAAGCCAAGCTATGTCAGGCAGATTAAAGTCGCCCACAATTACAAGTTGATCATTAGGACGCACTGAAGGCATCACAACTGAGTCGATGAAATTGATTATCCTTTCAAAATATTCCAAATTCGAACCATTGAGAGCATACACTGCGATGAAGACGATAGATGAACTGGCAACACGAACAGCAATGACATCAAGACTAGGATGACAGACAACCAACTCATTAGGAATGGAAACTTTAACCGCAATCAATACCCCACCCCCTATAAGTCTGGTGTCAAAATCATATCTGTCCTTCCTGTGAACGACATAGTCCGGAGGGAAATATTCACCAGAATACATATTGACAGTAAGCCAGGTCTCACAGATTATTATTATATCATAATCATTGTCCAGAACGCCTTAGCGAAAATTCTTGGCTTTACCTCGGATGCTAGAGGCGATGTTGTAATAAATTGAGGTAAAGCTGGAACGATCGGAGCTTACTGGCCGGATTGGGGCACAGTTTGTTGCGTAATGCCCGCTGGAGCATTCAGGGTCGATATTTCCTGGTTCTGAAATGCACCTTTTCCCATTGCTTGCATACGATGTGATTGGCGCTGCCGAAAATTTGTATTATGGAAGGGTCTAATACACACATCATTAGGCTAATTCACCGTGGACATAACTTTGGCTGTTAAATCGGCACCAACTCCCACTTTGAAACAGACATACTCCATGTCGGTAAGTTTACGCACATTTGGTATTAGCTTAGTAATCACAGCATTAGAAATACCAAAGTTATTATTTACAAAATCGGCAATAGCAGCGTCTTCAACAGCGGTATCGAACTGCGACATATGAAACCAAAACTTCGGTTTAATCATCCGGATGCTGTTAGGCAGAGAACATGGTTTAGTTCCACTTATTGAGGCGTACGATGGACGACGCATGGCAGCTGCTGCAGATGAAATGCCCGGGAGAGTTGAAGTCGACGTCTCGGAATATGTTATGGCAGTATGAGCGGTTTGGGCTGACACCTGGGCGAAGCAATCGCGGATTTGTTCAGAGATCTGGTCACTAATTTTGCTGCAGACAGATGACAGGTTGGAAGCACACGAATTAGCCAAAGACTCAGCGGCCTGACTAAATATTGTGTTAACGGCGGGCATAGTGGTGTCAGCAATAATTGATATCTTGGATTCCATATTGTCCAACGAGGATTTAATCGTATATCCAACGACATACAATTACCCTCTTTAAATGTGCGCTGACACTCAAGGCACATAAAAACTGCATACGGACAGTCGTTTACAGCTTTGATCCAACTGTCGTTCGAAGAAAACTTCCAGTCCAGGCAGTCTACGTGGTAGAATTTGCTGCACGGCCCAAAACAGTGTAAAAGCACACTGCCCCGTTTGGTGTTATTACACTTCACGCAAATCTTTGTCATAATTACAATATAATTAAAAACTGATCGTCACACAATTTACAGCGTTAGTCACAACAAAAATTAATATTTAAATTTAATAAATTAATAAATATGGATTTAAATTTAGGAGCAAAATTTTCTGTTTTGACGTCTATCGCTTAGCAAGGCTTGCCCTGAATTAATGGGTGTGTTTCCGTATATCACTATCACTAACTCTATTGGCTATAAACATTTTGAGTATGTGTGGTGGTTTAGATATCCAATACAATGTTATCGATTAACCGATTCATAGCACAATATATTCAAAGTTCATGTTTAGTTTTGATTGATCGATTAAAGCCTCAGCAAGAGTCCCGGATGCGCTGAATCCACCGTACACCAGCTTACATATAACAAGGCCGAAGGATAGGAAAGGAATGTTAACATTATAGACTCGACCCGGTTTCAGCCACCTATGCAGTCGATAATTAGTAAATTTTTTATTTTGTTATGATAAGTTGTTAGCCACAAGACAACACAATCTCTTAATCAGCGTTCCCCATTAGTGCCGCAGGTTTTTTTCTGAAAAGCTGTAAGAAATTTCTCCACTATTAATTCTGCATCGGCAGTTGTGAGGGGGGGGGGGGGGGAGGAGCGAGATTTCGTCCCAACATCATGTTCCCATGCGGTCACCCAAATTTGTACTAACGGTAGCACGTGATGCTTGACGTTGTTGTTGAAGTTGTTGCGCCTCTGCTTACTCTCCTACTCGCCCCTTGTCTTCAAATTTCATGTTTAGTGATTCAATTATTGTCGTGACAAGTTTTGATAAAAGTACACAACTCTAAATGTCGTAGTGTAATAGCTCTTAAGAAAGCGACCCGAGAATTGCCACAGAGTAAAACAGTGACAATGTTGTGAATGCCAACTTTTCTAACATAAATACAAACCCCATTTATGCTTTCTTGGATGCGTCCACAAATCCATGAAGTCGTTTAATACTGAATCCTTCGCGCTCTGACGCTATTTCGCTCTCGTCATTGCAGGTACAATATTAAGAAAGGATACATATTTAATTGCTCAATTTCAATAGGGATAATTTCTCCCGAACAAGTTTAATCTGCCATAAATTTTGAAATAATAATTTAGCTGTTATTATCAAGAGAGGCAGCAGACTATGTAGCTATTTCTGATGGCACCTTCCGTTTCGTTATTTTGTATTTTGGTGTAATTTTGGTATTTGAAACATCAATAAATTTCCTTTTGGTTACCAAAATAGGTTAAGTGTTTTGATGAGCTCACCATCAATGAACACGTTAGTTTTAAGCGTTTCGCGGTTCTGTTCTGGACTCTTTCCTGAAGATGTTCGTCATTTGTACACCACTTATGCAGTTCAAAGCATCCATCTTTCTGCAGAGTGTTTGCACCTGTTACAATATCGTCAACATAAGTTTGAAAGACATAGACAAACGATTTATGTTAAGACAATTTTGCGGCAAATTTTTAGCAATCTTACGTTAAATTACGATATCGCGGCTTCAATTCACTTGAAATCATTTCGCTTACGTTAAATGAAGTAGTAGAACCAATACATTTGATTCGAGTTGAAATCACTTTGTTTATTTCGCAGACAAGAATTTTAGCAAGAGATTTCGTGATGAAGTTTCATTGACTCCCTGAATCTGGAAAAGCACGACACTCAATACACCTTCAGCTTGGAAATGTTTCAATAGAACAATTGCCGTTGGTAAAATTATAGTTTAATAATCGTTTAATTCGATTGAATTTTGTCAAAATTCGATTATTAAATCAGAATGTTTGATTATTGAATGCCATTGGTGGTTTCACGACGGGGACACGAAGGTTATCTACTTTTATTTAATAAAATTTTTATTTAAAATTCACTGGGATTCAGGGCCGGCTTTACCCTCTAAGCAGATTATGCCTCGCATAGGGGCGCTGATAATTTTTCTTACGCTTTCTAAACAAATTCTAGTACTAAAAAAATATTTTCAATTAGAAATTTTGAATTTCAACTCAACTCGATTACACTAGTTTCATCTAATTAAAAATAGCTCAACGAAAACATAACTCAACTCTGTTTTCATGAACTCCAACTAGTTTTTAAACTACATCGAAACATGATAATCAATAGTTTCAATACTCGTCGAGCGAGAGCAGTAAACACACCAAAAAATACAATAAAGCTCACCTCTGAAAACGTTCGAGATTGGTGTTTTTAGTGCTAATAGTTTTTTGAAATCCCAACCGAAATATAAATGAGGCAATCGAAAACTTAAATAAGTTAATACCGTACATTCAAGAAACGCGAACGGATGAACGTTTCAATCGTGATCAAGAAACAGCAAAAGAATTAGCAACTGATTTAGAAATCAATCCTCAATTTAAATATAATGCTCTGCGAAGACGTAAAAAAAAGGCTTTTTGAATACGAATGCTACGACAAAATTCCCAGTGATCCACAATATAAATTAAATTTCGTTTTTCTTTCCTATACTGAATACTGTACTTAATTCGTTAGATACAAGATTAGGAGGTCGTAAATGATCATATCAATTATTTTCAGTTTTTAACCGATTTTGAAGGAGTTTGTAAATCGAATGATGAGGAACTAAAACCACATTGTGACGCGTTAGATAATATGTAACCGATAGCGATGACAAAGATATTTTTGCGGTAGAACTATTTAATGAATTAAAGATTTTAAAGTACACAATAAAAAATTGTACTATTGAGATCCATTGTTTATATTACAATCCATTTACTCAAATGCACTAGAGCAGTGCTTCTCAAACCGAATAAATAAAATCTAGGGCTCCCAAAAATTGTATTCAATAATAATGAATTTACAGTTAAGCATTTTGAGCATTCTTGTTCTAGGATCTCAAATGTTTCATATCCGTCTCCCGAAAATTAAAAAAAATGTTCTACCAACTCAAAATATTCTTTAAGCTTCATCAAATTTCTATACGCAAAAATTGTACAATTCCAGAAAATTGTTAAGCTTGGTTTTAAAAAACATGAGAGGATTTTATATAAGGAACTATTAAAAATTAGATGTAGCTGTGAAAACTCCGAAACTTTATATTTTAGCTGGACATATGAGTGGAACAGAACAGTTTCCGAAATGGCTAAACTAAAGATAAATCTAAACATTTGTCGGCTTACGTCTATTCTAAATTTGTCAAAATTCATATTTGCAAGTTTTTGTAATTTGACCGCAACCCGATCCGAATTTGGATTCTCTACAAAAAACTCGGTGTTAGAATCCTGGAATTTTCAATTTGGAGTTCTCAACACTAACCTGATATACAATTTAACCAAATTGGAATGGTTGAAGCCAAATTCGACAAGCTGCCATTTGAAATTTCAAATTAAATTAAAGTACGAGTAACTTTTTAAAATTATATACTAAATACGTACATTCTCAATATTCGATTTTGCAAATTTTCATAGACCTAAGTTCCTATAGTTTTTAGTTTAAATGTAGCTCCAAAATTTCCGAGAATCTACTTCGGATTTAAAAATGTTGTCATCATCACATTCTTCATAAAAGTGCTCAATTTTAAGTTTAACAATCTTAAGTTTAAAAATTTGATCGAAAATGAATCAATTTAATTTCAATAGTTTACTATAGATTTTATTGAGATTCAGAACTAACCTAACCAAGCTATTCGATTAAACGAGACGTAGATAATCAATTTAAGTAAAATGTTTCAAAAAATCCTGAACAAGGTGGTGGAATATCTTTAAACAAGTAGTACTTCCACAAGGAAAACGAGCTCATTAGTGACATCTATGACTGCCTGAACACATCAACGCCGTCGGTATTCACTGAAGCAATATTAAAAGATAATTTTCTAATCAAGATTTCATTAGTGGTCCGATCAACCAAGGTGTTTAAATGGATGATTATATCAGATGTAACCAAAATTTGTGATCCGGAGGCTTATTTATCGAATATTACAGTGATTGGAAAATCACGGAATGTAGAAATTAAAGCATGCCTGTGACAAAAGCCTTCGGAAGCAATCCATTGAATCAATATTTTAACGTCATGAGAATCCATTATTTAAAGCAACATCCGCGGATAGTCAACCGTATTGACCACTATATAGAAGTCTATTAATATAAATTTCACAGGTTTATTGCTATGAGTGACTCAAACGTGCCGCCATATTAATTCGTGGCTAGTCTTGTTTAGGAAATCAATAAACCGTGCATAGTACAATAGAATTATGTGGATTCCAAAAATAAACCTGTGGACCTGACATAAAGATGCGAGTTTAACCAAGGAATCGTCGCTACCATGACTCTTTGTTGGTCCTTTTAAATCCATCCAAGGACCTAATCGTTTTATAAGAACAGAGAATATTAAAAGTCCAACTGGTGACGTCAATATCACAAAAGTAACTATATGGGATACTTAGTAACTATATGGAAACCAGTTCTATACAGGGAAGAATGAAGAAGCATCAGGCAATTACTACAGAGCCTTGCACATATTATCTAAAAACTCAGTTAAATGCCAATTTATTGAAAAAGTTTGGATCAGCAAATAAACACGTACATTAAATTCATTGTGATAAACTTTCATATACATACTTTAGAATTTAATAATTAAAAAATTTACAACGTTACGAGGTTACGACTTTTGTGTTTAATACAGTACAACGTTTTTTGAAGCTAATTTCTTAACAAAATTAATAGATAGCCCATAAGTATTCAACAATGATGGTAAGAATTGATGTCTAGTTAAGGTTCCACTATACAAAGACTGAAATCTTATGAGGCCATCAGAACTTCGTCCTGAAAATGTACCCTACTCCCAAATCAATCACTTACTGAACCCTATAACTCAGATCATAAACTTGTTTCTTCGGATCACCCCCACTCAGCCCCAACTTAGCTCGAACTAAATCCCGATCCTCTACTCAACTCCACAATCAACGGCCAACTCCCGAAATTAACTTGAATCGAAAGCTAGCTACTCAGTAAACCCTCAACTCGACCACGAATTAATACCCAATTTAACCTTTCACTTGAATCCAACTCAACTTCAACTAAAACTCTGTATAACTCTAATTAGACTTCAACTCCACTTTCAACCTAACCCAAATCAGCCCCAACTCTATAACAAATTCAGATATCAACTCAACCCCAAACTCAACGCCCTATTCAGTTCCCAAGTTAACAATATCAATTCTGACGCCTACTCAACTCAATTCTAACTCAACTCAAACTTGACCCTAACTCAGCCTTAGTCCAACTTGAACTTAACATCAACTTGACTTACCACCCAGCCCTTAAATGAACTTTAAACTCATCCCAGCTCAACCCACAAATCAACATTGTCTTAAAAACTACATGTATGTATACGAACTCAGCTCAAGCTAACTCTAATTTAACCATCAATTCAACACACAAATAATTCCCTAGCTGAATTGTTCACTGAACCCTAGCCGAATCCCAACTTAACTTATACTCAATCTACAAATGGAACCCAACTCAATCAACAGCATATATAAATAAATACCTTACCAATTTCTTCAACTCTAATTTAACCTGAAAAATCAACCTAACTCAACCCAAAATTAAACTGCGAACTCCACGCGCAACTCAATCCTCAAACAACCAAATATAAAAAATTGGTCAACGAGCTGATAACACCACATGGTTTTGGGTCAATTCCAATAGCAGGTATACCCGATCCTCTGGACCAATACAAGTTTGGTCATTTTTGACAGGATTTCAATATAACTTTGATCCTTTTAGGCCGAAGTTAAAACGACAAATTTAATTAATTGGTTAATTCTTTGATATTATCTTTTAGGATTAACTAAATTTTCTTTATGCCTCCTTTTATAGTTTAAGTTACAAAATGTCCTGTTTTATACGGTATGTGGTTGATACGACCTTCCTATCCAGCTATACATATATCTGTTGTTTTAAATTTGTTTTGAAATTGTCTAGAGGAGTGTGTTTAATACCGAAGATAATATTGTATCTTTAAAACTGAGATTGTTTGTATATACATAATTTAATGTTTTTGTGAGAAAGATGAGTGCGCAAATCTAAATCTATCATTATTGTAACGAAAGGTATATTGGAAACGTTCCAGACGTTCACTGAACTGTTTTCTTTATTTATACTTATATTATCTTATCATAACTCATATTCAGCAAACTGATCCATTACCTACATATGTAGATTATACATATTTCATTTTTCTCTTAACCTAATATTTACTTTACAAAATAAACAAAAAAAATATTCGTCTCTGGTATAGCTGATACAGATACTGCATAAATTCCTTACATATGTACATACATTCATTAATCGATATTATACTAATCAAATACATGAAAAGATTGATTTAATTGTTAACTTAGGTCCACAAACATACGAACACATATCATAATATACCAAAACCAAATATTACATTAACTTTTTAGTACACAGAAAAAAGCTTTTTTATAGTAAGTTCTCAATTGTATGAAGAGAAACTTTTGATTTTGTTTTATTTAAAGTTTGACCAAAATCAAACTTTATTGTACAACAAAACTCACAAACAAACAAAACAACAAATTGTATTCAATTTATCTGTCATCCAGTTTTTTTTTTTTTTTAGTACAAAAACTAAACTAAACTTTAATTGTTTTTTTTTGGTGGTAGTTTTATAGTTTGCTTCTTATTTTTGTATATGGGTGTGTATAATTTGGAAATGTTTAAGATTTTTTAACGAATACAGACAAAGTTTATTTTTTCTTTGATGCTTTGTTATTTGCACACAAAATGGTGAAAAAAAGATGAGGACGATGAAGAAGCAGTATTATAATACTTATTCTGGCAAACATTTATTTTTATGAAAATTATATAATTTGTGTGACATTGTGTGGTGGCAAAATTTTATTTTTAAAAAGTCGTATATTATATGCTTATGATTAGTTGTTAAAAAAATTACTTGGGGGAGTTCGAGACAAACCTATCTTAAGAAGTGTAATAAAGAAGATTTTAAGTATAATTTTGTTGGTTTGAATTTTTATTTTTTTGTATTTTTTTATTTTAACAATGTTTGTGGGGTAATTTGGTTGAGATTTTGTGTTTAATTTTGTTATAAAATGTTGGATTAAGCGAAAAATAAAATTATTAAAGTTCAAAACTGTTGAAGCGCCGCCTGTTGTTTGCTGCTAGAGTGGTGTTAAATGTCCTGAAGGTATTACAAATTTAATTTTACCCCAGTTTTTTTGTTTTATTAAATTATGACATATAAGCGTCGACTATGTAATACAAGCTTGTGCGAACATTCAGTTATATAAAGTTAGTAGAGATGATTTTACAAAAATTAAAGGTAACACATTCTCTAGTTCGAGTACTTAACTTGTACTATATATTATATACATTGTATTTTTAGTATTGAAATTCTTCAAATTGATTCAAAATCTTATTATTTCAATTTATTAAATCTGTCAGTACTATTTCTCAAGTAACTGGACTTCTTTAAATGTTGTAATCAATAAAAACCTCTCTAAGAAATAAAATGTACCAATTGAAACTGTTTCTGAAATACGAGGTAGAAAGACAAAATAAAAGGATTCTGTGCTGCAATGAAAATCAATCAATCGCTGGGTTTATTAGTAAATAATAGATTAAAACATGAGTAGGTAAAACTCAAATGACTATCAAGTCAATCTAAAATAAGATCAATTAACGTTTTATGAATTAGGTGGTTTTGAAGCTGGTAGAGAGCCAGCTTTAAATTCCGTTTCGACTAGGATCATGCTAAGGACGTGCAACATTTAGCACCCACACATCATACGTAGTTTACATAGCATAGCTTATCCTAACATACATACGTATTTATCTTAGAATACATATTTCGATGAAAAATGTATGCATTACCGGACGAACAATTTTCTTGATCAAAGCTTGTAACCTGCAAAACGTTCACATTCATTATACGCAATAAATTTCCAGCAAAAATTGTTCTGCTTTCGATGCCAAATAAAAGAAAAACAAATCGATGGAAATGAAACATAGGACCTTATACCAACATTATTATTGCATTTTATATAAATAATCGGTTAATTACTTTTATTTATACGTAATTACCCTATTGTAGATTCTCTTTTCGATTTTTCCAATTCGAAAATAATTCCCTGTGTAAATAAAATGTACGATTATGATAATTTTTTGGATTTGCTCCAATTACATTATTATAGTTCCAATATTGGTTCTAATAGTCGTAATATCATTGACTATAATTATTTAATAAATTATGCGCTAATAATACAGTTAGCTATTTACAATTATATTGTAGAAATAGATATCGGAAAGCTATATAATTTTAAACGAGAATAGGTATGAGTATACGACTATAAATTTTTCAACCGTAAACTAAAATAGAAATGTCTTTTTATTGAACCCTATTAACAATATATTTTTAAACACTAAATTCTATTAAAACTGTGGCTTTGGTCTAACAAATTGAATACAAGAGAATTACCTTGCTAGGAAAAATAATAGAATATTCTGAAAATTATCTACTATACAATTGGTTGAGCACAAAGCTCCGAAATAGAATAGATCAAACTCTATTTAGTTCTTATTAAAAATAGCTCCAATTAAAAAGTTATTATAGCCTTCTAGAATCTAGATTATAGAACCGTAATCATACGTCATAACTCTTTGTTGTTTCCCATAGTAATTCATATAGAAAAATTGTGTTTTTAGTTTTAAGTTGGTAGCGGTTGATCCATCTCAGTCAATCGCAGGGTACCGAACATCAAAATATAGTACGGTTTCTTCATTAAGAATTTCCTGCAGAGTAGATTCCTTGTCCCCTACAATAAAATATTCATTTATCATTTCATTTGGAAAACAAACGACGAAGCATCAGTGAGATGAATAGCTGAAAATAAAAACTTTATTTACGTATTGATGTAGTTAGAAAACATCGGCAGGACAATTTTAGAAAAGATTGCGTTGTATGAAAGTTTCGATACAAAGAAATTTAACAACATATCTATATACACTGCACCAATTAAAAAACTGAACAGAAATTTTCTTCGAAAAAATACACATATTTGAACGCTTGTAGCTTGATGAAATAACACCTTTCAACAAAAAAATTTTGTTTCTAGTTGAAGGAAATTTTAAAAAATTATAAAAAAAAATATTCTGATGTTTGAAACTGTTAACGAACTTGCTCGATATTTCATTCAAAAATGCAAATTTGCTTATTTATAGAGAATTTAGAAACCTTGAAAATGATACTATGGAAATTTCTGTGAGGCTACTCCTTGTCGAGTTATTGAAGTTTAAGAGAAAACGTATCAAAAAGCATATAAACGTTAACAACTAAAATTTAGCCCTCTACGATAAAATTTTAAGTCACTTTAACCAGAACCATCTTGATATGTATAGAGCCGGCATGTGAAAAATGAACTTAAAATAAGGGATATAGAAACACTAACAATTCATTTATTTTCATAGTGTTTATATGAAAAAACGCGATTTCGATTGACGATAAAATATGAATTAAAAGTTAAACCCAGTTAAATAATTTTTAAGAAATCGCTAACAAACAACTCAATGTCTTACTCATTTAAAACACAGATTCTCAAATTTCCCTATTTTCCTATAATAATCAAAAGAAAATAAGGGAAATTAAATTAAAACACATTCTACAACAACAACAATGTGTATTAAAAAGAGAAAATCCAGTTTAATGGCGACATCATATCTCCACATCTAAACCCAATGGTAAGAAAAAAGACAACACGCCTCCGCTCAACAATCAAAATTTAAAAAAAATCAAAAAGAGCCAAACAGAATAAATTAAATCAATACAATGAGTGCGAAAAAAACAAAAAATCAAAACAATCTAGCATGCTTTGCAAATTCAAAATAACTATAGAAACATATTCGAATTCAAATTGGAATGGAGGCAATGAAAGAGATGATTATTGTTTTGTTTATAAATTTCTAGTTATGTTGGTGACGTATAGTATTACAAAAACAACAATATTTTAAATTTCAAAAGTACCTTATTTTTCATGACTATTTTCACTTACCCCTTATTTGTAATAAAAAAAATCGCCCTGGTCAATTTCTGCGGAACTGGTATCAAATGATCCCAAATTTACATTTTTCTCAAAAGAGGCACAAATGTGTTATGAAGTTATAGCGGTTAATTTTCACTGCAAAATGTTAAAAATGTCGAAGTACTTTTTTTTTAAATTATGAAAAGCGGTTTATAAACATTAAAACTAGCTTTATTATAATTAATTTAGTAATGAGTATCTGCCCCCCACCCCCCACCCCCACCTCCCCCGTGCCCTTAGTACTTCCATAATCTGGGCATACTAAATAGACAAATTTGTATCATTTCTTGCGGAATGAAATTCCATTCTTCTTCAGGGTGGTTTCCGATAAAAATATAAATGTGCTATAATTTGAAACTAGTTGTCTTAAAATTGATTAGCGGAATTTTTTTAGTAGCACAAAAAAAAATATGCTTTAATTTTGTCCACGAGTGTATGATGTCTCAATTGAGTGAGGTTAGCAAACTGCTGACTAGTATGTTTAATAATTTTCAAGCGGTAACAAACAACTTTATCTCTCAGAATTCGATGGGCACTATGTTAAATAACAACACCATGCCTGGGCAATCAATAGACAACAACGTCGACAACATCGACAGCATCAACAAATTGGGCCAACAAAATGTCATAACTGGAACTGACGTCAACACTGATTTGGAAATGGTGAAACCAAAAAATTACCTACACGTCTCAAATTTTAAACCAACCACTATTAGCGAGAATATTAAAAGTTATCTTAGTCATAAGTTGAGTATTCAAGTGGCTGAAATCGAATGTCACGAACTTGTTCCAAAAAATGCTGATAGAAGTTTGCTAAACTTTATCTCGTTTAAAGTTGGGTTGGAGTCAGCATTATACAACAAGGCTTATGATGGTAGTATTTGGCCACTGCAGTGTGCCATTAAACCGTTTGTTAATGTAAGACGACAAAAAAAATGTCTTGCCACAGCATCATTGCAGTAATGCACTTATTAATTGGTATTATTCACCGGTCACTCATCAAGATCATCGTATTTGTATAAGTTATGTAATTTGTTATGGTTTTTTTGATTTTTTTAGATTGATTCATAATATTTTTTTGTATTTTAGGTTTTCACATTCCGGTCTCTATCCGCTATCGGAATAAATTATGCAATACTTATGGTGACAACTTGAAGGATGGTGACAGTTTGTGTGTAAACTTTGGATTTCTAAATGCTCGCAGTCTATTTTGCCATATAGATAAAATTCGAATTTTTATTAGTTTTAATAACATTTATGTTTTGTGTGTGGCGGAAACTTGGCTTACTTGTAGGATCAATGATCAGTCTGTTGCCATAAATGGCTATAATATTCTACGGTACGACAGAATACACAAAAATGGTGGTGGGGTCTGTGTATACTGTATACTACAGGAAATGTTATAAATTCAAGAGAGTTCATTCAGGTACATAATGGTAAAACTGAAGTTATAATGGCTGAAATGAAACTTCCGTCCATGTCAATATTAATAGTAGTATGTTACAATCCCCCGCCTGCTATACAAACTGACATGGATGCTTTCCAGAAAATGATAACCTCTTTTGTATCACGATATAGTCATTTCGTAATAGGCGGTGACTTCAATTTGAATATCCTTGACAGGTCGCACAAATTTCATGATTTTTTAAAAGCAAATAGCCTTTTCTCAGTTCCATTTTTACCAACTCGTGGCCCATCATGGCTAGATCAGTTTATTGTTCCTATACCGGATCAGGCTAAAATTTTGGGGTTCAAACAGTGCTCTATGCCACATATATCTGATCATGATTTTCTACATATCTCCTATAAAGTAAAATCCAAACGTGTCAAAATTCGGAACAAGCTAATATACGACTATAATAACATAGATAATGATGCAATCTGTTATTGCCTTATGTGCGCTGATTGGGGTCAAATGTATTAGACCGATAACATTAATTCTATGTTTCACTTATTTATGAGTGCTTATACTCAATTCATGACAACTGTGTCCCGGTGAAACGAACACTGGATGGCCAATCTGCAGCTCCTTGGTTCAATTTTAAAATTGCTAATAGAATATTACTTCGAGATCAGAAATAAATAAATTTCAGAAAACTTCCGATATGAAATACCGGAAAATATACCAGAACGAACGAAATTGTGTTACTGATTTGATTAGAGTCGCTAAACAAAATTATTACTTTGGCAACCATAAGCTATCTATGGCAAGAATTTGGGGAAATATTAATTTGATTGGTATAGGCAAAAGTAGGTCTGATGTTTCAATTAACATTGATCCTGCTGTAGTAAATTCTTATTTTACCAAACAGCATACCCAACAAGTCTGTTGTCATTCTTCTTCCGGATTTTAATGCTACAATAATTAGTGTCACTGCTGAATTGTTTTCAGTTACCAGTGTAATGGAACTAGATATTCTAAAAAGTATTTATAGCATAAAATCTAACGCAGCTGGTCATGATGCAATTAATTTAAATTTTTTAAAGAAGATATTACCTTTTGTTTTATCACCATTAACTTATTTAATTAATAATTGTATCATGCGGTCTGAATTTCCTGATATATGGAAAACAAATTTAGTAATTCCGGTTGAAAAGAAACAAAATAATGATTCGTTGGATAATCTTAGACCAATCAGTATGGTTTCGGTATTATCCAAAGTTCTCGAGATTCTCATGCGTGATCAAATCAATAATCATATAAAAAAATATAAATATTTAACACAGTTCCAATCGAGTTTCCGTAACAATCATAGTACAAGCACCATTCTTCTTCAAGTTATTGATGATATTGCATATCATCTCGATCGAAGTAATTCTTTTGTTGTATTAGTATTGCTCGATTTTTCCAAAGTTTTTGACGGTTTAAATCATATGTTACTATTGCAAAAGTTGATGCTTTTTTTTAACTTTGATAAAACTTCGCTAAAACTTTTGTATAGTTATTTATCGGACAGATAAAGTCATAATAAAATATCAGTTGTCGGCTCCGCAACTTATTCCTTCTGAGGATTTCCAGGGAAGTATCTTTGGGCCGTTATTATTCTCCCTATTTATCAATGATCTACCACATGTTTTGAAATACTCAAAATATCATTTGTACGTAGATGATTGTCAAGTATACCTCGGATAATATCTCTGAAATCCTTAATAAAATTAATAATGACTTATCCAACATATTAGGCTGGTCTAAATCTAATGGAATTTCATTGAATATTTCAAAGACGCAAGCGATCTTCATTTCAAAGCGTGATTTTTCAGTCATCCCAAATATTTACATTGATAATAAGATAATTCCATTTCAAAATCACGTTAATAATTTAGGCATATGTATTAATAATAGATTCACGTGGGATTCACAGATTATCAATGTATGTAGTAAAATCAACACTACATTATATGGATTGAAACTTGATAAGAACATTATTGTCCTAACACCCTTAGAATTTTACTAGCTAGAACATTGGTGATTCCCCATGTATTGTATTGTGAATTTCTTTACTTGAGCTGTGATTGTAACTCGAGGAAGATTTTACAAGTTTCTTTGAACAACATAGCCAGATACGTCAACGGATTGAGAAAATATGATCATAGCTCTGCCAAGTTTAGAGAATTATGTGGTTGCACAATGACTCAATTTTTTTATTATAGATCATTATTACTCCTCTGTAAAGTTATTATTAATCAAGTTCCTGTTTATTTATACAATAAAATAAAAATTGGTTCAGCTCGAAATAGTAACATAATGCTGCCGGTGAACCATTCCAATGTTTACAACAACTCACCATTGTTTAATTTGTTCACAAGTTGGAATCAGGTTCCGATGGAGAAAAGAAGTGTTAAAACTTTTGCTAGATTTCACGTGTTATTGTTCGAATTTGTTAAGAGTAAATTTTAATTTTGTGTAGATATTATGTATGTGTTTGGGATAGAAAAGCTTTGCTTTATCCAAGATTAAATAAAATAATAAATATACAATATTTATAACAGTGAATTAAAAAAATGCTTTTTTTACTAAACTATAAAAACCTTATTAACTATAATTCCAATAATTTTATTTTGGAAAAAGTTGACTCCTAATGGTTATTTCAAAGTTCGATTGTTTTCTTATTTTAAATCAAATTTAGGCTATTAATTTCACAGTCAAGAATTAGATATAATTATCTTTAATTTAAAGAAAATACCTAAAAAATATCTCTAAAGTTGATCAATTTTCAAAAATTTTAATTTTACGATAAATGCAGCAGTTTCATTATGTTTGATAAGGAGTTTATATCTACCATCAAAGTGACTTGAACAGTGGTGTCAATAAATATTTTCTTTAAAGAATTAAAACATAAAATTTAAAAAAATTCCCAAAGCTCCATCTATTATAACAAATATTTTCACGTATTTCTGGTTCTTCTAGAGATTCATTCTGTAGTGTACTTATTTTACTTGCTACTGTGGATTGGCTAGTTATTTTGCCGTTTTTTCGAGTTGTTGGCTAAAACATGGCAAAGAAACTTACGTTTAATCCAAAGAAATAATTTATAAAGCAGAAAGTTGCAGATGGATTTACTCAAATGTTTAGCACAATTTGTAACATTCGCATCGGGTCGCATAAAATTATTTAAGTACAACATGCATGATTGTCTGAGTCAGGGTAATGGTTTTTATATGTGCTGCCGAAAGATCAGAGTCGTGAGTGGGGAGTGCAGGCGGGATGTAGGTACCATTCTTTGCTTCCAAGTTGATGTTCCTTCCTTTCGTTGACTATCTTACAAGCCTCTCCTTATAAATGTTCCTTGATCCACTCGCTCAGCCGCGCAACAAATGAACCTATACTGCCGGCAGCCAACGTGTTATCGATCGATGATGACGAAATTAGGTACAGAAAATGTTGAGATGGTAGGCAAAAATATTCACATAAAACAAAATATAAAAAAAAAATAATAAAAATATTTGTAATGAACAATACGATAGTGACCAATTAACGTTGAACGAGAAAATTTGTAATTGATAATTTGGATGAATGTATGTAGATTATGAATGGTCAAGGAAAAAAGAGAAAAGAAAAAATCCAAAACGCAACGGGAACTCTAATTAATTTTGGGTATAAATCGAAATTTTGCAATGCGGCCGGGGGTCAATAATTAGGAAAAGTCAGAAACGGTTGGACCAAAGGAACAGTATCCGTGATATCAGTGCATGCCAACAAATAAAAATTTGATTTTGTTTAGGACGAGAAGTGAGGAGTTTTCCTGGGAGGTGAAAAAAAAAATATTCCCAGTTCACCCAGTGTGTTGTAGACTTGGTTGATCTGGTGGCCTTGCAGTGGCAGTAGGTAAAACATACCACAAAAAAAAAAATAATTAAAAAAAAAACAGAAAAAGATTAAGAGACAACAGGTCGTGGTGCTCGACCCAAGACAGTGTGAGAGTATAAAATAGTGCATTGATGCATGGCCTATGATTATCGCGGTGTTGGCAGTAAACCGTTAAGAAAAGTAAACGTGTTGAATACTGGCCGAACGTTATTGAAGTGGTTTGTTTATGTTTCGGGACAATTAACAACCGCTAGGTTAGTTTAATGTAGTTTGATTAAGTGTGTTGGTGACAAATTGCCCCTAGGGATAAAGAAACGACGCAAGGTTGTTTCTGACATGGGTTTCCTGTCATAGGTGGTTTTCTCGAAAGTTCTTTTGAGATAAATAATAAAATAAAATTTTAAACGGGTGCCGCAACACGTGTTGGCTGCGCATCACGACAAGGTCGTCTTGGCTTGACTGTAACTGACTGTGTCCAGGCCTAGATGCTGTTGAGCATATAGGAAAATAGTTTGCTGTCTACACGAATATCACCACCAACCTTGAGTGGGACGACCAAACAACGTCCGCTTGAGTACAGTGGATAACAGGCCCGAGTAAAGTATAGTTTTACTGAGTGAGTATACCAACATTATTGCGCTATTGTTTTCTTTTATATTTCCTACACAGGGGTTTGAATCTATCTCGCATCGTGCCAGTATTTCTGACTCAAGGCCGTTAGAGTCTAGTGCTTAACTGAGCTTGAACCGGGTGGTTCATCGTTGTTTCTCAGTAAATCCGGATTGCCTTCGAGAAATTCGGTGGCGCCCATAAATATATATTTCTGAGAGGATAAAACTGGCATACGTCGCGTCGTCATAGGTGCGAAAACAGTATATATAAATTACGGTCTAAACGGGTCCTCACATGTTCTATGCTTTCACGCTTTGTTTCATGTGCGTTTTTTTTTTGGGCGATCATTGACTTCATCCAAACACGGCAACACATTAGGTTCCATCGATCATCGGCAGACGTCAGAGACAACAACCCAAACCAGAGGACTTTAACAGTTCAGTTATAACAAAAAAAAATAAATAAATAAATTTTGCACGGTTGCTCACCTTCATTCCACAATTTTTTATTGTTACTCTTTTGAGAATTAATTGGAAGGGTTTAATTATTTTATTGAGCGAACCATTTTAATTTGTGTGAAGATAAATTGCATAAGATATAAGTTAATCGAAATACAGTGTAAAAAATATTAAAAGTTTGTGTTGTTATTATCGACGGGTTTTAAGGATTGAGAAGCATACGTTACAAATTGTTTTATAAAAATAAAAATTAGCATTTAATAATTTAAACAAAAAATGTAATAAAACGTTATAATTTTGAAGTTTTTATTTCTGTATTACACACCACACTAAACCATACACCATACTAATATTTTGCATTTATTGAGTTTATTACAGGGAAAGATGATAAAGATGCATCTTTGAAAGTTGATTATAGAGTTTATTTCTCGGGTTTCATCTATTGGATTGGTACAAGATTCAGCAAGTTTTTAAGATAACTTGGACTTGGTTTGAAAATAAATCACACATTTAAATTATTTCTATAAACTCTATACATTATACAATATTTCGAATCTGTTGGCGATACGAGAACGACATGAGAAAAATGGAAAGTCTGTTTCTATTAAAACGTCTCAGAACCCCATTTTCAGTAACTGTTTGAGCTACAGTGCATCAAAGACAACAAACTGAACGGCTTTGATGTAGATTATCCACATGCAGTTTAAGTAGTTTCAAGTCATAGAAATTACTATTATCTTCATTTTAGAGTACCATAACCTTCCGATACATATTGTTTGGGACATTACGACATATTAAAGTAGTGACAGTAATCATATGTAGTTTCTTCTGCTAAAACAAGCATCACCTTATTGAACAGCGGAGCTAATTACAAAAATTCTTAATAGCTTGTTCTCAACTTTATCACAATGTTGTGACTGCATTACTGTCATTTTACATAGATGTATAATATTTTTTTTTCTAATTTTGATATAAGTATGTGCATCCCTTAATTAATCTTTAATTGCTTATACCCAAAGAATGATTATTTATAGTAAGAATTATTGTTTATTTATTTATTGTACTTTAACAAAAATTTAGTATTAAAAATAAGCAAGCATGGAAACAGAGTAAACGGAACAAAAGAACAAAAATAAAATGATAAAGCTGCTTCCATTTGGCAGAAAAACCTTTTAAATTTTTTCAAACAATTTCCATCTCATGCATACACATTCTATTTTGAGCAATAGCTCATTTACAATAAAATGTACAGCAAGAGGTGAAATAATATTAAAATTTAACAATAATAATAATAATATTAAAAATAAATTAAAAAAAACTACGTATTGCCCATCAATCACGCCACTCCAAAAATTTTGACTTAAATAATTTGGCCGATCCTAAACTCTTAATTTCCAATGGAATTGAATTCCAAAGAGAAACTCCCCTAACGTAAAAGGATTTGTTTAGCGACCTACAACTATTTTTGGCCGGAATCAGGCGGAAGTTTGAGGAATGAGACCTGCTAAAAAGTAACTTCCTATAAAGATAACAAGGCTTCTTAGCTTTGAGAAGTTTAAAAATAAAAAGACAAACGCGAAATTCGTAAAACGTAGATAAACTACATCCTAAAACAAGGCTAGAGTAGGCAGAAATATGATCGAATTTCCTAATACCAAAAATAAACCTAGTACATGCATTGAAACATCTTTGGAGAACGTTCATATTTTTCTGAAGCATACCGAATAAAACTACGTCACCATAAATAAAATGAGGAAGAAGATAAGACAAAAACATTTTTTTTCTAAACTGACTATCAGAAAATCCTACTACTTTATACAAACAACTAAGCATACCAAAGACCCTCTTACTAATACTAACTAAATGGTCACCCCAAGAAAGAGTTTTATTAATAACTAAGCCTAAATCTCTAACAGTATTTGAATACCTAATTAGCGAACCCTGCAGAAAAATACCAGGAAAGGACGAGGTGTCTAACGATTTTTTATAAATTATGATCGACTGAGATTTATTCGCATTTAAAACGAGCCTATTAGAGACCGACCAACTAGCGATATTACTTAAGTCTTAATTTATCAGAGAAATATTCCTATCAATAGAACCCTGATCTAAACGACTATTTTTATAAATTTGGACGTCATCAGCGAAAATGTGAAATGAACAATGGTGAATAGAGGATTCTATGTCATTAATGTACATAGAAAACAATAGAGGACCCAGCACTGAACCCTGAGGAACGCCGGAAATTACAGGAAGGAAATCAGACAAAGAATTGTCGAAAAAAACTGCCTGATAACGATTAGAAAGATAGTTAAAAATTAGTCTGGCAGCGGAAACCGAAAATCTAAACTGAGATAAGAGTTTGTTAAAAAGAATTCTGTGATTAATAGAATCAAAGGCCTTAGAAAAATCTAGCAAAGTTAAAGAAGTCAATTCCCTATTATTCATATTACGCCTAATATCATCACATACATTTAATAACGCAGTAGAAGTGCTATGAACTTTTCTAAACCCAGATTGGAAGAAACTAATTAAACTATTGCTATTTAGATGCGATTGAATTTGAGTTTTAACAACTATCTCGAAAGCTTTAGAGAGAGAACTTAAAATGCTAATTGGCCTCAAATGGGATAGCTCTGAAGGATTACTAATCTTTGGGATGGGTATGATTTTACTTAGCTTCCACTGATCTGGATAGGAAGAGGATGTGAGAATAAAATTAAAAATATGTAACAAATATTTTGAGACGAAAGGGAAAACTCGTTTAACGAATTTTAAATTGACGTTATCCAGACCAGAAGATTTCGACTTAACATTCCAAATGGCAGACTGTAAATCCTCGAGAGAAATATTTGAAAACGAAAACGAATTAGAGGACGCATTAGAGAACAAATCGACGGTACTACTGCCCGAGTTCAAACTAGAGCAAAAATAACTATTAATATCATTGGGCTTAAACACCCCACTAGAACTACTCTTGCATCTGCCTAGGCCTAAATTACGAACATTACGCCAAAACACCTTGGGAGGAAGGGAGGGGTCTAACTTGTCCTTAAAATAATTACGTTTAGCAATGCGAATTAACCCTACAACTCTATTACGAGCCTGCTTATAATCTAAATGAGACTGACTATTAGGATACCTTTTCCATAAACGATATTTACTAACTCTAATACTTATGGCATTCGAAACTTCCTGAGACAACCAAGGCGGAGATTTTGCTTTGAAAGTAACCTTTTTAAGCGGAACGCAACTATCAAAGACCAAACTAATATACGAGTTGAAAAATTCTACTTGGGTAGTTGACGAACTAAGGCAAAAAATATCCTCCCAAGGAACCGAGTTACAAACTAAGTAAAGGCGGGAATTATCTATACTAGCAAAATCTCTAAAGCTAAAACTGTTAGGCTTAGGTGGAGAGTAACAATTCACAGAAAAAACTAAAAGATCATGATGGGATCCCAAACCGAGAGATAACTGATTGAAAAAACAAATAGAGTTATCAGTAAAAGAGATGATATGGTAAATAAGGGAATAAGAGGCACCGCTAGCGGTTGGACAACAAAACGTCGGCGCCACAGTGTTGTGGACGGATAAATTAAGACTATTTAAAAGATTCAAATAATCACGAGGGAAGCCGGAATTTTGGAGTATATCGAAATTGAAGTCACCTGATATATATATATATTTCATCGAATCTACAAGAGAAATAACTAAACAAACTTTCTAAGTCTACAAGGGATTTTTTAAATTGGGCATACGACCTCTTACTAGTTTTTGGAGGGTTATAGACGGTACCAAATAAGATTTTACGACCACTAATGAAAACGTTGACAAATAAAAACTCTAAATCCGATACTAACGATTCCGAAATAGAAGAAGGTATGGTAACTAATCTAGCCTTAATATGATCACCTACAAACATACATAAACCACCATAATTAAGGGGAGGTACCGTCCTATCTTTCCTAAATATATTAAAACCTTTGATGGCAAAAGCTGAATTAGGGATATTTGGATTTAGAAAGGTCTCAGAGAAACAAAGTATGTCCACTGGAGCGCCATTAAAAATGTGACGAATCTCGTCAATATTTGGGACTAGACTTTGGACATTCAAACTAACTACATTCAATAACGACCTATCAACTAACATGGATTTTAGAACTATATTGGGATAACTAAGCGACATAATCAAACTCAAAATCAAAATTTAGCGTACACACGACGTGGGCGTGATTGATACGCAATACTTACAAATAAAATTAAATAAATTTTGCTTCGTCCAGTTTCAAAATAAACCCCAATCAATGGAAATCTAAAACGAGAAGAAACAAAAAAAACGATCCAAAGTAACAAGTGCTAAGAAATAGTAAACAAAGGAACAATACTTAACCGTAAGCCTCAATTTTTGCCCCAAAAATCGATAATTTTTTTTTTCCGAATAACACATAAGTTCAGCCACCGACGACTCATTTTTTTTTAAAGTGGCGCTTTGATGTTCGTTAAACCTCGTTTTGAGGCAACGCTTTGTTATCCTAATTGTATGTATTTAGTTCCGCATAGTTAGCGTCACATATATTCCTGGCCTATCACCACCAAAGATGAAAATGAGAGTTTGCACAAATCAGGATTTTATGAAATAACGGCTGATGGACCTGGCTTTGGCGCTCAATACATTGGGAGAGATTATTGAGTCAATTTTTATACAGAACCAACAAAGCGTGCTTATGAACTAGGACATAGAACAAGTATCGTCTCCTTTATTTAAATTATGTAAAACCATCAGAGACAGCTGATTGTTATTGAAGTTTATTTGTTTACAAAAAATGTTTTCACCTCGAAATAGGTCAAGAAACCGGACTTTTAATTCAAGAAAATGTACTTTTTCTCGATTTAAAAGCTAATTTTCTTATTTCTTTCGAGTTTTTCTTCATTTCAAGAAACACAATTCATACATGAAGAAAATCTCGAAAGAAATAAGAAAATTAGCTTTAAATCAAGAAAAAGTACATTTTCTTGAATTAAAAGTCCGGTTTCTTAGCTGAGTACCAGTTTATTTTTTCCGTGTTGACAATGATCACTTAGTGATATAAATTAATTTAAGATGTGTGGTTGGATAAACATAACGGTGGTTGGTACCGACGGATGGTTGATGGATGCATTTATGATTAGTTCTAAGTTGCAGAGATCATGCTAACGCATCAGGTTGTTATGTTGAAAAATCCAAAGGCAAACTATGTGTATGTTATGTCATATACAAATGCTCGTTTCATTCAAAGTCATTTTTAATCGATTGGTATACCAATATCAACTTTGCAATTTACCGGATATTTTGATATAACCTTATGGGACATCTCTCTTTAAAATGTTTTTGGTTTTAATATTTCTGGTGTGTATATCGAGTGGTTATATCATAGTCAAATAAAGAAATGGTAAACAGGAACAGGAGTCGATCCTCTTTTTTACGTAATATCCGAATTTTATTTTACATAACTTTTTATTTATAATTAAGTTATCCCCAAAAAATAAAAAATATCAGTTATATAGAATTTATTAATTTATGACTCATTTCTACGACTAGATAATGTATTTATCTGAGAACAATTTTTAAAAATTGTCAACCCAAAAAAGCATTTAAATTCATTGTGCTGAATGTTGATAGAAAATTAATTAATTTAGAAAATTGTTCGTAAATTGTAAAATCATAGGTAAACAATTTTGAAATACACACTATTTGAAATATGGAGAATTTTGTTGTTCATAATTTTGTTAAATCGTAATCGTTGCACGATATACTAACTGTTTTCGTCTATGGTTTTACAATCCAATTTTTTCTTAGTGTGCTGCTTCTTCACTGATATTATGTTTTTGATATTTAAATTGTTCAGTACTGTAGTTTCCAAATTCGCGACTCAGCTAAATAATTTCCATACAAAAGCTTCCTCTATAGATATTGTTATTTGTGTTTAAAAATTTTAAACTGTTGATTACTTAGCGTTCAATCGTAAACAAAATATTTGGAAACAAATTGATTAATGTATAATTCAGAATGTGAAAGGTATTTTTAATAAATTTAAAATTATAAATGAAAAATCGTTAACTTGTTTCTTTTGCTCAAATATAAAAAAGGGGAGAATACTACAAATTGTAATTGTTTGAAACAAACAAGTAAAATATTTACGTTATATTAACTGCCAAACGTTTACATAAATAATTGTTACACAATTTTTCAACCCCAAATCGTAAAAAAATAAACAGAAAATCACCGGCATAAAATTCAATTCACTAAACAAGAACTAATAGCATGTTCGCATAATAAATTTATGTGTACATACTCGTATATGTTGCAAGTAAATATACAAGAAAAAGTTTTTGGCGCCACTGGAATCCAATATGCTTCCGATTTGGCACAAAGTGTTGAATTGAAAATGTTTTATTTTCCTTTCCGCCGTAAACACATACAAGAAACACACATTCCAAAAAAAAAAGCGTTCTTGTTTGCTCCAAAAATTATCTATTCAAACAAGAAAAAAACTTTAAATAAAACAAAAATTACCGCCACACCGTGTTCTTAAGCGTTATAAATTTTCCAAAAAATCTGTAAGGAAATTTTTTTTTTTTTGTATTTTGTGGTTCAAAGTTTTCCCTTTTATTTTTTGTTCCATGTGTATTGTTGATCCAAAATACACAAGAAAATTTTTTTGTAAAAATAAAAAGTGGAATAGATAAAATGGTTTGGAATTGATTCTATTGTTAGTAAGAAAAACATTTTTTTCGGATGCTGTACTATATAATTCTATTCTGTTTGTACTTTGTAGTTTTTAGAAAATTTTTTTTTTCTACAGAAAATGCCAGAAAAAAAAAACATCGAAAGAAAAATAGGAAAATTTTTACTGTGAAAATAAATAATAAAACCGTAAAATAAATTGAAAAGGAGCAAATGGCAAAAAAAAAAAAAAAATTAAAAAAGCTGGTAAAGTAAAAACTGATAGTTAAAATAATAGGATATATGTATGTACCTACCACCAACTACATCTACTTTTCTACCCAACTCAATTTTTTTGTTTTTAATTCAGATAATAATGGAAGTTTGTGCTTTTTGTTGGTTTTATAGATTTATCTGTTCCATGTTGGGGATATTGATAGGATATGGTTTTTGGTCTAAATGGTTAAATATAACAAAAAACAAATAGACAATTACCATTTATTTACTATTATTGACTTTTGGACGTCAAATTATTGTCACACATCAATTTTTAATTAGAATTAGATATGTAAATATGTAATAGATTGTTCAATAGAACAGAAGTAAGTACAATTGGAACAGCAGGTATTTTCACAATCAGAAAAGAGACATCTTTAAAATCAATCGTCTTGAATCCAAAACTGTTAGGCTTTGTAACTAGAACTAATTACAAATCATAAACCGAATAATTGAAGTTGAATTACAGCAAATCAATCAAAATATTTGGAATACAAACTTAGTACAAATTATATTTGAACCTTAGTCAAAAAATAACGGAAAACACTAAGGACTATTTTCTAATTTGATTGAACATTTTAGTTATGCCTAAACTAAGGAACCGTCAAATATTAAAAATATAGCTACATCATTCATCATTTTGCATGTTTGCCAGGGCGATCCTTATTTTTTTTCCGACATATCACATTATTACGCCATTGCATTCAATTCTGTTTTTAATTGAAAAAAAATGCTGCTGAAGCTATATAATTGAATAGTTCGACTTTAATTGAACATTCTTTGAGTGATTCAACAGTAAAAAAGTACAAGTCTACGATCCACGCCCCGGTGCAGCAGAAACATTTGAAGACGAAGATCTTAAAGTTTTACTAGACGAAAGTCCGTGTCAAACTCAAAAATAGCTTGCAGAATAGTGAGGAGTTACTCACCAAGCAATATCATTTCGATTGCATGCAATGGAAAAGATACAAAAGGTTGTAAAATGGGTTCCTCATAAACTGACCGAAGAAAAGAAAACCCAAAGATGACATCTGCATGAATTTGCTTTCTTGGTACGATAAAAATAATTGTTTGCACAAAATCATTACGGGTGATGAAACATGGAATTTGTACGACAACCCTAAACGCAGAAAAGCATGGGTTATAGCAAGAATTATGAAGAAAATTCATTTTCTCATATATTTTGTATGGAATGGCTTTCTTGATGATATCTCGAGAACGGATTGACTGATTTCGATGAATTTTCTTTTTTTGTTAATTTTTAATTAATAATTAATTATATACATATATAATTTTTTTATCGTTTGTTTTATTTGATAATTTTTAATTTTCACGAAATTACGCACAACCACTTTTTCAAAAAAATAAAAAATAAATGGTTTGTTTACAGAAAAAATACCAACCATATATTATTTGTCTATAGTCATCTGTCCGCAACTGTCCACGCTTGAGAAAGCGGATTTGATATGGGTTGTTGTTGTTTCCATTAGTTTCTGGTCTAAGTGCGCCGCGATTTATCAGCATTTGTTTTCGAGTTTTCACCATTTTTCATTCAGTTTTATACAGATATTACATTTGTATTCGATTTAATTAATTCTTTTCAAACGAGTTGTTCTGAAATTCATCAGCGAAAAGTGATTTCAAAGAGGTGAGTTCAGTTTGATGAATTGGACATTGTGAAAGCATCGACAATCAATCCAATCGGTAATTTTAGACTGCGTGTTTGATTTTCCAGGCGGATTCGTTCGAAATTCTGTGGACTTCTATTTTCGATCGTGATTTTCAAATGGTAAGTTGCCTTCGAAGATGTTCACTTTGTGAGGTTATCACATTTGTAATTGTGCGCGCATCAATAAGTGCTTCATTATGTAATTTTGAATTGCGTAATTAATTTTCCAGTGTTATTTACAATGCCGCGAGCCAGAAGATCTAATCTTTGACAACGAAACCGTAATGCAATTAGACTTCGAAATTTTGCGAATCAATCCACTGCAGATGAACAAGAAATCGTACGAGAAGAGCGCCGCGTTAGTATGGCCCGACTTCGTGCTTCACAAACACAAGTACAAAGAGAGGCAGTACGTCAAACGGCTCAGTTGGCAATGGGAAATCGTCGAGCTTATCGCACAGATCAACAACGTGAAAATCTTAGACGCGCAACAAGAAATGCTTCAGGTGTTGATTTGAATCGAGTAGCGTTTCAATACGATTGCACAATTGACTACAGCTCGCACATTTTCGTTCGAATTGGCCCAATGTAGGTTATGTGCGATCATTGCAGTGCATTGAAGTTCGCTGGAGAAACGCCTGGATTGTGCTATCTCAGTGGCAAGGTGAAATTGCCATTATTGCCTCCGCCACCTGAGCCATTGCATTCATTGCTTCGTGGCGAAACACCAGAATCACGACATTTTCTATCCAATACTCAAAGATACAATGGATCTTTCCAAATGACTTCATTTGGAGCAGACATTATCGAAGAACACGGATTCAATCCGACATTTAAGGTCATTTCTGCTTGAGAGAGTAAATTTTCATTTTCTTTGAGTGGTGAGTACCGATATCATAATTTTCATTTCAACATGACTCTAATTTCATGTCAGGTGAGGAAACTACCAAGAAGGTTAGCTCGATGAATTATTACGCTTATCGTTTAATGATTCGTCTAAATGCTGACAACTATTTGCTGCGATTTCGTCGATTGCTTCAGCAATATTGCGTCGACATGTACGTCAAAATCGAAGCGGAGCGTATCACTTTCATTCGATTGAACCAAGGCAAACTGCGTTCGGAGGAGTATATTCATTTTCGCGATGCAATCAGCACCGAAGGAGATGCAACTAATGTTGGTCGATTGACTGTTCTACCGCGGCGACGTACATTGGCAGCCCGCGTCATATGCATGAATATGCGCAAGATGCAATGACATATGTATGTTCGTCAATACGGTTGTCCTGATCTATTCATCACCTTTACGTGCAATCCGAAATGGATAGAAATTGTTCAACTGCTGCTCCCCGGACAAACATCAAGTGATCGGCACGACAACACAGCACGTGTCTTCAAACAAAAAATCCGGTCGCTGATGAGCTACATTACTAAGCATCGCGTCTTTGGGGATACTCGATGCTGGATGTATGCAATTGAATGGCAAAAATGAGGCTTGCCGCATGCACACATTCTTATTTGGTTAGTCGAGAAAATTTGACCAGACCAAATACATAGATGACATCATATGTGCTGAGATTCCTGATCCCGAAACCGATCCAGACCTGCATAATGTTGTAATTATGAACATAATTCACGGTCCGTGTGGCGCCATTAACCCTCAATCAACGCGCATTTTTGACGGCAAGTGTTCCAAGCGTTATCCACGAAATTTGACAACGATAACTATCACTGGCAACGATGGTTATCCACTGTATCGGCGTCGATCACCCGATGAAAACGGTAGAACTATCACAACGAAAGTGAAAGGAAAAGATTTCGTGGTTGACAACTCTTGGATTGTTCCGTATTTGCCACTTCTCTCCAAAACATTCAAGGCGCATTGTAACGTGAAGTATTGCAATTCAGTGAAGTCTATTAAATAAATCTGCAAATATGTCACGAAAAGCAGCGATATGGCGGTTTTTGGCATTCAAACTCCCAATACCAACGATGAAATCACGCACTATCAAGTTGGTCGATATGTGAGCTGCAATGAGGTGATTTGGCGTCTCATTCCCAATTCATGAACGTCATCCCACTGTTGTACATTTGACGGTGCATTTGGAGAATGGACAACGAGTTTATTTCAACGCATCGAATGTTGCTCAACGTGCTGAAATACCTCCAGCGACAAAATTGAGTTTCTTTTCGATTTGCCAAAGTGATCCGTTTGCACGAACGTTGCTCTACTCTGAAATGCCACGTTATTACATTTGGAACGCTTCATCAAAGAAATTTCAACGTCGGAAGCAAGGCGATGCAGTTCGTGATCATCCGGATGTGCGTTCTACTGATGCTCTTGGTCGCATTTACACAATTCATCCGAAGAATAACGAATGCTTCTACTTGCGGTTGTTGCTGGTGAATGTTCGTCGGCCGACATCATTTGAATCACTTCGAACTGTCGATGGTGTAGTGTGCCCAACATTTCGTGCTGCATGTCAACAACTCCATTTGCTTGAAAACGATACTCATTGGGACATGACAATCGCTGAAGCAATTGTTTCTGCATATCCAAGTCAGATACGCACATTATTTGCCTTCATTATTTCGACATGCTTTCCATCGAATCCACGTGAACTTTGGAACAAGTACAAGGATGACATGTCAGAAGACATTTTACATCGAATTCGTGTCAGTTCAGGGAATCCTGATCTCGAAGACATGTGTTAATTCATGTGCGTCAAGTTAGGAATGCCAACGCCATATCGTGGAATGAACGACGCTTTCAATCGAGAATTGGAACGTGAACGTGAATACGATCGAGATGCGTTGAGCCAATCAGTTCAAACGAATGTACTACTGTTGAATCCCCAACAGAAAGAAGTGTACGATACGTTAATGAAGGTAATTGATGATGGAAATGGTGGCTTATTTTCCTCGATGCGCCCGGTGGAACTGGTAAGACATTTCTCATGTCTTTGATTTTGGCCTATGTTCGCGCGTGATCCGAAATTGCTGTAACAGTTGCTTCTTCTGGGATAGCGGTCACGTTGCTAGAAGGATGCCGAACGGCTCATTTAGCGTTTAAATTGCCGTTAAACCTTCAAACGACTGAAAAACCGACATGCAACATTGCGAAACAATCAGCAATAGCCAAAGTTTTGGTAGCAAGTAGAATCATCATCTGGGATGTATGCAGAATGGCGCACAAACGCGCATTGGAAGCACTCAATCGAACTATGAAAGATCTGCGCAATGACTCAAGATGTTTTGGAGGCGCAATGATTCTACTGTCTGGCGATTTCCGTTAAACACTACCAGTCATTCCAAGATCGACCGCTGCCGATGAAATAAACGCTTGCCTCAAATCATCGACTCTGTGGCGCTATATGAAGAAACTTCAGCTGACGACAAACATGCGTGTTGCATTGTTAAATAATCCATCTGCCGAAGATTTCTTCAAGCAATTGCTGACTATCGGTAATGGCTGTCTTCCTGTCGACGAATCGCACGGATTGATTTCGTTTCCGCCAAATTTTTGCGATTTCGTCTCAACGAAGGACGAGCTCATCAACGAAGTGTTCCCGAACATCATTGTGCTAACCACAAAAATCACAATTGGTTGAGTGAACGAGTAATTCTTGCTGCAAAAAACAAAGATGTGGATGACTTGAACTTCACAATTCAAAATCAGATCGTTGGTCCACTGCATTCCTTCAAATCTATCGACTGTGTAACAAACGAAGGCGAAGCAACCAACTATCCAACTGAATTTTTAAACTTATTGGGTCTCCCTGGCTTACCACCTCACAATTTACAACTGAAGGTTGGATCAGTAGTTATCATGCTTCGAAATCTGAATCAAAGAAAACTATGTAACGGAACGCGTTTGGTCGTGAGAAAACCCATGGGCAATGTGATTCACGCGACGATACTCAAAGGAAAGTTCAAAGGTGAGGAAGTTCTCATTCCGAGAATTCCGATGATCCCAACCGATATGCCATTTGAGTTTAAACGAATTGAATTTCCGATTCGTCTTGCATTCACCATGACGATCAACAAATCACAAGGCCAATCTATGAGTGTTTGTGGGCTAAATCTAGAAAATGAATGTTTCTCTCACGGTCAATTGTACGTAGCATGTTCACGTGTCGGCAAACCATCCGCTTTGTTTGTTCTCGCATCTGACAACAAAACGAGAAATGTCGTACATCACAAGGTGCTTCAATGAAGGGAATCGATCCGGGTGCAACCCATCCAGCAAATAATTTAATAGAATGTAGTGCAACAATGCTACACGAATCATTTCGATTCACTTCAATAAAGCAAATGCCTTTTTGCCACGTGAATTACATTCATTTCAAAGTAATTAAAATACATTTCATTTTGATTTTTGTACATTTATTGAATTCATTTTATCTTAATAAAAATTTGAATTTAATTAATTTTGAGGCGGTACGAAGTTCGCCGGGTCAGCTAGTTTAATATAAAAAATTAATTTTTTAGTAATTACTCGTATCTTGTACTTGATGAAGTAGTGTCTATATTTTGCGGCCCATTTTTATAGTTTCTAATCTAGTAAACTTATTTTAAATCATGTTCTCAAATCGAACAATTCGATAGAAGACAGAATTTAAATTTTTCGCCTTTCAATAAATCATTCTAAAGCTCCAAAAATTTAATTACGTGATGAAATATGTCCTTGACGTTTAAATAAGCTACACTGATAAACGAATACAAAACAAAATATCTTTACATACACAAAAAAAAAAAAAAAAAAATCATTTCTAATAAATAATTTTCCCTCAGAAGTGTCATGAAAATTTCTTGACGTAAATTTTCATTTCAAATACCATATTGAGGCGAAATGTTGTAATACAAGACAAACGAAGCAGAAGAAGAATATTTTAAATTTTCTATTTGCTTTTTTCGTATTTTCATTTTTTTAATAAAATGTCAATTAATTGGTATATTATACCTTCCCTTGCCTTATTCTTGTCAGATCGCCCCCTAAAGAATTATCAGTCTAAGTAAATAAATTTACGGTTCGATTTTTTTCTACGTTCCTCTATACACACGTTAAGAGTATCGTATTACATATATTAGTATATACGAGTATTGCCATTGGAGTCCAATAATTTTAAGAATTGAGAGCATTTTAAAAATCTAAAATACATTTCGAAAATTGGAAGATTGTCTAACTAAGCTAGAATAAGCTATTCGATTTTTATTTTATTTTAAGGTTGACAAACTAAAATATAGCGTTAATTTTTAATTTTGGTCAAATTATGTTTCAATATCTTCGGTCTCACTATATATAGATACAACGAATATTAGTGACCTGGGGCGAATTTTTGTCCAGTAAATAGAAAAAAAATTCATTATAAATTAAAATTCTATTGAGAATAATTTATTAAAATGAACTTTGTGGTAGAACGATCCAACATAACCAGTATAATGTAGATGGTAAAAAAAATGTATGCATGCTCAAGGAATATTTAGGTACAGAAAAATTCATATTTTCAATAGATTAACAAAAAAAATAAAATAAAAATAAAAAATACGAATATTGCTGTGGACTGGAGACTGGACGACAAAAATAAATTCCAAGTAATAGAGTGAGATTAATTCACGTGAAACTTAATTTAGTTTATTCGAGTAAATTTATGTTGTCATCGTTTGGTTAGTTAGTTTATATCCCGATATTTTTTTTTCGTCCTTTCGTCTTTTACCAGTTTTTATGTATTAGGTATATTGTATAGTATGTCTACTTTACGAATAGAAAATTTTCATGCAGGAAGAGAATTTTTTTCCCTGCATACGAAGAAATAAAAAAAATAATAGGAATGGAATTAATAAAATATATTGCAAGTTGGCTACCTACCTTATAGTAATTCATTTTTTTTTTATTTCATTAGGTCTCATAAATAGTTGGGGTAGCAGTGAGGCAATAAAAACTATGCACATACATACATTTATATAGAAAATATATCAGATACATTTTAAATGCATAAATATTAAATCTCTTAAGAGTGTTAAAATCCGTCCTAAAAATGCCATTCAATTAAAATGAGTGTATACATAAAAGAATGTTCCATTAAATAGTTTTTATACAGAAAATACTAAGCCATATACACATAAAGTAGCCAAATGTATAGATACCGTTTACAGCAAATAGAATCAAATTATTTATTCTATTTTAATAAAATCAAAAATATATTATGTCTGTATATTGATCGACTTAAGACTGCGTCTGCGTTTGTATTTATGGGACATAACATTTGCAGTTACACAAAATATTTAATTTAGCAAGGCAAACAAAATCGGTGCAGCAAACGGTTGACTTTGATTGATGGGATGTATCAACTTTACCTGAAACAAATAATACATTAAAAAACGAATGTCCAAATTATGCAATTTCAACAAACTGTCCTAACCCACAGACTGAAAATCATAACCACTCTCACAAACAAACTCACAACTTATTATTTTGGGTAAATGTACCTCAGGTACGAGAATTAAGCTCAGAAAAGAAGAAACACCGCAAATTCAAGTGCTTTAGAGCGAAGTATATTCTTTGCAAGCAATAACTATACGAACAACATAGGAGTAACAAAGCCCATAAATAAAACTAAGAAGGAGGTATGACGATGGGAGTTGCGACATTTGGTTGGAAACACAATTCTACTTAGTACCAACGGGTATACATAGTAATCGTAAAACACATTTGCTCAATCTTTAATTTCGAAATGCTTGTGAATGTGTCATGAAAGACGCTAGCTTAAAGTAAATCAGAACTCAATTCCAGTGGTCGGTTTAAGTGAAATTTCAGTGGCATATACTGCAACTTTACCACAAATGGAATTCAATATCAACCACTTGGAACAACTTACCGATCTAAATATCGCCGATCCTCGAGATGTTAATATAAGGACCAATAAGTTTTGTTTAATATTTTTCAATATTAAAGTGCAAATCAAAATGAAGACTACAACGAGCTCGTGGCAGACGAGATATTCGATGAAATATAAGAATTAACTACAACACGACAGTGCTCTTAATCACTGTACCAATCACGAAGGATAATTATTCCACAAGTGCACGCCAATGTAACAAAACGTAAAAGTTTATACATAATGGGATGATTCCATTTTACATACCGCACTTTTATCACAATAATAATTTATTTTGAATTTACAATAAATATAAATATTTAAAATAAAATAAACAAATGCTATACTTTCTTAATGTGATAATAACATCTATTTTTAATATATTAAAGACCGGTTTCGAGATATATGGTATTTATACCTTTGTCAATCTTATTTAATTATTATAAAAATTGTTTACGTTGGTATTTGTTTAAAACTAGATCATACAGTTTATTAGTTTTAGTATTGACTTTATCATTTAATAACAACGGGTTATCTCTGTGTTTGTATATTAATAATTCCTCCTGTCTATCCATATTCTGCCCTTTATGCATTCTGCATATTACATTCAAGTTTACGTCCAAACTGGTGTACGTGTGTTTCTCATTAGTTAAATGTAATGCGTAATTGTATTTTATATATGACTTTCCAATTTCGTTAGTGTGTTCTTTGAATCTGATTTTGAACGATCTGTCCGTTTGTCCTAAATAAAATTTATTACATTCATTGAATACTAATTTGTACACGACAGTATCAAGCTCTTGATAATTCATGCCCATTTTTAGTTTATTTATCAGTTTATGTTTTGTTGTATACGCCACTTTATTGTTATTCAGGGGCAAACGTAGGCAATTGGACAAATTATTGCAACATGTCAATGGTATACAACCGAAAATAAAATTTACTCTTGAGCCGGAAGTTAATAACTGTATCAATTTTTGGATTTAATAAACCAAAAATAATAATCAAAAACATGGCTTTAACTATATGACACAAACTAAACATACAATAAACAATAGCTCAAACTGACTACATCGAGGAACTCAATACCATAAGATGTATTGCGTTAGCTAATGGATACAATACAAACTTAATCGATGGCATGAATATATAGATCAAATACAGGGTAGAGCAGCACAATTTAACCATTTTTTATGATTCGGAGCATGACAACAATAAGATAAAATGTATAACAACAGAGTATAATAAGGATACCAGCAATGTGTAAACAAGATACTACACAAATACGGATATAAAGTGGAGTTAATCCGGAGTTATAAAAATCGTCCGTCCGGAGTTATAAAAATCGGCCTTTTAGTAATGTTGCATGATGATAATATTCCTCCTTTCCAATGGACTTTGGGAAGGATAATTGATGCGCAAAAGGGAAGGGATGGTCATATTCGAGTGGTTACTGTCAAAACATCAAATTTAATTTTTAAACGAGCGATCACCAGAATCAGTCCTCTAGATAGAAACACATACACCAGAATTTAATAATTAAAATACATATCCAATAAATTTATAAATCTGTTGAAATAAAATAAGAAGATAAATTAAATGTTTATATTCGATTAATGTTAATTGTGTAAATATTTTATTTGTTAATTGTTTATTTATTTGATTGTAATATGTAGGTACGTACATAATTATGTAAGCTATATTTTTTTGCAATTAGTGATTTCAAGGGCGCGGAAATATTGACGCAATTGGTAAACGTACTAATTATATACGTTACCATGCGTGAATCGATGAATGATTTGAATACAATAAAAATTATTTGATGCGGATGAACAATCGTTGAGATCACTTATTTTCATATTTTTGGCATTTCAATTTCAACACTGATCGTAAGAACAAGTAAAAATAAATAGAGGAATTTGATTTAAAACTAAAGTAACTATATTCAACAAATACGTCAACGGTGCAAGAGACTCTTCAAAACAGCAAGGAAAACAAAAGCCGCTGTAGACTGGGACTCCTATAAGGAAGTCCTCAAAATTTACAAATATCAGCTAAGAAGCGCAAAGAACAGATCTTGGAGACTATACTGTGGTAAAATTCAGGAGACATCAGAGATGTCCAGGCTTCGCAAGGTACTATCTACTAGCCCTTCCATCCCAAGCTTCCTTCAAAGGCCGGATGGAGCATGGACCACAAATAGTATGGAATCGCTGGAACTACTATTGGAAACTCACTTCCCTGGTTGTTCCGAATCTGCACCTACTATATCAGAAGGTAAAAGGGCTAGTAGCCTCGCAGGCCAAATTATTAGCAGAAGAAAGATTCTGTGGGCGATAAGCAGTTTTAAACCATACAAGTCGCCAGGACCTGATGGTATTATCCCTGCGGATATACAAAAAACTACTGATCTAACCATTCCCTGGTTAGAGGTAATTTTTAGAGGCAGCCTAGAACTATGTCACATTCCCAGTAAATGGACGGAAGTGAAGGTTGTCTTCATACCTAAGGCGGGAAAACGCTCACATTGCAGTCCCAAAGACCTTAGACCGATCAGCTTGTCTTCTTTCCTTTTCAAAATACTGGAAAGACAAATAGAAGCTCATATTAGAGGCACGATTATGCCGGAAAAGCTGTCCAAATCTCAACATGCTTATTGCAAGGGGAGATCTGTAGAAACTGCTCTTCATTCTCTCACATATTTTATTGAAAAATCTTTCGAATATGGAGACTACGCGATGGTAACCTTTTTGGACATTGAGGGAGCCTTTAACAACGTGCTAACAGGGGCTATAACTCGGGCACTTTCGAATCTAGGAGTGGAAGATTCTCTTAAGGACTGGATAGATCAGATGCTAAGAGGCAGAATCATAAATGCCAGTCTGGGGAAATCCTCCGCCAGAAGATTTGCAAGCAGAGGCACGCCGCAGGGTGGCGTACTGTCCCCCCTTCTCTGGAACTTGGTCATAAATGATCTATTGCTGAGGCTGGAGGATACTGGCTTCAAGGTGGTTGCCTATGCGGATGATGTCGCTATTGGCGTTCGGGGAAAATATCCCGGGACACTTAGCGAGCTTATTCAAAATGCTCTGGGCATTCTTTCACTATGGACCAATGGTTGTGGGCTAAATGTGAACCCACAGAAAACCGAATTGGTTCTCTTCTCTAGGAAATATAAAATTCCTCATGTCGATCCTCCTACTTTAAATGGTTTCAACTTGGCTTTTACAGGTGAAGCAAAGTTCTTGGGTCTCGTCTTAGACAGTAAATTAAACTGGAAACCGAATATTACGGAAAGGGTAAAGAAAGCTACGGTAGCGCTATACTCCTGCAAAAATGCAATTGGGAAAGGTTGGGGGCTGGATCCCCACATGGTCCTTTGGCTATACACAGCAGTAGTTAGACCCATTCTTCTGTATGGGGTAACAGTTTGGTGGCCTGCTCTGGACAAAACTGTCAACCTAAAGTTGTTGACAAAAGTTCAGAGAACAATCTCTCTGTGGATCAGTGGTGCAATGAGGAGCACATCCACTCAGGCACTGGAGACTCTGCTATTTCTAACTCCTCTAGATATCATGGGAAAACAGTGGGCAGCTAGCACTGCCATACGACTGAAATCCACCTTAATGTGGACCTGCAATAACACAGGGCACTCATCTATACTTTGTAACAAAGGGCTTCCCAAGACCACCGACTATACTGTCCCGTCACTATCTTTTGATAGAAAGTTCCGGACTATTATACCATCTAGAGAGGACTGGATGATGGATACAGTTTTGGAACCAGGAGTTTTGAACTTCTTCACTGATGGTTCAAAACGGGATAGAGGAGTAGGGGCTGGGGTGTTCTGCGAGGAACTCATGTTAAACCTCTCCTTTCGTCTCCCTGACTACTGCAGCATTTTTCAAGCTGAGGTAACTGCGATAAAGGAAGTAGCGGACTGGTTGAGGTATAATGTAATATCGACTAGAGATATTCGCATATATACGGACAGTCAGGCAGCCATTAAAGCGCTTCAATCACACCTTCTCACGTCGAAAGTAGTCCAGAGCTGTCTCTCATCTCTTAATGAGATGACAGATCAGTTCAACATCCATATCATATGGGTGCCAGGACATTTCGTTAGTACGGGGAACATGAAAGCCGATGAACTGGCTCGACGTGGTACAACGGACCACATTTCAAACAGCAAAAAGGATATTGAAATTCCTCTTGCGGTATGTAAACTGCTGCTTCAGGAGGAAGCCAGTAAGTTGACGAATGACAGATGGTCAAATAGTACCTCATGCGTAATAACTCGGCAAATCTGGCCAAAGTTGAACTTGGCGAGATCCAAACAGCTGATCTCACTTCAGCGGAGTCAGATCAGTGTGGTTGTTGGAGTGATTACGGGGCACTGTCTCATAGGCAGACATGCAAGTAGACTTGGTTTCTTCTCACATGACTACTGTCGTAGTTGCGAGGACGAAGAGGAGGAAGAGACAGTACTTCATCTTCTTTGCACCTGTCCTCGTCTGGCACGAAACAGACTGAATTTTCTAGGGGCACACCTTTTCAACGACCTGGCGGAGCTCAGCGAGAAGGACGTCAGGAGTATCCAGCGCTTCATAGCAAGCTCAAAGTGGTTTCAATGAGTTGGAGGAAAAATTTTTAATTTGTGGTATGGCTACGGACCTTTTTGTGTCTATGCCTGGTCCTGGTGGACCGCCACCCAAACCTAACCTAACCTAACTATATTAAAATAAAGTTAATACAGTCCACAAAGAACATCCTGTATCTGAATTATTGGGTTTGAATTATTGTTTTTTTTTTTTTTTGATTCGTCAAGTGTGATCCCATCGAATCTTTAAAGAGTACACAAGCTTCTTGCGAAATAAAGGAAAATTAACTAAAATTGACTTTATTACATGATTAGACACACTTATTTTATAACATTAAAATTGTAATGAAGAGAGCCGAGAAAACCTTAAGAATGAGCTGTTCAAATTCGATTTATCGTTTTATCAATTATTAAATTAATTTCCGACATTTATTAACCGACGGTCAAAAAATGAAAGCATAAAATTGAAATAGTCAATTTTGTTTATCGACATAAATTCCCAATTTCCTAAAACATAGTCAATAGACTGTCATTATAATTTTTAAATACTAAATATTAACTGAAACCACCAGTCAATTAGCTTACAAACATATTTATAATTATTGTGAATTAACCCATAAAATTCTCATTTTTTTAATCCATTTCACATTATAACATGTCATGTTATTGCTATAAATTAGGGAAAAAAAAATAATTTCCCAAGTAACAGCACTCAATCAAAAAAACAAAAGGAAAACTAATTTCCATATATGTAATACAGTACTTATAGTTTATAAATTATTTACGAACACATATTGAAAGTAATATGTCATCAATCAAAATTCAATAGGAAATTTTGTTTTCATTTCGGGGGAAGAAAACAAAAAAATTAAATAAATAATGAGCCAAATAAAAATAAAACAATGAATTAAACGTATACTAAATTAGTTGTTATCATCAATCAATTATAGCTACAAGAAATAAAAAAAAAAACGGAAGTTGTATCTGGGATACAAGTACTTGTCTTAATTGTTTAATCAATGGGTTTTCTTTCGTATAAATTATACAAATAAAAAAATTGTTGATTGCAAGAGTTGAAAATTTATTATGTTCTGAATAATTATTTTCTGCTTATAAATACTAAAATCTATAATTAAAGATTTAATTAAAATTGCACTTGTACAAGCTTATTTATTATACATATAGCACAAACTTCCATAAATTTCTAAAAAGTGGGGTGTTTAGTAAAACTTTTTATGGTTTGTAGAATTGTGTTAATTATTTTGATATCGCGTGCTTGAATATTCATTTGACACATTTAATTGATAAGTAATAAAATATAAATTAGAAGTTTACTAATTGATAAGGAATACAGGGAATTGTTGAACCATTTGTGAATGGCAGGAAATTTTTTAATTTGGTATTTATTGTTATTTTCAATATTATCAAATCTTTAAAATATAGTTTTAGTAAATTAGGTTTGTTTCATATGATATTTCGGACAAGCTCCAAAATTGCACGTCCTAAATTTTAATTTTTTTATTGTTTTTGTTTCCCTCATTGTAAACTACCATAAACGGGTCCCGGTCGATACGGCATATTTCATTACGGAATATGAAAATATGGCATATTTCAAAACGGCATATTTCAAAATGGCATATAGTACACTACGGCATATGATACACAATGGCATATTTCAAAACGGCATATGTCAAATCGACATATGGTACACTACGGCATAAGGTACACTATGGCATATTTCAAAATGGCATATGTCAAATCGGCATATGGTACACTACGGCATATGGTACACTATGGCATATTTAAAAACGGCATATTTTAAAACGACATATGGTACGTAACGGCATAGGGTTGGCCACGTCTTACTACTTTTCAAAGTACTGTTTCTGAAATCTTTTCTCCAAAATCTTGTTCTACAAAATTTTGTCACCAAAAACTTGTTTACTTTTTATATGGATAATAGTTATTCATAGTACTAGTGAGCAAAACGAGATATTATCCACAAGGGATAAGTTTGTTCCACGAGGCGATAGCTGAGTAAAAATTCATATTATGAGTTTTTTATGATCTATTCGAAATGCCTTGTTCTCATTCCATTAATTTACTTCTTACAAGAATTATTTCAGATTTCGAACTAGCTTCAGTTTCTGCACTAAAAAATTTCTTGCCGGATTTAATTTTTAAGGGTTGTTTATTTCATTTTACCTAAATTATTTGGGGATCGTCAATAGATGAATTAGGCAAAGACAAATATTTATTAAAAACCGAATCGACAAAATGAGATCTGGTGAACAATAAAATCCAAATAAAATATGTAGAAAAAGAAAAAAAGCTTAAATATATCATGATAAATCGACGGCCTAAAGAGAAAACGTCTTCCCTTAAAGGCATCGCAAATAATATAGCTCTTTGTTGATTTATAGCACTAACCCATTAAATTTAGTTTAATTTTTATTATATTTTTTCAAACATAGCTCAAGAAGAGAAACTAACTTGTGAAATTATAATTTTAAATAAAATGTGTGTATGCAAATTAATTATTAAAATTTATTTTTTATTAATTGAATCTGAACCTTTATCTTAATATACATAAATGCCTGCTCATGTGAAAAATTAACTTAAAATAAGGGAAAAACTGGGTTGGGTATGTAATCTTGCATTACAAAATATTCATTTGCATTTAAAAATTTCGCATACAAAATTTTGCATTACAAAATATTGCATAACAATTTCCCGTACATTTTTTTCTCTATTCTGAGGAAAATAAATTGAAGAAAAATGACATCGACTAATTTAACTTAGTATTGTAGAGGCTAACGGCTTCGGTAACTCTCACGGGCACGAGGGAGGTCGCTGCGCTGCCCCCGCTTAGCCCTCCGAGGGGCTTTACATTTGAACTTCGGGGGACGTAGGAGCCGGGATCAGCAAACATGTCGCACTGCGTGCCGCACGTAGGAGCGGATTATATAGAATCTAATAATGAAATCTACTGCAAAATAATTGCACTGTTCTGTTATGCAAGATTTTGTAATTGCAAGATTTTGTTAATGCAACATTTTCAAATGCAATGTTTTATATCGATACCAGAAAAAAGATTTCACTAGATATTCATTTTTCACTATAAAATAATCAAAATAATTATTTCGGCAAACAAAATTTTGGTAAACTATTTTTTAAACGGTAAGAATTCAAAAAACAAGATTGAACGGCAAAACAAGATTTTGTCTTGCAGGCAAATACCCCAATCTCAATGGTATATAGTACAATAGGATATAAGGTACAGTACTGCATGTATGATTTGATAAATTTTAAATTTGAAACGTTAATATTTTTTTAATTTCTAAACCTGTATTTATCAAAATGTATCCATTTGAATTACAACGAAATTCTATTAAGCGATAGAAAATTTTTAGAATTAAAGAAAAATTCTAATAGGTGAAGGAAAATTTAAGTAAATAAAGGATTATTCTACTAATTGAAGGATAATCCTGTTAGATAAAGGTTTAAAGGAAAATCCGTTAAGTAAAGGAAAATTCTATTAAGAGAATGGATTTCAGCATAATTGGTTAAAAATAGTCAAGCTTCATCCTAATTGACAACAATCTAGAGTTTTATCACAGAAAATTAAGAAGAAAATTCTCTGTGGTTTTATCTAAAAACCATTTTAGAACCCTATTTTCGTCTTATAAACGAGTTCATACTAGTGATTCGAAAAAAGTCATTACTAAAATAATAAAAAATCCTTGAATAAATGCGCTATTATCCAATTACGTTGCTAAATTTTGATGTTGGTATAAAATTAGTTCAAATGAATAAACCGGAGGGCCCAATATACATATTTTTACTTTTAAAATTAGATTTAAATAAAAATGAAAAATTATAGATATTAATAAGCACTTCCCGATTATATCTTTATTACCAATATTTTTATCTCCGTTGGGAGAATAAATTTAATTGCATTAAGTGAAGGAAAATTCATTAAACTGCATTAAGCGAAAAAAATTGCAATAGGTAAAGGGCAATTTTAGAAAGTATTTATAGGGTAACTTTATAAGTTGATGATTGAAGCAATTTTAGAATCCCATTTCCATCGTGCTATTGAGTTTCATCATAATCGGTTAAGAAATAGCCGATTTTCATTCGAATTGGCCTTATTCCAGAACTTTATCTAAAATTCATTTTAGAATCCTATTTTCATCATATTTGTCGAATTTCATCATAATCAATTATGAAATAGCCAAGTTGCATAAAAATTGCCATATCTCAGAACTGAGTTGCATAAAAATTGCCATATCTCAGTTGCAATTTTACACCACCGAGTAAACATTTAAAATAATTTACTTATTACTTGTGTGAAAAGTTGAATCAGCAGTTTTAAATTTTTTTTTTTTTTATTTTTAAAAAAAATTTTGTGATGTGAAAAGTAAGTGAAATCGTGATGTTCAATTCTCCGCCTCAAGTAAAAAAGGCTGGGTTAAATCAGCAGACAGAGATGTCCGCAAGCGATTTGCCACCGAACGTCACGACCTCAATTATTAATAAAATTGGAAATGTGCAGCATAGTCCAAAGCGACAACAAATTTTAAATGCTCAAAAAATTGCTTTACCAGGCAATTTAAATCAAAATGAACTTGAAATTAATTTAAATAACTTTGGTGTGTTGAACCATAAAGAAAATAAAAGTGCATCGTCGACAAATATTGACGATAATACAGTGGTAGACATTCGTATAAACGCACTATGTTTTTTGAATATAGTTCTAACAGTAAAGTGTTTTGATTTTTTTCAATTAGTCTAAATTATGTCTATCATCTTAAATCTGTTGATAAGATAAACCATTAGTAAAACTTTTAATGTTTTACTTTAATAAATTGAAAAATCTAAATTTCAGGTGGACATTCGTATAAACGCACTTCTGATAATGTACTAAAATAAAAACCAAAATTAGCAATTTTTCATGTATTATTTTATTTAATATTTGGTCTGGCCTCGACCTTCCTGAATAACTTCGAAAATTCGAGAAGGCATTGAATTTGTTAAATTGTTGAGGGCTTTCAGATCAATTGTGGCCCAACATTCAAGTATGGCACTTTTCAAATCTTTAATTGAATTATATTGATGTTCATTTCCATAAACTTTTCGGGGAAGGCCCTCTAAAGATTTTCGATAGGATTGCAATCAGGACTATTGCCTATTCAAGATCTCAGCTCGCCAGAAAGGTGTAATCCGCAAAGAAGCTATACACGAAACCGTCTATCATGCAGGCCATTGGATCTTCCTGTGACGACCCGACACATTGCCCGTATTTTTAATAGTTCACCGAACATAAAATGGACAAAATTTTGGATCAAACCACTTTTAACGGCCATGCATACGAATAATCCGCTCAAATTTGCTCGTAAATACATGTCGTCGATAAAGGATTGGCAGAGTGTGATTTTTTCTTACGGAAAAAAAATTAATCTGGATTTTCCCGACTGCTACAGTTGCTAATGGCAAAATTTTGAGGAACATGGCGTCGTTAGGTCGAAGCGTAATTTTGTGGCGGTGTGTTATGGTATGCGGAGCATTTTCTTATAACGAGGAGCTTCCCATCAGCTTTATAACGACACGAATGAACTTCCGTATGTACAAGAAACTTTTGGAAGACTTCAAGATATCAAAAACTTTTGATATATTATCTGGATAATAACATCAACAAAAATTATAATTTTCAACAAGACAATGCCTCGATCCATGCTTCGAAGGAGACCACACCGTGGTTTCTAAGAGAAACATTCCCCTTCTTGAATGGCCAGCTTGCAGTCCTGATTGCATTCCTATCGAAAACCTTTAGAGGGCCTTCCCCGAAAAGTTTATGGAAATGAACAGCAATATAATTCAATTAAAGATTTGAAAAGTGCCATACTTGAATGTTGGGCCACAATTGATCTGAAAGCCCTCAACAATTTAACAAATTCAATGCCTTCTCGAATTTTCGAAGTTATTCAGGAAGGTCGAGGCCAGACCAAATATTAAATAAAATAATATATGAAAAATTGCTAATTTTGGTTTTTATTTTAGTACATTGTCAGAAGTGCGTTTATACGAATGTCCACCTGAAATTTAGATTTTTCAATTTATTAAAGTAAACCATTAAAATTTTTACTAATGGTCTATCTTATCAACAGATTTAAGATGATAGACATAATTTAGACTAATTGAAAAAAATCAAAACACTTTACTGTTAGAACTATATTCAAAAAACATAGTGCGTTTATACGAATGTCTACCACTGTATAAACAATGGAAGTGCATTGACAACAAATGAAAAAAAAAACGAACAGTGATGTAGGTCAGTGTTTAGTGCAAACGGGAATTGACCGGTATATTACTGTCCGATCAAAGCGAAGGAGAAGCCCTAGATCAGCGGCCAGTACAAGCGCGAACAAATTCACTAAGTTAGCTTCCGTTGAATTAACACATGGCAATAGGTATTCTTGCTTGGTTGTTGAAGATCCGCCGCCTGAAAAAACTCCAAAAATTGAGAAGCCGCCACCAATCTATTTGAGGGAAGAATCAAATAGAGAACTTGCAAAAACCATCGAGTTTATTACGGAAGGTGCATTTTATATTTCCGTTATCAAAAGAGGAGATATAAAAGAAACAAAAATTCAACCGCTCAATATTGATGCTTACAGAGCGTTAATCAAGCATTTTGATCAAGTTGGTAAACATTACTACACGTACCAACTAAAGAGTCAAAAAGGATTAGTTGTAGTATTGAAAGGAATAGAGAGCTACGTAGATGCAAACGAAATTCAAGCTGCTCTCGCTGAGAAAGGTTTCCAATGTAAATCTATTACCAATATTATTAATCGGGAGAAGGCGCCGCAGCCATTGTTCCGCCTGGAATTAGAACCAGATAATAAAAAGGTCAAAGGCAAACATGCAATATATGACCTAAAATATCTACTGCACAGAAGGGTTACCATCGAAGAACCCAGGAAAAAGAAATGGGCCGGTACAGTGTGTTAAGTGCCAAGAATATGGACACACTAGAGCATATTGCACTTTGAACGATGTTTGTGTTATATGTGGTGAACTCCATAACGCAAAGATTTGCAATAAAGCCAAAACAGAAGCATCAGTGAGAAAATGCAGCAACTGCAATGGAAATCACACAGCTAATTATAGAGGGTGCCCAATTTATCTTGAATTGAAAAGAAGAATCAATCCAAAGCAGCGAGCTGAACAACGAATGCTTAATCTCCATTCTTCAGCTAAAAAACAAGCACGCCCAGAAATTGTAAATCCAAACGCTCAAAATGGAAATCAGTACGCAACTGTCAACGGTAGTGTGCACCAAGGGGTTTCATACGCAAGTGTTCTTAAAGGTACGGCCCCTAAAGTGCAAGCAAGTGAAGAGGGAAACATCTCAAAAGCTCTAAACAAATTGACTAATATGATGCAAAGCCTCATGGCGATGATGGAGAGAACTATGGATCTAATGATGCAGAATATGAACACGCTGATGCAGATAGTCGTAAAAAGTCAAAAATGACCATCATCAAAATAGCTATATGGAATGCAAACGGCCTAGCACAACATAAAGCGGAGGTTCAAGCATTCCTCACTGAGCACAATATTGACATAATGTTAATATCCGAAACACGCTTCACCAAAAATAGCTATTTCAAAATTAATGGGTACTCTATTTATGACACCAAGCACCCAGATGGGAAAGCACATGGAGGCACAGCTGTATTGATTAAAAGAAGATTAAAGCACTATGAGCTGACGAAATATGAGAAAGAACATATACAATCAACGAGCATCTGTCTTCAGGAGTGGTCTGGAAACTGTGTCATATCGGCAGTGTACTGTCCTCCAAAACATGCTATAAAAAAACTCCAGTTCTTGGATTATTTCAGCCAGCTGGGTAATAAATTTCTTGCGGGAGGTGATTACAACGCCAAACATACTCATTGGGGCTCCAGATTAACATCGCCGAAAGGCAAACAACTTTATCAAGCTATAGAGGAACAGTCCCTGGATTATTTATCTGCCGGTAATCCAACTTACTGGCCGACGGATAAAAAGAAAATTCCTGATTTAATCGACTTTTGTGTAACTAAGGGCATTCCACGTACATATGCTAAGGCCACCGATTGTTTTGATCTGTCTTCTGATCACTCACCGGTAATAGTAACAGTGAGTACCGATGTCTTAAGGAACGAAACACCCAACCGTCTTACAAACAAGCAAACTAATTGGGATCAATATAGGAGGCTAGTCGAACAAAATTGCCTACTTAATATTCCTCTGACCACACCAGCTGATATTGATGCGGCGGCTGAAAATTTAAAAGACATCATGGCATTATCAGCTGAAAGGGCTACACCTGTCATAAGTAGTTCCGAAAAAGTTAATAAGCTGTCACATAATATACAGGAACTAATCCAGGAAAAACGGAAAATTCGCCGGATATGGCAGCAAACAAAATCACCGTTATTGAAATGGAAATTAAATCGAGCTATCAAGGCCTTAAGATTTGCTTTGCGGGAAGAAGAAAACCAGAGCGTCCAGAACTATTTAAGTGATCTCTCGGCAACCGAGAGGACAGATTACTCTTTGTGGAAGGCAACAAAAAAATTAAAAAGGCCAACAAATTCGAATCCACCGATTAGACTACCAACTGGAAATTGGGCGAGAAGTGATGAGGAAAAAGCCAATGCTTTTGCTGATCATCTAACAACAGTATTCACACCACACGAAGAAGATAATAATTTCGTGCTACCCCAGCAAATGGATGATGGTTTATCCTACAAACCTATAAAGTATAATTGGAAGAAAGTTAAGAATACAATTAAAAATTGCATAAGCCCGAAAAAGGCACCAGGACATGATCTCATTACTGGAAAAATGATAAGAGAATTGCCAGACAAATGCATAAAACTAATAACATTCATATTCAACGCGATCATGCGAACCAGTTATATTCCTCAAAAATGGAAAATATCTTTGATCACAATGATACATAAGCCTGGAAAAAATGAAACGCAGATCTCATCATATCGCCCAATAAGCATTCTACCCACAATATCAAAGCTATTTGAAAAAATGTTACTAACAAAATTGAAACCAATATTGGAAGAACGGCGCGTTATACCAGACCATCAATTTGGGTTCCGAAACCAACATGGTACCACAGAGCAAATTCACAGAATTGTAAACGCAATCAAAATCACCTTCGAGGAAAAGAAATATTGTTCTGCTGCTTTCTTGGATATAGCACAAGCATTTGATAAAGTTTGGCACGATGGGCTAATATACAAAATTAAAGAGCTTCTACCGAAGAAATTTCACTCAATTTTGGGAAACTACCTTATTCAAAGGCAATACATGGTCAAACAAAATGGCGCAACTACTTGCTTAAATGATATTAATGCAGGTGTCCCGCAAGGCAGCGTTCTAGGGCCAATATTATACTTGTTGTACACAGCCGATTTACCTGTAACCAACAAAGCAACAATATCAACATTTGCCGATGATACGGCCATCCTGGTGTCACACAATAATCTCGAAATTGCCTCAAAGGAGTTACAGAATCATTTAAACAAAATCGCGGACTGGCTAAAGACATGGCGAATAAAAGTGAACGAAAACAAATCAACTCACATCACATTCACGCTGAACAAACGCACCTGCCCACCAGTGAAATTAAACAATAAAAATATTCCTCAACAAACGAAGGTCAAATACTTAGGTTTGCACCTGGATAGAAGGTTAACGTGGAAAACCCATATTGAAACTAAGCGCAACCAAATAAAAATGACATTTTCCAAAATGTATTGGCTGATGGGAAGGAAATCTCAGTTATCATTAGCCAATAAAGTTTTACTGTACAAAGCGATAATCAAACCCATATGGACATATGGTATTCAGTTATGGGGATCCACCAGCGCTTCAAACAGAGAGCTCCTGCAACGAACACAAGCGAAAATACTTCGAAGTATTACTAATGCTCCGTGGTACATTCGAAATAGTAATATACATGATGACCTTGGGATTAAAACCATTAAAGAAACAATTAAAGAATTCAGTTCTAAATATTATTCAAAACTAGAAGCGCATCCCAACGAATTGGCCAGGGATATATTAAAACAGCCACGATTTAGGCGACTGAAAAGAACAGATCCACTCGGACTGATGAACCTGTGAACCTGTAAATTTATTAAATGTTGATGTTATACATAAGTATGTATGTATAAGTATAATCTAAATTAATTAATTTGTGAGGACCAACAATAAGTATTAACATTGGTTAAGACTTAAAATATGTAATAATTTTAGCTTAAGATTTGATTACTTCTTGTTAGTTTCTTATGTAGAAAGATTCAAGAATAAAGCCATTGGCAGCATTTAAAAAAAAAAAAAAAAAAATCTCAGAACTGTATCTAGAAACCATTTAACAACCCCATTTCCATCACTCCTTCTAAATTTCATCATAATTGGCCAATAAATAGACAAATTCTATCAAATTAACCTTATTCCAGAACTTCTACTAAAACTCATTTTCGGATCCCATTCCCATCACACATGTCGAATTTCATCATAATTGTTTAAGAAATACCCAAGTTCCATCATGATTGGCCATGTTCTAGAAATTCATCTAAAATTCTTTTTAGAAGACCATTTCTAACGTATATGTTGAATTTCATAATATTCGGTTAATTAATAGGTAAATTCCTCCCTAATTAGCCATATTACAGAACTTCGTCTAAAATCCGGTTTAGTATTCCATTTTCATCGCACTTGCCAAATTTCATCACACTCGGCTAAGAAATAGCCAAGTTTTAGAAAATGCCATTTTATACCATATGCCATTCAATCTATTTCAACATTGAACCGAGTACATCGCCAAAATATGTCCTATATTTTATTTGCGAAAACAATTTATTTATTTATTGTACTTTAACAATAATTTAGTATTAAAAGGAAAAGCACAGGTGGAAACAGAGTAAACGGAACAAAAGCAAAATAAAAAATAAAAAAAAACATAATGAAGCTGCTTCTGTAAAATGTACAGCAAGAGGTGAAATAATATTAAAAATTAACAATAATAACAATAACAATAATATTAAAATTAAAAATAAATTTAAAAAACTACGTATTGCTCATCAATCACGCCACTCCAAAAATTTTGACTTAAATAATTTGGCCGATCCTAAACTCTTAATTACCAATGAAATTGAATTCCAAAGAGAAACTCCCCTAACGTAAAAGGATTTGTTTAGCGACCTACAATAATTTTTGGCCGGAATCAGGCGGAAGTTTGAGGAATGAGACCTGCTAAAAAGTAACTTCCTATAAAGATAACAAGGCTTCTTAGCTTTGAGAAGTTTAAAAATAAAAAGACAAACGCGAAATTCGCAAAAATGTAGATAAACTACATCCTAAAACAAGGCTAGAGTAGGCAGAAATATGATCGAATTTCCTAATACCAAAAATAAACCTAGTACAAGCATTGAAACAACTTGGAGGACGTTCATATTTTCCTGAAGCATACCGAATAAAACTATGTCACCGTAAATAAAATGAGGAAGAAGATAAGACAGAAACATTTTTTTCCTAAACTGACTATCAGAAAATCCCACTACTTTATACAAACAACTAGGAGAGGACGTGAGAATAAAATTAAAGATATGTAACAAGTATTTTGAGACGAAAGGGAAAACTCGCTTAACGAATTTTAAATTGACGTTATGCAGACCAGAAGATTCCGATTTATCATTCCAAATGGCAGACTGTAAATCCTCGAGAGAAATATTTCAAAACGAAAATGAATTAGAGGACGCATTGGAGAACAAATCGACAGTACAACTGCCCGAGTTTAAACTAGAGCAAAAATAACTCTTGATATCATTGGGCTTAAACACCCCACTAGAACTACTCTTGCATCTGCCTAGGCGTAAATTACGAACATTACGCCAAAAAACCTCCGCCAAATTGTCCGATATTTATCTAAATATTTTTATCACCTTAAGAATATTTTTAACACTACCTATTTTTTTGCTTGGGTAGGGAGGGCGAAACAAAAAAGCTTGCCTATTGCCTATAGGGCGCGAGGATTACAAACATTTTTTTGAGCCACCCCTGACGCTCATTTTAATGACCCTACATAAGTTTAGTAAAGTATGGTAATACATTTTATGATACCTGTGTGATGAATCATCTAGAATCTGTAATTTTTACGAAAACATGTGAATTTTTATCCAACGTTTAGCGATATTTTGGGAAGTTAGAATAATAGTTGCTTCATGAATTAATGCCTCTGAAATAATTAATCAATTTACTGAATTGGGTTGTCAATATTTTATTGAACAAAAGACACCCAAAAAATTTAAATCTCTTATTATAAGCCTCATTTCGAAGTACGAAATACGAATAAAATTTATGCGTGAATGATTCTATTTAAACAAGTAATATCACGTTGAACTGAATTAATTGTCCCATTTCATATTTTTTGACGGAACTATTTGATCCCTCTTTTATTATCAGATGAGCTGGCAAAAATTGTATGAAAGAATCTATAATTTACTGCAATATCCCATAAGTTGCCACCTGTTATGCGAGTATTGCTTCACTACGAAAAATGAAAATACATATTCAACATATACTTATATTTAAGAACATTAAATATTTAATACGCAAATTATGAAATACACAACGTATTAATGTATTATTTAATCAAAGTTAAAATTATATCGTGAACTTTATTTTTAATTCAAGTATAATAAGTTCAATCTATCTTCGAATTATATGCATCTCGAATTGTGCATAGTATTCTAAATTTAAGTATAGTTTTCTACAAATTAAATATATAAATTTAATACAGAAATCATTATTCATGCGTACTAATCTTAATATAAGAATAAATCCACAATTTGTGCATAGATTTACTGTCCTCTTCTTAATTTAAGAATAAAATCCATAATACCATAATAATTTATATTATGAGTTTAAGAATACTATTCTAGATAATAGAACTTGAAATTTTAAAATTACGACAATCCATATTACATTTTACCTGGTGTATTTTTTCAGTTTATCTTTAAATATTTTACGAAACGGATGTGCCTACTAGTGTCTGTTGCGATTTTATAAATTTTTTTAAGTAACTTTTTTAACGAGTTTCAATTTCAAGTGTTAAATAAAACAAAACTCTAATCATAAAAGTGAAAGTGAAGATTCATTTAATATTGTGTTGATGATTTGATTTTTTATACGAACGAAGTTCTGTGCTAATAAAATAAATTTTTGAACGATAAAGACGTTTACTTGCCGTGACCACAAAATTATTATTACTACAAACCAGCAACCGAATCACAAAGAAACGCGTCTGGGTCTTGATATAACAGATATAAAAACTGTGCCAGTCAACTTCGCAGTAAATGGATATTCACAAGCCGAAAACGAAGAAGAAGCTCAAAATCTTCAGGTAATGTCTGAATTTTGTTAGAAACTAAAATTGCAATTTTACGAAATTTCGTCGTACTAAGAGTTTAAGATTAAATTTTATTGAAAAAAGTTGTATTCGTTTTTTAGATACAAGTAAAACAAGCATTGAAATAACACTTCATGAAGACTATAGATGAATAAGAAGTGATTAAATCTTTTTGATGAGCCCTGTGAAGTGGTCGAGTTAAAGTGGCAAAGTACTTTTAACGAACGGCGGCATGAATTGGACAGTTTACGGTCATCAATAGATAAATTAGTGAATTTTTTGAATGAGTGGAGCTTATTTAAATCCTCTAATGGATTTAGAATGGTAAGTGAAAATCATTGTTTTCAAATACTACATAACACTAACACATTTTTTTTTTCAATTCAGGTTGATATAGATTTTGAAAACCTTCATCATGAAAAAAGTACCCTGCTTTTATCTAAGTGGCCTCAATTTGTAAACATCGCATCAAGAGAAAAAATTATGAGTAAAATGTTTATTAATAAATTACGTAATATAAATGTATAAAAACATACTTTTATGATATTTATAATAAAGAAAATTAAAAATTAAAGGTATATTATGTATTTTATTTACTTTAAGATTATATTCTCAACGAAGTGTTGTGTTTATTGTCTTTTTATTGTTACTCAGTTTATTTTTTCAGCTTATTATAGACAATTTGGATAAAAAATTAAAACTGATTATATTCTTAAATAAAGAACCACTTTCTACTCAAATGAAGCTATTACCTATGCACATTATATGAATTTTGGTCCCAAAATGAGAATTATAGTCTCAAATAATCTTCAAATTTTGTTCTCAAATGAAGCATAACCTCTATAAATTTTTATCTAGAAATATTGAAAATTAAAAAATACAGTTATTTTATGTAAAACAAGCCATTTTCTTATTTTTTTACAAACCTTTCTTTTTTGGTATCATAAAATTAAAATTTCATTAATGTAATAATTTGATCTCCTTTAATAATATTTAAACTATGTTGCAAAATACTGTCAAAGCTAAATATAGACAAATTCAATGGATAATAGGAAATTTTCATGCTGGGGTCTAAACGACTCCATGTGACATTTAAGTGTTCAATATATCAATTTTGTATTTTTGTAAGCGAGTTGTGATTTTATTTAGTATAAGTCGTAAACACTGCAACTCGAGTAAACCTCCAGCTTAATTTAAATGGTATAATGTCCTTGTAACACCGGCTTTCGAAATACCCAATCCAGTGAGTGACATCCTTCCATTTGTTCTGCCTATAGTACTAGTCGTTTTACGCAATTTTCGGGGATCGGGTGCAGCACAATTGGGTCTTGCTTGAGAACAGGGAAGTGTATGTTTTCTTGCATCTAAAAACAGCGTTAGAATTTAGACAATCGTAACAGCAAAATCGAATCTAGCAAGGATGTCTATTTCATTAAATTTTCGACCTTTATAGCACAATCTTAGGTACTATGACCCTTAATTGCTGGTCTTTTGAATGATAGCTCATTAGAAGATGGATTCTAGTTCGTCAATTATTAAGGTTACAATCTTTAAAAGATCACGCAATTCTGGATTTTCAAGATCAGCCGAGAATTGAGCTCATAATGTTCTGGTTTTATCGTCCAATTTTTCCGTTAGGATGTATATAAGCCAAGAATCGTAACTTTCTGCAGCTATTTTAAGAGCCTTAAAATCGTTTAATATTAGTAGCTTTGATATTGCTAATGGATGGTTGTTCGAGGAAAGTACATATAAATGAATGCGTTGATGATTATCTTTTACAGTCATAACTCGTTTTTCGATTTTTTGGCTTCTATGTATAGTTCTTCTTCAGTTATACTGACGTTGCGTAATAAAACTGAAGTTTAGCCCCTTAATAAACCAGTAAGGATTGAAATTTTTGTACTGCACTGATAGAAGTTGCTTCATGGATAGTTGATGAAAATAAACCAAAAATAAGTTGCCATTTGGTGTATTAGCCAGAAAATGTCAGAATATTAATTTTTGGTAGTTTTGTGTGATCTTAGGGATTAACAGTATTTTTGAAAGTTTGCTCTAAACCTTCTGGTGTCGGTAGCATAATTGATAATAATCTCTCGCGTATGCATCGGTTCAAACCAGAAACCGGTAAATAGTAGTTTTTTCCATATTTCAAATCGGGATTTTTTTCCTCATCGACACTAAAATTTGGCTTTCAATAGCAAATATTGATCCATGTATTATTCTATTCTGGCTACAGCATTTTATTTTCTTTATTAAGGTGGATTTATATTATCCGTTCCTTTCCGTTCCTACACGAACCGACACAAACAAATATTGTTCAAAAAAGGATGTCTGACGGATAGTATAAATTGATTATGTCTGGCACGATTCGTGTAGGAACTGAAAGGAACGGATAATATAAATCCACCTTTAAACGTTCAACAATTATCTTGTTGTGTATTAATATATTGATACAGTATGTAGTTTTGGGAAAGTCTCCGGAAATCCTTTACAAGCGTTACACTGATAAGTTTTTACCAACCTTGCATTGGGAGTAAATCCAGTGGAATTAGTAAAAGTCTTTGAGATATTTTATTAAATGAATATGTACCACATAATTTTCAAAATAGTTGCATATCCAGATCTCCCGGAATTTCTAAAATTACAGGAAAACCGTGGTTTGGGGTCGATAAAACAAAATCTAATCAGAAATTTTAATTATTTTGGTATTCAGTAGGTTGATTTCAGTTGCTAATAAATTTGCCTAAAATTTTTAATACAAATTAGAATAAATTCAACTCATTTAATTTCCATTGAAAGGTATAAGTACGTACTTGATGTACATAAAACGAAATTTTACATATCAAAATTATACAACGAAATCAAAATGAAAATTTCACCATTAAATTTACTCTACAGCATGTTGCTGCTAGCATAAAATAATTTTTATCTTTCACTTTTATTTTAAATTTTGTAAATGTATGAATATTGCTCCACGTGTATAGTGGCATTTGTAATATTTAATAAGATCAGGATGGCACAACTACTGTACTTTTCATTCATTTTATTTTACTAACGCCGAAATCGCAAAATTCACGCAAGTTCATTTTCTAATGAGAGACAGTAAGTCTCCTCGTAAAACTCACTTTCCGACAAAAATAATTTTAAGATACCTAATCCTCAAAATAACCTAATTTTTTAAAAACATTAGTAAACATTTTTGATAAAAATATTGGTTCCGATTTTTGCGGTTGTACTATAAAATACTAATTTTACAGTTGTCCCGAAGACAGAGTAGGCATATATGTATTAGCGTGATTCTGCAATGGTTCCATAGAATTAAAAAAAAAATAAAAAATTCTGTAAGTTTAAAACGCAAAAGGATTTATATTGAAATGTGAAGGTATTAATGAAGAAATTAATTTTTAGCGTTTACCAGTGGCCGTTTGTACCTTTAACCAATTGAAACTAATTTAATAGTAGCTGAATATACGCGTTCTATTTACAGATGAATGCTGGAATATTTGAAACAAACCTTTCTGAAATTAAGCGCCGCGACTCAAAATTGAGTCAGATTTTTTATTGTAGTCACAAAAATTTCCAGAATTTGAAAAAAAACCTAACTTTGTAGCCATTGCACTAAGATACTCGTATATTGTCCACTTTAGAAGAGTGAATTGAAAAGTTAACTCTCATCTGTAAAAGAAAATTATCTATTTTGCAATGACTAGATTATTTTTATATGTCGTCATTCTGAAAGCACAGTTTAATACATCCAGCTGTCTAAGCAGAAAAAGTGGTGCAAAACGTAGTACAACCACCACCCTGATTCTCTAAAAAATATGATAAACGTGTAAACTTGCAAAAACCAGAGCCTCCTTTAATGAATTCGCAATTTTTCGATCTGATTACTACTTCAAATAAAATCGTAAAATTGCAAACTAATAAAAGAAAGCTTTGCTTTTTACGAGGTTAAGAGATAAGATCTTATTTTTTAGAGAATTAGGGTGCACGAGTGTAAAATGGCAACCATTTTTTTTAGGAAGCACCTGCCTGAGGAAATTACAATTTTTCGTAAAGATCCAATCGGTTTCCGCATGTAGCACAAAGATTTACAAACAAGCTAGAAGAAATTGGCATTTTTAGTATGCTGGTTTCTTCGATTGGGAACTTTCTTTTTGTCAAAGAATCTAATTAGAGTGCGTCCCACCTAAACATTTTTCTTAATATTCATTAATGTTTCTCTTTCCGCTATTCTCAAACCAATTCATCCTTATGCTATAGTGACAGTAAACTCTTTACGTCGTTTTGCCACCTACTTAAATTTCATTACAAAACAATCGATCCCGCACTTTATTTTCTGCGAACTAAGCGTTAATTGAACGTACTTGCCCGGTGGCATTTAACTCACAGAAATTTAATCACAAAACTCATCAAGCAAAGAATTCCTAAGTATTAACATATAAAGGAATTAAAGGAACAACAAAAAATTAAGAATGTTGGGCTTGGGTGTAGTGAACAAAAAAAAAAAATTAATTGCTTAATTTTCATAGGTTTAACTTGTCAACTATAGCCAATGTCTTATATTATTTACTTTTTGGATCAAAAAATATTTAAAGATCAATGTAATATTTTGTCTTAGAAATATAAAATTCTCCTACGAAGGAGATATTTTTTGAAAACATTTAAGTAAAAGCATTTCATTATTTTATTCACCTCACCGATTTTTCCGCGTCCTTAGTTTTCATTCTCCTTTAAAATTATGCACTTACTGGTAATTGTCATTCGATTAGTTAAACGTAAAGAAGAGATGAAAAAGTAAGCGAAACGTTCCTATTCAGTAAATTCGATCCATGGTGTACTACTAAATAATTGATGAAATTGAGAGGAAGCTGTTAAAGCTGATGCACAACTTTTGGTATCACGGTGTATTTAATTAAAAATAAAAATGTTTATGGATGAAAATATAGATCCAACGACATACTCGATTTTTTCCCTTTTCGTGAGCCAGGATGGCAACCATATTGGCAGTGTGATTCGTATGAATGTGCTAAATTTAATAGAGTTCGCAACAACATCAGCATGCTACAATTTAAATGTGCCTTAACATCCATTCGTGATCAATTCAATCCTATTATTAGCGCTGAAAAAGTGAGACAACAGTGGTTGGTAGATTCATAGCTGCAAGTGGAGGCCAACAACTTGAATTATATGAAACAGAATCAACATCGTCTTCGAACTGAACAATTTGCTGGACTAGCAGATCACGTTGCTAACTTAGCACAAAAATCAAATATTGCAGCTGGTGACTCTGTTATTCTTCCATTGAGTTTTGAAGGATCACATGAAGTATCTCGCGGAGAACAAGTAAGCGATAGACCAGATTTGTTTGCTCGAGTTTACAAAATCAAACTGTTTTCTCTCGTTGATGATTTGACAAAATATGGTATTTTTGGAAAGTCACTTGCTTATGTTTATACTATTGAATTCCAAAAGTGCGGCTTACCTCATGCGCACATTTTGGTGACACTTGCAGCAATGCATAAATTAAAAATAGCTCAAAGAATTGACGAAATTGTTTCTGCCGAGATACCATCACAAGAAAGTAATCCACATTAGAGAGAGATCGTGGTGCGATGCATGATGCACGGTCCGGGTGGCCCATGATTTTCTAATGCGCCATGCGTGAGTGATGGAAAATGTTCGAAAAATTTCCCAAAAGAATTCAGCGACATCACAACTCTAAATGCATCATACCGACGTCGATCATCTGAACAAGCAGAAGTCAAAGGTGTACAAATGGACAGTCGTAACGTTTTTTCCTTATAATCCATATTTAGCACTAAAGTACAATGCATATATTAACGTTGAAGTCTGTACATCTCTTCTCGCCATCAAAAACATCTACAAATACATATTTATAGGATTTTAGTGCGCAAATGTTGCAATAACATCGAATGGAGAGCCAGAATTAAGATACAATGAGATTACTAATTTTATTAACTGTCGTTATGTGAGTGTGCCAGAAGCAATTTTGGCGTTTGCGAGAATATCCGATGCACGATAAATCACATAGCATCATGAGACTTCCTGTTCACCTACCGAATCAGCAAAGGATCATCTTACATGAAGGAAATGAGGAAGAAGCATTATTGCGAGCACAAATAGGGTCAACTAAACTACAATCATGGTTCAAGCTCAATGAAAGTAACATGAATGCAAGACAATACCTGTATACAGAAATTCCTCATCACTACGTATTTTCAAAGGGAAATTGGCAAGTAAGAAAGCGAGGCGGTCGTTGTCGCTAGAATCTATACAGTTGAAGTGAAGGATGAAAAGCGATTTTATTTGAGAATTTTGCTTCTATATGTACGTGGTGCAACAAGTTTTGAACCGTTGCGAACAGTAGACCACATCGTTCACTTTTCTTTCAAAAGTGCAGTTGCATCAAGAGGCTTACTTGAATCTGTTGACGAATGGTGTAACAGTTACGAGAAATGTTTGCATACATTTGTTGTTTTTGTCATCCTTCTCGACCTCTCATGTTATGGGAAAATCACGTCGCTGATTTCACACTTGATTACTTGAGAAATGATTCAGAAAATGTCGCGATCAACAAAGCTCTTTATGACATCAACTCAATTCTTAAGCAACATGGATTATAATGTGCAACTCTTGGCTTGCCAATACCAATAGGACACGCTCATGTCGATGTTGATCAAACCTTTGACATTGTGGTAGAGGATCGCGATGCAGATGAAAGATTAGCAAAACACAATGTGAAACAATTTGACGCATTTAATCGAATCATCAGAGCAATTCACGATCCAAATTTAAGAACTCGATGTTTTTATTTCGACAGTCCAGGTGGCTCTGGAAATACTTATCTCTACGAAAAACTTTTAGCATGCATTCGAAGTCGAGGAGAAATTAGCATTTGCCACAACGGGAATTGCGTCAGCATTACTCAAGAGTGGAGGGACAGTCCACAACGGTTTTAAACTTCCAGTTCTACTGCTGAAGCAGATAATTTACAAAACGCTTCTCTCATTTTAATTGATGAAATCACAATGTTGCCAAAAAAAACGGATTACGTTGCATTGATGACCTTTTAAAAGAAATTAGGAACAGCGATGCGACTTTTGGAGGGAAAACAATTGTTGTTGGTGGCGATTTTCATCAGACGTTTCCAGTCGTTCCCAGGGGCACACGTATGCAGACATCGTTGAATGCTGCATTAAATCAAGTCCACTTTGGAATGATTTTAAACAGCGCGAGTGAGGGTCAAAATGAGTCCAATGATTGGCTTCTTGAAATAGGATCAGCAGAATTGCCTCGGTAGCAGAAATATATGAAGAAGATATTGCTGAAATACCCACAGAAATGATATCAACTGGAAACTTGATTGAGATAATTTTAGGCGATTCGCAGCAAATGTCAATGCAAGAACTTTCAAATCGAATCATTGTCGCGGCAAGAAATGCGCAAACATTGGATATTAGTAGACAAATAATTGATTTCTGTGAAGATCCAAATGACTCTCTCAATTTTACTATAAACAAAAAGTTAGAATAAATTTAGATAAAATTTCCAACTTGTTTCTTTAGCACCCTTGATATTTTAATGAAACTGAAATTTTTCTGGATTCCTGGAAAATATATCATTAACCAAATTCATAATTTTTGTATGAAAGCTTTAGTTTGACTGTATAACATGTATGTGAACTGGTTAAAAATCAGATTTATTTTTGTGGACACGAAAATTGGACCACTGGTATGCTCGTACTTTTTATTATAATACTGCCTTATTTTTACTAAGCAGAACTAAGTAATTACTTCATAAGAACACGAATTATTATTCTAAAAAAATGTACCTATTTGATTCAATGCCAGGTCCTGCCGAATGTGGACTTGTTACAAGGGGCTTGATTTTTAACAAACATTAATTAAATTCTGTTTTTCCTTATTAAAATAGTACACATAGTACTCGTATATTTGCTACATTCTGTTACATTTAAATATGGGACGTCATTGAAGTAAAACTTTATCGGGAAACATTTGGAAAAAGTCGCAAACAAATTTTCTAGATGAAAAATAATATCATGTACCGTATTTTTCCGTTTCCATTGTCCAGCAGCAATATAGCACACAGTTTGTTCAGAAATTATATTTTTCGTATTGTATATTAGCATACTTTATCATAATAAAATATGACAACAATAATTTCAATATATACACTCGTATATATTCCACATATACATAGTACAAATAAAACCAACCGAGAGACGGAGGATAATGAATAGACAAAGTTTTGTTCCTTTTTTAACATTGCCACTTTTATCCATGTTCTTCATCTTCTTCCCCCTGTATTACGTCTTGTTTTGTGTTTTTTTTGCGCAACAACACAACACAATTGAGTTAAAATAAAATTGAAAAAAAAAAAAAAAAAAACTTTTCTCATTGTTTTATCCAGTTAATTTATAATTTTCATATTCAATTTAACGGGAACTGAAACATCTGAGCTTTCACAGAGAGATGGGAAATTGGGAACAGTATGAAAAAATTGAAAAACAAAACTTTTCTATTTTTTTATTTGATTAAAAATAAAAATGTTCAGTAATTTTTTTATATATTACAGTAAAATAAATAAAACACAGAATCAAATATAATTTTCGTTTTTTTTTTTTTTGTTAATTTAATTAAACAAAAAATAAAAATTATTAATGTAATTTTTCTTATTTTTTTATCTTATAAGAAAGTGCTTGATTCGTTTTTTAATCTAAAATAAAATTTAAAGTTTTTTGTAATAAATATATAAACATAAATAAATTACCAAAAAAAAATATAAATAAATAAATTTAAAATATTTTAATTAACATTCTCTAGCCACGATATAAATTGTTATACATCAAGTAAATAGTAAATGCCTTAAGGGAATTTTTTTTGAGTGCCTTAAAAATGTATAAACATATACATTAATTTTTATGTGAATCTTCTTCCTAATTCTTTTTTATGTTCAGCTTGAGATTTTCGTGGTTCTTTTTTATATATAGCCCACTCTTTCTCTGTGTATCTGTCTGGAAAATTAAAAATTTTCGATACTGTTGTAGCTCGAGAACGAGTTTATTATAATAGTCCATTTGAAAAGAATTTTGTATATATACAAAAATGTATATTATCCTCAATGTTAGTTGCAGTTATTTTTTTTAAATAGCCAATGGCAGTCCATGACCGTAGAGATAGATTTATTCATAAATTCTATAGAATTTCACAAAAAATACTTTTAAATTTTAACAATTTGTTTTGTGTTTTGCATTTTGTATAATATGTATAAACGATTGCTAACATTCCTTAAAATAAAATTCATTAAAAAAGTGTATCAAACGAACAAAAAAATATTAGCCATTACTTTTCTATTTATGATGTTGAATTTAAAAACGAAAAACTTTTCTTTTATGCCCAAAACATACAAAATTATAATGAAACGGCGAATACATTTTTTTTGTGCCAGTTTAATTCAGTTTGTGGTACTTAATTTTCGAAACAGTAAATTAAGTAAAAAGTTGACAAAAAAAAAACTTCACAACGCTCAAAGGACTTTGCAAAAGTATGTTATAAAATTGATGGACAATGTTTGGTTGGCACTGGCAGAAAAAAATGAAGAAATAATACAGTGACAAAAATTATATTTAGGTTGTACCAAAAAAAAAATAATATTTGTATTTAGCACTACAAGTACATACAGGTAACTGGCGATAAATATCAGAACTTAAAATCTATAAGCTACAAGAAAATATCTTCCCTTCAGCAAGTTTTATGTTTTTCTAACGGATTTCAATATTTTTGTTTCTCGATTATTTGTCGTTGATTAATAGGTTATTACCTTGTAAAGACAACATATTTTCATTTGACCAACAATGATGGAATTGGAATTTCTAAACATCGGATGTTCAAAGTAAGACAGATTATTAGATTCTTAGACAGGTCAAGAAGCGACATGTGAACTATAAAAAAAGTTAAAAACTAACATAAATAAAAATTAATTGTCACTTTGTAATCTGTCTAATACCTGTCTGTAGTCTGTGTGTATTAGTATTTGATTCTAAATCGAGTTAAGATTCAAGAAACAATATACTAACCACTATGAAGTGAAGAAACATAATCGAATCGTTTATTATTGAAAGGGCACATGTCCACTTTTTATCAAAATTAGTATTATGACAGTATTGTAGCACAGACACGTAAATACATTCTGTGAAAAGATAACACTAGCATATGGTTAATGATAGGCACCCGTTCATTAACCATATGCTAGTGTTATCTTGTCACAGAACGTATTTACGTGTCTGTGCTACAATACTGTCATAATACTAATTATGACAAAAAGTGGACATGTGTCCTTTCAATAATAAACGATTGAACTTTTGATGTGAATATAAAATTAATAGTTTGTTTGTTTTAATGTGGATAATAACAGTTTGTTGGCGCCACCACTGAATACACAACTGGTGCAAGGCCTGGTGGCGAACACATCAAAGTAACCAATTCATCAGGCAACACCAAAAACCGAAAACGTCAAAATACACGACGTTTTGAGTCGCTCTTTTCTTCTCTTGTCAATCGCCGAAGAACAACGACGTGTTCGCGATCAGTGGCCATTTTCTGTGTAAAAAATAAACATAATCGCGTTGCTCAATAATAATAATAACATAACATCAACATCATAATAAATACAAATTAATAAACTTAATAAAGTGAAATAAAATTGATCTGATCATTTCAAGCGTTTTTATTTGTGAATACTCTCGTCCGTGCACCAATCGCATATCCGCTAAACCATCGTGGTTAACACAGCTTTTAAACCGATTGTGAGCATTATTGACGATTGTAAAAGTAGAGAAAGCGCCTCTCGAGGAAAAAAGTTAAAATAGTGGTACCTACTGACAAAATGACACTTGTCACAAATACGACGCAGTAAAATTTAGCAATCCGGTAATTAAAAATTGTTTTTATAATCAAAAATTGGATTTATTTACAAATATTGTTAGCAATCTGGTAAGTAAAAATTGTGTGAACAGTACAAAATTGGAATTGTTGAAACAAACGTCAAATTATCAGCTAGCTCAGTTTAGAAATTTTCCGCTGCGCGGAATCCGTGATGTTCCTATCGTAATTAAACTTAAGCGGTTATCTTGAAGTTTACTTCAGTCTAATTTTTTGTGATGTGGCACATTTCTTTCAACCTGCGTTTGCGTTTTTTAGTTTCAAACGCCTGTATTGCATTTTGAAGAGTGTTTGCTTAGTGTTAAGCAGTGGTGAGTGCAATAATTTTTTTTTGTTGTGAATTTTACATAAACACGTATGTATTTAAAACCAAATTTCGATTTAATAATTATATTCTTCTGGATTATCGAACTTTGAAAATTCTGGAAGTACTTGAACTATTAAAAAACATTTTATTTTTTTGTATAAAATTCGGAGTTATCCAAAGAGGTTTTTTAGGTTTTTTCAACTACCAATTTTCAATGTAATCACCAATTTGAAAGCTTTGGCCCTCTTAGCAAATTTTATATCCAAAATTTGGAATTTTATTTATGACGAGTTCTTCCAAAAAAAAAAAAAAAAACGGAACGCGTCATAATATAGAAAATGATAGCTGATCAGTTTTTTTTGGTCCCAAACACATACAGAATAGAAAATTACCGTACTTTTGAATTGGATTGGGGAGGAGGGGGGGGGGGATGATAATTAGGTTCCTGGTAATTTTTTAATTGTAATATTCTAAATTTAACGAAGCACATAATTTGCCAGAATTGAAAGCTCAATTTTTTCATTGTTTGTTAGTAATTTGACGCACAAGCTTTGGTTTTTAATTTTTAAAAAACTGACTGACTACATTATTTTATTGAGGTCTGCATACGCTAGAAATAAAAATAAACGTTTAATTTAAATTTCATAGATATGGTTGTTTTGAGTTAACTTAAATAAAGCTTATCAATAGTTACATATTATGGATGTGTGTCCCTAAGCCATAATTTATAATATATTTTATGTAAAGCTACCCTATGGCCGAAAAGGCACTTTCGATTCCACGGAAGTTAGTTTTATAGTTAAAAACTGTTTATAGGCTAACTACAAAAAATCCCTCGTAATTGTTTACTTGAACAAAACTGCTATTCATTTTATAATTCAAGTTAACTCTGTTGAGTTCAATAGTAAAGGATTTTATTCCCAATACCTGGTGCCTACTTTTTGTCAATTTTCATGATAAATTAGTCGAATTAATTGCATTCTCTTTAGATTTGTTGGGTTTGGGTAGATTTGCAAATCAATTTTTATGTGTAAAACCAAAGCAAAGGTTGCAACAAATTTATAAAACTTATTAATAATTTGTGTTTTATAGGCATTTTATCTGAAGATAGTTACAGAAGTTTTCGCTACGTATTCCAAAGATTTACCAACATTTCGGGGTAATCAACCATTTTACCGAAAATCGGTGTTGGGTTCCCTACAAAAACTCGGCATTAAAATCCTGGGATTTTTGATTTGGAGTTCTCAACACTAACCTAATATACAATTTAACCAAATTGAATTTGTTGAAGAAAAATTTGACAAGCTATACTATTTGAAATTTCAAATTAAATTGAAGTACGAGTAACTTTTTAAAATTCAATACTAATATTTTTATTTATTTATTTCAATCATTACAATTTGTACAGAATAAATACAATATACAAAATTCAAAAACAAAAACTAATGGAAATTATAAAATATAAAATACAAATAATTAAATTGAAATAATTAGAAATGCAAAATGAACAAAAAAGTTCAGCAATATGCATTTCTTCATTAAATGAGGTCAGATTATTAGCATTAAGGGGTAATGATAAGGTTAATAATAAAAAAACTATGTAAATATAGAAACTAATTAACAATAAAAGTAAAATACACAAATAATAAGTTTAACAAAGAAAAAATCAAAATATAAATTCATAAATCTTTAGTATACCTAGTATAATTATCGAAATGCAATAAATTTTAAACCATTAAATTGAACACGAAATCCAAAGTTTTGTTCTGCAGTAACCAAGTTTTAAGTGACGATAAAAATTTTTTTTTAGAACGTATCTCGCGAATGCTTTCAGGAAGCCTGTTAAATATTAACGGAGCCATAACTAAGAAATAATTACGAAAATGAGTTTTGGAAAACTTGGGTATTAATTTTTGACATACGGAGTTTCTGCGTAATTCGTAGGAGTGACAAGATAAATTTCGGTTGCCGCTTATTTCACCGTAAATTTTCATGACTTTAAATACATAAAGATGCTTTATCGGAAGAATTGAGCTTAACGCGAATAAAGGCCACGTGTGGCAACGTTTGTTTTTAAAAAACATCAATCTAATAGCATGCTTATGAGCAATAATTAACGGTTTAATTGTGCTGAAGTAAGTCCACCCCAACAACAAATGCCATAACGTAATCGCGAATCAATTAAGCCATAATAAAACGATTTCAAAACCTCAAAAGGACGGATGAAATCTTAAAAGGTACATTTTCATTTTTCAGAGCTGAAACATGACATTTCCAATCTAAATGACAATCGACTTCTAGTCCTAAATATTTACAGGAACTTACTGACCATACAGTTGAGCAAGCAAGATCCATTTCTGGGACAATAGACATCATGAAAAACAATATCAGTACCAAACGAACGATAGGCATTCAAGCTGAACAAAATAGCCTTAGTTTTCGGGCTAAGCACTAGTCCGTGCACTGAAAACCAATTGCTTAAGACTGTCAGATCTTCATTAATACTAGATACTGTTGACAAATAATTGTTACAATTATAAGCAAATGCATGTCATCAGCAAATGCAACAATTTTACCAATGAACTTTTAACGAAATATCGAATTAACGTAAACTAGAAATAGAATTGGTCCAAGGACTGAACCTTGAGGAACGCCAGCATGAAGTTCGATAAAATTGCTCAGTGCTCCACCAATACTCACCCGTTGTAAACGACCTTTTAAATACGATGTAAACCAATCAAACATACACCCCCTAAATCCAATATACGATAGTTTATTTAAAAGAATCCGATGATCCACCATGTCAAACGCTTTCCAAATATCAATAAAGAGAGCGGCTACTGTGTGTGAGTTGTTAAGCCCCTTCATGTAGCGGATTCATTAGATTCAGTAGTGCATCTTCGGTACCAAAACCAGCTCTGAATCCAAATTGGCACGAACTAAAGTAATCAAACGTATTTAGGTAATCAAGTAAACGCGATTTAACAATTTCCTCAAAAATTTTTGAGACAACTGGAAGAAGCGAAATAGGCCGATAATTGCTAATTAATAAGCGATCACTTTTTTTATACAAGGGAATAACCGTTGCAATTTTTAATGCTTGCGGAAAAACACCTTCGATTATACTACGATTAAATAATTCAGCTAAAATGTCAACAATATTAAAATTAATTCGTTTTAAAATTGCGCTGCTCAAGCCGATATTATCAGGCGTATGCTTAGTTTCCAAAGAATTAATAACATAAAATAATTCTAACGAAGTAATTGGCCGAAAGAAAAAACCACTATTAATAGGCCCATCTAAGACCATCGACTTGCAGCTGCTCAAATTAGAATTGCTAACATAAAATCTCATGGTGGCAATAATGTTAGAAAAGTAGTTATTGAAACTATTAGCAATTTCAAGCGGTGAGGAGACAATATTGCCCGATTCTTCACGTATAACGGAGATGTGGTTGCTACAACTTTCCTTATTCAAAATATAATTTACTAGATTCCATTGTTTTTTGCCATTACCAGCGAAATTTACTAAAATAATATTTTGCTTTACTACACTTTATATCTTTTTGTAAATTTTTAGAAAGGTTGTCGAAGTGCCTTTTTAATTCAATATTATGACTGTGCTTTTTAAGTTTACAGTGAAGATTATTTTTTCTCCTAACCTTAGCAACCATATATTTATTAATTCACGGTAGTTTGTTTGCCTTTTTAGGTTGCTTGAGTTTTTGTTTGCACTGCGATATATAATTAATCAATAAAGAAAAAAATGAATCGAAAGCTTTTGAAATATCGGAAATAGCCAACACTGAGCACCAAGATTCTCGTACCAGCAACTTATTCAATCAATCATAATCAATACTAAACTTAGGGATAGTGACTTTAAGGCGACATCGCACTTTGTGGAGCTCAGAGAATGACAAATTTATGAATATCGCACAATGATCCGTAATACGCAAATCATTCACAGATGCTAGTACGTCTATGTTACTGTATCTCGAGTAACATGATCAATACATGTGGTTGGTACCTTAATGTAAGAAATTAAGCCATAACTAGACATTAAAAATTTGTAATCATCAATTAAAGCAGAATTCCCCAATAAATTAATGTTCATATCACCGATAATTAATAAGTTCTTAGATGTAAGTCTGCTAAGAAACGAGCCGAATTGCTCCAGAAAAGCATCGATACAATACGCTTGTAATCTATATACACACACACAAAATACTCACTTTAAAAGAATTGAAAAAAATATCAACAGCAATAACATCAGCTGTTATCAACTTAAAATCGGCATTTACCTTCACACTTAAATCATCAACTACGCCACCAGACCGATAATCGTTATTACAATTAGCAAAAAAAGTATAACCAGGAATTGCAAAACCTTGAATTTCGTGTTCATTAATCCAAATTTCAGATAACAATAATAAATTAGGTAGTTCAGTAAGTGTCTGAAGATGGTAAATCAGCAAATCATAGTTTTGACGCAGACTACGTATATTTTGGTGAAGGAGGAAAAAATTATTTTTGGTGGATTGGTTGGATACAGAGGTGGGGAATGTAAACTGCTACTAGGACCTAAATTTGACTTAAAATATTTAATAATTTAAAAATAAAATATAATATTTACAATAATTACTATTTTGATAGGTCCTCCAAAGAATTAACAAGTTAAATTCGCTGCCCATTCTTCTTCCTCATAAAAATGTTAGAATTCCTCATCCAAAGATATTTGTAATTGTACCCGAATTTCACCTTTTTTGCGGCTGCGTATAATTGACGTTGCTTGTATGTGAGGCTGTCATTAACATAAATGGGACTAGCAGCACTAGGACTTGCGCCAAAAGTACTAGTAGTTAGCCTCAACTTTTCGGCGTATTTTTTATTCATGACGACATCTTTTGTTTTCCTTGCAATGAATTTTACCAACACAATATCAGCATTTTTCTTCTTGAAACAGTAATCAATATCATTGCTAGTGACGTTGGGTAAACCGAAACCAGTGTTGAATAATTTCACAACTGCACCTTCAATTTCGTTAGCATTAACCGTAGGTAAACCGATGATTTCAACACAATTTTCCCGTGACATTTTTTCCAAATAATCAATTTTATTTTGACACTCACTGATCGACGCTTTTAAAATGAGTTTTCAGTTACTAAATTATTCACTTGAGCTATTTATTTCTCATAATCTTTGAGTTTATTAAAGATCATGTCGAAAGATTCTTCGTTTTTATTATTCATATCGACGATTTCATTGAGTACTACTCCCAAGGTCACAGGTGATTTAGCTGAACCGGTAGATAGTTTTTCAAATGTATAGTTGCTAATAGAAGAAGGTACTTTGCACTTATCACATGTCCAGGTTTTGATTTTATCGGGATTATCAAAATCAGAGCAATTAGATGTGACACAATTCATATGAAACAGCTGATGGCATACAGTACAGTAATTATACTATCATTTGTATATTTATCTAAATGTAACGGTATGGTATATTTTTTTACAAAACAGCCCATTGCGTCATTTTTGACAGGTTTTAATTAGTTATATACTAAATACTCGCTTCCTCGAGTTATGGGGTATTTCACTTATGCGGATTTGATTTATGCGGCTTGAAATTTTGTCTGAAAATATTGAGTTATGCGCCTTGAGTTATGCATGCATTATATTTTCTGGGGAAGATAAGTTTGCCCGCTTTTCAAAATCCCGAAATCAAAATCCCAATTTTGAAAATCCCGCTTTTCAAAATCTTGGTTTTGAAATTTTAAAGCTTATTTTTTTTTAATTCGAGCCGTGTTTTCTGGTGGGTTGGTCATGAAATCCCGACGATTGTTATATCGAACTCAAAAAATCGAAATCAAAATCTCGAATTTTTAAATAGTGCATTTCAAAATATCGAAATTTTAAAATATCGAATTTAAAATCTCGAAAGCAATCTCGAATCCCGAATAATTAATATAATTTTGTAATATTATTTGCCGCGCGGCAAATAATATTTCAAAATTATATTAATTATTCGGGATTCAAGGTCAACAATTTTTGTCATTAAAATGGGTAAAATAAATTTTTTTTTCATTACATTAGTATGTAGCACAATAAGATGTTCTGTTCTGTTACATGTATTTGGTGATCTATCACTTATTGTAATTTAATGATTTGAATTTTAGAGAACAGTTATATTATTTTTTAACTCAAATTTTACGTCACTTGATATCATCTAAATTACATAACTGTGTAAGTGTGTATCCAACGAAAAAAAATATGATCGGGTTTTAATTATAATGTTATTAATTTAATGTTATTTTATCATAATAAAATAATTGCACTGATTTTAAATTTTTGAAAACAAATTCAGTCTGGTTCTGAAATTTGTGGTTTAAAATTCGATAAATAATAAAAAAAAATCTAATTAAATTAATAAGTGATTGAAGATTTATTCCAAATAAAGTTTGATTTGTTTAAAATACATACATTAATTTTAAGGATTATAGACAGTTGCCTTATTAAATTGGTAAATATATATTATTTTTGTGATTAATTTTTCTTGACTAACTGGTCATATTATTATGTAGCTAATTTATTAAATCATGGAGATTGAAATATTGAGGTCAAATAAGGGCAAAGATAAAATGATGGTAAATGGTTACGCTTATTGTGTGGAAAAAACAGTTAAAAACCACTTTTACTGGTGCTGCTGCCAAAAAAAACACATGGTTGCAAAGGACGTGCTATTACCAAAAAACTAAATGGTGAAATTGTATTAACCAAAGAACCATCACAACATAGTCACAGTCCGAATTCATGGGAAACAGAAGTATGCCGTGCTAATAACTATATAAAATCGATTGCTAGAACTTCCGATGCCACTCCGTCGCAAATTATCAGGGACTCGATAGTCCAGACGACAAATGAGTGCAGGGTGTATTTACCGTCTAAAATGGCACAAAAAACTAAAATTTATCGTGCTATATGGTAATTTGATAGAACCTAGTGAGCTAAGAGATATCCATATTCCAGATCACCTTAGATACTGCGAAGGCGAGCTATTTGTTTTAAAAGAAACGGATTTTAACAACCAAAAAATAATTATACTTGGCACACGTAACAGTCTTAAAATTTTAGGTGAATCTGAATGCTGGCTAATGGACGGAACTTTCCATGTAGTTCCATTATTAATGCGACAGCTCTTCTCTATACATGGAAAAGTTGAGCACCAAGGTGTCCCACTTATATTTTGCCTGATGAGTAGTAAAACTAAACAATGTTATTCTCAGTTCTTTTACGAACTTTGCAAACTAGCATGCGACTGGAATATTCGACTAGCTCCAATTAGAATCATTTCGGATTTTGAAAAAAATATTAAATCCGCAGCTGAAGAATTTTTTCCGTCAACAGAATTCCGCGGTTGTCTCTTTCACTTTAGTCAAATAATTTGGCGAAAAGTACAGAAAGATTGTCTTGTTTCGAAATACGGCACTTCGGAAACATTTAGCTTAGAAATACGAATGCTAAAAAGTTTGGCGTTTGTGCCCGCAGATGAAATTCTCAATTACTTCACATCCTATTATAACAGTGTTAAAGACAAAGATACTAAACGTTTGGCTGCCTGGTTTAAATCGATCTATATAAGTGGGAAAACAAATCAAGCAAAACCACAATACGACCCTAAATTCTGGTCGGTCGCTAATGCCGTAGTTGACAATTTTCCTCGGACACAAAATTCAGTTGAGGCTTGGCATCGACGCCTAAAAGTAATTGTAGGAAAAAAGAATGCTGGTGTATACAAAATTATAAATGACCTTGCAAAAGAATTAATAGTATCTCAATCAAATATAGATAAAATGAAAAATGGAGAAACTGGGCCATTAATAAAGAAAAATTTGATTAGATATAAAAAAATTAAAAGGATTGTCAAAAAGAGGGGTAAAATGGAAAAGGTGGATTACTTAAAAAGAATTGCACAAAATATATGCATATAATTTTTTTTATTAATATTTAATATAATTTAACAAATTTGATTTACTGAAAATAAAGTTTTTTTTCATCAAATGATTGAAATTAAAAAAAAAGTGTATTTATAAACTTAAATTTGAATCTTCATCTTTAACAACTCTTTAAGTTTCGATATTTTCGCTTTCGATATTTTCGAAGGCGATATTTCAAAATTTGATATTTTAAATTCGAGACATTTCTTTTTTTCGATCTTTTGTATAATTCAACATTTCGTTTGGCGAGATTTCATGACGATCCCTTTTCTGGTGAAGGGACATTTTATAAAGCAAAATCAAAATCAAAATCGGGATTTTCTGAAAAGCGAGATTTTTATTTTTGCAGAATCAGAATTTTAAAAAGCGGGATTTTGAAAACCGGGATTTTAAAAAGCGGAATTTTGAAATGCGGGATATCATTACGAACCCATATTTTCTTAATAAAAAAAAAATATTTACTAACTATAATTAGTACTTCGCTAAGTCAATGAGTACATATGTATGTTATTTTAAATATTAATAGTAATATGTACTTACTTAGTTACTATATTTCATAGTAGAATTTAAATTTGTTTTTGTTGATTAAAAGTGTTTTTGTTTAACGGTACTTGGAATATTGTTTAGAGTTGTATTTACCTACATACATATGTGTGTATGTAACTACGCACAAAGCATTTTATCAGAGAGATGCCGAATAAAATAATGAAACGAAAAAAAATCTCAATGGAAATCAAAATCAAAATTCTAGAAGGATTCAAAAAAGGGGATGGACCTGCGGCTATAGGTGCGATTTTGGAAAGGGTGACTCAACTGTACGTGCAATTAAGATGAACGATAATAAATTAAGACAATCGATCGAGGCTGCATCAAGCAGCATGGATAAGACACTTTTAGCCAGAAATCCATTAATGGAAAAAATAGAGAAGCTTTTGATGATATGGATAAGCGATAAAAACCAGAAGAATATGCCTTTGGATGGCACAGCAATGCGTCTAAAAGCAGTGCGTGGAAGTTTACAACCACGCCACCAAGGCGGATATGTGGCGGATCAAATTTTTAATGCCGATGAGACTGGTCTTTTTAAGGCGGCCAAAGACAGAATTTCATTGATATTATGTAGTAATGCTTCACGTGATTTGGTAACCAAACCATTAGCCATCCATCGCGCATTAAACCCTCGTGCGTTTAAAAGCACTACTAAAAATCAGCTTCCTGGTATTTTGGAAAAACAAAAAAGCATGGATGACTCCCATTTTATTTCGGGAGTGGTTTGTATAAATGTTTGTTCCTGAAGAAGAACTTTACGTTAAAAAAAAAGAACTTAAGTTTCAAAATTTTATTAATTATCGACAATGCTCCATGCCATCCAGCTGATTTAAGCCACCTCAACGTTAAAGTAATTTTTCTGTTACCAAACACAACATCCCTTATTCAGCCTCAAGATCATGGAATTATTTCAACTTTTAAGGCTAAATTCTTGCGACTGGTGTTCGAGTTTCTCCTTGCTAGGATGGAAGAGGACTCAACTTTAACAGTAAGTCAAATCTGGAAAAGTACACAATTCTACACTGCGTCAATTTTATCGGGCAAGCAATTAAAGAGCTACAAAAGTCAACTCTTCAAGGTTCCTGGAAAAAATTATAGTATGGTGCAAATGGGGCATTCGGTTGGTGAGGAAGACTTTAAATATACTTATAAATTTTCAATGTTCTTTAAAAAACCTAATGGCTCCGTATGTAAAAATTCAAAATGAATTGTGTAGTGCTAAGAAATAGCCATTGATTTCTTCATTTGTGAAGCAGACTCAGTTACCTCGCTTATCCGCGGAAACACTAACAACACAGAAATAAGCGGTCATTGATAATAGGCAGATTCAAAAATTTCTTTACAAGAAAATTGTGTGGTTTATTAGAGATAATAAGGCGAGATTTTAAGGCTCCCTGGTTTCAGTTCCACAACTCCCTAGGGAGCCGCGGCCCACAGTTTGAGAAGCACTGGTCTATGCCATTAAATAAGGAAGTAATTCTGTAGCAGTGTTTTGTTGTTTCGTATGTTGGATGGTGCCCGAACAGTTATAGATCCACGGGGTGCTGTTGGATTTGCGTTTGGACTTTTGAGACCGTAACTGTAACTCGGGGGCTGTGCATTTTTGGCATATACACGTCGTACGATTTTTTGTAGAAAATCGGGTTTCCTATCGAAGTGGCACTTTGGAGGGGCAAGGGGCTTTTTTTTAACAAAGTGGGTCAAGGGAACTGGAGCAAGGGGGGGGGGATTCAAAAGGACCGAAAGATTTTAATTATTTTTAAATTTTTTTTTAGGTTTTTGTGTGAAACTTTTTTCTGAGTGGGTTTAGGTGTGGGCATTGGTTCATAGGGAGGAAAGCTGACGTAGTTCGTAGTTCCCATCAGGAGGGTGGTGACCGTCAAGAGTGTTTTTTAAAAACATTGGCTGAGATACAGTCGTTCAAAGTTACCTACTACCACCTTAGTGCCATGTAATTCTAATTTTTTCACGCAAAAGTTTTTTTTGTCCAATACAAAAATTATTTTCGGTTTGAGGAATTGAAATTACATAGTGTAGGGTTGGTATAGTGGGTATCTTTAAACGAATGTATCTCAGCCAATGTATGTTAAACGTGCTTTTGACGGTAACCATTTTGGCGGGTACCTCGGTTTTCTTTTCTTTGAGGCAATGCCTATGCCTGGGCCCACTCAGAAGAAAGTTCTACACAAAAACTTGAAGAAGAGAAAAAGTTGAAATTTTTCGGTTTTTTGACTTTTTAGTTCTCTACAAGGTGTCGTATAACGTGTATATACTATGAATGAATAGTTTTTGAGTTATGGTTAAAAAACTTTGAGGTGTCCGGGTTTGCTCGAATTTGCTACGTTCTTAAGGGTCCAAGCCTAAATTTCGTAGCACTTTGTGGATTTATAATTGTTCGGGTGCCATCCAACGTGTGAAGCAGTAAAGTACCGCTAAGGAATTAGCTCCTTTTACCCCTGTTTTTTTCGACATAGTCAATAGCCTACTATATAATTCTATACTAACCCATTTAAACCCAAAGTACTAAGTATAAATCGACTATATTTCTCTTAAAATAAAATTACTATAAAGTAAACACAAAGAGAAACACACGATAAATTGAATTTAGTCAAAATTAATCAGTGAAAGCGAGTGTACGCGCAACCGAAATTTGACTGTTACTAATGGATTCCAATTTCTATATGTAAGTATATAATAGGTTATCTTTGTGTCAATTTTTTGAGTTATTAACCTTTAAAAATAAGTGCGGTTTTGAAATAATATATAATCCTTCTTATAAAGACTGTTCTTTTCTAGAAAATAACTGTTAAAGTGGTGGAACCAATTATGGTACTTTGGGTCTATTATAATAATATTTGTTTTTTGTAGGCGAAAACCGTTGACGATTCAAGAGTTTTAGACTAAATTGAGCGCTGGAGCGACGATGACGAACCTACAGAGGCTCAACATACCATTTTTATAAGCCCAGCGGCAGATGGTAATGAAACTGAAGAAGATTCGGGAGATGAAAACTGCGGGGATTACAATAATCTGGGGCCCAAAATGCTCCAAGCAGAAGCATTCATAAGCGAGAGGGGCGAAAATAATATCCGGGAAAGTGCTACTACTACAATAGAGGCAGAACAAAGTTATAAAATAAAATGGACCAAGGGGGATATCCAAGATATTAGCACTATCAAACTGACACAATGGGAAAGTCGACCACCACCAATGGCTCTATCGAACCAATCACATCCCCTTGACAGATATCGATATTTCGATACTCGAATGTTTGTTATTCAAAAATGTTTTATATGTCTTGCTTTAGATATTTTTTTTTTGTGTAGGTAGGTTATTGAACCATGGGCTCTGCGCGGCATTGAGGGTTTCAATCAATTTTTAATAATTGGTTAGGTGAGACGTAAGATTATACATTTTCCACACCAAGAGCATTTATATAAATGTATATGTAATAAAAGAAACGAGTTATCACCTAATCGGGAGCAATTTAAGCAACGCGATACGCTTTACAATACTGGAGCAAGAGAGAAACAAAAATCATTTGCAATTGCGAGGTATTTAAATTTAAATGCCCGCTCAGGTGGTCAGGTGGAAGCTGCTGGAATGTTGGTTTGTATCGTGTACAATGCTTGTTGAAAAATGCTTCGATATAGTCCAATAAAAGCTGTATGTATTTGGTTTATCTCTGAACGCTGATATTGTTGCCATCACCACAGACGGTGCCTCCATAATGAATAAAGTAGGACGATTAATAAATTCTTTCCAACAAATTTTTTTGGTCCACGGCATCCGATTGGCTGTAGTAGAAGAGTTATACAAAAAACTTCCTTACAAAATGATAATGATCGGGACTATTATACTTCAGATGATGATATACATGGTTTAATAAGTTTCAAAATTGCCGTTAGAGAAGATTTGATTGATAACGAATTATGCCTTAATGAAAATATCGGCCCATTAATTGACAAAATCTGAAAAGTCTTCAGCATTTTTCAACGTTTTCCAACAAAAAATGATCGGTTTTTACATAAACATGTAAAACAGGAATTTGGAAAAGATCTAAAGCTCCTACTAGATTGTAAAACAAGGTGGAATAATATGTTAAGTATGTTGGGCCGATTTATTCAATTGAAATCGTGCGTGCGAAAAGGTCTAATTGATGCGAGGTGTTTATTTTGAATGCGATGTAGTAAGTCCATTTTCCAAAAAACAATAAAGCTAACTGTTATTTATAATTCTACGTTACCTTATTTTAATTAAGATTGAATTGTTTTTAGAATACATTTTTATGATTTGTATTTGTATATTTTTTAAATAAAAAAAAAAAGTAAAACAAAAATTGTTCGGTTACCCCCATTTTCAGCCCCAAAGCACATTTGGCGAAAATTTAAAAGATTTTGATGATTTTCAACCTATTTTACCCCACATATGAAAATACCAGATTCCAAGGAAGGAAAATAGTTCTGGGTCCAAATGGGTTAATTTTTATATTTTTAGAATGTAACACTAATCACTTAATACTAACTATTGGCTACCTAGATGTCTGTAACCCGTACAAGATTAAGGCTGCTATTACTGTTAGGCTGGAATACCTATGTATGAGCAACTTTAAAATCCGTGCTGATTAGTTTAATTGTGTAATACTAGGTGTTAGACAATCCAGTTGATTATTTATTATTTAGTAAGTATAAAATAATCGTTTAATTGCTTTTACTTCAGAAACACCTGTGGAACCGAACTGGATTTCGGAAGCTCCAAACATCCAACAACGTGCACTAATTTATCGTTTCTATTAACCGAAATATTTACTGACATTTAAGTTAAGTAGTATTCTAGATTATAATATGAGGCTGAGTTATTGATTTATTTAAGCAAAATTCTATTAATGGAGTAGCAAATATTTAGTGAGAATAGTTTTAATTTTGATTTTGTTTCAGATTTTCCCGCGGAATTTGATTCAGCTTCCACAAATCCCAAGTATCCAACTAAAATGTAGTTGAAATTGTGCTCTCTTGTGTGTCTTTTTAATTTAGAAGCACTTCAACAAGAACTTCATACCTTAGGAATTAATTAGCGTCTTATAATTCTAATTTTCGTTACTGGTAACATAAATTATAATTCATTACAGGGCAGCATCCATTACAGATCAAACTTCTAGAATCTTAGTGACAGATTTGCTGAAACTCAGAATTTACTCAGGGATTTACATTGCAAGGTCAAAGTATGGACACCCCCAAAAATCTCGCGTAGTATGTCAAAAAAAAAATATAAGCAAGATTTAGTCTTAGGTAGTTTTCAACAAGGAATTTGGGATGAGCTTGGTTGTGACCTTAACCTTCATCTTAAATGTCATTTTGAGGTCAAGGTCATTTGTTTATAAGAAAAATCCTATTTCTGACATCGGATTCGAAAAAAGCGATCACCTGAAGGAATATATTTTAGTTATAATGCTTATGATTTGCTACGAAAATCAAAAAAAATTAATACTTTATTTTTAAAATAAATTTTTTTTATAATTTTAATTTTCATAGCAAATCATAAGTATTGCAGTTGAAATATATTCCTTCAGGCGACCTTAGGAGGTCATGTAAAAACAGATTCTGACGTACAATTGATCGCTCTTCTCGAATCCGATATCAAAAACTAGGCTTTTCCTAAAAAAAATTACCTTTCCCTCAAAATGACCTTTAAGATGAAGGTCAAGGTCACAACCAAGCTCACCATTGAATTTCTTGTTGAAAATTACCTAAGACTAAATCTTGCTTATTTTTTTTTGACATACTCCGCGAGATTTCTGGGGGTTTCCATACTTTGACCTTGCAATGTAAATTCCTTCAGATGATCTTGGGAGGTCATGGAAAATACATACTCTGACGTAAAATTGATCGTTCTTTTCGATTCTGTCATCAAAAATTAGAGTTCTAATTTTGAGAAATCACTTTGACCTTAAAATGACATTGAAGATGAATGTCAAGGTCACAACCAGGCTCACAAATTAATTTCCTTCACACCAAAAAATTTTCGGAAAAGAATTAAACATTTTAAGGAGTTTAGAAATTTAGAATTGAGTTAACTCCTTTAAATAATCAACTGGCAATTCTTTTTAAGTTTTAAGTATTTTGACTCGATAAAAGAATTCATTGAATGAAAAAACTGTTGTAACCGCGTTTTATAATTGTAACCGAACATTTTATAATTGTTTTGCAATTCCTTATTATCTATAACTACTTTAAAAAATATAATTTATGCAATCGAGGAATAAGACTATATCGAAATACATTTATTAAAATCTATTTATTCTTATATGAAATAAATTGAATTCTTCAAAAGAGTAAAAATAGCTATAAAAACAAAACGCAGTTATACTTTTTTTTAATATATTTCAAATTTATTCTGATAAAGAATTAATAATATAATCCCAAAATGACTTTAAACTCAAAAACAACTCTTTTTAGGACTATTTAAATAATAAAAAAAATTGATACAATTTTGTAACCGTTATGATTTTATTAAGAGGAGAGTGCAGCTATAATATTAGACAATTTTTAGTTAGTATTGAAATATTTATGTGATAGGATGTGCAACGTATTTTTCAATCAGAACAGAAATAAATCAGTTAAATTCAGTGTATAGTGTGTAGTTTCAAATACGCTAAATAACGCTTATACTTAGAGATGTTGTTCAGCTTTAGTTTATTGCGCTTAGTGCGTTGTGCAATACTTACTTTTAAATAGTACTTGAATCCCTCGTTTAATTTTTTTTTAAGTAGAACGCTGCAAACATTTATTGAAACATTATGGCTGAAAAGCTAACATTTTGTGAATAGTGCATACCAAATCAATAATTCAACAGTGTACCAATAGTGTATAATTTTAGTTTAGTGTAATATGTATACATAATAATATATGCATCTAAAGAAGTAAAATAGATATAAGTACATTAATTACAGTGAGTGATAAATACATTATGGCTGAAGTGCAAAATATTTATTTTAATGTGTTTTTCGAAAGCGAAGGGCAAGTTAAAAACGTTCTGCTAAGAAAATTTATTAATTCAGATTATTTCCTGTTTCAAGACGTATTAATGTCAGGTATGTACCTATACAATTTATAAATTCTGTGAAACTGACACAAGTCTAAAAGTCGCCTTTAACAGGAAATCCATTTTAAAATTAAGACCAACCTAAAATCGTATGAATATTTCAAAATATTATTTTTGTAGAAGCGGTTATAGTTGTCGGATATTACAAAAAGTTGATATTACATGAAATAGGTTATTACATTACAGAAAATGACCAACTGGTTGGGATTCTTCGTAATGGGGATTTTTCAATAAACGACAATTATACTAAAATTAGCAAAAGAAGCTTTGTTGAACTATCTATTTTTATATTCAAAATATGCAAATTTCTAAAATCGTGTTGCTTTGCAAATATAGGCAAAGTGCATGTGAGAACTACAGACACAAATATTGTTTTTTTTTCAGTGTATTATGAATCAGAGTATATTAAGGTTAAAGATATAATAGGATTTTCAGACAAGTTTTCTAATTATATTCCAAATGACCAACTGGTTGAGTATCTTTGTAATTAGGATTTTTCAATAAACGACAATTATATTAAAATTTGCAAGAAAAGCTTTGCTGAAGTTAGCACACAGACTAATATTATTGAGACAGTTGTTGAAACAAGTACCCAAACTGAACCTTTTACAACAATTTCAAATGAATGTCAAAGTGAACCAACAGCCGGAACTTCGAAACGTAGTAACGCTATATTGGGCTCTTTATTACTTGTTCCCAGCGAGGTTTGTTTGATTTAATCTAAAATAGGCATTTTCGGAAATAGACCAAAGTAACTTAAGAGTAAGTTTTAATTTATATTATGTTGGTAACAAAGTTACTCAAGTTACCTTTCACATACAAAAAAGTAAGAAAGAATTTCGAGTGCGTTTGTTTCATGAAGTTACTTTTTTCATTACTGAAGTTACTTTGATCATTCGTAAATAGATGGGTAACTTTAACGTTTCAAACTTACTATGAAGTTACTTTGGTCTATTTCCGAAAATGCCTATTAATTATAATTTCATATGTTTATATTTTTAGATAAAAACGACTTAACTACATATTACTTATCCTTATTTGCATATTCTTAATACAAATATCTTATTCAATTTATTTTTAACCCATAGGATTTTAAACCATATTTAGCACATCACAAGGGTCTTTCTTTAGTCGATGAAATTAATTATACAAACAATCTTACGGATCGATCAAGAAAAGCAGTTATCGATTTTTTGGGCAGCTATACAGATTCTCTGTTTGGTTTATATCCAACTCGTTAAGAAAAGAGGTCTGTGTGTCACGCATGCGTCAATTTATTCCCATCCCTAAAAAGCAAAAATAATGATTTGGAAAACATTGTAAGATACACATATTCTTTAATTTAAATACCACCGACTAACGACAATCTTTTTTTTATAGGACTTGCTGTTTGACTTAAAAATAGGCGCAGGTTATCTAACAAATAAATTAAAAAATTTAAGGAAGTCCACGAAACGAAATAAATTTGAGCCAGCTGTAGCAGAGGGCATTACATTGGAGGAGGCCAATGATTTGGAAGGAAATACTCAAGATGACGTCAATTTCCTAAAAAGCGCCAAAATTCCAGAACAGCTCGATTCTATTAAAGAAAAATTGATCAAAACTTTTGAGACCAGACGTGCCATAATCAACAAAACACAGTCGGATATTGATTTATACAAGGAATTTCCCTACTTTTTTGCTGCTCCCGAACTTGTAAGTGTGTCATATTATATACATACAAAGCACATATGCGATCATATGATAAATAAATGTTTACCATATTTACTTTGAATACATAGATGTCGGTGGAATTTGAAGCTTGCCTTAAAAAAAAAGTATGTTTTTCGAGTAATTTTCGCAAAACTGAAAAGTTCATTGAAACGGTTATTATTCAATCAGGAAAGGAAAAAGTTCGAACCGAGGCAAATTTATGTGATTAGTGGAACTCGTCCACTTTAAGTTTCCTTAATATACTTAGGTGAAATCCACCTCAGCCGATAGGTCGAAAATGTACTAAGTCACGAGATACGGATATAAAAGCAGCAAAAAAATAAATAATTTTAAAGAATGTATGATATATTTAATGAATGTTTGAATGTATGTTATAATACAGCTTTGTTTGGTTTTTCAGATTGGTTTTACTGAAAAGGAGTATCAAGACGAAACATCGAGTCCTCCACATATTATAGCGGTTGGTCCATCAAAGTCTGCAGTACACCAATATTTGATAGCCGTAGATGGCCATCTTATTCCTTTGCAACCAAAAGCAACCATTATCGATGCAGTTGAATTTTTATTACAAATACATTATGTATTTAATTTAGAGTACGAACCAAATTTAAAACCGTTTTACTCATTCCTAGAATATTATATACTGGAAATTAAGGATAGACAACCACTAACATCTGTCAAAAACATAATTATAAAGTTTGACAATATTTGCAACTAATATTTTTGAGTTTTAAATCATTGAAATTGAATACTGATAATTTTTTTTTATTGTCAAATAATTTATCAAATAAAATGAATTTTTTTTGCTACTTGTGTAATGATACATTTACATTATACCCTGATATACAAAACCATCTTCAACGAGTGCCCAAATTAAACAAAAAATTTAATAATTTGAATTTAAAATGAGTTTCTAACAAATACTGTGAAAATTATTATTGCTCCTTCCAAAGTTTGAAACGGCATTCATTAAATTGTAAAAATACTTCAAATGAAACTATATCCAGTATCGATATTCAAACAGGTATTAACACAAATCATATTGTAGACATCATCAGTTAATGATAATTTAATATCTTGTTTTGAAAATATATCAGAAAAAAACGCTGATCAAATAATAAAATACTTCCGCATTGAGACTGAAAACATTTTTAAAGACATATCAAATGTAGTTTCATCAGATAAATCTATAAGGAAAACGTTAGAAAATATTGATTCGCTAAAACGAAAATATCTGACTGATTTAGATACGTTACGCACGAGCTACATACGAAAAAAGACACTAGATATTAGCCAGTATTTTGTAGCTCCAATGGTTCAGAGTATTGGTTTGCACTGGAAAGTTAATGAAAATATTTCAATTCAACAAAATACTTTTCAGTATGTGCCGATTATAAAATCGATTCAATGCTTGTTCCAAAATCCATCATTTTACGAATCATATTTCAATAACAATCATTTATGTAAAAAGGGATACTTTCAAAAATATTGTTGTGGGAGGAATTTTACAAATAATGCTCTATATCAGAAGTATCCTGACGTATTGCAACTGCAAATATACTACGATGATTTTGAACTCTGTAACCCCTTAGGAAGCAAAAGAAAAATACATAAACTGGGCGGAATTTATTTGAATATTAAAAATTTAGCTACTGAAACATATTCAAATATAAACAATATGATTTTAGTAGCTCTATTTAAAACAGTTGACGTCACTCAAAATGGTTTTTCAGACTTATTTCTAAGGCCTTTTGTCGATGAGTTAAAAAATATTAGAAAATGAAGGTATTTTAATTCCGGGCAATAGAAAAATGTTTGAAACTTCTTTATCACACGATAATTTAGCTGCTAATCAGCTTTTAGGATTTGTCGGTTCCTTTAGGAGTACATATTTTTGTAGGTTTTGCTTGGCGACTCGAACAAAAACCGAATCAATGGTTTTAGAAGATGAATCTCTATTACGAACTGTAGAAAACTACAAGCAGTCTCTAGATGAAGCAATTGGAAGTGAAACCCATATACATGGAATTATGAATTCCAGTATTTTTAATGAGCTAAAGTACTTTCGTATAATCGAAAACTGTAGTGTAGATACTATGCACGATATTTTAGAAGGTGTAGGTCAATTTTTTATTAAAGAAATGTTTAAATACATGACTGCTGAGAAACATATATCTTTGACAGAATTAAATGATAGAATAACATCATTTAATTACGGTTATCTTTTTAAAAAAGTCAAACCGACTCCAATTAATTTATCATCAATCAGTTTGTCTGCATCTCAATCCTGGTGCCTGTTACTACACATTCCTTTTATATTTTCGGATTTTGCTCTTAAACCTTCCTTAATAAACAAATGGTTAGCATTAGAAAAACTTGAGCATTGTTTTTAGTGACAACATAAATTTAAGTGATATCGAAACTTTGAAAATTTTAGTTACGGAAAATTTATCTTTGATGCTTAGTGAATTTAAAATTAAATTAACTCCAAAACACCATTTTCTAATCCATTATCCAACTATAATTTTGAAAATGGGTCCTCTGTATCATTTATGGACAATGAGGTATGAAAGCAAAAACTCTATTTTTAAACAAATTGCTCTTAGAACTAAGAATTTTAAAAATATTTTGCACACTCTGGCGTTTAAGCATCAAAGGCAAATGGCATTAATTTGGAATCAAAATTTTTTACAGCATTCAATTAAATTTGGAAAATGTACAAGAAAGCTAATTAAAACTGATTCGGTTAAATATTATGAATCTGGTTATCACTATCGCCCAGGACTTTTCATAGTTTCGATTTTATTCGATACACCAATATTTAATCGAATTGATCATATCTCATCAAATATTGAAAATGATATCATTTTTTTATGTGAAGAATTTAAGACGATAGAATTTAATAAGTTTCATAATTCTTATCAAGTTTGTCGGACAAATACAAAACGCAGCTTTCATTTGAAAAGTATCCAAAATAAATTATGCTTTGAAGCAGTTGTTTCCAGAGATACTAATATTTATATAATAACCAGTTCTAAGATTTGAATAAAAATTTAGTATTATTGTATTAATTATTTAATTTACTAACGTTTGAATGAATTTTTATGTATAATTATCTTTGTTTGAATGAATTTTCATTTTATCACTTCTTCTGTGTACTTCTTATAATTATTTTCATTATAAGGAATCAATAAAACAGTTAAAATAAAATAAAAATAAAATAAGATTTTTTAAATTAAATTGATGTATTATAGTTCAATAACTTAATTTAGTATTTTTTATGCAATAAAGAATTTAATTAAATATAAATTTGAATTATTTTCATTCTTTCGAAGTAATTATGTTGTATTCTTCGCAAATAGTTAATAATATTTATTCTATTAGAGGAATCGTTTTAACACTAGTAAAGTTTAATTTTAAATAGTTAAAACGGAGTGAAATTCAATCTTTTTAGGATTTACTAGTACATAACTCTATAAAGGTATTAAACTACTTAACTCTTTAGTGGAATTCACGTTCTATTCTTCTCGTACGAATAAATAGTATTCTCAAAATCGACTTGCTGTATATAAATTCTTTTTTTTTAATTAATCTATAAATTAAACAATTATTTTTTGGTGTGTTGCTGAAAACTATACTTAAGAATAAAGTATATGGGCCTGTAGCAAAAATCTCAACATACGGCTGGTCTTCAAATGTTTACCACAGTAATTGCACATCATTTCGAGTCAAAAACATCCTAGAAATTTACAGACACTCAATGGTGTATTAAATGAAAAATTATTAGAAATATACTTTTCGCTCAAACGCAATACGCGGATAAAAAAACGGCGCGTAATTTTAAATTATGCTTTCTCAAAAATAACTACATACTTTAATTTTATTAAAATAAAAATCACTAGCTACTTTTAGTTCTGGAAATATATTCAAAATTCGATTGAACTGAATTTCGTAACATACATCCGTTATAATATAGCTTCCATTCACCTTAAAAATATTGTAGAGCACAATGGGTGGCCGCGATTACATCTAATACTTTTATAATATTTTTGAACCATTCCGATTTCTTAGATCCATATAATCGACAGATGTTTAAATATTTTTTTTTTTTATAGACGACGAAAATGATTCTGCGACGAACGAAAAAAATAATCCTTGAATTCCCTTAATATGCACATTAGAAAGTCGCTGTTTTGTTTCAAACATCAAAATCTCATTATTCTTCGTCTATTATATTACATTATAAAATAGTTATAGTAACATAATACAATGTATATTCTGCATTATACTACTACAACAACACTTTACTATTATAGTCGACAAAACAAGAAAATCACCTAAAATTAAATCACAAACAAGACAAAAAAAAATCCTTGTTCAGTATCAATTTACTATTTTACACTAAATTTGCTTTTATGTTTCATCCTCGCTCGTTTCAAGAAAATTTCGTGGTTCGTACAGTAGTTTTCATTTTTTTGTTGTTGTGTTGTATTTGTGGATGATTTTTTTTTTTCTGCCGGGAACTTTATTTTATTTTATCTCATAGCTAAAAATGAAATTACATGGATATTACAATTTTAAAGCGCGCTACCGAACCACAAAAAAAAACTGTCTCGTTATCCAGTTGTATCTTTATTTATATTATATATATTTTAACAATATTATTATATGGAAACCAACATACATAATGTAATGTACAAATTTAACATTTACATTACATTGTGGCAAAATAATTTTGGAAAATCTAAATAGTATTAATTCAAGACATAAGTAAATGAATTTATCCTTTTTAAAACAACCAGTTTTAGATACATACTAGGTACTTCAATGTTACGTTAAATTAAGGACCAACATTTTTTTTTTTTTTGTGACATGCCCAATATGGTACCATTGAGTGATAAACTCTATTATCTACTTCTCAATTACATTCATTTTTGTATCCTCAAAACAACTTGATTAACATTTATTTGTAGACATATTGGACCGGAACTATCCAGTGGGAAACTACATATATAAAATTAAATCAACTTGAACCGAACGAATATTGTTAGCTACTCATATAAGGAATACACCGAAATAAATTTAGTTACAAAAAAAAATGTTGATAAAATTCAATTTTGTTGTTTCAAGTTCATCTACGGGTATAACGAGATAAATTGTTTCCCCGAATGAAAAAAAAAAAAAAACACAAAAAAGGAGTTCAACGTTGAGGAATTCTTCAACTTGGAATATATATGTACGTAGGATTTACTCTTAAATTGTAGTCAATCAATTTAAAATAAATATCCTTTTTTGTTTCGTTGCCATGTATTATTCAATTGAGACGACGGAGATGAAAATGCAAAAAAAAAAACGAAATAGGATGAAATGGTATGGGCACACACAGCACTACAAGAGCCAACCAGCATGATCTCACACTTATGTGTATACATAATAACACTTTTCATAGGATTATAGATTATTCATTCAAAACACATTTTATATAGTGGATTGTACAGTATAGAGAACGAAACGATTCCTTTTTTTTCTATGATGCTTTTTATGAACGTACATAAGTGTATGTATACCAGAAATGTAAATGGTATTTGTTTAGTTTTTTTTTTTTAAGGAAGGGTTTTAAAAACTTAAAAATGTATTTATAGTTTTTTGTTGGTATTTCTGTTTGTTCTCTCCAATGTTTAATCTTTAATCCATATATACAATACACATTTAAAAGATTAAACATTATCGTTATACATTAGTTAGAGTAGATGGAGTGGGTTGGGCGCTTGTGATCATAAAATTTGTATCTGAATCCCATTAAATTTGTTTGTGTGTGTGTGTTTAATGGTACAATATTACAAATTCATGTAAGTAGTTCATTTTATGATAATATTATTTTAATATTTGATGGCCTTTTTGATTCAAGTCGAGAATATATTTATTTGCAGATTTGGTATGTAAATTTGGCTAATATTGTTTTTTAGTAAACTATATTCCTAAGCTATCGATTAGTAAGTTTTTTTTTTTTTTTGTTAGTAATAGTACAACTAGAAACGCATTTATACAGTTATTATTTAACAATGATGCCAATTTATCCAGAATGACTCAAAATTTCCTTTTAAACTTCTGAAATAATTAGTAAATAAAGAAATAAAATTCAGCAACAATCGTTTTAGGTGTATCAGGGGAGGTATTTAGGCACAGTTAGGCATATTTGTGTAAACAACCATTTTTATATTTTACAAGTAAAAAATTTAAAAATTTACGTAAATTACATTAAAATGTAAATTATATGTAAACATATTTACATTTTAAAAATAACAAATAAGAAGAAGTATTTCCGTAGTTGTAACTAATTAGTTATTGAGCTGCTCTATTTCCGAGAGTAACGCTAACTGATTTCAAATAGAATAAATTTCTGATTTTAAAAACTTAGGCATTTTTGAACCCTAAATTGAAATTCGCTGAAGTTTTCAACAGCGTTGAACAAATATCAAAATAGCTCGGTCCTGAACTCGATAAACATTTTTACTTTCTGGTGCATAACCACATATTATGTTAATAAGAGAAGTAAAATAATTTGGCTATTAATTAAAAATTTTAATTGGCCATATTCCAGAACTTCATCTAAATTCATATGAGAATCGCATTTCCATCGCACATGCCGGATTTCATCTAAATCGGTTAAGAATTACATATGTCCTAATTTTAGACCTTATGTCAAACTGACTGCGGTAATTTTTTGCTAGATAATTTGTTTCCTTAATTTTTTTCGAATATTACTACCGTTTTTGGAAAAGTTTCACATCAATACCTCTTGAGATTGGTCGACAAAAACCTTCGTATAACCGAATACCCTCAACGGAGTAACGTCCAAATCAATAGGGTTCTTCCCGGGGATTGCTTGGCTTAACGTTTATTGTAAAAAATCAATTGATATATCCATCAGCTGCTGCGTCCGAAAAATCAACAAAAATTAACTAACCGTTATATCAACTAACCCAATGTGAATGTATCCAGGCTACCGCCATTCAAAAAATTATATCAAAAATCGACATATATCAGAATTCGAAATATTATTTCAAAATTCGATATGTCACGTCAGAATTTCTATTTTTATTCCAGAAACAAAATATTTCATTTCAGGATTTCATAAATCGATCATGTCAAAATTTGATATCTCATATCAGAATTCGCTAATTCATGTCAGAATTCGATACGTCATGTCAGAATTTTAATTTTTGATTCCAGAATTGGAGTTATCATATAAGAATTTCATACTCATTATGAGAAGATTCATTATGTCAGAATTATATCGGTATTTGTCTTTATGATGTTAGAGTTCTATATATTATCCCAGAATTCGATATATCAGGCCAGAAATCGACATGTCACATATTGGGATATTATGTCATAATCCGCTAAATTATGCCAGAATTCGTCACTTCAGTAGTGCATTCGAAAAAAAAACAAAATACACTAAAAGGTGACAATAAATCAATTTCCAATTCACAATTCCCCGGGAAAACCAGAATAATGTAACAGATGTCAAAATTGGATATATAATGATATTGAGCCAGAATTCAGCACACATGAATTTGATACGCCATGTCAGAATTTACATTTTTGTTGTCGGAATATATGTATCATTTGTGTGAATCATGACATTCGGTTCAATATGTCAAATCAGGATTTGAATTTATGATGTCAGAGTTAGATATATCGTGTCCGAATTCGAAATGTCATGCCAAAACTTAGCAAATCATAACAGAATTTAATATGTCATGTTATGATATACTGTGTAGTTCATTCTATCATGTCAGAATTTGACATACCAAGCGAAAAAGCAATAACTAATTTTAGAATTCTATAGCTATGTCTTATCAGAATTCGAATTTATGTATGTTAAGTTAGAATTCGATATATAAGAGAGCTAATGGTTACTAAATTTGATGTATCTGAAGTAAGAATTTGAATTTTTGGTGTAAGAATTCTATAAATCACGATTTAATATACGAGTTTAAAATTCGTCAGAATATAATGTCAGAATTTTATATCTAATGTCAAAATTAGATAAATGATGACAGAATTCGATAAGTAAAGCAAGTTTTATCAAAATTTGATATATCATCCCATGACTTCAGAATTCGATATATCACCTCAAAATTCGATATATCATATCAGATTTTAGTGAATGTTGGTACGATATAACGAATTCTGACATAACATCTCGAATTTTGGGATGATATATCGAATGCTGAAGTCTTGAGATAATATATTAAAGAATTTGAAATCTCATTTCAGAATTCGATAAATTTCTTAAGCGTTTGGCTTTATGATGTCAAAATTCGATAATTCATGTCAAAGTTTGGGTTTTGGATGTCAAAATTCGTGGCAGAAATTAATTTTGTAACATCAGAATTTGAGTTATTAATATCATATATTTCAGAATTTGACTTTTTCTGTAAGAATTTTATAAGAGGATAGTTTCATAGTACATAATTCGATAAGTTATTAGGTAAATCATCCGAATTTCAACTTACGATGTAAGCATTCGATGCTTCATATCAGAATTGGATATATTATGCCATAACTTAATTTATGAATGAATTCTTTATGTCATAATTTGCGTTCTTTTGGGGGTAAAAACCGGTCATACTGAGAAAATACCTAATATAGCGACCGGAGTAACTTTTTATATTCCTATAAATTAGATCTTCCCTATTGCTTAGAATTGTACAAAAAAAAAAATATTTCCCAATTACAAGTTTGAAAATAGAGGAGCAAATTACAACATAACCAAAGTTTTGAAAACTAATAATAATTTGGACATGCAATACCTATATTTTTACAGTTGCGTGGAGTTTATACGTATGGGGATTTACTTAAACATGACGCTAACATAATTATTTTAAGATACGAGTAGCTATACAAAATATAAAACAATTACCAAAATAAAATTAATTTACTTTTTACATAACAACCTTTGGTTTTGTTAAATTTTGTAAATATTGAATTTTTTAATATGCCATTTTTTAACCGCTTCATATACCAAATCAAACCGGATCGAAGCATTATTAAAAAAATTCGTGTCTAGTTCTTCCGGAAATTTTCTTTTTATTTCAAATATCAGCTCACCGCGACTCTTGTTTAAACGATTAACTTTGACGCAAGTTTCGTTAATTTCACAAATAATTATTGAACAATTGTATTTGTCTAAACTTCCTTCCATTTATTTTAAATTTATTCCTTAATCGTCTGTTGCCAGGATAAATATGAAATTTTTGACACCTCAACAAAAAAAAATTCTTATTTCTAGCTTTCGATAATGCCAAATTGTTTCGAAAAAAATCTTTCAATATCTGGACACTATATTGTTGCCGAAAACAACTTTAAAATTTTGGGAAAAACCCTGTTTGTTTCCATCCTGTCCCGAAGAAAGAAAATTTCCGGAAGAAGTATACACGGATTTTTTAATAATGCTTCGATCCGGTTTAATTTGGTGTATGAAGAGATTAAAACACGATAAATTGAAAAATTTGTGAATATGGTATGCTCAGAGGTTAGTGAAATGCTAGTTTTATTGGAATCAATACAGCTATCCAATTCAGAGATTCGGCCAACCTATGGTCAAATTGAAGGAAGATATATGTATGATCGATGGAAAGTGGGTCGTTAGCTTTACAAATTTGGAAATTCCTGTGGACATGGTAAAAAGTTTAAAATTAGGTAATAAGTTTTGTTTACCTTTTAAAAAAGAAATTGTTCCTTATCACAAAATTATAGCGGATGTAGAGAGTAGTATTTTCCTTGTCGCATTCCTGTCAAAAGAGTATAGTAGAGGAAATAACCTGTTGTCTTTCTGGCATTGCCCACTGGAATGATATTGGGCATATCTAGAAAGAAATAATGCTGCTAGTGTCACTTAGAAACGGATTAAATTAGACATGACTGATAGGTTTTGTCTGTGCCACTATGATAGAGATATAAAGCGACCTCTGGACCAAAGAGAGCAAAATTATCCAAAAGAAACCTTTTATGAATTCCAAGACATCATATTTACAATCGCTTTACAAGCGTGTGTTCCAATACCAGATCAAGACCTTCTAGACTCGTTATTGTATAACATGCATCCCGGATTAAAAGTAGCGTGAACTAATCAAAATATTGGGCCTATTACACAATTAAATCACGAATGTCAAGTCCCCAACCCCAAATTGCATTCAATGGTTAGTGGCACTTGCAATGCTGGTCAGTCAGAGTATGACTTGAATCAAATGGCAGAAAGTATGCAGTATAACAATGACATTAGTTCTCTCGGTAAAGCTAGGAAACGAAATGTGTCGTTTCCATCTCGCCGAGAGGGTGATATGTAGGATAAAACTATGATGACATGCATTAAAATTTTTTCGAGTTCCCTTAACACGGATTTTTTGTTTTGTGTGTGGTCAAGAGGCGTATATAAATGAAACTGCATTTCATGTAGTAGGAAACCGTCGGAAAACTTCCCCGTGAAGAGATGAATACGTCGGAAATCATTTCTTCAAACCGAGGATGTCCCGAAAACTATGAGCCAGGATTCAGCAACAAATACGGATCCAGGGTTCTATCGAATTCTTTAAAATAAGTAATTCACTTCGCTCAGTTGAGTTCTATTGTGTCTGGGAGTAAATTTAACCGATCTTGGCAATCTTTTAAATTTAACAAGAAGCTAGTACACGAGGTATGTGAGGCAATTATTAATTCCGAGATTGATGGGCAAATATTTACTAATGTGCTGATAAGGGTTGTGAAATTACAGGGCTCTTGAATACAGGAGCTAATATAATCGTTTTAGGTATTGGCTGTGAGGAGTTCCAATCAAAGAATGGGATTACATTTCACAATCTTCCCACAACTGTTTCCACAGCCAATGGTAACAAAGTACGCGTATTCGGTCATATAACCTTTAATAACCACGCAATAAAAATTCGTCTCCATTTGGCACCTAATTTATCACAATGGTTATATTTGGGCGTGGATTACTTTAGGGCACTCAGGGTTCAGTTAAAAGTGAATGAATTATCCACCAATTCCCATTATACATCGAATATTATTTCACAAGTAACTAATACTTACAATCTTTCTCCGGATCAGCAACGAGACCTATTTCAATACTACAGAGGTTTCCATCGTCAGGAGTTAAAGAGCTGGGGGAACACATCTAATCTTGCACAAAATTGATACCGGTTCCACAAATCCAATAAAGCAGCCTTGATTTTCTATCTCGCCAGCTGTCCAGTTAGTATTATATAAAGAACAGGACCCAATGCTAAGTCTGGGTGTGATAGAAGAGAGCGAGAGTCCGTGGAGCTCCCCAGTGACGATAGTTTATAAACCAAACGGAAAAGTAAATTATGTCTCGATGCACGACAGGTAAATGAGGTGAGTCTAAGAGATGCCTACCCATTACCATTAATTAACAGGATAGTGAGTCGTTTGGAAGATACCACTTTCATTTCCAGTTTGGACTTGAAGGATGCCTTCTGGCCAATTCCACTCGACGATTATGCTAAATGTAAAATCGTTTTTATTGTGGCGAGTAGGCCCCTTTATCAGTTCACAGTATTGCCTTTCGGGTTGTGAAATGCCCCGCAGATTATTTGAATATTTGGAGATTAATGGACAAGGTGGTCCCACATCAATATTATGATAACATTTTTGTATATCTGGATGATCTGTTGATCAAATTTGAAACTTTTGATATTCAACTTGTGTTATTGAAACTATAGTCGCGAAACGCTTGCACGAAGCCAACCTAACTATTAACATCAATAAAAGCAAATTCTTGTTGAAAGAACTACTTTAACTCGTTAATATCATCGGCGGAGGATGTATTCGTATGAACCCGAAAAAAATCTCAGCAATTACCACATATCCAGTACCAAAAATATTAAAACAATTTTCTACCATATCTGCACCACTTACAGATCTTCTACAGCCTAAGAAAAAAATTATTTGGAATCAGGCGGCCCAGCATGCACTCGACGAACTTAAATATTCTTTAAACTCAGCTCCTTCTAGTACACCAAAGATATGATTTGCCATTTTTTATTGAAGTAGATGCATCTTCAACTGGTGTTGGTGGAGTTTTACCACCCCATAGTATTTTATTCACACAAACTTAATGCGACCCAACGCAAATATAGCGACACAGGATTGGTAACCTACGCGGCAGTATTAAGTGTGAAAACATTCCGTTCTTATGTTGAAAGATTTGCCTTTACAATTATACGAGTCAATCAGACTTGTCGGAACATTTGGCAAGATGGAGCTTGAAGCTCCAAGGCATTAAATTCAACATTGAATATTGTAAGGAAGGAAATAACACCGTTCCAGATGCAATATCGCGAGTTTACTGCGAGGAAATTATACCTGGGCCTAGCAATAATTTGACTAAGGATATCTTGTACATTGATTTGAACTCGGCAGCGTTCACTGAATCGGATTATATTGAAAAACGACAGCCATTGCAAATTCTGACTAATGTGGAATCGAATTGTCAGGTGAGAGATGGTAAAATGTTAATTTATCCTAATTCAAGTTTGAGATACCAGTACGCCGTTATTCTAGCATGGAAACTAATTTTATATTTTGCCTGATTCGATACAGTATTTTCCGCTATGTCTCTTCGAATTTCACCAAGATCTCGAACTTGTCTACATTTTGAGATTCAATAAATAGATCAAGTCCAAGGAGGGAGTAGTTACTATCGTACGATTCAAAGGATTATTAATTACAAACTCAGTATCGCTAACACTGAGTCATAACGGAGGCATCGACCCAACTCATTCTTCCTCCCTTGCATCTATTGCGGCTCATCGCCCTGATTAGTATCTTACGGAATAAGATCACTACAATTATGCGATCGCCAGCACAGTTTGACTGATCAAACATCATTTCAAACACCTGACAGACCGAAACTAATCATGTTTCGCAGGAAGGGGAAATCACTTGCGAGAGAGTCATGTAGCGATTAGGAAGTACTAGGTAGGTGGGCATTTTTTTGTCTTATTTTTATGTTCCACGTATCATAGTTTTTTTTTAATTTACTTATATTAAATATTTTTCTGTGTTAGTAGTAAGCTGGATCATATCATATCTGGCTAAAGGGTTATTTGCCTTTGTACTCATGTGTGGATGATCAACGCTTAGAATGATTTTTGATATCCACTAGTGGTGGTATAGTCCGCAAAATTCTGAACAATGTTCCTTTTGGTTTTTTTTATCTTCGCACTGCCACTAGCAGAAGGAAAAATCACTGCGGTGAGCTGATCTCAGCAAATTTTTTGTGTAATTAGTAGACCATGCCAATTACAGCATCAACATGACACATTCGATTATTTGTTCGATGTACGATCTCGAAATCGTAATTTTCTAACAATAAAGTCTTTCGCATTATTCGATTGTTGGTATTCTTTTTTTCAAATGTCCTTATAAGGAAGTTTAGCATACTGTGGCGATTGATATTTTGTTCAGAATTTGTGAAAAATTATTTACCACCAAATTTTTTTGGGAAAACTTTTTGTTTTTTCAAAATTTGAACAAAATACCAACCGCCCAAATATGATTTAGGAAACCTAATACCAAAATTCACTAAAAAAAATCGACGATCTTCTATCCGAGACACGACATATTAACATAAGACTACGTCAAAATGAAATAACTTTAGTTTTACAGTTTAAGTGAAACCAAAAGTTAGAAAGAAGTTATCAAGTAAAAAATCATCAAAGAAAAATTTAATTTTTAGTTTATGATTAAGGGAAAGCCAGGCTCAGTTTCAAGTTTCAACTCCCGATAAAGGTGTGAGACAACGCTGTGTGAGCCAACAGATGTTAAAATAAAACTTAACTAATAAATACCTTCCCATACGGGCCCATATATGTACCTATACCTTTACGCGTATGCCTCATGTAAACACAAGTTGCATAAAATCTAAATTTGAAGTGGACGAAATAATGTAAAGATATGCGAGTATTTAGTCAAGGTAGCATCGAATGTCAAATTATTCTCCCTGGGGTAAATTTATTTAGGCAGTGAAGAATTTGTCGAGCAACAGAAGTGCACATAATACTTATTGGGACGTGGTAAGTTCAACTAACTTGGATCTATATAAAAAAGGTAATACCCAGGATATGACCTATCCTATTCCCAACCGAGTTGTAGCTACCTAAAAAAATTAATCATGTCATGCTTCTCTTCAACAATAAAGTGGATCGTTAGATATTTAAACACTCTGCAGTTTGGTTGATTGCAGTCAAAATAGCAACATAAAAAGGGGAGAAACATAATCGAAATAGCATGCAAAGTGTGCCTGTTTTTTAGATTAAAATAGCAAAAATATTTGGTGACAATTAATCGACGTTCGAAAAGTTGCAATTTAGAAAAAATTAAAAGTCAATCATATAATATTAAACCTTCTGCCATAATAAAAAAAATAAACTTACCAACTATTTTGAAAAGCCGAAAGTTTAGCCAAACAAATCGAACTGATCTGTATCCAGTAGCTGAAAAACAAAATAAATTTAATTAATAAAATGTAAAACATGTAAACTTGTATTTATCTTAAAATTCGGAAATCCATCGACGTATGATTTAATATAATATGTATTGGCGCCACCATTGTGAACACAAATTAATTTTTTTATGCAACGTCATTTCAATAATTGTTATTGTTGTTTATTTTAGCATACAATAAAGGATTCCAATCAATTTGTATAACAGGTACATCTACTTTAATTTTGTGGTTACTTAAGGTATGTTTACACGAAAAGCAAATTATCCTAATGGTTTTTTGAGATGGACATTTTAATTGGAATAAGATTTTTTCTCAAGTCACTCTTATATAACTCAAGTCACTCTAATAAAACCAAATAATAAGTAAAAAAATTCTAAACCTTTATTAAAAATGATAAATTGCAAATTGGAAATAAAAATATTTCGGGATACGTGTTTTTATTCACTGACACGGAAAATGTCCGCAACACACTTGTTTACATTTCCAACAATCTCAATGTGTTAAAAGTCCTCGAGGAGTAAGTATAGTGTAGAGTTTCATTTATTTTATCAATTATCTATTATGATCCGGGTTTTGTTGATATTATAGCCGCATTTCTTGACGCATATTGATCCGGATCAGATCAAAGTTTAACTTTTTGTTTTTTGATCAAAATGTTTGATCCGGGGGCCTATTATGAATTTGATGCGAAGCGGATCGCATTTCGCATTTTCATGCGATTACGCATTTTTGTATTATAAAACAACCTTTTCCCATTTAAACCGCTCAGTGTCGAAGGATGCGCCAAATTATGGAAAAAGACAGCGGATTTTTCAAAAATAAAATTGAATTGAAAATAAGCTTTTTCGTAGAATCGCAAAAAAATGCGAAATGCGATCCGCTTCGCATCAAGTTCATAATAGGCCTCCTGAGTAGTTTTTTTTTTGCTTGTAGTTTCGTGAAACATGAACTGATCCAGATCAGATCAAACGTCAAGAAATGGGGCTATTAATTCTTTAGGTCTTTCCTGATTTAAAGCCATCTTGTTCTTTTTTTTAGATGTTGATGATTACTGGAGATATTCGCTTTTCCATTGTCTTAAGTAACCTTTCTATGAGACGGTTACGTTTAGATGCCTTCTGCGGCGTTCCTGTAGTACCCCATTTTTCGACTAATAGTGGTACTAAGGGTTTTCTGCTTATATAGATGCATCGTTTTTGAATATTTCAGGTGGTATTACATCTTCAGCTTCTATATGGCAATTTGAGTTACCCGTCCCGTTGGTGAATGTGTCTGCATAGATGTCACTGGAGTACTTGCAAGAATTTCTTATTGTACTGATTTCAGTCTTTCAAGATATATAAAAATAACGAATGAAAATCAGGAAATAACATAGGATGCCACCCAGTTTTATGAAGCACTCTCCAGTTCTCGTCTCTCCAAGGCCCCTTCATTTAGGACACAATTTTATATCCCAATGCACATCCAATATAAATTATTTCAGTATACTTAATATTGGGGGTATTATGTGAAACAATTTATAAATAAAACTGGAAGATTAGTATCCCGTATCCAATTGTAACAACTCATCATAGTGACATATGGTAAGAAATAAAAATGAAATAAGACAAACCAGCATTAAAACTGTAGAAATACATACTTTATTGTATTCGATACGACATCCAAGTAATAAATAACCTTTAACATTAGAATTAGATTATTTACATCAATCTTTCTCCATTTCTGTTCTATTCAGTCTTCCTCTAGTTTTGAATTACGAACATTTCTTTTTTTTTAACTTTAGTTCTAATTCTATTTCACATGTGGCATACATATAGAATGTATGTATCGTTCTCGTATATACGACTTAAGTCTTAAGAAAAACTATACATATATCTGTTTTGTCTTATATGGAGAACATATATACGTACTCGTACATAGTTATAGACATACCGACTGTATACAGACACACTCAAGTAGTTATTGTATGTTTAAATATTATTCTTTCATACATTAGAAATGATTACTATCTAAAGGATTTCACTAAATAAATGATTGCAATTTATATCTTTGAATTTTTATATGTATGTCAGGTGTACAGAGACTTAGAATATTTGTACATACATATATACTATATGGTTAAATGTAAGATCCAATATACCTTCTGTACATATTTGATATAACCAAACTGAAGAATATAATAATAATTTAAATTAAATAGTTGGGAATAGTTTCGATATTGATTTTAATAGAATATTTTAAATATAGTTTTTTTGGTTTTAATGCAAATTGTAGATTTGGTATTCTTACAAAATTTTAAAGTTAATTTTGATTGCGGTCGATTGATTGGAAACTTATGTGTGAATACGTTAAAGCAAGAAAGTATGGAATCTACTTATGTATAAACGCACACATGAAGTTAAGTAGTAACCAAATGTAACTTTAAAATGTAAAATCGTATTTTACTGCCTAGAACGATAGTTTCTGAAACTGTGTTACTAAAGGTGTTACTATTAATAATTAATTCGCTTTTAATTTCTAGTAAATTTTAAACTTAAAAGCTCATCAAGGTATGTACAATATTCGGCAATGAAAATAATATTATTGTTGAGAACAAATAAGCCAAAAAATAAAGCTTAACCTCCAAAATCGCGATTATTTCAAGATTTAACTAATTTGACAACAACATCGTCCTATTGTGGTTTTTAACAACAACAAAATATCACACCGGTTTTATTGAACATTTAATGTATAATGCAGGAAGAAAAAACGTATTTTTGAAGGTGTTGAATGAAATAATTTAATCGTTGTTTTTTTCTAGCTTTTTCTAAACTTAAAAGCTCATAAAGCTATGTACAATATTTTCCAACGAAAATATTCTTATGGTTAACACGAAATAATCCACAAAATAAAGCATCACCTCCAAAATCACTAGTATTTCTGTGTTCGACAATTAAATAGCATAAGTCGACTATGACCTTAGCAACTTTTACATACCTTCCTTTATATTTTTTATTAATAAAAGATTATTCCAATTTTCAATGTACTAGATCAAACGAATGAGAAGGGTATGGGGACAATTAAAAGGGCCTATCTCAAATTAGTTTTAGTGTGCAAGTTATAATAGGGCATAATTCCATAATTTTAGTTATTACTAGCTGGTAAACCCAGTGTTACCTGGCAAAATATTATTAAATATTTGTGGGATCAGAAATTTTTTTAGTCTTTACATTGGGAATGCGAGTAACATTATATAGGTTTTTAGGAAATTATTGCCGATGTGAACAAGAAGGTTTCTTCAAAATGTAAAACTGTAAATTAAAATTTGGATTTCAGTAAGAGATATTTAATTAACACAGTAATAAAATTACCTTTTAAACTGATTTTTATTTTTTTATTTATTGAAAAACTTGATGATAAACAATATTTTTTGTTTCCCCATTTGGCGCAAAAATATATAAATTTTTCGAAGAACAAACACTAGAACATGCAACATACAGTTGCCCATGGGAAAATCAGGGATTTTCAAGATTAATTCCGGCTACTTTAACAGTAATCAATCAGCATGGGTTGAGTTTCGCAGACGCATTTTAATTTTATTAGCGAAAGAGCTTTATGTATTTTAATAAATATTATTTAAGGTCTAAACTCACCTACTAACAATTTTTTACCTTTACCGAATGTAGGCCTAACCAGCCCATTTTCAAAAACAAAACATAAAAGCATGCAATGAGTCTCTTAGACTCAATATGTCATAAAGGAAATTATCTTGGTATAGGAAAATTCTAGCATTTTAGATCTTTTACAGATTAGGAGCTGGTTGAAAAAAATTCAATGCCAAGGTGAATCTATCATTTTATGCATTTTGATTATATACACCAATAGCAATCATGACACTTTAAAGGTTGAATTTATATAAATTTTTACATTTTATATGAGCTTTTGATAGAAACGAATTTTCCCGGGCTCCCCACATGAAACTTGTCCTGATAATTTTTCTGGGGATAACTGTTCGCCATCCACACTAATTGAATTACTTTCCAGACATCACACTTTAAAGGCTGAATTTATATAAATTTTTACATTTTATATGAGCTTTTGATAGAAACGAATTTTCCCGGGCTCCCCACATGAAACTTGTCCTGATAATTTTTCTGGGGATAACTGTTGGCTATCCACACTAATTGAACTACTTTCCAGACATCACACTTTAAAGGTTGAATTTATATAAATTTTTACATTTTATATGAGCTTTTGATAGAAACGAATTTTCCCGGGCTCCCCACATGAAACTTGTCCTGATAATTTTTCTGGGTATAACTGTTCGCCATCCACACTAATTGAATTACTTTCCAGATATCACACTTTAAAGGTTGAATTTATACAAACTTTTACATTTTATATGAGCTTTTGATAGAAACGAATTTTCCCGGGCTCCCCACAAGAAACTTGTCCTGATAATTTTTCTAGGGATAACTGTTGGCTATCCACACTAATTGAACTACTTTCCAGACATCACACTTTAAAGGTTGAATTTATATAAATTTTTACATTTTATATGAGCTTTTGATAGAAACGAATTTTCCCGGGCTCCCCACATGAAATATGTCCTGATAATTTTTCTGGGGATAACTTTTGGCTATCCACACTAATTGAACTACTTTCCAGACATCACACTTTAAAGGTTGAATTTATATAAATTTTTACATTTTATATGAGCTTTTGATAGAAACGAATTTTCCCGGGCTCCCCACATGAAACTTGTCCTGATAATTTTTCTGGGTATAACTGTTCGCCATCCACACTAATTGAATTACTTTCCAGATATCACACTTTAAAGGTTGAATTTATACAAACTTTTACATTTTATATGAGCTTTTGATAGAAACGAATTTTCCCGGGCTCCCCACAAGAAACTTGTCCTGATAATTTTTCTAGGGATAACTGTTGGCTATCCACACTAATTGAACTACTTTCCAGACATCACACTTTAAAGGTTGAATTTATATAAATTTTTACATTTTATATGAGCTTTTGATAGAAACGAATTTTCCCGAGCTCCCCACATGAAACTTGTCCTGATAATTTTTCTGGGGATAACTGTTCGCCATCCACACTAATTGAATTACTTTCCAGACATCACACTTTAAAGGCTGAATTTATATAAATTTTTACATTTTATATGAGCTTTTGATAGAAACGAATTTTCCCGGGCTCCCCACATGAAAACTTGTCCTGATAATTTTTCTGGGGATAACTGTTGGCTATTCACACTAATTGAATTACTTTCCAGATATCACACTTAAAGGTTGAATTTATACAAATTTTTACATTTTATATGGGACTTTCATTCAAACGAATTTTCCCGGGCTCCCCACATGAAACTTGTCCTGATAATTTTTTAGTGATAACAGTGGGCTATGCACTCTAATTGAACTACTTTCCAGACATGACACTTTAATGGTTGAATTTATACAAACATTTACATTTTATATGAGCCTTTGATAGAAACGAATTTTCCCGGGCTCCCCACATGAAATATGTCCTGATAATTTTTTAGGGATAACAGTGGGCTATGCACTCTAATTGAACTTCTTTCCAGACATGACACTTTAAAGGTTGAATTTATACAAACTTTTACATTTTATATGAGCTTTTGATAGAAACGAATTTTCCCGGGCTCCCCACATGAAAACTTGTCCTGATAATTTTTCTGGGGATAACTGTTGGCTATTCACACTAATTGAATTACTTTCCAGATATCACACTTTAAAGGTTGAATTTATATAAATTTTTACATTTTATATGAGCTTTTGATAGAAACGAATTTTCCCGGGCTCCCCACATGAAACTTGTCCTGATAATTTTTCTGGGGATAACTGTTGGCTATCCACACTAATTGAACTACTTTCCAGACATCACACTTTAAAGGTTGAATTTATATAAATTTTTACATTTTATATGAGCTTTTGATAGAAACGAATTTTCCCGGGCTCCCCACATGAAACTTGTCCTGATAATTTTTCTGGGTATAACTGTTCGCCATCCACACTAATTGAATTACTTTCCAGATATCACACTTTAAAGGTTGAATTTATACAAACTTTTACATTTTATATGAGCTTTTGATAGAAACGAATTTTCCCGGGCTCCCCACAAGAAACTTGTCCTGATAATTTTTCTAGGGATAACTGTTGGCTATCCACACTAATTGAACTACTTTCCAGACATCACACTTTAAAGGTTGAATTTATATAAATTTTTACATTTTATATGAGCTTTTGATAGAAACGAATTTTCCCGGGCTCCCCACATGAAACTTGCCCTGATAATTTTTCTGGGGATAACTGTTCGCCTTCCACACTAATTGAATTACTTTCCAGATATCACACTTTAAAGGTTGAATTTAAATAAATTTTTACATTTTATATGAGCTTTTGATAGAAACGAATTTTCCCCGGCTCCCCACATGAAAACTTGTCCTGATAATTTTTCTGGGTATAACTGTTCGCCATCCACACTAATTGAATTACTTTCCAGATATCACACTTTAAAGGTTGAATTTATACAAACTTTTACATTTTATATGAGCTTTTGATAGAAACGAATTTTCCCGGGCTCCCCACAAGAAACTTGTCCTGATAATTTTTCTAGGGATAACTGTTGGCTATCCACACTAATTGAACTACTTTCCAGACATGACACTTTAAAGGTTGAATTTATACAAATTTTTACATTTTATATGAGCCTTTGATAGAAACGAATTTTCCCGGGCTCCCCACAAGAAACTTGTCCTGATAATTTTTCTGAGGATAACTGTTGGCTATCCACACTAATTGAACTACTTTCCAGACATCACACTTTAAAGGTTGAATTTATATAAATTTTTACATTTTATATGAGTTTTTGATAGAAACGAATTTTCCCCGGCTCCCCACATGAAAACTTGTCCTGATAATATTTCTGGGTATAACTGTTGGCTATCCACACTAATTGAACTACTTTCCAGACATGACACTTTAAAGGTTGGATTTATACAAATTTTTACATTTTATATGGGCCTTTCATTCAAACGAATTTTCCCGGGCTCCCCACATGAAACTTGTCCTTATAATTTTTCTGGGGATAACTGTTGGCTATCCACACTAATTGAACTACTTTCCAGACATCACACTTTAAAGGTTGAATTTATATAAATTTTTACATTTTATATGAGTTTTTGATAGAAACGAATTTTCCCGGGCTCCCCACATGAAAACTTGTCCTGATGATATTTCTGGGGATAACTGTTGGCTATCCACACTAATTGAACTACTTTCCAGACATGACACTTTAAAGGTTGGATTTATACAAATTTTTACATTTTATATGGGCCTTTCATTCAAACGAATTTTCCCGGGCTCCCCACATGAAACTTGTCCTGATAATTTTTTAGGGATAACAGTGGGCTATGCACTCTAATTGAACTACTTTCCAGACATCACACTTTAAAGGTTGAATTTATACAAATTTTTACATTTTATATGAGCCTTTGATAGAAACTAATTTTCCCGGGCTCCCCACATGAAACTTGTCCTGATAATTTTTCTGGGGATAACTGTTGGCTATCCATACTAATTGAACTACTTTCCAGACATCACATACTTTAAAGATTTTTATACAATTTCTTACATATTATATGGGCCATGATAGAAACGAATTTTCCCGGGCTCCCCACATGAAACTTGTCCTGATAATTTTTCTGTGGATAACTGTTGTCTATCCACACTAATTGAACTACTTTCCAGACATGACACTTTAAAGGTTAGATTTATACAAAGTTTTACATTTTATATGGGACTTTCATTCAAACGAATTTTCCCGGGCTCCCCACATGAAACTTGTCCTGATAATTTTTCTGGGGATAACTGTTGGCTATCCACACTAATTGAACTAATTTCTAGACATGACACTTTAAAGGTTGAATTTATATAAATTCTGTGTCAGTTTTTGATTGAGACTCTTCGACAACTAATTCTTTAGGGATACGTAAATTCTGCTCATAAACCAATTCTGCGGACGAACAGCCAAGATCGGACTTGATTGCTGTGCGGATTCCTAAAAATATAAACGGAAGCTCATCAACCCAATTGGTAGCATTTTGACATGCGAGCAAAGCTGTTTTTAGCGTCCGTTGGAATCATTAGATTGTGGATGATACGCAATGGTACGTATGCGATAAGTTCCCATTAAGTTATTGAATTCTGAAAATAAATCAGGAACGCCGAATCTAAAAATCAGTAATTGCTTGAATTACAGTGGTTGTTTTCATATCTGACATTGGAATAGTTTCAGGCCACCTAGTAAACCGATCTACGGTTGTTAAAATGTATATGTAACCTTTCGAAGGAGGTAAAGGGCCAACTATGTCCATATGAATTTGTTTAAATCTTTCGTTTACTGGAGCAATTTGTTAAAATTCTGATTTGGTTTGGCGTGTTATTTTTAGAATTTGGCAATCCATACAGTTCTCAACCCATTCGTTGTTGTATCACTTGCCATTCTCGGCCAAAAATACTTAGTTTGTAATATTTTCTTCGTTGACTTCGATCCACTATGGGATAAATGAAAGTCACAAAAAATTTGATGTCTAAATTCTAATGGAATATAGGATCTAGGAATAGTTGTTGATACTTCACACCAGATATCTAAATTTCAAATATTATCATGAATCTGCTTATAAGCAGAATTCTTGATGAGTTTTGAAAGTTTTCTTGAAAAATATGAGAGTAGTTGGCGTTCACCATTTACTATTGGTTCCAAAACACCGCCTATTATCATACTAGATGCGTCGGTAGTTAAAACAAAATCAGCATTACTACATGGGAAATTGAATACAACAGCTTCACAAATAGATCGTTTAATATTTGGAAATGCAATTTCGCACTCACTAGGCCAATGAAATTTAGATTTCTTAGGTTTCTTCATTTCTTCTGCAATTAAGGTGTGTAATGGTGCGATTAAAGCTGCTAAATTTGGAATAACGGTGATATTAATTCACCATGCCTACAAAACGTTGAGTTACTTTTAATGATATAGGTGATGGATAAATTTGAATTGCCATGATTCTGTTTTTAGATGATAAAATGACATTTTTAATGATCTCATGATGACTTAAAAATTAGCTTTAATGTTAATACCATAATTACTTAAACGATCGAGTAATATACGAAGATGCGTTAAGTATTCGATCTGATTACGACTTGCTACTAGAGTATAATCTACATAGATATATATAAAGTCTAACCCTCGTACATACCGAATAGTGTAGTAATTTCTGTTTTGAAAATGTCCTATTCGGCTACTGGAATATGGTGAAAAGCTCTACCTAAATCTACTTTACCAAAAATTGTTGATCCATGCAAATTATTCGTAAAATCTTGTATATGAGGCAATGGATAACGGTCGCCAATTGTAATCAGATTAAGCTGCCTGTAGTCTCCGCAAGGACGCTAATTGGCTGAATCCTTTTTGGGCACGAGGTGTAGTGGAGAGCATGTTGATGAATTTGAAGATCGACAAAGTCCTTGTTAAATCATATACTGGAATTCGGTTTTAGCTATTCTAAATTTATTGGATCTAAACGCGTTGGTTTGCAGTAAGAAAGAGCACCACTTATTTCAATTTTATGTTTCACACTATGCTTAACTGGTATATCATACCTCGGTTCTTGTGTAAGTGTTGGAAATTCTTCCAGTAAAGAACCATAAATGCCTTCCGTTCAAATATTTGAGCTGCCTATTTCCCAAATTTTATCAGCTGTCTCCAGTATTTTTGTCTAAATAAATAGCTAAAATGGATGAAACATTGTTTGGTAATCGTTTACAAATTTAGTATTTGAATCTCCAGCCAACCGCGCCATTACGTTTATTGTTAAATTAATTTTCTGAACATGTCTCCAAATATACGATGATTTAAAACCTACATTAAATTTATCTGCTGGTGTTGATCGAGGTACAATGGGCAAGATTTGACGAAAGTCACCTGCTCAAAGTACGACAGCTCCTCCCATTAGCATACTATTTCCTCTCCAATCTTGTAGAGCTTCTCAAAAACTCTTTCAATTGTGCACTAATCTCATACAATAAGTTTGCACGTTTCTAACACTTCTGCATATTCAGATATTTTCTAATATTGCAAATAGGAGTTTCAGAATGTATAACATTTAGTGGTAGCTTGAAGGCTGAATCAGCAGTTCTGCCTCCTTCCAACAGTGTAGACGCTATTCCAGAAGACGCATCTCCCAGTGCGATTTGATTGTCCTTACGAATTTCAGCTAGCAGTAGATTGATCAGGATGCATCAAGAAAATATATGCCACCGCTTCCGTTGTTAATCGTTCCCATAATTGCATCGTATGCTAATTTTTCGTCATCCATTAGGAGCGGCTTATTAACATTTCTATTTTGGACAATTGACGCGTTTCGATTTGGTTGTTCTGGTTGTTGTAAAGATTTCCCGTTTAATAAAATACATTTGTCTTCAAGAAGGATGAGAGCTTGATTATAGATTTCTGTTTCTCAAAGGATATCTTCACTCAAGCTTACTTTATGTTTATTCCATAAAATTAATGGATGTGACGGCCCACATGTCTTTAATATAATAGCAAACACCTTTCTTAGATGTTGCGGAAAACATGTTATAGCGGTCTCTGATAACGTAGAATCCCAGTGTTCATCACTTTCAAGTTAACCAAGCTTTTCACAAGCAAAAGTTTCACACAATTCTCGTACGGCTTTTAGAGCATTAAAGGATGTTGGTCCTCTTACTCTATATGCAACAATAATCTCAAGTAATAACATTCAGCGTTATTTAGGTGGACTATATATACTCTTCTAATTGTGTCAGTTTCACATGAATCGGAATAACCAGGAACTCTAGTTTCGTTTTTCCACTTACAGAAAATGTTTCTAATGGATTCTAAGTGAAATATTAAGAAGGAAGAAAGCAGTCTGAGTTGTCCATTTTCTAAATGAACACTGAGGTAAACTACAACGGGATAAAGTTCGTGTATTTGAATTCTCCAAACTGCTTCGTTGCAGCTATATAACGGCCCATCTGATATTGCATGATTACATACGTTATTGAATTTTGGATCGCCAACCAAAAACTGGCAAATCGCTTCCTTTATTCATATATTTAGAAATGTACTTTATGGATTTTACTGAACTTACTCTACAATAATATGGGCTTGGAACATTTTTGAAAGCAAAGGCGAGTAAGGAACAATCCACATATTGTTCACTTCAAAAGGCCTAATTTGATTATTTATTTTTTTCGATTGTGGTAATATATCATCCATCTCCTTTGTTTCGGCTTTGGTAAAGAGGGTAGCCATCGTTACCAGTCCGTGTTTTCAGTCTCAGTTGTTGAGGATATTGCCATTTACACTTTTCATCCTTTATGCAATGCAGATTACGATTGAACAGCCCACAGGGACCATGCATCATATTTTTCTTAACAATATTATATAGCAAAGGATCTTCTTATTTATTTGGAATTTCTGCTAATATAACACTGTCTATCTGATTTGGATGAATTTTTTTTTCAGCTTAACCAATATATGCGCATGTGGAATTCCGCCTTTTTGCCATTCCACCGAATACAACCAGCAGCGAATTTCTCCATAAACATTGGTATTTGTAATGATATTTATGAGTTTGGTTAGCTTCTGTTTAAATTCTCGTGCTGTTAAATCATGCCGATCGATCGGCGATTGGCCAGGTAACAGCTCCAGTTGAATTTAATACCACGCTGGATTACATTTGAATCTAATAAAAATAATCGGGACGAACATAATAACGAACATAAGTCATTGCGTCCTGGGAATATTCATGCATAAGCCGTGAACTTCCGGTAAATTTGCCGAAAGTATAACAATTTGGCCAATATTTTCGGCATTACCTTCATTCGCTTCATTCGCCATTCCATCCCTTAAATGTATATATTCGTCAACCCGAAGTTTTTTTTTTGGTTTAAGCGAAAAAAAACAGAAGGCGGTTGCTTTCAACTATTGCAGACATACCAACCTGTTCAAAATTATTTGAAGAATATGTCAATTTTACGAAATTACCTTTTCCAAAAAAATGTAGGTGACATTTTGAAGATCAACGGCCACGTAAAATAAAAGAACCGTAAGAATGGTTCTTTGGTTGAAATAATAGTACGGTGCGAATTAAGTGGGCTTTTGACTGTCGATAATAAATTGCCCAGGGTTTCTTTAAAACGATAATCTCTCAACTCTAATCTCCAAAAATATGTATTGGTTTTACAAAACTGTGTCAAAAGAGTTAGGTAAGAGGGGCATTTTTTGAGTCCTATACTAAATTATCGAAAATATAAACAAATCTGAATTTTGAAACGTTTAAATAAAATTGAATTAATTTCGACTTCAATTTTTATACATATCAAACGAAATTTGACTACAAGATAAATGTCCTTTAACAAGTTTTCTTGTGTTTGATGACCTTTAATAAGAAACCATAGCGAACTCAGTTGAATCCTAAATACGAATTGAATATTTTCCGGGTTCAATCGAATTTGACCGATTTTTTTCCGAGCACACTTTGCCCCAGAAAAAGAATTAGTAATTTTAAAAGTCACTCGCAAGTGATCATCAAATTGGGTGAAATTATCATAGATGTATTTTAAAAAAAAAATAAAACTTTTCATTAAATTCAATTAAGTTTTGCACATTGGTTGGTGTCGTTAATTACATTAGTAGTTATTTACTTTCAGTTTCGGTCCGTGGGAACCGCAGGCACCTAGTTAATTTTTAATAGAAAGCTCTACAAATTTAATGTATTTCCAAACTAAACCGAAGGTAAAAAATGTAAATTATAAATCGTTTTAATTTATTTCATTTCACCGATCTAACAAAGTTGGCTTCATATAATATGTAGTTGTAGTTTGCTATAACACAGACATCGGATTTTATAATGGAAAAGTTTTTAAAATTTAAATTTGATATAACAAAGTGACAAAAAATTTAAAGTAATAATCTTGACTCTGCTATACGGCACCACAAATGTAAAAATTGATTTTGCATGTATATTGTTAGTGACCTGTATCCAGCTATTTTGTATAAAAAAAATTGTAGTGCACACAAAAAATTTGAATCAAAAATCTGAATTTCATCTAAACTAAAACATCCGGTTGCATTGCACACAAGTGTTGTAAGAGAATTTTTCTGTTAACAAATAAAGTTTTTATATCGAGCGATATGTGTATTATACGTATACTGTATGGTATGTTCACATTCTATTTTCATTCGTAATTTGAATACATTTTAATTCTGCTACTAAAGCCCCGACAGGTGTTACAATAACTTCTGAATAGCTTTGATTTCCATTTTGTTTTTGCATAATTTTATGAATTTGTTCATTAAAATTTTAAACAAAATATAAAAAACTAAATTGTTTGTTATTTTATAACTATCGACAAATAGAGATTATATTGAATATTATAGAAAACTTGTTACAAAATATTAAAGGACGTATCGCTAGAAGAATTATCTACTTTTGAATGCAGCTAGACAGTATAATATGAAACCCTTGAAATAAAACAGCACAAAAAAGAAGATAAAATTGTATTTCTCGTAAACGAGTTCAAACATCCGGTCTAATTCAATATATTGTTGATACACAAGTACATATAACTCCCTTGAGGATATTCTTTATATTTCAATTTTTTATGTAATATTCAAAAACTATGAAGATTTCCAGCTTTACTCGTTATATTTTTCGAATATGAGTACACTGTGTATATGTACATTGTACATACATTGTATAAACACAAACATGGGTATATAGATTCAACAAAAAAATGGAAATAATAATTTTGAAATAAATTTCTGGATGTTAAAGATTAAATGTTTCAGGAATTTCCTGGATACTCTTTTTAGCTTTTCGTTATATTGCAAAAGCTCATTTGTTATTAGAAAATGCCTTAATACTTTAGTGTTCATGATATATGTTCGTAATACATATTTACGCTAATTTTTTTACTTTTGTTTATTTTATAAAATTTCGAGGAAAACATGAAATTATTTAACAGTGGATGGGAACTTTAGAAAGTTTACTTTTAAATAATTTTGATTAAAAATCATCATTTAGTTTATCGAAAAATACCAAGTATCCGCCTATTGAACTGGACAGTCACACAACTATGTTTTTTTGTACGACCGGTCCTGGAACAATTGATTCAAATAATGGTATTAAATTATTCCATTGGTGTATTATATTAATAAATAGTTTTCAGAGCAGAATCAAATTAACCGACCCGGAAATTTTTTTTAAAAACCAGTATCTTTAAGTATTAGTATTTAATTAATTTAGTGCCCTCGGCCTAACTGCTACTGTACCGGTTAGCCAGGTTATTTAATTTCTGTAATACATTAACCTGCTGATTATACTTTTATCTTATTGCCCTATACTGATTATCAAGTAACATTCCTATAACCTGAAAAAAATGTCATCTGTTAATGTGAAACTATGAAATAGAATAGAACGGTTCTTGAAATTTCAGAATTTTATCCATTATTTGAATTTCTTTAATTTGATGTCAACATAATATTGCAGAATTTCCCGAAATTTCAGAGTTTAGCAAGAGTACTTCTCGCGCCGGAGGATCATACCCTTAAAAAGCTTGTTAAACTTGAAATACAAATTTTAGGATTGAATACTATTTAAAAATTCCAAATCAAATTCATATAACTCGGAATTTTATAAATTCTTATTTCATATGGTGAAATATTCAAATTTCCTTAGAATTCCGGAAAAATCTATATACATATATAAAAATGAATGTTTGTCTGTATGTCCTTTATAGAATCGTAAACTATGCATTTGATCATGTGATGATATTTAGCAAAGTTGTTGTGCATGAGCCCATGAAGGTTCCTGAGTTGGTGGTACGACCAATTTTCAACAGATGGCGCCACTGTCATTCCAATGAATTTCATATATTGCCGTGACAGTTCATGCTGATTTGAATTGAAACGAAAACAGCGAACGAATGACGACGTTTCGAGTTGTGCATAAATAATTTAGATAAATAATTCAATCGAATTGAATTTTCATAGTTTCCGTGAGCTGATGTTATTCATTCTCTACATTAAATTCACGAAGATCATCGAATGTGTATGTGAAGGATCTGACTGCTGATTAACGTTCCGAACGCATTTGCTGTGCAGTTCTTTTTCGGATATCATCGTGAGTGGAATTAAAATCGATTTCAACAATTCTCGAATGCTGATTTTTTTCACTTCAAATTTCCCTCAGCCAATTGGTGATCACCGTCAATATTAACATTTCCATTCGTGTGTGAACAGCCGGTTCAATTGGATTGGATACTCTGGAAAATCTTCGAGTACATGCCGCTGAGACCCGTTCGTCTGAATCATCTGAACAACGAGAAGTGAGGATAGAAACTGATCGAATACGTACTACTCAGGCCCGTTCGTCTGAGACAACTAAACAACGGGTAAGAAGGCTGCAAAATGGTCGAATAAGCACCGCTCGATCAAGACGAACACTGTACGCTGTTTTAAATCTTGGTGCATTCCACTAAGACAGTAATAATGATTACAGTCTGCATCCAAGAGTCTTCATTGGAAAAATGGATAAAATTTGCATGTATTATAGCGCCCTCAAATTTAAGAACGAAACGCCAGGAATGTACTGCGCCAATGGAAAAGTTAAACTGCCCGAATTACATCTACCACCCGAACCACTATCAACGTTGCTATCAGGTGTTACACGTGAGTCGAAGCATTTCTTAAAAAACATCCGCAAATACAATTCATGTTTTCAAATTACATCGTTCGGTGCAACGAACATCGTGCGCGAAAATTACATGCCAACATTCAGAGTCCAAGGGCAAATTTATCATCGTGCCGGATCGCTTCTACCATTGCCGGACGCAGATCACAAGTTTCTTCAAATTTATTTCATGGCAAACAATGATGAACAAATTGAACAACGATGTCATTATAATGCGGGCACTAGACTAGAAATCATGGCTGCGTCACAAGCCGTTTTCGATCAACACAATGAATTAGTTCAGTTGTTTAAAACCGCCATTCAACGAATGCCAGCCGATGACTACGCAGTTGTAATTCGAGCAGACAAAAGACCCGTTGGCCAACACGAAAGACAGTTTAATGCACCAACAATCGATGAAGTGGCGATCGCGCGATATAATTCTTCATCGCAGAAGTGATGACGTTCAGCGAGTCTCCGATACTCATCGCTCATACGACGGATTGCAGTATCCGATTCTGTTTTGGCGAAGAGAAGATGGATATCATTTCAGCATCAAAATGAGAAATCCACAAACAGACGAGGAAACGAATAAGAAAGTCAATGCCATGAATTATTATTCGTATCGATTGATGATTCATCAAGACGCTGAGAACCACATTCTAAAATGACGACAATTATTCCATCAATACATCGTCGACATGTACGCGAAGATTGAAACTGAGCGACTCCTACATATTCGATTGAATCAAACCGAGTTGCGTTCTGAAGAGTACATCCATTTACGAGACGCAATCGTTAATGATGGTAACGTGAATCCAAACGAATTGGGAAGGATGGTCATATTACCTTCTACATTCACGGGGAGTCCACGGCACTTGCATGAATACGCACAAGATGCGATGACATACGTTCGCGCATATGGTCGTCCAGATTTGTTCATCACATTTACATGCAATCCAACATGAGAAAAAATTAAAGAACTTCTGTTAGCTGGACAATCATCTTCGGACCGCCATGACATTACCGCATTCGTATTTAAACATAAATTGAAATCTTTGATGGATTTTATTATCAAGCATCACGTTTCTGGAGAGACACGCTGCTGGATGTATTCCATTGAATGGCAGAAAAGAGGATTGCCTCATGCACATATTTTGGTTTGGTTAATCAACAAAATTACGTTATATCAAATTGACCAAATTATCTCAGCAGAAATACCACATAAGGACATTGATTCAAACTTATTCGACGTACTTACCAAAAATATGATTCATGGTCCATGTGGCGCATTCAACAATAATTCACCATGCATGTCTGATGGGAAATGCACGAAACGATACCCAAAAAACTTGGTTTCTGGTACCATCACTGGCAATGACGGATACCCACTGTATCGTCGACGATCAGTTGAGAATGGCGGCAAATCCATGGTTCTGAAAGTACGAAACGTTGATATCGAAGTCGATAATCGTTGGGTTGTGCCATATTCACCGTTGCTCTCAAAGATCTTCAGAGCACACATTAGTGTTGAGCATTGCAATTCAGTGAAGTCGATCAGATACATTTGCAAATATGTCAACAAAGGAAGCGCCATGGCAGTCTTCGGAGTAGGGAATGTGGCCGCACAGCTCGATGAAATCAACCAATACCAAGTTAAATGCTACATTAGCAGCAATGAAGCAGTATAGCACATCTTATCATTTCCAATCCATGAACGACATCCAACAGTAGTACACTTGGCGGTGCATCTCGAGAATGGACAGCGCGTGTACTTCACAACAAATAATGTACGTGCAAGAGCATTGGTTCATTTGACTCATTGTGTCAAGATGATATTTTTGCAAAGACTCTACTTTATTCTGAGGTACCGCGAAATTCTACACATGGAATGCATCGGCTAAAAAGTTTCAAAGTCGCAAACAAGGTAACGCGAAGGACATCCCAATTTGTATTCCAGTGACGCATTGGGTCGTCTGGACACGTTCACCCGAACAATACAGAATGCTTCTATCTGAGATTGCTGTTAATCAATGTACGTGGACGTCGTGGACCGACATCTTTCCAATATTTAAGAGCAGTGTACGATCAGCTGTGCGCCACTTATCGCCAAGCTTGCCAGGAACTAAATCTTCTTGAGAATGATGCACATTGGGACACTGCACTCGCTGATGCATCTAATACTACTCGACCACAGCAAATATGCACGTAATTTGTCATAATATTGAAAACCTGCTTCCCGTCCAATCCAAAAGATCTTTGGGAAAAATACAAGGACTACATGAGTGAAGATATTCTACATCGTTTGCGCGCTGCGAATCAAAATCCGGACATTCAATTCACACCAATCGTGTATAACGAGGCATTCATTTTGATTGAAGACATGATTGGCAATCGCTAACAAGGCACTGGTTCAACTGGGAATGCCTGCTCCGAACCGACCAGCGAACGACCTTTTCGATCGTGATTTGCAACGAGAAACAAACTTTGATTCTGACGAACTGGGGACATTTGTTCAGACAAATCTTCCGCAGTTGGTTCCAGAACAACGCATTGCGTATCACAGAATTATGCGTGCAATCACAAAACAAAGCGGTGGACAGGCTAAGACTTCTCTTCTTTCACTCATTTTTGCAACCACACGATCACAAAATAATATTGCACTGGCCATTGCATCATCTGGAATTGCGGCAACTCTTTTGGATGGTGGCCGAACAGCGCATTCAGCATTGAAACTGCCGTTGAATTTACAAAACACTGAGGCACCAACATGCAACATCAGCAAAAACTCTGGAATGGGCAAAGTACTCCAAACGTATCAAATTATCATATGGGACGAATGTACAATGTCTCACAAGGAAGCATTGGAAGCGCTTGATCGTACACTGCGAGATTTGAGAGGAAACGCATGGATCTTCGATGGCGCACTCATTTTTATTGTCTGGTGATTTTCGACAAACACTGCCGGTTATACCACGTTCAACACCCGCTGATGAACTTAATGCATGTCTCAAATCATCAGTTTTATGGCTACTAGTAGTTTTAAGGCACTAGATGGCAGATATGTAATGAAACTTCTGTTCAAATATTTGTCACTTGAATTTAGATATAACAATCAAAGACGTTGCAACTCAACGCTTCTTTGCCCTTAAATGCAAACTAGCCAACAACCCACCTTTAAAAGAACTTTACATTCAGCAAATGAGAGAATATTTGGAGCTGGGGCACATGACGGAAATTCTACAAACGTAAGAAACATCAATCAATTAAAATCTGTTCTATTTACCTCATCATCTAGTGATAAAGGAAGACAGCATAACTAACAAAAAGAGAATTGTTTTCGGTGTCCCACGCTTTGGGCTACATTATTGCGTTTCCGAGACAATCAAATCGCACTAACTACCGACATAGAAAAAATGTTTCGACCGGTTATCGTAGCATCAGACGATTGTAATTACCAACGGATCCTGTGGCGAGAGAATTCTGATCGGCAAATTAACATTATAGATTAACCAGAATGGCATTTGGAATCACAATCACCCAAATATAATAAACAACTTTTATGTTGACGATCTTTTAACTGGCTCGCGAGATGTAAAAAGTGCGATTAAATTAAAAGAAAAGATTACTAGTATGTTGTTAAAAGCATAGGGCAAAATCATGGTTTTAGTTTGAGAAAGTGGAAGCCAAACATTTCTGGTTCATGTAATAAAGTAAACGATTACTCCACAACTGACTTTTGTAGCGATGGTACCTCATGAGTAAAAATTCTGGGGCTGCATTGGTGTCCGGCCAACGATTTTCTAACTTTAAAAGTCAGCTTAGAGCGCGATGGTTCTATTACAAAGCGCAAAATTATCTCTGAACCATTAGGAGTTTTTGATTTATTGGGTTTTTTATCTTCATCAATAATTTTACAAAAATAATATTTCAAAAACTTTGGTTTTTACAAATTGATTGGGATGACAAATTACCCAAGTACTTTGCAGATGAGTATCAATGAATCAAATGAATTCACATATTTTGAAATTATAAAAAGGCCGCGGTTCATAATTCATTACCAGAACAAGTCGTTTCACGGCTTGCGGATGCAAGTGAAGTGGCATACAATGGAGTAGTTTATATAGCATAGTAACGGATGATAAAGCAGAAACAGCCATACATTTGTTGACCTCCAAAACTAAAGCTGTTTCGGTAAAAAAAGTATCTTTACCAAGGCCGGAGCTGTGTGCTACCCATTTATTATCGAAATTATACTTTACCGTCAGAGAAACAATCGAACCTACCGCAAAATGTGATGCTTGGACAGATTCATCCATCGTTTTAGCATGATTATCAACGAATCCTGCGAAATGAAAGACATTTGTGGCCAATAGAACAAGTCAGATATTGAACAAATTTCCTAGCCAGCATTGGGGACATGTGAAACCTTCCGATAATCCAAACTTACGAATCTGAACCAATGGTGGCACGGTCTCGAATCGCTAAGAAAATCATAGTCTTTTTGGCCTAATACTCAAATTAACGCAGAATTCAGCCAAACAAAAATCGATGCAGAATTAAACAAAAGGAAGTCAACAACATATGCGTTTCAATTAGCTGATAATGAAGTTACTTGGCTAGATGAAATATTCGACAGAATTTCAAAGCTCAAAAAGAAATTCCGAATTGTCGGTTACGTGAATCGCTTTATCACAAATTTTAGGACACAAATTTTAACCAGAAATTGTGGCGAATTAAAGGCCAGCGAGATTGAACAGGCTAATAATAATTTGTATCAAATGGGTTCAACGGAGGCATTTCCATGACAACATCAAAATTCTGCGGCGAGGTCAAAAGGTGAATAAAGATTCCAAGGTGCATTTTTAGGACCTTTCTTAGACGGCACAGAAATTATTATTTTTTGCAGTCGTTTTTTTTTACTCTTACCAATAATCTTGTGAGAGAAAATTATTGAATAATCAGTGGTCGGACTCAAACGAGACTGATTTTGAAAAATGCGTAATATGTGCTAAATACGCACATAAAACCAGCACTCAATTGATGGGAAATTTGCCAGCAGAACGAGTAACACATCCAGTGAATTTGAAACCTTAATCCAGTTTTAATGCCCAATCGGCCGCATAAGCCTGCACAAAAAAATCCAAAGCGTGAAATGGTAAGAATATTTTTGAAATTACATTTTATGTATATTGATCTGCAGGAGGCAATTAAAGATGGTAGTAAGGACACGTTACGTAAGCTTCATTATCGTCTACTACATTTAAAAGGAAAATTGGTTCGCTTGAAATATTCAAAATCCGTCCGCGATCAGGTCACGGAAACCTTAAATAAAGTCAATCAATTAGTTACATTTATAGTCAGTAAATAAAGTCAATTAATTAGTTACATTCATGAGTCTTCATGTACTGGACTTAAACCTAAAGATGTTTCGGAAGATGTTGAGGTAGATGACATAAATGAATTAGATGGATCGTCTAGTATAGAGCCTACCATCAGGCAGTATAGTTCTGAAGCTAATCCAACACGATTTGCTTCAACCAATGCCGCTACGACTTCAAAAGCAATACAATCAGTATTTAATAATAGTTCCCCATTAAAACCTGATGAACATCAGGGTTCAGGCGTTGACCAACTAGGGCCTGGTAACCCCTCTCTTAGCCTGCCACAATTCCCTTTGTTGATAGATCTTCCTATTCACTATAATAATGGTACTAGACTTTTATAGAACGTTACCCAAATATAACTTGGGATAGACTAAAAATCGAAATAAAGAAATGTTTTAGAGGGTTGCGCACGGATGATGATATTCGATCACAAATGGAGTCAAGAAGACAAAAATTTCGAGAAAATTTCCATTATTTCTTTCAAGACCTGATTTTTATGACTCTCCAATTAGAAGTACTTCTAATAATTCGTATAATTCGGCCAAACATGCGGGCCGGACCGATTAGCTGATGTCAATATAGGTAATGCCGATGAACCTTTCAGGAAGTGCATCGCGTACGAAGATACCTGAAATAGAACAGAGTTCGTGCCCGAATTATTGTGTCAACCACGCGTAAGGTGATCATTTCGTTGGAAAATACAGAACAGGTTTGGGATCCTACGTTAAAGCTGATTTAAGTACATTACCATCCACATCAAAAGCAATGTTCAACGATCCTTAGCAAATTATCACTCAATATACTCACTACAATAACTCAAACCACACTCCTAACCGCAATGTGCGCCGGAATTATAATTTAACCCATCACCAACTGTTCAGCGGTTATTCTAATAAGAACAGGCGTCCAAACTTCACTATTACTTGTGCTGGTTGTGGTATGAAAGGTTATCGTCAAGATAGGTGTTTCAGGTGTAATCCGCCTTCGGGAAACGGGAGGCAGCCTCTAATACCAACCCAGAATTAAACAATCGTCAATTTTAACTCCTATACTCTGCAATTTGCCAACATGTCCACTCAAACTTTAAATGTAGCGAATTCTCCGGGGAGTTCTCATATAACACAATTGGAGCGCTCTAAGCAATATTGGAAACATCGTAAAAAGTATCAATTCACGGTCATGCCGTTTTGTTTGTGTAACTTGCCTCAGAATATGTGCATATTAATGCACCGAGTGATACCCCGCGCAGCATCGCATCTTCGTTTACTTAGATGACTTATTAGTCACAAATGAAAAGTTTGAAGATCATATCCAGTTGCTAAGATTAGTGCCCAGTTTTCCGAGAGAGGCAAATTTAACTATTAACATAGAAAAAAGTAAATTCCTCTTAAAAGAGATCAATTATTTAGGGTACATTGTAGCCGTTGGAGTCCTTAAAGTTGAGCCGGAAAAGGTGTCAGCTATAACTAACTACAATCGTCCAAAATCCACTAAACAAGTACGTCAGTTCCATGGTGTTACCGGCTGGTATAGGCGATTCATCCCTCAGTACGCTGAAGTAGCAGAACCGATTACCAGACTTCTTAGGAAAAATCAAAAATTTAAGTGGACGCGGATGAAGCAGAGCAAGCCTTTTGCAAGCTAAAATCCGCCTAGTCTTCGTCACCAGTGTTATGCAATCCTGATTTTAATATGCATTTCTTTATTGAATGTGATGCTTCCAAAGTTGGTGTAGGAAGTGTAATTTATCAAAAATCACCTAATGGCGATGATCGTCCAATTGCCTTCTTCTCAAAGAAGCTTAACGGCGCTCAACGCAACTACAGCGTTAGGGAATTGGAGTGTTTGGCGGCGGTATTGAGCGTCATGAAATTCCGTCAATACGTGGAGGGGTTACCTTTCACGATCACTACTGACCTGACCACGCTAGTTTGAAGTGGTTGATGGAGCAAAAAGACCTTTCTGGGCGCCTCGCACGTTGGAGCTTAAAGCTCCAGGGGCATGAAGGGGTGTGAAAATTTAGTTACTGATGCTCTTTCGAGATATACCTTTGATCTTTCCAACGAACATGGCACCTTGTGTGAGTTATTTGATGATACAGTCACTGACAAGTTTGATGATGATCCGGAATACCTGGATTTGGTTAAAGATTTATTAGATAACCCTTAACACAGTAAGAATATGAAATAAGATGGCAATCGAATTTATTATAAACCCTCCCATTCTCCGAGAAACCAAGCCTTTTCGCCTTTTCCAATTTGGAAGTTATATGTTGCTCAATCTCAAGTTTTAGAAGTCATTGAACGTGCTCACTGTCCACCCAATGCGGCACACTTTGGTTTTAAGAAGACATTAAAAATGATACAACGGTATTGTTATTGGCCAGGCATGATCAAAGACGTTCATGATTTTATCATGCGATGCGACTTGTATAAAGAATGCAAACCTTTCAACTCTATATTCCGAGCACCAATTGGAAATTTTTATGAAGTTAAACGGCAATTTCAGAAAATTTTTATCGATTTTCTTGGTCCCAATCCTCGTTCGAAAGATGGGAGCTCTTAGGATTTTATAGCTGTAGATCAATTTTTGAAATTTGTTTTCTTGGAGCCTATGCATGAGGCTACTTCCAAAAATGTCTGCAAATTTTTACAAAATCGTGTGTTTAGAGTTTTTTCTGTTCCAGAGATTATAGTGTGCGACACTATACAGACGAACATACGCTCATGATAACCATCGGGACTGGGATAAACATTTACATTCTGTTGGCGTCGCTCTTCGAAATGTGGTACATGAGAGCACTATATTCTCACCACATTTTCTTACATTTGGCCAAAGCTACATAAATCACGGGTCTCAATATAATATTCTTAGACAACTTCATTCCTTAGAAGATCGTGATATTGAATTAGCGGAAATATTAACTTTAGTGCAGCAAGACGTGATAAACAATTTACGAAAGGCATATCAGTAGAATAGTAGGCGGTATAATCTAAGATCTCGTCTGCATTCCTACCAGGTAAGACAAGTAGTCTTTGTTAAAAATTATGTACAAAGCAATGCTGCTAATAAGGTGTCTGCTAAATTGTGTCCAAAATTTAGGAAGGCCATTATCCATAAATGCATCGGAAACGCTGCATTTGAACTTCGTGACCTAAATAACAAATCGTTATGAATTTACCATGCAAATGATTTACGACCTTAATAATTTTTCTTGTTTTCTTTTTTCACGATCTAATCTGGCCCGGCTTATTGAGACAATCTTACGGGTTTACGTCGTCCCGCGATTTGTACCGACGGCTCTTGGCACTATGTTACAATTGAGGGTTAACAAAATTTTGACGATTGTGTTGAGTTCAATTCCAATTGTGTATGCTTAGATTAATTACAGGCCTATTGTTATTCCATAATATGGAAAAACGAGAGAAAACGTCACAAATGGTAACAAAAATTTTTGGTTTTTGTTTAATCAGTTCTTCCGAAAAAATTTAAAAAACTGAACAAATCTCTGGACCAAAATATGAGTGATTACTAATAAGTTATTAATCCGAGGCTAATTAATAGATTTTACAAAACTAATTTTATTGAATGCTAAAGTATTTAGTTAAGTTTTTCATGAAAAGATAGAACATTTATGAAGTGATTTTCCGGAATGATATTACGGTTCCGTAAGACAGACCGTTCTTCTTCTTATTGGTTTCAAGCCTTTTTATTCTTGAAAGACACTTGAAAAATGGTGATAAATTTACCTTCGTTTAATTTAATAAATTATAGTGTATAATATCATTTGTATATTATACAAATGACTACAGTTATTGTAAGTAATAACAAAAGTGGCAAATTAAAAACATAAATTGTGCAAATCTGGAACATATGAATTAAAACGGTTCTAAGGTCATGAAAAAGTGGCCCTATAAAATAATTTAAAAAAATCTGTTTAAAACCAAACAATTTAAAAATCATAAAATTAATTCCACGTAAAATATGTAATTAGTGCTACGAAGTGAATAGACGTCACTACCTACAAAATAAGTTAAATTAATTAAAACTATCAAACATAAACTAACGTTTAAAAATAATTAAGTAGAGGGAAAAACTAAAATTAATTCAACCATTATAATTTCTTCAGTTAAGTGGTCTTAGCATTGCATCTACATTTCTTCGGCAACACCCACTCCTATCCCTGAGTCTTAGCCGGCAGAATACGACCACGTCGAAGCTCTATGTAGGTGATTAATTTACTCAATAACGAATGGCATGTAATTGAACTCGAGTTTCACTCACAACACGTTTATGCCGATTAAATTCGTTACAAAGTAGAAGCTTTAAAATTAAATAAATCTCATACCTAACTTAAATTTAAAATCAAACAAATTATGTAATTAAAAAATTAAAGTCTCGGTGATGTAAATAATGGATATTCAAGATTTATGTTTTCATTATTAAAAGTTACTAAAAGAACAAATTTCCATTATCAGCACAATAAAAAAATTCTACCCATGTAGCTACTATGAAACCTTTGAACATAAATTAAACAAACACCAAAAATTATCATGTTGAACACGTTTAAATTTCATTGTAAATATTAAGCGAAACAAACAAGTAAATTTCATCTAACGCCAAAAAAAACATTTTAAAACTTGTTTCAACATCTTTCATTGGTATTATAAATTTAAAAAATTGTTGTTATATTCTAGTCGCCTTCTTAGCTTACCAATTTTGCCAATAAGTTACAATAATAATTTGTATTGTTACACTCGTATACATTTCCAAGACTTTCGGCCAAATAGAATTAAAAGAATTTCTTTTATTTTCTGAGAAATGCTTTCATTTTTCTTCATCAAAATCTAATATAAATAAAAAACCGAAGATAAAGCATTTTCCAAAAATAACAAAAAAAAAAAAAACAAAATGGAAATGCGGCAAACTTTATTTCAACTTAAACGGCTTGGAAAATTTTATTTGTACATACAATATATACACATTATTTTGTGTTTTTATTCCATCGTCTTCTTTTTCATCTTCTGTATATTATGTTATTTATACCACTTTAGCATTTTTGGGTAGCTTATACAACACAAAGTTCTGTTTCGCCATACATATAAATATACATAATAACAGAATAAAAGTTGCTAATGGATCGAAAGCCCATTTAAATATTTTATTTTTATTTAAATAAAATTAGGAGTTGGAATTCGTTTACTTTGGTCATGACCTAATCATGTTATACGATACTCTATATAGTTACTAACTTAGTTTAGTTTAACTGTTCCAAAAGTTCAATTATTTTTGTGCTATACATATTCGTACATAATCAAAATATATAATTTGAATTTACTTTGTGTCGAAAATATATATAATGCATATACCAGAGAGAGAATTTGAATTTGTCTATCGATTTGTGCCCAAAACTGTACAAATTATTTATTAAGAAATGTACAGAGGAAATTTATGTTATTTCTCAATAAAATTTTAAAATTGTCTATTATTTTAAAAATATACATAAAAGAATTTCAATTTATATATAAAACAATACACAAGAAATGTAATAATTTATTCCATTTATTCAAAAAAAAAATAAAAGTCTAAAACATTTTTCTTATTATATTCATTTATCTTATTTTATTTCTCTCTCTCTATACACAGAAAATTCAATTGATAAGTAATTATTTTATATATAAAACTTGTATATAATACAATAAATATACATACTATATACTGAAAATTTGTATTTTCCAAATTAGAATTTCTAATAATATAAAAGGAAAATTATTCAAAGCATTTTGTCGATATAAAATTGTGAAAACACTAGAGAAAGCTTAATTGCATTTTGCAACGCTTAATGAGAATAAATTATTATCACAATTGGATAATGAATGTTCCAAAATAACCATAACAAACTCCTACTCTTTAAATACAAAATCGCATGTGGCTCAGTTATTCATATCTGTGCCTTAGTAGAAAACCGAATTTTCAGCACTTTGTTTGAAATTGTTTCGAACAAAATTTTGTTGTTGTCAACGAAATTTTGTTGTTGTCAATTATGTTTTGTGTATAGTTTACTTTGAACTAATCTAATAAATAAAATTGGCCAGTTGAGTTGAACCGGGCAAATATATAGAGTTTAAATTCAAACTGGTTTGGTTAATTTAAATTATGCTTAAAATAAACAGTTTGTCATCCGATACTTCCGAGTTAAGTAGTTTTTTGGCTTTTATAATAAAACACAATTATTTTGGTTTGTCATTTTATTAATGTGATATTTAATTTTATTTGAAATTTACTACTTTATTAAATTTCTAACAAATATTCGAGGGCTTAGTATCGATATTGTACACTTCACTACTAAAGCTCACTAGTTCGAATAAATCAAAATGACTGAGCTAGTAAAAAATCTGTAGTAAAACGACGCTGTATAATAAATTTAAATAGTGACCAATATAAAATATCGTGGATAAAATCAATATTGAACTAGAAATTGATCAATCGATACATCGAAACTTATTCTATGGCGTCGAAATTCAAATAGTCATTCTTCTGAACCAGCTGCGCAAGAAAGTAAAGAAATCCTAAGATAACACCAAAAGAAGCAATGGGTGAGATAATAGTTAATATGAATACGAAAAATCTTCTGGGTTACGATCTTATTACTGCAGAAATCGTAAAAGAACTGCAAAGGAAAGCTCTGGTAAAGCTTATCAATCTTGTATATTTTGATAACGCGTAACGCATGTCGTCACAATATGTCGGTGGTGATTGTGTTTATACCACAACAATTATATCGATAATCGATCTGTTTTGTTTAATGATTTTTATTTTGTCGATAATGGAGTTTTTAACCCATAAACATATCATGAGATTTTTTTTCACACGAAAATTTCATTTGGCTAAAATGACATAAAATGGCGAACGTTGGAAGATTCAGGTCAGTTGGAAATACATTTTAAGATCCGTCATAAATATAAAAATTCTGAGTTTATAAATCAAGTAACTAATTTTAATTAAGTTTTTGTAAGAAGGTTATATTCACCTTAAGTTAATAATTTTCACTTCAAGTATTCCAGAGGTTGTAAAATCCAAGAGAATTTTCTAAAAATATCCACAGGAGACTGATAGGCCTTGATGATTCGACTGATGAGCTTGATGATTTAGTGATAGGTTTAATTACTTTTTGGATCGCCATTACATGGGCGTGCTTCCACACGTTTGGAAAGTATGAAATCCGCAAGCAGGCATTTAGGATGGCTAATAAGTTTATTACCGCTTTTCTAGGAAAGTTTTTGATTAGGATGGGCGGAATATTTTTACCTGAAGTTTTTTATTACAGAGGCTTTTGAATTACGGGTTTTCCAATAATGACTTGACTAGTTTTATTTGAAATAAAACGAAAACCATTTGAGATATCTCGAAAACTTTATTATTGGCTCAAAGTATAATCAAAACATTTATGTATGGAATTGGACATCGTTCATATGTCCACCTCGGGAACGTTTGCATGTGTCGATTCGTTGAACCCCACTTTCGATGGCTCGGCCGCACATTTCGATGGAAACGGCTGTTATTTCTCGTTCAATATTGGCTATGCGCTCCTCTAACGACGCCGGCTTGTTGGCATAGACAATGATTTAACGTAGCCCCATAATAAAAAGTCTAGAGGTGTTAAATCACACGATCTAGACGTCCAATCGACAGGACCATTTATGGATACAACACGTTCAACGAATTTAGATTTCAATATGTCTAGCTCATGAAATTGACTAAAGAAATAACGTTGCAATATGTCTCTGTACCGATCTTCATTGACTGTCACGTCACGGTTATTTTCATCAACGAGAAAAACTGTCCAACGGCACCACCAGCATGAAAACCACACCATACAGGTTTTTTTTAGCCAAAAATGGGCTTCATCACGATTTTGCGATGAAATTGGTCATCTTCTTCCAACATGTCTAGAGCCCAATCCGAGAACGTACGTCACTTCATATGATCGAGTGGCTTTAGTTCTTGTGTTAACTTTATCTTATAAGGGTACAAGCCAAGAACCTTTCGCAAAATTCACCAAAGTGTGGTCTAAACGATGCCCAATTTTTGAGATCGCCGTGGAATCGACTGTTTTGGTTCGTTTGTGACGGACGCTTGAACGGCTGCAATATTCTCGGTACTTCGACCAACCCGTTGTCTCACTGGCACGGGAACATGCGACAGCGAATATTTGGACTCAAATTAGTTCACTAGATATTGAATTGCTTGTCTACTGGGACAATAATTATGATCAAAAATTGGAATTAACGCTCTTGAAGTTGCAGTCACCGACTCGAAATTTTTGTAGTAATTTTTAATTATTTGTAAACGTTGTTCGTTCGTGTACTTCACCGTGATGAAAATGATGTCTTTACTAAATGTTTTGACACTGACAATTTGGTTATTGGTTTAAGGCTATGTTCACAATGAAAGTTCAAAGTTGTAAAGTCCCTAATAATCACCATCACCGCATGACCATGAACCCAATAAGTAAAAATTTAACTTCTAAATCCCTGCTGCAAATAAACTGTTAAAGTGTAAAATTAAATTGTTGAAAGTATTTATTTCTAAAAATTGCCTAGGAACCAGACCTTCTAAAATTAATGTCCAAATTATTCCAAATGCTTATCCATATTAGAAAATGAGGGAAAAAAGATTTGACTAATCGAAATCTGAGTTCTTTAGAAAAGCATTTGATCGTAGCCCATTGCATTCTTAGCAAAAATATTATCTTCCTATTAACTCGCACGTAGAAAGTTCCAACAGGGTTCAATCAAAAATTATACGTAAAATGTTTTACTAAGCAGAAATCTCAGGGAGTATCAACAATAAAAAAAAGATCTACATTGTGTCATGCAGATCTACTCGACAACATCACGCGGCAGCTACAACCTTGGTGGAAGTTAGTTGTAGAATATTATAGAAAACATTTTTTTTTTGGAATTTCCTCTTATTATTTACTATTTAGGTTAGTGTTACTTTTTTTTCTTATTAATTTAAATTTAAATTAAATAATTAACCAAAAGAAAAAAAAATATTTAATTGAGAAATATTCTAATTCAAATAACCCTCATTAATTTTAATTTTATTAAATCGGTTATTTTTTATGATTAATTTTTTTATGATTAATTTATTGTGAACAAATGAAGTATGTAGTTGCTATTCGTGTTGTAGATATTAACTTTCGGATGTGGAATGATTCAATAATAAAGTCAAATTATTATGGCTGAAATAAATTATATTGCTAGAACTGATAAATCGAGTAAACTACTAACAAAAAAAAAATACAGATCAGTCTCATTATGCATCATAGTTATTGATAGTTAAGATAGAAGTAACGAAAGTGTATTAGAACATAGTGGTAAACTAGTTTAATACAATAGTGATCCTAACATTAAAAATGACATAATGGCAGAAGACTTTAGTTCCAATTTAGCTTTCCAATATAGGCTTTGACTTTCACGTCGCTTGAACGTGTTTTTTAGCAAAATTAATTTGTATAAATATTTTTTATTTTCTAAATTTTAATTTACCGGCAAATGTCCATCAGTTCAGGAGATATTATCTTGTCTGAATAATATTTTTATATTATCCTCTGATGATTTTGGCGGTCTACAAATCAGTGAAGGATCGAATAAACCGATGAAAAAAAAACAGCAAAGATTGATTTAAAGTTGCAGGACTGGCGATGATACTGGCTGGATGAGTTGCTGTTTATCGACGTTTTTTGGTGCCCCCCATTATGAATGAGCTGATGCTCAAAATGGGGTGAACCGAAAGATTATGTAAATTAATAAGTCAAGAATAAATAAATCAAGAATAAATAAAGATATACCTGAATTCAATGGAAGTACGTTTGAATTACACAAGTTCCGAAAAGATTTCATTGATCGGATTACCAAAATCATAAAAAACTCAAATCTTCTCATATTTGCTGATGACGTAAAAGTGTATCGTACGATTGAACAAATTTGTGATGCTGGCAAACTGCAAGATAACCTAATAGTCTTAGTGAGTGGTGCGACCAAAACGCATTACACTTAAACATCAAAACGTGCAAAATTATGTCTTTTAACAGCCATGAAGATCTTGGTGTAAAGACATATGATACGGATGATACTTATGACGTTTTAAAATTTTCCAAACACTGGTCTGGGACAATCCGGAATCGCTAGCTATTTCTCGTGTACTAATATGAGGATTATGAGCTACTGCAGCCAATACATCAATTTCATTATTTTCTTCGGTGACTATTGCTGGACGAGTCTTTTTTTTCGGTTGAACACTTCCATCAGTAATAAATTGTTTGACAGTACGCTGAAATGACGCACATGACCGAATCCTATCCGGAAAACGCGAAACGTAGAGATTGGCAGCATTATCAAGACTCCGGCCAGCTACTCCATAAACCAGAATCATTTCTATTTTCTCTTATACAGTTAGATACACCATTCTGAAGTAGTATTGATAGCTTGACACAGGTATTGTTGTTTTCGAAATAATCTTCGGACTGTATCGGTATTTTTAAAACAAAATAGAAACAATTTCATTAATTTGAAAGCTGATTTAATCGCATGTTCCTGGGTTACGATAATGACAACGACAAGCCATTTTTCAGTAAATGTAAATTTAAGAAATACAAATTGTTTAAGACTAACTTTGTGTATTTACAACGAAACCATGGTATTTTTATTGCAGACGTATTGCAGAATCGTTTGCGTAGGTTCCCAGTAGGAGAAATAAAAAAAAAATTGAATATCGTCAATTACAGCGCCATCTATCATGAATCGAGAAAAATGTTTCAGTCAAATCCTACGTATTTTGAGCCGTGGAACCCGAATCTGCAATCAAACATAGGGTTCCTATCTTAGTTTCAAAGTTACCCCCCGCCCCACCTACAAGGAGGGGGAGGGCTACTAATTTTAACACTAATGTATTTCCCCCGCGGAATAATTAAATTTTGATCTCTACCATTTTTTTCGTAGAGTGCTTATATTCCGAGATATTTGAGTGTTTCAGGTTAAAAAAATCACCCGGTATATACCTTCAATATGTTTAGCACATTTTTTTAAGCAAGTATACATGCATTTTTAATTATATTTTTCGGTACTAGTTTGCCATTTTTAGAATTATATTTCCATAATGAAGGGTTACGTTTCCATTTTCTGCTTTTTGTCACCCATATTAACATTGATATTTTGACGTATCTCTGCTTCAGCAATATTTTCACTACTTCCCGAAACACTTCTTAGTACGGATTTGGAATTGTTGTCTGATGCTTCCGAAATACGGGCTGATACATATTCAGGATCTATATCCGAATCAACATAATCTGTTATACTTTAAACATCTAGGATTTTAGTTAGGTCCATGGCCTTGCAGCATTATATTCGTTGTAATATGATTTGTCTGTTTTAAATTTATTTTTTATTTTTTTCGCTGGCGAATGGATTTGGCCGCTCCATATTGATGTTTCGTAATCATTTTTTAACGGATAATGAGTGATTAATTCATTGATCCTACATTAACCAGCCGTGATTTTTTCATCACCCGCCGGGAATCGAACCCGGTACCTCCGGGGCTTAACGCAAGTATGCTAAAAACTGTGCCACCGGGGCGGCACTGTTTTAAATTATGTACAATAAATAATTTTTATTAAGAAATAATTGTAATAGTTAAAAATAGTTGGAAATTAACTGATTACTCTTAAAATGATTCAGTGTGCAGAAAGAGTAGTTTTTGTCAACTCAATTTGGAGTTACGATAGTTTGCCTCTAATGCTATTGTATAAATTCTTTCATTATAAAAGATTAGTATTATATGTATTTATTATTTATTTCTATGTAATTGCAATTGTGGTTAGGGGAGAAATTTTAAAAACATAAAAACAAAAATAAAAATTATGCCAGTATGAATTGGAAGCTCGAACAATTATAATTGTACGAGTACCATAAATAAAATTATTTTTTTAATTAATATTAAAATTAATATTACAAAAGGCATTTTAATTAAATGGTGAGATTTGCCCCCAAAGTTATTTTGGTAACTCGGCAATCATCAATATGCATAGATCCACAGATTGTTCTATTTAATTAAAATAAAATATAATTGCATAGGCATGATTAATTAAACATAGTGTAACTTAATTAATCACAAAAAAAAAATGTGGACATTTTCATTTTATTGCGATGTTGTAATATATTTTGCCTGGGGTGAGATGAAATACATACTATCGTTCTCGTTACGTGCTGGGCTACCACAATATACTATATAATGTCAGTGATTTAAACAAAAATCCCGTTCAGCTAGAAAATAACCTAATTAATTTATCACTGCAAGGATAGAAAGCTTAGTTTGTCTAATAAATAAGATTGACGGTTTTCGTGTTTTTAAGAAGTTCCCGAATCCAGTAAATAGCTTCTTTATAATTAGCGAGCCCTATACTATATTTCTAATTAAATGCTATGTCAGACTTTTTTTTGACAACTAAGGACCGTTCAACAAAAAATTGTGAAAATCTATAAAAATATTAACAGGAAATAAATAAATTAAATAAAAATTGTCTACAAGATTAAATTAATAATAATAATAATAACAATAAAAACAACACTAAAAGTTGAAAACAATTAGAACTTTTTCGTATTATTGTTATTAATTTTATATTTCTTTCGTTTACGTATGTACATATAATGTACATAAAGGCAAACACGAGCTTCAGATACAACAACGAACCATTTAATATTTAATTTTTTACTAAATTAAATTTTAATATTTTTTAATGAATATAATATGTATGTATACAAACGTAAAAAAATTGTGTTTATTTTATATGGGGATATAATATAAACGTAGAAACATTTTATCTAACACCCCACATTCATTAATTTTATTTATATTATACATACATTGTAGGTAATAATATAATACTTTTTGTTGTTGCTGGAAGTATTTTTAAGGTTAACACAAAAAAGAAATATATAATTTTTTATTTCTAACTTTCTCGGTACAATTTCGTTTTTAACCGACACAAAATAATTTTATTCAAGTAAAATATTTTATTCCTTCCTGTTTACCCTTGGGATCTATTAGAATATAGAATTTTGTATTTTTTATGTATCATAAAACTAATTATTATTTTAATTTCTACATTATTTTGTTGCTCCTGTACCTTTTTGCCTTATTGTCTGCGTACATAGAAAATAATTTCTTCTTTTTATACGCTAATTTGTTGTTAAATTTTGGTTAATTTTATAAACAAATGTAACATATTTATAATGATAAGGATAAATAGTATGTAGATTTAAATAGTTTTGATGAGTACACATTTTAACAACTTGGTTACTGTTTAAAATATATAGACGCAACCCTTTAATGAAAAACAAGTTTTTTATATTTTTTCTTCCTGCTTGTAACAATATAAACTTTGCTTATCTTTTCACAAAAATAACTGTCAAAATTCCTTAAGGGAAAATAAAGCGTATTTAAAATAAATTTTAATATTTTTTGATACATGCTACATACAAAAAAAAAATGATCCTATTACCATTTGTCTTCTCTTATCGTACAACAATAAATTGCAAATAGACCAATCATTATGTCTACACATGGAATACAAAGAACAAAAATGGGTTTTCACTCGACTGGATCTAAAAACGAACCGTCCCCATAAAAAAAAAGATAAGGCATTAAAATATATATGTTGACACTAAATCAAATATAATGAGGCCGAAATATAATGTTAACTGGATATATGATACATAGTACAGCAAGTGTTTTGTGTATATAATTTTTGGGTAAATACAATATAAATTTACAGCATCGTGTTTCTGCCTAAACAAAAAAAAATGTACCATAATTTTCGTTATCTGTTGAATTTTCACAAATGTTCAACTAATTTACATACACATTAGCTGTATATAGTATACCAAAAATATTATTCCATGGTAAAAATACCTTTAAGACGTTGACCCCTCTAGGGAATTCAGCACATAAATATGTAATACGAATATTTAAGAAAACATTTTCAGTTGTGTAACTCTAACATAATAAGGTGTGTACTTAAGTTATCTACATACAACAATGTATTTAAAATAAAATAAAAAATCGTATCGAATCAAATATTCACCGCTTTTCATCAGGTCGGCAGTTAAATAAACAGGCATAAAATAAAATGGGAGAAAAGTTAAAAATATTAAATACAATAAAGGTTGTCACGGCTTTTATTATTGGTTAAGCCTAACTTACTTAGGAAATTACTTACCACGAAATTCTACACCCTCAGCGATTTTACTATTTTAACGCTCCGATTTAATGATAAAGTAAAACCTCAGACAGACTATGGTTTAATAAATCCGATTCAGCTAAGCTCGTTCAAGTACTCTAAGCATAACAAAGTGATTATGTTTCCTTTTATATTTAAATATCCGTTTAGCTGTTCAATTGCTGGTTGAAAATGTGTAAAATGTTATTGATAGACTTACTATAAATTTAGTTATCGCCCAAATTTAATTAAATTACATTTCAAGCAAAACATTCAAAAATAATCATTAGGATTCCCAGATAAAAAATTTAAATTTTCGAGAGTGTAAACATTGAGAATTTTGCTGTGAGAATTTTAATAGTCGCTTCCTAAATATCTCGAATTTTTGTTATTTACTACTGCAAGGGGTGCAGATTACTACATGTAGATAACATGTAGTAATCCATAGGGAATTCTAACAAACTCGAAGAGACCAAACGGAACTATAATTGCTGTTTTGTAGATATCTTCTTTAGCTTCTGGTATTTAGTGGTAGGCTCGCATTAAGTCTATTTTAGAAAGATGGTAGCAATGGGTAACGATCCGGCACCGTCACCGCATTGAGTCGTCTTTAATCCTCGCAGGGTCACTATTCGTTACTATCCGGTTTCAACATCAAGTGCAATGTCGAGGAAATCGAAGAATCAGATGATATACACAAACCTAACATAAACATATATTCGAAATCCGCACGTGCTATTTTATTGCGCTCAGAGTTCAGCCTTCTAGTAGTACACCTTCAAGGCCATGAGCAACGATTTTAGGAACGACTTTTTGTTTAACAGGGGCATCATATTTCGATTTCTGATTCAAAATTGGAAACTGGCAAAAGAGTATACTATATTCTCCGTTAATAAAGTCATCATTCAAAATTCAACTTTTTAGATCAAAGGCTAATCCGAATCTAATTAAAAAATCAACACCTAATTTGTTTATCTTTACGGACTATATTATTATTAGAACGGGAAATGGAATTATTTTTTCCCCACCGATCAAATCTTGAACGCAATTCGGTAATTGTTTTTACTTAACTTTGCACTGTGAAGTTGCCTGTTCCTGTAACAATTTTATTCGACCTCAATTAAATTTTTTTCAAAATTTTGGAGCAAAAATTAAAAATGAATTTTGGAAGCTGGTAGTTCAAAATTTTTGTATGTGGACGTGTTGCTTATTTCTTAATTTATACTTTGTTCTGTTAATGCTGGTATGATTACTTGTATTTAAACAAAATTCTTTTAATGATTTAAACTCGAACAAATCTCTTAGTGGAAAAATTTCTAAACACTGAAATAGTTGTCATGACATAGTTAGTTTGGGCAGTAACCGGTTGGTGGATACTAACATAATACGTACATTCCCAACAAACTATACCATAAGGCCACTTTGAGTTAACAAAATATTCGTTTTTTAAAACTTCAATTGGACAAAATAATCTTAAAACATATATTTTACTTATCACCGCTACCAGATAATTATAAAAGTTTCCAGTCTAACACTTTCAGTTTAAGGAGTTATCAATAGTGAGTTCAAGGTATTTAAATGTTGGGACACATTTAATTTTAAGGGATACATTTGAACATGTTGCCTGATTACATTCCAATTCATGATATATGCTGTTGTAATCCGAAATAGAAGCACCACTAAGACTATAAAACATAGCTTTGGTTTTTGAGTTCAGCAGCTGCTTTCAGTAGCTGCACGAAATGCAGCACAAAATAGTTTTATTAATAACACACTATGGTTTACCATATCGAACGCCTTTTTCAAATCAACAAGAGAATCCGTTAATAAATCCTGTCCACGAATAATTTTAATTCGAGGTGAGTTTGTCCTTTTGGCTTCATCATGATTATTGGTGCTTAGCTGTTATATTAGTAGCACTTGTCAAAATTCAGACCAACTTCTTTGCTTTCAATAATTGGCATATTGGCGTCAATAATAATTTTTTGTAACCCTTCAATTCTTATGTCCAGCACAGAGTTATCCTTAATGAGTAGGCCGGCTAGATCCTCGATTGTTATCTTAAGGTCCATTATTTACTAATGCAGTTCCTCTTTTTCAACTATCTGGCAACTGTCGCAAAAGAATTTGGCGCACTGGCTGTCCCTGAATTATTTTGTTTATTTCTCAAAATCTACCTCAATACATGAAGGATGAAAATAATTTATTTGCACTGTCAAAACAAACCAAGATTTGCGACCATTGACCGGTTTGGTGCATATTGCACAACTTTGTACCATTCTAATTTTGTTTATTAGTTTAATTTTATTATACATAGCACGAAATGCACAGGAACAGTCACAATATGTATATAAATGTACGATAAATCATTAATACTAATAACGCAGAACAGACATAAAGCATTTATTTTTGCATCAAATAAATTTAAATTAGAGTAACCGCCTCATGAATTGACATATAGTACTTTGCAATTATGTACCATCACTAGAAACTGGATGAAGCGTAATCAAAAATAATTAATTTGGTTTCTTGGACTCTTAGATTAAGTTATTATTCTTGTCAATTTACTGAACATTTTGAAGATCTCTTAAAAATAATTTTGTTTTAAATCCGGATCATCCAAATGACGCAGTGCGATTTCCGGAACTTTATCACTTCTAATACATAGCAGTTCTAACTATAGTAAATAACCATTTTAAATTTTCGATACTACTTTCAATAAAATATGAGCCCGTGTTCAGCATTTTATAAATTGGTGTATACAAAAAACTATTTTTCGAATTGTTTGATCTAGATTATACAAATGAAAAGAGCTATACATTGCTTTAGGTAAAGGCACGAGAGAATTACACAAAAATTTTGAAAATACAACGATTATAGATTACCGTAACAGTATGCATATTTTCCAAATCATTAATATACGAGAAAAATTTGGTTGCACACTGAATATTTCTATTTCATGGTTATTGTGATATGCAATTTATCAAACCGTATCATAATAGCCAAAAGCTCGAAATAAAATTAAGTAGGTTTTCGATTGTGCTTTTTATATAAATTAATATTTTTCAATTAAGTTTTAATGTTTATTAAACCATATATTCATTTTTTGTAGCATATTATGATACGATACCGATAGCATGCAAATCGAAATGTGGAAAATATTGAAATATAAATATATGATTGATTGGTTGATTGATTGATTATAAGCTTTTCTATTTTATCCAATAATTATATTTATTTTTATTTTTTATTTGATTGATTAAAATTGAAGAGAAATAAAAAAAAAATTAGAATGGGGTAATATACTCCTTTAAATTGGTTGTGAAGAAACTCCTTTAAAATATTATGCATTTTGAACGCTCGCTTAGGAACAAAACATTGGTATATGGACAAAATATCAAGAAATCGGGAATTATAGTTCCTTGAAAAATATTTAGGTGTCACCTAAATTTATTTATAGAGTGTGTAATAAAGAATCCGAGTTGGCAAGTGTCTATGTACATATGTACAGGAATAGGTATAGATGAATAAAAAATTAATCCAAGGGTTTTTAACAGGTTATGTTTCTTTTGTCATTTTTTATGTATACACCAGATATCGTTAAAAAATATATTTTAAGATGAACTAAACCTGTTGGGTTCAAAGTTAAAAATCTCATAATACAAAAAATGGAATATTTTGCATACCTTGCCGAATACCCGCATAATAACTCAATCGATAATTTCGTATCTTTTGGTTTTGTTGATTTAAAAATGGAAAAAATACTAAAATATAAAATATAAAATATAAAATATAAAATATAAAATATAAAATATAAAATATAAAATATAAAATATAAAATATAAAATATAAAATATAAAATATAAAATATAAAATATAAAATATAAAATATAAAATATAAAATATAAAATATAAAATATAAAATATAAAATATAAAATATAAAATATAAAATATAAAATATATAATATATAATATATAATATAAAATATAAAATATAAAATATAAAATATAAAATATAAAATATAAAATATAAAATATAAAATATAAAATATAAAATATATAATATATAATATATAATATATAATATATAATATATAATATATAATATATAATATATAATATATAATATATAATATATAATATATAATATATAATATATAATATATAATATATAATATATAATATATAATATATAATATATAATATATAATATATAATATATAATATATAATATATAATATATAATATATAATATATAATATATAATATATAATATACAATATATAATATATAATATATAATATATAATATATAATATATAATATATAATATATAATATATAATACATAATATATAATATATAATATATAATATATAATATATAATATATGATATATAATATATAATATATAATATATAATATATAATATATAATATATAATATATAATATATAATATATAATATATAATTTATAATATATAATATATAATATATAATATATAATATATAATATATAATATATAATATATAATATATAATATATAATATATAATATATAATTTATAATTTATAATTTATAATTTATAATATATAATATATAATATATAATATATAATATATAATATATAATATATAATATATAATATATAATATATAATTTATAATATATAATATATAATATATAATATATAATATATAATATATAATATATAATATATAATATATAATATATAATATATAATATATAATATATAATATATAATATATAATATATAATATATAATATATAATATATAATATAAAAATATATAAAATATAAAATATAAAATATAAAATATAAAATATAAAATATAAAATATAAAATATAAAATATAAAATATAAAATATAAAATATAAAATATAAAATATAAAATATAAAATATAAAATATAAAATATAAAATATAAAATATAAAATATAAAATATAAAATATAAAATATAAAATATAAAATATAAAATATAAAATATAAAATATAAAATATAAAATATAAAATATAAAATATAAAATATAAAATATAAAATATAAAATATAAAATATAAAATATAAAATATAAAATATAAATTATAAAATATAAAATATAAAATATAAAATATATAATATATAATATAAAATATAAAATATAAAATATAAAATATAAAATATAAAATATAAAATATATAATATATAATATATAATATATAATATATAATATATAATATATAATATATAATATATAATATATAATATATAATATATAATATATAATTTTTTTTTTTTTTTTTTTTTTTTTTTTTTTTTTCTTTTTTTTTTTTTTTTTTCTGGGGAAGGTGAAAATGCCATTTACGCACAGAGTGTCGGACTCGCATTTCTGCCCTACCGACTAAAAACACCTTCCCCCCTCTACCGGACTACCCTGGGACCGTTTATCACATTACTTCGGGGTAGACCGTTTTTTTTTCCTATGCTCCCCGAGCTGTCTCCTGTACTACGGAAATCTATCTAGATCTTCCTTTTTTGTTCTTAATATCTCCTCTATGAACCTTGAAACGAGCTCCCACCAGACCGAGCTTCGCAGCATAATCTCCACTGCTGTCTCCGGAGACCATGCCCCCACCTCCATTTCCAATCTTATTCTCCGCTCCTCCCATGCCAGGCACCAAAAGAATGTGTGCTCCACATCGTCGATACTACCTGGGCAGTACAGGCATTCTGCTGACGTCACCTTCCGCATTCTAAAGAGATATGATCGGAAGTATCCGTGGCCACTCAGGAACTGCGTCAGATAGTATCCAACCTCTCCGTGCGTCCTCTCGATCCAGGGGCTCACCTGCTCTATAAGCCTCGCTGTCCATCTTCCTCTAGCCTCTAGTTCCCAAGCCGATTGCCATAACTCAATAGTGCGGGACCTCTCCTGTAGACTCGCAGCTCTCTTATTTAATTCATCAGCCCGGCGATAAACTGCTTGCCTTTCCCTGGCTAGTAGTTCAATTGGGATCGTCCCAGCTATTACCAATACCGCAGGCTCAGATACCGTGCGGTATGCCGAGGCAACCCTTAAAGCACCGCGTCTTTGCACTTGTGCTAGGCGTTTTCTATACATTTCCTTGCTAAGGGAATCGGCCCATATTTCAGCACCGTAGAGCAGAACGGACTGAACCGCGGACATTAAAAGACGTCGTTTACTTGCTTTTGGACCGCCAACATTTGCCATGAGACGGCTTAGAGCCGTGACCCCTTTCGCAGCCTTGTCTGCTGTTTTCTTGATCTGCTCAAAGAAAGTCATTTTCGAGTCGATCATGACACCTAGATATTTTGCTGCTGGCTTCGTCTCGACCACTTCATTGCCAATCCACATTGGTAACGCGGTTTGTATCCTTTTTTTTGTGAGGACCACTATCTCGGTCTTCTCAAGCGCTAGAGATAACCCATGCGTCGACATCCAGCTCATCACGGCTCTCATGACTTGATTTAGCTTAAATTGGGCCTGCTTTGTATCCCGGGCAGCGATTAGTGCCGCGACATCATCCGCGTACCCAACCAGTAGAGTTTCATCTGGCATCTCGGTTCGAAGCAGACTGTCATACGAGGCATTCCAGAGGTCAGGTCCTAATACTGATCCCTGGGCCACTCCTGCTGTAACTGCTATCTTTCGCTTCCCCTCTTCAGTCTCATACGTCAAGGTTCGGTCCTTTAAATAATCGTCCAGTATCCTTATGAGGTACTCCGGTATTTTAAAAGACTGCTCCAACGCGCCCAGCATATCCCCCCAACTCGCAGAATTAAATGCGTTCCTCACATCGAGCGTCACTAACAAAACAATCCGCTTTGAAAAGTGATTATGCTGCTCTGCTCTCTTAACCGCTTCTACAACCTCCTGGATCGCATCCAAAGTGGATCGGCCCGCTCGAAACCCATACTGCTTGGGTGAGAGGTCCCCTGCTGCCTTGATCGCGGCGTTAAGCCTCGACCTGATAAGCTTCTCGAAAACTTTACCAACAGTATCAAGCATACATAAAGGTCGATAGGACGATGGAAGCCCGGGATCGCCATTGCCCTTGCGAATAAGCACAAGCTTCGCACATTTCCAGCGAGAACTAAAGACGCCCGCTGTCAAGCATGTATTAAACAAATTCAGCAATATACTGCGATCCTGTCGATACACCATTTTTAATACCTCGTTTGGTATTCCATCGGGCCCAGGAGTTTTCCGATTTTTTGCGGATAAAACAGCTTCCTCCAGTTCCTCCTCGGAAAAAAGGGGAACGTCTACTTGTTCGCGAAATTGCCTTGCAGCTCGTTCTGGGTGATTTGGGAAGAGGGCTGATATAATCGTTCCCATTGTGCGCGAATCCATAACACTTGTTGGCCTCTGGGCACCGAGCTTTTTCGTGACAATTTTGTAACCCAGGCCCCATGGGTCACGGTCTATGTCCTCTGTTAGAACTCTCCAGCAGCACGCTTTGCTGTGGTTGATTGCTCGTCGAAGTTCCTTCTTTGCCCCTTTATACTCGGAAGACATGCTATTTGCTTCTGCTCGGTTCTTTGCACGTTGCGCTTTGCGCCGCAGCATGAGACATTTTTTCCGTATCTCTGATATCTCAGTCGTCCACCAATAAACAGGCGGCTTACCGTGTCGCGGTTTTTTCCTTGGCATGGATACCTCGCACGCCGAGGTGATAAGGCACATGGTATGAGCGATCAGGGCCTCAGCTGCAGATCTTTCACATTCACCTATTGTCTCCATCAACGGCACGCCCTTGGCAAGCTCCCTTTCAAACGCCTCAACATTGAGCTGCCGCAAGTTCCACCTAAGAGGTTTTTCCTTTACTCGCAACTGCCGTTCATCGCCTATCTGGAAGTTGATGTATTGGTGATCGCTCCCATTGAAGTCTTCCAGTACTCTCCACCTATGGACGAGTGGCACAAGTCCCTCAGACGCAAGAGTGATGTCAGGGATTGTTCCCATACAGCCAGGGCGGCGAAATGTTGTGACCGTCCCAACGTTCATAACTAGCAGTCCTACTCTGGCGGCCATCTCTAATATAAGCCTGCCTCTCGTATCTGGGCGTGGCATCCCCCACTCAAGGGCTCTGGCATTAAAGTCTCCAGCTACCACCATATGTCCTGTTGTCTGTAGGATCTCATCTTCCAAGGCATCTAGCTTTGAGCGGAAATCCGCAATCGCTTCATTTGGGGTAAAGTAACAACTAAAGTAAGTTGTACCCTTACTCTTGATCCATACAAAACCTCTGCCCGCGCCATGCCTTTCGATATACACTCCTCCATTTAATACCCAAATAGCAGCCGTCCCCAGAAGGTCCGAGATCCAATAAGGCGACTGCTTATTTTGGTACTGCTCACTTAATAAAAGCAGGTCAGCTCCGTTCTCAATTGCCAGCTGCTGCAAGAGATAGTCAGCGGTCTTGCTGCGATTCATGTTCCCTTGAATTATACGCATCATATTCGGTTCTTGGCCTCCTGGAGAGCCTCCCGATACACCTTGCATTTTCCGGTTCCTGGAGCGTGTGCTACTTCTTCTTGGCTGACACCTTTTTCCTCACAAAGCATACAACGGCCTACGGCTGTGCAGGTTTTCGCCTTGTGGTCGGCGCCAAGGCACCTGTAGCAAAGTTTGCTTCTGTCCGGCCCATCGCAATTTCTGGCCACATGCCCATACCCAAGGCACTTAAAGCACCGCGTTGCCACGGCTCGTTCCCGAACTCTGCAAACGGTCCACCCTATTTTAATTTTCCTTTTGTTTATTAATTTCAAGGCTGCTTTTCCACTCATTACCACCACTGCCACCTTTTGCTCTCTGGCGCACGGGAAGAGCATAACATTTACTTCCTCTGCCTCCGGTACATCCCGCTTAATTGCCTCCGTTACCTCTTCCTTCCCTGTGTAGGAATCAAGATCGCGGATTTCTACTGTCATCTTGGTCCCAAGGTTAACTACTCGGCCTTTCTCACCCAAGGTACTGCTCAGCAAGTCCCGGAAGCCTTCCATACTTTTAGTTTTTTGGCCGAGTTCTATGAGCACCTCGCCCGCTCTTGTCTGGCGGATTGCTGTCACCTCCGCTTCCGCTTCATCCGGCTTTACTTTACTCCGTAACTCCTTTAGGACATCTGCGTATGTTTGGCCCTCCGCCGGTTTAACTAGCAGGGCGTCAGGACGGACCTTTGTGCGTCGTTTCTTGGGCCTCTCTTGCGCACCAGAAATAGCAACGGGCTTAGGGTTTGTGCTTTCCGAGCACCGTCTTTCAGCCTCCATTTGATGCTTTTTCCAGAGACTTTTTTCCCTTCTGGACTCTGCTCTTTCCCACCCGTCCGTGAGCGCTACTTCCCTCAACCTCTTTTCTTCATTCTTTTCAGCTGGGCTAGAGGCAGTTCTTTTTACGCTTCCTGACGGGGTAATCGTGCCCCGCTCCGTAGTTTGTTCCAACTGTGAGATCTCGGACGACCTGACCATTTGGGTAACCGGCGCGCGCAAGTATGTGATACCATAAGCGACAGCGTCGATCGCATCTTCTAGTTCCACAAGCCCCAGTTTAACATCATTAGATATGTTTTTCTGTCTGTCCGTTGCTTTCTTCATTTTTTTAATAATGGCTTTGCATTTCAAAATCAGCTGCTTTTCCTTAGCCGGCCCACTATCCACTGCTTCTTCAGTATTTCTACGCATCGCATGCTCTTTTGTCTGAGCTGAATCCTCTTGTGGTATCGTCGACGTCCTAAGCGGACTACTGGCAGCATTAGCCATATTCAGGCCTAGCACCGCTGATCTGCCTTTGACACTGCGCTGTGGCGTATCGTTCTCACTCACCATGTCCACTGAGGTTTCTCCTATTTTAGTAGATGGAGGGGTCCTCTGTATTCTTGCGTCTTTTTTAAAAATGTTTTCAACGTTTTCCTCAGCACTTGTAAGGTCTACCATTTCTACCGTTCCTCCATGCATATCCACGGAGCCACTTGGCTGCTGCGGCGCTATTAGAGAAGCGCCATCCTCCTTTTCATTAATTAATTTATTGATTGTTTTCATTTCTGTTCCCACGAGTAGCACGAGAAAAAAAAGGTCACCTATGACAGAGCTCTGCGTTATCATAGGAAGGCTATGATTTAAACCGGAAGTCGCCTAAAACCGGAGTTCACATACTTGCGACTAAGCATCCCCTTAGCCATGCAGCTATCGGCGTATGTAGTGCCACCTTAGCTTGGGTGTGCTAGCTTTTGGTCCACCCCGGGTATTTGATTTCCCCGGTACCTGCCATATCTGGCGGGCTGTCCCCTATCCGCCACCTGGGGAGGCGCCCGATGGGGGAGCTAGCCAACCCCACACGGGATATAATATATAATATATAATATATAATATATAATATATAATATATAATATATAATATATAATATATAATATATAATATATAATATATAATATATAATATATAATATATAATATATAATATATAATATATAATATATAATATATAATATATAATATATAATATATAATATATAATATATAATATATAATATATAATATATAATATATAATATAATATATAATATATAATATATAATATATAATATATAATATATAATATATAATATATAATATATAATATATAATATATAATATATAATATATAATATATAATATATAATATATAATATATAATATATAATATATAATATATAATATATAATATATAATATATAATATATAATATATAATATATAATATATAATATATAATATATAATATACAATATATAATATATAATATATAATATATAATATATAATATATAATATATAATACATAATATATAATATATAATATATAATATATAATATATAATATATAATATATAATATATAATATATAATATATAATATATAATATATAATATATAATATATAATATATAATATATAATATATAATATATAATATATAATATATAATATATAATATATAATATATAATTTATAATTTATAATTTATAATTTATAATATATAATATATAATATATAATATATAATATTATATATATATTAAT